>OZ034820.1:37559921-38916385 GCA_964030455.1 Linum trigynum
CAATGGATTCATGCTTGGGTTCATACAATCAGACCTAACATACAAATCTAGGGTTCTTCATACTCAGGTGAATGTGGAAGTTACTCCATGGAGAGAGAAGCAAACTCTAGCTCAGAAGCAGAAATCATGCTGTGAAGAATGGGGTTCTGCTTCTGGTCGGCAATCGGCACTTCTCCCAGCGTTATCTGAGCTCCACTGATGATGAAGATCAATCTAGGGCGCTTGGTAACTCTGGTTTGTCGCTCTCTCTCTCTCTCTCTCTCTCTAGGTATCACTTTCTTTCTCTAAAACTCGGAACCCTTCACAATTAGCCCTCTTTTTCCTTAAGAACCTGCCATTCGCGATCCCCGGTCAGAATCCCCGGTCGGGTATTTTAGGTGATCGGCGGGGATTTTTGAAACGCACCGCTTCGGACAGAGGATTAATCCCCGATCAAGGTCAAAAATACCCGATCGGGGATTTAAGCTCAACGCCTGCGCCCCCTTCTGGACTCAGGGCGCCCAAAATCGATATTTCCCGGCCTCCTCAGAATTATACCCGGCCGGGTATTATGGCTCATGGCCGGGTATTTTGCTCTTCCAGCACCCTTCTACTCCAACATCCTCCTTTTGACCTGAATTCTTCGCCTCAATGCCAACGCCAAACCCTGAAAGATGACATAAACACACAACCTAGCGTGAAATCGGCTTAAAACACGAGAATCAACATCTCAAACGACTCAAGAACACGGGTAAAAACATGTGCAATCAATGGTCTATCAAATTCCCCCACATTTAACTGTTTGCTTGTCCCCAAGCAAACCTAAATCAAACCAATGCAACTCTCCAGACCTCTTTAGCAACAAACAACCTCAATCGTCGGTAGAGGATTTCCTAGATCATATAGCAGCGTACGAGGTCAACTGGTCTTCTAAGACGTTCCCTATCTCTCTCAATGCGATTACTAGACTCAAGCCAGGATCATGAGAAGAAGTGGAAGTAAGACAGCCAATTCATGGATAAAGGGACTCACACCATTCACAACCAAGGACTCATTGTACCGGGGTGCTCTTTCACTTCATTTCACCGTTGGAAACCCTTTTTCACTTTCATTTTACATTTTTTTTCATTCACTTGGCGGGGGTTCCAACTGCAGTATTTTGCACGGTCGACCCTTATTAGTCGAGCAAGAGCAATTTCTGTACATCTGGCGCTTGCCAGAGTACTTATTTTAACTCCTTTTCCTCAACTCGTGTGGAGGGTTAATGAAATTAAGGGGGGTCGGAAGCTCTATCCGTGCCCTTAAAAACACATCCTCAAGTAGGCACACTATTCAACGGGTGGAAGTTTTACTTGTACTAGAGACAGCTTAGCTTCACCTTGTAGGAGTACCCCACTAAGGATCACTAAAATCTCTTCCAAAACCCGATTTTGTGCAATGAACGGTGCCACACACGTTGCGCTTACCCCATGTTTAAGATTTCAATAACGTTGACATGGAGGACCAACTGCTTTTCATTTCCTACATGAGCACCTTGTTTGATACACGAGTCCATAACACAATCCAATCAGAGTCACCATTACCACATGAATTCAACGGTCTTAGCTCCACTAATTCACAAAATCAACTGGCACAGTAGAGAGCTAGATAGGAAAATCTTATACTTCAAAATCCTCCATAGTGATACACTACCTCCCTAGGTTGCACATTACTACAGAGACTATCAATTCAAAGCATACTGAGCAGGCATTTTGCAAGGAAACACGTACTTGGAGCCCTCAAATCAAAATTTGGACAGTGGACTAGACTCTAAGCACACAAACAGATCTAATGCAGTCAAAAGAGAAACATCTTATCCATGAGGTCGTCGTCCCCATCTGGCGGTGGTGGCGGGGGTGGTGAGTGGTCCCACCGGGTGGTCTAGTGGTGCTCCTGAGGCGGGTGACAGAACTGGAGCAGGTGCTCCTGGTACTCCATCATTCGTCGGCTACGATCTCGCTCCCGCTCAATGCGAGCACTAGTGACTCCCATCTGAGCCTCCATCCGGTCGAGGCGCTCGTCCACAACTGTCACCCGGGACTGGTACTCGGCCTAGTGGGCTGGATACTGCTGGTAGAACTGGACCTGATGGCCCATGAGCTGCTGGTTCTGAGCCCGAGCAGCTGGAACTGGAGCCCCATCTACTGGAACTGCTCCGTGAAAAAATCCATCGACGGGCCAAAAGCCATCGACGGACTAGAAGGACCAGAGGAGGACTCGCCTCTTTCGGGTCTCCGTCGGTGCTGAAGGTCCCCTGGTGGGGAGAGCGGGGGCTCCGGCTCATCAGCATCTATGGCCCCGCCATCCTCATCATCGGCCTCTTCCTCGCCGGAGTAGTCGTCCTCCTCCTCATCCTCATCAAGATCTGCATCCTCCTCAGAGGGCAAAGACATCCCATCCACCTAGGACCGGGTGCCATCAGAGGCCAGGAGGAGTGCATTGTGAAGCACATCCCGGCTGAGAGGGGTGGAGCCGCCCCTTGCTGAGGCATCCATGAGTCCCTCCAAGTCAATCTCGAAGTGGCACGCCAATCGAGTGATCAGGGGACCACAGAAGAGATGGTTGGGTTTCCCATGGCAACGAGAGAAGGTGTTAGCCATGAAAGAACCCAAGTGCAGCATGTGCTCCGGGTACCCCATCGAATACATGGCGTAGAGCACCCGCTTCGGGATCTTGTGCGAACTAGTGGCATTGGGGACGATGGAGCGGGTGATCAGCAGATTGAGGATGTGCCACTGCAGCTTAAGGGTGCGTACGGATATCTGGCCGGCGTCGAAGTAGTCCATCCCATAGGCGCGTCGAGCTATCTGGCGGTAGAACCCGTCCTGGTTCTAGTCCTATGGATGCGAGATCTCTACCTCATGGTGCGAATAGGGGTGGTACTGGATCCCCATGACGAAGGCCAGCCCATCAATGGTCAGCTGTCGTAGCCTGCCACCTAGCCTGAAGGTGACAGTGAGGGAGTCCCGGGCCTCTTTGGAGCGGTAGTGGTAGGTGGTGTAGAACTCCCACACCAGCTCTGTGTAGGTGGGCTCGTCGATGGTCAGCAACGTCCGCCAATCACGGTGGCTGATGGCGGTGGAGAGCTCATTCAAGCAATGGAGCTGCTTGAAGACTTCCCACTCCAGATGGTGATGACGCTGGAGCACTCTGCGGGTGACCTTGCGGAACTGGTTGGCGTACTCCGGGTGCAGGCGCAGGTCCTGCATGAACGGGTGATCAAGCGACATAATCCTGCAAAATCAACAAACCAAAGGTGGAGACAAGAAAATAATCGTCAGGACCAATAGTATGGGTTCATCACTTCCCCCACACTTAAGGACCACCTGAGCTAACAGTTTAAGCAAAAACGATTGAATCGCAAGCAACACAACCGCAAACAATGCAAGAATCTAGCATAACCAACCAATTCAATCAGACGGGTAACACACACACATTATCCATTCATACTCAAGGCATCCCTCACCCTATTCTAATTCAAGCATGCCAGGCATAACACAGTTCTCAGTCCTAAAATCTACAGTTCGATTTTCCAGAAAAAGAACAACTAGCAAGAAACACACCTGGAAACTCAAGTAGAACAGTAGAGGGACGCGAAGAGAGGGTGAGGAACACAAAATTACACCCAAAAACATACCGGAAAGCTCGCCGGAAGCGGCCGGAAAGTCACCGAAAAATTGGCGGACTGTCGCCGGAAAATGGCGGCGGCCGGCGGCGGAGGCACAGCGGCCGGCAGCGGAGAGACGGCGACCGGCGGCGGAGGAGGAGCGGTAGGCGGCGACCAAAGAGAAGAGAGGGTGGAGGAAATGAGAGGAAGAGAGGGGAAGTGTGGGAAAAAAACGAGAGGAGAGAGAGAGGACGACCGGGGGTTTGCTTAAATAGCAAAAATCCCCGGTCGGGTATTCTTGAGGCACGGTCGGGGGTTCAAAACGCGGGCGTACCACGTTTTGGAAATCCCCGACCTTGAATCAAAAATACCCGGTCGGGTATTTTTGGGTCAGGGTCGGGTATTTTGCCTTGTTTTGGAAATTCCCAGCCTTGAACCAAAAATACCCGGTAGGTAATTCTGGGTCAAGGTCGGGGATTTTCCCTTTTGGCGCCCCGAAACACAGAAGGGGGCCCGGCCATGACATAAAAATACCTGGTCGGGTATTTTATGTCACGACCGGGTTTTTCCCCTTTTCGGCCAAAGTCTCATTCTCTCAATTTTTTGACCTCCCTTGCACGACAACACCAAACTGAGACAACACAGACGACCGGACTTCAACACAGACGTGCAAGTGACTCAAGCATGACACAAAAAAAAAACACAAAACAAGGGAAAAAGAAATGCAAACCATGGTGGGGTTGCCTCCCCACAAGCGTTTCTTTACCGTCTTTTAGCTGGACGCCCATGGTGGATACTCAGAGGGGTGCAGGAACAAGTGCCTCCAAGAGCGGATCCACATCGCTCTTGAGGTACAGCTTCAGATGGTGGCCATGCACCCGACGGGTGCGGAAACCAGCATTTGTCAGCTCGACCTGGCCATCCGGCAAGATGCAAGCGAGTGAGTACTCGGATGGCCAGCGTGGTCGTGGTTCAGGAGGTGGGACCAGCTCTTAGTGGTCAGCAACCTTCTTCCGATCAGGTCGGGCTACTTGCGACTTCGGCCACCACTCCTCCTTTGTCGTTTGCTTTGGTGATGCACCCGAAGGGAGTGACGGCGAGGGAGTGAGAGGGGGACCCTGCAAAATGAAAGATGCATGAGGGTACACGACAGACTCGTGCACCTGGTGAGAAATAGCATGCATATGTGTGACAGCAGGCATATCACAGTGTGATGACTACTCCGTGGATTCTTATTATTTAGCAGTGAAAGTGTAGTGAAGGTCCAAACAAGCAAACAAGCATAGCAGTAAAAAGTTGTTTTCAAGTTGAGAGAGGTCACCCGGATATGGTTCCCCCTAGACTGTAGTTAAGCCAGATTGTAATTTACCAAGTTCAAATTCAAAGATAGTTATACTGCGGAAGGTTCTTATGCAGTCTGCAGTCTCGACTAAAGGTCTCCAGACCCTCTCAATCTGAGTCTCCAGCGGGCGACTAACCTCCACCGGAGTAAACAGATTGAGGCCCTAACGAACCAAACCTCCACTGCTGAAGTAAATCCGGTACATAATAGTGGATCGACTCCTCGACTAAAGTCGTCAATTCACTACCTTTAATCAAGGGTGCTCTATCAACCTAGGCAGATATTCTCTTACTAGGTCAAAGTAGAAACAACGGGAATTTGATCAGGATTCATGTCATCTAACAAATCAGACCTCAATTGAATATAATCTAATCAATGGATTCATGCTTGGGTTCATACAATCAGACATAACATACAAATCTAGGGTTCTTCATACCCACGTGAATGTGGAAGTTACTCCATGGAGAGAGAAGCAAACTCTAGCTCACAAGCAAAAATCATGCTGTGAAGAATGGGGTTCTGCTTCTGGTCGGCAATCGGCACTTCTCCCAGCATTATCTGAGCTCCACTGATGATGAAGATCAATCTAGGGCGCTTGGTAACTCTGGTTTGTCGCTCTCTCTCTCTCTCTCTCTCTCTAGGTATCACTTTCTTTCTCTAAAACTCGGAACCCTTCACAATTAGCCCTCTTTTTCCTTGAGAACCTGCCATTCGCGATCCCCGGTCAGAATCCCCGGTCGGGTATTTTAGGTGATCGGCGGGGATTTTTGAAACGCACCGCTTCGGACAGAGGATTAATCCCCGATCAAGGTCAAAAATACCCGATCGGGGATTTAAGCTCAACGCCTGCGCCCCCTTCTGGACTCAGGGCTCCCAAAATCGATATTCCCCGGCCTCCTCAGAATTATACCCGGCCGGGTATTATTGCTCATGACCGGTTATTTTGCTCTTCCAGCACCCTTCTACTCCAACGTCCTCCTTTTGACCTGAAACTCGTTTCTTCGCCTCAATGCCAACGCCAAGCCCTGAAATATGACATACACACACAACCTAGCGTGAAATCGGCTTAAAACACGAGAATCAACATCTCAAGCGACTCAAGGACAGGGGTAAAAACATGTGCAGTCAATGGTCAACGTGCTTTGTCATTGGAACCATATAAAGCGATACCCAAAGCTTCTATTAATAAAAAAACGGAACTTCCTGCAGTATATAAAATAAACTTTGTAGGAGAATACAGACGTTTTTTTCCTCCCTACATAGATAGAAGTACATAAACAGGAATTTTTCTAACTCCCACATAATGAAAAAAAGTAAAAGATCTTGAGAAGAAAATAATCCTATTTGACCGCTATACATTGCTAACATCGGAAAATAAAATAATCGGGAATCCCGAGTAACCGGCCAAGCGGCTATATTTTATCGTTCCTTTCTAACCACAAAAACCAACAGATTGCATGAAGCACAGTTGCTCTAAACTAGCCTGATGGCGAAGACAGGTACCTGAGGGCCACTGGCGAATTACATCTGAGATGTCACCAAGCTGATATCCCCCTCTTGTAAAAAGAAGAAAAAAAAATTCTCTCCACCAATTCGAATATGAGATTTCCATTTCATCTAGAGATCTGGGGGAATGGATCAAGTCAGTAACCTTATGGTGAGTAACCTTATGGCGAGTAACCTTATGGTGAGTAACCATGAGTAACCCGTCTACATCACCATGACATCAGCATCCTCTCTCTCCTGGAAAGCCTTTAATTTTCCCTTCTTTAATCTTTGACGGATGATTTCTCACTCATTTTAAGTCGAAATTTAATTTTTTTTGCACAGTTAGATCAGATTAATTGTGCTCTTCAAAATGATATCCACTTTAATATATTTTTTGACCAAAAAAAAATTGAGCCATTTTTTACCAGTCTATACCATATGGTATTGACTGGTATTGAAATAAAAGCATACCTATGGTTTGAAAAAAGTACCATGGTGGTATGAATAAACCAAGAGTGTAGGATGGTTGAATACATGATAGTAGAAATATATTAATTGTCATTTACGACTTTTAACATTGTATACCACAAGATACCACCCCGTACCAGGGTGGTATTGTATGGTATTGTGTGGTATTTTTTGGTCCTGTAATTTGTTCACCCAGAAATTTGTAGATCCAATAGATCATGATGAACTCGTCCCTTCTGTGCAAACGTTTTCAAAAACGAATTAAAAACGAAGAAGATACCATACAATACCACCCCGTACCAGGGTGGTATTGTATGGTATTGTGTGGTATTTTTTGGTCTTATAATTTGTTCACCCAGAAATTTATAGATCCAATAGATCATGATGAACTCGTCCCTTCTGTGCAAACGTTTTCAAAAACGAATTAAAAACGAAGAAGATACCATATGGTATGCAGTTGGTACCGAGAGGCCAGAATCTTTTTTTCTCAAAAAATATTGAAAATTGATCTCATTTTGTAGAGCACGATGAACTCGTTCCATCTGTGAAAAAAAAAAAAATCCGAATTAAAACGAAAAAGATATGAGTCAATTAAGAAAACTAGAAAAAATAAAAATGATCTTTAATTCTTCCTCATTTGGTCTGAATCTTCTAAATAAAGGGTCCAGATTTGGTTATTGATGGGTGCATAACCCGAGCCGAGATCTGGAGTTCGAAATCGATAACCTAGTACAAACCAGATATATATATGACAATAACAACATTTAATACAGCTCCGAATGAGCAATTCCGACTTGAAAACCTCCATTTGATACCAAATCAAACTGGAAGGACCGGAATGCTCTGCTCATGCCTGAACAAGTTGCTAGGATCGAACTTGGTCTTCACTTGGACCAACCTATCGAAGTTGTTCTTGAAGTACTTCCGACCCCAAACACTTGCCTCGCTAAAACTAGTATTGCCCTTCTTGTTCATCCCCAAATCCAGATCCCTGTAGTTGACATACGAAGTCCTCGGATTCTTAGAAACATAGGGAGCCAAGTAGCTGTACAGCTCCCTGATCCAATCCAAGTGTTTACCCTCGCTCGCCTTCCTGTCTGCCCAACCCGTTGCATAATGAAGCATGAACAATGTCCCCTTCCGATGAGGAAACGGCGTCGCCGATTCCGAAACTCTGTCCATCTCCCCTCCGTAAGGAGTCCATATCGCAAACGGATTGTCCTCCTTCAACAACCTCCTCCACATCCCTTCCATCGCCTTCACCGGAATCGGCTCCCTCACGTAGTCCGACTTGGCCTTGAAAAACAGCGGGGTCAGAAACCACTTCCCCTGCAGAAGAAACTCGGGAGCAACGGTGTTGGGTATTCCCCCAATAAACATAACGGACCGGATCCAGCTCATCTCCAAACAATCCTTTTTCTTCAGACCCAATTCCGGAAAATTGGAACCCATGATTCTCAGCAGCCGATCGGAATTACCCAGAAACAGGGCGTTGAACGTGGCTGTGACGGTTCTCTTGGTCGAATTAGCAATCGGGCCGGCGCTGACCACAACCCTAACGAATAGGTCTTCGTGGAGATGAGGCGCGACTTGCTGCCACTTGAAGAGAAGCTTGGTAGCGTTCTGTTCTAATGTCCTGGGAACGTCGAACACCGTCACGGTTTTAGGGACGGGGACTAATTTCAACTTCCAGGCGACAATCACGCCGAAGCTTCCCCCGGCGCCGCCTCGGATCGCCCAGAAAACGTCTTCCCCCATTTTCCGACGATCCAGGAGCTTGCCGTTGGCGTCAATTATGTGGGCATCGAGGACGTTGTCAGCTGCCAGGCCGTATTTTCTCATCATGGAGCCGTATGCTCCGCCGATGATGTGGCCGCCGATTCCCAAGCTGGTGCAGAGCCCGGCGGGGAAGCCGTGGGTGGGGATTTTTTGGGAGATTCGGTAGTAAGCCTCGCCGGTGGTGGCGCCGGCCTGGACCCAGGCGGTGTTGGAAGCTACATCGACATTGACTTTGCGGAACTTGGAGAGATCTAGAACGAAAAAGGGGGACTCGATTTCGGCGGCGTAGGAGAGACCCTCGTAGTCGTGGCCGCCACTGCGAACTCTGAAGTGGAGCCGGAGCTTTCTGGCGCAGATGACGGCGGCTTGGATGTGCGAGATGCGGAGTGGGCGGAAGATGAGTAGGGGCTTGGGGACGGTAGGGAGCAAGTAGCGGGGGTTCTGAGCAGGGTTTGAAAGGACGGAGGTGAAAGCAGAGGAATTGGCGGCAGGGGTGAAGAAAGTTTCGGAGAATGGGAGTGGAGATTTGGAGTTATCGTTGAGACATTGGTGAAAGGTGGATTGCAATGAAAGTGGTGGTGAAGATGCTACAAGGGAAGGTGAGAGTAGAGGAAGAAGAAGAATGAAGAGAAGCAGGGGAGGCGCCATTTTCAACGGGAGCAAGTTGAGGTAGATCTTGATAGAGAATTCTCCGAGCACATTCATCAGACAGACGTTATAAGAGGTTAAAAGGTTTAATTAGGGCTGGCATTTCGGTTTGCGGTTAGCGGGTAACCGCCGGTTTTAACTGAAAACCACCGGTTACCAGCTAACCAAAAACCGACCGGTTACCTTAACGGTCGGTGGTCGAATGGGAAAAGGAAGGGGTCGGTTGACCGAGTAACCGACGTTGATTAACCGCAGTTATCCGACTAACCGGGCCAACCGAGACCCACCTCACCTTCTCCAAAATATGTCCAGATTCATCCCATTCCCAAATCTTCAATCAAAAAAAAAATCCCAAATACAGGAAGAAGAAGAAGAAGCAGATCTACACTCTCAGCAGCCGATTCTTGTTTCCGCCGCCGCCATCGCCGCAGCCATCGAAGACGCCGCCATCCTCTTCTCCACAACCTCCGACTCCCTAGCGGAATCCACCACTCCCTGCAGTGACCTCTTCTTCTCCTCTCACCCGCGAACAAAACCCAAAAGAAATAACACAGATCAAAAACAAAAACCAAAATCAAACCCTCAAAATTCGACATGCAAGTGAGAGAACTTGATCTCACCTTCTTCTATCGTCGCCTACCATCGTCTTGCCCGCTCCGCCGCCGTCTTGCCCTTCTTCCCGTCGGTGAGGGACGAAAGAGGCGAAAGAGGATGTCGGCGAGTTCCGCCGCTGATCCGTCGCCGTCAACGGGGAGGCAGAGGGCAGAACGAGAGAGGTGAGGATAGGAGGGAGGCGATTTCGGGGAGGCAAAGGAAGAAGAGAATCAAGATTCCAGAGAGAGTAGGGAGAGAGATAGGTTTTCGTTTTACTCTGGAAACTGGAAAGGAAGAAGAATTTTCGGGAGAGAGAGTAGGGAGAGAGATTTGAGAGAGAGTAGGGAGAGAGAGAGGGCCGAGGGGTTAGGACTCCTAATGAGTGGTGCAACTTTCGGTTTTTAATTTTTTTTTTTGGAAAAGGTAATTTCCGATTGGCCGGCTAACCGAGCCTAAAACCGAAACCGACCGGTCGGTTGGCCGGCTAACCGTGATCACTCTCACGGTCGGTGGTCGGCAGGTATGCAGGGTGGCTCGGTTTAATCAATAACCGGAATTTCAGTTTTCGGTTAAACCGAAACCGACCGACTGCCACCCCTAGGTTTAACTATCCATTTCCCAACAACTCAACTCGAATTATTAGAATCAAGTGATTAGCTCGCTAACATGGTATGTGTTTAGCTTGCTAACAGACATCGGACATGATGAGTTTTTATTTATAAAATGTCACCCAAGTCCATCCATCAAATCTAAAACATCTGCCCCAATCCGATGAAAGCGCGGCGCTCTGACCACATTCTAACAAACACCCTCTGACTTGCAACGTTTGAGGCGTAATCCAGAAAGTAACAATACCTCTGAGCTTATTCGTTTACTTTCATCTAGATGACTGACTATAAAGGGAGCTTGATAGAGCCATTTCAACAAACATGGAAATAAAATAATTTGGAACATACAGGCAGCAGCCATCATGACCAGCAGAAGGCCTGCTGCCTTTACTTGCTTCTTACAATTCATCATACTAACGTATTTACCTATTTACGGCACCCTTCTTTTTTTGCCATAGATCAGTACAAGAGTACAAGAGATTGCAATGAAAGAGCCCATTTACGGTACCCATTCACCTGCAGCCTACAGGAATAATTTAAATTTGTATTACCGTCTATGCCGAATTCAGGTGAACTTGAGGTTAAAAAAAGCTCTGCTCCACCCAAAAGCCGAACGTTACTCAGAAACCACAAAATGCCCTGACAAAAAAATTTACAGTTATGCTCAGTGCACAAGAAAAATGCAAAATCAAGAACGGGATTAGCAGAGCATCTTCAAGCTCCACCGAAGCCGTAAAAGAGCTAATGCCGAAAGGTTTCTGGTCAAAAAAATCAACTGCGATTGCAGAAGTCATGAGCCTGCAATCTGAGATTGTAGGAAGCTGAGAGAGGTGGTACGTTGATCCTTGCTCAAACGACAAATCCAGTCTCTGACAAGACGTATCATGTCAGGCTGACATGCAGCATCTGCCAAGCAACTGAAATTCTCATCAGTGACCTGCTCAAAGCCGAGAGGTTGAAGCCTAAGCAGAGATGCGACAGTGGCCATTTGAACTGGGATAATAGATTCCTTGGTCAACTGTTGGCGCAAGAAGCCAGATAGTTTGCTTTTCAGGCTCTCGACTCCTGCATCTTCGTAACCAGAAGCAGCAACCCCAAACCTGAACAATGTGAAATACGGAACTGTCAGCAGATTATTAAGCAACAGCCATGTTATAAAGTATAACTCCTACATAAGGATATCATTTGTGACTCCTGAATGAAATGTTTGTGAAGTGTCATCTGTAAAACTTGAGTGAAAAGATCGTGCTTCCATTTAAGGTTTACAAAGGACAATTGTCGAATTCACACGACGGGAAATAGCAATTTTGGTATTTAAGTATAAAAATCCAGGATGTAGAGTAGGCACGTTGACTTCTAAGTATATAAAAGAATGATCGGCAGAAATAACAATAGCATAGATGTGGTGGTGAAATACCTCCCAAGTTGACCAAGGAAAAGAAGAACAGCAATCTGGAAGGTGCTTGACAGAGGTCTCCCCATAATTTCCAGCAGCTCGGGTACTATTTTGCTTTGCGTCCATTCCCAACCCTTCGTACATAGAGAACACAGGTTAGTACTTGGTACAATATAAGCCTTCAGAAGAGCCAAACTAACTTTCAACGGCTACTAGTTCATATCCAGACTCAGCGCAAACAGAAGAGAATTAAATGAGTATTTCTCAAAACACGAGCTGCAAAAAATTAAAAAACAAAACGAAAGTACACCAAAAGAAAGAAATGGAAAACTAAGGAAACCGCATACCATCTTGCAGGCCACAAGCTCCAATAATGACAGGACATTGCTTGTATCACCTAGTGTTGCATTCATGATAGAGTTTGACTGACCAATAGCTGAGTCAACTTCATAGTGCTCACGATACACTACTTTGGCCTCAGAAGAGCTATTTGATTGCCTTCTATGCTGTTGTATGGCTCCAGAATCAACAGAACTCCAGAGTTTTTCCAGTAGGACAGACGTAACTATATCTACCGATACTGCGCCAAATGGGCATTTCGTGCATCCGTCAAACTGAAGTCTAGTAGCTTCATTGGATGAAAGACAAGTATGAATTGGAGTAACCCGTGAACTTCTTTCAAGCCAGCCTACTATTGATCTCACCACATTCATGGTCAAACCATAGTCGCTAACAGAGAAATACTGTTCCCCAACGACCCGAGCAAAGACATGAAGTATGGTCAATAGACGAGCAGCATCAGGTCCAGATTTATGTAAAAGATTGAAGGAAGTGTCACAGACAAACTCGACATGCCCAGTTGATGCACAGATGGACGATAGCAAAGCACTCCCGATCAGCAACTGCTCCACTGTAGCTAATTTAGTGGAGAACTTCGGCTCTTTGTCACAAGGTACAACATCGCATTTTGAATTCCACTCATTCAATGTCTCTGAAGATATATTGCTGCAATCAACAACTGTCCCGTTGATGAGAAAATCCTCAATGGTGCCAAGCAGTTCATGCAAAGAGCACACTCCCCCAAACAAGCTTCTTTCTCGAGAAATTGATGTCACTGTTGAAATTGGAAAGAGGGAAGACTTAGAACAGCAAGCTATATTTGGCTACATTAGAACAAATTAAGCACCAGATTTGGGTGGATTTATTTGTTTCGTTTAGTTTTTTTTATCCCTAATATATAAATTGAAAAAGTAACTCAAACAAACACTTCAACTCTAAATTTGTAGAATAACTCTTCATGATGGACTCCGCAAATTATTAACGGGCCAAATCACTAAAAATTTATCATTTTCCAATTTTGACCTCTTTGAAGTAAGAATTTACTCTCAAAGTTACACCAATGATATAGTTTTCGAGGATATGGTTTGTTTATCACTAAAAAGTGAAAACAGTGCTTCTATAGAAAAGAAAAACTCCACTTTTTATGAAACCTTACAGAACACCTATTTTATTCTCGTCTTAAGACTAAAACTGAACATTAAGGAAAAGAATAATCAAACACAACGCAAAATGGTAAAGAAAAAGATCGCGGTAAGCTACTAAATGTAACAAAATGATGCACATTGCGAAATGACAGCAAATACCTGGTTTTAAGTCTCTGACCAAAGAATCTACATGAACAGTCAGATCCTTATATCCAATCCTTCCCGAATCCGCCAACTTCAACGCTGAGAAGTTCCACAACAACAATGTGAAGAGTACACAACTTCTCTCCCTGGAAGAGATGACGTGAAGGTGAGGATCAGATAATACAGTCAACATCAAAAACTCTCCAAGAAAAGCACAAGAAAGATAACATTGTAACCTTGTTGCTCATCAGTTACCTTGATGGCATTGTTCCCTGGGTTGTGACAGCTTGCAGGATTCTCTCCAGCATGGAGTTTGCTCGAGTATTTGAGCTGCAGTGAGCCATACAAGCTCGTGTGGAATGTAAAACCTGGTAAATGCTTCGGGTGTCAACAACAGAAGTTACACAGTATGCAGGAATATGTGATGTCTCAATTCCGTATCTAGAGTCCCGAGGCCAACAATCCATAGTCTTTTCTGCTTCGACAGATTGAACACGGACATCACGAATTACACCATCATTCTCAAGCATAGAGTCTTCATGGGAGGTTGTAGGGTCATTGCCTCTTGATGCATCGCAGTGCATTTCTACATTAATGGCAGGAGTCAAAGAGTCATTTTTATCAAGGACGCTTCGAATCTCAGTCTTCCTTGACTCATCCTCACATGATACAAAAGCTTGGGAAGAATATATATCAGGAAGCGTAGGGGACAGAGGCCTGTTCATTGCATTCTTGTATATTTCTTCCTCATTGATGTCATCTAAATCCAGTAATTTCATGTAGTCCCCATCAGCTATACCCTCAAAACTGGGCGAAGTGTCCCCACAAGCCTGCGCCACCGTGATAAAAGCATCATTGGGATAAGAATATCCTGTACCATTTGCATCATTCACAACTTGCTCCCTCACCATTTTCCTGTTGCCAGGTTCATCCACAGCAAGAAAATATGGCAAAACTACATCCTCCTTGGGAGATAACTTTCTCCTCTTGTGCAGCCTCTCATGTTTAACAGAAGAACCATATAAATCTGTTTGCGCTTCCAGAGGTACATCCTTTTGGCCATTCAACACTTGATCCAAGACATGGATTTTCTCATTCATCTGTAGATGCAACTTTTTATCCTCCATGAATAAATGCTTGACAGATTCAATAGTATCAAAAGCCAATTGGTCCTTCCAATTGTGATGATTACTGGTAATAGTCATGTTTTTATGCAACCCCTTAACCGCAGCAAACATAAAGGGAACTGTCTGTTGGGTGTCAAAATTATCTTCAACCAATTTCTCAGATGATAAAACAAAAGCACCCCTGTCCTGTGAGCGGACCAACTCACCATCAGAAAAAGATGTCGAACTCGAATTCATTGCAGAATGTGGTAACAACTTTGGGTTAGAGCTTCCATGCAGAGACTTCAATTCAGAATCAATACCTGTGCAACTAGGGTTGAAAGTTTCACTTCCATTTTGAGTATTCATTTGAAATGGTTCAACACGACATGCTTTTCTCGCCACCTTCAAACATTGTACGTCTCCAAGTCCTCCATCCTGAAAAGCAAAAAAACCAAATAAGTAAGCGAACTGTTGATAGACTTCTCATATTGGGATCACAAAAAGGGAGGACAACAGAGTGAACCAAAAACTCCAAAAAAAACACAGAACCATTCCACAATAAATACACCGCTAATATAGCGAAAAGCACGGGTGATGAATGGCCAACAAAGAACAAGATGCCATGGATATGAAAGAGTCACAAGGAAAGAACATTTGGGAGATCTAGTTTCTAATAAAAATCAATGGTGACGGATCAAGATAACTACCAGCATCCTCAAACAACACCCTGATGGTGATAAAAAAAAAAATTCACCAGACAGTTCTTGAAAAAGGTAGAAGCAAAGAGCAAAACATTATGCACAGTAGACTTCATTACAGGTAAAAACCTTTAATTCTGAACTCAAACAAAGATTCAAATGGAAAACCCACCATGTGATGTAACAACCACATGAAAGTACACATGGGTCCCTCCAGCGTAATCACCTGTCTCACTCATTTCTAGAAAAAAAACATTAACAGCAGTATCCCTTCACTGCTTGCATCGGCACCTTGATAACAAGAAAGGTAAATGGGCCTCAGATTAAGCACAACTAGCGCAGAACAGGGGGAAAAAATCCAAACCCTAATCTGCGGCGGGCACTACTAAGAGGATGAGATACCGAGAATGAACACATTTACCAAAAGATTCCTACTGAAGAACAGCTCAAAGGAAGTAAAAATTATGAATGTCACAAAACCAACCTTTTTCGCGTCTGAAATACCTTCAACGCTTGGGGAGAAATATTTACCCACGACATCCAAGCGACACGAAATTCGTGCAAAATCATGCCTCAGGTTACCTAGTTCTTGAATTAGAATGGCACTACGATTTTTTTCAAACTTAACCACTTGTTTGGCATGCTTATACCGCATCTTTTCAAGCTTCAATTGCTTTTCAAGAAGCTTCGCCTCTTTGACTTTCGCAGGGGAAATGCCAGCAAATTCAGGGACATTTAGGGAGTGAAAAAGCTGGTGTACACATTTCTGCAACTCCTTATTCTTAGCTTTATAATCTTCTAACTGGCGAGACAGGTCATCTGCAAGAGATTTTTCCTTCGCAGCCATCTTAACATTTGCTTCAGCAAGCTTCCTCAGGTCATCTGCTTTGGCACTTTCAGTTTCTACCAGTTGTCTCGCTTTGATCACATTTTGCCTTTCCATTTCCAGCTCTTTCTTCATCTTTTCTGTCTGAGAGGCCAATTTTGATTGCATTGTAAGGAATTCTTTTTGCAAACAATCCAACTGATTTCGAAATCCCTCAGCCTTTGTTGCTTCACTCTTAGCAATCTTACTTTCAGTGGTCAGCTTAGACTTTTCAGCTTTCAACTGTTCGCATGCTTCATCAGCAAACTTCTTATGCACTTCCACTTTCTTCTTTTCAGAATCCAACTGCATCATGCCTTTATTAACAAGTTCCTTTAGTTGCTTAATTTCTCTTTCCTTATCATGCAGAAGACCTCTATCCTCAGCTCCTCTCTGCTGTAAGCAGCAGATTTGAGACTTTAAGGCCATAATCTCTTCTTCCAAAGAGACTCTTAGAGCAACTAATCTACCTTTTTCCTCTTTTTCAACTACTAACATTGACTTAGTTTCTTCCGCTTCTTTCAGTAGTGCCTGTAACTGGAGCAGACAGCCTTCAGCCTTTTTTTCATTAAATAACCCGAGCCCCCTATCTGCATGAGCATGTCCTGGACTAGCATTTACAAGCCTTTCAGACGCATCCCCAGGCTTCAGCTCGGCAATATCACTCTGAGAACATTCCTTTTCGTCGAGTTTCTCAACATGCCCCATAGCCAAATCTGTCTCCAGTTCCCTTCCACAATCATTTTCCTGAAGGACGTTTATGTCCCGTTCGGTCTCTCGAACATTAGCAGTACTCTTCTTTAAGAAAGAGATTTCAGACATCAGAGCAGACACTGTGATCTCCAAAGAAGCTCTTGCGGCTGATTCTTTCTCTTTCCCCTCTTTCTCCTGAAGAAACTTCATGTTTGCCTCATCAACTGCTTTCTTCAAAGACTCCAACTGAACTAAACGTTCCTCAGCAATCGCACTTGCAGCCTTTACTTGATTAGAAGCTTCCATAGAATTCTTCCTTTCTGCTTCTGCCGCCTTAGTAGCAAACTCTGCCCTTGTTTTCTCTTTCTCAAGCAAGTCCCTCAGCCTACCTAATTCCTTATCTCGTTCAGAAGCCCCATCTTTAAAAAGCATGAACTCCTTCTCCTTCTGTCGAAAATCTGCACATTCTTTCTTCAGTGCTTCCAACTGGATCTGGTAATCCTCGGCCCTCTTTCTCTCTGTAGCAGTACACTTCATCTCTTTGTCAGCCCTAGCCTTCTCAGTTTTCATGCTCTTCTGTGCCTCAGCAGCCTTTCTTTTCTCTGCATCCGCATTCTTCTTCTCCGTAACTGCCCTTTGAATCTGTTTATCAAGAAGCTCTTTAAGTTTACTAGTCTCCGATTTCCCTTCAGAAACTTGTTCGCGAAGGAGTTTTATTTCCCCATCCTTGCCTTCGGTATCTAAATTTCCTCTCTGGCGCAAGGAGGAGACCTCCGACTTCAAAGCAGAAACCTCCTTCTCAAGAGAAAGACTGACCTCGAGTTCCTTCTGTTTTCTCTCACACTCATTGGCAGCAAGGCCCCGTGCTTCCTCGCATTCTGGAATACGTTCAATTACAGGAAATCAATTAAGCCCAGACCAGAAAACTTATCATTTCATAACCTAGTGTCGAAAGTTCATAAAAAAAAAACATAACCAGCTCAAAACAGCTGCATCTTCCAGAGGAGAATGCATCTGAGAATCACATTCTAGCATCTCCACGATGCCTTTGATTTTGCTTTTTCATCCTCGAACGATCTAATAGGAAATGAGAAAAGAAACTCACCTTTCTTAAGGCGGGCATTCTCTTCCTCAATCTTGTTAATCGATTCCTTTAGGATGGCCACCGCTTTCTTCAGATTCTTGCGCCCCTCCACCAACTGCGAGCACTTCACACTCAACTGCAAAATGAGACCACAAACATCAAACTCACCTACAGCGGAAACGAATTCGGAGAACACGAAACACAATTGATTCACGAGTAATAAGAGGCAGGCAGGAACACATCCACTTACCTTCTCACAACAGGAACCTACACCCGCCTCCTTCGACGCGACACCCTCCTCCATTGCCTACGGCTACACGCACAGAGAACAAACGGACTGCTCCGTTGAGCGCCTTCTCGGAATCGCTAAGCTCAGCATACAGACTAGAGCGAGGCTTCGGAATCAGGATCCTCCATTAGGAGCAATTTCTGGTTTGTTGGGAGAGTTCAACAGATAGATTCAGCGAGCGAATGGGAAAGCCCTAAACCCATGGACCCGTAGCCAATCGAAGAGAAACCCTAGCGGTCAGCGTCTGGCCGGTAGCAACAACGGGTAATGAACCGTACAACCCAACAGATGGACCGATCCTCTTTTTTTGAATGATGAACCAGCCGCCCGCCTTCAGTTCCGGCAAATCGTTCCGACGAAGAAACCCAGGGGATATAAGCCGGGCCTTGTGTATGCGTCATCGTCTTCCCGATAAAGCCCAAATAAATATGATTGGTTCTCCCTCGCTCTTGCTACCTTTTGTTTAGCAACACTTCCTATATATGATGGGCTTCAGTTGCGGACCCAAAATAATTAGTCATACTGCGAGCCTGCGACCGCAATCGATCTTGAAAATAAACTTAAAATAAAAAATGGAAAATGAAATTTACTCTAAGTAACTAGCAGAGGGGCCGGCCTGTTGGCCGGCTAGCTGGATTAAATTAGTGATTGTTTTTGGGTCGATCATAGAAGCCCATTAGTCCAATTTGAAACCACAAAGGCTATCTGTTGCATTTCTATTATGTTTAGCCCAAATTGAATTATAATTTCTTTTTTCTTTACTGTATTTATTAACCTAAACTTAAATACACAACAACCAAATTGGGAGGAAATGTTTCCTCTTCCTTCTTCCCTGTTACGCCTCTGTTCACTCTCCGATGAAACCAGCAAGCGGAGAAAAACTCCTTGCATGGATGCCCTCCCCTGCTCCCCTATCTAAATGCCAACTTTTATTCTGATTGTGGGAAGGTGATTTCTGTAAACCCACCTCGCAACTTCTCCCAGTCAACTTCTTTTTCTCCCGATTTGCTAAACCCTTGGCCTTGGATAGCTTTTCTGTGTTTCAATCAGAGATTCCCAGCAAACACTTGCCAGCTCCACAAGTACGTTAGTTTCCATACTTTTAGATACAATGTGGTTCCATTTATTAAAATAAGCGGCATTATATATTCTTATTTATTTAATCTTGACGTAGGATTGAGCAGTACTTCAGGACGCATTTATCAAAGTTGTTTTCTTAGAATTTGATTACGTATTGCCTATGGAATACAACTAAGACACTGGTTGATGAGAAAAGGACCTGCCAAGAAAATTTCGAGTGAGCAAGGCATTAGATCAAACGAAGCAGCATCATGTTCCATAACAAAAACTCTGACGAATTGGCAGAGTCCTCCTCTCTTTCGTATTGTTTACTTCTCTTCTTTTGTACATGTTTAGTTTATTAGTGTCAGTCCAAATTGCAACACCTCAATTATAAAATGCTTCCCTAAACCTTACAATTATTTAAGTAATTAGGAGAATTCAATTAAAAAACATATTGTTAGAATTCAACATTGGAAAGGGGATATGTGTTAGCGGTCTAGAACAACAACTGATATTATTTCTTTGAATGATCCTAAACACGACAGGTTCTTGAAAGAATAGAGATTGATCCGAAGGAAATCAGAAACGCATATTGACCAACATGGACATCATATCTCAATGGAATCCGTAAGTATTGCTGTTCTAACCCTATATAATATCATATTCTTGTGTTCTCCTAGATAGTGAATGCAATTGCTAATTGTTTAAATTATAGGTTTTTTACCCTCGGTGATGATTTCGTTGTGAATCTGAATTATCAAAATGTCGTAGCTATGTCTGAGATTGTTGAAACCATAGATCTTATCCCAAAGCAATTAGATGGTGACAATCAGGTGACTAAGATAATATATTTGTTATTTATCCTTCTCTATTCCTTATGTTATTAATTTGTATCTTATTTGTTTACTTTTGCAGGGCACTTCATACATTTTCTCTGGTCGTGTAATAGAGCTGAGGAGGTCTTGGTGTGATGCATCCAGGGTATTTTTTATTCACTTGAGCATTAAAGATGATATAACTGATGTTGAGGTCGTTTTTCCATCATCATATTTGCGAAGAATCATTTCTTCTGTAGTCAATCCTTCATAAATTGACAATGCCGATTATGTTACACTTCTCAACTTGATTGGTGAAAAATCATATGAGGCCATGGTCACAATTGGTCCTTGGAACGACGTGGGGAATTATTTTGATATATTCTTGGTGAAACTGTTCTTCCCATCGGATAACTGAATAGCATGTAGGTATTGTTAATATGATCGGATTAATGTAATTAGTGGTACACTCCTATGTTATGTCTCATATTTTGTAAGCGTACTAAATATGTGAACGCTAAGTTATTTTGTAAGTCTAATATCCGTTTTAGGGGTGGTTGATGTAAAATTTGACAAATATAACTTATTGTTGATATTTAGTTATGATATTTAGCTTATTGTTGAGTTAACCATGTACAAAACAAACATCACTGCTACTATTACGGCTTTCTAATCCTAAATTCCTTCATTCATTATAGGAGCTAATGAGCAATCAAATTGGCAAATGGAATTTCGGCATTGAAAATGCCATCATTTGACACTTTACAAATCCCTATACTAATAAAACATAGTACCAAAAGGTAAAAAAAAACATCAAAAGACCTAATTTAATAAAGTACCAAATTAGAAACATAGTTTGAAATGTGCAACTACCCAATTTCGAACGTTCACCAAATGGACATTAACTTACTAAATGATATATGGGGAGGAACACTACCCAAACAACTTACTAACCACTAAAAGACACTGATTTGTGAGCTCATTAACACGTCCAACTTCAATCATGAAAATGAGAGATCTGTGAGTAATAGATCTCAGGTTGGCTTCAAAAGTAGTAGTCCAATCGATTCTTGGGTTCGGGAAGAGCTGGCTGCCTATTTTCTTAAAGTCGGATGACAGGAACACAACACTGATCTTCATAGCTCCATCTTTCAGTGTCAATTCAACCATGTACTTCTGAAAAGTAGGTGTCCAGAATACATTGACAGCTTCAACTGTTGCCTCAATAACAAATTTCTTTCCCTGTGAGTAAATAAATAATTTCCTTAGATAATAGAAATAAATGCTAAAGTAAGCAAGAAGTACACAAACATCATTGTATTAAATTACCATATTGTGCACATGAGTCGATAGAAATAGAATTTCCCGAACAGAACTTGCTTCACTCACTTCCATTGCTGCTTCCAATGAATAGTCAATATAATCATGGTGACTAATAAGCAGGTTGCTAAATCTGATAAACATGTTAGTTGAATTTAGACCCCAATTAAGGAAGATGCAATTATAGATGTATACAAATTGAGTTATCCTAACCAAATTGAATAGAATTCAACCCTAGATATAAAGAAATTAACTTACTGATTCAACAAAATATGAAGTTGTGGATAGTGCAAATTCAAGTAGACATTACTTGCAAATGAGGCTATAAAATAGAATGATCTACAAAAACCAAGTACTTCATTAGAGTAGGTCATTAAATGTATTAGTAGCGCATCAACATATTTACGTACTATCGTTCATATAGGCATAGACTGAAGTGAAGATAGCAACAGTTCCTGGTGCTGGATCAGCTTCATTTAGACCCTCAATTTGCTCAATGCAAGAGTTGAATAGTAAAACTCTGACCGTAATTCCCCTAAAATTAGAATCTCATTAGTTCCATTTTTCAAGCAAACACACAGGAAATTAGAGTACAGATCAAAAAGCCTTACTCAAACAGCCTTAGAAAAACATGTTTGCTTCGTTGAACAACACCATGGTGATAAATTGTTTGTGTTGGTTCTACAACATCTATTTCACCTACCAGATCTACACATCATATCAAGCCAATGTTATGATCATTCAAATAATAACATCAACCATAACTACTTGGAGTTCTCTATTTGGTTAATGATTTGCTTACCTGAAAAAATATGATCATTTTGAACAGCATCAAAGAAATCAGCAGGACCTAGGAACCGAAAGCTGCATAATGATATGTCGGCAGCATTTGGCAGTCGATATAGACCAGTGTTAGGATGAAAAGAGATTCGTCTAGTTGACATTGCAACCCGAAAAGAAACTTCATAAGAATCAACATCGAAATTTTCAATCCGGTAGATTCCTCCTTGTTGTATGGCTGGTAAGAATGTCGGGATTTCAAGGCGATGAATAACAGCCTCCATTTCTGTTCCCTGCAAGTCGTTTTTAAGTCAAAAACTTGAATGGTTAGAAGCTTGTATTGGGTAAATGATACACAACATGAAACGTGATAAGGAATTCAATAGACGTACTAACCTCACTATCTAGCAACAGCATGTGTAGGAAGAGAGTTTCATCTATATCAGCTATCAAAGTCCTCCATAAACGCAAAATTCTCACTCGAACAGACCATTGTTGCCCATGGGAAACCTGCAACTCACGTAAAGAATGGTATACCATGCCTTGGATTCAACTTTAATTCACCTTCACCATTCGATTATTCTGAACTCCAAAACCAGGGAATGGAAGTTGGGAAAGTAACAAAACTATTGTGGATCTTCGGCAATCAAATAACCTGGGCGTGGGATAATATTAGGTGAAAATGGGATTATGTTGGATTAATGTGGGGTGTGGGATTAATGTCCGGGAGGGATGGGGAGAGTGGGTTGTGGTAGTTAATACAATTGATTTAATATTTGTTTTTTGTTTTGAGTAAAGCACAACAAATATAAATTAAATTAAGTGATTTTGAAAGAAAAAAAATCGTCAATTTTAAATTTCGAACTTCTGACCTATTGATGATACGATCAACTTGTAACCGTTAGACTACCAAGCAAGTTTCAATACCTCATCCAGACTTATTACATGTCTATGTTGCATTTTTTAAACCCCACCAATTTTTATTTTTAAAAGTGATTTTGAAAAACAAAATTGTCAATTTTAGGTTTCATACTTTTAACCTTACTGGTGATACGATTAAATTAAGTGATTTTGAAAAAAAAAATGGTTGTCAATTTTAAGTTTCAAACTTTTGACCTATTGATGATACGATCAACTTGTAACCGTTAGACTACCAAGCAATTTTGCTTCTCCTTATCCAGACTTATTACATTTCTATGTTGCATTTTTTAAACCACACCAATTTTTACGTTTAAAAGTGATTTTGAAAAACAAAATTGTCAATTTTAGGTTTCAAACTTTTAACTTACTGGTGATACGATTAAATTAAGTCATTTTGTAAAAAAAATTTGTCAATTTTAAGTTTCAAACTTCTGACCTATTGATGATACGATCAACTCCTAACCATTAGACTACCAAGCAATTTTGCAACAGCTTATCCAGACCTATTAAATTTCTATGTTGCATTTTTTAAACCACACCAATTTTTACTTTTAAAGGTGATTTTGAAAAACAAAATTGTCAATTTTAGGCTTCAAACTTTTAAACCACACCCAGAATATATTCTCCCCCGATGGCCGGATGCAAATGCGTTGAGTAATGTACAATAGTTTGCGATGTAAAATTAGATATGTAAATGTTCTGGGTGGCACGAAAGTGTGAGAATATGGGATATCCGTGTTTTCATTGTTGCTATTATAGTATGGGTAGTCAAAATTCATTTATCTTCTAATTATCCCGTTTTTTCCTTGCATTCTAACAATGTGAGGGTAAATATAGAATTGGTGTACAAATGCAGTGCATACGGTGGATAAATATGCTAATTAGGTAATTGAATGATATACAAAACAGTGGTTTATGAATCACTCTGAGGATTCAGTGGTTTATAATTAGGCAAGTGGAAAACATACAAAAAGTGGAAATTAGGTGCAGTGCATATTGTTTTGCATACGTACCAATAGCTGAACTAAATGGAAGACATACATGTACTTAAAATAACATAAGTATCTGTTCTTCTAAATCAGAATATAACAACTACATCGCAATAACAATATAAAAGTACTTTTCCTACCACCGAAAAGATGAAATGCACAAAATAACATTGGAATTCATATCTCCTAGTTATCATTCCCTTGATTCCTTCTCAGACAACCAACTGATTCATCCCTTAGTCTTACCACCTGAAATAATAACAGAAGTAGAAACTAATTATTAAATGTAAAGCCTCAGTTGTGTTAATAAATAGCAATATTCTCCTGTATTTGAAATAAAAAAGGGAAGACATATACCTTCTTGGATTGCAAAATGAGGACAGTGTTTATAGGTTCAGTTTAAGATCCAGTAATGGTTGAAATGCTTTTGGATGCCAAATTGCAAACATGCGAATCTGTGGTTCAACTTCATATTCTGATCCAATGATGTATACTTCTGCCATGAATTTGATGTTACAGCATTCTTTCAGCATCTGAACTCTCTTGTCATATGGCATTTTTTTAAACTCGATTGGTGGCTTACGAAGCAAAGCAAGAGCAGGTCCATGATTAAGAATGACCTTTGCCTTGTGATTTCTTGATTCACATTCAGTCTGCAGTTCATAGAATAATCTGAAGAAATATGTAGATTAGATGCATTTAGTCAATGTATAGTATTTTTATAATAGGGAATAAAAAAGCAAAGGTATTTGGAAATACTCAGTGTCTCCAGGGAAAACTTCACGGGTAACAGAACCAAGGTCGAATTTGACTATTTTGAGTTTGCACCGATAGAGTATCTGTCATATAGTTTGATATAGGAGAAATACAAAAATTAGAAATAGGTGTTTTTGAAAACACTGCTACTGTTGAAAGTCAATTTGAAACTTCTTTTTATTTGTCAAATATACTTCCTTGACAAATGTATAACAAAGCATAGAAGGTAATGATAGTTACCTCTGTTTCTTCTTCACCTAAAGGCAGCTTGTTGGTCGATTCCAATAATGAGATTCTGGGCAGAATGTCACGCCGAAGGTATCCAAGTCGCTCTTTTGATTTGTAGTCAATGATATCCACAGACAGTCTATTAGGAAAGAACCTAGAGTGTTTTGAAAGTTAAATTAGACTGCTTCTAGGAAAAAACATGCAAAATATATTAAAAGTGAACATATAAATATAACCATTTACCTGTTCATTAAATCTTTGGTCATCTCATTGTACGAATGTACTATAAGACGACTGCCAGGAGATGTTACGAAACAGAACTGTGGAATATGGTCATATTCGTGCATGTTCCGGGTGAGTGTTGTTGCTGTCACAACCAAAGGATAATGAACTTCTTTGGCAGTAGCACTTTCAATGAAATCTTTAATTCTTGAGCCAATATAGCTCACAAGTGCTTTGTTTCCGCTAAAAAGTTTGCAAACGGAGTATAAGTATGATTATACACTAATCTTGATTCAGTAAGACATTATAGTAACTAATTATAAGTGGTACCTCATATCTTCAAGAAATCTGGAACATAGATGTATCAGAATTGACTTTAGCTGGTTCGGTGATATGCGTTACACATCCTGTGATATCTGAAGTATGTAAATATTTTAGTTCTTTTGATCTATGTGATGTTTGGAATATACAATATTTAGCACATCAATTTCTAATACAACCTGTTGAAATCAATGGGTTAAGTATAAACAATGAATACCTAAGAAGCAAGGTGGAAGACTTGTTGAAGAACCACTGCCATTTAAAGGACTTTGAAAAAAAACAATCATCTGGAAAATGCATTGTGCTCCGATATTCGATCATTGCTTTGAATGAAGATTCCTTTGTAAAATACAATCTCAAATTGGAAGGTGCAGTGCGACGCTCAGATCTAGCTGGTATGACAGTTGGATTCATCATGGTATAGAGACAACCAATCTCAATGTCTTTGCAAATATGAGCAGAATCTTCATAGGGTACATTTCCTTCCATAAGTTGTCCCTAAAGGAGTTAAAATGTTACAAATGAGCTTAAAGTAACTGTTCTGTCATAAGAGTAAAACCAGTAGGTGTTCAATGTGTATAATTTTACCTCTTTATCTAACCAAAGCATATGCATGGAGGTAATAGATCTGGTTCCATTTGACTCACATTCTGACCAAATGTTTAACAATCTAGCCATGAGGAAACGGTTGCTTGTTCCAAGATGAAGTTCACGAAAGGTTGTGGATTCAGCCATTACATCTAAAACCAAAAGGGAAACTGAGTCATTATATCTAAAAGCATTCGGACAAACCTCTATTCGACTAATTGTAAGATACCATGTGGGTCTTGCGGCAACATTTTCCCTTCTGTTGTCGCCGAAAATAACAGATTGGTTGTGATAGAGTTTTGGGGCAGCAATAGCTTCTTACTCCAACTGTGAAAGAAGACAAAATGAGGAAAAGAAAGGAAAAGAAATAGAAAGAATAGAATCAATATCTAATACTTGCCGTAAATTATGTATGGGGTCGACTGCTGGAGATGAGGACCAGAATGGCGGCAGCTGCGGGTAAGTAATCTAGGGTTTCCCCTTTCGTGAAAACCAGCTGACCAAGGAGACAAACAGAAGCAACTCTTTTTCCTTTTGTACAACCTCTTTTAGCTGATGGAGGTATTTTATATGGCCCATTTTGTTCGTTATATATCTGAATGGCGACCAAAATTTGATTGGGCTTTGGTTTTGGCCCATTTTATTATAATGATTAACAGGCTTTTAAGTTTTGGGTTTGTTTCTGTGAATAGTAATTGAACATTATGGGCTCTAAATCTTTTTTGCGGTAACATCTCATCAGAACTTGACTGAAATTAGTTTGAGGAAGATTGATAAACCATACCAAATGGGCCATAGAAATTCAGCTCGGGTCTGAATGGCCATGCAACCACGACCATCTCTGGCATCAATATGGAATTTGGAACCATTCCAAAAATTCAAAACAAATTTAGTAATAGTGAAATTAGATATGTATAGGCTACATAATGCCCAATTGAAATATTCAGAAAAAGCTTACGAATCTAAAATATGTTCACAATCCTAAGTCCAAGTGCAAACCAGCAACATTCAGTCCTTAGCAAACACATGACAAACTCTGGAACACAAAACAAATGCAATAAAAAGATACTAGCTGCAACAAATTCTTTGTTGGCGTTGCAATCACTCCAGGGGCATCTTCCTCTTCAGTTTGTTGTCTGGAGTTACATCAGAGTCCACTGGTGTTTCAATCGATTTTTCAGTAGCAGACTGTCCAGACTGATCAGAGCAGGGTTGAGAAGATGCAGGCCCACTCGCAATAGATGAAGATGATCCATCTTTGTGAATCATATAACCTTCTCCCTGAGATTATAATATCCAAATGTAACAGTAGCCAGTAAAGAAATTATAATAGGATTCTTGACTCGGAAAAAAAGATTACAACCTAGATCAATACTGAGATAGAAAACTGATCATAACACTTAATTCTTATTTAAAGAGGAAAAATACTTGCAGGGGTATCTACTGACCTTTGGGGTGGGTTCTAGTATTCTCAGCACAGTAAAATCAGCTTGGGAATCAGCAAAAAGGTTGATCTTGAATTTGACATGGAATTTCTTGGTCAGACCTACCAATTGAAGCAATTCATCAGGTGGCAAGTCACCATTCTGCCCATTTTTCTGGGTTCATGACCACTCAATCCAAAGTACCGCTTCCCTTCATACTCAAAGAGTACAAATACTGCTGACTTCAAATCACTTTGAACTTCAAGTTGAACACGGTATCTACACAGATCACGAATTTCAAATAAAATTAATGGAAGCAATTACAGTTCAATGAGGAAGAATAATGAATGTCAACTAAGTAGGAGATGTTTACTTGGTAGTCTTGGCTGATATTCCCTTGTTGCATCTAACACAATAGTACTCATTTTGCCTTTGTATAGGCTTCAAAACACAGGTAGGACACCACATATAACACCAGCCTGATTTAATTCCAACAACTTTGCATTCAACAACAAACACCATTTCCTAATACCAAATACATTTACTATGAGTCTCTAATGAAATTAAAAAGGAAATAGTATAAGAAATATGAAAGACCATAGAAGTAACCTCCTGGTCTGGATCCTCTTGTAATTGCAAAAGTTCAGAAAATGAAATAACAGGGAATTGAGGAGGTGACGGTGGTTCCACAAAGACAGGCAGCTCTGGTTGCATAGTACTGATTTGAGGAATAAAAAAATCAATAATTAAACAAAAACTAAACAACAACGCAATGTCATAGACGCGGTAGGGTGATGAATACCCGGTAACAAAAGCTTTGACAGCTGGAATATCGAGATTACGATACACAATTGTTGACCCTGATGATGAAAATGATAACTCATCTACAAAAACCAAAAATCAGTCTGGCCTTGCCACTCATAACATTATTAAACGTAAGATAGGGAAGAAATAATAAGGCCACCTTTGAATTCACCCACACTAACAGTTGAAATGACCAGTATAGTCTGATCATCACCATGAGCATCAATGATCTTATCAAACTGTTAAATAACTCTTCCCCAAATAACCACTTTGACAACATCACCCTACATGAATTTGAAATAAATATCTAAGATGTTTCAAAAACTGATCTTGCAAACAAACATGAATGGTGGAATTGCAATAATGCTCCCTCAACAAATAAAAGAAAAACCAACCAGATAGTGAGCAATCAGATTCAACAGAAGTTTTCTAAATGCCTTTCATGTCAAAGATATCAAAGAAACTCACTCAATCAGTTGCAATGTGAGCTCCTTCCTTATAGTTTTCCGGGTAAGGCTGGTAGTAGTAATTGCATCTGAATGTGTGCGCAATTGGCCAACAACATCTACAACAAATCATTTAATAAAATAAATTCAGATACACATTATTTGCTAACTGAAAATACATGTAAGAATGAAGAAGTAACCTGAAAGGATAACAACATGACCCAATTTGCCTGCCATCTGACTTGCATTTAGGAAACTGAATTTGAAGGTCGGAATTGCAGGAACTTCAAGAACATGATGAACAGTTGTCTTCCTACTAAATTGTATCAAATATGGATTCCCAATAGGTCGATATTTCAGTCCAATTGTATTGATATCAAAGTTCTTGATAATGTAAACATGGTTCTCCTTCAGCAACTTCTTAAACTTTTCTATCAACACAGGAGGGATTTGTACCCAGATATCATTGCCCTTCAAAATGGAAACGAAAACTAAAATTTAAAAAACAGTACTCATTTTCGAACAGAAACTTCATATGCCATGAAAGAGGTG
This sequence comes from Linum trigynum, assembly GCA_964030455.1. Classification (NCBI taxonomy): domain Eukaryota; kingdom Viridiplantae; phylum Streptophyta; class Magnoliopsida; order Malpighiales; family Linaceae; genus Linum; species Linum trigynum. The sequence continues at coordinate 37,589,464 of OZ034820.1, forward strand.
ATTACCTTTGAATCCATCAGAATGAGGTCCAAATGGAGAACTTTGTCTGTATGTACATTCGCTCCAAGCCACATTCTAGAGACACGACATTGACCTGACAAAATCTTCTTCTCCGACTCGAGGTCGCGAATACTCTGGAATCCATTCTACAGACTCAGCAACAAAAAAACGGAGGTTAGTGAAGAGCTACGGGATTGCAGCAAATAAGTAGATACAGTTACCAAAATTGAACGCGAATTGATACCTGAGAGAAAAACAAATGAGCACCAAAAATTGTCAACTGTTGTCTCGAAGCTCATATATATCCCGAAGACAGTAGTAGTTACTTCAACTTTGAAAAAGCCACGTCGGCCACGCAGAGCTACATTTTCGGAATGGGGGGAAGCTGCACACACTCAGACGATTCCCGCGGAAGATTATTGCTGGATAGAGATAACTGTAACTCTGGGCAACTGTGACCTTCATTTTGTAAATATAACTCACAAAATTTGAGAGTCTCTTCTAACTTGGTCTCTCCTATGCAGCTAATTCTGACTCCTAGATTTCCCAATTTCAGACCCGGTTCCAGCTGAGAGCTAATCATCTTCACCTCAGCGCTAAACTTGATAAGAATTCAATTGACAAATTTGAACTCAAATAATGTAAATCAACTAATGGTAGATATGTATTTGGGCGAGATTGGCAAACTGAATAATAAATTGGTGCAAATAGGATTGGAATTTGGTTGGAGATGGGAAGAGGAAAGTGATTTCACCGGCGGCACCAGGCAGAGTGGAATCTACCGCAAATACAAATATGATGCTAGGGTTCCCTATGGCTTCACCGCCAGTTAATTGGATTCCATGTTTCTGGCCCTTGAGTTTTATGTGGGCTTTCAATATGGGCCAAAGGTGACTAATCTTCAAATTGGGAATAACAACAAAATAGAAGCCCATTTTTATATCAGATTGTGATCAAATAGAAGCCCTAGCCGAACAATAGTTAATATCAAATGTAAATCAAAATAGATCCTAATTAGTACTAATGACACTTAATTGGAATAAGACTCCACTGTTCTCACTTCCAAATAAATTAATACGAAACAAATGCACCAAATGATCCATTTGTTCTCCAGAGGAATAATAATCTGTTAATAAAACATTAAGATCACTACTACTATTTTAAACAATAGACATGGGTCGACTTGCTTAAATAAACAGGAAGCAAGTTTGAGATTTACAGCCAAACAGAAGCAAAGCTGTATTACAAATGAATAAATCTGGCAAATTAATCCCATGTCTGATCACGCAAACCATACTGCAACTTGTAAGTTCAATCAAAAATTCTTGGTAATACTATGTTTAGCATCGAGTTCGGGTCTTCACCATTATCATTCTCGATCAAGATTTTGAGACCTTGCCTTGTTGTAACTCTGGACAATGCAACATAGAGTTGGCCATGACTGAAAACCTGCCTCTGGAGACATAAGCCAACATGATCGAGTGTTTGTCCCTGACTTTTATTAATAGTCATGCCAAAACATAGAGCAATAGGATATTTTCTTCTAAGGAGAGTGAAATTAAGACTTTTGTAATATGTTGACAATGTAAGTCTAGGGAGAAACACACGATCACCTACATTGGTACCGGTCAGGATCTCCACCTCAATGAACCATTTTCCCAAAGTCTTAACAATCATTCTGGTACCATTGCAGAGCCCAACTGTTTGATCCATATTCCGCATCAAAATTACTGGACATCCCACTTTAAGTTTCAATTCATAATCAGGAAAGTTACCAACCTTCAATGTATTCAGAAACTCAGTAGTATAATCAGCATCCACCACACCCTCCTTTCCAGGATCCACTTCAATTGAATCTGAGCTAAAATATGTGACCTCATCTCCTGGAAATTTTCCTAAAATAAATTCATTGATTGCAGAAACCATATCATGGTGTGATGCCAAAATAGCTCGCCTGACCAAATAATTATGATCCGAATAATGACTCAAAAGATCACCATAAATTGAACCGACAATATCAGTAACAGGATATGATTAGCGAGGTACTAATAACTCATGTGGAATAGAAATAGTAGACTCACCAAAAACATCTGAATCAACCCCATCACCAATTTGCAAAAGCCAATTCTGGAAATCAGCAATTGCTAGCATTTCTTCTGGACATTGATTACCACGTGCTAGCCTCATATTTTGAATCAATTTGATTACCTTCAAATGCTGCCACAAATAAGACCTCTTAATAGATGAGTTGACAGAATCAGCTCGTGTACCTTTCAATACTATAGGCAGGGTTTGCCTGAAATCGCCTCCGAAAACAATTGTCAAACCTCGAAATGGTTTCTCATCACTATTTTGATATCGGAAACTTATTATATCTCGTAATGATTTATCCACAGCTTCCACCACATGTTTATGAGACATGACAACTTCATCCCAAATAATCAAAGAAACACGTTGGATTAACTCTGCCAACTCACCTCCCTGTTCAATATGACAGGTTGATCGCGCATCAATATCAACTGGAATATGAAATCGGGAATGAGCTGTTCTCCCACCATCCATCAAAAGGGCTGCAATACCAGAAAAAGCAACACATAAAACCACCTTCTGCTCTGAACGCAATTTCAAACAAATGACCTGCCACAAAAAGGTCTTTCCCGTTCCACCACAACCATTAATGAAAAATGACTTTCTTTGGTCACCATACACTGAAGCCATAATTTCATCATAGGCTACTCTTTGTTGGTCATTTAATTTGGAAATCATACTATCAAATTTATAACGAAGATCTGTGGCATTATAGTTAAGCTCTGCAGCGATCAATCTATTAGATGAAGATTGCAACATATCAAAACTGGGAACTGGTAATCCTGGAAAGTCTGAAATGGTTTTGCAATTCCTGGAGAGCAATTTATCAATTTCAAGCAAGCAACATTCTTTCAACTGAGACTCAGTCATCTCCAATGTAGGCATATTAAGTTGCTTCCGACGGGAGTACAAAATATCATCGGACAACATTGTCCAATTTCTTTCCCATAATCTGCCAATATCTGAAACTTGACATAAGGTTATTATAGTGACAAATAAATCTCTAACTTCTTACCTGATGCCCAAAGAGATGCTTCAGCTAAACAGTCATTCCATTCATTATCTTCTGCCAATAACCCATGAGCATAACATGCCTCCTTGAAAGATTTATGTATAACTCCATTCACGGTCCTGATATCCTCAAAACTAACTGATCCATGAACAATGTGTAGGAGCATACGCAGGTAGAATCTGTCATTTGTTGGTGAAGGATGACAATAGTATAACCGACCAATTGAGAATTTGGACTTCCTTCTGTGCCATTCTCATTTTGTTTGATCCCAAACATAAAACTGGGGAAATTTTACAAAAGTGTACTGCCTTGCTTCTGGAGATGATTGATTCATTTTCATCCAGCTCAATAACATAGAGGTCTGAGCTCGTTTAGATCGAAGTAACCCTTGAGGATTCTGGTTTTGCTTTGAGACAACAACGTTCTGACCCGGAAGATGATATGACATATGTAATACATATGGATATTGTGAGTAGACATCAAACTTGAATAACCTCCAACATGCTTCACCAGATGTTATATAACGACAGTCTAAAAATGACTTGATCTCATCGATACGTGGAGTACGATCAGAACTTGAAGCACTCGAATCACCACCTGTAGTACTTTGAGTTCCAACTAATGATGCTTTGGCTCTATCTTGTGGTTTATTTATATATTTGAAGAGATATTTGATTGCCCTGCAATCAAAAGACAATAATGAAATACCACATATCAAACATGAATGTGAATTTTCCTCAATCATCAATGCATAATTGCATGCATTCTAATTTTATTAATTAGAAAATTTAAATCAAACTATGTTATATTGAAACGTATACCTACAAAAAATCATGCATAGGATTTTTTAATAATTGATTAGCAATTTATACAAAATAACCCAACATAATTATAAGAACATAAAGAACAACACGAAGCACATCTGAAAATTAAAATCATTCAGCACATACCTCGATTTATTACAGAATTCAACATTAATATGTGCATCGAAGCGCAATAATAAATAGCGATTATACGGAACAACGAAATGGTTATCCAGAGCCACAGAGTGGATATTGAAAGATATCCCAGTATCACGTCGTCGATATTTCGCAAAACCATTATCATCAATTGTGGTTTGCTCACAAAACTGCTTTGGGAAATGTTTCGTACACCCCCCCCCCCCCCTTGAGTGCAAGGAGCATTACGGCCCAAAGCACCACATGGACCATGCAATATAAATGCAGTTACAGCTCGATAACCTTCTGGATCTAGATCACGATTAGGTATCTCTGCTGATATTACAGAATCTATTTCCTTGGGACCACTTAGTTTATATTCCGCAGCTAGGAAAACTAACAAATGAGCATGAGGAAGACCCCTCTTCTGAAACTCAATAGCCATGACATCTGTAAACAAAAAATACAATATTATAAAGAACTGAAATTCATAACAAATACATGATCACTCAACTTCAATTGCACTAGTAAATGATTGATAAATCTTAATTTTTCATGAAATAAATTTAGGTAAATTTTACATTATACATGGAAATTACAATAACTACAAAGAGTACTCTTTCAAAAGTTGTGGGCGGATATCCACAGTTACAGACATTTTTGCCATCCCTTTGTACTGACTATTTTGATAAATATAATCTGTCACTTGTAGACTAAAAAGGCAACACGTGTATCCATCTATAAGATTTGTTCTTGTGATTGCAATTGGTTTTATATATGATTGAGGAGGATATGTCTTTTGATAAATATATAATATGTCACCTGTACACTAAAAAGCCAACACATTATCTATATGATTGCTAAAAAACGAAACCAAAAATAGTATGGCAACACGTGTATGTATATATTATATATATATATATATGATTACTAAAGAACCAAATTAAAAAAGAGACTTTTGAAATCTCATCATCTACACAGGCAGAAACATAGGATGATTGAGGAAAATAATAGTAAAAAAATTGAATAAATAAATAAACATATATAAAATAACTTACGTCCAGTTGTAGCCCCAAATATTTTCTTATCTCTAATCTCATACATCAACTGATGCAATTTAAGCTTGAATACTCTAGCAAAGATATCAGATCGATTGACATCTTTCCGACCAGCCGAGTTAACCAAATCCACCATAAATTGGATTTCAGGCCAATTTGCATTACAGGTAAATGTAATAAACAAATCAGGATATCCCAACACCTACAAATAGCCATAGCATCCTGAAAATTCTCATACTTGTATCGTGGATTGCCTGTATGAGAAGCTGCAAGAACAACATGCTTGCCAGTCGAATCTAGATCAGAGTCACCACGTAAAAATGCATCCACCAAACCACTCACATAATGAGCACGCAATTTAGATTGGTTATTTCGAATCCAATCAAGACGTTCAGCTTCAACCAATGCATAAGCATTCACCACATACTGTTGAAATAACTTCCCAGTTAATAACATTGCATTGATTGATCAAATCTGGTCTGAAGACGATATGCATAGTAATCACACTGGGACAAAGTATTGTTATTCCAAAGATCTTCTTCATCATCATCCTCATCAACACAGGGTATATCAGGATGCCAACCATCCTCACCATAAGGAAAGAGAATAGGATACTGTAATGCCATTAATGATGGATGTCCATAATTAATTCTCTCTAATTCAGAGCTCTTATATTGAACAATAATGTCTGGCTCAAATGTATCCTGACCTGTTTCATCCACTATCAAAGCTGCAACATCATTTCCCGTTGGTAAATCATATTCTCTACCATCCTGTGCACGTTTAGCAAATAATTTGATCTTCAACTCTTCAATGGTAGCTTCAGATATTTTTTCCTGAGCCATGCGAAAGGTTTGAACCAAAACATTGTTCCTGTCAAACATTTCTTGCAAATCTCTAACAATCTCAGGTCGCAACATATTTGAATGATCTTCACTTGGAAATAATTGGAGTCGATTCTGAAGCTCAGAGGTAGATTCATGAATATATAATAGTGCAAATCTGGGTGGTTGACCTACAATCGGAAGCAAGCTGCCTATACTGTGATATATTTGACCACTTATAGAGTAGACATATACACCACCACCATCATTTATACCATGATCCACTTTACCACCAAGGAAATGAAGCTAAATATGGCATTGTAAATACGGATTGCCTCCCTAAAGTCCCGACTCATAGGAGTTGAAGATTCCAAGAGATATTTCAAAAATCCAGGTGGATCTCGCCTAGGAGGCAATTTCACCCTACCTCATTTGCAACATAATGGAAACACCGGATTAGTATGACTCCTAGAATGTAACGTGCTTTCTTGGAAGGCCTTTGACAAGATCAAGGAGTACCTGAGCAACCCGCCCGTTCTGATGCCTCCAATCCAGGGAGACCCACATCACTGCATTACAGTATTGACAAAGGCACGAAGGTTCACCAAGACTAAAAACTTCAACAGAAGGAAGACCTACATAAAAAATCTCACATAAGATTATTGACAAATAAATAGAAAATAAAAATTGAAGAGGGAAATATGTTACATAATGCAAACCAACCATGATTACACGTGAATCCCCTAGGTATAGCATTAACCAACCGTCTTCTCAATAAACAAATAGAACGTAGCACACGTGCTCGTTTTGACCGCAAACGTAACAAACACAAAGTGTAATCTGTGAGAAAAGAGGAACTACGTAATTCATCATCATCAAATAATAATCAAATAATGACAACGACAACTTTTATAAAACTGATAACTACCAATATTTATAGGCACACAACGTCGAACTGCACGTCCCAAACGCCTATTCATAATTATACCACGTTGCTTGCGATGGAATTGAGGCAACAGTAGATCCATTTGGCGAAGTTGAACATTTAACCTATCAATCCCTGCGAAGGAAAACATTGTATACGATAACAAATAACATACACCACAACAATATTTTTAGAAGTAGTAGAAAACACAAATAAAGGGATCAATTACGTTGATTAAGACGGGCTCGTGCAGCCACAATTTGTTTTTGTGGAGGATGTTTAGGTGGCCTGCAAATAGCCCTCCTCAACCCTGCAAATTAAATGGTTGTGACTACCAATGTATAACTTCCTCCCCTCCAAACAACATACAAAGAATCAAATTCATATATGTCATCATCTCGAAACTAACATTGACCCCTATTCTGCTGATGTCGTTTTATTGTCAAGGAAGGATCAGGAGCATCCTGCTGAAGTCGAGCATCTTGCTGAAGTCGATTTATTGCTGAAGAAGAACCAGGAGCATCTTCAATACGAACCATCCTAGTATCCAGTTCACACCAATAGATGGAGAAACCGAACGACGACAACGATGAATACTGGAAAAACAAAAACATGATACGGTATTAGCCTCAACAATGACCTCATATATTCCAAAAGCCTCAACACTAACTTCATATATTCCAAAAACCTGATTCTGTTCTTGCCTTTGCTAATTCTAGATAAGGAACGCAGGGACGACGACCACGGGACGACGGATACTGTAAAACGAAAAACCTAAAAAGCTATTAGCCTTGACACTCATTCCAAAAACCAAATACAGAATTAACCTTTTCCAATTCTACTTAGGCAACGCAATTATGGGCCAAGTCCAGCAATTAGAATTTAACTTCACTATTATTAGCCCATTTCGCTTCATTAATCGGCCAGGAAGCCCAAATTTGTTAATCAACCCACCGACTAACTTGTAACCAAACCCGCAATTAGCCAGCCAATTAATTCCAGCCCAAAACGGCGGTGCACTTCATTAAGCGGCCAGATGATGAAAAGACCATAATGCCCCGCCGTGAAGCTCTCAGAAGGCTCCAATTTTGAATCCCTGCAAAAGTAGGCCATGAATCTGCTTCATAAATTTTATAGATTAGTATGACAAAAAGTTCGGCCGGGTATGATTTTTCTATATATTATTCAAAATAATAATTTTAAAATCAGAACAGTTCTCGAAGTTAAAAATAGAAGAAAATATAAAATCACATAACAAAACCTATCCGGATGAGATTCGAAGAAAATCAATATGCATCATCCTCTATAATAATATATAATTTTTTTTCTTAAAAAGTGATTTTTTATGAATAAGTAAAGTGATTTTTTTCTTAGAATGTTTGTGTTGTTTTTAAGTTTTGTTAGGATATTTTTTTAATTAGTTTTGTTAAGATATTGTTTATAAAAATGACGGAAAATTAATAGAATTTTTGTCTAAAAGATAGTTATATTACTTGGCAGATATGGATTACTGAAGTGTTGAAACTAGTGATCGAAATCATAGTTGTAGCACGTATTTGAATGGATTCGTTCTGAATACATAAAAAATCAAATCACACCAAACTCATTATTCTCTTTGTCGGGTTGGATAAAATTTACCCAAAAATAATATCCGTTGGACAAACAAGTTCTTGATATAATGGTAATACTACTAATCTTGAATCTGGAAGTCTCAAATTCGTATATCTTACCTAATTAAAAATCAAACTTATAAATTACGGGGGAAAAAATCAAACTTATATCTTTGTAAAAAAAAAAGCTATTGGTTGGATTTTCTTCGACCGAAACCATTCAACTTCGATTGTAAATGCACGATAATGGATTATTTCTTTCATGTCCAATTTATTCACTTTTTGTTGCTATATGGGGAGCTCAATTAGCCGGGCGAAAACATAATTAATGTAAGAATACAATTTAAATACATCCATAACGAGTTGGTTTTTGGAGGTACGCACCGCATCCAACTGATCAACACATTGTTGATTTGGTTTGATGGTCACTTATAATTAGAAATTGTAATGGATTTATCTAAATTATTTTCATTCCTATTTTTAAAAATATAAGTTAGTATGAGTGTCATACTAAGAGGAAGTTTTGCAAACTCATCCTTTGCACTTTCGGATATTTTATATTAGGGTATGCCTATAGTAACTTGCAAGTCACCATAATTTGGAAAAAATGGTCGACCACTTGAGTCATCCGGTCTACCTCTTCCGGAAATGAGTCGACCTGATGACACACTTACCTTCAAGTGGTCGACCTCTTCCACCAAGTAGTCTACCACTTGAGTCAACTGGTCTACCGCTTTCGGAAATGGATCGACCTGATAACACAATTACTAATTACTTTTAAGTGGTCGACCTCTTCCACCAAGTGAGCAACAACTTTCCAAAAAAATGGTTTACCACTTCCACCAAGCGGTCTACCACTTGAGGCAATCGGTCTACCGCTTCTAGCAATGAGTCGACCTGTGACACACTAACCTTCAACTTACACTTGCTTGTTGGAGGAGGTAGACTGCTTCCACCAAAACAGCCTACCGATTCCGCAAAATGGTTTACGTACCTCTTTCGGCAAACGATTTCCGCTTTCGGCAAACAGTCGACTAGATGACACAGTTACCTTATGCGTACATTAGAAAAATAATGGACACGCAACATCCTATCACATGTGGGCAACCATAGCCCTGCGCAGATTATAGGCCAAAACAAAAAGAAACACCCTCTTTTAACTTTTATGGAATAAAAATCCACAAAATCGATGGTATGAGATTTATGGAAGTTGAAGATTACATACTGTATAACAAATATAGTATACTTTTTGAGCATCTTCATAACAATAATAGCAAGAAAGTTGATCAATCACAAGACAACTATATTATAGAAACAAGAAAACTTAGAATTTGAAGGATAGATAAAAGTCTCTATAAAGTAAGTCAAATATAAGAATTAAATATGTGGAACATTTTTCAAATCTACGGGAGAACAATCACTCGAGAAACTTGTCACCTATGCTTGCAGCATTTGTATTAATTTTAAACCTCTTACAAACAAGCATATTTATTGTTATTGGACTCTAATTATATATGATGATATCACTAGCAATGGTTCATTAGGTGGATCAATTATTGAAAGAGGTGTACCGTTTTGGGAAAGAGGTAGACCACTTGATGGAAGTGGTAGCCCATTTTGTCCAAATAGGTCGATCATATCAGTGAACAGGTCGACCGTTTTGTGCAAGTCACCGTAGCAAAGTACTAAATATTATTCTATAGATTATTATTATTATAATAAAGCTTAATAAATATGCAAATTGTTGGTTATAACTTATAACACTAAATGATCCTAATAAACTATGAAATAAAAAAAATATAATCATTGTTAATGCGAATTCAAACCATCCAATCCTACAACATCCATTAATTCACAAAACTATACTTAATTTAGCATCTAATTAGGGTTGGAAGTTTGGCATCGGTATTTGGGATATACCGAATACCATACCGAATTTATCACTCTTCAGTATTACCGAATACCGGCGTATTTTTCAGGGATTGGGATGGGGATTCATTTGAGAGTGCTATTCGGGATTACGGAATTGTGATCGGTATATACCAAAATACCGAGAAATACCAAAAATTAATGAAATATAGCACACAAATTTTGATCATTCCTTAATCTTTCACAACTTAGAAGCCCCCATCCAACTCAATTTTGACTTTTCAGTTTAAGTCACTCTCGTCTCGCACCTAATCTCTTGTTATTTTCACAACACCAAAAAATAAACACTAGTATTAGTTGTCTCTCTGCCTCCAATTCTTCAAATTAAATATTACCAATGACAAGAATTCGAGATGTCACCTTTTCTCCATTCTTCTTATCCATATCCTAGGTCTAGGCAAACTCGAGACTCTTTGCTTAGTCTCTTTGCCTTAAATTAAACAATAAAATCTAATTTTTATATATAATTATTAATTGCAAAGATAATTAACTTCGTAATCGATAATACCGATTGGGATACCGAAGTACCGATTGGAATACCGAAATATTTAGGGATTGGAATTGGGATACCAAAATTAGTTAGGGATTGGGATTGGAATTGATTTTAGGGTGTAATTAGGTATTCGGGATTTCGGTATTTGGTATTGGGATACCGATACCGTACCGATTTCCACCCGTACATCCAATCATCATGTTTTGCATATATATCGAAATACCCTTCGCAAAATGAGGAGCCTAAAACCATCGGTCAACTTTTGTCAAAGATTGTAAGATCGTACCAGAAATTGTATTGAAAAAGTTAGTAGTATGGTATTTTGTGTTAAAAAAAATATTTATGTTGAAATTGTGGATTAGTCATCGTTCAACTGTTTCGTACCGATAAAATCAGCATATTGGTTTAAACTCTAGTAAAAGGTTATTCCAATCGAACCACCCGTACGATATAGATTCACAAACACTATGTTTTACATGTTTCACTCATTCGCCCCACTCCTCCGACTACTTATTATGCGTTGGTCAGTCAGGTTCAACAAACCACGTTAGTCAGTGAGAGAATTGGAATCGGTCAAGTACTCAACTATTTAATGTCCATCCGTAATAGAGCTCCTTCAATACATGTCACTTAAGCAAACTCATTCGCAAATTACGAAAAAATTATGAATTGTAATATAATCTACGATATCAAAAGTGAACTAGCAAGGCTTCCTTGTTAGAACTTGGAGCAATGTGGCCTGTAGTAAGGGCTCAACAATCACATCTCTCACTAAAAACCGAATACAATCAGTTGGATGATAGAATCAAAGGAGCAAAAACGCCAGTGCAGTGAGCAACGTGCCGCTCATCTCAGCGCTGGACTTATATTTGGCTGGTTTTGTTCAATTAAGAGTTAAGACTGAAGACAGACATTCAACGTGATTGCAGACAACGATGCCCTACCATAATAATGAACAAATCTTGGTCTATTTTGATAGAAGAACAGCACTTCCAAATCTGATCCTTCAGCATCTTTCTTATCATTTTATACCCCTTCCTTTTCCTTCTCTGTTTGGGTTCATTTCATTCATTCACGAACACTAGCAAACAATCTTCTTCAAATGGTTCTGTAAAAGCAACAGCACGGGTCGTAGGGCAATTGAAGAGCGTTAGAACTGTAGCCTGATTGGAGATGATTACTTTGCTTTCCAGAGAGAGGGAGAGATAGAAGTCAACATGACAACAATCAATAACAACTCTCTTTTTTCTGTTTGATATATTTTTCTTCTATTCTCGTCAGAGATTTGAACTCAGAGATGCTCAAGCAAAACCCACATAGCATAGGTACAAAAAACCAGAAGGCTACAAAGTTGTTCCCAAACCCAGATTTTTTCCCTTTAATCTGCCAAGCTACCAACCAAACCAATCAATCGAACAGATACAAGAATGAATATTAATATTTTATATATGGTCTAGGGACAGCGGAAAAAAAACACAGCATCGAAAACATCCAGAGAAAGCACCCACCACTACTTCCCCTTTCCTTCTCCTTCTTCATATCCCCCACCAGCTGGTGTGTTCCCGTCTCTCTACTCTGGACTGCACTGGTTCCCATATCCAAACTTATCATCTACTCTTTTTGGCTTCTTTCGATGGAGGAAGTGTTCCAAACACCCTGTCCCACAGGGAAGAAGTGATTCCAAACCCCTTGTCTTGGATTCTGAAGTGGTGATTCATGTGATATTTCTACAAAACCAGATAAACCCACATCAACATCACTTGCAACCACCACAAATTTGCATGCATTCACATGGAAGTAACGTAGGCAAAGGAGCCTTCTTACCTTGAGATGTTTAGGAACTTCATTCGATGGCTGCCCGTGGTGCAAGTAGTAATGTGTGCAGTCGTACATAACATACCCCAACAAACCACCAGCGAAAAGAGCAGGCGCAGTCGTGGGCGTGGACAGAAGCTTAACAAAGTTCCAGAACTGCCATAAAGAAAAAAGGAGATGAAATTCAAGTCAATTATCCAACAGTGGTATATAAACACTAGTTGGAATCTGCTCCACAGACTCTATTCCTAATATTCCATGCAATGTGTAACTATCAAAAGAAACAAGATAACAGGTAACAATGCACATACTGGTACTAATAGAATAGCTGTTGCTGCGGGAGGAAAGACAAGGCGCAGACCGTCCATGGGATGCTTATGATGGCAACCGTGAAGGAGATAGTGTGCAGTATTTCCCCTGAAGCACGTTGAGCAACACCAAAGATTTATAAACTTGATAAAATGAAGGGTTCCAATATTGTGAATGAACATTAACTTAGGCTCAACCAGAGAGAGAGACTAACCAGTAAGAAGTTGTCTTAATATGGAAAAGGAAGCGATGCAAGGTGTACTCTACTAGTGTCCATAGGAAAACACCCAAACACAACAACGAAACAACCTCGGGAATAGCGAGGCCCATTCGTGCAGACATTGCAGCGAAATAGCATACAACTGGAATCCAGATGGCTGGAATCGCCCACCAAACTGTACGAGTTAAGGCCTATTGAAGAAATACAATAAAAACTTTTAGATGCATAGTTCGGAATAATAAAGCAAAGCTTGGGAAAGCTGGCAAAGTTAAGCAACAAAACAGTACCTCCATAACATCATTAGCAAAGAACCTAGGACCCTCTCTGCTAACAATTGGCTGGTGAACCCATTCATCATATGCCTCACCCAGATGACCAACCTATAGGAAAACCACAAGAGAATGAGACTACTCCAAACATTCAGAAATCACCAACGAGAAATCCTGATATGCCTGCAAACGGGTTGTAAAGCTTAAATACAAGTAAATGCAACTAGAATAACAGAAAGAAGTAAACTTTAGATGCTATATTTTGAGAGAAGTCAAAAAGCCAAAGTTTGGACAGGAAGAAAAATGAGAACGAGAATCACAGGTGAAAACATTGGTGATTTGCTTTGAATAGAATTCAAACCTCCAGATCAACTATGAAATGCAATCAGGTCATCAAAACCGGGATTGCAATTTTACCTGGAAGACAAGTGGTTTATTGAGATCAACTACAAACCCCTGGGCCACCATCTTGAGCGCCTAATTAGCTTTAGCTGGAGAAAGAGGTACTACTACACCAACGAGAAGAAATATCCATGTCAATCTAACAGATCAATCTTGAAACGTTGCAGCAATTAAATAACTTGCCAAATGGGTTCCATGCAAATCGTTTCATGCTTTGACATTTGGCACATAAGATCTATTGATGATGCTAACCAACAACCGTCGAGTTCACGTCGTTCTAAGATGACTCAGATATTTCCCATGACGGTAAGAACGAGAGAACAATCAAGGAGCATCTACTTTAAGCGGGACCCACGGGAGGAGGAAAGGAGCGGGTAGAATTCAACTCTACATCTACATCCACACAAGCTGAATTTTCCATGACGCGGAATTTTGATAGCCATCAGAGCCAAACTAACTAATATTAATTCGAGAAGGGGATAAGAATCAAGATCTTGTTTAAACTGTACGCAGCTATTCCCATCAAACAGACAAACAAATCGGACAATGCAGCACTAAGAATCGGCTTTCCAGCCCTCAATTACCACGGCGAGCGATTTTCTCTCAAGCCCAACAACAAACACAAAAACCCACAACGGATTCGTTCAGCTTGACAAGAAATTTCGGGGAAGAATCTAAGAAACAAGAAGCTACCCAGATCCAGAAACCAAAAAATAAGCAAGACCCAGAACCGAAACGGAAGCACGGAGCGGATAGGGGAGCTAACCTTAGAAGCAAAATGCAGGTCGGATCTACAGGCACGCACTCCCCGCGTATGCAGCGAGATTTTCCTTCTGGGAGGAGTTTATCTATCCCTTTGCCGGGTTTGTTTTCCCTCAAATTGGGCTCGTCCGGAAAACAAAGCCACCACAACCACAGTGGGCGGGAGCTGTGGCGCTTTTCCTTGTGCTTCTCCTCCTCTACGTTGTTCGCTTTCTTTCTATCCTTTTTATCTTTTTGCGGTGTTTTTTTGGGTACTTTCTCGTCGCGTTCGGCAACGGGAGGCAGAGGATTGAAGTGACTGAAATAGGGGTGCCCAAAAATTGCAGGAAACAATTTACAGGTACTTAAATTATGAAGAGAGGGAAATTGGAGAGATCTGGACCGTTCAGTTTTTTTTTAATCATGGGCCTCTGTTGGGAAAGAAGAAAAACCCGAAATCATCCTGGAGTAACGGGTGCCAGCCTGGCACTTTTCGCATCCAGCTCAGCTCGACAAAAGCAGGGAAATGATGAATGATAATACCATGGGCGAGGCCTCCTGTGTTGGGCTTAGAACAGGGTCAGTAATTAACGGTTTTAACCTATGAGTAGAAGTGTCAATCGGGTGGGGTTCGGGCGAGGTTCAGGCAGTTTTGACATAGCCTTTTGATCAGGTTCAAAAATGGTCTTCTCGAGTTCCTATCGAGCTCCCAAGCACTTCAATGTGTAGAGAGACACTCCAGCTTCAAAACAAGCTATTAATATCCAATTTCCATCAAGTCAATTGTAAGATATGAATCTTCAAAGTAGGCACCATGAAACTGTTTTTACACTGAAGCAACATATTAGGTCAAACTAATCCTAACTGAGATCGACCGAAAAGTGCAAGTTACGCTGACATGCATGTCACCATAGGCGCACCCTTAACTTTATTTTATACAAAAGTTTCAGTAAGCACGACGAGTTCACAAATGACGTTTGAGATTCTCGGAGCCCCCCTAGTTGTAGCTCCGCTCCTGATTAAATGGCTAATAATACTTATTTCTACTATATGGATCTTTTGAATTCCACATGTGAATGATAAATTGTTATCAAATTACATGATTGGGGCATTTGGTGACTCGTTTGTAAAAAAAAAACAAAATAAGTGGTTTTAAAAATGCAACACCAAATAACTATTAGAGTATGGGTGGTACAAGTAGTTATATGTTATACTACAAGTACTATTATGTAATTCGGCAGAGTTATATTTCTTATTAGAGTCGTAGAAGTTATGTAACTTCCCTATTAGTGTTAGGGTTATTATAGAAGAGAGTATGGGTAGTACAAGTAGTTATATGTTATACTACGAGTACTATTATGTAATTGGGCAGCGTTATATTTCTTATTAGATTCGTAGAAGTTATGTAACTTCCCTATTAGTGTTAGGGTTATTATAGAAGTCTGTCTCTGTACTCTATATAAACTCTATATGGTTTAGTAATAATACATAACAGTTTCCACCGTATTCTGATTTCTCAACATGGTATCAGAGCCTGACCAGCCTCCAACGCATTGTTCAAATCTTTCATGTCTCTAAACAGGGAACACTCCTCCCCGGTGTAGGAAAACATGAGTGATTCGCTATCCTGCACGAATGGGATCGGCTCAGGCAGAGCCGGCTTCTTCCCCTTGAATTACTTGTCAGCCATTCGCCTACTGAAACTGAAGGTTCTCGAAACACCCTTTCCCGTCGACGACGACGACCCCGGGCTACCGCTCCCCTTCTCTTGTGCCGTGATCTTCCGTCCATCAACCATGGTTTCTGAGTTCTGACTGAAAGAAGGAGAAATGTCGAATGCGAGGGGAGGACGCAAGCGGCACTTGCAATGGCCCATTTCCAATATTACTCATCACTATTAAATGACTAATAATACTTATCTCTACTCTATGGGTCTTCTAAATTCTACATTTGCATGATTATTTGTTATCAAACGACATAATTGAGTTATTTGATGACTCGTTTGTCAACAAAAAACAAAACAAGTGGTTTTGCAAATACGACATCAAATAACTCATATTTTCGTCGCCTATTTCCAATATTACTCCTCACTTTTTCATATACACAATACTAACAATTCTCTATTTTTTTTTCAAAAAGTCCAATTATTTTCAAACAATACTTTCCTGTTATATCTTATTAATACTTTTCGATTATATATAGTAAAATAGTGGTTACTATTTAGAAGATCGGTTTCAAATATAATTTTTATTTGGTTATAAAATTATATAACTTTGTGAAGAAAGTTAACATACAATTATCGTTAAAAATAAAATATAGTATTATTATATATAAAAAAAACTCAAATAATATGTTATATGTTGGCTGTAAAATGAATCACGTGTTCGCGGTTGACTTTATTAAGATTCAAAATAAGAAAATCAAACATATAATTACATGTAAGGGCAAAATGATAACATTATAAAAAATTTACTTATTGAAATTTCTAATATAAAAATCATAATTTTGCATTTATTGTTTATTAAGCAGATTTATCGTATATAACCCAAACTTTAGGGGCAAAGGCCCAAGAGGTTTGGGTCCACCCACCCATCCTATTCCTCTTTCTCGTATTGTAGTTGTTGGAAGAAAAAAAAGAAATTGGTGGAAGAAGAATAAGAGAGAATAAATACACATTCTTACATAGGCTAGGACCGCAACATGCCCCTCACTTTCGCTTTCAACTTAAAAGAGTAGTTTATCTCTTTTCGTAAAACCTATGCTCTCTCTCTTAGTTTCTCGCCCTCAAAAGTCCTTGGGGATGCTATCGGCGTCCCTCAGGTGGCCGGTGGCAGCCCTACTCTTTATTTTGCTTGTTATTTCTCTTTCATGTATGCTTTTTTCCCTATTACACTTCTGATTGTAGCCAACCTTGTGATGCTCGGACTCGAAAGAAGACAAGAAGACAAAGACTCAATTTTCATGGTTCTAATGCTGGCCACCCATCGTACTGGTGCTTCTCCTCTTGCATAGGTTGCGTTTGGAGCTTCTAGTGGTGTATGGTCCAGTGGATTTTGGGGGGGTTTAAGATTTCTGGTGCTTCTTCGGGTATTCTACTCGTCTTCCTCCCTCCATCCAACTGGGTTGGTTTGATCTCCTATCCGTCTTCCATCGATTTAGAGGTTTTGTTTCCGCAGTTTGTCTGGTTGGATGTTTCTTCCCAACGACGACATTCATCTATGGAGATGCAAGAAGAGTTAGGGTTGGGGTGGTTCTTCGCATGGGCTTTCTTTGTGTTTTGGGTTGGGTCTTTGGACACAATGTTAGTCTGTTGGATGACCATTTCCCTATTTTATCTGTTTTGATGTAGTCTTCCTTTATATTTTACCTACTTTGTACACTATCTCAGTTTAATGAATTTATTTGTGATAAAATTTCCTTCATTTCCCTTGGTTGCTAATCTCGAAAGAAAGAAGGAAAAAGAGAGAGAAACATACGGGAAAAGAAACCAAATATGTCTTTTTATTTTACTTTATTCAAGTGTATTTTTCTTATTTATCATTTTATTGGGGTCAGACTGTTGTACTCCTGGAGTCCACCAGTCCAATTGATTATAATGTCTAACTCTCCATTGGTGAGTTTTGTTGTCGTCTCAATCAGCCCACTAGCTGAAGCCCTACAGAAGTCGAGGAGGCCATTAATGATCGGACAGTCCTGCCCCTTGCAAACCTTCTTGAGGGGGTGCTTGATCATTTTTCTTGAACATATTAGTAAATTTTTTTAGGAGGTAGACCTCGAGAATTCCACATAGTGTTTGGAGTGGAAACTGAGAAGATCTTCATTCTCGGCTGGAGCTGGCTTGTAGACCTCCATATGTTTGTGGAGCTTGTACTTCAATACTATCTCGCGAGTCATCTTGATTCGATGAGGTTTCATCTAGTGGCCCTTCCCATAGTAGTTGACCATAATAGATGGGTCGATAAAGCAGGCCACTCGACTCTTTTTCCTGATAGTGTCCGAAGATACGAGAGACGCACAACCAATCTCTTTCATTTTGCCTTTCATTTTGGTTGCATCTAAGGTTCATATGTAAACCAAATCGTTAGTCATAGAAATAGTTAGAAGAAGAGAATCAAACTGACAGTGAGACACAAAGTCCTCCTCCAACCGAGTGTCCCTAAATCTCTCAAACATGTCAAAATTGTACAACATAATCAGTAATTATCGGTTTCACAAGCCCCCTTCTCCGTCAATCTACTTTCCCAGAACTATTGTCATATCTCTTTTCCCGTATTGCAACAATTGGAAGAAAATAAAAAAAGAATATGAAAGAAAAAGAGAACAAATATACCTTTTCTCTAAGTTGGGGCCCACATAATTTCTGATTTTTTTTCATTGACTGCTACTATTAGAAGAAAAAAAAAGAGAAACGAAGAAAACAAAAATGTCTTTTTATTTTATTTTATTGGACATTTTTTAGTGTTTTTCTATTAGTAGTTTTCTAGCTCGAAGAAATCTCTTATTTCCTATCAAGGAGGATGAAAGTGCTCTCAAAATCCACGAAACCATATAAAATGTTCTAAAGTCTTTTCCCTCTTCTGTCCTTGATTTTTTCATATTTTTTTATGTATTCTTCTATATTTCATCTCATTTTGAGAGTCCAAAGACAATTTTATTTTATCCTTTTGTTTGTTATGTTGAAATAGATACATAATCAATTATCTTTTTATTTTTCCATGTCATATGCAAAAAAATTAATAAATATATTAATAACTATTGAAACTTATTTATTGACCAGCAAGTGCAAATTGTTATGGATTAAGGTGGAAGTAAGTTTTGTATTTGTGGATTATAGTTTGCAATTTGCTAATTCTCCAAACAAAAATATTACCTTGACGGATGAACTGTCCTATCCACCAACAACCGTCTTCATCTTCGGAGGAACTGTCATATCCTATTATGAATCATTGGAGAGGCTTTTCAATGAAGGACACAGTTATCCCCTATGAAGTGGAAAGAATGCTTGGAGAGTCCTTCACCAAGCATGCCCAAGATCTGGCGGACAAGATTATCTTATCAAGATAGTTGCAGTTGGAAAATATTTCTCTCAAGGTGGATATTGAGTGATGCAAAATGCAACTTGTGGAGGCGAAAATGAGGCCAAGATTGTGCATGATTCTTCTTCAGGCGGAGAAGAAGCGAAACTACCAGACGTGAGATGGGGGATTTTGGAAAGAAATTTTAGGGGTTTAGGCGGTGTGTGTTTGTGAATGACTTCAATTAGTAGTAGAAGTAGAAAAATCCTAGTTATATCCGAGCACGTCTCGCCCCCGGCGACGGGAAGTACTCCCTGACGGATGTCGGCGAGTCCCTACGTTGCCGAGCTCACGACGGATCAAGGTGAGTGAGATTGGCTTGCGATCACCCCCCACCTATTCCGATAGGTTTTCGTACGCAGTGTGCATCCTGCAGAGCCACCAGATATTATATAAGAGCAACCAAACCCTTTGAGACCCACTGCCGTCACTGTCACCTCTTTTTCACCCAGATGCGGAGGAGGACATCGCCAGAGGCACTGGGTGGGTAGGGGCTCCGATGAAGCCACTGAATTTAGACGACGCCATGAGCGTGGATTCCCTCTCCAGATTTCTCATGACGGTTAACTTACTCGCCACCTCCCCCCCTCGCATAAACAAGGAAATCTAGTGTAATTTTTGACTTGTTTCATTGTTTTATTCTTTGTCTCCTCTTTCTTTTCAATCTATGGAATTGTTTAGTGGGCTAATTGATTTGTTCTAGATTAATGTTTGTATTTATGAGATCGTGATTAATAGTTACACCAAGGAGGCTTGGGACCTGTTGCCGAGATGGACCAAAAGGTAGCAGTGAACATCAGTGGCTGGGTGGCTGGGCTTGGAAGACACGATGTAAGGACGATGGTAGGCCAATGGATGGTCATGATGTTTTCTCATATGATACCTAATATCGTATAGTTCTAATTATTCAACACCCAAAATTTATAAAACTGATATAAAATTTATCCATTAAAATTTGGCTCGAATGGTTAATCAATCAAAACTTCATTTTCATCATCCACTCAAAGGTCACCGTCATCATCAAAGCAACCCCAATTACTACCCTTAAATTCATTGCGGTTTGATTCTCAACCAATAAACACACGTTGATTGAATGCTCCGGCTTGGAGTTTGGAATTCCGGGAGACGCGGATGAGTTGAAGCTGATCTCCATCAATGCCAGGCAGAGGCTGTGAATTCGCTGCTGCGGCACCCGAGCTTCGGCAGAGAGTGGGGTTCAGTGGTAAGGATCATTTAATTACGATCCTAGGCTCGAATTCTATCGTGGCGGCGGTGGGGTTTAATGTGTTTGAATGGAGAGGGAAGAGGATTGATTCTTCAATTGTTCAGAAGTTTGCAGGGAGGAACGGGATTTCGCTTGTATGGAACGTTCAGTTGTTGGAGAAGAGAGACGGTGGTGCGATTATGGTGACGTCAGCGATTGGTATGATGATGTAGGGTTTCGGGAGAAGTGAGACAGTGTCGAGATTGTTGAAAGATGAAAAGTTGGAAATCAAGCAAATCAAATGAGTATTGACGGAAGCTTTCCTTTTCTTGACTATTTCAAAGGCAACGGTCATCTACCAAGCAGCTATATAATCTCCTTCAGCAAAATCAAGTAAATGACTTTTGTAAGGAGCGGTATAGGGCTATCTACATAGTGGGTTAATCAGAACAGAGTCATAGGATCTGTTTGATTAACGGTGTAACGGGTCTGGGATTGGGATCCGAGGTTTTCTTTAGGTTTTCATTTCAATTGTTTTCGAGTCTGCATTTCTTTTCTTCATTGCTTGATAGGAAAAAATTCAATAAAAACAGAGTCTCCTAGACCTCAATGAACTACTGAGTCTAGGACGAGGACTGACCCGGTAGATTGGGGAACCTCGTTAAAAGTCGCATTGTCCCTGTTCTTGGTTCTCTTCCTTTTTACTTTGTTGTGCTGCTCTGTTTCCTGTTCCCCTGTTTTCCGCTTTGTGCTTCAGTTCATAATTGATCATTTGCTAAGGAAGAAGACGATCTCGTCTTTAAACCGCAAGCTGAACTGATGTGTATGTTGCTCAACCTCCGGGTTATTGAGGAAGATGTGTATGTTGCTCAACCTCCGGGTTTTGGTGACCCTAAGTATCATAATCAATTATCACTAGTCTGACCATATTTATAAAAAAAGAATATTCATCATATTTTCGAACTGCACTACAGTCTGACCATATACTTCAACAGGTGAAGAATAAATAATAGTCTTGACTACTATTATTGGTGCAATATCCATTAGATATTAGATATTGGTATGCAGATTATTCTTAATAACCATTAAATATTGGGATGCAAACTATAAATTATTAATTGTATCAAAATCACAAATTAATGATATAGTCTTACTAATTTTGCTTCGAACATATTATAAATGTTAGTCAACTTTCTTAATGGCTAGTTGAAGAATTGCTTTTGCGGGTTGACCCACGACCCAACCACACTCATCCGCCACCCACCCAACCCAACCCGCAGAAGTATGTGGGTAGATTGCGGGTCACAGTTATTTCAACCTGCTAGGAAGTGGGTGGGTCAATTTGAGACCAAAACCCACCCAACTCGCCCATTGCCCACCCCTAATAAGAATTGTAGCTAATTTGCTCCTAGTGATTAGGAATTAAGATCGTGACAAATTCTCGATAGAAGTTGAGTATCATGCTACGATTGACGTTACCTCTGAGTTAGTCTGGTCGCATCATCTAGAGATTGGCTTTACATGTAACATCTATATTCATTAAGATGTTCTTTGACGATAATTTTATCTTTGCTACTAATTCGGTGCTTTATGTTCGAGCACAACATATTAAAAGACACATTCACTACATTCGAGATTTTGTGGCTGATTGAACAACCAAGTTTACATCGTACTAGCAAAAACCCGCTCGCTATTGCTTCGTGTATCAGAAAATAA
The DNA here is from genome assembly GCA_964030455.1 of Linum trigynum. Lineage (NCBI taxonomy): Eukaryota > Viridiplantae > Streptophyta > Magnoliopsida > Malpighiales > Linaceae > Linum > Linum trigynum. Next base: position 37,612,092 of record OZ034820.1, read on the forward strand.
ATATTTTAAAGAGTATTAGTTTTAATATTAACCCAAAAGTAAAAGTAATCTTATTTCATTCTTAATCAGTCTTTTCATAGGTTTGTTATTTACAATAGCATATGGCCGATAAACTTGTATAAGGTAGAAGGGTCGTCAAATATATTATTTATGTTTAAACTTTTTTCATGACGCTATTGTTTCAATTTGTACGGCTAGTAGTTGATCTTGCTGTAACTTTTGCAGAATGAAACAGCTTCTCTGGATCGTTTGAAGAAGTATTTAAAAAAATGTTAAGTGTTTAGCTGAAAAACTATTAGAATTACTTTCTTATATAAGAGAGGTAATGTAAAATGACTAAAAAATATTTCTAACATAAAATATGAATACAAATTCTAAAAATAAAAAAGTATTAATATAGATCACGTTATATTTATTTCATATTAAATAATACTATTTTTCAATTAAATTTTTTATAATGAAATAAATGAAAGAAAATTATGTTTTCTAGCAAAAGAATAATTTATGGTAAGGACAATTTTGTATTTTCAAATTGCAACTTCTGATTTTAAGTTACTGAAAACTTTAGATTTTTAAAAAGTGAAACTTTATAGGTGTTTGGCTTGACTTCAACTTTTGAAACATAAAACTTCTAAAATTCGGGCAAAATATAGTCGTACTCTATTGGCTTCTTTTTTTTTGGGTTTGAGGTAATCGTGGTCAACACCAGGTTCAACTCGCTTTGACCTGGTTGAGCATATTTTTGTGCAAATTCAGACTTGACACAAACCATCAATTACAAAAATAGATAAAACTCGCTCTTGCCGAAAACCTGTAAAATCAAGTTCAAGTCACTTTGGTAGTGTCGAATTAGCTTGTATACCCATGCGTTTGGACTCAATTGTCATTCTTAACCAAAAGGAAAAGATAAAAAAAAAATAATACTAAAACGGATAAAACTCGCTCATGACCCCAAACTCTCAACACTGCGTTCAACTCGCTTTGACCGGGTCTACCTAGTTTTAACAAATTCAAAATTTACCCAATCGGTCAAGTACAAGAGCGGATAAAACTAGCTCACAATACAACACTCGTCACTTCGAGTTCAATTGTCTTCCCAACCAAAAGAAAAAAAAGAGAAATTTATAAATGCTATAATTGATTTCAAGTCGCTTTGATAGGATCGAATTAGGTTGGATACCCATGGATTTGGGTTCAATTGCAATCATGCTCAACAAAAAGGAAAAAGTGAAATAGATAAGAACACTAAAGCGGACGAAACTCGGTCCCGATACAAAACTCGCAAAAATTGAATATATATGGTTTGGATTTTCGGTAGTGACATTGGGAAATGGTGGAGGGGGACAATTTAGGATTCTGTTGACATTGTTTTGAGAAGGTTGTGAATTGGTGAGCGATGTTGAGCATTGGACAGAGCATATCTAGTATGGATCTTTGGTCGCGGCCATGACAAATGGTGGAATAGGACAACTCAGGATTCCACCAACAGTGTTTCGAGTTGGGTTGCGAAATGGTGCGAAAAGTGGATAGTTGCTACAATAGGGAGCTGAAAACCTAGTGGGCAATAATTGTTATGGGAAACACAATGGACAATATATGTGAACCTAGCGAAGACCCCATGTGTTTGGGTTCAAGTTAGGATACCCATGTGTTTGGGTTTAATTGTGATCATGCTCAACAAAAAGGAAAAAGAGAAAGAAAAAAAAAACACTAAAGAGAATGAATGAAACTCGGTCCCGATACAAAAATCGTGGTAGTGGCCTTGAAAAATACTAAAGCGGACGGAACTCGGTCCCGATATAACACTCGCCAACATTGAGTAGATATGGTATGGATTTTGGTTAGCGGCATTGGGAAACGGTGGAGGGGGACAACTTAGAATTCCATTGACAATGTTTTGGGAAGGTTGTGAATTGGTGAGCGATGTTGAGCATTGGACAGAGCATATCTAGTATGGATCTTTGGTAGCGGCCATGGCAAACAGTGGAAGAGGTCAACTCAGGATTCCATTGACAGTGTTTCAAGTTTGGTTGCGAAATGGTGCAAAAAGTGGATAGTTGCTATATTAGGGAGCTGAAAAACTAGCAGGCAATAATTGTTATGGGAAACACAATGGACAATAGATGTAAACCTAGCGAACACCCATGTGTTTGGGTTCAAGTTAGGATACCCATGTTTTTTTTGGTTCAATTGTGATCATACTCAACAAAAAGGAAAAAAGAGAAAGAAAAACACTAAAGAGGATGTCACTCGGTCTCGTTACAAAAATAGTGGTAGCGGCATTAGAAAACGGTGGTGGGGAAGGATTCTGTCGACAGTATTTTGCGATGGGCTGCAAAATGGTGGGCAAAAGCGATGATTTGAGTTCAAGTTAGAATACCCATTTGTTTGGGTTCAATTGTAATTCTGCTCATCAAAAAAGGCAAAAAGAGAAAGAAAAAAAAAACTAAAGAAGATGAAACTCGGTCCCGATACAAAACTCGTGGTACCGGCCTTAGAAAACGGTGGTGGAGAACAACTTAGGATTCCGCAGACAGTATTTCATTATGGGCTACAAAATGGTGGGCAAAGGCGATGATTTGTGCAAAAAGGCATAGAGGAAAACCTAACGAACAATAACTAAACACAAAGATTGTAGAATGGAGAGTGGGTAAAAGAAGAAGTTGAAACTTTCACACTTGCACTTGAAGTAATGTGAGAGTTACTAATGAACCGTGACTCGAATGTTAAGTTTTTATATATCAACAATAACGATGAATATCAATTTTTGTGAAGATCAAATTGCCTATATGTCGACTAAGATCACCTCTACCAGTGGACACTTATGGTCTCGTGAAACTTTGTTATCAACTTCAATGGCCGACATCGAGATGATGGTTAAACCACAAGTCCACAACTAAGCAACCAAGGAAAAGGGAACCACCCCCAGAAGGCCACGAGTTCAAACTGATCTGTGTTGACATCAGTGCGAGATATTTGAAACGATGGAGTTGAAAAAGGAAATGCGTAAAATTTGAAATATCTAGGAAGAAGACAAGTTGGAAATTTGGAAGAAGACGACAAGACATGGTGTAAGTTAAACAACAGAAACCAATCTCAAAAAAATTTGAAAAGGCAGCAGCCTGGCACGCTATTATAAGATAGTTTATATTGGGAGCTAAGCTAACGGATCCGTGCCAGTTATGCAAAGGCAGTAGAAGCCAGGGGAGCAGAGGCCGAAAGTTGAAGACCATTGGGAATTGCTCCCGGAGATCAGATTCTGAAGCCGGCTGTAAACCGCCAGCAGCCGGCGTCCAATTACGAGGTTTATCTGGCAGCTCCTCCTGGTTTATATAGACAGATAAAGAAGCTTAACTTCTTCTACGGAAGGGGCAGCAGAGAAGGCGAAGAAGGGGGCGGAGATAATATAGGCGGCAGCGGCAGCGGCAGGCGGCTCTCTGTTTCGTCCGATCTCATGGTTCTTTCCGATCTCTTCTTCTGCTTCTTCGTTATTTTCTTCCTCTTCATTCACGATTGAGGTTTCCCTGTCGCAACGTAGAAACGGCAGATTCGACGGACGGAGACTTTGCCATGGAGACCGACTGCAGCTCCGGCCAGCGAATATTTCGCCATGTCTTTGCTAGAGATTGTTGTGTTAATTATTAGATGCAATGCAAATGGATTGTAACAGAGATTCACAGTTGTATGAGGTTGGTAATCTAGCTATGTAACGGAAGGTAATCTGAATTTTCCCGGTTTTTGGTCTTTGTTCTGGTCTTAATTTGTTGATCGGAGATGGTCGCCCTGGAAGGACAAGAGAACAGATCCAGAATATAAATATCAAACCCAAAATGCTAACTAGTGCACAAATTAAACGAACATTAAAAAAGTAATCCTAAAATTATACAAAATTTACATCCAGCTCCTCACATCTTCACAATATAATTTTGTGGAAAACACCATTTAAACGACTCGAAATCGAGACCGGTTGCAACGAGAAAATTTTAAAGGTACATTCGCTCCAACCTTGTGTTAATACAAGTATAGCTTGTTCTAGACTTGTAGTATGGTGTAGATCCAATGTTATGGAGATATAAGTGTGTGGTGCGATTAAAAAGATCATATGATTATATGAAGCAAGTAGGAATAGTATAGCGCAATAAATGTAGCAAATAAGAAATGGGTAAATTTGTTGAGTGTAAAATATCGACGATAATCTAAAGGAGACACTTTATTTAACGTAGTTCTTCCTCACGTTGTGTGAGGCTTACGTCCACGGAGAACAAGCGGTGATTTTATTTGATGGTTTGACCGATGGCCTTACAGTCATATTTATACCCTTCTCTACTTAATTCAGCTAGGGTACAATTGCCTTCACCAATACGTGAAGGACAAGGAGAGCTAACAGTGGCCGACGTTGCATGTGCATGGGCTGATGCATGGGCCTCGTCTGGCAATGGCGACTTCTGACCCAATACTCCCCCGCAAGCTTAGGCGTGGAGATCGCGAATGCCCAGCTTGGACCGAAGAAATTGAAAACGATCGGCACCAAGCCCTTTGGTGAACAAATCGGCGAGCTGAAGATCGGTGACTCGCTACAACACAACACCAAACAATGGCCAAGTGCAACCAATGGAAGGGACTGCAGTATAGTGGCTCAAGTGATAAATATCGAATCCACGGGTCTCTAGAGTTACTATTACTCAGCTTCAGTTTATTATTTAGCAAACCAGATTAAGATGAAAGAACTAAAACTACTCTAGCAAACTACAGTTAAAGTTAATCTAATTACAGGTTGGGAACTCACTTAGGTATGATTCCCCCTAGCCACTAGCCAGACTAACGATTGATGATTTCTAACTTGTTTCACTTTCATTCACAATGCGGAGAATCCTTGACTAGACCTTGAGTCTCGACTAAAGGAACAAGGCCCTCTTGAGTCAATTGCCTAGAGGGACGTATCCTTCTCTAGAACAACTGATCAAGGCGTTCTGAACTAGACTCCCTATATCGAAAGAGGTTCTCAATCGATACAAAGCAGTGAATCAACCCTCGACTAAAGCAATCGATCCACTACTATCAATCTATGGTGCTCTATTGACCTAATCAGGTATTCCCTCTCATAGGATCAAAGCAGAATCAATAATCTCGACTAAAGCAGAATTGAATCATGAAAACATGCATAGATTGAATATGAACTCAAGATTATCAAGTCAGAGTACTCATACAATCATCCAATCAAACAAACATAGCTAGGGTTCCTCAAAACCTAAGTGAAGGGAAGTTACTCCATAGAGAAGAGAGAGACTGCAGTAAGAATCTTCAGATGATCAGTCTTCAAGTCCGGGCTTGTTCCTCGAGCTTCCAAGGCAAATAAATCCTCCAATTCCACTCCAAGAATGCCCTCAAATCGCCCTCTCTCTCTTTGGTTCGTCCCTTGGGTGTTTGGGATCCAAAACCCAGCTCTCCCTTTCCTTTGGCTCGAATTTGGGTTAAAAAACCCGATTCTGGGCAAAACACGGTCGAGGGCACGACCGTGCTTTGGTTTTGCCCGCCCGTTCTTTGCCCCGTGTTAAAAACACGCCCGCGCGCGTCGACCAAAACGCGGTCGTGCCTAAATATGGGCACGGCCGTGTTTTGATTTAGGCGCGCCCGTTAGGGATGGCAAAAATATCCGTAACCGTGGATATCCACCCGAATCCGACCTAATCGGGTAGGGTAAAATCCGAACCCGAAGAATTTTTTGTGGGTACGGGTAAAACCCGAACCCGAATGTTGCGGGTAATGGGTGGGCATGGTTATCTCACTATCCAACCCGAACCCGCCCGATTATACACATGCATATGTATTTTGTCTAGAAATATTCATTATTTTTCTCTAGAATATTTTATATTTAGCATATAATATAATATTTTCATGAAATTATGTTGTTTTAATTAATTTTCGTCATTCTAGTGAATTATTGTCGTACTTTTCCTCTTACGTCATGTGATTATACGTGTGAATGTTAACATATTGGTTGAAATTATAAGGAGAAATTATTACCCATGGATAACCGTGGATACCCGAAACCCGAATGGGTATGGGCATGGTTTTGATTTTCTACCCGTTTCTCGTATGGGTACGGGTATGGGTAAAACCCGAAGTACATTGGGTAGGGTAACGGATATGCACTATCCGCCCCAGACCCGACCCATTGCCATCCCTAGCGCCCGTGCTTTTACTGCCGAACTTGTTCCCCTATATTCAATGCTTCGTTTCTCCCTCGTCCAGACTCCGAATCAGTCGCCGTTTGATCCCACACGCTCGTAGTCTTGTCCTCTTTCTTTTCATGACAAGCTTGTATGATTCTTTGTCCATAAAGTGAGGTATAAATCCATTCTTCTTCAGGTCATGCCCGAGTTTCTTCTCCCGAATCGCCAATTGATATCTGATTGACTTGAAACTTGCGCCTATGCTTCACTTTATGTGCTAGGACCTGAAATGTGACAAAGGAACACAACCTAGCGTAAAATAGGCCAAAGACGCGATAATTAAAGCTCAAACAGTCAAGAAACAAAGGGGAAAACATGTGCAAATATCGAGTCATCAAATCCCCCCACACTTAACTGTTTGCTTGTCCCCAAGCAAACCTAACTCAAACCAATGCAGCTCTCCAGACCTCTATAGCAACATACAACCCCGATCGTCGGTAGAGGATTTCCTAGATCATATAGCACCTTACGAGGTCAACTGGTCTTCTAAGACGTTCCATATCTCTCTCAATGCGAGTACTAGACTCAAGCCAGGATAATGAGAAGAAGTAGAAGTAAGACAGTCAGTTCATGGATAAAGGGACTCACACCATTCACAACCAAGGACTCGTTGTACCGGGGTGCTCTTTCACTTCATTTCACCGTTGGAACCCCTTTTTTGCTTTCATTTTACTTTATTTTTTTTTCTTATTTCATTCACTTGGCGGGGGTTCCAACTGCAGTCTTTTGCACGGTCGACCCTTACTAGTCGAGCAAGAGCAATTTCTGTACACCTGGCGCTCGCCAGAGTACTTCTTTTAACTCCTTTTCCTCAACTCGTGTGGAGGGTCAATGAAATTAAGGGGGGTCGGAAGCTCTATCCGTGCCCTTAAAAACACATCCTCAAGTATGCAAACCGTTCAACGGGTGGAAGTTTTACTTGTACTAGAGACAGCTTAGCTTCACCTTGTAGGAGTACCCCACTAAGGATCACTAAAATCTCTTCCAAAACCCGATTTTGTGCAATGAACGGTGCCGCACACGTTGGGCTTACCCCATGTTTAAGATTTCGATGATTTCGACATGGAGGACCAACTGCATTTCATTTTTCACATGAGCACCCTGTTCCATACACGAGTCCATAACACAATCCAAACATAGTCACCATTACCACATGAATTCAACGGTCTTAGCTCCACTAATTCACAAAATCAACTGGCACAGCAGAGAGCTAGATAGGAAAAATCTTATACTTCAACATCCTCCATAGTGCTACACTACCTCCCTAGGTTGCACATTACTATAGAGACTGTCAATTCAAAGCATACTGAGCAGGCAATTTTCAAGGAAACACGTACTTGGAGCCCTCAAATTTAAAAATTTGGACAGTGGACTAGGCTCCAAGCACACAAACAGCCAAACATTCACCCGCATACATAATCGAACATCCCCCCACACTTAAGCACGACATTGTCCTCAATGGAGGAAAGATAAGGAGGGTAGAATGAAGTTACCAGATCCAGGGTGAATGATGGTGGATGGGGCAGGCGATGTATTCCAGGAGGAGAGAGTAGTCAGAACACAAACACCACATAAAATCTCACAAAGGTTGAGTTATTGACTCTAAAATCAAAGAACAAAACTGACTCAACCAAAGAGAAATAGGGAAAGAAATGCAAACCGACTGGTTGGGTTGCCTCCCAACAAGCGCTTCTTTCACGTCGTGAGCCGGACGATGGCTCCTAAGTTTCGGTCCACCCCAAAACCTCCTTGAAGTTGAGGTTCTCGTCAATGAGGTGGAGTATCAAGTCACGAGCATGTGGTATGACAGGTGATGGAAGCTCGTGCACTTGATGCAGATGAAGTCTCCACCCTCGAGACCTCTTCCTCTCTTCTCTCGTCTCATTGCCCCAAACCAGATATGACAACATCGATTGACCACCATCGCGTCCACCAAGAGGGACCAATGTCGATGTGGCCTTGGTCTGGCAAAGTGACACTGCAAATGGGTCCTTGCTAAGCAGTTCCTCGAAATTCGGTGGAGATATCACCTGCAACTCATGGCCGGTGCAAGCCTCTTCCACCTCAACTTCGTCCTCAGCCTGGACGCCAATTGCTTCTTCAACCTCCCTTTCTTCTTCATGAGGTACCACCCCTGGGAAATGATCAAGAACTCCTTCTGCTTCACTTTCGGCATCCTCCACAACTTCTTTCTGCACCCTTTCTTGCTCTTCTTCTTCTAGCACGGATTGGAGAGCAAGCTGCCAAGAAATTTCTTTCATGAGATCTTCTTGCATCTCCACACTCATGCCCGCCTCTTCAAAGCCCAGTTTGGGATGTGGGAAGGTGTGGTCGGCTATGACAGGACATTCCTGATCATGATCATCACGGGAGCTCTCCGTGACATCTTTAGTGTGCTCCACAATGTCCTTGTAGCCTTCTTCTTCCTCCTCCTCCTCTTCTAGTATGGTAGCAGAAGGGTGATCTGGAGCAGGTTGTGCCCAAGATCGCTCAAGATCATCGACGCTCTTCTTAAGGCTCAGGAGGATCTCCTCTGTTTCACGATAGGCCTGGACACAATGATCCATCCTGGAGCATGTTCTCTCACAGTCTCGAGCAAACTGCTCCATGAGAAGCCTCAATTCATAGTTTGGATCTGGCTGTGGAGTGTAGCATGGCTCTGCAGAATGGCCCGTGAAGGCCGCTATGGGTAACACCAGCGCCGATGGCCCTTCTGGTTGTGGGAGAAATTCTTCTTGGTAATGAGGTTGTTCTTGATATGCCCAGGGGTCCGGTTGTTCTCCGTAGTAAGGGGGTTGGTACTGGAACCCGAATCCATAGTCTTCTCCTCCTTGATTGCTCCAGGGAGTCTCGGGGTAATACCACTCGGGTGGTGGTGGATACCCCCAATTGTTGGAGAAGCCATGAGGATCCATGATTTAGATCTGCACCAACAAACACAAAAACACCCAAGTGAAAAGCAAGGGTGGAAAAGAAAAGAATAGAAAATTGCTAAAGTAACAAACTTCTGCGTTTCCTAATACTCTAGAAAGTCCCCAGCAACGGTGCCAAAAACTTGACTCGCTACGACACAACACCTAACAATGGCCAAGTGTAACCAATAGAAGGGACTGCAGTATAGTGGCTCAAGTGATAAATATCGAATCCACGGGTCTCTAGAGTTACTATTACTCAGCTTCAGTTTATTATTTAGCAAACCAGATTAAGATGAAAGAACTAAAACTACTCTAGCAAACTACAGTTAAAGTTAATCTAATTACAGGTTGGGAACTCACTTAGGTATGATTCCCCCTAGCCACTAGCCAGACTAACGATTGATGATTTCTAACTTGTTTCACTTTCATTCACAATGCGGAGAATCCTTGACTAGACCTTGAGTCTCGACTAAAGGAACAAGGCCCTCTTGAGTCAATTGCCTAGAGGGACGTATCCTTCTCTAGAACAACTGATCAAGGCGTTCTGAACTAGAATCCCTCTATCGAAAGAGGTTCTCAATCGATACAAAGCAGTGAATCAACCCTCGACTAAAGCAATCGATCCACTATTATCAATCTATGGTGCTCTATTGACCTAATCAGGTATTCCCTCTCATAGGATCAAAGCAGAATCAATAATCTCGACTAAAGCAGAATTGAATCATGAAAACATGCATAGATTGAATATGAACTCAAGATTATCAAGTCAGAGTACTCATACAATCATCCAATCAAACAAACATAGCTAGGGTTCCTCAAAACCTAAGTGAAGGGAAGTTACTCCATAGAGAAGAGAGAGACTGCAGTAAGAATCTTCAGATGATCAGTCTTCAAGTCCGGGCTTGTTCCTCGAGCTTCCAAGGCAAATAAATCCTCCAATTCCACTCCAAGAATGCCCTCAAATCGCCCTCTCTCTCTTTGGTTCGTCCCTTGGGTGTTTGGGATCCAAAACCCAGCTCTCCCTCTCCTTTGGCTCGAATTTGGGTTAAAAAACCCGATTCTGGGCAAAACACGGTCGAGGGCACGACCGTGCTTTGGTTTTGCCCGCCCGTGCTTTGCCCCGTGTTAAAAACACGCCCGCGCGCGTCGGCCAAAACACGGCCGTGCCTAAATATGGGCACGGCCGTGTTTTGATTTAGGCGCGCCCGTGTTTTTACTGCCGAACCTGTTCCCCTATATTCAATGCTTCGTTTCTCCCTCTTCCGGACTCCGAATCAGTCATCGTTTGATCCCACATGCTCGTAGTCTTGTCCTCTTTCTTTTCATGACAAGCTTGTATGATTCTTTGTCCATAGAATGAGGTAGAAATCCATTCTTCTTCAGGTCATGCCCGAGTTTCTTCTCCCGAATCGCCAATTGATCTCTGATTGACTTGAAACTTGCGCCTATGCTTCACTTTATGTGCTAGGACCTGAAATGTGACAAAGGAACACAACCTAGCGTAAAATAAGCCAAAGACGCGATAATTAAAGCTCAAACAGTCAAGAAACAAAGGGGAAAACATGTGCAAATATCGAGTCATCAATTGGTACGAACCTTGATAGGTAAAATGTCACCGGACTGGACTCACTCACGGAAAAAATAACAATCCATCTCAACGTGCTTAGTACGCTCGTGAAAAACCGGATTGTTAGCGATCTGGAGAGCAGCTTGACTGTCGCAGTGTAATGGAGTGGGAACCTGCTGCGGAACACCAAGCTCACTGAGTAACCAACGTAAACACAAGATTTCACTAACCGTGCTAGCCATGGCACGATATTCAGCCTCGGCGGAGGAACGTGCAATGACACGTTGTTTCTTAGTATGCCAGGAGATAGGGGCACCACCAAGGCGAATCAGATAACCAGTAGTGGAACGACGCGTCTACTCACAACCACCCCAATCCGTATCACAGTAAGCAGTGAGACGAAGAGGATTATCTGCCGGAAAGAATAATCCCTGACCAGGGGAAGATTTGAGGTAGCGCGGAACACGATAGGCCGCATCCAAGTGTTGCTGTCCCGGTGAACTGACAAACTAACTGAGAATGTTGACAGCATAAGCTATGTCTAGCCGTGTAATAGTTAGGTAGAGAAGACGACCAACCAGACGATGATAAAGAGACGGATCAGGCAGAGGATCAGTGTTGGGACGGGTAAGATGATGATTTTGTTCAACCGAGAAAGATTTAGGACGAGTACCCTGAACACCATCATCTTCCAAGATATCCAATACATACTTGCGCTAGCTAAGAACAATGCCAGTCGCTGTGCGAGCCAATTCAATGCCCAAGAAATAACGGAGGACAACAAGATTCTTGATGGTGAACTGACGATCAAGAAATTGTTTGACACGAGTGATGAATGCCAAGTCATTTCCAGCCAAGATAACATCATCAACATATATCAAGGCTGTAACAAAGGTGCTCCCCTGCTCATAGATGAAGAGAGAGGCATCGGCAGGTGAAGACCTAAAACTAAAGTCACACAAGGCCGAAGACAATATTTTATACCAGTTGCGAGATGCTTGACGAAGGCCGTTGACTCACTTCTACTGTCACCCTAGGAATTGGCCAAGTGAAACCACTTCCCAAAGCGTAGTATAGCGGGATAGGTTTATATGTCAACCCGGGTCCTAGATCTGATGACTACTCAGTGAGTTCTTGTTATCTAGCAATGAAACTGGAATGCAAGTCTAAAGTACCAAACAAACAAAGCAAGTAAACGGTTGTATTCAGGTTAAGAGAGGTCACCCGGATATGGTTCCCCCTAGACTGCAGTTAAGCCGGATTGTAATTACCAAGTTCAGTTTCTATGATAGTTATACTGCGGAAGGTTCTTAAACAGCCTGAAGTCTCGACTAAAGGTCTTCAGACCCTCTCAATCTGAGTCTCTAGCGGGCGACTAACCTCCACCGGAGTAAACAGATTGAGGCCTTAACAAACAAAACCTTCACTACCGGAGTGAATCCGGTACAGAATAGTGAGTTGGCTCCTCGGCTAAAGTCACCAACTCCCTACCTTCAATCAAGGATGCTCTATCAACCTAGGCAGATATTCTCATTCTAGGTTAAAGCAGAAACAACAGGAATTTGATCAGGATTCAAGTCATTCAATCATTCAAACCTCAATCGAATATAATCAATCATAGAATCAGTACTTGGGTTCATACAATCAAACCTAACATACAAATCTAGGGTTTTCCATACCCAGATGAATGGGAGAACTACTCCATGGAGAAAGAGGCAAAAGCAGAATCAGACGCGGAATTCATACTGTGAAGGATGGATTCCTGCTTCTGGATGTTGATCGGCACTTCTCCAAGCTCAAACTGGCCTCCAATGGTGTTGAAGATCAAGCTCGGGCACTTGGAGACTCTTGTTCGTCGCTTTCTCTCTCTAGGAATCGTTCTCTCTCTCCAAAACTCGAATCCCCTTCTCTTTGGCTGAAAATCTGCTTAAAAAGGCATCACTGGCCAAAGCACGGTCGAGGGCACGGCCGTGCTTTGCCTCAGCCCGCCCGTGCTTTGGCTAGTGTTAATTACACGGCCATGTGTTGGGAGAAACACGGTCGTGTTTCGCGGTGGGCACGACCGTGCTTTGCCTGAACACGGCCGTGCTTTCAGCCCGTGTTTGCAGCTGAATTTGCCAAATCAATTAGCTCTCGGCATAAAAAGCACGGCCACCAGTACACGGCCGTGTAATGCTTTAGGTCTGCCCGTGTTTTGGCTCCAGCTCACCGAAATGACTTCCGAATGCCCAAAAACTCGTGCTTAGCCTTTCCTTTGACGCCTAGGACCTGAAATATGACAAAATAGCACAACCCGGCGTAAAATAGGCCAAAAGTACACGACTATGCCCCTCAAACGGATAAGAACTAGGGGCGCAAATATGTGCAATTACATCGTTATCAAACTCCCTCACACTTAACCGTTTGCTTGTCCCCAAGCAAACCTAACTCAAACCAATGCAACTCTCCAGACCTCTATAGCAACAAACAACCCAGATCGTAGGTAGAGGACTTCCTAGATCATTTAGCAACTTACGAGGTCAACCGACGCACAAGTCATCTCATAGCTCCTTCGGCGAGAACACTAGTATCGAGTCGGCATCATGGCAAATAGTAAACAGAGGAAAAATGAATTGTGGATTAAGAGATTCTAAAAAACAAAGGCTCATGGACTCACATTTTTCAAGGTGCTCTATTTTCTTCTTGAGGATGGTTGGAACCCCTTTTCTTTCTGTTTTGCTGGTTTTCTGTTATTTCTTCTTCTTTTTTTTCTTTTGTCAAGGGTCCCAACCGGCTCTTACCGGCCATGCCAGGAGCGGATGTCTCGAGCCTCGTGCGGGGGAAAGACATGTAAGGGGGCTGGAGGTAGTAGGTGGAAATTGGGAACGGATTCCCGTCTCCCCTTACACACTTTCGCCCTATTCGCACGGGAGACGTTATTTTGAAGCACATTTTCGAGCACCTGTTAAACTCAAAACATGAAACAAGAGTCCATGACAGGTAGAGAGTCCACAACACCACACAATTCAAGGGTCCTAAGATCACTAATTCACTCAATCAACCAACACAATATGAAGAAGAAATGAGACTTCTTAAATGCATCAACATCCTCCATAGTGCTACACTACCTCCCTAGGTTGCATATTACTATAAAGACTGTCAATTCAAAGCATACTGAGCAGGCAATTGCACGGAAACACGTACTTGGAGCCCTCAAATTTTAAAAATTTGGACAGTGGACTAGGCTCCAAGCACACAAACAGATCTAATGCAGTCAAAAGATAAACATCCCCCCACACTTAAGATCGACATTGCCCTCAATGGAGAAGAGGGAAGGGAAAGGGGAACGAAGTAACCGGTATGCACGGACTGCAGGAGACTGGAAGTGGACCAGTCGAAGTGAAGCGGACTGGAGAGAGGACCAGTCAAGAAAAGCACAGCTTAAGGTGAACAGAAGAGCTCAAACACAATATGTTAGGTCTAATGTCATCCCAATAAGACATCATCCAAAACAAAAGAAAACAAACCAAAACCAACTGGTTTACAATCCGACTCAAAACACAAGAAAGAAAATCAAACCGTGGTGGGGTTGCCTCCCCACAAGCGCTTCTTTACCGTCTTTTAGCTGGACGCCCATGGTGGATACTCAAGGAGGTGCAGGAACAGGTGCCTCCAAGAGCGGATCCACGTCGCTCTTGAGGTACAGCTTCAGGTTGTGGCCTTGCACCCGACGGATGCGACCACCATCATCGGTCAACTCGATCTGGCCATCTGGCAAGATGCAGGCGAGTGAGTACCCGGACGGCCAGGGTGGTCGTGGTGCAGGAGGTGTGACCAGCTCATAGTGGTCTCCACCCTTCTTCCGTGCAGGCTTAGCAACCTGCTGCTTCGGCCGCCACTCCTCCTTGAGCTTTTTGTTCGGAGGCGAGGCTGGATGGGGTGGCGGCGAAGGAATGATAGGAGACCCCTGCAAAATGAGAGGTGCAGAAGGATACACGACAGGCTCGTGTACCTGATCAGACATAGCATGCACAGGGGTGACAGCAATCATAGCACAGTGATCAAATTCAGTCACAGAAAAAGTAGCCTGTTCATTCCCAGCACGCAGGATCAGTTTACCATCATGCACATCAATAAGTGCCTTGGCGGTGGCAAGAAATGGTCTACCGAGAATCAAAGGTACATCCACATCCTCATGTATATCAAGAATAACAAAATCAACAGGATATGTGAATGCACCTACTTTAACAAGCAGATCCTCTATGATCCCCCTAGGATGCACAATGGAACGATCAGCCAGCTGAATGCTCATCCTAGTAGGGCTAAGTTCACCTAGGTCTAGCTTTTTATACAACTTATATGGCATGACATTTATGCTAGCGCCTAGGTCCGCCAAGGACTTGCCTACATGCATGCTGCCAATAGTAAGAGGGATAGTAAAACTCCCTGGGTCTTTTCGCTTCTCGGGCAGCTTGTTCTGCAGGATAGCAGAACACTCCTCACTGAGCATCACTGTCGAAAGATCCCCAAGTTTCTTCTTGTCGATGAGGACTTCTTTCATGAACTTGGCATACTTGGGCATCTTCGACAGTGCCTCCACGAACGGTATGCTGATGTTGAGCTGCTTCAACATTGCCATGAACTTGGCAAACTCAGTCTCCAGCTTGTCTTTGTGTAGGCGAGTGGGGAAGGGAAGCTAGGGCACATGTTCCTTAACCACTGGTTGTGGCTTGGGAGCAGGGGCTTCCTTCTCCACCCGCACTTCTGCATCGTCGGCTGGAAGTGCTGAAGCAGGTAGTGGTTCCTCCTGTCTGGCCGGGACAGGATCAGCAGATATGGTCTTACCGCTCCTGGTAAAAATGGCATCCAGCTGCTGATGCTGGTGAGGATCTCGAGGATTCGGAACAGTGGTGGCCGGCAGAGTCCCCGGTGCCCTGGTAGTGTTTTGGCGGGCCAAGATGCCCACCTGGGTCAGCAGATCTTGCAAAATGGCACCTTGGTTTCGCTGACCTGCCTCCAGTGACTTGATAGCAGCCTGAGTGCTAGTCATGAATGAAGCTAGAATATTTTCCAGCTTTGTCATCCGGTCATCTGGGGCTGCTGGAATGGTTGCCCCTGCCTAGGCTGGTAGGGCTGCTGCTGTGGGGCTGGCCCCTGTCGAGCCTGGATGGGCTGCTTCTGCTGAAAACCACATGCTGGTGCTGGGAAACCAGGTGGTTTAGTGGTGTTGCTGCTCCAGGCGAAGTTGGGATGCTGGCGCCACCCCTCATTATATGTGCTGCTGTACGGGTCGAGGCGCCGAGCATTGGCGATGAAGTCCAACTGCTCTTGGGGAGTGGTAGACTCCCTCATAGCCTGGCAGTCCTCCACTAAGTGATTCGAGCTCTCACACCACTGACACTGAGCAACTGGAGGTGTAGCCATACCTCTGCCCGGAATAAGACTGTTGGGCTGCTTCAATGTCTGCACTAGCTCAGCTACCTGCTGCTCGAGTCCGGATCTGGACTCCATGGCGTGCACACCACGGTCCCGGGAATGTCTGCCTCGGCTGCTCTGCCCCCAAGAATGATCCCAGGCAGCCAAAGTACTGATCATCTGGTTCAGCTCGGGTGGAGTCTTAGTGAGAATATCCCCTCCTGGGCATAGAGACTCAATCACCCTCTGGCTATCTGGAGAGAGGGCACTGTAGAAGTTCCCCACTGTGAATGCATCACTGAAGCCATGATGGGGACACTGCCAGAAATAGCCCATGTACCGCTCCCAAGCATCACGAAGTGACTCATCTCGCTCTTGGCGGAAGTGAGTGATCTCCCGCTGGATCTCTGTAGTCTTCGATGCCGGATAGTACCTGTGCACAAATTTGTCAGCCAGATCGTCCCAAGAGGTGATGGACAATGGGGGCTGGGTCTCCAACCACATCTTAGCATTCCCCGCCAGAGAATGGGGGAAGAGATGAAGGCGGATTGCATCATCCGGGTTCATTCAGCTTGAACCCGTTCGTCAGCTGCAGAAAATGGGACAGATGTACCCTGGCCTCCTCATCCTTCAAGCCATGAAACTGGATAGAGGATGTGATGAGCTGAATCCAGCATGGCTTGATCTCGAAGTTGTTTGCTGGAATAGGCGGGTAGAGGATGACCGGGCGGATGTCAGCAATCCGAAGAGTGTAGTAGTACTCCAAGGTGGGACCCGGCTGCGGTGGATGATGAACTCCATGATCCTGGGGTATGGGGTTGTTCCCCAGGACCTGATTCACCGGGGGAGCCTGCTGAGGATTCCCCTGGTGTTGATTGTACTCTCCGTCCATCCTGTACTCTTCCTCAGAATCGCTGCTCAGGTGGCCGTCTATGCGCTCTTCCGTAGCCAGTCTAGCTCTATGTTGTCTCCTGAGTTGGCGACAGGTGCGGTCAATCTCTGGATTCAACGGCAGTAAACCTCCTGACTGGCTACGGGTCATGCACTACCTGCACACACTCAAGCAAGCAAACCCGTGAAGGCACAAGTGGGACAAAGCAAACAAAGCAAAAGGAAAAGGTAAATTAACAGAAATCACTTTTCTTCAACAACCTAGTCGTCCCCGGCAACGGCGCCAAAAACTTGACTCACTTCTACTGTCACCCTAGGAATTGGCCAAGTGAAACCACTTCCTAAATCATAGTATAGCGGGATAGGTTTATATGTCAACCCGGGTCCTAGATCTGATGACTACTCAGTGAGTTCTTGTTATCTAGCAATGAAACTGGAATGCAAGTCTAAACTACCAAACAAACAAAGCAAGTAAACGGTTGTATTCAGGTTAAGAGAGGTCACCCGGATATGGTTCCCCCTAGACTGCAGTTAAGCCATATTGTAATTACCAAGTTCAGTTTCTATGATAGTTATACTGCGGAAGGTTCTTAAACAGCCTGAAGTCTCGACTAAAGGTCTTCAGACCCTCTCAATCTGAGTCTCTAGCGGGCGACTAACCTCCACCGGAGTAAACAGATTGAGGCCTTAACAAACAAAACCTTCACTACCGGAGTGAATCCGGTACAGAATAGTGAGTTGGCTCCTCGACTAAAGTCACCAACTCCCTACCTTCAATCAAGGATTCTCTATCAACCTAGGCAGATATTCTCATTCTAGGTTAAAGCAGAAACAACAGGAATTTGATCAGGATTCAAGTCATTCAATCATTCAAACCTCAATCGAATATAATCAATCATAAAATCAGTACTTGGGTTAATACAATCAAACCTAACATACAAATCTAGGGTTCTCCATACCCAGATGAATGGGAGAACTACTCCATGGAGAAAGAGGCAAAAGCAGAATCAGACGCGGAATTCATACTGTGAAGGATGGATTCCTGCTTCTGGATGTTGATCGGCACTTCTCCAAGCTCAAACTGGCCTCCAATGGTGTTGAAGATCAAGCTCGGGCACTTGGAGACTCTTGCTCGTCGCTTTCTCTCTCTAGGAATCGTTCTCTCTCTCAAAAAGTCGAATCCCTTTCTCTTTGGCTGAAAATCTGCTTAAAAAGGCATCACTGGCCAAAGCACGGTCGAGGGCACGGCCGTGCTTTGCCTCAGCCCGCCCGTGCTTTGGCTAGTGTTAATTACACGACCATGTGTTGGGAGAAACACGGCCGTGTTTCGCGGTGGGCACGGCCGTGCTTTGCCTGAACACGGCCGTGCTTTCAGCCCGTGTTTGCAGCTGAATTTGACAAATCAATTAGCTCTCGGCATAAAAAGCACGGCCACCAGTACACGGCCGTGTAATGCTTTAGGTCTGCCCGTGTTTTGGCTCCAGCTCACCGAAATGACTTCCGAATGCCCCAAAACTCGTGCTTAGCCTTTCCTTTGACGCCTGGGACCTGAAATATGACAAAATAGCACAACCCGGTGTAAAATAGGCCAAAAGTACACGACTATGCCCCTCAAACGGATAAGAACTAGGGGCGCAAATATGTGCAATTACATCGTTATCAGCCGTAGATGGACTTGTGAAGATGACAAACCCGTGTGTCCCCGGGTTGACAAAACCCTTGAGGAATTTCCATGTAGACTTCTTCTTCCAAGTCGCCATGGAGAAAAGCATTGTTAACATCAAGCTGATGAATACGCCATCCACGACTTACGGCAACAGCAAGCAGGCAACGAACAGTGACGAGTTTGGCAACGGGAGCGAAGGTATCATGAAAATAAAGTCCTTCTATCTGTGTGTAGCCCTTGGCCACAAGACGTGCCTTGTAGCGCTCAATCGTCCCATTTGGATAAAACTTAATCTTGTAGACCCACTTCGAAGCAATGGCGCGCTTACCTGGGGGAAGGTAGACAAGACTCCACGTCCCATTTTTCTCGAGAGCCGCAATCTCGCGAGCCATTGCTTCACGCCAGCAAGCTTCTCGAATGGCTTGGTAAAAAAACCGAGGTTCATCCATCTTAGTTTGCACTGCAAGGAACGCACGATAAGAAGGTTTAAAATTTTCATAATTCACATAACCAGCCAAAGGGTATTGAATAAAATTAGTTTGACTTCCCTGTCCCTTATCAGAAGGGAGATCAGTAGCATAATCGTTGAGATGCTTCGGTCGACGTCGATCTCGATCACTGCGTCCCAAAACAGGGTCTGCAGGCTGGGTCGAGATGGGCTGATATGTGTGAGTGTTGTCTGGGCCTGAGAAAGACCGAGAGGGAGAAGGCGGGCCAGCGGATGGGCCTGCACCGGTCGCGGACCCAGGGGACGGGCCATGCGGGGAAGCTGCCGCGGGCGTGTCTGGAAAATGCGACGGTGACATGGGGGGCCGCTGTGGGCTCCGTGGAAGGCCCAATATCTGATGAAGGGCCTGAATTAGGAGAGGATGAACCGGGGCCGTGTTCCTGATGAAGTGGGGAAGCCGTGGGTGTGTCATCAACAGGCTGCACAAGGGGACGAGGAACCCAGTGCAGGAGCTGAGTAGTGCCATCCTGGAAAGGAAAGACATTCTCGTGGAAGCGGACATCACGAGAAGTTATCAACCGGTGAGTGGACAAATCAAAGAGACGGTAGCCTTTTTGACTAACGGCGTATCCCAAGAAAATGCTAGCTCGACCACGTTCGCCAAACTTGTCAAGGTGGGCATGTGTATCTTTGTAATACGCCAAACAACCAAAGACACGAAGATGAGTATACGAAGCTGGTTTTCCAAACAGAAGTTCATAGGGAGTCTTCCCTGTAGCTTTTGTGGGAAGGCGATTGATAAGATAGACGGCCGTAAGAATGCACTCGCCCCAAAAACGGATAGGGAGACTCGCTTGGAAGCGCAAGGCACGAGCCGTTTCAAGTATGTGGCGATGCTTACGCTCAACAACCCCATTCTATTGTGGAGTATCTGTGCAAAAGGTCTGTAAAAGAATACCCATGTGAGCGTAATAGTCGCGAAGAACATCAGTAGCAAATTCAGGGCCATTGTCAGCCTGAATTCGTTTGACGGAGCGCCCGAACTGTGCGCACACCATGCAGCAATACTGCATCAAGTACTTTCCAACATCTGATTTATATCGTAGCAAATAAACCCAGACTACACGAGAATAATCATCAACAATCGTGAGAAAATAATGAGCACCACTAAAGGATGCAACCTTATAACCGCCCCAAATGTCAACATGAATAAGCTCAAAACAAGAAGCTTCTTAATCAGACTAGATTGAAAAGGGTCTCGAGTCTGTTTAGCTCGATTGCAAGAATGACATGGACTATGATTAAGGGAAAAAGTCACAGACAATAAAGGGCCGATAGAAGAAGCCTTATCAAAAGAGGGATGCCCTAGACGGGCATGCCAAGTAGATTCCGACACAGTAGACTGACTCCGCACTGCACAAGCTTGCGTCCGACCTAAACCAAAGAGACGCAAGTATTATAGGCCATCTCGAAGCTCACCCTTCCCAATCAATTTCTTGGAGCGTAAGTCCCGAACAACGCAAAAATTATCAAGAAAGATCAAAGCCACATGATTATCTTTTGTCAAGCGGCTCATAGAAACCAGATTACAACGAAACTCGGGCACATGAAGAACCCGCCCGAGTGTGAAACCTGGTTGAAGATCCACCGTACCCACATGCTTGGCAGGAATATTGTCACCGTTAGGGATACGAACAGGTTGCCCATTCACAGGAATTTCCTTACTAGATAGCATATTTTCGTCCATGGTGATATGTTCATTACAACCGGAATCTATCAACCATTCAGATTCGTAAGAAATCATACCTGCCATGTGAGCCGCAGGATCATCTCGGTTTGCCAGGGTATCCAAAAAACTGTTTGAGCTGTTCGTGTTGGGCGAGAGAGAAGCCTGCCACAGGGCTCGCATCAGTATCGACTTGCGAGGCTTTGGGCTCGCGACTCGGACCATCACCCGTTCCTCTGTCCGTCGTCGTGGAGGTTTATCTCCATTCTTTTCCCGCGGCGGGTACCCAATTAGTTCATAGCAAGTTTCGCGTAGGTGGCCCAGGCGCTGACAATGGGTACAACGTACCCGCTCCCGCTGCTCCCCCGCGCCTCGTGACTCCCTCGTGGTGCGCTGTCCTCGATCACTTTGAGTACGATCACCATCCCCTTTGGCCACGAAGACAGCTGCTTTCGATTGCATTTTCCGGTTTTGGGTGATGTGCTTCTGTTGTTCTTCATTGGACACAATGTGGAAGGCTTCAGCGAGATTGAGGGAAGGTTTCATAGCCAGTATTTGAGAACGAATTGGGCCGAACGTATCATCAAGGCCTATAAGAAAGTCAAAGAGGCGAGCATGTTCCTGCTGTTCACGCGCTCGTCTAGCCACGCCGCAAGTGCACATGCCACAGTGCAAACAGGCGAAGGTGAGATTGCCGCTGCTTCTTCCCATAGTGATCGGAGACGAGTATAGAACGCTGACACGGTGTTCTTTTCCTGCTGCAGTAGGCTGATTAAACGCCGCAGTTCATAGGCCCTAGAAGAATTGCCTTGAACAAATCCTTCGCGGAGGTCCGTCCATATGCCGACAGCGTGTTCAGCAAATCGGACGTTGCTACGGATCTCCTTATCCATGGATGTTTTTAGCCATCCTTTGACAATGGCATCGCATCGCAACCAAGCAGCCCGCTCGGTAGGATCCTTGGGTTCGGGTAAACTACCATCAACAAACCCATATTTATTCTTAGCAACCAGGGCATCCTTCATGTCGATGACCCACTCACCATAGTTGGATGCTGTCAAAATCTCACCGACAAGCATGTTGCCCGGACTGTCAGAATTGTGGAGCTGAAGCACGGACGGAAGACCATCGTCCGATTTGCCACTCGAACCTGAAAAAAATGCCTTGGATACATCATCATTGTTGACACTCATGATTGATGATCGACAAAGGAATCATTGGAGCTTAGGGCTCTGATACCATTTAAAATATCGACGATAATCTAAAGGAGACACTTTATTTAACGTGGTTCTGCCTCACGTTGTGTGAGGCTTACGTCCACGGAGAACAAGCTGTGATTTTATTTGATGGTTAGCCGATGGCCTTACAGTCATATTTATACCCTTCTCTACTTAATTCAGCTAGGGTACAATTGCCTTCACCAATACGTGAAGGACAAGGAGACCCAACAGTGGACGACGTTGCATGTGCATGGGCCTCGTTTGGCAGTGGCGACTTCTGGCCCAATATTGAGTATTTGTAAAAAATGTCCTTGTAAAAAGCATTACAGAGTTAAAAATCTTTTGTTTATTTACATTATTTCTTTTGCATCATTAATTAATTGTTCGAAAAGTACCCTTAATTAAGTATAAATTAATTGACAATTTTCAAATTGATTTGGGTATGATTTTAAGTCCCCATATTAAACCTTTTTAACTGTAAAGTCTTCATGCTATAACAAGTTATTCAAAATGAAGTCTTTATAGTATGGGGTTAATTGCCTGGTTGGTCACTGAGATTACAAAAAACATTCAAGTTTGGTCAGTTGAAATATTTAAATTCATTGGTGGTACTTCAGTTTACTGAAACCGTTCACGTTAGGTCACTCTCCGTCCAACTCCATTAACTTTTGCTTACGTGACAGTCAACTCTAAAAGTTGACCGCTAAATGTGTGACGTGACAATTTAAAAATAATAAAATTAAATATTTTAAAATTACCATAATTTCCACCTCATTATCACTTTTATTTTAAATAAATAAAAAATCTTAATTTCGTCTAATCCCCAATACCAATACCCGTCGTCAGCATACCCCACCGGCCATCCATCTTGGGTTTTCCATTCCTTTCCCAAAAAGCAACACCTCGCTAGCTAGCTTCCAGCTCCCGGATAAACGAGGACCTCTGAATCCATCGCGCTCGAATCAAATGGCGACCGTCACGAACTCGAAGCAGCAACAGCAGGGCGCGGGGGTGGTGGTGGAGAAGAAGAAGTCAGTATTCATCAAAGTCGACCTGCTGAAGCCGGGGACCCAGAACAACAACTTAATCATCAAGGTTTTGTTGTCGAACACCGTCTTGCAGAAGGGTCGGGCAGCGTCTCAGCGCCTACGCAACACTCGCATCGCGGAGTGCCTTGTCGATGACGAGACGAGACCATCCTCCTTACCGCCCGCAATGAACAAGGTTCGTTTGTTCCTGTCTCTTTTCTTCTCGTCTATGATTGTGTATTTGAAACTATGGTGGTGGTGGGTTTTCGAGATTTGTAGTGTTTGTTGAAGAAGGGAATTCCTGGGTTCTGAAATGCTGGCCGATGTTATTGTTAATGGAACTATGGAAGCCTGGTAGAAGTAAAGTAGAAGAAGGTTAGCGTCAATGGAATTCAAATTCAAATAAATGTCTGTTAGAGTCAGTACTGAGTCGTTTTGTACAAGTCCTTGAGTTCTGTTTTATTGTCAGTCAAGTCCCTTCGAGTTTCAGGACTGTTGAAACTTGGAGATGAAGGCAGTTGGTTAGTTGCAGATTAATAGCTAGTTAGTTGAGTCATGTTAGCTGAGATTCAGGTGCAGAACGATCGTGTCAGTTAATGGAGGCCTGAGTTGTAGGTTGAAACTCTATTTATTCTGTTTCGTTGGTCAATAACAAATTGTCAGTTTGCCCCAAAATTGCTATCATTGTGGTATAAGAGCATTGGCTTACTGTAACCAAACTGTTGTGCAACAAAGAGCAAAGAGAGTTTGTGTGATTTGGGTTGGGAAACACGAGTGGATTCTGTGAGGACATTTACCAGGGTGAGTGAAACAATGCTGGAGTGTGAGTGCTGTGAAAAGTGAAAAGATGAGTGAAAATTCTACCTTTGCTCAGGTCTGCATCCCTCGCTTTGATGGTGATTATGACCATTAGAGCTTGGTTATGGAGAATCTTCTCAGATCAAAGGAATTCTGGGAGGTGGTCTCCATTGGAGTAAATGAACCTACGGCAACAGAGACTCTAACAGTTGAGAAAAGCAAAGAACTTCATGAGTTAAAGCTGAAGGATCTCAAGGCAAAGAGCTGTCTCTTTAGTTCTATTGACAAGACGATTCTGAAGACTATAACTCAGAAGGCCACTGTGAAAAAACTCTGGGATTCCATGAAAATGAAATTCCAGGGTAGTGCTAGAGTGAAAAGAGCTCAACTGCAGACTCTAAGGAGAAGCTTTGAGGTGCTAGAAATGAAGACTGGAGAAAGTGTGAACGATTATGTTGGTCGAGTGATGGTAATAGCCAATGGCATGAGGAACTGTGGAGAAGAGGCATAAGATGTCAAGATTGTGGAGAAGATTCTGAGGACACTCGCTGAGAGATTCAACTACATTGTATGCTCAATTGAGGAGTCAAAAGATATAGATACTCTCACAGTGGATGAACTTCAGAGCTCCCTTTTGGTTCATGAGCAGAAGTTCATAAAAAAGGAAGAGAGTGATGATCAAGCTTTAAAGATCAGCCATGAATTTGGTGGAAGAGGTGGAAGAGGCATAGGAAGAGCAGGCTTTTGAGGAAGGGGAAGAGGCAGAGGCAGGATTTGGAATAGAGACACTGTAGAGTATTTCTACTGCCACCAGCTGGGACACTTCAAGTATGAATGCCCTGAACTGTATGGACAACAGACTCACTTTACTAATGTTGCTGGTGAGAAAGAAAGCTTGTATCCAGACATGAAGGAATAAGTTCTGCCCAATAGTAGAGCTGGTGCATTGTGGGTCAGCTAGCCAAATTGCTAACATAATGACCAAGGCAGTGAAGACAGAAACTTTTGAGTTTCTTCAAGAACAATTGGGAGTCAGGAAGATGGAAGAAGCTTCAGCAAAGCCAAGGATATGAGAATGAAGGTGAACTGAAGTCTTACTGAGGCTTCAGTTCAAGGGGAGGAAATGTTAATGGAAGTCTGGTAGAAGTAAAGTAGAAGAAGGTTAGCGTCAATGGAGTTTAAATTCAAATAAATGTCTGTTAGAGTCAGTATTGAGTCGTTTTGGACAAGTCATTGAGTTTTGTTTTATTGTCAGTCAAGTCCCTTCGAGTTTCAGGACTGTTGAAACTTGGAGATGAAGTCAGTTGGTTAGTTGCAGATTAATAGCTAGTTAGTTGAGTCATGTTAGCTAAGATTCAGGGGCAGAACGATCGTGTCAGTTAGTGGAGGCCTGAGCTGTAGGCTGAAACTCTATTTATTCTGTTTCGTTGGTCAATAACAAATTGTCAGTTTGCCCCAAAATTTCTATCAGTTATAGATGATTTTGAGAACTATAATGTGATTGCTTGTTCAAATAATGGAAGCGGCAGGGACGGCGGGGTATGCTGCTGGCGAGTATTGGTATTGGGGATTAGAAAAAATTAGGAGTTTTATTTATTTATTTTAAATAAAAGTGATAATGGGGTGGAAATGAAATGCCAATTTTAAAAAATTTAATTTTATTATTTTTAAATTGTCACGTCACACATTTAACGGTCAACTTTTAGAGTTGACCGCCACATAAGCAAAAGTTAACGGAGTTGGACAGAGAGTGACCAAACGTGAACGGTTTTAGTAAACTGAAGTACCACCAATGGATTTAAATTTTTCTAGTGACCAAACTTGAACATTTTTTGTAATCTCAGTGACCAACCATGCAATTAACCCTTATAGTATGATTCTAACAACTAATGGGTCATTTGATTTTGCTGATTGTTAGATTGACGGTCAATGAGTGTATAATACTACACATGTAATGAAGGAAGTTGTTGTATTGTGGTTTACATTTTCTGATTCTTGTGATAATTATTGTAGTATTTAAACAAGTTATATGAATTTTTGAGTGAAATGTCACTTTTATCTTTTATTTTTAAATATAAAATGTAGAGGTGGTTAACCCGCGGGTTGATGTCAATCCACTCGCAAATAATACGAACCGCAAGTAGCAGGTGATTGATGTGGGTGGATTGTCGGTTGATAAATCTCCTAACCGCACATGTGTGAGTGTGTAGTGGATGGATTGCGTGTCACCCGAATGACCCGCACTATATTTTCACATGATAAAATGGTTTTTCTTATGCTTTCGAATATTTATCATATTTCCTAACCGCAATAATTACTAGCCATCTACTTCTAAAAATGAAGAATACATAATATTTTTAGACTACTATTATTTGTTATTGTGTTATGTAATATACATCAGATATTGGATTCACAATTTCACATTATAAATAATTAAAAGTAGTCAAATGCGTCAGCTTTTTCAAATTCTCTACACAATGAGTTGGTAGAGTATTGATAATTTTGATGTAAATACTACATGGATTCACATGAGATAAAGTGGAAAGTGTTTAAATTGATACAATCTTACTAATTTACAAGAAACTTATTATTAATGTCATTAAACTTTTTTAGTGGCTAGGTGGAGAATTATTTTTGCGGGTTAACCCACAACCCAACCGCACTCATCCGCCAGCCAACCAACACAACCTACAGAAGAATGTGGGTGGATAGTGTGTCACAATGATAACAACCGCTAGTTAGCGGGTGGGTCAATTTGAGACCAAAATCCCAATAGTCTCAATAATCTCACCCAAAACAATAGATTTAACTATCACTCTTATTCAGTAATAGCTTATGTCATATTAAGCAAACAATATTTGTATTGTTTGTGCATAAAATTCAGAAAAATAATACATAATGAATAATACACGTATTTAACAATTTCAACCAAATTATCACCAAAATCAAAATCATGAGTTTTTATCCAATATATCTTTTTAAAAGATCAGTCCATGTGGTCCTTCAATGATATGTCCTCGTTTTCATCTATACTAAATCTATAACCTCAATGATTTTCTATAAATTTTCAAGTTTAATAAAAGCGATAGGCATCATTATGAGAATATTATGTAATCATAGCCAGTGGTGGAGCCACTCAAGGCCAAGGTGGGTCATTTGCACCACCTTGGACCAAAAAAAATATAGAGTAAATTAATCTATATGATTATAGATTGAATTAAAAATCTTCATATTATCGTAGATAATTTTACGAAAAAGTAATGTTTTGTGATCTACATTTTTCTTTTAATTCATATTTTTGTGTAAAGTGAGTTTAATATAAACAAAAGCTCGAAATGGTTGTTGCTATATGTTGTTATTGCAAGTGTTGAAAGAGTACTTAGTGCAATCAACAAAGTGAAGAATCACTTCAGAATGAGATGATTTCTGGAATCATGAACGATTTTTCGTTGTGGTATCTTCACATCCTCATAATTTGCATAATGAATGTATTATAGAAAATTTTCAGAACATAAACATATCCTTGAACTTACGTTTTATATTTTTTCCACGCTTGACCTACCTTAGATAAATTTCTGGCTAGGCCACTGATCATAGCTACCAACATCACACAACATAGATTAATCAGCCAAATCCATAAAGGGTGCTCCTCAATCCGAATCTTTTCATCTCTGTTTGCCTCCGAGTCAGATCACATAGTGCCAAGCCTCCCCTTTTATGTTGCTACTGAATCAAATCTAACCTACTTTCGCCATTGTAGCTGCCGATTGTCAAATTTTCACCAATTAGCTGTTCAGGTCGCTCACTCTCCTTCAATTCGTAAAAATCTGACAGAGAGCACTCTGTTGCATTGAGATGCTGGGGTTTCAATTGCCTATCTTGCACATGTATCATCTTCGTACCATAAGGATTTGTAGAACCCCACTTTGACACCGTACAAAGTTTTGAAAGAAACTGAAAAGACCCACTTGTTCTTGTTCATCAAGTTCAGTTTTCCCAACAGTCTATGGAGCCAAAACAGAAACATCCATCTCTGTTCCTGCAAACCCAAGCAGTGATCGCATCCTACTATTTATTTCTCCTATGGTTTTGAGAAGGTTGAGAGTGTGACTGATGGATGACAAGTTAAGTTTAGAACAACAGTAAAATTGGCAGGGAAAAGAACTGTAACATCAAGATTCAAGTAAATGTATGTTCAATTGATCCACAGTTCAGAATCCAACATGTCCAATTGGAATCGATGCCCAGAAGGTTAAAAAAAAAGAACACAACTGGAAAATCATCACACAAAAATGAAGACCCTATTTGGAGAAGGAGGCAGAAGAATCCTTCAATGCCTTATCATTTACACGATTCTTTCGTCTTCCAACGACCAACTTCAACATCAAACACGAAGCCACCGCCAGCAGAAGCGCCAGAATTCGTCCGCCGGCTAGTCCAACCAGAACAGCAAGAAGAATTACCAACCAGCTCAATTTACTCTTCTTTTTTATCTCTCTCTGTTCCTCAATCGTAACCAAGGTTTCTGATTTACCTTCTTCCAATAGTTCACTATCTAACCCTTTTCCCTCCTTTCCATCATGTACTCTCTGATCCATTCCAACTTCACATTCTTCGTTCACTTGTTCAGTCAGCACATCCAATATCAACAACTTGCCTTTACGATGATGACCAAACGGCTCGCCGCCACTTCTCTTCAATTTGCTTCCCTCTCTTCGTCCACTAAACTCTGTCACAACAATTTCATCAGGCTGAATCTCATCCACCACGTCCTCTTGCAGTAATTCAATATGTTTCCCCTTCTTTCTATGGCGCAACTGCTTGGGCACCAGCTTCTTCATCATCTTTCTTTTGTGTTTGTCCTTGTGGCAGCTCTGTGTTTCCCCAGCCGCAGGAAATTCAGCCTCCTGCTGTATTTCATCAACCACGGAGGAGCCGCTGAATTCATCACTTTCGAAGAAATCACACAAATGGGTTTCAGGCTCGTTCACCAATTGATCCTCGTGGGCAGCAGGATTGTTGATCGCGATCTCGTCGGCCTGTAATTGGTTCTGGTTATGGTGGTGCTTCTTCTTCAATTTGGAGTAGGGCTTCTTAATCCGGTCGTGATTCTTCCAGAAGAGATCTACAAGGGATGTGGGGAAACCGGTCTGGACGACTAGGGAGTGGCCGTGTTTAGGCGATGGAAGATCTGCTACGATCCGTGAGATCGCGGAAACCTTGGGCTTCTTCCACGGCAGAGGCATGGCTGTTCTGGTTAGGAGATCAAATTGGGGGGGAAATGAGGGGAAGTGATGAGATCACAAGATGAAGGTGAACAAAGAGATGGGAGGTGATATTAAAGAGGGTAAAGGGTGGGATATGGTGGTAGCTACCAGAAAGCCGGGCTCGTTTCTGTTATGGCTCGTGATGATTTCTGTTGCGGCCGCCATGGTTATATATTTTTTTTTGCTCTGAACAGAAGAGAAACTGAATCGGAGGTGGGATAACGAGAAAGAATTGAATGGCGGATTTGACAGAGGGAAAAAGGGGAAAGCGAAACTAACTAATGAAATGAAATGAAAAGGGGGAAAGCAAGCAGGTGGGTGAAAACGAAGAACTAACGTCGACTGCGCGTGGATGGTGGTGGGTTCCGGCAGCTGGAGTCGGCGTTTGTGGACAGATAATAATGAATTGAAATCGTTTAGTTGGTCAGTAAAATAATTAATGATCAAAACCATATCACACTTTACAAATAGAAAATGGTGGGGAAAACACGTTTCTTTCTTTTGGTTTTTTTTCTTCCTTTTGATCGGGTTTATTTGTTAAATGCTCATGTGCATGTTGTGGGGTGAATTCATGTAGTGGTAAATACACTTAGGGTTGGTTTGGATGGATCAATTGTAAAACGAGATAATTTGACCAATTGTTTCATTTTACAAAACGAGTCAATTCAGATTACCTGCCCCCACCCCAGACAATTGTAATTGGCTCAAAGTGAGTCAATTCAGAATTCTCCAGCCCAAATTGCTTCATCCAAATTTTCTGCTGCCAAACGGATCAATCTAGCACAATTGACTCAATAATTCAATGAAAAAAAAAAAACACTTCAATTCCAATCATATTCCCAACTTCTAGTTTGGCACGCAACTTCTTGGATTATACAAACTAATGACTAATCCCACTGGCGCCTGGCAGATCTTAATTTCCAATTCCGGAACCGGAAGTTCACTCCTAAATGGAAAATCTACACTTCAATATCCACATTCACGGTATTTACCTACTAATCCTCTTTAAGTAAAGTTTTCATTAAGTACCCACACGTTTAGTATTTTACAGAATCAACCAACTACATCTAATTACTAACATATGTTGACAGGACTGTTTTCTGCGGATCGAGAAATAGGAAGATTTAACAATACAAGAAAACAAAAGTACAAACACACATGATGCACAATTTACGTGGTTCACTAACACAATATGTGTTAACTAGTGCACGTACAAGAGAGAACCGGCCAGTTTCACTATACTTTTAAGAGATACATATTACATAGGAGTATGAGAAAGTATTTATATTACTTCTCCAATGTCTAACCCTAATCCAATCTAGTAAAGAAAAAACGGTTACAACTAGGCCCAGAAAACGAACCCAAATAAACGAGACCCCCGTGACTTCCAGTATTAGCGGCTGATAGCGATTCAAATAATATAAGCCTGTGCCCACTGAATTTCTAGAAATATATCAAACTACCAATCTACCACCAGACATGTCAACTGACTAAAACATCAAATTCAATTTTTTTTTGACAAACCACAAGCATCATCATTCTTGCTTTGGTTTCGATAGTCCAAAATGAGAAATAACAAGACACGTACGAGTATATATAGAAGAATTATCGGCTATTCTGAAAGTACCACGGCCCATGTAGACATGGTGATTTGGTACTCCGAACTTAGGTAACCAATTCGTGGAGCGGGAGCGAGAACGGAAGCGGGAGCGAGAGCGTGAGAGCGACTGATTTAGAAGAATTCAGTATTAAGAGCGTGAAAAAAACGTCAATATTATATTAATATTTATGCAAAAAACTTAATTTATAGTGAAACACAAAACCAATTAATTGAATTAAATAACCAAAAAACTTTAAAAGAATGATTCAGTTACCAGATTCAATCAAGTATCTCCTATCTAAATCCCATGTTGGCAACAAAAATTAATTCAAAATTTCTAAAAAGAATAATATTTGAATCCATATAAACAGTGGTGCATAATATATTTAATATTTATAGTTTTTTTTTTTTGACAAAAGATAATCATAAATTGATCAGAAGAAATAGATAGTTACATCCTGGAGTTCAGCCAGGCCTGAAAATCAAAGAACCGACTCGTAGTCGGGTACAAAGAAAGGGCTTTACGAGCCACCAGATGGGCTACCCTATTATTACACCGACCTACAAATCGAACACGAAACCCAGCAAAACTGCGAAAAATCCGCAGAAGTTCCTCCAACACAGCTCCAACTCGGTCATCCCTAGCATCCCCCTGATTGATTTTGTCAATAAGCACCTTTGCATCCCCCTCAAACCTTACTTCCGAAAGACCTGCATCCAAGCACCAACACACCGCCTCCCGAAGTACAAGTAGTTCTACCACCATAGGGTTGTCTATGCAAGGAAATTGAAACCCCTTAGCCATCCAGACTTCTCTTGTTGGAGTTAGAAGGACTACCCCCCCAGCCGAATGTGACCCCTGCTTCACCGCGCCGTCCCACATGCAAATAACACTGTCCTCCCCAGCAGGATCAAGGTATGGACCCACAGCCGGCACCCCCATCGGGGTAGCTACTACGGGACTATTATCCAAAGGCAGCCGGATCCACTCCTCATACTGCTGGTGGAACTGGCGCATCAAGGCCGGAAACCCAAATTGCTTTCCTTCGAAAACAACCCAGTTCCGAGACCGCTATATTCGCCAAAGGACGGCCACCACAGCCATGAACAGAGAAGGTTGATGAATCAGGGCAAAAAGTCGCTTCAGGAACATAGGGAGGGTATGCCTCGGAAGACCCTCTCCCAGATACCCAAGACCAGAGTAATCCCATAGTGCACGAGCCACAGGACAATCCAAGAACAAGTGCTCCAACGACTCAGTGCTCGCCCAACAAACCGGACAACGGGGATGTACGGGGACATGCTTTTCAATGAGGGCCTCCGTGGTGGGCAAAATCCGATTAAGGATTTGCCAGAGGAAAACCTTTAGTTTCGGGGGGATGTTTGCATCCCATACCCGAACCCAATCCTCCTTACCCATCCAACCAACCATCGATCGCCAACCTCCCCTCCTCTTATCAAGGTCAACAGCTAAATGATAGGCAGATTTAACAGTGAAAACCCCATCCGCCGTACCATGCCAGATTAACTTATCCGCTACATTTTGCCTCGGAAGGGGGATAGATTGAATGGCTCGACAGGTGGGTGGGTCGAACCATTGACTTAACTTGAGCTCGTCCCAACACCCCTCCCCTGGCCGCAAAACCTCCGCTACTGGTATCATCCCCTCTTCAGGCAAAATCCGAGGATTATAACAAGGGGGTTCCATCTGCAATTTAGGGATCCAACTAGAGTCCAATAAGGTCGCAGTATGTCCGTTCCTGATCTGCCACCGTAACCCCTGGGCCAGCAACTCCCTACCAAAAAGGATGCTTTGCCATCCCCATGAAGGGCGGGACCTAGCTGACGCATCAAGAAACGACCCATTAGGGAAGTACTTGCCTTTGTACACCTAAGCCAACAAAGATTGAGGTTCCATTAGGATACGCCAGCCAATCTTAGCCAGCAGAGCCTGATTGAATTGCTCGAACCGCCGGAACCCCAACCCTCCATCATGCTTGCTGCGGCATAGATTACGCCAGGATACCCACCGGATCTGAGAATGATCATCAGCATCCCCCCACCAAAACCGGGCCACATGCCTATCCGGGAGGCGACATAACGAGAGAGGAAGCTTAAAACAGGACATCACATGCAACGGCAAAGCCAGCGCGACCGACTTAATTAGGGTCTCTTTTGCAGCCCACGACAAAGTCCTCCTCTTCCACCCCTGGAGGCGGTCCAACAGCTTCTCCTCCAAATACCGGAAAGTGGCCATCTTGGACCTAGCAATAAGCGTAGGCAGACCCAAGTACTTATCATGGACCCCCACCGCACCCACTCCCAGGACCGCTGCCAAAAATTCCTGATCCTCACGGACGATATTTTTACTGAAACAGACAGCCGACTTGGCCAAATTCACCCGTTGGCCGCTCAACTCCTCATACTCATTGAGGACCTCAATCAGATTTTCGCACTCCCTGAGAGTTCCGCGGAGGAATAAATACGAGTCATCAGCAAAGAACAAATGCGAGATCCGCGGCGCCCTGGGGGCCACCTTCACCCCTTCCAGTCGTCTATCCCCGATAGCCTGGCGAAGGAGCGCAAAGCCCTCGGTACAAAGTACGAACAGGAGAGGGGAGAGCGGATCCCCTTGTCTCAATCCTCGGGAAGGAGTAAAATACCCTGAAGGAGTCCCATTCATAAGGACCGAAAAAGATGAGGATCGGAGACATTCGTGAATCCATCCCTGCCAGGTAGCATTAAAGCCCATCTTTTCCAAAACCGCAAGGAGAAAGGGCCACTCGACTCTATCATAGGCCTTTTCCATGTCAACCTTTAGAGCCATGAACCCTTTCTTCCCGCGAGTCTTGATTTTAAGATAATGCATTAACTCATGTCCTAGCAGGATATTTTCAACGATTTGACGCTCCCGGATGAGCGCATTTTGCCCCTCTGAGACAATTTTCGGTAACAAGCAGGCCAGCCTCTCTGCCATTATTTTCGTAATGATTTTATAAACAAACTGGCATAAACTTATAGGACGCAGCTGCCGCATAGTCTCAACATTGTCTACCTTTGGGATTAGTGTAAGCCACGTGTGGTTGAAACTACGGAGCATCCGACTCGTAGCAAAGAAGGAGCAAACTGCCATAACCACCGATTCCCCCACGATATCCCAAAAGGCCTTAAAAAATTTTCCAGTGAAGCCATCCGACCCTGGTGCTTGTTTTGACCCCATAGCAAATACCGTTTTACGAACCTCAGAGGGGAGAACTTCAGCCGTAAGAGAAGCATTCATCTCAGGGGTAACGCTACGAGCTATCGGCAACGAGGCCACACGCTCAGCCATATTCCCCACCTGATTCTCCGTCGTAAAAAGGTTTTGATAGAAGGAAGTCGCAATACCCGCTTTTCCAACTTCATCAGTGATCCAGTCATCCTCCTCATTCCGGAGGCCCGCCACAAAATTTCTTTTGCGCCGAGTCCGAGTCACCGTATGGAAGTAGGACGAATTCTTATCCCCTTTCTTCAACCAGTGAACCCTGGACTTCTGTTGCCAATAGACTTCCTCCGCCTCCCATTGTCTACTCAACTCCATCTCCAGCTCCCGGATCGTATCCCAGTCAATAGGCTGGGCCAATTTGACCCGATCAATTTCACTCTGAAGGGTACGAATATTCCGCAGGGAATTAGTAGTACCTGCTCTGCTCCAGTCATACAGGAGATGACGAAGCTTTTTAAGCCGTTCCCAAAGGCGGAACATAGGGGTGCCTTGTATCTCCTCTTTCCAAACATAGGTAACCATAGCCCGCACCTCAGGATTATCTGCCCAACGGGCATCAAAGCGGAAGAGAGGGCGGCTATTTCGATTATAAGGTTTATCAGATAAGAGGAGGGCTCTATGATCAGAGCCTTGATCCGTAAAGTGTTTGACCAGGGTATCAGGAAACCGATCAATCCAGGATTGGGAGCAAAGAGCTCGATCCAACCGCTCACGAATACAGGCATTCCCCATTCTCCTATTTGTCCACGTGAAAAGATCCCCTTGGAAACCAGGGTCATGAAGCCCCAAGTTATTGATAAAATCACGCAAGCAAGACGAATTACTAGCATTCCAGGGATTTCCTCCATCCTTTTCACTCGCAGTGAGAACAGTATTAAAATCGCCAATAATAACAAAGGGAAGGTGAAAACCAGAACAGATTATTTGGAGCTGGGCCAACTGGGTTGCCCGAATAGGAGCAGAACAGCTAATATAAACCCCAACCACAATATAAGAAAATTCACCTTCATTAATTTGGGAACAAATACAAAAATTGGAAGAATAAAAAACCGAACTATCAAATTCCGAGGACCAAGCTAACACTAGCCCTCCTGCTCCATCAATAGCATCAATAAAATAACAATGAGAAATATCAAAGCCTAAGCCCCGCATACGACGAGAGACGACCCGCCGGCTCGATCGCGTTTCAGAAAAAAACACGAGGTCCGGTTTATTCGAGAAGACCATGCCCACTGCCGTTTGAAATGTGAGAGATGGTCCAATGCCCCTCACATTCCAGGCTAATAGTTTCATTTATCTGGCTGGGGCCACTCCAGGCTGGCTTCCTCCACCTTTTCAAGGACATCAGCAACTTCCACGAACTGTTTTTTCGGTGTTGTGGAGTACCCACCTCACCCTCAATGACCTCTATCGGCCGTTTAAGCAACCCAGATGGCGGGTCTCGCAAGTTAGACCCATATTCATCCAGCAATCCTGCACTCATCACATTGGTGCCACTGCCACCCTCCTCCTTCCCAGCTCCTGTGTCGCCGGACCAGACTGATTCCACCACCTCATAAGCAATCGTCAAACCCGCCTCAAAAGCTGCCACTACCTTGGTAACTCGGCCCTTAGAGGACGGGCAGATTTTTTTCAAGGCCTCAAGTGGGGAATGTTTTCTAATCACAAAGTCCTGGTCCTCCTCTCCCGACGCCGACTCGGCCGAGACATCCCCCTCCACTGGACCGGTCACCAAACCATCCCCAGCAGATTTGGGGCTAGGAATGTCAGGCCCATTCACTTCCACATCTGCCTTGGATTGGGCCGAGACATCCACCATCCCTTGCAGCGCCACCTTTGTACTTCGGGCTTTTCTCGCCCCACTGGCCGGCCGTGATTTCTGAGGCCCACCCGAGTGTTTGGGCTGGGAGAAAACCATGCCGTCCATAGCCGTGGGCTGGACCTCCTCAGGCTGTTTTGTTTCCGTCATCTGGCTTTTGGCCCGCCGAAGCCTCCTTCTCACCGGCTGCACTTCCTCTGGTCCCTTCTGTTCAACCCCAGCAGACTCCAATTGAAGGGTTGGAGCCGACAGAACCTGGTTCTCCATCGGAGGCACGTCCCCCATATCGTCGTCCGAATCCTTTTCAAGGATAAGACGGCGTCTCCGAGAGTGCTCGTGGATCATGTCTGGTGTCTCTCCATTCGAGGGTGGAGCTGGTTGCACCCGGGCAGAGGATCGAGACCGAGTATGGGCCGAGGTGATGACCGTCTTTCTCCCGGCTTTTGGGTTGCCCGGATCCGTCCCCGACACCTTCCGGCCAGCTTTGTTCGGCCGGTCATGTCCCAGTCGGACTTTGGGGGGGCGGTGCACAGCAAAGCCCCGCGGGCTCCCTTTCGATTTTTGGGTTGCCTTTCCGGAGCCCTGCACCTGGTTCACAGTCGGCTCCTCCATCATACCCTTTGCCTTCATAGTCGTTGAGGAGGCGGCTTGGTTCATTCTCGCCGCTGGGTGGGAGGGAGTTGGAGACTCCCTAGCTGGCTCAGTGCTCCTCGATATAGGAAGTCGTTGCTGGCGATTAATCCAAACCGACCGCCTTGACCCCCCAAAAACAGGGGAATCGCCTTCCTCCTCATAGAGTTTCCTCCCCACCTTCTTAGTTGCCATGTGAGGGCCGAAACGCTCTTGACCCTGAGGTGGATCAAAAGCACAGTCACGGCGAGCATGTCCAATTCGGCCGCACCGGAAGCAAAAACACGGCAGGAATTCATATTTGCAGCTAACCCAAAACTTGTCGCCTTCCTCGCTTGCTGCCATAATCTGCGATCGGAGAGGCTGGGAGAAGTCAATAACAGTATTGACTTTAATAAATCGCTCTCCAGTCTCCTTGCACGCGAAGAGCCCAGCATCTAAAACTTGTCCGATTGCTGCAGCCACCATTTTCCGCCCAAATAGTTTGGTGCAGCAGTCCTCCTTAACTCCCCAAAGCTGTACCCGAAATGGGGCCTTCGCCATCGCGTCAAAGGTATTTTGCTGAATCACCGGTGACCAGGAGCACAGGGTGAGCAACCGATCTTTAATGATCCATGGATTCCGAGAAACCGCCCATTTCTTGGCCTCTTCATTGGGCAAGACGATCTCGAACATGCCATGTTTAGTTCGCATGACTCTTAGCTGCCCCCGAATTTTCCAGGCATCCAGCAGCTCCTCTCGCAGCTCCCCCGTGGATACTTGCTCGTTTGTGAACAGACGCCCCAGGAGGGATCGAGCAGCTCGGAAACGGGTCGATTGCACCTCTTCCAGAGAAAAATGGACAACCTGATCATCTGTTACGTGAGCCATCGTGCACAAGTCCTGGAAACAAGATTTAATACTCGTATTAGCGCCAGGTATTTCACACCCTAACACCTCGTCCGTCAGCAACTTACACTGCACGGCTGGTCTGGGACATGGGTGTATCACAGGTGAGTGCTTGAATGGGGTAACAAGAAGAGAAAAAGGGGAGGTTTGAGGGTGCCTCCAAATACCTGAGCTGCTCCGGAAGGGCGCTAAAATGGATAGAGTGCCAGATGAAGCAAATTCCCCAGGACGACGAGACTCTTGGGTAGATACAGTCCATCGCCCATTGGAACGGGGTATAAATAAAGATAAAGGCTTCCAGCCACCGGAAGACCCTAGTTGCAGAGTTCGAGTAGGAGTGAAATTCCCAACCAGGAGGGGATCTTCTCTCGAATCTTTTTGTTGGGCAGGGATACGCCTAATCCCTCCTAACAGCCTCGAGAAAGAAGGGAAATCCAGTCCCGGAACGATCGCCAACTGTTTCCCCAACTTCTCAGACTGGGCGGACAACTCTCGCGTGGCCCACCGCGGTGGCGCCGCCGCAGAGCCGCCGACAGCATCAGCCGGTGCACAACTCCGTCGCCGATTAACCACCAGCACACGAATTGATGCCGCTTCCGCCACAAAGTCCCTAACACCTTGGTCAACCCGAGCGTTTGCTCGTTCACCAAAATCAATGGAATTCCCAATAATCTCATCGGTCATGGATAACAGCGGTTCTTCGCGTACCAGATCCGATGACGGGAGACAAAATCTCCATTCATGCAATTGAATCAATCTGCGTTTTTTCACAGAGATAGAGATAGAAGGATCATTTTCATACGAGTATTCTTGCATCCCACGGGTCAAACCTTGTTTCCGTTTCTTGAGAACCCGCTGCAGATTACACCCCCTCTGTTTGGG
This sequence comes from Linum trigynum, assembly GCA_964030455.1. NCBI lineage: Eukaryota > Viridiplantae > Streptophyta > Magnoliopsida > Malpighiales > Linaceae > Linum > Linum trigynum. The sequence goes on from OZ034820.1 coordinate 37,650,329, forward strand.
GCCTCGATGCAGTACAGGGATGCTTCCCAATTTCCATCGCGTTCCACTTTCCGCTCCATTACCACGATCAATTTTATGGGATCGTTGAGCTGACGCAACATTCTGATTAACCAGGCTGATCAAGAAAAAAGATGAAAGGATCTCCAGCAACCAATTCCCAAGCCAGCACGACCAGGCGAGGGGAGAGCGCCTCTCATCCCCAGAATTTTTTTTTTTTTTACGGCTTGTAAAATAATATTTATAGTTATTATAAAGCATTTTGTACTTGTATTGGAATTTGGAAGGTGATACTAACGAGTAACCAGGATATAGATAAGGGAAGAGATTTCCGTCGAAGAAAAAGAAAGACGAGGGATAAAAATAAATGTCGTCATTTTGGGATTCACATCGTTCATTCTCTCTCTTTCTCTGACTGGAACCAAACCCGCCGAGAAACGACTTCCACCACCAAAATCGTCACCGTGACTTCCTCTCCAGATTGGCCGACCATCAACTCCACCCTTGAACTCCACTCCTCCATACCTCAGTACCCGCAACCCCGACCACCGATAATCCATCGCTTAGCCTGTACTTTTTTAGTCCAGAAATTCCCAATCACGAACGGCGGACGGCGAGTCAAAGATTCCCGAGAAGTTTGACGATGGAGCTTGATTTGGAGTCCTCAATGGCATGGACCAATTTCAAGCCTCGTGTTTGCTAATACATCTGGAGGAACAGAGTGCTGCATGTCGACGGCGACGAATGAAAATGTGGGAGGGCAGTTGGGGAATCAAGCATCCTGCTTGGGCAGGCGAATTGACGAGTTCCATGAAAATCGCGCTCCATCCAAGGAAATTCGCGCTCCATGAAAATTAAAATTGCGAATTTCACCCGAGCTGAATAGAATCCGCGTTTTCACGCGTCAAAGCGGGAGCGTCGGAGCCGCAGTGACGAATTGTGTTACCTAACTCAGAACCAATAAAAATCTCGCCACATTTCAGACGGCTTAACTGATAAATATTTTTTTGTAACCCAAGTAACATTTTCTTTATTATTTTAAGTGAAACAAATAAAGGTGTATGTATGTTTCTTCTTTATGAAATAAACATAACTACACTTTGTCGTGACTGAATATAGACACGTAACACATAAAAAAAGAAATGCAACATACATAATTCGAAAACAAACAAATGCATGAGTAGTATACTCATGAAGAAAGACGCATTAATTCCGGGAACAATCAGAACTTGGACTGCATATAATTCACCGTCGCGACGTCCAAGGAGAAAGACTTGGCAAGGATGTCAGCACTGATCCCCGGCTGGGAACCAAACACCGCGTTGGCGATGGTAATGGCACCGGGGTTCTGGCTGGAGAGGGCCGCAATGGCGACGGCGGGCGCTTTCCAGTTGGTGTTGCGCTGGTAGTGGATGGTGTTGGAGGGGAAGACGAAGACGTCGCCTTTATACAAGGTCTTGGTGAAATGGTTGTTGTTTGGGTTGGAGGTGACGAACCCGACCTCGAGGCTGCCTTCGAGAACGGTGAGGATCTCGGTGGCGCGTGGGTGCGTGTGGGGTGGGTTCTGGCCGCCGGCTGCGTAGTCGATGCGGACCAAGGAGATTCCCAGCGTGTTGAGGCCGGGGAGCTGCGCGGCAAAGACCGGAGTGACCATGGAGCCTTGTGCGTTGCTGGTGTTGCCTGCCACGTGGAGGCCTCGGAAGTAGAAGTCGTTTGCGGTGACGGTGCTTGGGTTCTTGCAGGCCACGCCATTCAGCAATACTGTTATAAAGTTGGAGTTGTTAGAAGAAGGTCAATTATGAATTTTTTTTTTACGTACGTCGAGATCGAATAGTTAGACTGGAAAGTTATGCGTACCTGAACTGGTGGAATCTGCAACGCAGAAGTCTTGGAGATGGCCGGGATCAGAGGCCAAAGCAAGCTGAAGGGAGAGGAAGCTGAGAGCTACCATGAGGCCAAAGAAGAAGCTAGCAACTGAAGTCATGTCTGCGCTTAATGTTGAGCTAAGAAAAAAGAGTTGATGGAGAGATATATTGATTGGAGGTAGTGAGTCGTGGATATGTGAACTGCCACATCGCTTCCTTTATATAGATAAGATACGAGGAGAGAGCTGAAATTAGTAAGAGATGGAGATCGACTTGGGCCGGCGCGGGCCTTGGTATTGAAACGGCAATGGTGGGATTTGCGCGTGCAGATTGGAAGCAGCCAAGCCAATGGGGTTAATTTGGGAAATGGGTGGACGGGGTCTCGCCGGCTGGCAGTGTTTTAACATATACTACTTTGGCATTATCGAATCCGACCGGCCATGCCGAGTTCAGAACCCAGCTGGTATCGTTTTGTCAGCTTCCCTACCAGACGGTGATTAACTTTTTTTTGAAACCTCTTTCGTAGCTTTTTGGTGATTAACAGAGAAAAGTAGGCCCCAGATATATTTTGGCCATTGAAAATGGACAAAATGGAACAAAGACCAAGGCCCATGAGCAAAAAGAGACGTAACTGGTTCGACCGCCATAGCCCAATGGAACTGAATTTTGGGGCAGAAGCTCATAAGAAGTTTGGATGTGGAAATGTTATGCAGTATTTGGATCCAATTACTTTATTATGTGGTAATTGGGTTAAAAATCCATGTTTGGGAGAGAAAAAGGTATAGAAATTGGACCATGAAAATTGGCTTCAATTATCACATTCATGGTAATTGAGAATACTACACCTCCCCCTAATAATTTGACATTACCATGTTTTCTTTTTCTTTGTTCCAAATGTGCCCCTTTTCTCCTTCCTCTTCTTTCTTCCTTACTCCTTCCCCGATTTCTCCAACCTATTTCTTTCAAAAGTAGCCCCTTATTCTTCTTCATTCAACAATGGCGTCTTTTCTTCATCTCCCCTCACCTTCGCATATCTCCTCTCATCTGTCGTCAATTTCTTACTTTTGGATTCGCTTAATTATCTCATCCGCCGTCGATTCTCCTACTTCTCTTCATCGGATTCGCTTAATTGGAATGCCGACTAAGAGGAAAAAGCCGATGTAACAAAGGCAATTAGTAGTTAGCAGAACACAACAACAATCTTTAGGAGGGGTATGCATATAAAACAAAAGATAGCATTTTTGTATTATCACCAAATTCCACACCATATATTTCCACAAAAATAAATCATATCCAAACGTGGTATTTCGTTCAATTTCTGCAAGTCAATTTCTTGATTTTGTAAAACATGGAAATTCATCCAAATTCCCACGTTTTCAAATTTCCACATCCAAGTTTCAGCGCAAGTAGAATACATGATGATGACGACAGTCCAGCTCGCGTCACCGAACCCAACACCCTTCTACATAGGGCTGGCAAAACGGTTAAGCAGTTAACCGGTCGGTTTCAACTGAACCGACCGGTTTTTGGCTAACCGAAAACCGTCCATTAGTGTTGGCGGTCGGTTGGCGGAATAGAGGGGAAGATGCTCGGCTAGCCGATTAACCGTGGTCGAAAACCGGCGGTTAACCGGCTAATCGAACTCTTCCTCTTTACTCCAAAACGATCCCATCCCCCACCCAAAACGACCCCATCCCTAAATCCAAAACGACCCCCAACCTATGAAACTGAAACCCTAATCGGCTCCCAATCCCCACTCCCCCCAACCACCCCCCACCCCTTTCTCGCGCATGCGCAGGCGCAGCCACGGCCACCATCGCCGTCACCGCCCTTCACCAGTTCACCGACCACTCTCGCCGCCCCTCCCCCAGGCAACCCACCGTCTCCCTCCGCCTCCAACTGCCGCGCCGAACGCGTCTCCCGCCGTCTCCAATCGGCCTCCAATAGCCGCATCCAATCGTCGTCTCCAAACACCGTCTCCCGCGCGCGCCGCGCTGCCCCTCCAGGCTCCAAGCCTCCACCCGCCACGCCGCCCGTCGTCTCATGCCGCTTCCAACCGCCATAGCGCCGCCAACACCAGCAGAATCGAGAGAGAGAATCGAGGGAGGAGGCGATTTCGGGATCTCGGTGGCGGAGTTGTTTTTCGATTTTCCTTCCAGAGGAAGAAGAGAATCGAGAGAGAGAGTCTAGGAAGAAGAATCGAGAAAACGGAGGGGTTAGGTTAGGAGTGAGTGGTTCAGATTTTTTGTTGCTTTTAATTTTTTTTTTTTAGAAAAGACAGTTTCTGGTTTGCCGGCTAACCGAGTCGAAACCAGAAACCGGTCGGTTGGTTTGCGACAGCTCTGGTCGAGGTCTCGGTTTGACCGATAACCGACAATTCGATTTTCGGTTAAACCGAAACCGATCGAGTGACAGCCCTACTTCTACAAGCGCAGCGTCCTCTTGGCTCTTGCCAAGTGAAAGGAATTCTAATTCCAGAAAAATACATTTTACAAGAACCAACCTAACCAATAAAAAGGGATGATGCAAACACTTTTTTTTTTTTTTTTTTTTTGCATTCTCGCTTTTTTAAATCCCAAATGAGCTGACAGAGGTTATTCTAATTCTAATTCAAATCCAAATATATTCGCCAAGTGTATTGGATTTTCAACCTACCCAACAACCATGGAAGAACTCTTGTGCATGTTTATCGAGAGTTATAAATAGAATATTCAAAACACACACCTGAGATGATACAAGTTACAAGATAAACTTTGATCATCAGGTTAGCTAGCTACATAGTGATCTTGGGTCGGAATTCAAGGCCCTCAACGATGAGGCCGGCCTTGAAAAAGCTCCCATCCGTTTCCATCAAACTGCATAGTAATGTGTCATCGACACCGATGTCGTTGAAGAACTCTCCGATCTCAATCTCTAACCATCCATCTCCCCTTTCTTGGTATGGTTTAGGCACACCATCAGGAGGGTCGATTATCACGCACTTGCTCTCCGCCCCCTCTTCTCCACTCTTTTCCAACTGGACTCGTAGATCTATTGCCCTGTCGCTGAACCCGCGCCGCTCCCTGGAGAACTGGAAAACAAAGTAGGCTGCATAATTCGTCGCCGGCGACAACATTCTGCTCTCTATCCTGCCCTTGATATCAAACCACCACACATACTGCAGCTCCGCCACTTCCCCGAACCTGCCAAGTTTCATGTGTTAATGTATTCAGGGAACATGCAGTTTTAATTTGGTGCATGTCTGGAAATCCCTATTTTTTAACACTGGAAAGTACATCTGTACATGTAAGAAACATATACGGTTTGGAATTTTGGATATAATTCCATAACAAATAAAAATGTAATTCTATTTCGATTCTGAGTTTTATATATTATTGGAATTTTTGTAAGCAAACCATTTTCAATGTATATTTCTTAAGATACTACTACTAGTAACAATCCTGTCATGCAGAAAAACAAGAGCCTACTCAGTATGTACCCGTGATGGCAATTACCCGGTGGATAATTTTATCAAAATTCAAAAAAAACCTAGGGGTCATTTGGATTAAGAATTTATTTAAGGAGAGATTTTGCCCAAAATCACTCAATTAAAATACCTAGTATTTTAAACCCAGGTTTTGTGTTAAATATGTTGTTTGTTTATGAATGGGGATTTATTAGCTAGGGAATTTAATTCTGAATGCAATTGCAAAAATTACAGTCATATCCTTGACAAATAATCGTCGTCGACACTACGGGCTGGGCTCGTCGCCGGCCCTTATCCCCTTCTCTGTCACTGATAGAAATCGCCTAGCCTGCCCATAAAAAAACTTCGCCTAGCAGAAAGATCTGCTAACCCTGAAAGCTTGCTCGATTTGGAGCAGATGGCAACGACGACGACAAGATGATAGTGGATCCAGGTTCTTGCGAACCCATATCTGCCGGAAGAAAGGAAGACCCAGGGCGCAGGGGTACAAGAACACATCGATTTGCTAGCGATTAGGGTCCAATCGAACCTCCCCAGTCTTAACGCTCGATTAATTGGGTGTTGTTCACTGTACTTTGGATTCCAGATCTGAATCCTTCGCTGACCGGCGCAGGGGAAGAAGAGCAGAGGGCGGCGGAGGAAGAGGAGAAAGGAGATGAGTCGGCGTCGGCGTTTGTTGTTGCTCTGTTCGCGAGACGATTGGCGGATCTGACGGAGAGAGAAGAAGATGTCGTCGACGGTTGGAGCTTTCTTCACGAGACGGCGGGCGGATCTGGGGAGGGAGAAAAAGTCTGAACATCACTACTGATTGATATTGTATGATAAGGGTGGAAGAAGGGAGAGAGGGCGGAAGAAGGAAGAAGGGAGAAGAACCTCCGACGAGTTGTGAAGGAGGGAGAGAAGGGATAAAGCTTATCGATAGTGATGGGAAGACTGAGAGAGTGAGAGGTATGTCTGTGAAATTGTGTTAAGGATAGAATTGGAATAGCGAAAAATGAGTAGGGACATGTTGGACAAAAACGAAAAAATTGAGGCCGGATTTTAAAATAGCTGGGGGATGGAAGCTATTTCTAATTACGAGTTGGGCCGGATTTTAAAATTTCGAGTGGCCCAAATCTCGCATTATTTAAGAGCCACCCAAACAAGTAAATGGGTTATAATCCCGAACGGGCCGGGATTGTGGCCAAATCCCTCACCAGATTTTCGGATCCAAACGGGCCCCTATTGATTTTGAGAGGGTATGGGTAAAGTATATATGGAGTTGAGGTTTTGTAGCATAGTTTGAGTAGGATATGGGTATTGTCTCCATACTCTAAATGGGTATGAATGTCCATTTACTTGAGATTGTTTTAATCACACATACAAAAATTGGATATTTTCCTTTTAGCCAAGAGTTCCTTCGCCCTTCGGGCTCACAACTTCGTTATTGGGACTTATATGGCAAAAAATTATTTAGATACTAAATTCATCGATTTATTAACTACTTTAGATATCAAATTGTAATTTGCATATGTGTACAAATCTAAAATCTATGGATTAAAAAATCAGAATAAGTGGTTTTGGTCCATTGGATTAGCTATTGAGGTTGACTAGGCGGTCAACTTGCATGACTCAGCATTTTTCATAGCCCACTCAGCAATATCGTTTGATACATCATAAAAAGTCAGACGACATTAAGGAAGTCTGACAGGGAGAGACAATCGATGATTAACGGTAAATCGATCATAAAGATAATCACGAATAATAAAATAAAAAATTTCATGTGACAAATGCAAAAAATCTGTACAATTTAAGTGGTGAAATGTACAATTTGAGTGACTGAATAAGAGAACCGACCTCGACTCCGGCAAGCATGTCCAAATCCAGTAGGCAGGCGTGTTTCCCCATACGATTTCAAGTCCTCTGGCTCCTACCATATAGCATTTCTTCCCACTCTGTCTCTCCAATGCAAAGCTCTGTGCTTTCAGAAATGAAATTAGTGTGGTCTATTGCGAAATTAGATAACAGAAAGATTTGATGCAATCAAATCGGAAAAGATGAAAGAAGGAAAGATGAAACATTACCATGGTCTGATTGGTGAGTATGACTGGGTTGTGACAGAGATGGAGGTAGAGTTCCTTCGCGGAGAGCTCCGGCCAGGACTCGGAGCCGGAGAGGATATCCTCGTGATCGGACGGGAGGAAGCTCTTCCAGACGTAGTCAGAATCGGCGATTGATTGGAAGGAACGAGAAACCATGGAGGATCTGCAGGCGTCGGAAGGGGAAGTGAAGGTGATGATGTGGGCCAAACACTCCGCTGGCAAGCATTTGACGATATCTCTATCCCCGCCGTCGCCGTGGGTGGAGGAAGTCATCTTTCTTCTTCTTCTTCTTCTTCTTCTCTGCTGGCAAGCCGCTGCTGGCTTTGAGGTGGAAGATTACGTGGCGGTGGCGATCGAGTTCGAAGCCGGACTGCGTTAGCGATTCCTCGTCGTCGGTTAGGAAATGCGGCAACCAAGAGGGGTGCGAGAGTTTGCGGGAGGGTCAAAGAGGAGCTGCCTGGAAAATGGAATTGGAAGTTGACTTCATAACAATCAACCAGCACCTTAGCCTTAGAGCTCTCCTCAGATCTGATCAAACGGTTCCATCAACAGAAAGAAGAAAAAACTAATAATTTGGGGTTACAAAATCAAAAGGGTATCCTCAGTTACTCTAGGAAAGTATTTGTTTAGATGACCCACGACCGACTAATTTCATGTTATGACTAATTCTAATTTAGGTCAGAGACAGTCAAGTTGAAAATTTAGGGATTTAATAAGGTTTATAGTTTTGTAGTATTATAAAATCATAATGGATGGTGAAGATTAAGAAGAAAGTGATTTGATGGTCATTTTTGTAGAGGCGTAAGAAGATAAAGTAGGAATTTGGAGAGATGAGTGATCGAATTTTTGGAATAGCTGTAATTTTTAGGGGCTGGTGTGGATTCTCGAACTCCTTTTAAAGCACTTTTCAAAATTTCTACGAAAAAACAACGGAGCTTAGCTCATTCATTTTTACAACGAATTTCATAGAAAACAATAATTGACTGTTAAAATTGGTCGAAGCTCGTCAAAGTCGTTTGATCGTCAGATCATATAGAGTATAGTATACACCCATTGGGACTCAACGCCCTCGCTGGGGTTTGCCCCACAATCGTTCAAGAGAACCGCGAATAGGCTCTGATACCACTTGTAACATCTCAAACCTTTTTCTCGACAAGATATTGTCAACTTCGAGTCTAGACCCTCACGAATTTTGTTTTGGGTCACACATCTTTGCAGTGTTTCACAATGAGCACATTTAATTTCGGAGTTCTCTTAGAACTTTGTCATTTAGGTTAATGTTGTTTTCACTTTTTATTTTTATTTTTTTATCAATGATGAACTTTATTACCAAGAGAAAAAAGGAATTACAACACAAAAAAAGAACACCTTTACAAGCAAGAAGAAGAAAATGAGAAGAAAAAGAAAGAAAAAAAGGTTGGCAAAGCAATGCCTAAACACAAAGAGAAACAAACAAGAACCAGTATGGGAACTTCCAAGACTAGTGACAAACAACTAGAACTAACAAAAAGAGAAACAAAAACAATGGGATTGCCCTTGAACCTCAAGCCCCCAAACAACACCTATACATCAAGACAAAACCAAGAAACAAAACAAAAGAACAACCATCAACCATCCCCAATCCACATCCATTGTTGCAAGTGGATGAACTTGTGACACAAGTATATGGATGTCCAACGTCTGAAATAATTTTATATGCTCGAAGCCACCTCTCAACCATTTGGATGATCTTGTGACACAAGTATATGGGGGAAATTCAATATCTCTAAAAATCCTATTGTTTCTTTCGCACCAGAGTGACCAACACACTGCATGTGGCAAGACTTTAATACAATCTCTGAACTTAGGATCACACCTCAATCCTCTCCAAGCATGTAGGAAAGGCCGAACCTGAGCGGGAAACCATGCAGCTCTAAAGCTCTCGTGAAGAATTCCCAAACTATCCTTAAGAGTGAGCATGGAAACATAAGATGAGAAATTGAGTCCTTGTTGCTTTTACTCAAGGAACACCAATTTGTAATGATCATTCCTCTGCTTCTCAAGTTGTCAATGGTGGCAATTCTTGATAATGAGGTCATCCAAAGAAAGCAACAAATCTTCGAAGAGATGGAAAAGATCCATACGAGCTTGTAGGGGAAGGAGTTGTCACTTTCAAAAGAATCATCAATGAGGTGTTGTGTGAAGGAATGAACAGAGAAAATCGATGATCGCTCCAAGAGCTAAACCAAACGAGCTGGGCGGCACAAGTCCAACTATGCAGGAGTGAAGACAACAAATGCATCAAACAAACTCGTTTTCATACTTATGAACCATAAATTTCTCTCATCATTTATCGATATGAAATTCACCTAAAGTGTATAAAAAATACAATACAAAAATGCCTCTATTGAAATGCCAGTCAAAAACTCATGTCAAATGTCTGGTTTTTCAAAACTGAGTTAATTGATCCCAAATACCATATTTCTCAAGCGCATACACATTGCAACCAAAGGACAGTAACATTTTACAAAAATAGATACAAGTGATGTGTAGCTAAGTTTGGCAGACACCATGTCCAAAACTGCTTTAACAAACAATAGAAACCTCCTTCAATACGTTCACTAGGGTAGCTAGCTAGATATTGTTCTTGGGTCGGAATTCAATGCCGTCAACGATGAGGCCGACCTTAGCAAAACGCCCATCAGTTTCCATCAAACTGCAGAGTAAAGTACCATCATCACCAGTGTCATTGAAGAACTCTCCGATCTCAATCTCCAACCATCCATCTTCCCTCTCTTGGTAGGGTTTGGGCACACCATCAGCAGGGTCGAGAATCACGAGCTTCCTCCCCTGCTCTGCAATACTATCTTCCAAATGGACTCGTAGATCCATTGCCTTAGGGCTGAACCCCTTCCGATTCCGAGCAAACTTGAAAACCAAGTAGGCTGCATAATTCGTCGCCGGCGACAACATTCTGGTCCCTATCCTGCCCTTGATATCAAACCACCACACGTACCGCAGCTCTGCCACTTCCCGAAACCTGCCTAGTTTCATGTGTTAATTTTTGTTTCCAAATAAGACATTTGAACAAATTATCTCGTTTTGAGATATTGTGACATAAACTTAAACTCAAAATCTCATCCAAAACGGACCTTGACTCTGGTAAGTTAGTCCAAGTCCAGTAAGTAGGTGTGTCTCCCCATATGATTGCTAGTCCCCTGGCTCCTACCATGTAGCATTTCTTCCCACTCTGTCTCTCCAATGCGAAGCTCTGTGTTTTCAGGGCAGCAATTCGAATTTTTTTTTGTAGATCAGTGTGGTTTATTGCGGAATTAGACATCATTGAGCCGTCCTTTGATGAACCAGTGACAAATACAGTTGCAGTTCTGAAAATATGGCCATTCAATTGATTGCAATCAAATCGGGAAACAGAGGAAAGAAGTAGTGTTACCATGTTCTGATTGCTGTTGATTATTACAGGGTTGTCACAGAGACGGAGGTAGAGTTCCTTCTTTGACAAGGCGGAGAGCTCCGGCCAGGATGTGGTGCCGGAGAGGATGTCCTCGTGATCGGACGGAAGGAAGCTCTTCCAGACGTCGTCGGAGTCGGCGATGGATTGAAAGGAATGAGAAACGGCGGCGGATCTGCAGGCGTCGGCAGGGGAAGTTAAGGAGATGATCTGGGCCAAGCACTCTGCCGGCAAGCAGCTGATGATGTCTCTGTCTCCACCGTCCACGGGGGTAGTCATCGTTTCTTCTCCTTGCTCGTCGTCGGTTTAGTAAATGCGGCGAGTATGACGGCGGCGGGAGCCCTTGAAATTGGAGTTGGCCGGCGGTGATAAAACCAACTAACCAGCACGTTGTAGCTGTCCTTAGATCTAATTGATTGATTTAAAGGTATAAATAAATGGTGAAATTTTCTGTAAATCGATCAGTGTTGTTGTTTACTTCCGATTGAAGGTAGAGCCGTAGAGGAGAATCTTCTTTGGTCCAAACACGTTTCCCCTCTTTTTTTTATTCTTATTTATTCCTGTGCAATCGGATTATTCAAAAATGATTACTCTAATATAATTTCGTTGTTTGTTCTTCCTAAAATATTTCTCATGATGACTCACCCTGGACATGTGTTGAGGAACTAGTAATAACTCGTATTATGTTATTAGATGAAGTTTTGGTATGGTTTTCAATAAATTTTGAATCGATTTTGTTGGTGTAAATTCAACGAATTATAATTTGATGGGTTTTTACAATCTAACAAAGAGGGTAATAGATTTTGTGTGGTTTTATATATTAATTATCTGCACCAAATCTATTTGAATATGTGTTACAAATATGTTTTAGATTCTATCGTTTCAACACTTCGATCATTCATATCTCATAACTATTATGATTATATATAAGATTCGAATCTTGCTCATTTTTCTTTATTTTTACAAACAATGTCTTTACAAATTCTAAAAGTAACTTTGATATTCTAAAGAATTTTCTCATTATATCAAGAATTTTAGATATGATTGTTCAGGGTCCGTGCACATGGATTTTCTACGAACTGCATGCTTGTTGGTTTTTTATATGTCACATTACACTCATTTATATTTCAGGTATGAGAAAGATTTTGATTTTAAAACCAAAATTTAGAGATGGTACAAGGAAATCCGATCTTACCCAAACCCTAACAATTCATAGAGCTGCAAATCCTTCCATGGAATGATGTACTCGACAAACAACCAATGTTTTCGAAACTCAATCATACCGGTCAGTCTAACTAGAAATACCAGATATCCATACCCACATGTGAAACAGGTAGAAAATTAAAACCATGCCCATACCCGTTCGGGTTTCGGGTATCCACGGTTATCCATGAGTAATGATTTCTCATCATAACTCCAACCAATATGTTAATATTCACACGTATTCTCACATTACTTAAGAGGAAAAGTATGACAATAATTCACTAGAATGAAGAAAATTAATTAAAACAACACAATTTCATGAAAATCTTATATATATATATATATATGCTAAATATATAAAATATGTTAGAGAAATATAATGGTTATTTATAGACAAAAATACATATGTATGTGTATAATCCAACAACAATCCAACCACGATTTAGCCAAATCATCCACTTCTCTCAACATAATCAAGTTGTTCTCGATCGCGGTAAAAATCAGACTAACCCCCCCCCCCCCCCCCCCCCCCCCCATGGTGTTGCCCACCGTCGACCACTGTGTTCATAGGATTTCAAAATTCTGATCACCCGCAACTTCATGATTAAACCATGCCCAATTGCGGCAGTATAGAGGAGGGGGGTGCTGATGGAGGACCATGATGGCGGCAAGAAAGAGGTGATCGCCTGTCGGCGAAATCGTTTGGAGTGTAGCGGCGAAGGGAGTTTAGCCGCTTTGTTTTGACGAAGATGACTATTTAGGGATTTTAGGCTTTGTTTGTTTTGTCAATTTTAGTAATTGTATACCTTTTTTTAGTAAGAGTAATTGTATACTTTAAATTAGTGCGATAATAGTAAAATTAGTCCAATGTTTAGCCATTCAGTATTTTTAATGCATACCAGAAATACCTAATGCTTACCACTAATTTCGTAAAGCATACCAGAAACCTCTTAATCCAGACCACAAATTGCCTAAAACAGACCAAAAATTCCAAAAAGCAAACCACAAATATTTTTATAAACATACGAGAAACCCCCTAATACAAACCACAAACACATTAAAGCAAACCAAACACGTTCTAATGCAGACCGCAAATATATTAAAACAAACCACAAACCTCACAAACCAAACCACAAATATTTTGAAAGCACGCCAGAAACTTCTTAATGCAAACTACAAACCTCCTAATGCATACCACAAATCTCCTAAAACAAACCACAAACCTCACAAAGCAAACCACAACATTTGCGAAAGCACACCAGAAACCTCCTAACGCAAACCACAAACACAGTAAATCAAACCACAAAAAAGCAAACCATAAACGTCCTAATGCAAACCACAAATATATTAAAACAAACCAAAAACCTCACAATGCAAACCACAAAGTTTTTGAAAGCAAACCAGAAACTTCTCAATGCAAACCACAAACGCCTATGGATGTGGAAGGAGAAGCTAGCCATGGGCGCCTGTCACCGGGGGAGGATGAGTCCTTAACAAAAAGAGAATTGTTTCGAATCATTGCTGATCAAGATAGGGCCATTGCGGCGCTTCGGAGGGAGATAGAAGGGGGAAGGAGTGAAGACGTGATGACATATAGTCCGGGGATCAGAAAGTGTGAGAGGGCGAATGAAGACTTAGAGTCCATGCAGTACGGGCTTCCGCATCATGCTGACCTAGGCGCCGCTTCGGGGCGCGCACGCGCCTGGAGGCCGCAAGCTCCACCACATGCAAACGAACTGGAAGAACCCAATGTCTGGGCGCCTAGGCGTCTTGAAAGGCGCTATGGCGTTCGACAACCGCTTGCGCGAAGTATTTTGATGGAGTCGGCTGGAACAACGATACCACCATTGCCAAGCTATGATGGAGTGGCGGACCCGGAAGACCATTTGAATAGCTACTTCACCAAGATGCAGTTGTACAACAGCTCGTATGCTACGTTGTGCAAGGTGTTCCCGTCCACGTTCGCGGGAGTGGTTTTAGACTGGTAACACCAAATCAAAGAAGGGCGCATTGAATGCTTCGAACAATTTGCTGAGGTGTTCTTGTCTAAGTTCGCTAGCCGGAAACGTCGGACGCTGACCATAGGCGCCTTGTTCAAAGTGAATAAAAGAGAGGGAGAAGCGCTCAGGGAATTCTACGACCGTTGGATTTCGGTCGCCATGGCGGTCAAGGATGTACAACCAGCGGTGCTGGGAGTCTGCCTAGATGCCTGCACAACCAGTGAAGAGTTGTGTCGAGTCCTCTCGAAGCGAGATGTTGTGTCCACTGAAGATTTGGATCGAAGGGTGCAAAAAGTAATCATGTTGGAAGAAACGTTGGCTGTGCGCCGAGCCGAAAAGAGGCGTCTTAGAGGCGAGGAAATAGAAGGAAGACAAGCGCCCAGGGTGACGATTGGAAACAGCATGCCTCAGAGGATACCAGATATGCAGCGCCCAACGCCGAGAGCAACGGGAAGCTTCACGGAATACAATGATACGCTGAAGAACGTCCTGCAATATGTCAAGGAGAGAGGGTATCACATACGATGGCCAGGGCCGATGCGTGGACAACCAAATGAGAAAAACCTTGATCGGTATTGTGATTTCCATCGAGACAAAGGGCATTACACAGCCAATTGCTATCAAATGAAGGCCGAGCTCCAAACCTTGGCAGATAAGGGAATGCTCAACGATTTCGTTAGAAGGGGGGAGGAAAGAACTCATCGCACTTATGCGGCAAGAATGGCGGAACAGGCACCTGTCACACACGTCGAATCGAAGGTATCTGGGACACCAAAGGCTCCCAAGGTCCAAGAAGCGCCTGGGGGGCGGTGATATGACAGGCGCCTGAGATACCCCCACCTCCCTTTGAGGTAGACCAAGATGGCGACCCCAACCGCGTGAGGCTCACGGTGGAATCGATTACCGGCACCCTTGATTTGAGGGATAAGCTGGACAGGACTAGGCGCCTAAGAGCTGCATCAGTGGAAGGAAAGGCGGCGGTGCAAATACACTTCAACCAAGAACCCGATGAGGCGTGCCAAGTTCCGTCAGAAGAGGCATTGGAGATACAAGGGGTGATAGCGGGATTCAAGGTGAAGAGAATGTTGGTGGACACGGGTAGTTTCTGTTACAGAGTGATGACATTTGGTCTGAAGAATGCAGGGGCAACTTACCAACGAATGGTCAACAAAGTCTTCCGAAAGCAACTAGGGAGAAACGTGGAGGCATATGTGGACGATCTGATTGTGAAGAGTAAGAGGCGCCTGGATCACATCAAAGGCCTTCGAGAGACTTTCGAGACCATGCGTCACTTCAAGCTAAGGCTCAATCCCAAGAAGTGTGTGTTTCTAGCAGAAGCGGGAAGTTCTTGGGATTCATGATAACAAGGAGGGGGATTGAGGCTAACCCCAAACAAGTTGAGGCGATATTGAACTTGGCGCCCCCTCGAATGCCGAAGGAGGTGCAAGGTTTGACTGGCAGATTGGCCGCACTTGGGCGCTTCATTCCCAGGGCTTTCGACCGGGGCGCCCCATTTTTTAAGGTTCTGAAAAAAGCCTCCAAATTTAGGTGGACCGAGGAGTGCAGCAAGGCATTCGATGACTTGAAGAAATTGCTCACGGCACCTACGGTAATGACAACCCCCAAGGCAAAGGAAGTGTTGTATTTATATATAGCCGTGTCACACGTTGCTGTGATTGCGGTTCTCATATCCAGGGACCCGCAGACGAATGAAGAGAGACCAGTGTAGTATGTTAGCCGCACCATGGTGGGCCATGAAACACGATATGCGCCTATAGAAAAGGCCGCACTAGCAGTGGTGGTGGCGGCGAACAAACTCAGGCCATATTTCCAGGCTCATAGCATCGTGGTTCTCACGAACCTCCCTCTTTGAACCGTCCTTGGATCCATGGACGTATCTGGGCGCCTAGTAAAGTGGGCTGTGCAACTAAGCGAATTTGTTGTGAGCTATGCGCCTCGTCCCGCCATCAAGACGCAAGTCTTGGCCGACTTCTTAGCTGAAGGTATTTCGGATGGAGGAACGGAGGTCGAAGAGTGTTGGCAGGTGCATGTGGACGGCGCGGCAAGTCGAGTAGGAGCGGGGGCGGGGATTGTCCTTGTGAGTCCATTGGGCGCCTTGCATGAAATAGCCTTGCGCTTTGCGTTGTTCAAAACAAACAACGCGGCGGAATACGAGGCTGTTTTGCATGGATCAGGAAACCGTACCGTACCGGTCGGTTGAACCGGAAAAACCGGAAACCGCACCACATCCGATACGGTACAGATTCTGCAACAAAATTAGTGTATCGGCCGGTATTCAGAGTTGAACCGCCGTACCGCGAAATGCCGGCCGGTTTTAATCCAGCCGGCGGTCCTTGGAACCCAGGTAAAACTTCCCCGTTTTATTCAAAGAATTTTTTTTTAGTTTCTGCTGGGGCAAAGATGCCTCGCGAGGCACTCTCCACTCTCCGATCTCGCGCCGCTCTTCGTTGCCCCCCGCAGTTGCGATCCGATCCGAGAAGAGAAGGTTGTCGTCGTTTGTATTCCCCGGCCAAGCTCAAGAACGAGAAGGTAGAGATTTTCGTCGTTCGTCTTTTCTAGCCAAGCCCGAGAACAAGAAGGTCGACTTCGTCGTTCGCTTCACCCTGGCATTCCGATCCGAGAACGAGAAGGTCGTCTTCACTCTGTTCTCTTCCCATTCGCCGTCCGCCGAGTTGAGGTCGTCATTCGTCGATTCGAGGCTGGCCACTGCCAATTAGGGATTTTGACTTTTTGGGGAAGGGGAAAGATGGAAAGAAACGAGAGGAAGAAAGAACCCGAGTGAAAAAAGGAAGGGAATTATTTCCCTAAAGTGAAGATGTCCTCTTGTCTTCACGTTCTCAATATAGTGGGCTCAAAGAGGAAGAAAGCCCAAAATGATAATAAATAAAACACATGGTTTCGGACCGCCCAATTTACTTGACAAGCACAAGGTTATGGTTATACATGAATTAATTGTTTACTAGGGAAAAATTCAATTTTTTTTATGTGTGTTGCTATCCAGTATTTTTCGATATTATTCCGGTATTTGTTGGTACGGTAGCCTATTTTTTTCGGTCGGTTTTTTGACAAAAAAATATTTTATTATTTAATAATCGGTATTTTACAGTATAAAACGGTTGAACCATGGTTGTACCACAAAATACCCTACCAATAACGAATCCGGTATGACATCCGGTACGGTTTCCTGATCCATGCTGTTTTGGCGGGACTCCACATGGCCGGGGAATTAGGCACTCAAAAGGTGAACGTTAAATCCGACTCAGCACTAGTTGTCAACCAGTTGAACGAAGTCTATGAGGTAAAAGAGGAATCGCTGGGCGCCTATGTGAGCTTTGTGCGCAAGAAATGCGCCTGGTTTCGAGAAGTCACATTCACGCATGTCCCAAGAGAAGAAAATGCGCATGCGGATGCCCTATCCAAGCTAGCAACGGCCATGGACTTTGAGGAGAATCGAACGGTGATTGTGACGAAGGAAGTGCCACACAAGGACGTGATGATGGCGTCCATATCGTCGGGGGTCGAAGAAGGTTGGATGGCGCCAATTTGGCTCTTTCTCACACAGGGGGTAGTGCCGGAGGACTCAAAGGAAGCATGGCGTCTGCGGTGGAAGGCAGCACGGTGCACCATAGTTGACGGGGTGTTATACAAAAGATCACACTCAGGCGCATACCTGAGGTGTCTTACTGATGCCGAAGGGTTACAGGCAATCAACGAGGTGCACCAAGGAACTTGTGGTATGCATGCAGGCGCCCGGAGTCTTGAGAAGATTTTGCTTCGCCAAGGATATTATTGGCCCACAATACGGGCGGATGCTCGGAGACACGTGGTGGCATGTCACCAGTGTCAAATTCATGCCAACGACATACATCTTCCGGCGGCACCCATGCAAGGGAATGTGGGCGCCTGGCCTTTTGCTCAATGGGGTATGGACCTCCTAGGACCCTTCCCGAAGGCTCCTGGGCAGTTCAAGTATTTGATTGTCTCGATGGATTACTTCACCAAATGGATCGAAGCGGAGCCATTGGCGTCTATCACGGAGGCGCAGGTGCGGAAGTTTACCAAGAAGAACATCTTTGCACGATTTGGACTCCCAGAATCCATTGTCACCGACCACGGGAAGCAATTCGATTGCAAAAAATTTGTTGAGTTTTGTGGTGAAAATGGAGTAATCTTGCGATTCTCGTCCGTAGCCTACCCTCAAGCCAACGGGCAAGCTGAAGCAGCCAATAAAAGCATATTGCACGGGTTACACACAAGGTTAGAAGAAGCGAAGGGTAAGTGGGTCGAGGAGCTTCCGAGCGTCTTGTGGGCGCATAGGACTACCTTCAAGGTGGCGTCGGGAGAAACACCTTTTGCATTGACTTATGGCAGTGAAGCCGTTCTGCCGGTGGAAATGCGAGTGCCAACCTTCAGAATGACCCACCGAAATGAATCAATGGATGTTCAGGAGCGCATCGATGAGCTAGACCTGTTAGATGAGCGCCGAGAGGTGGCAGTCCTACGTTTGGAGGCAATGAAAGGGCAGGTAGCAAGGTATTACAACAAAAAGATGTGGGCGCATAACATTGTGAAAGGAAGTCTGGTGCTAAAGCGCGATTTTCGCCCCAAGGCTACCGAGGGAAAGTTGGCCCCGAAATGGAAAGGTCCATATCGCGTTTAGGGGGTTGTTGGCCCGAGTACGTTCAAGCTGGAACACCTGTCGGGTAAGAAAGTGAAGCGAACATGGAATGCACAAAACTTGCGAAGATATGAGGCTGGGGAATCGAGCGTGATGGATGGTGAGAGCGAAGAGGAAATGGATGCAATGCCTGGGGCAGCGGAATAGGCGCCCTACCTTGCTAAGAAACGGAAGGAAAATAGTCAGTGTCAAGTCTCCAGTGGTTAGTAGGTTTCTTTCTGTCTCCAAAAGCGCCCTAATGCGCCGTAGAATCAAAGCGCCCTTCCTTATATAGCCCTTTATTTTGTAAAGCGTCCTCGTTTGCGCCCATACTTTTGCAACATCGGATTAATTAATATGGAATAGAGTTTTGAGAAAGAGTGCAAGTACAACGCCCACACTACTGCGACCTTCATTTTGTAAAGCGCCCACCCTATAGCGCCCGTCATATAAAGTGCCCACCCTTTGCGCCCCTTACATGGCAAAGGTGGATTAGTTATACATGAGGCACGATGTTGAAGGAAAGGGGACTAGTGTGAATGTAAACAAAGCGCCCACCATATAGCGCCCACGATTGTCAAAATGGACCTAATTGCTAACGGAGGAGAAAACATCGTAAAGGAAACATTAGTCAAACAAAGCGCCCACGTCGTGTAAAGCGCCCACCTGTGCGCCTCTTATATGGTAAAAAGAGAAGAGCGCCAGTGTAAACAAAGCGCCCACCTCTCTGCGCCCTTGCAATTGAAAAAAGAAAAATCTAATCGACAAGCATAAGGCAGGGGGAAGAAAAGAGAAATAACTTAGGCAAAGCAGAACGTCTAATCAACAAACATAAGGAGTCATCAAGCAAGGAAAAGCGGGAAATAAAATTGTCATTCGATACATAAACGATAAAGCAAAATCACTAAGCGCCCATAGGCTACTCGGCTGATCTGCTGCCTGACTCGGAAGAAGAAGCATCATCATCATCATTATTTTCTTCACCATCATCATCAGGCGCTTCGTCTGCTATTGGGCGCCCGCTTTCCATATAGGAAATCACGAAGCTCACCTTAGAGTCGACATCCCAATCAATGTTAGGATGATCAGCCAACAGCTTCTTTCGCAAGATCAGAATGCTATTTAAAGAAGCCGCAGCCTTAAGCGCCTGAGTAGAATCGGATGGGTTGCCCTCCACCGCCCGCGCTTCGAGCGCCTGCTTCTCACCCTTAAGCACCTTCTTCTCCTCTCGGAGCGCCTGTATCTCCTTCTGTTGCTTCTCATTGTCTCTGCCCAACACCTTCTTATCTTTCTTCAAAGCACGCTTTTCTTGGCGAAGGAGGTCTCACTCCTGTAGGCGCCTGACTCTTTTTCTAAGTCAAGCTTCTCTTTTTCCAACTTCACCTTGGTCTCCTCATGCGCCCTCTTTTCCTCCTCAATCTGTGCCTCATACTCCTTGCGCAATTTCTCCTTTTCTTCATCAACTGTGTACTGCAAAAGCGAGGCGCTCTTAGCGGCCTCAAGTTGGGCATCCTCGCACATCTTTATGAGTTTTTCTTGACGATTTCTCGCCGTCTCGAGGTTATCCTGAGACACGCCGAGCGAGGTGGTCGCTTCGGTGGCCTCGACGCGCAAGGCCTCACGCTCCTTGATGGCTTTCTGTGCAGCAAGCATCATCTGCAAGTGCGATAATTGTGCGTCTGTCAATGAATAGTTGAAAGAACAAAACGTAAAGTGTAAAAGACGAACCACTTACTTGGGCGTTTAGACGACACACTTCTGCCAAGGGATCAGCGCCTGCTAAGTTGAGGGGCGCCCGAAGCACATCTCCAGCAGCTAGCATCATGTGGGCGGCAGCGCTCCGCTCCAATGCGGCGCGGTCTGAGCAAACTAGAGTCACTTTGTGCTTCGGTGGTTGAAGCCATTTATACATCGACTCGGGTAGTTCCATATCGTCGTCTAGACGTAGGCGCTTACTCAACTCACCTTGGGCGCCCTCGACCTTTCTCTTCAATCTTTGGGACAAGGGCAATTCATCTTCAAGTACATCCTCCCCCTGAACCAAGTCAACAACAGGCGCCGAGGCGTCAATGGCCTCCGTGGCATGGGGCACCTCCCATGTATCCACAGTGTCGTCCACCACATTGGACGCCAGAGGAATGGGAATCTTCTTTGGCTGAACCCTCTTGGGAGATTTGCCCTTTTTGGTTGGGTGCCCTTTGTCCTTCACCTCCGCAGGCTTAGGCGCCTGTGTTTCAGTAGCAGCAGGCTTGGTCTGTTTGGAAGTCACGCCTTTTGAGGAGGTGGCTTTGCTTGTTCCTCAGGATTTTTTGGGACCCTTCCTTGAGCTGGGCGCCTTCTTGGCCGCCAAACCTAATTTCGCAAACAGGGACTTCATCAGGGACGCAACTGAGGTGAAGTCCGAACCTGCCAAGCAAATACAAAGGGAACTTGTTAAGCAAACATGAAAAACAATAAGGAAAGAGAACATGCGCATTGAAAGCAAAGGCCCACTTTCACGATAATACTCGTGTAGCACAGGCATCCGAGCCTCAGTGGACTTAAGGCAAACAGGGTACAATGAAATAAGTCGTGCGCCTTCCTTCTCCGCTTTCGTCAAGGTTACCTCGACGTTGAACGCCTCGTGGTCACCAATCACCCACCCTCTCGTGAACGGGGCGTCGCTTTCATAAAAAGACTCTTTACGTGGTTTAATGAAAAAGAAGCTCCTAAACCACTCTCTACCTAGTTTGGGCGCCTCTACTAAGAAATGGCCGGGGAGGTCTAGGCGCCTCTGAATTGAAAGGCAGTTGTCACTATATTGCATTTTAAAAAAGTGATGAAAGAGGTTAAACGAGGGCTCGACGTTATGTTGCCGACACTTCAATCTAAAAAAGATGTGGATAAGAAAAACGGAGGGAGATAGGCGCCCAATGGAGCACTTGCATGTAGACATTATGCCTTCAAGGATCGAATCCAAGGGAAAGCGGAGCCCAAATCGAAAATATTCTCGGTAAATGCCAAGACAGCGGGGACCAATCACGCCAATTCAGGCCCCGCGGGGCGCGGGCGCGAAGGACCAGGTGAGGGGAAGTTGCATGGAGATGGCCAAGTTTTCTAACTCAAGCGCCTTCACAGTTGAAACGTGATCAGGACCAGCTTCGATCACGGTCAAATGACTGGTCTCAACTGGCGCCTGCCCCGAGGGGAAAGTATCCACCCATCTCCTAATCTTGACGGATCCATCCTCGGGGGCGCCTGAATCAGATGACATCGGCGACATCACTAATTCAGCCGATGGGGGAGGTCCGGGCGCAGCGCCTAAAAGTTTTGAGGAAACGGCTAGCGTCATTGCTAAACCCTAGTGGCTATGGGCGCCTAAAAAAAAGTGTGTCGATTTAGATTTCGTAACCACTTACTCGGTGTGGGGTTTGAAGGCGCCGCCGCATCGGGTGCAACATCGGTTGTCGGCGCATGCGAGCGAGGAGGCTCCTCCGCCTTGACCAGTGGTTCTTTCATGATAGGCGCCTCCGAGGTAACAGCTGCGGTGGTCGCATCATCCTTTGTAGGCGCCTGATTCTTGGCGCGAGGTGTCCATCCGCCGGACTCGCGAAGTGGATCTGGAGAAAAATGTTTCGCCAACACTGAAAGAACATCAGGCGCCGAGTCGGTGTCTTTCGTTGCATCAGAGGAGGGGGCACCCGAATCGGATCGACGAGACATTGTCGGCTTTTATTGTATGTTACAACAGGCGCACAGGCGGCCGCGTTTAGAGAGAGAGAGTTAGAGAGAGAGAGATTTCGTCAGAATGAGTTAAAAGGAAAGCGACCGACATATTTATATGAGAGGGGAGCCCAACGGGCCAATGTTGGAATGCGCGCCCGACCTTGAGATCAGATCCTCACCGTCCGTTTCAAATTTGAAAAAAAATTCAAAATTCAAAATTTGAATCGCACGGTGAGGGGGCGGGTATAATGCTAGGCGCCTGCTAGGTGGAAATGAGTAGGCGCCTGCTAAAGGGAGATGGTAGGAAAATGGGCGCTTTAAAGAGAGTGGTAAAGATGGGAGGAGAATTTCGTGAGTGTAGAGAGAAATGGCAAAAGATGGGTAGGGGAAACGACGGGGAGAATCATTTAGGAGTTCCTAGATGACGGCATAGTGGTGGACACAGGGGGACAAGAGCGTATAAGGAAAGCGGCTACAGAGGCGCACGCGGAGGTGGACGCGATTGTGAAAGGCGTGCTAAGAAAGAGGTAGGCATATCGGTCCATAGTTAGGCGCTCATTGTTAATTATGAGCACCTAACTGGGGGACAATTGTTGGGGAAGTATGAATAGGCCCAATCCCATGAGGATAGAATGGTGAAACAGGCCCAAACAATAAGTTAGGGTTCTCAGTGTAGGGCAGGCGCATGACGACAAAAGAAGCATGAAGACAAGTGGTACGGAAGGACGAGCAAGGAAAGGAGCCACCTGGCGAGGTGGTCCCTGCTGGGCGCCCCTTTTGGGGTGTTCTGAGGCGGCCACGTATAGGCACCTGACTATTGTACCGTACCATGCATTAAATGAGGGGATGGCGTGGGTTTAAATGCCAGGAGGACCGTTGGAACCTCAGCGAGTATAAATAGTACTCGGTAGGTAGCATTTACGCAGGTTGGATTCTTTCACTAAAAGCTTTTAGATTACTTCTCTCTCTAAAAGCAGAGTCTGGCCTGAGCGTCGGAGTGCTAACGGGCTATCCAAGCCCACTAGACGTTTGCCTGTGCAGGATCTGTGCGCCTGATCACAAGTGCAATCCGGGAGAGAGGAGAATCGAGGCACGGAGTAACGCGGCTTCAACATAATGCATTTAATTCTGATTGAAATTTTTTCTACACGTACTTATTCTCTGATGTACAGGCCGGGTCCAAACTAGTAATTTTGGTTATGCTTCTCATTCTTTCCAAATAAAGAGGAAATTATGTTAGTAAAATAACTAATTTGATAAACAATAGGAAAAAGGGTAAAAATTAAAAAACCACAAATCCCAAAGTGGGGGAGCTCCCCGCTTTATATGTCAGCCACAGTTTTCTCCTCGATTTCCGCGTACTCACCGAACTGCTTGCTATCCGTTCCATCCTCATTCCCTCTCCCGCCTTCCTCCCGCTCTGATCACTTCATTTCCCCCTTCCTTCCAATCGAACGCCGGTTTCCGTCTATCTCGGGAGAAACCAGAAAAGAAGAATTACGAGCTACAAAACATGAGAGAAATCCTCCACATCCAGGGCGGGCAGTGCGGCAACCAGATCGGCGCCAAGTTCTGGGAGGTGATCTGCGACGAGCACGGCATCGACCACACCGGCAAGTACAGCGGAGACTCCGAGCTCCAGCTCGAGCGCGTCAATGTCTATTACAACGAGGCCAGCGGCGGCCGGTACGTTCCCCGTGCCGTCCTCATGGATCTGGAGCCCGGCACCATGGACTCCGTCAGATCTGGCCCTTTCGGCCAGATTTTCAGGCCCGATAACTTCGTCTTCGGCCAGTCCGGCGCCGGAAACAACTGGGCCAAAGGCCATTACACAGAGGGCGCCGAGCTCATCGACTCTGTTCTTGATGTCGTCAGGAAGGAGGCCGAGAATTGCGATTGCCTCCAAGGTCTCTCTCTTAATCCGTTTCGATTCCGCAATTTCGTTTTTTTTATGAATGCGGATTAGGGATTGGGCAAAATTCTCTGTGGCTTACTGTCGCCCTGTTTCTTTTTCCCCCATTTGAACAGGATTTCAAGTGTGTCATTCATTGGGTGGAGGCACTGGTTCTGGAATGGGAACGCTGCTCATCTCCAAGATCAGGGAAGAATACCCTGATCGGATGATGTTGACCTTCTCCGTCTTCCCATCTCCTAAGGTATCCGATACAGTCGTTGAGCCATACAATGCGACGCTCTCCGTTCATCAGCTAGTGGAAAACGCCGACGAGTGTATGGTTCTGGACAATGAGGCCCTTTATGACATCTGTTTCCGCACCCTCAAGCTTGCTACCCCAACTTGTAAGTCAAGTCACACAATGAATCAGTCCCTCTCATTGCAATCCTTCATCAAGCTTTTCCTCTATGAATTCGATGAATTGAGCCCTTTTCCCCTCCAAGAGAATGTTGGTTGGAAATTGATGTGAGGTAGTAATTTGGATAATCTGTTTTACCTTCCCCGATTGAGACCATTTTCACTAATGTCGTTGAAAGTTGAGAATGTTGGTGTTGGGTTGGTTGCTTGTCAGCATCATTGCAGGTTAGATGTGATGGATTTGATTTCGAGTGCCATATTTTATTGCCACTACCCATTATACTTCAACACAATTTTGCTCGTGCTTAGCTGATCACTGGTATGTATATTATACCCATGGCGAGTGGGATAACGCTGACTCCTTTTCCCGATTATCTTATTGCAGTCGGCGATCTGAACCACCTAATTTCTGCCACAATGAGTGGTGTCACATGCTGCCTTCGGTTCCCGGGGCAGCTGAACTCCGACCTCAGGAAACTAGCCGTGAACCTCATCCCATTCCCTCGCCTCCATTTCTTCATGGTTGGGTTCGCACCCTTGACTTCCAGAGGGTCGCAGCAGTACCGTGCCTTGACCGTCCCGGAGCTGACTCAGCAGATGTGGGATGCCAAGAACATGATGTGCGCAGCCGACCCGCGTCATGGCCGTTACCTCACTGCTTCGGCGATGTTCCGCGGCAAGATGAGCACCAAAGAAGTTGACGAGCAGATGATCAATGTCCAGAACAAGAACTCTTCCTACTTCGTGGAGTGGATTCCGAACAACGTGAAGTCTAGCGTCTGTGACATCCCGCCCAAGGGGCTGAAGATGGCTTCCACGTTCATCGGGAACTCGACCTCGATTCAGGAGATGTTCAGGCGCGTGAGCGAGCAGTTCACGGCCATGTTCAGGCGCAAGGCTTTCTTGCATTGGTACACCGGCGAGGGGATGGACGAGATGGAGTTCACTGAGGCAGAGAGCAACATGAACGATCTGGTGGCCGAGTACCAGCAGTACCAGGACGCCACGGCGGATGATGAGGAGTACGAGGACGAGGAAGAGGATGCGGCATGAATATAAAAGCTTGTGTGTTTTTCAGTATGGTGATTCTGGATAGTTCTCCGATCGTTGGCTCTCTGTTGAGTTGAGTGAGTGATGATTGTCCCTTTTTGTTGGTGATAAGGGTCTGGTTTGGGTTGACGTGATGTGTTAATTTGTATGTATATGTATGTATCGCATGGTGATTGTTTATCCTTTCTGTAATAGTTTGATGGATTATGCATGTACTTAATATATAGAAATATATGGGATGAATATCTATGAATGAATATAATCGCTGATTAGAGGTGATGATGAATAAGGTATAAGGATGATGATGTTGAGTAGTTGTTAGTGTTGTGTTGACCCAATAAAAATTGTTCGTTCTTGTATCTGTCCATGGTTTTTGTATTTTCTTTCTTTGTCTATCTTCTATATGATACTTGTCAACTTCTTAAAGATGGATCATCGTTTAAAAACAATTAGCATAATCATAAAATAGTAAAGCTAATTGGATCGGATTGATAGATTTGATACTTGAATAACATCTTTATAGATAATATCAATCTCGTAACATAGAAGGATTAACATCTCATCGACCCTCTTGTCCAGCATCGTCGAATGAGTATTTCAATGCACGAACATTAAGTTATAAGTTTTTCGGACTTAAAATGTATAGTGTTGAGTAGGAATGTTAAACGGATAAAACTTAAAAGTACAAGATGATTGAGTTTGAAGAGTTTTTTTTTTTTTTGGTTACAGGTTGAATGGTAAGGAAACAAGCAGTGAATTGTTTTTGATGTTTCAGTGTACATCCATAGGATGAATCAAAGGCACAATAAACATGAATTCTAGTAGCCATATCAAACTTGTCGTTCGACCATCATGTCGCTCTAATAGCCGATAGTGAACTGCGTGATGCTGCAAATAAAAAATGAACATTGAAATCAAAATGATGAGTGGTACAAAAAAATGGCATAACGAAAAAGAAATTCAAAGCGGATGCTACTTACTTGTCACATTTGAGGTTCTTGGAGAGGGGAAAGGGAACTGTAACGTTGCATAGTCCAGGAATTTTCTGTAAATCCTCGTCTTTGATGGTAGGGAATTTCTGAAAAGCAGCAGCCAAACACTTGCAGGAGGCGGTCTTGTCGTCGACTGTGGTTGAGCTATCCGCGAGGTTGTGTAAACCACTGCAGCAGGTCTGTGGGACTTTGTCCTGACCTCCTTGAGCGAACTGCAGGCACGGCATGGCATCGATTTCCACCGTGCTGCATTGGACTGCCGTTGGCCTTGGGTGTCTGCTCTCTGCAACGCAAATGAAGAGGACGGCCGAGATCCCAAATACGATGACAATGTTTGAGATGATCGTCCTTTTCTTCATCATCTTGTTATTGTTTTTGATGGTGGGTATTGTTTTTTCTTTCTTGGTGCAGGTTGATAGCAATATATATGTATGGGTTCTGAGGGAGAGAAGTCGTCTTTGTGAGTTAGATGGAGAATGAATGAAGGGGAATGGGGCTTATATAGTTCCACAAGCTTTGTCTTGTAAATAGATCAGAACAAAAAGTAGTTCCAATGCAGAAGAGTTCGATAGATTAGCTCTTGTGGAGTATTAATCTAACTCTTGTATCTATTCATAATACAGAAATTTGGATTTCAGCTACCAAAATATAATTTATTTCTAAATTAAACAATTAATAATCGCAAAAAAAAAAAAAAACGTAGTATACCTAACAATCACCTACAAGTTTTTTGAGATGGTTTAAAAACCGATGCTAAATATCGTCTATGACACGAACCAACGGTTTTCAGCAGCCATAACCTTGTCATGCCTTCCATCTCCTTCAGCCCGCAGGTTTTTGCGATGGTTTTTTGGCGTTTGTTTAAAAGTCGACACTAGTTTTTTTTTATAGTAATGAAATTTATTATCGAATGAAAAAGAAAGGCGAAAAAGTTAATATGCTAACTTGAAGATTCGTTAGCATATACTAACTGGTATCCAAAATACATGAACTAGTATCCAAGTACTAAAGTATCTAGAGAGCACATACTAGTATTCAAGGTTTGCTATTGATATATACCATGAATCAACGATCATCCCAAATTCACAAACTAATATCTAGACAACACAAAATTGTATCCATACAGCACATAATTAGTATCCAGATAACACATAAGAGTATCCAGATAACACATAAGAGTATCCAAATTGAATACTAGTTGGTTGATTGTGGATATTAGTTGGTATCTGCTATCTGGATACTAGTTTGTGATGTTTTGAATATTAGTTTGTGTTATCTAGATACTTTAGTAAAATAAGCAGACTTGGATACTAGTTCATACATTTTGGATATTAGTTAGTATATACTAACAACTTATGCAGTTAGCAAAATAACTAGACTCAAGGAAAGGAAAGAAAAAAAGTCTCAGGCATCACAAGCTAGCAGTGAGCACCAAACAAGGGAAAAGAACTATGGGAGCGGACCAAGTCAATAACCTAAGGGTGAGTAACCATGAGTAACCCGTCTACATTAGCATCCCTCTCTCTTATGGAAAGTCTTTTATCTTTAACGAACTATTTCTCTCTCGTTTTAACTTGGAATTAAAATTTTTTTTGCACGTATAAATTAGATTAATTGTGCTTTTTAAAATAATATCCACTTTGATATATTTTTAGAAAAAAAATTTTGAGTCATCTTTTGCGAGTCAATACCATATGGTATGCTCGTATTTAATACCATATGGTAAGAAAGCGTATCATGATGGTATGAACATACCAAGACTATAGGAAGGTTAAATACATGATATTAGGAGTATACTAACTGTCATTTACGACTTTCATCATTGTTTACCACAAGTTACCACCCCCATACCAGAGTGGTAAAGTATGATAATTTTTTATCCTGTATTTTTTTCACCTAGAAATTTTTAGAGCCAATAGATCATGATGAACTCGTTCCTTCTGTGCAAATATTTTTAAAAACGACTTAAAAACGAAGAAGTTACCATATGATATGTAGTTGGTAACGAGAAGTATGAAAAACAATTCTCAAAATATATTGAAAATTGATATAATTTTGTAGAGCACAACGAACTCGTTCCATCTGTGCAAAAAAAAAAAATAATAATAAAAAAAAATCAAAATCCGAGTTAGAACGAATAAGATAAGAGCCGATTAGAAAACTAGGGAAAATAAAATGTCTTTAATTCACAACACTTAGATCTGGATTTTCTGTGCCCACTTAGATCTAAAGATGTAGATTCAGTTACTCATAGGTTAGTACCCATTGGTTACTGCTACAACCTATTCACACTACAAAAGGGAAGGAGAGAAAAAAAACAAAAACAACAGCAATGTCAAGGACCAAAGAAAGAACAAAACACGGATGATAGTGTCGCCTTTCTGCTGTTGCAATATAATCATTTATCAACAAATAGTAATTGTGTGAGCGGTAAATAAGTTTCACATACAAATACATATATACTACGTACTGATAGTTCTCGTCCGATCTAAAACACGAAGCCATGCATGTAACAAATGACAAATACATATAGGACTAGTATAAACCCGTTCGCTATCTCTTTGCGTGTAAGCGAGAACATGAATATTTTAAAAATTAATAGTTTGACCCAAAAGTAAAGTGCTTGTCATCTAACTTCATTTAGTCGACGCAACGTTGAACTTTAATAAGGAAGAAGGATCGTCAAACAAATGATTTCTATGTTTAATCTCCTCTCATAACACTATTGATTATTTTGTATTTTTTGCATTGTTTTTGGGCAAATACCACTAAGAAACCCGAACTATCAGAAAAATGTCACTTGTATCCCGAGTTATTCAATATTTCAATTATGTCCTGAACAATGCTTTCGTTAGAGTTGACCGACATTTGACTGTTAGTTTTTAACAGAAATTCTAGTTAGTGCTCATGTGGTAGATAACATGGAATTTTTTATTCAATTTTAATTTAATGACACTAAAAAAAGAAACCCACTATGTGTCACTTCTGGCCTCCCCGCCTCCCACATTCTCTCTCCCTCCCTGCTCGCCCCGCTTTCCTTCTCTGCCCGTCGTCCCGTCAATCCCTCCTCCTGTCATAACCGGGCTGCTTAATTAGTACGATATTGTCAGCTTTAGGCCAAACTCGCACGAATTTACTCTTGGGTGTCCTCCCCAAAAAGCCTCAAACTAATGAGCTTGGTGGATACTAATATATAAGGGTTCTTTCCCTTGTATTGCCGATGTGGTACTTGGATTGTCCTCATAACACCTTCGTTCATCTTCAACGCCTGCATCCTGCCCGCGCACGCCGCAGCAGTCTCCCACCTACTCGCCGCCGATATCTCCCTGACCATTCTAGAATGTTGTTGCCGGTCTCTCCCTGACCCCTGCTCCTGTCTGAATTCTGAAACGTCGTCGCCAATTTCCCGCCTATGCAACGCTCTCTCCCTTGACCCCTGCATCCTGTTCGCAACGCCTTCGTCGGTCTCCCCCTAACCTGGTATGTATCACTTCCCCTGTTTAACATTGGCAGTAGAGAATTGATTTTTGCTCCAATCACCCCTCATTCGACAAAACTGGCCCGAGTTCAGGTCCCTAAACCATTTTTTTAAGGAGGATCTTAAAGCGTTGTGATTGGTTGATTCAATTTTAAGTAGTTAAGGAGGAGTTATTAGTTAATTAGTTGTAAGGGTATTTGGAGAATTGTAAATAAATTAAAAACGTAACCCTAACCGTCTATAAACCCTTGTTTTATTTTTTTTCCCATGATGCGCAGCCGACCGTTTCTCTTGTCGTCAAACCACGTTCTCCGACCATCTTGTCCGCTGCAGTCGTCGGTAGTCCCTTCTGCTCCTGCCAGCTTATCTCCGTTGTCGGCTCCCAGTTTCTGTTTCCACCAATTTCCCATTTGGACCAAATCCTAACCCCAGCTTCTATTTCCACCTGATCCTTCCGTCGGTACAGTCCATTCTAGACATAGTCCGACGGACGTTTGAGAAGGTAATTTTTTTTGGTAGTTCTCCATTTGTTCGGTCAATGTTGTCAAACCGGTTTATACCGTTGTGCCGGTTTGGCAAGTGGAATGGTACGACCGGTGGTATAACCAGTTTGTGCCGGTTCATGCCGGTCTAAAAAAATGTGAAAACAATTAATATCCAATGTATTTAATCATATATAAAACATATTTGTGGACAATTTAGTTACAATCCAACAAATATCATCAACTTTTAACTATTACATTCATAAAATGAATAATAAATTATTATTGTTATTCATTAAATTCATTAAAATGATGTCATTTTATTTAGAATGCGTAAGTCGATCATACTGGTCATACCGGTGGTGTCATGCCGGTTTCATGACCGACACAGGTTGAACCAGGTTCAACCTGGTGGCATGCCACCGGCATGACAACCATGGTTCGGTGCATTGGTTTAGGTTTTTCCTTTGCATGGGTAGGGTCGGCAACATCGTCGCCACCGTTGGAGGCGGTCTCGTCTGCCTCAGTCCCATTGACCACTTCCCCGTCTAGTCCGTCGTCGATCCCGAGCTCAAGTCGGCGGCATTCAAAGTTTTTTACGGCTCCATATTTCATTCTGTAATTTAGGGTTTTTGTGTGATGCATGGGTCTAGGTTTTGGCATTGCATGGTCATAGGGTTTTTGGATTTTGGTTTATGTTATATTATATTGGTCAGCTTGTTTAACTAAATAGTCTTTAGTTTTAATTTTTATTGGTGATGTTAGTAAGTTTGAAAATACCTTTATCAATTTGTTGATTCCACTATCAATTAGTTTATTCCATTATTAAGTTTTACTTGTGTAACATTATTTGTAATGTTGTTGCTCACGTTTGTAATTGTTTAACATGCCATTATCAATTTTTTCGTCTTATGTTTCAATTTTGCATGTTAAAGTTTATTGGAAAATGATAAAATTCATTTTTTCTATATTTGTACGTTTCTAATCTCGCATTATTAACATTATTAAGATATTTTCGTGACTTTGTGAAATGGCATTATGAATATAATCGTGATATGTTATTAACATATTCTAATGGTATTTATCGTTATTCGAGAATGGGTGATTAATATATTTATATGCAATTTGTAATTTTTTACCAGTGGTTAACAATATGCCGCGTACAAAGAATACAACACGTAAGTTTGCACCGCTTAGTAAGATTATGGAGAAGAAGGCAAATGCACCAACAACTGATGACAATCGCTTACCGATCAGGTGCAGTGTGTATCAGGTCCTCAAGATAGTTAAGAATATTAGCCCTCGTCGTGAGGCTATGATTCAAAGCTATGGGTTTGACTTCGTTCTTAACTTGCAGATGCGCAACTTCGACTAAGATTACTTGCGCTGAGTAGATGTTAATTTTGATGGTGAGTCAATGTAGGACTAGTATTTTTAATTTAAGTTATTTTCTTGTGAGGTCCAACTTTATCATTGGTGCTTATCAATAAAGCTTGCTTGATTAGTAATGGTGAGTATCTGTCTTTGTAACATTTTCTTAGGTCAGTCTATGGCGTTCCGGATGCCTGGTGGGGAACGTTTGTACCTCACTAAGGATGATGTCGATCGTGTGTTTGGCTTGCCAAAGGGTACCAACACCGTTGGTCTATCCATTTTCGACCAGCGCAGTACAAAGGAATGGGCCTTGGCTCTTGGCATATTCATAGTAGGCCCAAATATGATCGACCTGATGCATTTGAAGAGTTTCATGAAGAAGGCAACCGACGATGAATCTTGGGTGCATATGTGCATTTTGCTGAGCATGGGATATGTCTTGGACCCAAATGGCAGTATGAGTGTGATGCATAAGTACCTGAGATTCATGAGGGTTGTTGAGGAGATTAGGAACTTCAATTGGTGCGATCACATGCTGAGCCGGGTGAGACAGGCTATTCTGGGGAATTCTCATAGGAAATATGTGGAGGGCAATGTGCACATTCCTCTTATGTGCATTTTTGTTCTAACTATCAATGGTGTGTGTTTCATTATCAATTTTTTTCCAGTTTGCTTGCAATTTAATTTTATTTGGTTATGCCTTCGAAATTCAGCTTCTGTCTATGCGGAAGGAGGGTTTATGCTTCCTTGAAACGCTCCACGGTCAGGTGACCTTCTTTGAAAGAGTGGTTGGTGATTGCGAGGCAGAGTAAATCAGCTGTGATGTCACCTCAGATATCGATGAAGATGAATCAGCTTCTTGCAGCGAGCATTGTACCAAGGAGCCTGTTGCCGAGTTTTCTGTAGAGGGATCCACAACGAAGATTGCATCTCCACCTGCCAAGGGTCTTGGAGAAATTAGTATATCTGCTGATAACTCCGGTTAGTGATAAGAGCAAGATTGGCTTGCTCAAAGAATCAGAAGTACGCACCCCTCTTGAGACTTAGGGATGGATGATTTTGACCAAACCTCAACCAAAAATAGCAGGGCAGGTATTTGATGGCAATCAACGAGCAACTTCAACACACTAACTGATATTTGGATAGCAACTCGACCACGAATGATGGTAATACCCAATGCAGTCAAAATCGCATTTTAAAACTTAAAAACTTACGATTTTACGCTTTTAGGTCACCAAAACGCTTTCGTTTCCATATAAAAACTTAAGTGTATAAAATCGGACTAATTTGCTCTTTAAACTTAAAAGCTTACGCTTTTACGCTTCTAGTTCACCAAAACGCTTTACAAATTTATGCTTTTAGTTCACTAAATTAGTATTTTTTCATGAAATTAATTATAAAAAGTATATTTTAAAAGTAAATCACCAACAATATGACGCATTTAAGATTAAAAGATACATACCAGGTACTTGGATGCATTCTCAACTTCAATAGAGTAATAATTCACCAGCTAGGCGCTTCTCGAATTCATTAGCATAGATGAAAAAGTGGCTTATTGTTAAAATATATGTTTACGAACTTATTATTAAGATTCTATAAGTTGCTCTACTTTAGGCATGAATTGCATGTATTTATTAACTTATCTAAATTCTGTGCATTTATATTTTACATAGTATATGTCCTACTTAATAGATTTTTAGTTATTTTTCAGTATGTGTCAAAAACTTACGCTTTTACGCTTTGATTCTACGTTTTACGATTTTACCCATTTTTCTCTTCTAGGTAGAATCGCGCTTTTAACTGCATTGGTAATACCCATTTGATGCTGAGCTCGCTTGATTGCAAAACTTGATTCTAGCAAACAAGGACAATTCACGATCTTGACAACTCAATGAACAACATTATTAATATCAACAAAGAAAACTTACAACAATATAATAACTCGTCCTCCCGCACTAATATTTACCATTAACAACAAATGTACACGTTATTATTAACTAAATCTTGTTTAATTATTAAAGTAATAAAGTTATTAGCAACAAACGTACACGCTACGTTTTTAACATTTTCATTTACAATTTATAACTCACAATAACGTTATTATTAGTATTTTCAATCATGGCAACGCACTAAGTTATTAACAACACAGTCGTTCTTATTACTCATCCCTTTTCGAATTATTACTACACAACGACGTTATTAATATAATATCTGGTCCTCCGGCACATATATTTAACATAAACAACACACATACACGTTATTATTAACGAAATCTTCTTCAATCTATCGTCACACTTGAATTATTAACAAGTAATGCAGTTCTTATTAATCATCAATTTTCGAATTACTAATCCACAACGACGTTGAAGCTTTACATGCAAAGTTAAGTATTAACTCAATACCTTTAATTATTAACAACTAATGCAGTTATTATTAGTCATTCCTTCCCGAGTTATTAAACCACATCGATGGTGATGTTTACACCGCTGATTCATTTTCTAACCTTATTAAACCTTTAATTATTAACAAATAATGTTGTTCTTATTAATCATCCCTTTTTGAATTATTAATCCACTACTGCCTTGAAGCTTTACATTCAAAGTTAATTCTTAACTTATTACCTAAAATTATGAAAGGGAGTGGCTTTCGACGATTATGAAAGGCAGTGGTTGTGCG
Source organism: Linum trigynum (assembly GCA_964030455.1). Lineage (NCBI taxonomy): Eukaryota > Viridiplantae > Streptophyta > Magnoliopsida > Malpighiales > Linaceae > Linum > Linum trigynum. Next base: position 37,685,135 of record OZ034820.1, read on the forward strand.
CAATGCAGTCAAAATCGTGCTTTAAAACTTTAAAACTTACGGTTTTACGCTTCTAGAACACCAAAACGCTTTCGTTTCCATATAAAATCTTAAGTGTATAAAATCGGGACTAAAATGCGCTTTAAAGCTTAAAAGCTTACACTTTTACGCTTCTGGTTCACTAAAACACTTTACGCTTTTACGCTTCTAGTTCACTAAAAGAGTATTCTATTCATGAAAATACTTATATTTTAAAGGTAAATCACAAAAAATATGATATACTTGAGATTAAAAGATACATATCAAGTACTTGGGTGCATTCTTAGTTTCAATAGAGTAATCTAATTCACCAGCTATGCCATTCCCAAATTCACTAGCATAGAGGGGAATGTAACTTATTGTTAAGATATATGTTTATGAACTTATTTTTAAAATGTTATGAGTTTCTCAACTTTAGACATGAATTACAAGTATTTATTAACTTATCTAAACTATGTCTACTCATATTTTATCGTACTTAACACATTTTTTGTTATATTAAAGTATGCGTAAAAAACTTACGTTTTTACGCTTTGATTCTACGCTTTACGATTTTACCCATTTTCCGCTTCTAGGTAGAATCACGCCTTGAGCGACGACGACAAGTCGACAACTGAGGCGTTACGGGAGAAAGGAGGCGCAACGGTGGACATCTACGATAGGTCAGCGCTACGATACAGTAGAAAGCAGGCAACCCGTCGGCTGCGCGGCACGACAGCGAGTTTTGGAGAATGAGCGATTTTAGGGTTGGGAGGAGACTGCTTCTCAAAAACCCAATTAATCCCATGTTTTTGTGGGTTTTCGCCATCTTCATTTTAATTAATAATATCATTAAATAGTTTGTATATTCCAGTCTTACCCTTTAACGTATTAGGTAGGTAGTTACCCAATGATTTTTATTTATTTATTTATTTCTGAGTGATATCAATGGAGGATAAGAGTTAAACTTACAAATAGTCTTACCCTTTAACGTATTAGGTAGGTAGTTACCAAATGATTACTAATCATTCTCTCTCTCTCCTTCTCCTATTGGTTGGAAGGAGTTTAATATCTTCCTTAAGGACCGGATCTGACCCGGATAAAACTCCAAATCATGGTCATTTGACAACCTCTTCCCACTCCAGAACATGTTACCATGTTTTATTTATGATTTCAATCTCCGATTTTGAGTGGATTTGAAGCAGTTTTGTTTTTGGCTAAATTAGGGTTCTTCAAAAAAATGGTAAAAGCTCCACCAGGTTTCCATTTCCAGTTAAAGACCGCAGCGATTATGGGCACACTTAAATCTGGAAGCCGAAGTTGCCAAACAGAAACGAAATCAGATCTTTACGAAGGGGGAATGATACCGACGAGGAAGAGGAAGAAGCAGAGAAGTCGGTGGATTCTTCCATGACCCGAGATTGGGGAGGGCTGAACCAATAATTAATTTTAATTATTTTAATTTTCTAAAATTTTTGTATTCTTTAGTATAATTGAATTTTAAATTAAATAATGATATGTTAATGACGTGGCATCTACATGAATGTAACTTTTCTACCACATATGCAAAAGTCAACAATAGTTTGACTTCCGTCGAGTCAACAGTTATCTCTAACAGTCAACGTAAGATGCCATAACATAAATTCATATAGTTCAGGATAGAAATGCAATATTGAATAGAATAGGGCACAAGTGTCATTTTTCGGATAGTTTGGGTGTTGTAGTGGTATTTACCCTTTGTTTTTTAAAGTTCATCTTAATTCTCCTTTTTATGAATTTTTGGGACTGATTGCAAGTTTGAGGAGGTTCAACTCACTTTGGCCGGATCGATATAGGTTGAATACCCATGAATTTGGATTCAATTTCATTCTCAATGAATTGGTTATTCAAAAAAAGCTCTGTTCATTGGGAGACCAAAAAGAAAAAGGAAAATTAACAAACACTAAGGCGGATAAAACTCGCTCACGATTCACAACTCGACAACATCATGTTCAACTTTCTTTGATCAGGTTGAACCGAGTTTGTAACAAATTCAAAACTTACACCATCAATCAATTACATAAGAAAATAAAACACACTCTCGCCCAAAAACTTGTAAACACCAAGTTCAATTTGTTTTGATCGGGTTGAATAGGTTGGATACCTATAGGTTTGGGCGCTCAACCAAAAGGAAAACGATCAATAAAAAACAATTAAGCGGATAAAACTTGCTAATTACCAAAAACTCTACACACCAAGCTCAACTTGCCTTGACTGGTTCAAATAGAGTTTTTAACTATTCTTAATCGGCTCAATATGCCAATTCTAAAAGTTGATAAAATGCACTATCGATATAAAACTCATTAGCACCGGGTCTTGGTTCAATTGTCATTCTAGAGCTAAAGGAAAAGGAGAAATAAAAAACATTAAAGAGGTGATATAAGCCGAGGCTCTAACTCCTGGACTTAAACATTCAGAAACACAACAAAGGTTGATTAAAGCAAAACGATCATAAGCGAATAAAAACCCAAACCAAATCCACGAGTCGGGAAGAGGGCCAGGTATACGAAGGCCTATTTGGCTAGGGTGATGAGCTAGCAGAAAACGCCAGTTTCCTCTTGTGAATTGATTCCACGATCAATAAAGAAGAAGAAGAGAAGTTGGTATTTGAACAACCAATTCTAGGGTTTGTATTTCGGAATAAAATTGTTGATTACCCTATAAAAGACTTAGTTCAGCCCCTTATATAGTCTACAAAGGTTTTGGGCCAAAAATAAGAAAGAAACCCGAGTTTGGGTGTAAAAGTCACATAATCCGCAAAGGACAAGTAAAACTCGTCGGCAACATTCAGAGTGAAAAACTCGACCTCACTCCTAAATTCCCCGGTCGGGGATTTGGCCTTCAAAGCCACGGAAAATCCCTGGACTCATTCCCCGGTCTCCTTATCATTTACCTGACCGGGTTTTGCACTCCAATGGCCAGGGAATTGGTCTGAAGCATCCCCAACGCTATGATCATCAACTCTCATCCCACGAACAAGTCGGTCTCCATTTTGGTGAAGTTCCGGGCCAAATAAGCTAGAAAGATCCCTTTGAATGCCTTCTCGAACCTCTGAAGCCTTCATATTCGGACCACGATCATTGTATGTTCTTCGAACTCGATGGACGTCTTGTGAGGTGATCTGGGTTGTATCATTCCCTCGCTCTTCAAAAAGATTTTTCCTCATATCTTGTGGCTGCAAATAGGCTCCCTCATAAAACTCTATCACCCTCGAACTAGAACACACACCTTGAGTGTTAAGCTTCTCCACGAACTCTTGAAGTCGTCGCCTTTCTCTTATTCAAACTTGAGTAGGTGGTACTTCATCTCCCACAACAAAATTGATGTGATAAGTAATCTCACCATAATCTGGTATCTGAATCGACTTACCTAGAAGATGATCAACTTCATATTCCACGATCATGTCTTTTCTTCGAGTCAGCATCAAAGTTATGGTCGCCATTTATGCACCCTTCACCTTCTTGTTCGACTCTCGCTCCTCTATACTTAGCTTAATTTGAAGTTGATCTTCATAGACCTAGGGAGCGGTTACGGTGATTACTTTTTTATAGTAATCACCGTGGTTACTAAGGGTAAATACGGTATGGAAAAATAAATTATATTAATTAATTAATTTTAATAAATTATATTTTAGGTAGTTACAAAAATCTATTAATTACAATTCTTTCTCTCACTTCCATAATCTCCAGTCAGATCTCCTTTCCATATTTTTCTCAACCTTTCTGCAAAAGAAAAAACATGAAATCACTACCAATCCATTAGAAAACCACTACCATTTTGAAAAACATCAATACCATTGCAGAAATAAATCTATACCATTACACAAAAACTACCAATATAAATAATCTATACCATTACAAAAGTCAAACAAATACCAAAACAACAAATACCACTACTACTGTGGAATCAAAACAATACCATTGCATAAATAAATCAATACAAACACTACCAAAACAAATACAGACAAACAAAGCATAATGCAAACACTACCAAACCAAATGCAGATAACTACCAAAAAATATAATGCTCCATCTAACCAACACAAATGCAGGTAACTACCAAAGCGTAATGCACACACTACCAAAGAAAATGCAGGTAACACCAAAGCATAAGGCAAACACTACCAAAGCATAATGCAAACAATACCATAATAAAATGCAAGGTAGCTACCAAAGCAAATCCTCTACCAATGCAAACACTACCATTCCAGATTACCTGCAGAAGCAAAGTTGAACGCTCTCCGGCAAACTGTATTTGATCTCTCTTATCGGGTTCCGGTTTCTGACCACGACCTCGACAAGCGATCAATGTTTGGGAACCCAATGTCGCCGTCAGCAACGTCGGAGGTAGATTCAAAAGTGGCGAGGCAATGGAGGGAGGGAGATGGGGGGGGGGGGGCTAGGGATGGAGGGGGGGGGGGGATGGGAGGTTACTCGAGAGAGGAGGGGAATGGAGGAGGGCGGTGGAGGGGAGGTTGGCCGGCCGGCCAGTGGTAGAGGGTGTTCTCGGGAGGGAGGGGATTTTGGGAGGGAGGGTGACGGCGGGAACTAGTGGGGGAGGGAGTGTGGTGGTAGGCGGCGAGTTATAGTAGGGTTAGGGTTTTATATAATTTATAGAGTAATCACGTGTGATATATTTTTTATTTCCAAAATTATCATAATATAATCGTCATCGTTAATTTAAAAATAGAATAAAAAAGAAATAATGAATGGTTTAGATCAAGGTAGCCACCGTGATTACTAAAATTAAGTAACCACGCTACATCATCCCCATAGACCTCTCTAGGAGATAGTTTCTGCAAGACGATCTTCTTCCCGCCATGGACGTCCTAATAGAATGTGGGCAGCTTGTAGAGGTACCACGCCGCAGAGCACCTCATCCTTGTACCTCCCAATCTCAAAGCTCAGAAGCACCTAGCGTGTCACCTTAATGGATCCATCCTTGTTCATCTCTGCAATGTGTAGGGACGCGAATGATTGATGGACTTCAATCCTTGCTTCTCCACCATTTGAGAAATAGTAATGTTGGTGCAGCTCCCTCCATCTATGACCATCGAGCATAACTTCTTACTGACTAAGCAACGGGTACGGAACAGATTTTCCCGCTGCTCAATCTCTTATCTTTGTTGCACGTTCAAAAGTCACGGAGCTACCCAATTGTAGTTTCCTTGCACTGGCGGCTCTTCTGATTCTTCTTCCTCCTCTTTAGTCTCAATCTCTCCATCTTCAGGCTCAAACTTGTAATCACCATTCCCCAGTAAGATCATAGTACGCTTGTTTAAACATTGATTTGCCACATGACCTCGACCTTGGCACATATAACACAAAATAGAGCTCAAACGTGTGTTAGTAGCTGCCTTTTCATCAACATTAGTGGCAATCGACTTGGACACTGGGCTTAGGGTCCTTCTTCTTCTTCTTCTTCTTCTTCTTCTTCTTCTTCTTCTTCTTCTTCTTCTTCTTCTTCTTCTCAAATGGAGCCTTAGTTGCGCTCGAAGAAGCACTTCTGGATGGTGCAATCCTCCTTGCGTAGCCTCCATTTTGTTGCTTCTCGACCTTAGTAGCCATCTGCACCCGATCCTCAATCTCCACGTAATGGTGAATCTCCATGACCTGCAAGATCTCCCAATTGAGACCATTGAGAAATCAAGCCATGGTTGCTTATTGATCTTCATTGACAAGAGCTCGAATCATCAATGTCTCTATCTCTTTGAATTAATCCTCCACGCTCTTCGCACCCTGTCAGAACAAGGGAAGAGCTTGATGCAGTTCCCGTTGATGATGAATGGGTACAAATCTCCTCTTCATGGTTGCCTTCATTTGATGCCATGTCATGATGGACTCTTCTCTGTGCAATCTCCATTCAGCACCCAACTGGCCCACCAAACAACAACATAGTCATAAAACTCTAAAGCAGCAATGATTACCTTCTTCCATTCGGAGTAATCGTGGCACTCAAACAAGTACTCCATCTTTCTCTCCTAGTCGAGGTAAGCTTGAGGACCACTCTTCCCTTAAAATGATGGCACCTGCACCTTCACCCCCTCATATCATAATCCCTATGCTGGGGATACTCTTCCTCCTCATAGTACTCCTCATAATCATGAGGTTCAGGAGCTCTACGAACTTGAACTAGAGGTCTTCTTCCCCCACCTCTACCTCCTCTGCCTCCTAGAGGTCTGAGATTTTCGGGACCCAGAGGTCGGCCTCGCCTTCCTCCCTATGGTGGTGGTGGTGGTGGAAAAGACTCCTCCTCCTCCTCGGGGTGGAGATTGATAGCTTTGGCCCTTTGATCGAGGCAAGTGTTGATCTGATCCTGCTGGTCGCTCATCATCTGAGTAAGACGTCCGACAAGAGCATCCATGATGGCTTGCGGAATGCCCTCTAAGTTCCAAACTTCCCGAATGTTGGGAATTTCTCCTTTTCCTGCCATTTAGTTCAAAAACTCGAAACAAGAAGTTATCCGTCAATGCTTAAGTTTCAGACTGATAATATGAAGAAGGTCCTCACAAATTCACTCCCTGACGTGTTTGCACTTAGTTGAGATCACTCATTTTCTTACCACTAGTGTTTCACTCAACAGAATTGGCTTTGACCCGAAAATGAACTCACAAAACCTCTTTCCACTCCCACTCTAAAAACCTAAGTAAGAACTTCTCACCTCCCAAGTAGCACAATCAGAAGCCAATCAAGAACAACACACGAAATGACTTTCTTTCATGATCTGACCTAGTTTCCTCCTTTTTCTTTGCTTTGATTTTCATTTTTTTTAAACATTATATGAACGGCTTTTTCTAGATGCACATTACAAGAAAGAAAGAAACTGAATACAAGAACTGAAAATTAACCTCTCTTGGCGGCGGTTAAGAGCACGAAACCTTCTTTGACTGATTCCCGCACAAGAAAGGAGGATACGTGTGTCACTGTGTTGAACCTGGGCTCTGATACCACTTGATATAAGCCGAGGCTGTAAATCCAGGCCTTAAACAATCAGAAACGCAGTAAAGGTCAATTTAAGCACAACGATCACAAGCGGATAAAAACGCAAACCATATCCATGAGTTAGGAAGAGGGTCAGGTATACAAAGGACTATTCGGCTAGGGTGTTGAACTAGCAGAAAACATTGGTTTCCTCTTGTTGAATCGATTCCACGATCAAGAAAGAAGAAGAGAAGTTGGTGTTTGAACAACCAATTTTAGGGTTTTTATTCACACTCGACCCAACCTGGCAACTACAAAATCAGATAAAACTCGCTCTTGATACAAAACTCGTCAATACCATGGGTTTGAGTTCAATTTTCATTCTCAACAAAAGAAAGAAAATAAAGAATTTAAAAATGCTAAGGTCAGATTCAAGTCGCTTTGACTTGGTCGAATTAGGCTAGATACCCAAAAAAAAAAAGAGAAGTAAGAAAGCAATAAAGAATATGAAACTCGATCCCGATACAAAACTCGACAACACATAGCACATTTAGTATCAATACCATGGGTTTGACGTTTGTGTTCAATTGTTATTCTCAACAAAAGAAAGAAATTTTGAAAAAAATAAATACTAATTTTGGGTTCAAGTCGCTTTGACTTGGTCGAATTTGGCTAGATACCCAAAAGGAAAAAGAGAAATAAGAAAACACTAATGAATATGAAACTCAATCCTGATATAAAACTCGGCAACACAAAGCAGATTTAGTATGGATTTTTCGGTAGCAGTCTTGGGACACAGTGGATGGGTACAAAATAGGATTCCACCAACAATGTTTGGAGAAGGGTTGTGAATTAGTGGTGAAGGTGAGGATTGTGCATAATAGATAATGACCATGACATCTATTATTCATCAATTTCGTTCTTAGTGTTTCGAGATGAGTTGCGAATTGGTGGGCCAAGGCCATAATTTAGGCAAAAGATCGTTGGCGAAATCCTAATGGATAATTGCTGCAATAGGGAAAGCAATGGACAATAACTGAAAACTTAAGTAGACAATAACTACTATGGAAAACCAAATGGGCAATAGAGACATCTATTATTTATTGATTTCATTGATAGTGTTTCGAGATGAGTTGCGAATTGGTGGGCCAATGCCATAATTTGGGCAAAAGATCGTAGGCGAAATCCTAATGAATAATTGCTGCAACATGGAAAGCAATGGATAATAGATGAAAACTGAAGTAGACAATCTATCTATAACTTATATTATGGTGTACAATTTTCCATGTCATCTTTTATCATTTTAGTGTTCCCATAAATTTATATGTTACACTAAGTTAAAAATAATAAAGAGATATTTTTGATGCGGATACAACTCCGAATATGAAACCCCTCCCTAGGCCATTTAAATATTTTGTATTTTGGCAGTCCCATCCCAGTTACCTGGATATTGTTCGGAATGCTTGGAAGAAGAAGGTTGTGGGTTATCCCTATTATGTTTTCTATGATAAGCTTGCCCAAGTGAAAAAAGAACTGCGACAGCTCAATCGAGTTGAATATTCAGATATCTCTTGTCGAGTTAAGGCGGCAGCTGTTGCACTGGAACAGGCTCAGAAAAAGGTATTGAATGATCCTAGTGAAATTAATGTTGAAGAGGAAAAGCAATTGGGAATGGAGTATGGGGAACTTAAGAAGGCTGAGGAGCTTTACTATAAGCAAAAATCTAGGGCTCAGGTTATTCAGGAAGGTGATTCTAACACAGCTTACTTCCACAAGTTGGTTAAAGTTAAGACACAGAGACAGCAGATTACCAGAATGAGAAATGATCAGGGTTCAATTGTTTATGATATCCAGGAGATAGGTGCAGTCGCAGTGGATTTCTACTCTAAATTAATTGGGACTGAGGATTCACAAGTTCAGCAACAGTCAGTTGCTTTCTATCAAGCACTATTACAGCATAAGCTTACTGAGGAAGAGGGAGAGTACCTGATGAGGGGAATTACAAGAGCAGAAATAAGAAGTGTCTTCTTCTCCCTTGGTCGTGACAAGGCCCCAGGTCCAGATGGTTTCCCTGCGGAATTTTTCAGAGCTCATTGGGACATAGGGAAAGAGGTGGAAGAGGTAACACTTTCTTTCTTTTCAACTGGAATTATGCCTGCTATAGTGAACAACACTATATTTACATTGGTAGCTAAGGTTCCTTGTGCTGAGAATATGAAGGACTTTCGTCCTATCTCGTGTTGTAACACGTTGTACAAAGGGATTACAAAGCTTTTAGCTAATAGGCTAGCTCAGCTGCTCCCAAGTGTGATAAGTAGATCTCAATCTGCGTTTATAAAAGGAAGGGCTATTAGTGATAACATCCTATTAGTTTCTGAGCTAGTGAGGAACTATCACTATAAAAATGTGAGTCCTAGATGTGTGGTAAAGATTGATATCATGAAAGCTTTTGACTCGGTAAACTGGAAATTTTTGTTTACTGTAATGGAAGCAATGGGGTTCCCACCTGGTTTCTTAAAGCTTCTAACTGCTTGTGTTACTACTCCTACAATTAAGATAGCCTTGAATGGGGGATTATGTGGAAATGTTAGGGCTAAAAAAGGTTTAAGGCAGGGTGACCCTCTGTCACCTTACCTATTCACCATAGCTATGGAAGTTCTGGATGGACTTGCTGGAAAAGCAGCAAGGGAGAACTAGATCCCTTTCCACCCACGTTGTAAGCCATTAATGATCACGCATCTTTGCTTTGCGGATGATTTGATGGTTTTCACGAATGGTTCAGTGAGGGGGTGGCAGGTATAAGGAGGCTGATGGATGAGTTTTATGCTCTATCTGGTTTGAAATGTAATGCAGCTAAATGTCAATTGTTTTGTGCTGGAATATCTAAGGAATAGCAGCAGTATATCTCAACTATAACAGAATTTCCTCTTGGTTCCCTTCCTGTTAGATATCTAGGAGTGCTTCTGATAACTGGTAAGCTCTCTAAGCAAGATTGTCAAGTGTTGATTGATAAGATCACTCAGAGACTTAGAAGCTGGAGGTCTCGTTTATTGACATATGCAGGTCGAGTCCAGTTGATTTCTTCTGTTATCTTAGTACATTGCAATACTGGCTCAACATCTTTATGCTCCCTAAGTATATAATTAAGGAGGTAGAAAGGTTGTGCAATGAGTTTCTTTGGGACTCTGTTGATGGGGGTACAAGGAAGAAAGCTGTGATGGCTTGGCATAAACTTGCAATACCTAAACGTGAAGGGGGTCTGGGAATAAAAAACTTCAGCCTCTCGAACAAGGCTTGTGTTTTAAGGCATGTATGGGAGATTTTAACAAATGGTGGATCACTCTGGGTAGCCTGGATCTCACGGTATAGACTGAAGCAGAGGAGTTTTTGGGATATATCTATCTCATCTGCAGGAACATGGATTTGGCGGCAGTTTCTGAATTGTAGTGATTTTGCTGCTACTTATATTTCAGGTGCTCCCCCCAATTTGTTTTGGCAAGGGCAGCAGATGCACAAATACTCAGTAAAACGAGTGTGGGATGCCATTATAGAACGAAAGCAGACGGTGGAATGGCGTAAGCTGGTATGGTCAAAGGAAGTTATTCCTAGACATGGTTTCATCCTATGGATGGCTCTACATGATAGATTGGTGATGCAGTATAAGCTTCTGGCTTGGGGCAAACAGGTATCTGGACTGTGTCTTTTATGCCCAAGCGGTGTTGAAACTCGTCATCATCTCCTGGTTTCATGTCCCTATACTGTATCGGTTCTCAGAAGATGTTTGAAGCAGCTGGCTCCTCCGGGGGAAGGGGACTGGACTACAGTGGTGACCTGGTGCTCTAGGCAGTGGGGCAAAAAGACTCCAACGCATGTTTTGTGTCGACTAATGTGGAGTTCAGTAATTAGTTATGTTTGGCGTGAGCGATGTAGTCGGTTGTATGGTTCTAAAGGGATTCGACACCCTGATGTGTTAGCAAAGCAAGTGCAAGCTGATGTATCTCATAGAGTTTCTAGTGATCTTGCCCTCCAGGCAGAATTAGAGTATATAGATAGTATACCTTGATAGGTTTTATGGTTCGGTTGTAATTGTTTGAGAGGCGCATCAAGATTTCCCTTGGTGTTTTGCCGGTGCTTAATACAAGTTTTTTTTGATTTCGCATAAAAAAAAAAATAAAGATATTTATCATCATCACTAAGACTTGTACCTATAACCTTTAAGTATCACGTAATATCATTAAGAGTGTTAACCAATGTGGAAAATTCTATTTGTTGATATCAATTACAATAATATTACTAGTCATGTCATGAAACGGGTTTAACACCCTACCTCTGACTATGGTCTTCTTTTTTACCGGTTGACCTTCGACTCAATAATGAAAATATTTGTACTGAATTTCACAAAAATTAGCGTGAGAATCCATATTAGATTTTTTATACACAATATAAAATATCATTAATAAATAAAATATTGAATTTCACATAAATTAGCGCGAGAATCCATATTAGATTTTTTTATACACTTTATAAAATATCATTAATAAATAAAAATAACTTTCGTTCAATTTTTCTTCATAATATGGTTGATGCAAAATTTAAAATATTTGAAACAAATCATAAATGGAAAAATAAAATGAGAAGTTGAAATTAAATTATTATCCAAACCCAACACTTATTTAATTTATGTATCATTTTCAGTTCAAATGAAAAATATGAAAAATCAAAGGATAACTCTCTATGACTTTGTATCACACCAACAACATAATATTTTGACGTGAAAAATGCTCATTTATTAAGTACAATACAGTACATTATCATAATCAAGTATTAATGTGACATGTTCTTATACAATAAAATGACAAAAATATACATACATAGTTTAATCACGTGCCACCATGAGACAAGATAATTTCATTTGTGTAAGAATAACATTGATGGTCCTCAATTTTTTTAACCAAGTTATTTTGGTATGGTCGAAAGCGTCATTGGTAAAAGTAAATCACAAGAATACCAAACTATGCATGCATCAATGAAAAGAATTTGACATCCCTCATTTATAAAATACATCTAAGTATTTTATTAACTTCCATGCATACTTTTTAAAATGAGTATCTTTAATTTTTCGTTTGATTCAATTCTAATCTCTTTTATTTGGTTCTATTTTTAGACATAATTCTGTTCTTTGTATCTTCTTCAATTTAAATAAGATGATTTCAAAAAAATTGTACAGTAAAATGAATTATTTTTACAATGAATTAATTGTGATTACAACAGATCCTTTTATATATTTTTGGTTAAAATTTTCCAATCATGTATACCACCATAACATAGTTTTCATACCACCATGATATAAGATATATTTATGTACATTATTTTTTACCAAAATATATCCCATTAAATGTCATTTTGTAGAGTATATTTATTTGATTTTTTATGCAAAAAATATGAAATTCGAGTTCAAACAAATAAGATAAAATATTTAAAATATTTTTTTCGGTGAATTCAAAATTTTTGAATTGTATAATTGTCAATTACTGGCATCGAAAAGATATAGTCTGTTAAAATTAACGTGATAATGATTATACATTAGTGTTTAATTTTAGGGTTATGTACTTGGAGTATTCATGTTTCACATCAGTAAATTTGAGAAAGAATACATGTATTACCTTTTTTAGGCCCACCTACAATCACTCAAAATGAGTGATTATCAATCTTTACCAAAAGGTGAGATTGTGACCAAAGGATTGTCTACCTTCTATTTTTTATTATAACAAAGCACAATCTAAACCTCCAAACAAGGTATTTTTCAAATTCATATATTTCATCAATACATCAAATTACATTACACAAATTGATTAAATATTTCAATTTGAAGAATCCTAACCTCCAAACAACCCCTAAGTTTCACAATTACCTTTTGTCTTTTGCAAAAGAAGTCAGGTTCAGTTACCCTTTTCGCATTTTGACTTTGATAAAGTCAACCCTATTTTCAAAAAAAAAAATCTTTTCTTTTCCACCTTTTTTCTCACACAATATTAGCTCCCTTTTTGCAGATATTTATATACCGGATCCGCTCAAGTCTCTATCATTCATAAATAAGTTAAAATTACATTAGCCTCCACATTTTGCTAATGCTTCTGCTTGCCTCAAGCCGCCTTCGTTCCAAATTCCTTCGTCATGCCTTTCTAGGTTGGATTTTCACAATCTCTCATCTCCATTCAATTATAAATAGTAAAACTTCTTTACTGCTAAATATAAATCAATTAGTCAATGCCAGCCATCAACGAATTCATGTAAGTTGTTAGTTAAAATATCAATGAGGGAACTCAATTGCATAAGATAAAACTTTATTATTTGTCATTCTAATGATGATGGACAATAAATTATCAGCATTATTATTTTTATTAGATATTTGGTTATTGAATTATTGTTGTATGTTAATGAAAAGTGAGGAGGAGTGTCTTCATAGCTAACATTTTTATACAATTACTAAAATGCTAAATGTATGACACAATTATATATGTATATTGTAAAAAAAAAAAAAAAGAATTGTGCACAATAAAAGCTTCACTTTGTTATCTTACATCTTCAAATGAATTTAACACTTAACCTCTTTTACTTTATTGGTTGACATTCGTCAATTTTAAAAGTGTTGACTCTAATTTGTAAGTAAATTATACTAGAAAAATATCACAAATAAATATTTTTATTATGCTTTTAGTTCATAAAAGAAATCATTAACAACTAAATTTTTTTTGTTTCAATAAGCAATTGCAAATGTTTGAATAAAATCATACATAAATAAAAGAGAAAAAATTAGTTATCAGCCAAATCCAAACTTTTATTTAACTTATCATGTCATGTTCCTGTCTAAGGTTGACGCAGCTCCTGTCTAAGTTCAAATGATATGACAGTAATTATTAATTACTGATCATCATTACAACGATTTTAAATTATTTTGTTGTTTGTTTAGCGTTTTGTAAGGTTTCGATTTTACTTCTGTAGGGATTGATACGATGTTTTTAATGAATAAGTAGAGCTTTTTATTGCAAAAGAACAAAATATGCGTCGAAGAGTACGTGGGTACCACGGAAAACTAGAAGTGTAAGGAAATAGAGATAGTGAGTTTAGAGAGGGGGGCTGCGAAAAATAATCAAGATAGTTGAGGATATAACCATGGTGAATGCAGTATAATTACTGACTTACTATATAATAATTACCACTTGGTACCTACACTAACATAACATTAAATCCTATTCCTATACATCTATTCACTATAGTATCTAAATTAAACTATCTTAATTGATTTCATGTTTACTTCGGATAATAAGTCTACAAAAACATGATTAAGAGGTGCTAAGGTGAAAGGATTAGCTAGCTGTAAGGTTGAAGAGATGTGTTTTTGTAAGCCAAGAAGGCGGTAAATAACATAATAAATTACAAGACCGACTCTATACACACGCGGTTGACAGCTAGCTAATTAAGACTTGGTCCATTGTGAAGTGGCAATCAATTTCAATGTGTTTGGTGCATTCGTGCTGGATTGGATTATGTGTCATATTGACAGCAGATTGACTTTCAAAATAGATTGTATAGGACTGGTTAGGTTGAACTGATAGTTGCCGAAGCCCGAAAGGGAGATCTCATCCAATGCTGGATATTCTGCTTCTACTGAGAAACGTGAGACATTTTGATGCTTCTTTGACTTCCAACTCACCAAAGCATCACCTACAAACACACAAAAACTTGTTAGTGATCTTCAAGTATCAGGGCACGCACAAAAATGGTGTCTTGGCGAAAGGAGCTCACATAAGCACTTGAAACTATGTGGGCGTTGAAACTTGCAAACATGCATGAATTTGTTGCTTCCATGAAATCTGATTGACAGAAACTGATCAAGAAACCGTGTAGAGATGAAGTCGTGGAAATGGAGATAGCTAGGGCCTGTGGTGAATGAGATCAAGGACATTATAGAGAAATGGTCGAGAAATGCTCGATGTAGATTTTGGGTTATGTGCATCTGGGAAGAAACATAGATGAGGATGAACAACCCCCTATCTACGGGATGTAGTGAAATGTTACTCAATAATTGAAATTTTAGAATATTATGAAAAATCAGCCTAAAATTTACCTTTGGGGCTATTTACGACCATATACATTGTTTGCCTATGCTAAAACGTGGTAACATGTTAGACGAGATGACGATGAAGTGAAAATTAAAGAAATAAAAGACACCATGTGTTTAGGCAAAATACTTAGTCAAAACTTTCACGGTTTGGCTAAATATAGCTACGTTTGGCGAAATACCAAATATAGCCACTTCCGTTCAATTGTTTGACGGTGTTAGTTAATGTGCTGGACTAACAGCAGCACACTACAAAAAAGAGGAGGTTTGGGGACGACCAAAGTCGTCCCCGGAAATAGGGAAAATCGTCCCTATAGTTTTTGGGGACGACTTAGTCGTCCCCAAGGTGTGGTTCCCTATACTCTTGTCCTCTATTTTTTTGGGGACGACAAAAATCTAGGTCTTCCCCATTACTAGGGACGACTGTCATCCCCTATACGTGCAAGTCGTCGTCTAGTTTCTTTTCCATGAAAGACAACATGTCGTCCCTATAGCTATAACTTTAGCGACAATAAGTCGTCCCCTAAACTTCATTTCCAGGGACAAATTGTTGTCCCACATAATGATTTCATGATTGTCTTACGCCTATATGGAGATAATATATCGTCCCCTTTTCTTTGTATAGGGTCGACATGTCGTTCCTATGATATTAAATAGGAGTCCAAAAATCGTCCCAAAAAAGGTTATTCAATGACTACAAGTTGTCTCTTATACTATATCTTTAGGGACAAGAAGTTGTCACCTATAATTTTAGGGACGAACAATTGTCGCTTAACTTGTGTTTTAGGGGACGAGGAGTTATCACTTATGCACCTTTTAGGAACGACTAATTGTCTCTTAAGTGGGATAATTGGGAACGTGGAAATGTCATCTACGTGAATTATAGGGACGACTGGGTGTCCCTTATACAATGTCTTTGGGGATGAGAGATTGTCACATTTGATTATAGAAATAACATCCACAATTAACAACATTCTTTTGAAGATAAAAGTAAAGAGTAAAATATCAATAAAAATAAGTAATTATTTAGTATTAAATACAGAAAATTGCTGTCGTACATTGGACATTGAAATAAATAAGAACTCCATCAATTCAAAAATTCCTTCAAGGATTCTTGATCACCCAGGTTTGGAGCAGATTGCGTCTGAAATGGTAGCAAAACAAAGAAAATCATTCATCTTAGTCATGAGATAATTAGTCCATAAAACAAAAACGAAAACTAAAAGGAACAAACACCTATCTAGAAACCCGATAACTTACGTTAGCACAAAGTGTAGTTGATTGATTTGCTGAGACAAATCGTAGCCGATAACAAAAATGGAGAAACGCGGCTTCTCTTGCAATTAACAAACTGCAACTTTTGATACAAGAAGAGAGCACTGTACTTTGTACAATCGCTCTGCCTGAAGAACGCCTAAATGAAATCTGACTCCCACTTGATCGTCGTGCATACATTGATGGACGATGTTAATAAACTCCGCAGACGGGGCCCGCACAAGCGGTGGAACATGTGGTTTAATTCGATGCATAGCGAAGAGCCTTACCAGGGCTTGACATGCCGCGAATCCTCTTGAAAGAGAGGGGTGCCTTTGGGAACGCGGACACAGGAGCAGTTGGTCGGAAGCAGGACGCGTGATGACGACCATTGCCGCAATGCCTCTCTGTGCAATTCTGAATTGAGACGTCGTGGCAATGAAGAGAAGATTGCAGCGGCGGGCGGAAAACCCTAAGGGAAAGAAGGGAATGAAATAAGATTCGTGAATTGAGTATGATAATTAAGGGAATGTATCTATATATACCGTAATAATGGTTAAACGAAAAATATAAATATATAAATCAGAGTTAATTAAGATGTATATATGGTCATGATGCGATTCTCCCTTTTGAAAATTTTAGTTTTTTTTTCGGATTACCATTATTATTTGACTAATGATTTCCGTAGCATACGTCGATGTCTTCTACTTGTTCCTTATACAACCATAGCTATAGAATCAGCAAGGAATCAAATCCTTTGCTGATCATGGTAAAGATTGAAATCGTTGGGTTTAACTTGTATATTAGGCAGTATATATATAAAACGTAAAGATTGTTAGGGGTGTGCACTGTGCAGTTGTTGGGTTTTATATTAAAAATTAACTTGTATCTTTAGTGTTATACAAATTCAGTTTGTTCTTATATATTTTCGTATAAGTTCTTTTATGGTACAAATTGAATTAGTATTTTTAATGTTTATGATACAAATTCAATTTGTTCATATACCTTTTCATACAATTTCCTTTATGGTACAAACTGGACTTGTACGTTCAACGTATGGTACAAGTTTAGTTTATACCTATATATTTTTGTACAATTTCGTTATGATACAAACTGAACTTGTACCTTTGATATTATAATACAATTTCAACTTATACCCGGAAACATCAATACTTTTGGAGTATAATAGATCGCCTCACGATACAAAGAATACATAGGGATGGTAAACGATTATCCTATTAGCGGTGTAACTAATAATCAAATCAGAACTGATGATTAATGGTTGCACCTATAGCCCATTAAACACTAAACAGTTGGTTCTCGATAGTCAAATTTAACTAATTATAACGGACTGTTAAACGAGTAGTAACCGTTGGTTAAACGGTTAATCGACTAACCTATTATGAACATCCCATAGTTAGAGCCGAAAAATAATAGGTCTCAATGAGACGTAAGAATAGACAAAAAATAGTGGAATGCTTGAAGACCTACACGATTCCTTGTCTACCCTAGTTGCAATAGTGACTTAGGTTCAAATGAGAATAATTTCAAGAAAAGGCTTTAGAAGGAGCACAATAGAAAGTTGGTCGTGTGCACAATAGCTCAACAACAATCAATAACATTTTAAGGTTCCACATAATTTGGTGGAATTTTTTAGTTGAGTAATTGTTGTTGGGTCTCTTATTTTTATTTGCTTCTACAGTCGAATTTGACGGTAGAATGGTGTTATTATGTACTTGTGTTGGATTGAGTTGAATACGGTGTGATATATATGTTAAATTATTTTTTATTCAGTGATAACAACTTGAAAAAATAATACATAGTTATGTAGGAAAAAATCTAGAAAAATGCACAATTGTAAAAAGGAGGTCTTATGTTGGTTAGGTTATCAACCGGTTATTTTGGTATAATCTTGGCGAGTCACTTACTTAACTATTCTCCGGTTAACTAATAAAATAACCAAATATCGACAATACAGTTACAGTTAATCGACTAATATAAATAATGTAATTAATGATAAGCATAAAATACTTAACAGTTATCAAGAATGACTAAACGATTCCAGTTATAACTAAACTGAACCGATTACCATCCGAATGCACTAATTAGTACGCTTCAAAATTGGGCATTAAAATACTAATTCAAAACGAAAAGGTAATTAAATACTAAGCCTATCAAAGTAACGAGACCAAAAAAAAAGTAACGAGTCCAATAGTACATAAATAAATAGCGCAGTAAAAGATCTTCAAGGTGGACAGGGAAAAGCAAAATTTTGAGAAAAGAGTGGAAAAATTTCAATTTAAACTTAAAAGAGATAAACTTGCAGATCTTGATTTGGGGAAAAAAAATCCGTCCGATAATATATTTCCCCAAATTCTCGTCCAAGTTTTATGTCTCATTTTCCCAAACTTTCACTTTTGGGGACAACTCACCAAAATCGGAAATTAACCAATTTTCATTCATTATTCAATGGGGACAATTTCTAAGTTATGTCCCTAATAGTACTTAAAATTATATTTCCGAAGACAACACATATTAGTTGTCCCCCATACTAGTCCCCAAACCTTTTCATTTTTGAAGTGGCAGTTAACGTGGAATTTTTTATTCAAAAATAATATTAGGTGGAAAATAATTAAAACTTATCTTTTTATTTTAATAAAATTAAATGAAAAAATAAAAAGTATTTTTGAACCATCCATCCTTCTCTCTTTCTTCAATTTATTCTAATTAAGTTTAATAAAATATTAAAATAATCTCCAACCCCAACCTGTTCATCTTCTTCCGCTGCCTCCCTCGCCCTCAACCCCACTCCACCCCAATCCACCGCCGCCTTCACTTCCGCTGCGGCCTCCTAATGAGGGTCGTACCCAAGCACCAAAGCGATTCACGCCGTCACGTTGGAAAAATCTGGGCCGTATCCCGAGCACCAAAACTTCTCTCTACTCCAATCCCTCTCCTCTCTCTCTTCATTTCCCTTGCGCAAGTTATCCCAGCAGTCGCTCCTGTTCGAAAAATCCTCCCAGATCCGGTTTCGATATCAGTCAATCCGGCAGCAACTCCGCCACTGCCTTGTCCTTATCCCTCTGATTCTTAATCAACAACTCGCTCACGGACTCAGGGTCATCTCCGCCTTATCAATCACCGCCTCAATCTCCTTCCAAACATCGGTGTTTCCTTCCTCGACGCCGAGATAGTCCTTCCTCGAGCAAAATCGAGTTCCCTGACTCGTCGAGCCGCCTCCGGTGGCTCCTCCTCTCATCTCCACCGCCGTTGCCTCGTAGAAGTTTGACAAGCCTCCTCTGTTTCTGCTGCTCGAGCAGCCCTTCTTGCGATTTCCGAGGTTAATCGAGCATCACTCATCCGCTCCTGCCCCTCCACGAAATCCCTTGGATCTCGATGATTTTGAGCTTCTTCGCCGGATCCATGGTGGGCGACTAGCGACGGTGGGGTTTCCAAATTTGTGCGGTGGGCGACTGGCTAGGGTGGGCGATTTATGCGGCATCACTGTGAAAAATGGGATCCTTTGGCTTTCCCAATTTGTTGTTCCCCATCTATCTCTGTTATTCCCCATCTGTGTTGATTGAAAATACAGTGGGAAAAGTTGAAGATGGTGAGCAGTTTGGTGGACGGGGGAGATGGAGATGAAAGGAAGGATAGAGATGAAGGGAAGAATAAATAAATAAATTATTGTATTTTTATGATTTTTATTTATTTTTAAGTTAAAATATGACATGGCATTCATGTGGCAACTGTTGGTGAGTTGTCGATAATGTGTCCGGTGAGTTGGCAGCCAAGTAAGTGTTTCGTTAATTTGACTAACGGTGTCACTGGCGTCGTTAAAATATGTAACGAAAATGACTATATTTGTCATGAAACTTTCAAAATTCTGGTTATTTTTGATATTTCGTCAAAAGTAGCTATTATTGTTACAAACATGAAAGTTTTGACTACACAGATGAATTTGGCCATGTGTTTATGTGGTTTAACAAATATCAGGGATGGTTTTTTGTTGTTGTTTGGTACGTTACACTCTCTGTATACATGGTTCCAGGAGAAGAGGTACAGAAACAAAACCCTAACCCTACTAGTCAAAGACTGTTTCCCATTTTTCCTCGATATTAAACCTTTTCTTTTTGTTGTTTATTCTGTTGTCGTTGAAATATTAATGCATTCGATTATGTAGTTTGCAATGTTATTAAAACCAAGCCGAGCCGGTTGGTTGGATTGCTAAAATTGCCACCCGATCACTAAATCGGCTCTACACAGTTTAAAAAAGTTGTGGTTTTATGTAGCGGCTGTGGCATTTAACCGTTAGAGCCGCTCGCTCGGTTTTTTATTTCGGCCGTTAAGTTCAATTAAAAAAAATACAAAAAGATGTCAGAAAATACAGACGAGAAAGATGATAGAATCGTAGCCTGAGCAGCCTTGCTTCCTCTTGCTTGAATTAGGAGTGGCTATATGGTCCGATCCGGTTAAATTGGCTCAAATTGATTCGGTCATTTTGAAAATATAAGGACCAAAGATTGGATTGGATACAGTCCGATCTTGACCCGGTCTGGTCCCAATTTGGTCTTGATTTTATATTGAGATTGTAAGGATTTGAGTGGCCTAAGGCCTGAAAGGGTGAGAAGTTGGTTAAGTTTTGTAATAAGTGCAAAAATTTGTGACCGTTTATGTTTGTGACCGTTTATTCTTCAGGTTTGTTCTTTGGCTAGATAGAAATCATTTTATTATTATTATTTTCTTTGGTTTGTTTAGTGTACAGAAACGAGAGAGAGGAGCCGCCTAGGCTTGGAGGATGATGAGTGCAGCTGCTGGGGTTTATAGTGGCAAAAATATATACTAAGGCAAATTACTAAATGATACATTCAAAATCAATTTCATTTCAGTCACTAAATTGTCAATCAAGCAATGATTTAGTATGTATATTATGTTTTTTTATTACATTATATGTCTTCTACTTAAAATATTAATGTTTATAAGGTATCAATTCTCTAATGAGGTCTAATACCGGTTGATCCGTTAAAGTATGAGCCGTTTGCATTACCAGGTCATGCTCCAGTTCGGTTCTGACAACATTGGTAGTTTGATTTCATAAAATTGCATGTAAGAATGATCCTTCAAGTTTGTCCTGAAAGATTTAGTACCCACACAATCTAACAAAAAAATTATTGGATTCATGCAAGTGTACGTCCACCCATGATGGATTGGATCACAATCCAACAAGCAAACGGTCCATATATAACCTTTTATTTTAAACAAAATAATAGCCAAACCGTTAACTTTCCCTCCATTTGACCGTTAGTTGACTCTGACGTGGCAATTTCTTCGGAGGACACTAGTTTACACTTTCACCAACCTTTCTCATATCAGTTTTTTATGAGCAAGGGATAAAATAATTGTTGAGTTTGACAAATTTTGATGATGTGGCAAAAAGTCCATTGTTTGACTTTAAACTATCATAATTTATTAATTTCAATCTTATTCTTTATTAATAACCATATTCTCACGAAGGAGATTCGATCGGGTCCAGTTGCTGAAATGCAGACCTGCTTGTGCTACTCGAAGAGCTCCTTGAGATTGGAGGCCGGTGTCGAGCCTCGCCCCTTGAGCGAGATTCTAGTGAGAACAAATACGAGCCGGGAGGACATTGGAGGGATGCACGCGGTGGCAGGGATCTTGACGGCGAGAGGTGGGATGACGTCTCATGCCGTGCCGCCGTCGTGGCTCGAGGATGGGAAAAAAAGAGGACAAAACAAAGCAAGCTGGCAAGAGCTCGTTCGATTGCAGGCCCTCCATGCTCCATGACCCCATGACCTGAAAGAATCTCGCTAGGGGATCTGATTCAGTTAGCAATCGCCTTCTTCGCCAGCCCAACGACCTCCGATTGACTGCTTCAGAAATTGGGGCGATGGTTTTTGTCGAGTTTCCCATCAATTCGGGCGTGCTTCTTGATAAGGATTGATAAATACAAGCTGCCTCCCCCATTGTTGCTGCTCTCATCGCCTTTCCAGTTATTGTTGTTGTTCTTCTCGCCCATCAGATCCCGGTACCCGACGGCGGAGGATCCCCAATAGAGCGGCATGCTCCACATCAGAGCCGTCCCGTAATATTCGGAGGCCCTGTTCTACAATTTAAAATGTGGCCCCAAATTTTTATTTCATAAATCTATTAAAAATAATAATAATTAAATAATAATTACTTAAGTTTAGAAAATATTACAAAAGTAATAATATTATCTATTAATGTTCAAAAAGTAAAAATCGTCTAGCATTATTTGAAATAAAATCCTCTATCAGCCCTTCATTTTCTCCGTAAATTTTGAAAAACGAAATCAATCCATCTATTTCTAAAATATCATCAATAAGTATATCTTTGGATTGTAAATATTTACTAACCAATTTGTTGAGTGCAATATTTCATACCTAATAACTAATAAAACAATAAACTCAAAATCACTAAGTTCATTTTGTGCACAAAATTTAGCTTCACTTCTATTTTTCGAATTGCCATCAAGATCGACTACTAGTATTCAGGCTCATCAATTCTCTGTTTCTTTTATGCTTAGAACTACCTTTTTCAAATTTTTGGGTTGACATAATTAAAAATTATAACTAAAAATTAATGATTCCAAATTTCCAATCAACTGTTAAAGAAAAAGAAAAAAAGGTTAGAACTTAAAGAAAAGTTCATTAGGAGCCGGGATAGTAGGGATAGACATTTATTAAGACGTTAAATACTCTAACTATTAGTTTTAACCATCAAATAATTCCCAGCCCAGTGGTTAAGTGCCCTTTTTATGGACAACGTGGTCCAAAGTTCGATTGCGACGGCTGTCATCCTTTGGCGTTTGTTTTTTCTTTGATCTACCAGCTGCGCCTTTTATGGACTTTGAGGCCCAGTTTGGAGCAAAGCCCAAGGGGGTGCAGCTCTACCATGCCAGCCCAACAGGCTCGGATTATGAGGTCGAATTTGGCTTTGACTACGCTGGGCTTATGGATTATGAGGCCCCCAAAAGATGAGGTCCTGTGCTGTGGGTCAGACCAGCACAGGGTCTGTGCCGGGCCTGCTCCGCTTCAAGGTATCCAGGACGGTGAGGAACCGATTACCTTGGCGGAAGACTTTGTTGATACGATTTTGTTGTTGCTAGGGAGGGGCGACACTGTCAACGACGATGCGGACACCAACGACGTTGACATCCGAAACCAATGGATGTTGATCGTGACCGCAGAGGAGTCTCTGTTAGATTAGTTTTCATTTTCTTGTTTAAATATTAATTAATAATATACTGAAATTGTCCAATTCAGTAATTATATTGCCACGTCAAACAATAGATTTTTATGCCACGTCAACAAAAATTGTCCAATTCAACAATTATATTGCCACGTCAGAGCCAAGTAACGGTCAAATGGATTGAAAGTTAACAATTTGGTTACAATTTTGATTTTTTGAAAGGTTTGGTTATTATTTTGATTAAAATGACAGGTTTGGCTATCATATTGTATTTACCCTTAATTTTTAAATTAAGGGAAAAAGTACAATGAGATAAAAATAGATGAGTAGTTGATTACTTTTTGCTTCAAATCTTACGTACAGAAATACAGAATACAAAGGAAAGTAAAATAAATATTTGGTGTAAATTGTCGGCCGAGGGTTCAATTCCTTTATGCACGGACTCGGAGGGAACAAGAATATATATCGGATCCGGGAAGGAAAACACTTGAACGTTTCTCTACCGCTAGTTAAGGAATTGTTTCCGGTAGACTGAATGGAAGTCGGAGGACACAACACATCGATCTATAATAACTCTTCACAACTTAGCCATACTAACTGATCGAGCATTCATCCCCTTCCCCACACCTCTGCTTCCACACCTACCACCAAATTAACAAAGCTTACCGTAAACGTCAGCAATGGCTACCGGCTATTGTCTTGTCGTCCTCACCATTACGCTTCTTTCATTAGCTTCTTCCCCTGCTCTCGCCACCGATGGCAAGCCGCTTCAGGATTACTGCGTCGCCGATAAGAATGGAGGTATGGGTAGAGTATGAGTCATACGAGTACGGAGTATTATGATATACCACGAGTATTGTTATTTAATTTACAAGAGTTATAAATTCATTATCAATGTCGTAAAAGTTAAAGTGTTTTCCATATTAGTTTCAGTGTGTTATTATAGAAGCATGAGACTGCATATTACGTTTAGAGGCAGAGCCAGCTTGAAATTGGGTGGAATTCCTATGGGTTTGTGCTGCATATTAATACTCTAGATTATAGAAAAAATCAAATCGCGTCTGTAATTGTTTATTCTAAATTTACTAGTCCTCAATTCACTATCGAATTCTCCATCCTAGAATGAGTGAAATCTTGACTACGTGCGATAACAATGGACTCTCTTCATTCGTTCGTTGTTAAGTATATTGTGAATCATAAAATCGTCGTCTTTGTTTTTTAGTGCCGATGAATGGGTTTGCTTGCAAACCGCCGCAGTCAGTGACGGCGGACGATTTCACCTTCAGCGGGCTCAACAAACCGGGCGACACCAACAACCCGGCCGGATTCAAAGCCACGCTGGTGACCGTGAACCAGATCCCGGGCCTCAACACCCAAGGCCTGTCCATGGTCCGCCTTGACTTCGCCCCCGGTGGAGTGAACGCGCCACACATCCACCCGAGGGCGAGTGAGCTGCTGATCGTGATGGAAGGCTCCCTCGAGGTCGGGTTCGTCACCACCTTGCCGGAGACCAAGCTCATCACCAAGGTCCTGCAAGCCGGGGAAGCGTTCGTGTTTCCCCAGGCGCTGACGCACTACCAGAGGAACGTCGGCAAGGAGGCAGCCGTCGGGATCGCGGCGCTCGACAGTCAGAACCCTGGGACCCAGCCGGTGGTCGCGGCGGTGTTGGGTTCGTGTCCCAAGATTCCGGTCGAGGTTGTCGCCAAGGCGCTTCAGGCTGATGACAGTGTGGCCACTCAGCTCCAGTCTAAGTTCAAATGATGACGATACCACTGTTGTTCATGGTGCATGCATGGATTGATTAATGGAATTCTGCATAGACTAGTTTATTAGACCGAGGGTTTGAGACAGAGTCGAGAGAAAATTGAGTATGGGTTGAGAAGGAGTTGAGATTAAGATTGAGAAAATGGGAAGATAGAGATTGAGTATTGAACTGAAAATGTACTAAAGGTTCGATCTGATTATTCGATTAGTAATGCAATGAAAACGATTACACTATATAGTCCGGATTTCAAAACATAAAAATTACTGGTATGATGATATCATAATATCACAGTACATTACCATCTTACAATGATATTATAGTACTACTACCTCATCTCATCATTGTAACTTATTTTTTTTTTTATAATGGTGAAGCTTTATTAGAAAAGGGAACAGCTGTACACAAGGAAACAGGATCAAGAGAGATGATCCTGAGCAGTTCAGAGAGAAAGTAAACAAGTCAACAGAAAAAAAAAAAAAAAAACACGAAACGCAACAAGAAATTCCCAGCAAAAGACAGCCCCCACAACGGACACTCAAATCGCCTCCCGTCCATCCTTAAGCTCACCCCCTAAACACCTCAGCCCGCGAAAACAAAATACTTTCCCCCACCGCATCAAGCAGTAACGACATCAAAGATTCCGCGCAGCCACAGGAAACAGTTAAGAACAAGCAAATCCCCCGCGCAGCCACCGGAAACAGCATCGCACCAACTCTCCGCCGGGAAAAACCCAATAAGAAGGGATCCAGCAACTGCCTTCATCCCCGATGAGTCGCGCGATCCCCTGAAACAGCCGTATACATACACGAGAATCCAGAACCCACATCCTCCTCACTAATCTGTTACTAAACTAAGTCCTTCTCTGACAGCCATCTCCTTCCCTCTGCTTTCTGCACCTTCCCGTTTACCACCATCCATTCTAGGGCCTTCCTCGCCGCCTTTTTTCCCACCACCATCATGGATGTTGCTTTATCCTCGAACGTCCTCTGGTTCCTCTCGAGCCACACAGCCCACCAAATGGAATGTAAAATGCATCCATCGAACCACTTCTCAATTTCATCTCCATCTGCAGATGGCCAGTTTGCTATAACTTGAACGATCTCACCATTCCATCTCGGTGTCCCACTCCTCCTGCAGAATATCATACTCCATATGTTCCTAACGTATTCGCATTCCACAAGCATGTGATGGACAGACTCCTCGTCCTTCATACAGAGAACACATTTATTCGCTAAACACCAACCTCTCTTCTTCAAATTGTCTAGAGTTAGCACTTTATTGTGGTAAACCAGCCATATGAAGTAGCAGATTTTACTCGGAATCCACGAGACCCAAACTTTTTCCACAGGGAAATCTTCTATATCTCTTGAACGAATGCCTGCCAGCTCCCTATAAAATGATCTCACCGAGAAATTCGAGCTTGCCTCTTGTTTCCAAGTGATCCTGCACGGACTATGAGAAGAAAATGCCAAATTCACAGAGTTTAACAGATTCATAAGATTATCCCTCTCCCTTGCTGCCCCACCCCTCAAATCATATTTGAAATCAAGATTCCAACTCACCAACTCACCATGGATGTTCGCAGTGTCGGATAGAAGAGCTTCAGGGTCAAGGACAGCAGCGGCGACGCGAGGAAACGAAGCAGCCAGCACAATCCCAGGGATCCAACAGTCGTGCCAAAAGGAGACTTGAGTACCGTTCCCCGGGTCAATCGCAGCAAAATTCCAGAACTGATCATATTCTTTACTGATGTTAGCCCAAACAGACTTGGAGAAACCACTTCTTACCCTCTTGGTCTGCCAGCAGGAGACTTCATTCGGATATTTGTAATTAATCAATCCGCGCCACCAACTTCCTCTCTCTGTTGCGAATCTCCATAGCCATTTTGAGAGCATGGCGTCATTGAATAGCTCCAAATCATGTATTCCAAGACCTCCCTTCTTAACCGGCGTCTTACATACCTTCCATGGAGGTAGCAGGTGATAAATTATTTTCGTAGAATCATGCCAAACTATACCACCCATGGTGGTAGTATGATAGCATAATACTACTCGATGATAGTATAACAGTACTGACACCACCATGGTAACTAACGATTCATTGGTAATGTGCGATGGTAATGCAATCCAACGTGATATGATAAGACCACAAAATACCACCCCTACCACCATGGTACTTACTGTGTCATGATTAGAAGATGATAAAAATATGTTAGACCCAATCATGACACTATACCACCTCGTACCATATCATGAAAACTCATTGTGCCTTACTGGTATAAGATGATAATTAACTGTTTAAAAGAAGAAGTTCAAAATTATTATTTCATAAAGTCACATTACCAGTGGTGTTATTTTTGTAATTAACCAAATCTTGAAAGAGGTGTTATGTCATTAAAGTTCTAATTAATTATTTTATGACAATTGAGTCCAAATTAAACACAAATCAATAGATATTCAACCTACTTGAACCCGCTTAAATCAATGGGGATTTTATATGATGTCGAGTCGGTTAAAGCAAGTTGAAACCGGTGTTAAAGAATTGGATCTGACCCAGGTTTTATTGTTCTTTCCTTGCAAATTTTACGTTGTGCAGACCTTGCAAATCTTTTGTGTTTATGGTTTTGGGTTTTATGTCGGGTTAATCATCATTTCCTCGACCCGATTAAAATGAGTTAAACCCGGTGATGTCAATTTGTTTCTAACCACGAAGGAGTTTTTCTATGTTCTAATTAATTAACTTATGAATAAACCCGAATTGATCCCAGATCAATGGGTGTCCGAACTAAATCCACCCGTTAAAGTGAGTTTACGTCGATTTTACGAACTTTTGGTTGCCGTCGAGTTTTGCACACTTAAATCGATGCCTCGTCCCATCAAACGAGTAC
Organism: Linum trigynum; assembly: GCA_964030455.1. Classification (NCBI taxonomy): domain Eukaryota; kingdom Viridiplantae; phylum Streptophyta; class Magnoliopsida; order Malpighiales; family Linaceae; genus Linum; species Linum trigynum. The sequence continues at coordinate 37,713,352 of OZ034820.1, forward strand.
CTTTTTCGTTATGTACTGAAATTTAAGGACCAATAACATAATTATATTTTCCTTCATTATTCCTTCCCTTGTATTTGTTCTTATCCACTCATTTTTCATCTCTTTCTCGTAACTCCTCCCACCCACCGGGAGCATATAAGGTGGATAACCTTGTGGTCAATAACTATGTATAACTCAATAAGAATCCGCCATATTAGCACCCCTTATCTATCCTGAAAAGCCTTTAACTTTTCCCCATACTTTAACATACGATCTCTCACTCGTTTAAAGATGGAATTTAAATTTTTTTACACAGTTAGATCAGATTAATTGTACTCTTCAAAATGATATCCACTTTGATATATTTTTGGAAAAAAATTGAGCCATTTTTTATCAGTCTATACCATAGGGTATTGACTGGTATTGAAATAAGAGTATATCATATGATATGAAAAGCGTACTATGGTGGTATGAACATACCAAGAGTGTAGGATGTTTGAATACATGATAATAGGAGTATACTAACTGTCATTTACGACTTTGAACATTGTGTACCACAAGATACCACCACGTACCAAGGTGGTATTGTATGGTATTGTGTGAAATTTTTCGGTCCTAAATTTTATTCACCCATAATTTTGTAGATCCAATAGATCATGATGAACTCGTTCCTTCTGTGCAAAAAATTTCAAAAACGACTTCAAAACGAAGAAGATACTATATGTTATGCAGTTGCTAACGAGAGGCAATAAAAAAAATTCTGAAAAATATTGTAAATGGATCTCATTTTGTAGAGCATAACGAAATTGTTGCATCTGCGTAAAAAAAATTGAAATCCGAGTTAAAACGAAGAAAATATGAGTCGATTAAGAAAACAACTAAACAAGGGAAAATAAAAATGTATTTAATTCTCCAACCTTAAATCTGGATTTTCTAAATGATAGGTCCAGATTTAGTTACTCGCTGTATCTTGAACCCCGCCTACCTACTAATCAATCAATTTTCATCTCTCCCTTTCTCTCATAAGAAAAAGACGAAGGAACAAAAAGAAGCACTAGGAGAAGAAGACGAGGAAGAATGCAAAACTCGCTCGCCTCGATCGTGCTTTCCCTGTTCGTGTTTCCTGACGATGACGATCTTTTTCCATGAGAGGTTTTAGTAGAAGAGAGAAAAGGAGTGGAAACTGGAAAGTGATGGAAATATAAAATAAACTCATTTTTCGGCTCTTTTTCTGCGTGAGAGAGATGGAGAGAGGAATGAAGTAGGAAATGACAGAAACTAAAGTAAAAATGAATACAAAAAAATGAAAAAGTTAAAACTCACAAAAGCGGGCAAAATTCGTTATAGGCACAAAATGTGTCCACAACGGGTCCAACTCGCTTTGATTAAGTTGAATCAGGTTGGAATTTGGATACACATGGTTTTAGGTTCAATTGTCATAAAGGGAAATAAATCCGCACCTCACCCAACCTTTCAGTTACAAAAATGGGTAAAATTTGTCTCTGGCCAAAATTCATAAAACATAGGGTTCAACTCGCTTTGACCGGGTCAAAGTAAGTTGAATACACGTGTACATAAAAGGAACCAAATCCATACTTAACACAACCCGTCCCAACCCAAAATTCGTCAACATTGGGTTCAACTCATTTTTACGGGGTCGAATTACGTTGAATACAATGGATTCAGGTTCAATCGTCAATGCTGGATTGAACTCGCTACGATCGGCTTGATAAAGCGGGGTGAGTTTTAAACAACATTCACACACGAACCAATAAGAGGGCATAACCCAAAATTCGGCAACACCTGGACCTGCCAAAGGGGTTAGTTTTAAACAAAGTTCACACACGACCCTATTCATCAATTACAAAAGCGGATGTAATTCGTTCTCGAACCAAAATTTGACGCACCGAGACCAGAACAAATTAGGTTGAATACACTACACAATACACATGTGTCAATTGTCATAAAAGGTAATACTAAAAAATTTAATTAATTAAAAATGATAAACAATAAAAAAATCACAATTGATGTGACTAATCTTCTCTTTCTTCCTTAATTTTTTTGGTTCTTGTACAGAAAGAGGGAGAAATGAAAATGTTTTTATGGTCTGCCTAGAAGGAAGAGAGAGAAGGCAAGTTGGATGATTGGGAAGAGAGACAGGGAATAAAAATCCAAAAATATCCACAAAACTTCCAAACAGACACCTAAAGTTTTCATCAATTACAAAATGGTCACTTCTTTGATTTGACTCTAAGAAACAGTGTCACTTTTGCTTGTTCTCTTAAGATTATAAAATAATTGGTGCTATAGGTTTTAACCTTTATGGTACAACTGGAAATTGTACATTCAATGTTATTGTACAGTTTTAGATTATACCTACACTGTTTTGTACATATTCTTTATGGTACAACTTGAACTTGTACCTTTATGTGATGGTAGAACTTCAACTTGTAAAGTTGTACCATAACATAAGAGTACAAATTCCTTTATGGTACAACTTGAACTTATACATTTAATGTTAGGGTACAACTTCAAGTTGTACATTAAAGCACCAATACTTTATAGCATAGTAAAAGGGCTCCTCTACTTGCTGGATTGATGTTGAGGTAAGCCTTTCCTCCTTTTTATTATATGACCTCAGAGAAAACCCAAGGGCTGCTGGTTTAGTTCCCCGTTCCAGTTATATACTCATTCAATTTACAACAATCGTTTGTTATTGAAGGATTTGTCATATGATTATTAAATTTGACGGTACTCTTATTCGTTTTATTTTGTCGCTCTAGGAGGGTGACTGATTGAGCAAACAACTGTGATATAGGTATGCTCACTATTGGAGCACTCTAATTTTTAATAGGACCTTCTCATTTGTACCCGATTGTTACTCTTGCTGCGTAGGCACCTACGGAATGCTTCTAAAAGTCGTAGCAGAAGAACTTGGGGGCTTCAAGACACAATATGAAGAATCCGGAATGGCAAGTTGGTGAAAGAGGTCACAAGAATTCACTCTGATAAGCTCTTCTAGGACATAGATGCAAACTCCAGTTATAAAATGAATGCTCGCCCATAGAGAAATAACCAGCCTCTTGAATCCATTGCTCTTTGTCTCTCTGTTTTCTTACGCTTGAGGGTTCCTTGCCAAAGCGGCAAATTGATACGATAGGGTGGATTGAACCCAACAACAGGGGGAAAGAGTATTGGATAGTGAAGGGAGAACAAAATTACAAAGATTAGGTAATCCTCTTTTTTTTTTTTAAAGGATTTCTCTTTCCAATTTCCTGTTATTTGGTCACTAATCCCCAAAAGAATCTTCAATCCTGCTTAATATATCGTACTAGAATCAATACCGTGGCTATGCTGCGTGAACTAAAATTGCAGAAACATAATCGTGTGGTGAGCATATTAGGTGATGGCAAACCAGGGTATTGTACATAGAATACTACACGCACACAATTGAAGCAAAATATGCTATGGTAACAATCCCAACATAGGAAGATCTTGACGACAAAGGTAAATATTAGTACATGGTTCTCAAAGCAATAAGCCAGCCAGCTTTGGCATAAAAGCAAAACTCCAATTTTCTAACTTTTGTCCCAAGTTGCAGAATGAACTAGGGGCCGTTTGGTAGTTCTGATTGTTAGAGTTGTGTTTATTGAATGCATGCATTGTGCAGAATAGAATGTTTGGAAGTGTCAAAGTGTAAAAAAATGCATGTATTATTTTAGGTAGGTCCCACCAACAATCACAAAAAATGATGCATTAGCTCCACCTTCCACAATGTAGCACCATTAGTAAAAAGAAGAAAGCTCTCCCATGCATACAAATGGGTCATTTTGGCATGAAATTAAAAGAGTGATGGATAAATGAACATAGCATACTCCAGTCATGTTTATGGTGCTGAAACAGAAGTAAACAACAAAGCATAAGCCAAGCAGCATAAAGTAAGTTTAATAAATCAAAGTTGCAGTATAGAGCCGGTGTCATATACATTCATCAGAAGAAGGTAAAAGTAATAACATGATGGGCTATGAATGAAATTTTTTGAGAAGATCCCATAACTCAATTGCTAATATGGTACTCATGGATATTCAAATGAAAAAAATAAGCAACAAATTTCAAGGAACTCAAGTATCTAGAATTCCATAGTTTTTTTTATCCAAGATAAGCCCTCAGGGTATGGCCGGTCAACACAATTACAAGAAAGACACTAAAAAAGAACGGTTGTCCGTATGCAACCGGACTCCCGATAAAAGAGCCTGTTTTGCGACGAGGTGGGCAACTCTGTTGAAGCTTCGAGGAGCAAAAAGACACTAGACAGATAGGAAGGAGGAAAGGAGAGAGTGAACTTCCTCTAATATAGCTCCCGCTGTATTTTGGCATCACAAATAGCAAGTAATTCTGATATATAGGCATCTGTGGTGCCTTGATAGAATTTACCAACTGCAAATGTGATATTTCCATTACCTGAAAAGCCGACGAAGCCAGTTGCACATCCTTGAGGGATTTTTGTTGCCCCGTCAAAATGAACTAGGATACCTTCAGTAGGGAGGGAAACATTTGTTCTCCTTCAATGAGGACCTTGGCCTGTGGAAGAGTGTGACCTTCTAACTTCTTCGGATCTTTGAACCTTCTGTACCTCTGCCATTCTCCATTCCTCCACCTGCGCTAATAGTTGCCTGTATAGAACATGTGACTTGTATAAAACGTGTCCATAAGTAGCCTTGCATCGGCCTTTCCATATTCTCCAAAATAAGAAGACAATGAAAGCTACATCATTCTTGGAGATATGGGGCGTGAAAAAGAGGTTTCTCCACGCAAGATCCATAGAACTTTCCCTCATCATATCTCTTATATGGTCAAGGTCAGATAATGTCTACAGTTCTCTAGTGATTCTACAGTCGAAGAAGCAGTGCTTGAAGTCTTCATTTACCTCGCATCAAACAGGACATATACTTGATGAAATAATTTTCTTATAAAGGAGGATTCCTTTAACTGGTAAAAATCCACGCACCAATATCCAAAGAAAGAATTTGAGTTTAGGAGGTATTGGAATATTCCACATGAATTTTCAGAACTTGGTGTTCAAAAATTCTGGCAGGGAGTTCCTGGGTGAAGTTAAACCATCCGAAAGGAGGTGGTACTCCGATTTAAATGTATAGTGACCATACTTGTCATAGTGCCAAATCAAAGAAAATTTTAGCACACACTTTCACCTTCATAGAATATTGTGAAAAACTAACCAACCAAAGGAAAATCCAAAAACTTAATACCCTGATATTCCCCAAACCACATATGTTTTCTAGGGAAATATTTGGTAATAGGTAACCTAAAAGATATTTGAACTCCTAATATTTTTTTTTCTAATCCATCATGGGTTCTCTATCCAAACCAACCATTGAATGACACATTAAGGAACAATTATAAGTTATAACTTAAAAGGGAGAAGGCAAAAGTGAAAGAAAGGAAATGCCATATTACCAAGAAGGTTCAGCAACATAGCATAGAGGACAATGGAAGTGATCTCCCTGATTTCAGTTTTGATTGCCGATAATTGATTGCTATGAAACTATGGAAGTGATCTCCCTGGAAAAGAGATCAAACAATCAAGTACTTTATAATCATTTCTAGCTGTCATGTTGCATAACATCCAGAAAGATACTAATGTACTAATTAGAAAGCGGCTTCCCTCTATATACAAAAGCCACAACAAATTTGATGCTATAATACATCATTTTGATATGCAAGCTTTGGTAGTCAGTAGAACAACAATCATTATAGGGAACGCATCTCAAAAGCGACCGCCTTGGTTAGCTCATCAATAGCCTCACGCTTTCTTATAATCGTCTATAAGCACTGGAACAATAGAAAGCAAACTTTATCAGGTCAAACAAATGAAAAGCAGTCAATTGAAGAAAACAATTAGCAGCCACAACATTGAGCAAAAGCTTCACATACTAACGAACTTCATATATCAAAGAAATGGCTGGCAGAAGATGGTCAAAATCCATACAAACAGACAGTAAGAACTCATTACTAGGATCTAATACCAATCCGACTGACCATGATATGCAGCATTAATAGAAGGACATTGTGTGGCACTCATCAAGCCAACCGTTATAAACTTTAACAAATCCCCCCTCTTCTAGCGTTGTACCAAACCTGGAAATTGTAATGCTTAATTATATTTGAAAACATTGAGAAGGACTTTGAAACTAAGTAAGAAGATGAGAAACATAATTCTCACATTGAGTTCAAGATGAAAGTGATTGGACATAAATCACGTCTTTGAGATGTCACCCAAAATTTCCAGTTCAGCAATAATGGCTTCCTGAAAATATGAAGAGATAAAAAGCAATTCAGGAATGGAAAGCATATCAGCAATGGCTTCCGGAGAAAATAAAACCTTTGTATCCAATTTCAGTAAATGAAGCAAGCAAGAACATATTTGCAACTCATACCCTCTGTGAAAGCATAACATTGTTCTTCAAGTTTTGAGTTGCTAAACAGGCCAACTGACCTATATGTCTGCCTTTTCCAACCTGTAAATTAGATAGGAATAATTAGCACCCAAGTCAAAACCTTAAAGTAGTAAAAACCATTTGAAGATAACCTGTATGTACTCACGGTGAGCCAGAACTAGATGAAATAAAGAGAGAACAACAAGTGACGGAACCTGAAAGGAAGCATTAAATAGAATTGAACAAATCATACCTCTTTGTCGAATAGCAGAAGAGTGATACAGATTAAGAGGCAGAGTTCTTCCCCTGAACATTAAAATATGATAATATTTGCACTCATGTTCTAGGTCTTAGTTCTGCAACTGAACTCTGCAATCAACATCTTTCACCACAATTGTAGATGGGAAAAATAGAAACTTATAACCAATTAGTCAAAATCCCAATTAAAAATAAGTGGTTCCGACTGGAAAACGAATCATAATACATGTAGGGGCACACGAACTGTATATGAATAACAAAACGACCTCTAAACCTTAGCCTTCCATCAAACAGAAAACTGGCTGCAACAACAACATTACTGAACAAACAAAACCGAATGTCTTCATCATGTATGTTCAGCATGATGACCAGGAGGTCTAATAATACAACAACATAATCTAACTCTTTTTTTGCAGAACACAGAAGAAAGCAACACTTGGAAGTTCCTCCAAACTAATAGCGCATACATGGTGTCAGATGCAAAAGTAGAGATGAACCGAAAAGCTTCTTAACACCAGCAATAGAATAACCAACATATTTCAAAATGAAGGTGATGCTTGCTAACATGTGAATCAAATATAGTTTCAAAAGCTAGCCAGCTAGCTTCTACAACCGAAGTCTCCTCTACATAGGTTGCTGGGATTAAGGAGGTTGCTTCCATTTGGCCAACTGGATGGGTTCCTAATTCACTTGGTTCATCTCTAGGGTTCCTTTTATCATGTAACCGAATATTACAAATATTCATGTAACCTAATATTGCAAAACATTATACAAAAACTGATGCTCTAAAACACAACACCTAACAATGGCCAAGTGTAACCAATGAAAGGGACTGCAGTATAGTGGCACAAGTAATATATATCGAATCCACGAGTCTCTAGAGTTACTATTACTCAGCTTCAGTTCATTATCTAGAAAACTAGATTAAGGATTGATTAACTAAACTACTCTACTAACTAAACTAAGTAAAACTACTAATTACAGTTTGGAAACTCACTTAGGTATGATTCCCCCTAGCTCCTCAATTAGGTCCAAGTTGTAATTCCTTTTGGTTGATTTACTGTTGATTAAACTGCGGAAGATCCGACAGTAGCTTGGAATCTCTTAAGCTGACCAAGCCCTCTCAGTCTAACTATCCGGCAGACGACTAGTCTTCACCGGGATAGAAAGCTGAAGCAATAAGCACAGAAATCCACTACTGGAATTGGATTCCAGTACAAAGCAGTAAACTGGCTAACTCTCGTATAGCCAATCTCCTACTACCGAATGATGAGACTCTAGCAACCTAATCAGATTCTATCTATCTCAGATTGCAGCAGGAATCAGGAAAAGTTGATCAGACTTCAATTGACTCAATAAACATGCATCATTCGATTATAATCAAACAATATAGCATCCAAAACTTCATACAAGAAAGATCCTAACTCATGGAACTAAGGTTCCTCAAAACCTAAGTGAAGGGAAGTTACTCCATAGAGAAGAGAGAGACTGCAGAAATCTGATCTATATCTTCAATCTCCATCTCCAAGCTTGATTCCCGAGCTCCAATGGTGAAGAAATCCTCCAAAATAGCTCCAAGAATGTTCCCAAGTCGCTCTCTCTCTCTAGGGTTCGTCCCTTGGGTGTTTGGGATCCAAAACCCAGCTCTCTCCCTTTCCTTTTACTGAAAATCGGGTTTTAAACAGCAATTCCCGACTCACACGGCCAGGCCACACGGCCGTGTGGCTTTCCCAGCTGCCCGTGTGAAGGCTCGGTGATTTCCACACGGCCACATGGCCAGGTCACACGGCCGTGTGGGTTGTGCCCGTGTGGCTTGCTCAGCCTCTGTTTAATGCTTCGTTTCTCCCTCGTCCGGACTCCGAATCAGTCGCCGTTTGATCCCAGACGCTCGTAGTCTCGTCCTCTTTCTTTTCATGACAAGCTTGCATGATGATTTGTCCATAAAGTGAGGTAGAAATCCATTCTTCTTCAGGTCATACCCGAGTTTCTTCTCCCGAATCGTCAATTGATCTCTGATTGACTTGAAACTTGCGCCTATGCTTCACTTTATGTGCTAGGACCTGAAATGTGACAAAGGAACACAACCTAGCGTAAAATAGGCCAAAGACACGATAATTCAAGCTCAAACAATCAAGAAACAAAGGGGAAAACATGTGCAAATACGAGTCATCAAATCCCCCCACACTTAACTGTTTGCTTGTCCCCAAGCAAACCTAACTCAAACCAATGCAGCTCTCCAGAGCTCTATAGCAACATACAACCCCGATCGTTGGTAGAGGATTTCCTAGATCATATAGCAGCTTACGAGGTCAACTGGTCTTCTAAGACGTTCCCTATCTCTCTCAATGCGAGTACTAGACTCAAGCGAGGATCATGAGAAAAAGTAGAAGTAAGACAGTCAGTTCATGGATAAAGGGACTCACACCATTCACAACCAAGGATTCGTTGTACCGGGGTGCTCTTTCACTTCATTTCACCGTTGGAACCCCTTTTTCTCACTTTCATTTACATTTTTTCTTTCGTTTGGTGGGGTTCCAACTGCAGTCTTTTGCACGGTCGACCCTTATTAGTCGAGCAAGAGCAATTTCTGTACATCTGGAGCTCGCCAGAGTACTTCTTTTAACTCCTTTTCCTCAACTCGTGTGGAGGGTCAATGAAATTAAGGGGGGTCGGAAGCTCTATCCGTGCCCTTAAAAACACATCCTCAAGTAGGCAAACCGTTCAACGAGTGGAAGTTTTACTTGTACTAGAGACAACTTAGCTTCACCTTGTAGGAGTACCCCACTAAGGATCACTAAAATCTCTTCCAAAACCCGATTTTGTGCAATGAACGGTGCCGCACACGTTGGGTTTACCCTATGTTTAAGATTTAATGATTTTGACATGGAGGACCAACTGCTTCCCATTTTCCATATGAGCACCCTGTTCGATACACGAGTCCATAACATAATCCAAACAGAGTCACCATTACCACATGAATTCAACGGTCTTAGCTCCACTAATTCACAAAATCAACTGGCACAACAGAGAGCTAGATAGGAAAAATCTTATACTTCAACATCCTCCATAGTGCTACACTACCTCCCTAGGTTGCACATTACTATAGAGACTGTCAATTCAAAGCATACTGAGCAGGCAATTTGCAAGGAAACACGTACTTGGAGCCCTCAAATTTAAAAATTTGGACAGTGGACTAGGGTCCAAGCACACAAACAGCCAAACATTCACCCGCATACATAATCAAACACCACCCCCCCCCCCCCCCACACACACACTTAAGCACGACATTGTCCTCAATGGAGGAAAGATAAGGAGGGTAGAACGAAGTTACCAGATCAAGGGTGAATGATGATGTACGGGTCAGGCAGTGCATTCCAAGAAGAGAGAGTAATCAGAACACAAACACCACACAAAATCTCACAAAGGTTGAGTTATTGACTCTAAAATCAAATAACAAAACTGACTCAACCGAGGAGAAATAGAGAAAGAAATGCAAAACGACTGGTTGGGTTGCCTCCCAACAAGCACTTCTTTCACGTCGTGAGTCGGACGATGGCTCCTAAGTTTCGGTCCATGCTAGAACCTCCTTGAAGTTGAGGTTCTCGTCGATGAGGTGGAGTCTCAAGTCACGAGCATGTGGTGTGGCAGGTGATGAAGGCTCATGTACTTGATGCAGATGAAGTCTCCACCCTCGAGACCTCTTCTTCTCTTCTCTCGTCTCATTGCCCCAAACCAGATATGACAGCATCGACCGACCACCATCGCGTCCACCAAGAGGGACCGATGTCGATGTGGCCTTGGTCTGGCAAAGAGACACTGCAAATGGGTCCTTGCCAAGCAGTTCCTCAAAGTTTGGTGGGGATATTACTTGCAACTCATGGCCGGTGCATGCCTCTTCCACCTCAACTTCATCCTCAGCCTGGATGCCAATTGCTTCCTCAACCCCCCTTCCTTCTTCAAAATGTGGTCTCTCCCCTGGGAAAAGATCAAGAACCACCTCTTCTTTTCTTTCTTCTTCATCATCCACAACTTCCTTCCTCATCCTTGCTCGCTCTTCTTCTTCTAGAACAGATTGGAGAGCAAGTCGTCAAGCAATTTCTTCAATGGGATCATCTTGCATCTCCTCGCACGGGCCCAACATGTTAGAGCATAAATGAGGAAAGGTGTGGTCTGCAACCAAAGGACTTTCCTGATCATGGTTATCATGGGAGTTCTCTGTGATAACTTCTGTATGCTCCTCAACGCTCCCATAGCCTTTGTCATCCTCCACCTCTTCTAGCGTGGTAGCAGAAAGGTGATCTTGAGCAAGATGTGAGCAAACTTGCTTCACCCACTCTGTTTGCTTCGCTGAGCGCTGAACAGTCTCCTCCATATCATGGAGAAATGAGGGATCGGAAGTGGCAAGGGCTTTGATTTGAAGATCCATCTTGGAGCATGATCTCTCAGTGTCTCGAGCAAACTGCTCCACGAGAAGCCTTAATTGTTCGTTCGGATCCTCCAGTGAAGTGTAGCATGGCTCTGCAGAGTGGCCCGTGAAGGCCGCCATGGGTAACTCCAGCTCCGATGGCCCTTCTGGTTGTGGGAGAAAGTCTTCTTGGTAATGAGGTTGTTCTTGATATGCCCAGGGGTCTGATTGTTCTCCGTAGTAAGGGGGTTGGTACTGGAACCCGAATCCATAGTCTTCTCCTCCTTGATTGCTGTAGGGAGTCGCGGGGTAATACCACCCGGATGGTGGTGGATACCCCCAATGATTGGAGAAGCCATTAGGATCCATGATTCAGATCTGCACCAACAAAAACAAAAACACCCAAGTGAAAAGCAAGGGTGGAAAAGAAAAGAAAAGAAAAACGCTAAAGTAACAAACTTCTGCCTTTCCTAATACTCTAGAAAGTCCCCGGCAACGGCGCCAAAAACTTGATGCTCTAAAAACAACACCTAACAATGGCCAAGTGTAACCAATGAAAGGGACTGCAGTATAGTGTCACAAGTAATATATATAGAATCCACGGGTCTCTAGAGTTACTATTACTCAGCTTCAGTTCATTATCTAGAAAACTAGATTAAGGATTGATTAACTAAACTACTCTACTAACTAAACTAAGTAAAACTACTAATTACAGTTTGGGAACTCACTTAGGTATGATTCCCCCTAGCTCCTCAATTAGGTCCAAGTTGTAATTCCTTTTGGTTGATTTACTGTTGATTAAACTGCGGAAGATCCGACAGTAGCTTGGAATCTCTTAAGCTGACCAAGCCCTCTCAGTCTAACTATCCGGCAGACGACTAGTCTTCACCGGGATAGAAAGCTGAAGCAATAAGCACAGAACTCAACTACTGGAATTGGATTCCAGTACAAAGCAGTAAACTGGCTAACTCTCGTATAGCCAATCTCCTACTACCGAATGATGAGACTCTAGCAACCTAATCAGATTCTATCTATCTCAGATTGCAGCAGGAATCAGGAAAAGTTGATCAGACTTCAATTGACTCAATAAACATGCATCATTCGATTATAATCAAACAATATAGCATCCAAAACTTCATACAAGAAAGATCCTAACTCATGGAACTAAGGTTCCTCAAAACCTAAGTGAAGGGAAGTTACTCCATAGAGAAGAGAGAGACTGCAGAAATCTGATCTAGATCTTCAATCTCCATCTCCAAGCTTGATTCCCGAGCTCCAATGGCGAAGAAATCATCCAAAATAGCTCCAAGAATGTTCCCAAGTCGCTCTCTCTCTCTAGGGTTCATCCCTTGGGTGTTTGGGATCCAAAACCCAGCTCTCTCCCTTTCCTTTTGCTGAAAATCGGGTTTTAAACAGCAATTCCCGACTCACACGGCAAGGCCACACGGCCGTGTTGCTTTCCCAGCTGCCCGTGTGAAGTCTCGGTGATTTCCACACGGCCACAAGGCCAGGTCACACGGCCGTGTGGGTTGTGCCCGTGTGGCTTGCTCAGCCTCTGTTTAATGCTTCGTTTCTCCCTCGTCCGGACTCCGAATCAGTCGCCGTTTGGTCCCAAACGCTCGTAGTCTTGTCCTCTTTCTTTTCATGACAAGCTTGCATGATGATTTGTCCATAAAGTGAGGTAGAAATCCATTCTTCTTCAGGTCATACCCGAGTTTCTTCTCCCGAATCGTCAATTGATCTCTGATTGACTTGAAACTTGCGCCTATGCTTCACTTTATGTGCTAGGACCTGAAATGTGACAAAGGAACACAATCTAGCGTAAAATAGGCCGAAGACACGATAATTCAAGCTCAAACAATCAAGAAACAAAGGGGAAAACATGTGCAAATACCGAGTCATCAAAAACGAACCCAAAAGTAAAGGCAAACCGTTACTTACTCGAGAGGTACCCATCGAACTTGGTTGGAGGCAAAAGTGGTCCTGAACGCTTACCCATCCTGGAGAACTCGGGGGATTATATAGAGAGAAAGACCAAAGCAGTCACAATAGCTTCTCCATATTATTGTCTCTAGGTTGGGATAACCCTGGATACAACGACTTCATGTTCAGGTGCTGCGTTTTCTTGCTGAGCTGCATAAGAGGCTCGACATAAATCGTTGATTAATCAAACACAAATTATAAGTGGACCGAAACTCTAAAATTGAGAAAGCAAAGAGAGGGGGTGAGTAACTTTGGAAAACTAACTGATTGAATCCTCTCCTTTGGTTGAGTTAATGGCCATGAAAAACAAAATAGATGAAGATGAATCGAATCCACACCCAGGAACAGAGAAAGATCGCATCTCCTTATTCTCTTATTATTATTATTATTATTATTATTATTATTATTATTATTATTATTATTATTATTATCCTCGCACCAGGGACCTCCAGCCATCCATGTGGAGGAGGCACAATTTCAGGGAGGCGGGTGCGAAAATTGGGAGCACAGAGATTGGGAATCCAAAATGAGTGCAGCTCTAATCGAAAGATTTAAGCCAGAGAAGAGAAGCGCTCTCTCAAGAAGAGCAGCAGGGTAGGACTATAGAAAGCATTGGGGGTGGCGTGCGAGAGCCGCTGTCAGGAGGTGACAACCTCGAGAAGAAAACCGAAGTGATGCAACAACGGGAAGTGGGCTTCTGGATTTCCTAGATGAAAGGTGAGGGTAGCGATCGCGTCTATTAGCAGCAACCCTGCACTAAAATTACAGAAAAGGTTAGGGGAGTGGTGAAAGGATGGGAGGGCGGGGAAGCTAGGCCAGCTGCAAATTTTAGCGAACGGACAGTAGGGGACGACATGGGCGCCATAAAAAATTGTGGAAGACCATGTTGGCAAGAAGAATGGGTGGGGAAGCTCTTCACAAAGGAGTTTGATAGTTGTAAATGACAGAAAGTAATACAACAACGGGCAAAAAGCGTACCCAACTTTTATGTATAGAAAGAATGTTGTTTTGGACTTGACATGGTCTTTTGCTGCCAAGGTTGTTCCTACTCACATTAGTATGACATTGACTAATCATTATAATAACAATATAATTTCAATTGAGATAGTAATGTTAGCAGGATCAGAGACGTAGGGAAGTTATGGGATAGGTGTAATGCCTAAAAATTTATCTCTTATTGTATATTCTTTCTTGCCTTTCTATTCCATTTTTATAGAGAAATCGTCCTTTTAAGAAGCTATCCATAGGTTACTATATGTCAGATCACCTCCTTTCAAATCCGTCACACCCAAATCATGGGATGCAATTCCTTTTGACATTAGAAGGCATTGGATGCAACACCCTTCTTGCTTCAATCAACCTTAGTGTGATTCAATGATTCTTCTTTCAATTAGATAAGCTTCTTGGAACTCTGTTTATTTGTTAGAAGAATCTCCGGTTTACTTCTAGGCAACCAACATGTTTACAAGTCCACATGCACCTCTATTCACCCGTTATTTGTTTAGCCATATCTACAATGTGTAAATTTCAACATTGATGAACTTACTTGTCGCATTGCTATAACGCATAGCTACTATAATACCATTGCTTACCAATTTTATACAACTACATAATTATTCGAACTTAGCTTAAATATAAAAAAACATAATGGACATTCATGATTATAGCCAACGGCCACGAATAAACATTAGTTTTCCCCCTTCTCTCTGTGTTCTATATCTCTAAAAAATAGGGTGATCTTTCTTGTCTCATGATCTAAAGTGATTGTAGAAAAGTATTGCTATAACTAGATTTGCCCTTAACTTCTTTCCAGAAGAGTGTTTGACGATGGATTTTCCATTTTAAGCGAATGAGCTTTGGATTGTTAGGCTTTCCTTTATTCTTTTCAGATGTATTGCGGTATTTTCATTCATTAGCTTTGTGTATTGCAGCCTGGCCTGTAGAAGACCAAGTAACGCAACTCCAGTGGGAAATATGCAGAGGATGGGAGGAGACAACAGTTTGGGGGGTTTCCATTCATTTGACCCTTGAGTTTCCATTTGGTATTACCGATCCTTTTTGTTAATACACTACTGCTACTCCCTCTATTGATTTTGTTCTTTTGCATCCAAAAGATGAATAATTGAAGGACACGCATGGTTCATGACATTAAAGTTCGTGTTCGTTTATGTCAGTTGCTTTTCCCTTAATGCTTCAATTGCCTTCCATGACTCTAATTATAGTTCGTATTGCCTAGCATTTACAATTTTAATTCCTAGACCCGTAAATGCTTTGGTAAGAACAATATGCAGGACCTTATAAAAAAAGAACAATATCCAGGAGGTTCAAGTAAGGTTTGTAAAGTAGTTCTCTCATGGCATTGGTGTTCTATTTTAAGTCGTAAAATATTTCAAACCTCAACTGCGTCATGAAGTGGGCTGTATGTTGAGTCATGAATTATTGCTCATTGTTTTTCTTAGTAATGAGCAGGGTCACTCGCTCAATATTTCATCTTTCCTTCTTGTGATTCTTAGTTATCCTCGGGATAATATGCCTCAAACTAAGCCTCATTCATGCTTGGTTGTCCTTACTATGCTGCTTATAACAAAATGAAATTTGAGCTATTATCGTCAAGGCCTCACCAAATGGTATGTTCATTTCTACACTTGAAAGAACTCTTTATATGACGCCCTTTCTTGACATGGAATTTCCACTGAGACTTCTTTGATTTTCTTGAAGGTATATGCCCGATTCATTTTTTATGTACACTGCAAAAATGCAGCTTCCTTTTGAAAGTTGTATCTACTGAAGATATATGTCTGATATTTTCTTTATGCATGTATAAAATTGTTTTGTTTTGCTTCTTTCTAATCATTTGATCGCACTTACCCATTCACAAATGCTTGAGTAGTCGCCATGGCACCTATTGGAAAGTAAGATTCAGTTCAATGAGGCACATGTCATATTCTTCTTAGCTCTTGAAATATACTACTTCATGTGTTGTTATCCTCTCTTTCCCAGTTTTTAATGGTTTTCAACAACTTTGCAGTTGTAAAAGCCTCGGAGTTTGGGGGTGGACACTTAGCAATTAATGTCTTCCTTTTGAAAAATTGGTCTATTCTGTGTCTTTTCCAGCTCAATTAAAATGATTGTGTGCAGATTTTCATATTACGGTTTTCACTAAAAAATTGTTGTATGAACTTTCTTTTGTGTACCCTCTCTCACAAACTTTAGTTTTAGATTTTGTCAAGCGGCAAGTATTTGTAAGATTGTCAAACTAGCTTCTTCTCGAGCTTATTATTTGCCGCAACCGTCCCCTCGGGGTCCGATGTCATCGCGTCGGCATTTTGGGAGTCGCCATCGGTCTTACTTGGAGTGGATCGAACACTCATCGGTCGGCTCTAACCTTAGGGTCAGAACCGGGATATGGTCTGCGGTTAAGAGATTCAGGTTCGGGAGTACGGTTACGTGTGGGGAAGTTAAGCAACACCCCCACAACGCCCTAAATTGGTACTACTCAAGTCTATAAGTTTTATATTAGTTGGGTGTACTTTTAGTAATAATTTTGTAATTTTAGGGGTCCCATTGGACCATTGAAGAAATTAAATTGTATAATTGTAATTTAATTGTACGCCCAATGACGTAAACGATAAAGTTAATTGGTTAGTTGGACTTGAACCTTTTCAGTTGCCTACGTACCCGTTAGACGGGATCAAAGTCCACGTAGTTTGTTCGAAACTTTGATAATTTTAATTATAACTTTTACCATGTTTCACTAAACGTAATTCTCGTATTATGATTTTGTTAATAAAAATCCATTTAGATTATTATGAGGTTGTGACAATAAATGCAAGAATTTTAATTATTACGAAGCATTTTGACGTATTGGAAAAGAAACGAGATAAACTTAATCCACATTCAACATTTCGTATTGAGGATTTTAAACAAATAAAATTAAACAGGATGGTTAAATTAATGCATGAGTGGGTAGCAACCTAACTGGTTAAGGCGCAGGACACAGAGTCCAGTGGACATTGAATTTGGTGTTTTTCGTTTTTTTAGTGTAGAGATGAGGGAAGGGCATTTTAGTAAATGGCCAAAAAACCGGTGGCATGGGCGTGTAATTTCAACGAAACCCTAACGGCATTACTGTCATTTTAAACATGGGGGTATATAATCTCTAAACCAAAACCCTAGTTGAGATCAACCCTAAGCGGCGGCCCCTCTCCCGCTCGTTTTCTCAAGCTCTCTCGCCTCTCTCTCTTATCTTCCAGAGAAGCAAAACCAACAAAACCTACCCGTCATCAAACACCGCTGCCACCATCCTCTCTCCGCCTTCTTCTCGTTTCTTCTTCCCTATCCAGAGAAACAAAAATAAACCCTAGCCATTTAGCCCGTACTAAGAGAGCGCCGCCCTCTCACTCTCGACTCTCTCTCCCTCTCCCTCTCCGTCTCTCTTCTTCTTTTCTAGAGAAGAGGAGACTGAACCCTAGCCGCCTCTTCACTACTGCTGCCATCTCTCTTTCTACTCTCTCGGCGCGAGACGGGGAACCAGTCCACAATGACCCTAAATCGGTGTATTTGCTCAGGATAAAGGTAAAGATGGAATGCATGCCTCCATTTAGATTTGATTTTTTTTCTTCATTTTACGATTATGATCTAGTTTCTTTTCCTTTGGATTTTGTGTGAAGGGAAATGAAAAATGGGCAGTGGGTTACGCCGCCGCCGCCGACAGCAGCAAAAGGCCTTGATGTCGCAGTCGGTCACTCAAAAATGATCGGGAGACTCTTGATCTAGGTTAAATCGCAACATGCATGGTTTTGTTTTCTATTTTTCTGATTTTTCATTTGGACTCCTAATTTTTTGGTGTGCTTTTTTTTTTGTTTTGGATTTGGTCTCGGACGAGGGAGAAGAATAAGGGGGTTGACCGGATGAGAAGGGGAATCACCATCGATGTGAAACGCCGGCGATAGGGGGAGTAGACGGGTGAGTAGTGGCGGAGACGATTTAATTCCCGTTTGATACCTATTTAATCGATTCCAATTTCTAATTGTTGATTTATTTTGGTGCTGGTGTTGAAATTTACAGATCTGGGTAAGGATTGCTAAACTTGACTTTTTTGAACTAAATAAAAGATGAATTTTTTTTAACTTTTAGTTTAATTATGGATCTGTTTTCATGGAAAATGTTTTGTGTGCATAGACTTGGTAATCAGAGCTTTTTACTATATGAAAATCATGTGTTTGTTTTGGACTAAAACTGGAGTGTGGATCTAATGGTTTTCGGACTAAACTCATACTTCTGGTTTTGATAAAAGAGAATATTAATTTTGGGTCTGTTTTGGTTTAGAGATTGATCACTCAAGGACTGTGTTTCTGTCTAACCTAAGTAGGAAAAAAAAGACCTCTATATTGAAAATAGAACTTACTTTTGGCTTCTATAAATCGTCGCCACTGCTTGCGATTCCTACTACACAATAGTTGTAAATCACTGTTATTGGTTGTGATTTTATTGGTTTATGATTTTTAATTGATTGATAAATTGGTAAGGGTTTGTGAATTAGTAATTCGAGTGAGGCATGGTGATTTTGCTTAGATATGGATCTAAGCAAATGACCCCTACAAAGTGGTTTTACTTTTTTCTGGATAACTTAGTCTAATCGAATTTTGATTAAATTTGTTTATGTATGATGATCTGTTTTTATAAAATGTATGCTAAAGGGAAATATGAAAGCATGGCAGAAAATTAAAATAGACTTGAAATTAATGCAAAAATAATGAGTAAACGCAGAATTGAAACGAGCTTTATCTGAATAGTAGAGAACTTAAACGAAACACATAGTAGTAGTGATATGAAGGAACCAGAAGGTGGATTCCACAAGAATAAATTCGTGAAAAGTAGGAGCTATATCATTCAATGAAAAAGTTTTCGGTTTACAAGCACCAACCTGGTGGGCAACCTTGGATCTCGGATATCCTTCCTCTTTAGATATTACAACTTTGAACTTGTGGATAACTTTAGATCTCCAAGTAGATCGTCAACTATTACAACTTTGAATCAACTTAGATCATCACCGTGCGCATCGGGATGAGCTCATTCTTCTCGTTAGGCACCACTGTCATCCCACCCTTTTTGGGTACCACCTGGGTGGGACTGACCCACTCGCTGTCGGAAATGGCGAAGATGATCCCCGCGTCCATCAGCTTCACGATCTCTGCCCGAACCACCGCCTCCAGGTTCGGTGTCAATCTTCTCTGCGGCTGTCTCACTGGCCGCATCTCATCCTCTAGAAGTATCCGGTGGGAGCAAAAGGAGGGGCTGATCCCCTGGATGTCTGTGATCTTCCACGCTAGAGCTCGCTCGTACTGCTTCAGCAAGGAAACCAATCTGTTCTTCTGCTCGGGTGTGAGGGTCGAGCTGATGATGACTGGCAACTTATTCCCCTCCCGGAGAAATGCATACTCCAAATGAGGAGGGAGGGGCTTAAGCTCCAGCTCTGGTGGTTCCTCCAGGGAGGTAGTGATGCGGGTGGAGGATGAGATCGGTTTGAACAGCCTGTCGCCCTCCAAGAATGGGCCACTCTCCAACGTGGCCAACTACTCCACCAGCTGCGGCTCCTGCGATGCGTGCTCACCTAGCAAAATACAACGCTCAAGAGCATCGTCAGTACCCGCACTCGTTATGGCGAGTGCGGTCTCAAAATCAGTAAGCACATCACGGTAATCTATGTCATCATGCAAATAAGTAGCCTGTTCATCACCAGCACGCAAGATCAATTTACCACTATGCACATCAATAAGCGCCTTGGCGGCGGCGAGAAATGGTCTACCCAAAATCAAAGGCACATCCACATCCTCATTTATATCCAAAATAACAAAGTCAATAGGATATGTGAATGCACCGACATTAACAAGCAGATCCTCAATGATGGACGATGGAACGATCAGCTAACTGAATGCTCATCCTAGTAGCTCTAGGTTCACCTAGGTCTAACTTTTTAAACAAGTTGTAAGGCATGACATTTATGCTAGCGCCTAGGTCCGCCAAGGATTTTCCTACATGCATGCTGCCAATAACAAGAGGGATAGTGAAACTCCCTGGGTCTTTGCGCTTCTCGGGCAGCTTTTTCTGCAGGATAGTAGAATACTCCTCACTTAGCATCACTGTCGAAAGATCCCCAAGTTTCTTCTTGTTGGTGAGGAGGTCTTTCATGATCTTGGCATACTTGGGCATCTTCGACAGTGCCTCCACGAACGGCATGCTGATGTTGACCTGCTTCAACATTGCCATGAACTTGGCAAACTCTGTCTCGAGCTTGTCCTTATGAAGGCGAGTGGGGAACGGCAGCTGGGGTACATGCTCTTTAACCACAAGCTGCGGCTTGGGAGCAGGTGCTTCTCTGCCTTCCCCCACTTCTGCATTATCAGCTGGAGGTGTTGAAGCAGGTAGTGGCTCGTCTCGCCCGGGCTGGGCGGGAGCAGCAGATATGGTCTTGCCACTCCTGGTAGTGATGGCATCCAGCTGCTGGTGTGGTTCACGAGGGTTCGGAATAGTGGTGCAGGCAGAGTCCCCGGTGCCCTAGTAGTGTTTTGGCGAGCTAAGCTCCCAATCTGATTCTGTAGATCTTGCAGAATGGCACCTTGGTTTCTCTGGCCTGCCTCCAGTGAGGCTATGTTCTGATCCATCCTCGTGAAATTCGCCTGGCTAGTGGTCATGAATGCCTGCAAAATATTTTTCAGATCCGTCATCTGATTATCTGGAGCTGCAGCTGCTGGAGGCTGGGCATACTGACGTTGGGGCTGCTCCTGCCTAGGTTGGTAGGCTGCTGCTGTGGTCGGGGCCCCTGCCTAGCCTGGATGGGCTGCCTCTGCTGAAAACCACCCGCTGGTGCTGGGAAACCAGGTGGTTTAGTGGCGTTGCTGTTCCAGGCAAAGTTGGGGTGCTGGAGCCACCCCTCATTGTATGTATTGCTATATGGGTCAAGGCGCCAAGCATTGGCGATGAAGTCCTCCACCAGATGATTCGGGCTCTCACACCACTGACACTGAGCTACTGGAGGCGTATCCGTACCTTGGCCCAGAATAAGACTGTTGGGTTGCTTCAATGTCTGCACTAACTCGGCCACCTGCTCCTCGAGCCCGTACCTGGCCTCCATGGCGTGCACACCACGGTCCCGGGAATTTCTGCCTCTGCTGCTCTACCCCCAGGAGTGATCTCTGGCAGCCAAGGTACTGATCATCTGGTTCAACTCGGGTGGAGTCTTAGTGAGAATATCCCCTCCTGGCATAGAGACTCAATCACCCTCTGGCTGTCCGGAGAGAGAGCACTATAGAAGTTCCCCACTGTGAATGCATCACTGAAGCCATGATGGGGACACTGCCAGAAATATCCCATGTACCGCTCCCAAGCATCACGAAGTGACTCGTCTGGCTCTTGGCGGAAGTGAGTGATCTCCCGCTGGATCTCTGTGGTCTTCGATGCTGGGTAGTACCTGTGCACGGATTTGTCAGCCAGATCATCCCAAGAAGTGATGGACAATGGGGACTGGGTCTCCAACCACCTCTTAGCATTCCCCGCCAGAGAATGGGGGAAGAGGTGAAGGCGGATTGCGTCATCAGGGACACCGTTCAGCTTGAACCCGTTCGTCAGCTGCAGAAAACGGGAAAGATGCACCCTTGCCTCCTCATCCTTCAAGCCATGGAACTGGATAGAGGATGTAATGAGTTGAATCCAGCATGGCTTGATCTCAAAGTTGTTTGCTGGAATGGGCGGATAGAGGATGACCGGGCGGATGTCAGCAATCCGTGGAGTGTAGTAGTACTCCAAAGTGGGACCCGGTGGTGGTGGGTGATGATGGACCCCATCTGCCTAGGGTATGGGGTGGTTCCACAAGAGCTGATTCACCGGGGGAACCTTGAGAGGATTCCCCGGGGGTGGGTTGTGTTCTCCTTCCATCACGTATTCGTCCTCGTACTCGCTGCTCAATTGGCCGTCTATGCGCTCCACCGTAGCCAGTCTTGCTCGCTCTTGTCTCTTGAGTTGGCGACAGGTGCGTTCAATCTCCGGATTTAACGGCAGTAAACCTCCCGACTGGCTACGGGTCATGCACTACCTGCACACAATGAAGCAAGCAAACCCGTGAAGGCACAAGTGGGAAGGAACAAACACTCAATGCGAAAACGAAAGTGCTAAAGTAACAGAAATCATTGTTTTTCAACAACCTAGCTGTCCCCGGCAACGGCGCCAAAAACTTGACTCACTCCTACTGTCACCCTAGAAAATGGCCAAGTGACACCACTTCCTAAAGCGTAGTATAGCGGGTTTGGGTTTTAATGTCAACCCGGGTCCTAGATTTGATGACTACTCGGTGAATTCTTGTTATCTAGCAATGAAACTTTAGTGCAGGTCATAATTAACAAACAAACAAAAATAGGTAAAAGGTTGTTTTCAAGTCGAGAGAGGTCACCCGGATATGGTTCCCCCTAGACTGCAGTTAAGCCGGATTGCAATTTACCAAGTTCAGTTTCCATGAAAGTTATACTGCGGAAGGTTCTTAAACAGTCTGAAGTCTCGACTAAAGGTCTTCAGACCCTCTCAATTTGAGTCTCCAGCGGGCGACTAACCTCCACCGGAGTAAACAGATTGAGGCCCTAACGAACCAAACCTCCACTACTGAAGCAAATTCGGTACAGAATAGTGAATTGGCTCCTCGACTAAAGTCACCAATTCACCACCTTCGATTAAGGGTGCTCTATCAACCTAGGCAGATATTCTCATTCTAGGTTAAAGCAGAAACAACAGGAATTTGATCAGGATTCAAGTCATTCAATCATTCAAGCCTCAATCGAATATAATCAACTCATGAAATCTGTACTTGGGTTCATACAATCACACCTAACATACAAATCTCGGGTTCTCCATACCCAGATGAATGGGAGAACTACTCCATGGAGAAAGAAGCAAAAACAGATTCAGACGCGGAAATCATACTGTAAAGGATGAGTTTCTGCTCCTGGTTGTCAATCAGCAATCCTCCAAGATCAAGCCAAGCTCCAATGGTGATGAAGATCAAGCTAGGGCACTTGGGAACTCTTGTTCGTCGCTTTCTCTCTCTAGGAATCGCTCTGTCTCTCTAAAACTCGAATCCTTGATTTTTGGCCTTCTTTTCCTTTAAAAAGCTGCCTGTCGCGATACCCGGTCGAAATACCCGGTCGGGTATTTTGGGTCTCGACCGGGTATAAATGAAACGTGTGTTTTGCCTCAGGGAAAAATCCCCGGTCTAGGCCAATAATCCCCGGTCGGGGATTTTTGCCTCCAGCCCGGGCCCACTTCTGTTTGTCACAGACGCCCAAAGCCGAAAATCCCCGGTCATGGCCAGATAATACCCGGTCGCGTATTTTTGCTCATGGCCGGGTATTTTTGCTCTCCAGCACACTTCAACCCAACTTCGCTCCTTTCGACCCAAAACTCGTTTCTTCGCCTCGATTCCAATGCCGGGCCCTGAAATATGACATAAACACACAACCTCGCGTGAAATCGTCTTAAAGCACGAGAGTCAACCTCTCAAACGGCTCAAGAATAGAGGTAAAACATGTGTAATTATTGGTCTATCACTGATCAAGCTCGAGGACCCTTAGTTCCTCTACTGGCGTCCAACTAAAAGATGGTAAAGAAGCGCTTGTGGGGAGACAACCCCACCTAGGTTTTCATTTCCTTTCCTTTTTCTTTTTAATTTTTGTGTTTTTCAGTCTTGAAGTGTTATCCAAGGTTCAGATGACGCTTTTGCGCGAAAACAGGTCTAAACCGGGGCTCTGGAATTCCACACGGCCAGGCCTAAATTCTGCACGGCCGCGTGGAATAGCCCTTTGGCCGTGTGAAGCCCCTGGAATTTCCACACTGGCAGAAGGGGGCCGCTACACGGTCGTGTGACAACCTCGGCCAGCCCGTGTGAAAATCCCGGCGCCACATGGGAAAAATATGTTCCACACGGCCGTGTGGACCTTCCCGTGTGGTGACCCACGCGGCTATAAATGCTGTCGTGCGGCCGTGTGCGGCCAGAAAACTCCTTCCCCCTCGCCGGAAACCTCTCCCCGTCGTCGGAAAACCGCGACCTTACACCTTTTTGGCGATTTTCCAGCCATTTTTGATCGGTTTTTCACCAAACAAATACCATACCCAACCTTCCCTCCTCCTTTTTGGCCTTTCCCTTGATTTTGGGGCAATTTGGGCCGGTTTGGGTCACCATAGGCGATTTCCGGCGAGGCTCCGACGAGCACTTTTCGGGCAGAATTTTGAAATTCCGTCGACTCCGTTGCCTTTCCCTCATCACCCCCCTACACCTCTACTTGTGTCTCCATGTTTGATTTTTCCCTTATATTGAAATTGATTGAGGGGAAGGCTTGGTTTATGTGTGGATTGTGTTGGGCAATGTTCCCCTTGATTGATTGAGCCCTTGTGTGCTAGGAATTTGCCCAATCTTTGCTTAACTCAAAAGTGCCCACAAGGTGTTCGATGAAATGCCAGTTTTTCATACCATGTTGTGGGAGCCGGTTGGGGCCCTTAATGATGTGTTTTGATGGCATGTTTGCTATGGATGTGAACATTAAGTTGCCTACTTTATTGTGTGTGCACCCCCGCCTTGATTGCGCTCGTTTGCTCAAGTTATTTCACCCCGAACTAAGGATGAAACTATGGTTCGCGTGTTTTCTGTTATTAAGTGTAACGGTGTGATTCACCATTCCTATGGCTATTTTGGCTCCACTTTGGTTTGCTTTCTTGCAAGACCATGTCGAAACCAGATCTTAAGCATAGGTTTACCCGTGATTTGAAAAGGGGCCCCCACAAGGATCGGTTCAAGCGCGTCCTGACATCTAAGTATGTGAGGCATCACTATTGGTCCAGGAGGGAGTTTCAGAAGCTGAATTGCTACAAGAACTTCCTCGCTATTACCACCAACCGCACAGGGCGCCGGCTATTGTCTGTGCGCGAGAAGGTCTACCACGAGCTGGTGCTAGAGTTCTACACGACCTTTCGGCACGAAGAGACAACCGAATGGGTGGACAGCGAAGCCGTCAAGTTCAGGCTAGGCGGTGAGCCCCGCTCCGGGAGCTACCATGACTTGAAAGTCGCTTTCGACCTCGCATGAATGATGACAAGGACTATGTCACCTAGCTCACTAATCCAGCCGGTGTATCCTTCAAGGCTTTGTACACCCGGCTAGCTCAGCCCGGTCAGGACCGCTTCCATACGGGGAGGACAAAGGCTAGCACCTTGCAGCTTGTGGAAAGTGCCAGCACCCTGACCAGGCGGTCCATGTACTTCATCCATTCCATCCGCACGGCGAACCATAATCTCCACCTGGGTTCTCTGGTGGCGAGGACTCTGGACAAGAGTGCTATTACTCTGGTGACCCTCCACTGCAACCCACTAATCACCCGCCTGGCAGACAATTCCCAGATCCCCTATCAGGATTGCACAGAGTAGGGGGACACTTGGATTTTCGGAGAACACACGATCTCGAAGATGCACCTGCTGCGAGTCGAGCATGGCATCAAGTGGATTTTGGAGAGGAAATTCTGGGTTTTAACCCAATATCGGGTCTTTTGGAGAGGAATCGAGTTTTTGAGCAAAAAACAGAGCTTAGAGAGAGAAAGTGCTAAGAACAAACCCTAGGAGCTATTTGGAGTGGATTTCTCACCATTGAAGCCCAGATTACATCCCCAGGAGTGAAGATCGACATCCCAGAGCAGATTATCCCCATCTTTATGAGTATGACTGGTCTGATTTCTGTTTTCCTCTCTCTCTCTATGGAGTAGAACCTTCTCTCACTTGGGTATGAAGAACCCTAGTTCCATGTGGTAGGAATCTTGATTGTAATGCATTGGGATTATTATACTGATTGATTTTAATCGATTGATGCATGATTCATTGAGTCAATTGAAGCCTGATCATCTTTTCTTGATTTCTGCTGCAACCTGAGATAGATAGAATCTGATTAGGTTGTTAGAGCTTCATCAATCGGTAGTGGTAGATTAGTTATACGAGAGTTAATAGATTTACTGCTTTGTACTGGAATCCAATTCCAGTAGTGGAGTTATGTGCTTATTCCCTCAGCAGTCTATCTCGGTGAAGGCTAGTCGCCTGCTGGTTAGTCTACCTGATATGGCTTGGTCATCTTAAGAGATTCCAAGCTACTGTCGGATCTTCCGTAGTTTAATCAACAGTTAATCAACCCAGGGTAATTACAACCTCGACCTAACTAAGGAGCTAGGGGGAGTGGGGGACTCATTCCCGAGTGACTCTTCCCCTGTTTAAGAACCTCGAACCATTTCCTGCTTTCTTACTGCTTTTGCTTAAAATCACAATCACTCGACTTAGTTTGCTAGATAATAGATAATCACGGAGTAAATAGTAGATCTAGACTCCGGGTTGACAAATAGAACTTGCCTCATGTCTGCATTTCCGGACTGCGATGTCTGGTTTGATGTCTGCCAAAGACTCAGCTATTGTCACAGATGGGTCCATTTCAGTCTCTTTTTTTTCTTGCTCCCCAATTTGATAAGTTTCTACAAAAAAATAAAGGGCGGTCGTAAGGCGGGAAAAAATAGTTTTCGCTACTGGTACCTTGAGCCCAATTTACTGGTACCAAGTTTGCGTCCTTGGTACCACTACCCGTTCCTCCCCACATGTACAAATCAGAAGCTACTGGCAGTCACTAAAGGGCATATCTAGTAACAACAAATAAGTACAGCCATAATTGTTTACCTCCTAGAGGTTGAATACCGTCCCCACCAGTGGTACACTTCACCCCTCGCTTCACTTAAGTTACCGCTATCTAAATTACAGGAACATACAGATAATCGTCAACAAAAAGAATAGAAAACCCAACCCATTTTGTATGCGGAAAATCTAGCATAACCTCACCTCTAGATAAAATAGCCTCGTTCACTTCAGTAGGTCGGGTGTATTTTCCAAGGTTCCCAACTCCAAGATTACCAGGGTATACAAAATAAGCAATGTTAGTTCTTCATGTAATTGTGCGTAGTGGTGGTACTGGTACCGGTCCCATACGAGTACTAGTGTCTACACCACCAAGAACTAGCTCGTAGAAAAACATCATTAGTGGTACCAGTTACTATACTTGTTGCATCGACTTCATCATCATGGTTAGATGGTTCGTGTCCTCTATCATCGTTAGCCACCTCTTCCCCAGTATCAGTACCTTCACCCATAGCACCATTATCCCCTTCTGCACTTCCATCTACAGTCTCCTCAACTTCCTCTTCGTCATCCCCATCCTCATCTTTATCTTCCTGCTTGTCAACATCGGGTTCTTCATCTTTAGCACTATCGTTTTCCTCCTCACCTTCAATGTCCTCCTCGTCATCCCCATCCTCACCTTCCCCACTATCGAATGCTATAGCACTAGCTCGTAGAGCTTCTCCACCATCGTTCTTGTCCTTTGACATCATGTCCTCAACCTCTACAACATCATCATTATCTGCATCATTGCCCCCTTCCTGGGCCTTCGTAAGATGGATTTCATTAATGCGACCATCGCGCTCCGCTATTCTGCCAGTGATAACAGATGTCATATCCGAAAACCCCTTTCTAAATGCAGTTACCTGTAACAAAATATACATTTCCAAAGTATAAGTATTTAGAAGTTGCAGTGGTGTTGACAAAAATAAGTGTTCTACCACTGGAAATTACTGGTACACGTTCCCATTAGTGGCTACTGGTACATGTACCACTACTAATTACTAGTACATCCATTACTACTAGTACTCGTTCTTATACCACAATAATTTTATAGTTTTCTAATGTAACAAAAAAAAAAAAAACAAATTGGGTAGGGTGTTGTAGGAAATACCTCTAATACCCCCATTTGAGCAATGTCGATAGAAACAGCAACAAAAGCGGCGTTGTGCATGGGATCACTTGAAGTAGCTATAGATTTGGCAGTTCTTTCCCTCTTTGCAGCATTTTCCTGCTTCGGATGAATTGCTTTGGGGCGGTTCAGTGTAGGCGTAGGAGGGAGAGGAATGAATGGAATAGCAGCAAACATCTTATACTTCCGCAACAATGCGTTGCTTCGTATCTTATAGGCAGAGGTGTTCCATAATTTGCATGAGGGGATAGCGGTGGGGAGCTCTAAGCTTTCTACAGTCATATCAAGGAACCACACCAACAGCAGGTGCAGATCGCCATTAGTGTAGCTCTTGGTCTTATTAAGAATGAAGGCCGACCTCATGCAATCCCACAAATAATAGCACCAGTCGTACTCAGCAAATTGTGAGAAGTCATCATCCTTCAAAAACTCCAACACCAACGAATAACCAACGTTCGCTGTGCTGGGAGGGAATAAGTAACCAAAGGCAATGGGTACAAAAAGCCAGATCCACAACTTGTCATCCTCCACCGTACCAAGTTTATCCTTCAACTTCCAAATCTTTTTCGAATTTGATGGTTCATCATCCTTGCCGTGTAGGGAATCTCGCAGCTCCTTCACTTGCTCTGGATCAATCTCAGGAACCATCTTCGGACCATGTGGAAGCCCATATACCCTCTGTACATCATCCATAGTGAAATTCAGCTGCCCCCCCCCCCCCCCCCATCCTCCATTGCTATGTACATTGAATCCACGTCAAAAACTCTAGTCATCCACCTAGAATTCGACAACCGAAAATTCGGGGTCCATTGGAAAAATATCAAGTAGTGATAAAAAATGGCCCATAGACCTTCCGTTAGAGCTCGAAAATAATTTGCATCGTTGCTAAGCTTGATCATAAAGCACTCTTGCCCGAGTGCCAAGATCTTAAGTACTCCTAGAGTATATCGAAGTATGTATTTTTATCTATTAGAAAGCATAATATAGTAATATCATAACCCAAACACGATTTAATCCATGATCTTACTATCTTTGACCAAGTACAAAGTACTATTTTTGCTCAACAAAAACAAAACCTCAATAAGTAGTAGCAGTAGCATAAAATTATCTTAAGTAAAACAATACCGAAGGCGCTATCAGTCTGTTAACTGGAGAGGTTAGAAGGTTCAGATTGGGCAGCGCCGGGGAGGTTGTATTAGAGGAGAACGATTAATTGATGTGTTTGAAGATGGGAAAGAGTTCAACTGTTAAAGTCATGTATGCAAAGCAAACAACGAGAATCTTTGCTTTTTATCTCTTTTTTTTTTTACTGTTTTTGTTAAAAAATTTTACCGCTGATTCGACCTTGATATGTTTGAATCCGACTATTGTGAACATGATCCAAAGGAAGTGAATAACACAAATATTTCATAATCACAACAGAAACTTCATAATACAAACCACAAACACGGTAAAACAAACCACAAAAAAGCATACCATAAACCTTCCAATGCATACCACAAATTCCCTAAAATAAACCAGAAACACCACAAACCAAACCACAAATATTTTGAAAGCACACCAGAAAACTCATAACGCAAACCATAAACATCGTAAAGCAAAACACAAACGTCCTAATGCTGACAAAAAATGTATTAAAACACACCAGAACCTCATAATGCAAACCACAAATACGTTAAAGCAAACCACAAAAACAATCCAGAAACCTCCTAATGCCTACCACAAATCTCCTAAAACAAACCACAAACCCCCCATAATGCAAACCACAAACACGATAAAGCAAACTAGAAACTTCTCAATGCAAACCACAAACGCGATAAAGCAAACCACAAAAGGCATACGAAAATGTGAGAAACCAAACCATAAATCTCACAATGCACACCATTAACATTCGGTGGTCGTTGACCATTGACCGGTCAACGAAAATTGTTGACCGAACTCCGATGACCGCCAGTGAGCAGATTCCTGCGCTGATAGGCATATTCCGGCCTCGATGACTAGATTCCGACGCTGGTATATTCCGGTGACCGGCGACAAGATTTCGGCAACTGGTGGCCGAATTCCGGCGACCAAAATTTTTGGGCAGAAAAAAAATTTTATTTTTTATTTTTTCATAATGACAATTATACCCCTACTTTGATTGTACAATATGTCAACTCAACTAATAAAAGTCATCACAACCCTAGCGAGTGTTATTACAATAACAACAAAAGGAGTGTTGTTATAGTATCTAGTCTCAAATTCTTTTCTTTCTAAGAGGTGGAATAGAATAACCCGATTGAAGCGTAATGATCATACGTCTGTAATGCATTGTATGTCCCATAGGAAGCAGACAGAACTCAGAAGCTACTTTGGAAGCGTTCTAATTAACCTCGGTCTTGCCGATTGGAATCGATATGCCAAAGCACTACATGTTGCAGCTGTACCTTTCAACCATTGCCAGCCGGCGAAAGCCCGTCCGTCCACGATCCATTTGGCAACTCTAACCATTGCCGTTTCAAAACTAAGGCCGGCCATGGCCAAGTCTCTCTTTGTTTTCAGCTATCTCCTCGTATGTCTATATAAAGCAAACCGATATGGAAGTTCATATATCCACAACTCGCTAACTCTCATCAATACATCTCTCAACTCTTTTATTAGCTCGTCATTAAGCGCAGACATGACTTCAGTTGCTAGCTTCTTCTTTGGCCTCGTGGTGGCTCTCAGCTGCCTCGCCCTTCAGCTTGCTTCCGCAGCTGATCCCAGCCTTCTCCAAGACTTCTGCGTTGCAGATTTCACCAGTTCAGGTATGTATAACTTATCATTCTAGCTATTCGATCTCGACGTACGTAAGAAAATCATAATTAACCTTCTTCTAACAACTCGAATTTTATAACAGTATTACTGAATGGCATGGCCTGCAAGAACCCAAGCACGGTAACCGCAAACGACTTCTACTTCCAAGGCCTCCACATGGCAGGCAACACCAGCAACGCACAAGGCTCCAGGGTCACTCCGGTCTTTGCCTCGCAGCTCCCCGGCCTCAACACGCTGGGAATCTCTATGGTCCGCATCGACTACGCAGCCGGTGGCCAGAACCCACCCCACACGCACCCACGCGCCACCGAGATCCTCACCGTTCTCGAAGGCAGCCTTGAGGTCGGGTTCGTCACCTCCAACCCCAACAACAACCATTTCACCAAGACCTTGTACAAAGGCGACGTCTTCGTCTTCCCCTCCAACACCATCCACTACCAGCGCAACACCAACTGGAACGCGCCCGCCGTCGCCATTGCGGCGCTCTCCAGCCAGAACCCCGGTGCCATTACCATCGCCAACGCGGTGTTTGGTTCCCAGCCGGGGATCAGTGCTGACATACTGGCCAAGTCTTTCTCCTTGGACGTCGCCATCGTCAACTTTATGCAGTCCAAGTTTTGATTGTTGATAAAGCTTGGTTGGAATTGCAGCGGGAATGTGTGTTTGTTCATGAGTACTAGTCATGCATGTATTTTCCAATTCTGTTGCAAATGCGTTTATACGTTGTACGTTTCTTTTGGAGTCAGGGCAGGAGTGTCGTCTCATTCTCCTCATTAAATTTTTAGTTATGTACGTTTATTTCATAAAGAAAAAAAAAACATATGTACACTAAGTGGAATGAAGTTCTAAACGCTGTTATCACGATGCTAACATATTATTATAAAGTGTTAGGGTAATGATTATTTATTAGCCAACTTTTTTTAGAGAGCACTTTTACTATACTATAAAGCATTGGTACTTTAATCTACAACTTATAATTGTACCATAACGTTAAATGTATAAGTCTAGGTTATATCATAAAAGAATTTTTATGATTATGTTATGATACAACTTTACAACTTAAAATTGTACCATCACATAAAGGTATAAGTTTAAGTTGTACCATAAAAGAATTTGTACAAAAAGTATATAGGTATAATATGAAGTTATACTCATAACTTTAACAGTACAATTTCAAATTAATACCATAAATGCAAAACCTATAGGCTATAGCACCAATATTATATAACATTGTAAAATTCCTCTTTTTCAAATTCTTTTTTATTAGTCAAACTTATTGAATTACTAATAATTAGTCAAATGTTAACTTTTGGTTAACCAATTTGTTAGTAATTGTTGATGTGACTTCATCGGACTATCAGCCGCTACGACTAGTAATCGGGGGTCTCGCTGTTTGGGCTCAATGTTATTTGGGTTCGGGTTCTGGGCCTGGTCTGTAATCGTTTCCTTTGCCAGATTGGATTAGGTTTAGACCCACATGGAGAAGTACTATAAATGCTTCTCATACTCCTCTGTAATCTGTAATCTCCTCGATATAGTGAAACTGGCTCTCTCTCGCCCGTGGATGTAGCTAACACACATCGTGTTAGTGAACCACGTAAATCGTGTGTCTGTGTTTTTTTGATTCTCGCTTTCGTATTCTTGCTTTATCGATTCCAGCGATTTCTCGATCCGTAGCAGCGCGTTTATAACAGTAATATTGATTCGACAACGTGATATTGACTTGGAATAGACATATGGAGGTGAACATTACAAAATTTTAGTATTTGAACTAAGAAAAGAGTTACAAATTTATTAACAATAACGCAAAAATGGCTAATACTTTGACATGTTACAAAACGTTTGGCTAATTCTTAGTAATTCAATAGACTTGGCTAAAATAAAAGAATCCGAAAAAAAAAGGGTTATAAATAGACATTACCCAAAGTATTATGGTATAATTACCCATTTATAGGTTATTAAAACTCATTTTCATCTTTTCTTCGCCCTTTTTCTTTGGATTATATAAGTAAATTATAGTTTGATATCTAAACTATAGATGTTAAGATTTAATAGCTCAATCTTATTAATATAGGTCTTAGAGTCCTAGAAACTTGAGATCTATAAGATAGCATGACATTGCATGAAAATATAAGTTATCGTTATGTAGCTCAGACTGGTATACTCCGAAAGTATACTATACTCCAAGTACTTTTAATGAGATATCACTATCTAAAACATGAATTTAACCGAGTTTGGGGTATGATACTACGCTAACCTATAATGGATAAACCCTAGGTCCTGATTCTTTAAACTCAAACCCAAAGTTCAATTTAATTAAAAATGTTAATTGTTCGTTGAAATTGGTCGAAGTTCATCAAAATAAATCTAACGGCCAGATCACCTGGAGTATGCCAATCATTTCCATCGAATAAATGTGTCTCACAGATTATACTATACTACTAGTTAGGTAACTGACTAACTAGTTCGCGTTATACGGCGGGCAGCACTAATTATTTAACTAAGTTGTATTGGATTGAATTAGAATAGATTAATGTTTTATTACATTTTGATTTCAGACTGTCAAATTCATACATTTTACTATGATCCAAAAATTTTCTTGAGAAACAAATACCCCTTTGTCTTCATGGAACGCAACGACGACAAGTTCCAGCCTAAAATCAGAAACACAGAGAATCCGATGGCGGCGGTTAGGAGATCCAGACGACCAGCGAGATGGTGGAGAACGAAGACGACACCATGACAGGTGGGTTATGATACGATCCAGTAGCCATACCCAATTTCGATCGACCTCAAATCTCCGACAATGGGCGCATCATCATCGCAACCGCCATCTGTTCTTCCTCTGTCGGCGCATGAGCACCATCAACCAAGAAATCTAGGAATTCATTCTCCGACTATAACCCAGAATCATACTCAAAGAAGCTGGAACTCAAATCCCTTTCTAAATGAAAGTGTACAATTGATAATTCAAATCAACATAAACTAACACAAATTTAATATAATTCACTATCACAATATGTGCTAACTAATCCACAAACAGGGGAGAATAAATTTATTTAATTAATTTAACAGTAAGTTTTGTGCACTTTTGCATACGAACTTTTCTTCCTTTTCACGGTTCATTGGTGGAACCGGCTTTATTATATAGGTTCCACCAATGAACCGTGAAAAGGTAGAAAAGTTGTAGGTACCTGGGTAGGGGCAAATAATGGAACCGGCTTTATTATATAGGTTCCACCAATGAACTGTGAAAAGGAAGAAAAGTTCGTATGCAACAGTTCACCAAACTTACGGTTAAATTAATTAAATAAATTTATAGAGGCTGGCCTAGCTTCCCTTACATATTTCCACTTTTATTTAATTTGATTTTGATGCTTCCTTTTTTCTTTGCTTTAATTTTGTTCTTTTATGTGAATTATTTAATTTGATTTAGGTAAAAATCACATGAAAAATTTAGCACATAAAGATTACAAAACAACACTCAATTCTTACATAACAATTAAATCAGACATATTATAATGACTTAGCAATTTACGTAACGTAATGTGTATACTCATTACATAAAAAAAATCATCCATTTCATAAGATAACTAACATTGTCTCACAACTATTACATCAAAAAACAAAAGTTAATATTAAATTTGTTTCCAAAAAAGTAGTGAATTATTAAAAAAGTGCCAACACATGGGAAAGATCACAACATATTCGATTTTTTTACAGATGTGGTAGTCATAAAAAACCTTTGGAGAGGTTAAGTATGGATAATGTGTGATACCCAACGTTGTATTTTCTTCATTTTCATTAAGCATGAATATTAGTGCAACACGAGTATAAGTAGCACGACATGATTCAAACTGTGCCCAAGTATTAGTCTGACCTAGCAATTTGAAAATGAGTTAGCATGGCACGAAAACTTATGGATCGTGCCAAGCACGACATGAGATAAACAAGCCTAAATAATGTCCATATCATACCGGCTGAAGCATGGACCTGCGCCTAGATACAGTTCCAAGTCCTCCACAAAGACAAAATAATGGTCACTATCTGCTCTGACATTGAAATTACTAAAGCTACAAAGACAGAATAATGGTCTTAAAATTTAGCCCGCATCATCTAAACTCAATTTCACCTTAATCTCTTTTATTTACTTTAATCATTTTTTATTCCGTATTACAGAAGAATTACATATGACAAATACATTACGTAAAGCTTATTACTAATTGCAATGTTTACCATCTCATAAGTTTGCATTACGAAAAAGTTATGCAAGGTAAGTTCACTTTTGCATAATAGTTTAATCGAATACGTTCCGTAATTTGATTTTATTCTTAGACCATACATTATGAATGTTTTACTTAACACCATTCTGTACTAATTACATAAAGTTCACATATAAATAAGTATTTCTTATATATCAATTAGACAAAACTCATTACATAATTATTTTTTAATGATTAAAACACTACGTAAAGTTTACGAAACGATATAATAATTTCTTATGTATCAATTGAATAAACATAATAGATAAGCAGTTTGAATGAATATCCTACATTGTAACCAGACTGTTAGAACATCTCATATACTGCATTTATACAAAAAAATTGTGAGGTGAGTTAGTTTTACATAACGTTAGGATAAACGTGATATTTTTCATTACTTAATTTACTTATTATATAATAAAAATCATTTATTATTACCTACAATATCCACTTTGCATTACGCATCGGTTTCCTAAGATAAGATAATTTTGCATAATAATTTAATTTAATTTTTTATTTTTTGTAATTTAATTTTATTATAACGGAAGATAAATGTAACAACATTTTACAACAATTATATAAATCAAAAATAAATTATGTAAGACTTATAATGAGATTGTAATTTCTTATGTATTAATTAAACAAACATGTTAAGTCTTCTGTAATAATTAAAATACTACGTAAAGCTTATGAAAGTATCTTACCCAAATTATTTTGTGAATATCTAATTTCAACTAAATTATTAAAATGAGTAGATGAGATTCTAAATATAGTTATTTCCTTGCCGCCACGAAGCGCACTAAACATTTAATTAAGTTGTATTGAATTGAATTATAATAAATTAATTATTATTACATTTTGATTTCGACGGTCAAATTCATACATTTTACTATGTTTTATAAGTTTTCTTAAGAAACAAATAAATCATTGTCTTCATGGAGGATTTTGAACTTTTATAAAAGGATTTACCATTCAAATACTTTGTTTGATGCATTATCAATAATTTAAATAAGTTATGATCAATGATTTTATATGTAGAAAAAGAAACACAAAAAAATACTAATAAAAAATCATTGATATATTCTTATTGTATTTTCTTATAATCTAAAGTGTACCATAATTATCTACTTTTTAATTTTAAAATAGTTCGTCATATCAAATGCGCGCTCTACTATAGTACTATGTTATCATAGCATTTATCAACCAACTAACTAAAAAGTATCTTGTAATAAGTGTTCAAAAGGAGGCTCTGGTGGCAGATCTACCCATTGCTTAGACGGTCATTGTGGAGATGAATGCGGTTCTGACTGCAATGCATTTATACGTTGTACGTTTCTTTTGAATTCAGGGCAAGAGTGTCGTCTCATTCTCCTCATTAAATTTTTAGTTATGTTTATTTCATAAAGAAAAAACATATGTACACCAAGTGGAGTTAAGTTACTATATTATGGGATCTGACGTTAACACTAAATGTTATCACCATACTAATATATTTATTAGAGGTATTATGGTAACTACTCATTCATAGATCATTACAAATTTTTTTACCTTTTCTTGGTCCCTTTCATTTGGATTTTATGGGTTGATAACTAAACTTAATTAATAGATGTTAAGATTTAGTAGCTCAATTTTTTTTCATATAAGTTCTAAAAACTTGAGATATATAAGATCGTGTGAAAAGAATTCGTTCATGAGATGAATGACAAGGCATAAAAAGATAAGTTGTTTTTGTCTATATGAACCTCAAATATTATGCTATGGGCTAGTTTGGCCATGCTGTAGCTTTTGCAGAAGCAACTTCTGGCTTGAGTTTTTAGAGAAATACTTTTCAAAAAAAGCAGTTGAGTGTTTGACTAAAAACTATAAGAAGAACTATTCATCCTGCTTTATCACTATGAGTTGTGCCAAAATCTACTTCTCTCCCCTGAAAGTTCTCTCTGCTTTCTAGGGTTTCAATAGCTGCCTCGCCGTCGGCCGATCCGGCTAGCGAGGGCTAGCTGTAGCACTGGACAATCGGCTCCATTATCGTCCCCCGATCAAATTTAAGGATGGGTTCCGTCTTCCGAAGGAGGTGAAGGAGAAGGGAGCGGAGCGGTGGAAGACTTCTCTTATCGGGCAGTTCGTTGTGTCTCGTCCGAAGGTACCAGAGCTTCAGTTTGGTGCAAAGCTCCTGGTATTTCAGTTCCCTTCCTCCGCTTCGTGCGATTGGGTTTTCCGGTCGGGTCCCTGGCATTATCGAGGTAATCCTGTTTTCTTTCGTAAATGGAAGCCGAGGATTCAACCAGTGGTACTTAAGGTGGAAACGTTGCCAATCTAGGTTAGAATTTGGGTGTCTCCCTCTAGAATATCTTGCTTTGGATGGGTTGGAAAGGTCGCAAGTATGATAGGTAAGCCATTTCGGATGGATAAGAAAACTAGGGTTGGTGGGGAGTTGGGTTTCGCTCGTGCTTGTGTGGAACTTGGTGCTGATTACATCTTCCCGACTTTTATTTGTATATATCCAGATGATGATCCTCCGTTTGACATTGGGATGGAGTATAGCAATCTTCTTTGGGTTTGTTTAAAGTGCAGTTGTTTGGGGCACAATTGTGATGCTGGTCCTAAACGTGTTTGGGTCCACAAGAAGCAGAATGCTTAGAAGATTGTGGTACCTATAGCAGCTCAAGAGGATGGTGACAGGTTTGATGTGGTTGAGTCAGTGGATGATATGCTAAAGCAGTTGCAAGCTAGTGTTATTCAGAGTGTTCTTACTAGTCAGGTGGAAGTGGTAGTTGCTCAACCAAAACTGGAAGAGTCTTCGTTACAGATTGAGAGTTCTTCACTAGCTACTATGGAAGTTCCAGAGACTGTAACCCCTTTACCAATTGGGGGAGTTCGAGCAAGCTTTGCAGAAGTGTTGAAAGGGTTATCAACCTTAGTTGGGAGCCATACAACATCTCTGCAAAAGTCTGAAGGTTTTAAATCATCTTCTAAGAAAGGGTTTGAAGCCTCATATCACTGCTCGGGCTGCAGACCTCACAAGCTCTCGTTTTGCTATTCTGGATAAGGAGAACAGGGTTCCTAGTGTTGCAGATAAGGCTAAAATCTGGATTGATCCTCCTAAGATTAAGAAGAAAGGGGGAAAAGGGTGGTGGAAGGGGTAGGGGTCGTAAGTGAAGATTTTATCTTGGAACACTAAAGGGTTTGTAGATGATAAGTAAGTATAATACATCACTAAATAAAATAAATAAGTATACTATTGATATAGTAGCAGTTTTAGAACCTCGGGTCAAGCAATCTTTTGAAAAGAAGATGATGAAGAAAAGATTTGGGAGATGGAAGCAGAAAATTTTCTATAATGAGAATGGTTTGGTAAAGTTGTGGTTGGTATGGAAGACAGATATCAAGTTGCAAATATTGGGTTATCTTAGCAGTTATTTCTTATCATGGTGGGGGATGTATTGCCTTTCTTTGTTACTATCATTTATGCCTCGAATCTGGAATTCCAAAGGAGAGAGATGTACAGGAAGATAGGAAGGCTTAAAGTGGTAAGCAGACCATGGATTTTACTGGGGGATTTCAATGCAATAAGAAATCGGAGTGAAGGGTCAAATAATACACAGAATTCTTCAAGTATGGTTGACATGAATGAGTGATACCTCTTAAATCATTGTCAAAACCTTTTAAATTCTTCAATTTCTAGTTCGAGCATCCAAAGTTTGGGGAGTTGTTGCATGAAGCTTGGTCTCGGCAAGTTATAGGCTCACCTGTGGGTAGAGTTTATAAAAAGTTATGGATATTACAGGGATTGCTAAAGGCTCTCAATAGGGAGGAATTTTCAGATATCAGGTAGAGAGTCAAGGATAAAGAAAATGAGTTGGAGGTTATTCAGGATCAAACTTTGGCAGATCCTCCTCCTGACTTGGTTGACATAGAAGTGCAATTATCATGGGAATTGCATATTCTGATGAAGGCTGAAGAATCGTTTTTGAGGCAAAAGTCAAGGAAAATTTGGTTGAGGGGGGGGGGGGGGACTCAAACACTAATTACTTTCATAGGTCTGTTCGAGCAAGGCAGAAGAGAAACACTATCACCAGTCTTATTGATGATCATGGAGATAGGGTAACTAAGGTGGAGGATATGTGTTGGGTAACAGTGAATTTTTATAAGAGGTTGCTGGGTGAGGTTAATACTGACGTAAAAGGTGGTACTGTCGATTATTTCAAGTCTATTCTGAAACAGACAGTAACTCAAACTCAGACTGCTTTGTCATGTGCTCCTATCACAGCTTTTGAAGTTAAAGAAGCTATGTTTAGTATGAAGGGGGATAAGAGTATAGGACCATATGGCTATAATGCGAGTGCAATATTGTTTTGTTACAAAGAGGATACCTAGAGAGGTAAATTCTGCTATTCTTGCTCTCATACCAAAAATCCCTAATCCCGAGGAAATGACTATAAAGGACTATAAAGAACTTATAATATAAATTCTGAATAAAATTATGAACAATAAAAAATAGTCAAAACGGATCTTCCTAGATTTCTTTTGTATTAAATAATATGATAATATAATTTATTTTATTTTTAAAAAATATAAAGATAATTTTATTTTTTGAAATAAAATTATTATATGGTAAGTATATTCTTGTATTTCCAAAACAGCTTTTCGAAAAGCTACAAATCGGAGCTTCTGCTTTTATGTTATAAAAAAGTGCTTTTGAGCTTTTCAAAAGCCGAGTTTTTAGAGGTGTTTAGCCCTGCTTCATCTTTTGAAGCCGAAAATCACTTCTAAAAGCCCGGTCAAACATAGGCTATACTACTAGCTAAGTATCTAGTTCTCGTTTTTACTATGTTTTATAAATTAAGTTGTATTGGATTGGATTACAATGTTTTATAAATTTTCTTAGGAAACAAATAACACTTTGTCTTCATAGAGGATTTTGAATTTTTTTAAAGGATTTACCATGCACATACTTTGTTGCCAACAGCCGGTCAATAGCCAAAGGAGTGTAGCCCGACGCTTCTTCTTCATACCTGTTTTAGTCAACGTGGGCCAGATTGCTCTCTTACTTGAGTAAATTTTTAATATTCACTGAAAGTAGAACGATCAGGCCGAGGAGCTCGGAGAGCCCTACTAATCTCATAACAGTTATAACAATTGCGTTACCCTCAGTTAAAGCCAACATTGTATTCTTAGATCTAGACATTTGATGCATATCTGTAATTGAAATAAGTTATGATCAATGATTTTATATGTATAAAAAGAAAATACCCAAAATACTAAGAAAACTTTTGTCAAAATATTCTTATTGTATTTTTTATAATCTTAAGTGTACCTATTTTTTAATTTTAAAAAAGTTCGTCATTTCAAATGTGTGTTCTATGATAGTACGTTTGATAACGTCGTATTTGCACATGTTTGCACCCTCGTTTCTTCATCATTTTGGCTAGAGTTTTTGATTTCTTGGACTATTTTACGCTAGGTTGTGTTCCTTTGTCACATTTCAGGTCCTAGCATGTAAATTAGAGCAAAGGCGCAAGTTTCAAGTCAATCGGAATTCATTTGGCAATTCGAGAGAAGAAACACGAGCATGACCTGAGGAATAATGGATTTCTACCTCATTTTATGGACAAATAATCATGGAAGTTTGCTATGAAAAGAAAGAGGACAAGACTACGAGCGTCTGGGTTCAAACGAAGACTG
This sequence comes from Linum trigynum, assembly GCA_964030455.1. Lineage (NCBI taxonomy): Eukaryota > Viridiplantae > Streptophyta > Magnoliopsida > Malpighiales > Linaceae > Linum > Linum trigynum. The sequence continues at coordinate 37,754,041 of OZ034820.1, forward strand.
ATCCAGAGTCCGGACGAGGGAGAAACGAAGCATTAAACAGGAGCGGAGGAAGAATTACGGGCAGCCCCTGCCCAATTACCAACGTAATTGCTTCTGTCATGCCCGTAAATGCAATTCCGAGCCTAAATCCCTGAGAATTCCTGTCGCAGAGCAAATTACGGGCAAGAGTGGAGTCATTTACGGTCGTAATTACTTAAATACTAGCAGTAATTGGGTAATTACGACCGTAATTACCTTCCTCAGAGTTTAGTGAAACACGCGTTTTGGGTGAATTACGGGAAGACCATGATTACGACCGTAATTCAGCCCGTATTTCACCCATAATCGGGTTTTTGAGGCAGATTCGAGCCAAAGGAGAGGGGATCGACTTTTTGGAGCAAAAACAGAGTTTTAGAGAGAGAAAGTGCCAAGAACAAACCCTAGGAGCTATTTGGAGTTGATTTTTCACCATTGAAGCCCAGAGTGCATCCCTAGGAGTGAAGATTGACATCCCAGAGCATATTCTTCCCATTGTTATGAGTATGACTGCTTTGTATTCTGTTTCCTTCTCTCTCTCTATGGAGTAGAACTTTCTCTCACTTGGGTCTGAAGAACCCTAGTTCCATGTGTTAGGGATCTTGATTGTAATGACTTGGGATTGTTATACAGTTTCATTTTAATCGATTGATGCATGATTCATTAAGTCAATTGAAGTCTGATCATCTTTTCTTGATTTATGCTGCAACCTGAGATAGATAGAATATGATTAGGTTGTTAGAGCTTCATAAATCGGCAGTGGTAGATTGGTTATACGAGAGTTAATCAATTTATTCCTTTGTACTGGAACCCAATTCCAGTAGGGGAGTCTATCTCGGTGAAGGTTAGTCGCCTGCCGGTTAGCCTGCCTGAGAGGGCTTGGTCAGCTTAAGAGATTCCAAGCTACTGTTGGATCTTCCGCAGTTTAATCAACATCTAATCAACCCAGGGTAATTACAACTGAGACCTAACTAAGGAGCTAGGGGGACTCATTCCCGAGTGACTCTTCCTTTGCTTTAGAAAACCGAACCATTTCCTGCTTTCTTACTGCTTTTACTTAAATCAACAATCACTTAACTTAGTTTGCTAGATAATAGATATACACGAAGTAGGCAGTAGATCTAGACCCCGGGTTGACAATTAGAGCTTGCCTGTTACTGCATCTCCGAACTGCGATTACACTTAGTCGCAGTTTGGTGTTGTGTTTTAGCGTGTCAACGTTTTTCAACCAAGTAACTAGAAAGTATATTGTAATAAGTGTTCAAAAGGAATTGTATTTTAGCTGTTGGTGTACTTAAAGCTCCTTAGTTTTTTAGTTCTTAAAGAATTGATTTCATAATTATTTAAATAGCTAGTTAAACTTTTATTGATCAACTTACAATCATTACTATTAGTTTCTGTCAACCACCAAGCACCGCATGTAATACATGGGGTCGTTTGGTTGATTTCGTTTGGATAAGAAATTCTAATGGATTAATTTGGATCAATTGTTTCTTTTTGAGACAATCTTGCCAAATTCATCCGTTTGGCAGCACATAATATAGATGAAGCAATTCTGCCTGGAGAATTTCAAATCGACTCGTTTTGATGCAAATACAATTGTCTGGGTGGGGCCACACAATTCGAATTGACTCATTTTATAAGACTCATTTTGTAAAATGAGTCAATTGGCCAAATTGTCTCGTTTTTCAATTGGTCCGTCCAAACAACGCAGGGATTTGTGAGGAAATTAGACCCAAAGCCACCCTAGAAAAACCCAAAATAATTTAAATATGTGTCATTTAATCCAATTCACTTATTTGTTTAAACATATAGAATTTCAACTCCAATTATGCAAATACGAATTTTCCCTCATCCTTTTCCTCCTCCATCCTACGTACTTCTCTTCCGCCACTAAATCATTGTCTGATTTGAATGTCGCCGGTTGTCCACCAAGCTAGAGGAGTCAGCGACGGCGACAACTGATCGGAGTGAGATTCCAGTTGAAGGGGCTGAATTGCCATTTTGGGTGACAGGGAAACAGACAAGTAGAAAAAGGATACGAGGTTATTTTTGGATTTTAAAAATTGGAATGACATACTTTGAACAAAAAATAAGAGAGTGGGCGATTTTGAAATAGCTGGGTGGTCAGTTATTTCAAAATTCTGCATATGCATGTTTTTAAAATTTAGTACCTATGGTGTAACTCGTTTTTGAACACTTTTTTTATAATGGTGATGAACTTGAATAGATAAAGAAAGGGTAACAAAAGAAGCACTCCACAAGCAGTGGGAAAGTGCTGCAAGTTCTAACGAGTACAAAAGAAAGAATCACAAACGAAGAACAAAAAAACAAAGCAACAGAGGATGCAGCAGAGGCCAAAGTTCACAAATCCAAAAGAAAAGCCAAACCAGCAGGCAGGAGCTGGATACTGATCAAAAACCGCAAGCAAACACTATCCTGCCCACTAACATGTCAAATGAGAGGCCTGATGCCCCTTGAAATCCAAGTGATTTGCCACTACATAACTCTGTCTTTGTCCACAACGTCGTGAGCCAAAATCCATTCCATGATAGCCCGTAGTGCCTTCTGTGAAACAACAAAGGCAAAACAAGAACACGGTTGAAAAATTCTTTGGTTTCTCTCCTTCCAAACGAGCCAGCAAACAGCATGTATGGCGCACATCGAAATGCCCTTGGCGAGATCATCCGAACTCTCCACCGACCAGTTGGCGATCGCACCAGCAATTTACCCTCGGGAGGCCTGAGATTCACATTAGAGCGGGCGACCTGTTTCCACACCTCCTTAATGAAGCTGCAGTCGATGAAAATGTGATTCACAGTCTCCTCGGAACTGCAACACAGAACACATCTGTTGGCTAAAGCGAACCCCTGAGCCTTCAAATTATCCTGTGTGAGTATCTTTTTGTGCGAAACCAGCCAAAGGAAGCCGCAAACATTCGTCGGAATGAAGCTCTTCCACACTGAATTGTACGAAAATCCTTAAACTCCCGCGAACCGGTTGCTCACCAAGAACTTGTACATGTTATTGGCAGAAAAGGAATTGTTCGAACTCGGCGTCCACACCACTCTACAAGGGCTATTGGTGACTCTTTTGGTGTTAGCAAACAACAGTTCCTGAATCCTAATCCTCTCTCTTTCAGCCCCCCCCCCTCGAAGAATACTGGAAAGCGAAATATTAAAACTTACATTCTCACCGTTGCGGGTCACAGCCTCAGAGATCTTCGCGTCCGGATTAACTGCAGCCGCCAAAATCCTGGGGTAATTATCAGCTAGACATTCGCCAAGAACCCAAACATCGTGCCACAGAGAGACATTAGCACCCGACCCCGGCTCGATGCAAGTGCCCTTCCAAAAGGACTCACTAACTTTGGTGTTGTTGGCCCACACGGAGCTCTCGAAGCCGCTTACAACACTGCTGGTTCTCCATTCCGAGAACTTATCGGGGTACTTGATACCAATCAATTGACGCCACCAGCTCTCTCTTCCGGTGGCAAACCTCCACATCCACTAGATGAAATGTATTCTTTTCGCTCGAACCACTCCACAGGAAGCGCTTCTGGATTTTTTCCATGTGATCCACCATAGTCTTGGGTGCTTTGAGGGTTGAAAAGTGGTACACCGATAGACTATTGAGGGTGGATGAGTTTAGAGTTAACCTGGCGCCAAAGGAAAGATGCTTGCTCTTCCAACCCTGCAGGCGATTTTGGTACTTCGAGATGACAGGGTTCCCAATGGAGACTGCGTTAGGCCGATCTCCCAATGGCAGCCCGAGATATTTTGTCGGATCATTGCTCCATTTGCACCTGAAAATACCAGCAAGAAAACTGGGCTCGTGCACGTCCCCCACCGTGAACATAGTGGATTTCTTTAGATTGATTTTCAACCCCATAACGACTTGGAAGCAGACAAGGGTGGCTAGGATGTTGATGACTTGATCGACTGATGCATCGCAGAAAAGGAGAGAGTCTCCAGCAAAAAGCAAATGAGTCACTTCCCCGTGACCTTGAGCTTCGTCCATGTAAAAACCAGAGATGCCTCCAGACTCTTTAACCTTGTTCACCATGAATGATAGAATATCCATAACCAACACGAATAGACCTGGGGACAATGGATCCCCTTGACGGAGCCCATTTTCTGGTTTAAAGTAACCATGAGATTCGCCATTCACAAAGAATCGAAGTCATTGGAGAGCACATTTGCTGCCATTGTTGAGGGAAACCCAGACGAGAAAGCACTTTAAACAGACAGTTCCAACTAACATTGTCAAAAGCCTTTTCAATATCCAATTTGAACATTAGCCCCGACCTCCTACTCTTCCGCCTGCTATCCACTAATTCCTTGGCCAGAACCGTGGCTTTTGAGATGTGTCTACCGGATACTGAAGCATGTTGATGGCGCGAGACCACGTTAGGCAAAACCTCCCTCATGCGCCTCATCAGGACTTTACTCACTAACTTATTGAAACTACTCATCAGGCAGATCGGGCGCAAATCACTTGTGCTCTCCACAGCGTCGTCCTTTGGCAAAAGGCATATGAAAGAGTGTGTGATACTCTCTGGCAGATAGCTCGAGCCTTAGAAATCAGAGAAAGCAGAAAAGATCTCCTTCTTGAGGGACATCCAACATTTCTTATAAAACTCAAAGGTAAACCCATCGGGTCCCGGAGCCTTGGACCCATCGCTTGATCTCAAAGCATCCCAAACTTCCTTCTCTGTGAATTGTCGAGTTAAAGCAATGTTGTCACCGTCACTAATTTTCCAACTGAAGTACTTGCAGGGAAAAGGTCGCTCACGAATACCTTCCTTGAAAACCTATTTATAGAAGTCAGCAATACCTGTCCCCAACTCATTCCTCCCTTCAATCGCCGCCCCATTGATAAAGATCCGATCTATAAAATTCACCGTCCGACAGTAATTAGCCATTCTGTGGAAATACCCTGAGTTTTTTCTCCCAGCTTGAGCCACAACTCCCTGGACTTCTGCCGCCACGATATTTCGAAAAGGTTCAGAGCATTCTTGAGATCAATCCTCGAGGTCTCCCGCTCTGCAAATTCTTCATCTAAAAGGGCCCGACTTTCCTCAATATCATCCAACTTCTTGATGCTATTAAGGTTGTTGCCGATTCTGACGTTGACGTTACCAAACACATTTTTGTTCCAGATTTTAATGTTACTTTTCAGAACAGCCAGCCTTCTAGCCCAAAGAAAAACATCACCTCTGCCCGAAACCGACACTTTACAGTTTACACCAATCCTCCAAACCTTGAAAAAACCTCTTATCCTCGAGCCACATATTCTTGAATTTCCACGGCCTCCGAATGCGGTTAACATCCCCCCATTTAATCAGCAGAGGGTTATGGTCGGATTCCACGCGCTCGAGAGCGGACAGGGTGCAGTCCGGGAACAGAGAGTTAACCGACTTCCTCCGAGCGGAAGCTCCAGAAGAGTCAGGTCGTCAATAAACTCATTGAATTCGATCATTATATCAGAGCTTCTATTTGAACCAATATAGTCATCATGTCCTCTGACCATGTTGAAATCCCCAGCAATGCACAACGGGTAGGCCACCTACGAGCAAAAGGCCGAGAAATCCGAGAGAAATTTGAGTTTATCCGCTCTGTCTTGAGGCCCATATACCACCACCAGATTCCAGGTTTTGCTCGTTCTGATATCCTGAAAAGCCACAGAAAGAAAGAAAGAGCCAACAAAGGTACCTAACTCCTTAACATAGAGTTTGTCCCAATACACGGCGATGCCCCCCGAACTACCCACGACATCTTTAGTATCCCAGCCGGCATCCCTGTGACCACTAATACTGTGAATCGAGCTCTCGTCGCATTTGCTCCACTTCGTTTCAACAAGACCCACGATGTAGGGTTTTCTCCTATTAATGATACCCTTGATCCTGCCCCTCTTCTCAGCATCGCACTTGAACCCTTCTTAATGAGAGGTTTAGGTAAAATCCAACAATAATTTGTACGAAATCCTACATCCAAATTACTCATTCAAACAACTCATGTGTTTATATATATAGAATTCATAAATTTCCTCGATCTTCAGTTACAACATTACTATTCCATGAAAAAACATTTTCCTGGATCTATCTATCCAAAAGAATTATATTTTTTTTATTATAATGGAAAGACTATATATCTTGAAACAAAATAATGACCAATTAGTCAAAATCAATGTAGTCAAAAGCAAATCTTAATGCACATAAGCTCCAAATGTTGTAGATTTTGTTCCCAAAGAGTTTTGCACCAAAAGGTTAAGTAAAAGCTCTCAAACACTGTAACTCTTAGAAGCTAGTTTTTAAACAGATTTTTCAAAGAAATCTTATTTTTCACGTTGGGTTATCCTTTCGACCTTTCCTTCAGCCAATCTCTATTCCCTCGTCCATTCTTCTCTTCTTTGTGCCTCCAAAACCAACACACGCCACATTAGGGCCCCGCCCCTAACATCCTTTCTCGTGGCTCCCAGTAGCGATCTGTCAACTTCCTCTCAAGATAATACGCATGTTTTCGAAACTATGACAGGATGCAGTGAGCAGTGTAGTCAAAATCGCGCTTTAAAGCTTAAAATTGTACGATTTTACGTTTCTACGGTAGGAAAACGTTTCAAATCACCAATAAAATCGTTTTTTACTCAAAATCGGTCAAATCCGTAGTAAAATTGGTGAAATCGGTAAAAACGGATAAAAACACGTTTTTAGACCGTTCCAAGCAAAGGAGGAAAACTGTCTCCTCTCACCAAAACGACGTTGTTTTTTATTAAAAAAAACACGGGCTGCCAAAAGGGAGAAGGGCTGTGCTGAACCCTAATTCACTTCATCTCCATCTATCTCCACTCCACTCCAGCGCCGCACCCACTCCACCCTTCTCGTCATCGGCCGCCGCCTGTCTACCTCGGCCGCCGCCGGTCTTCAATCGCCCAGCCGCTGCACTTCGCCAATCTCCCAGCCGCCGCCAAGCGCCAATCGCCCGGCCGCCTCCCGTTGCGAAGCTGCCGGTCTGCTGCTAACTCGAGCGTTCCGTCGCCCGCTGCCGCCCTAACTCCGTCGCCCGTAGCTGGTCGTCGTAGCTGGTCGTCGTCGCCACTCGCCCGTAGCCTATTTCACGTCACTCGTCGCTCAGCAAAGCTCCAGCCTCAAGGTAAATTCCGTCTTTGTAACTGGTAACTGTAAGCAGGATGTTAGTCATTATGGATGTTAGTTGTAATTTTGTGTTTGTAATTTTGCGTGTAGGATTTGATTTAGAAGTTGAGATTTTGTGTTTATAATTCAGAAGTTGAGATTTTTTGATTTACAACACTTATTCTTTGTTTTATGTAGGATTTGCAATTTCAATTATGTCTAGTGCAAGCAATAGTGTATCCAATTCTAGAGCGAAGAGAAAAAATGCACAAGGCAATCGTCTAGATCCTGGTTGGCAGCATGGTATAGATGTACTCGGTAATGGGCAGAAAGTGAGATGCAAGTATCGTGATAAGGAAGTATGTGGTATATCTCGCTTCAAACATCATCTTGCAGGAACAAGAAAGGACTCTATTGCTTGTGTTAGTGTTCCTGATGAAGTTAGAGCAAAATTGTTAGAGCTACTTGGTGCAACTGAAGAAGAGAAAGAGACTAAGGCAATGAAGCTACATGATCTCGGTTTTAGTCGTGATGGAGAGGGTAGTGGAACTGCTAATGAGTGGCAGTGGAACTAGAAAATAGAAAACAATAACTACAGTTTTGAAGAAAGAACTCCGGGAAAAGGCTTGCAAGTCGATATCAAAATGGTGGTATGAAAATGCTATTCAATTCAATGCAACTAGAGGCGATAGCTATCACCAAATGTTGGAAGATATAGCTCGGCATGGTCCTGGCTTTAAGGGTCCTTCATATCATGATATTAGGGAGACTTTGCTGAAAGAGGAAATGCAGGAAGTGGAGAATAAATTGGGAATCTTCAAAGCTGCATGGAAGGCAGTGGGTTGCACAATAATGTCTGATGGATGGACAGATAAGAAACAGCGAGTTCTATGTAACTTTTTGGTTAATAGTCCTCGTGGAACTGTATTTCTTGAAGCTGTTGACACTTCTTATTTTTCGAAGACTGCTCAAAAGGTGTTTGAGATGTTAGATGGAGTTGTTGAGAAGATTGGGGAAGAGAATGTTGTTCAAGTTGTGACAGATAATGCTTCAGCTTATAAGGCAGGAGGACAATTATTGATGGAAAAAAGGAAGCATTTGTTTTGGACACCTTGTGCTGCTCATTGTTTGGATTTGATGCTAGAGGATCTTGCAAAGCATATTAAGGTGCACGAGACCACTGACTCGACTCTACTGTCACTCCAGGAATTGGCCAAGTGAAACCACTTCCTAAAGCGTAGTATAGCGGGTTTGGGTTTAATTATCAACCCGGGTCCTAGATTTGATGACTACTCAGTGAATTCTTGTTATCTAGCAATGAAACTGGAATGCAAGTCTAACTAACAAACTAACAAAGCAGGTAAACGGTTGTATTCAAGTTAAGAGAGGTCACCCGGATATGGTTCCCCCTAGACTGCAGTTAAGCCGGATTGTAATTACCAAGTTCAGTTTCTATGATAGTTATACTGCGGAAGGTTCTTAAACAGCCTGAAGTCTCGACTAAAGGTCTTCAGACCCTCTCAATCTGACTCTCTAGCGGGCGACTAACCTCCACCGGAGTAGACAGATTGAGGCCCTAAGAACAAAACCTCCACTACCGGAGTAAATCCGGTACAGAATAGTGAGTTGGTTCCTCGACTAAAGTCACCAACTCCCTATCTTCAATCAAGGATACTCTATTAACCTAGGCAGATATTCTCATTCTAGGTTAAAGCAGAAACAACAGGAATTTGATCAGGATTCAAGTCATTCAATCATTCAAGCCTCAATCGAATATAATCAATCATAGAATCAGTACTCGGGTTCATACAATCAAACCTAACATACAAATCTAGGGTTCTCCATACCCAGATGAATGGGAGAACTACTCCATGGAGAAGAAAGCAAAAGCAGAATCAGACGCGGAATTCATACTGTGAAGGATGGATTCCTGCTCCTGGACGTTGATTGGCACTTCTCCAAGCTCAAACAAGCCTCCAATGGTGTTGAGGATCAAGCTAGGGCGCTTGGGAACTCTTGCTCGTCACTTTCTCTCTCTAGGAATCGTTCTATCTCTCAAAAACTCGAATCCCCTTCTGTTTGGCTGAAAATCTGCTTAAAAAGGCATCAGTGGCCAAAGCACGGTCGAGGACACGGCCGTGCTTTGCCTGAGTCCGCCCGTGCCTCGGCCAGGGTTAATTACACGGCCAGCAGTTGGGAGAAACACGGCCGTGCTTCGCGTTGGACACGGCCGTGCTTTGGTGGAACACGGCCGTGCTTTGTCTCGGCCCTGCCCGTGTAATCAGCTCAGCTCTCGGCATAAAAAGCACGGCCACAGGAACACGGCCGTGTAATGATTTAGGTGTGCCCGTGTTTTGGCTCCAGCTCACCGAAATGACTTCTGAATGCCCCGAAACTCGCTCTTAGCCTTCCCTTTGACACCTGGGACCTGAAACATGACAAAATAGCACAACCCGGCGTAAAATAGGCCAAAACACACGACTATGCCCCTCAAACGGATAAGAACTAGGGGCGCAAATATGTGCAATTACATCGTTATCAAACTCCCCCACACTTAACCGTTTGCTTGTCCCCAAGCAAACCTAACTCAAACCAATGCAACTCTCCAGACCTCTATAGCAACAAACAACCCAGATCGTAGATAGAGGACTTCCTAGATCATTTAGCAGCTTACGAGGTCAACCGATGCACAAGTCATCTCATAGCTTCTTCGACGAGTCGGCATCATGGCAAACAGTGAACAGAGGACAAATGAATCGTGGATGGAGAGATTCTCAAAAACAAAGGATCATGGACTCTCATTTTTCAAGGTGCTCTATTTTCTTTGAAGATGGTTGGAACCCCTTTTTTTCTGTTTTGCTTGTTTTCTGTTATTTTTCTTTTCTTTTCTTTTCTTTTCAAGGGTCCCAACCTGCTCTTACCGGCCATGCAAGGAGCGGATGTCTCGAGCCTCGTGCGGGGGAAAGCCATGCAAGGGGGCTGGAGGTAGTAGGTGGAAATCGGGAACGGATTCCCGTCTCCCCTTACACACTTTCGCCATATTCGCACGGGAGACGTTATTTTTAAGCACATTTTCGAGCACCTGTTAAACTCAAAACATGACACAAGAGTCCATGACAGGCAGAGAATCCACAACACTACACAATTCAAGGGTCCTAAGATCACTAATTCACTCAATCAACCAACACAATATGAAGAAGAAATGAGATTTCTTAAATGCATCAACATCCTCCATAGTGCTACACTACCTCCCTAGGTTGCATATTACTATAAAGACTGTCAATTCAAAGCATACTGAGCAGGCAATTGCATGGAAACACGTACTTGGAGCCCTCAAATTTAAAAATTTGGACAGTGGACTAGGCTCCAAGCACACAAACAGATCTAATGCAGTCAAAAGATAAACATCCCCCCACACTTAAGATCGACATTGCCCTCAATGGAGAAGAGGGAAGGGAAAGGAAAAGATGTTACCGGTATGCACGGACTGCAGGAGACTGGAAGCGGACTGGAGAGAGTACCAGTCAAGACAAGCACAGCCAAAGGAAAACAAAGAGCTCAAACACAATATGTTAGGTCCAATGGTCAGCCCAATAAAACATCATCCAAAACAAAAGAAAACAAACCAAACCCAAACCGGGTTACAATCCGACTCAAAACACAAGAAAGAAAATCAAACCGTGGTGGGGTTGCCTCCCCACAAGCGCTTCTTTACCGTCTTTTAGCTGGACGCCCATGGTGGATACTCAGGGCGGTGCAGGAACAGGTGCCTCCAAGAGCGGATCCACGGATCCACGTCGCTCTTGAGGTACAGCTTCAGGTTGTGGCCATGCACCTGACGGATGCGACCACCATCATCAGTCAGCTCGACCTGCCCATCTGGCAAGATGCAAGCGAGTGAGTACCCAGACGGCCAGGGTGGTCGTGGTGCAGGAGGTGGGACCAGCTCATAGTGGTCTCCACTCTTCTTCCGTGCAGGCTTAGCAACCTGCTGCTTTGGCCGCCACTCCTCCTTGAGCTTTTTGTTCGGAGGCGTGGCTGGATGGAGTGGCGGCGAAGGAATGATAAGGGGGTCCTTCAAAATAGGAGGTGCAGAAGGGTACACGACAGACTCGTGTACCTGATCAGAAATGGCATGCACAGGCGTGACAGCAATCATAGCACATTGATCAAATTCAGTCACAGAAAAAGTAGCCTGTTCATTCCCAGCACGCAAGATCAGTTTACCATCATGCACATCAATAAGTGCCTTGGCGGTGGCAAGAAATGGCCTACCTAGAATCAAAGGCACATCCACATCCTCATGTATATCAAGAATAACAAAATCAACAGGATATGTGAATGCACCTACTTTAACAAGCAGATCCTCAATGATACCCCTAGGATGCACGATAGAACGATCAGCTAACTGAATGCTCATCCTAGTAGGGCTAAGTTCACCTAGGTCTAGCTTTTTGTACAACTTATATGGCATGACATTAATGCTAGCGCCTAGGTCCGCCAAGGACTTTCCTACATGTTAGATGGAGTTGTTGAGAAGATTGGGGAAGAGAATGTTGTTCAAGTTGTGACAGATAATGCTTCAGCTTATAAGGCAGGAGGACAATTATTGATGGAAAAAAGGAAGCATTTGTTTTGGACACCTTGTGCTGCTCATTGTTTGGATTTGATGCTAGAGGATCTTGCAAAGCATATTAAGGTGCACGAGACCACTGACTCGACTCTACTGTCACTCCAGGAATTGGCCAAGTGAAACCACTTCCTAAAGCGTAGTATAGCGGGTTTGGGTTTAATTATCAACCCGGGTCCTAGATTTGATGACTACTCAGTGAATTCTTGTTATCTAGCAATGAAACTGGAATGCAAGTCTAACTAACAAACTAACAAAGCAGGTAAACGGTTGTATTCAAGTTAAGAGAGGTCACCCGGATATGGTTCCCCCTAGACTGCAGTTAAGCCGGATTGTAATTACCAAGTTCAGTTTCTATGATAGTTATACTGCGGAAGGTTCTTAAACAGCCTGAAGTCTCGACTAAAGGTCTTCAGACCCTCTCAATCTGACTCTCTAGCGGGCGACTAACCTCCACCGGAGTAGACAGATTGAGGCCCTAAGAACAAAACCTCCACTACCGGAGTAAATCCGGTACAGAATAGTGAGTTGGTTCCTCGACTAAAGTCACCAACTCTCTATCTTCAATAATACGCCCCTGGGGGGTGTATGTTATCAAAGTCACGCAGCTAACGACTCAATCGAAGAATCGATTGAGCTCGAATCAAGAACGAAGCGTTCTTAATACGAACTTGGATAAAACGGAACCAAAAGGACAAATCCACACCTGGGGATAGCTCGATTGGTATAAAAGGGTAGTTGCTAGACCACGATTGAAGTGACTATTCAATCGATACACAAGCTCAGCAAGTTTGGAATCCACCAAACCCAAACAAGTCGCAACTTGCACAAAACCAAAGGGTTTGTTTTTCGATTAATCAAAGTCTTCTAACTATTACAACGAAATAGAAAGCTTAAATAGGCCTAGCTAGGGTTACACACGTCCCATAAACTCCTAATTACAGTCTAATACGAAAAGGAATCAAAAACTACCAAAACAATGAAATCCTAACTAAACAAGAAAAGAAATCTGCCTTTAGCTCCAAGTAACCAAACAGCTTTGATGCCATCTTTGAGCCTCTCGAAAATGGTCTTCTAGGTTGGTTCGAATTCAACCAATTCCTTGCCTTTGTAGAATAAAACTTCCTGTTTCACCTCCAACTTGAATCAGCCTGAGATCATGCTCCAAACTCCAGATATAGGCTTTCAAAGTTTGCATCTCAAAACTGTTTTCTGCCTTAGCCAGATTTTGGCAGTTTTCAGAATTCTTCATAGCATTTTTATACGTCTGGAATGTGATCTTCTGGACTTCCACTTGAGCCGCCAAGCATACCAACTTATAGATAAAGTGTTTATATTTAAAACAAGCCATTAAACACCAATTTTCATTGATCGAATTAAGAGAACCATACCTCCAAAGTTGGTACCTTGAAACTGTCTCTATACTTAACCAAATTCTGCCCTTCTTCTTTCCAACCTTGATAGCTTCTTTGGCAAGTAATTTTGAATTGTGGATTGATCCAATTGGGATCATATCAGGCTCCCCCTCTTCAAAAAGCTTTGACCTCAAAGCTTGAAGCTTCTTCTTGTCAAAAATGTCACAAAATTCCTCCCAAATCGAGTCATGAAATAGGTACCTCGAACTTGTAATGTCGAACTTCAACACTTCGTTAATTCGCGAATTGGTTGCTGTTTTCCACGAGTCAAGTTTCATGAGGTTCGTGGGACTCCCATGGACCTTTCCCACCCAAAAATTTTGCTCAAACAAAAAGAAAACTCGTCGCTCCAATTTTCCAGTTTCCGGCCGAAAATTTGCAGAATCCGGCGACGTGAAGAACGCCGGCGAGCTCGACCAAATTGGGGCTTCTTCTTCTAGGCTACCATAATCTAATTCGAGGCTTCCATCGTGTTCGTCTCTCTTCCAGGAAGCGAATGGAACATTCTCCATGCTTCGATTCGGCTCCAGTCGATCCCAATCGCGACGCCTTCTTCTCCCGCCATCGGCAATTTCAAAATTTCCAGTTTCCGGCCAACTAAACCCAGAAACCGGCGAGGTACCTGCAACATTGGGGAATCCCAATCCAAGTGTTTTTGTTCCGATTTTTTTGATCCTACACCATCCTTGGAACTCTAGAAACCTCTTCCAAGCATTGGATTGGCTTGATTCGCGCTCCAACTCCATATCCAATTCGCCTCCCTCTTGGCCTGTTCTTGAGCCGCAAGACAGGAGGTTGTTTGTTCTTGGGAGTTCTTGGTGTTTCTTGTGAGGCAAGAAGCAGGTTGTGCGAGTTCTTGTTAAGTTCTGGTGTTCTTGGAGTTTTATTGCATCGCAAACATGGAAGCAGCACTCGAAGCTATCAGAAATCAATTGGAGAACATTGCTCGTGCTCAAGAAGAGCAAACAGCAAGGCTTGCCGAGCAAGTCACGAGGATGGAGGCTGTCGAGACAAGGCTCCAGCAACCGGTTGTGGTTGATGCAAACCCTAACCCTATACCTCGACAAGAAGAAAGGGGAAGGGAAAACCGAGCTCCTCCACCCTTGGTTCATGAAGTACAGCGTCATATGCGCCAGCATAGACGCCTTGGAATGCCTCGAGTTGAAAGGAGAGGGCGGCAGCAGCATCATGAAGAGGAGTTTAATGACGAGGAAGAAGAGGGCTTTGAGGAGAATGATGATTTGCGAAACCTCAAGGTCACGATTCCACCTTTTCGCGGTACCACGAACCCTGATGCTTATTTGGATTGGGAGCAAAAGATGGAACTAGTGTTTGATTGTCATAACTACTCCGAGAAGAAGAAAGTGACATTGGCTTCCCTAGAGTTCTCGGATTATGCACTTGTTTGGTGGGATCAGTTGGGAACGAAACGAAGGAGAAACAGGCAGCGTCCTATTGAGACGTGGGATGAGATGAAAGGAATTATGAGGGATCGGTTTGTACCGAGTTCCCATTTGCGAGATATGTATCAAAACCTTCAGCTTCTCCGGCAAGGAACTAAAAGCGTTGAAGATTATCACAAGGAGTTGGAAGTGTTGATGATACGTGCTGATGTGAGAGAGGACCGCGAGGCTACCATAGCTCGTTTTCTGTATGGTCTCAATCGAGAGATCAAGAACGTGGTGGAGATACAACCGTTCCTTGAACTTGAAGATTTGGTGGATATGGCAAGTAAAGTGGAACGACAGCTTCGAAATAGGAGGTTTCAACCCTCCACGAATTCCACACGTTCGAGCCAAGGAGTTGCAACCAACCCTAAGCCGCAACTGCCCGTGAAAGAAGCTCCTAGACCCGCAGCAAGGGCTGATGGTGCAAATCCAGTTATGAAGCAAGGTGGATCGTCGGGGGAAATTCGTTGTTTCAAATGCCATGGAAGAGGACACATTGCGAGCCAGTGTGCCAATAAGAAGACCCTGATCTTGCTTGATAATGGCGACTATGTATCGGAGGAAGAGGAAGAGACCACCGATTCTGATGTCGATGAGTCTATGGAAATGGAACCACCTCCAGGCTGTTTGTTTGTAGCACGGAGAGTATTGTGTGCACAGCCTAAGGAGGAGAGTGAACAGCGAGAAAATATCTTCCATACGAGATGTGTAGTTGATGGGAAGTTGCTGTCTCTAGTGATTGATGGAGGAAGTTGCACGAACGTTGTGAGCGCGTGTGCGGTGAAGAGGCTAGGGCTGCCTACGCTGAAGCATCCAAAGCCATACACGCTGCAATGGCTTAACGATCACGGATCCATCAAAATCACAAAGCAGGCACTAATGAAGTTCGAGATTGGAGATTACAAAGATGAGATTTTGTGTGATATAGTGCCTATGCAAGCTGCACATGTGCTTTTTGGCAGGCCATGGCAGTTTGATCGACAAGCACAGCATGATGGAGTGACAAATAAGTACAAGTTGCAACATGGAGGAAAGAAGTTCGTGTTGAAGCCTCTGTCTCCAAGTGAAGTATATCGAGATCAACTCCAAATGCAGCAACGTCGAGAGCAAGAAAAGGCAAGTAATGCCTCGGCCAAGAAAGGAGAAGAGGGAGCTGAATTGTGGATTCGAAGGCAGTGATGCTAGCACGCAATGGAGATTTGAAGCAAGCTACCTGTGCACGAGAACCTTTGATTGTGCTCATGTATAGGGACGTGCTGCTCAATCAAGAGCTAGTCCAAGAAGTTCCAGCCGAAGCAAGAGTGGTGTTGGATGAGTTCGAGGATGTGTTTCCAGAGGAAGCACCGAAGGGGCTGCCTCCTATTCGCGGAATTGAGCACCAAATTGATTTCGTGCCGGGAGCTCAAATTCCAAACAAGGCAGCATATCGAGCTAACCCGGAAGAGACCAAAGAGCTGCAAAGGCAGATTGACGAGCTGATGGAGAAGGGGCATGTTCGAGAAAGTTTGAGCCCGTGTGCAGTTCCGGTGATTCTCGTGCCAAAGAAGGATCACACCTGGCGGATGTGTGTAGACTGTCGAGCCATCAATCAAATTACAGTTAAGTATCGTCATCCAATTCCACGATTAGATGATATGCTTGATGAATTACATGGCTCTAAGGTGTTTTCCAAGATTGATTTGAGATCAGGTTACCACCAAATTCGTATGAATGAGGGAGACGAGTGGAAGACCGCGTTTAAGACCAAGCAGGGTCTATACGAATGGATGGTGATGCCCTTTGGTTTAACCAATGCTCCTAGCACGTTCATGAGGTTGATGAACCATGTTTTGAGGCCATTCATTGGCAAGTTCGTGGTCGTATACTTCGACGACATTCTGATCTACTCGAAGTGCATGGAGGATCATCTCAATCACTTGAGAGAGGTGTTGGCAATGTTGAGAAAGGAGAAATTGTATGCTAACCTCAAGAAGTGCTCGTTTTTCACTTCTAGTGTTATTTTCCTTGGTTTTGTGGTGAGTGCAGATGGAGTCAAGGTGGACGAAGAGAAGGTGAAAGCAATTCACGATTGGCCTATTCCAACCAACGTGAATGAGGTGCGGAGCTTTCATGGGCTTGCTGGATTTTATCGTCGATTTGTGCCCAACTTCAGCACCATTGCCGCACCATTGACATCCATCATCAAGAAGAACGTGACGTTCTATTGGGGAGAGGAGCAGACCAGAGCATTCGAGCTGCTCAAGCACAAGCTCACGCACGCACCTATTCTGATGTTGCCGGATTTCAATAAGACATTCGAGGTGGAGTGTGATGCTTCTGGTTTGGGAATTGGAGCAGTGTTGATGCAAGAGAAGAAGCCAATTGCTTACTTCAGCGAGAAGTTGAGTGGGGCTGCCCTCAACTATCCGACGTACGACAAGGAGCTTTATGCCCTAGTTCGAGCCTTAGAGACATGGCAGCACTATCTTTGGCCGAAGGAGTTCGTGATTTACACTGATCACGAGTCGTTGAAGTATTTGAAAGCTCAACACAAGCTGAACAAGAGACATGCTCGATGGGTTGAGTTCATTGAGTCCTTTCCATACGTGATCAAGTACAAGCAGGGCAAAGAAAATGTAGTTGCTGATGCCCTATCTCGAAGGCATTCGTTGATCACGACAATGGGGGTGAAGTATTTGGGTTTCGAGCATATCAAGGAGCTCTATTCTGATGATGCTGACTTTGGGCAGATCTATAGAGCTTGTGAGCAGCATGGCGATGGGAAGTTCTATCGAAGTGATGGCTACTTGTTTCGAGCTAACCAGTTGTGTATTCCTCGATCATCACTTCGAGAGTTGCTGTTGAAAGAGGCTCATGGAGGAGGCTTAATGGCACATTTTGGTGTAGACAAGACGCTGAGTTGTCTACAAGAGCACTTCCATTGGCCGCACATGAAGGGAGACGTGGAGAATCTGTGTGCGAGGTGTGTGGAGTGCAAGCAGGCCAAGTCGAAGGTGCAATCATCTGGATTGTACACACCGCTACCGATTCCATATGCTCCATGGATCGACATCTCTATGGATTTTTTGCTTGGTTTGCCGCGGACAAGGAAGGGAAGAGATTCGATTTTCGTGGTGGTGGATCGATTCTCAAAGATGGCACACTTTATCCCATGCCATAAGACTGACGATGCGGTTAACGTGGCTGATTTGTTTTTCAGGGAAGTGGTGCGATTGCATGGGATGCCGCGTTCCATAGTATCCGATCGAGATACTAAGTTTCTGAGTTTCTTCTGGAAGACGTTGTGGAGCAAGCTGGGGACGAAGCTGCTGTTCTCTACTACATGTCATCCTCAAACCGATGGGCAAACAGAGGTGGTCAATCGAACATTATCCCAGATGCTTCGAGCTGTGATCAAGAGCAACATCAAGGTTTGGGAGGACTGCCTTCCCCATGTGGAGTTTGCTTACAACATGATGGTGCACTCGACGACAAAGTTCACTCCGTTTGAGCTCGTGTGTGGTTTCAATCCACTCACGCCTTTGGATTTGATGCCATTACCTTTGAATGAGCAGGTCAATCTCGATGGAGCCAAGAAAGCCGAGTTCGTGAAGAGTTTACATGAGAAGGCGAGATTGAACATTGAGAGAAGGACGGAGCAGATAATGCGCAATGTGAACAAAAACAGAAAACCGAGGCACTTTGAAGTTGGCGACTGGGTGTGGGTGCATTTGAGGAAGGAGAGGTTTCCCCAAAAGAGGAAATCGAAGTTGCTGCCCCGATGTGATGGTCCTTTCCAGGTTGTTTCGAAGATTGGAAGCAACGCCTACAAAATTGACTTGCCAGGAGAGTATGGAGTAAGTGCAACGTTTAATGTTTCTGACCTTGCACCTTATTTGGATGGCAATTCGGATTTGAGGGCAAATCCTTTTGAAGAAGGAGGGGTTGATGAGGACATCAATGGGCCAGTCACACGTGCAAAGGCAAGAACGTTGAAGGAGAAGCTTGCAACGTATTTGGAGAGCTACTTTGGGACCATGGACGTGGAGTTGTTTCGAGGAAAGCCATATATGATGATTCGAGTGGAGGAAGAAGGAGGAAGTGCTGGAGAAAAGGCAGATTGCAAGAAGCCTTAACGGGTTTGCTTAATGGGTCCAGCCTTAACGGGTTTGCTTAATGGGTCCAGCCTTAACGGGTTTGCTTAACGGGTTCAGGCTTAACAGTTTGGGCTTAACGGGTTTGCTGGGCTATTTTCGGGTTTCCTTGTTTTAAAGTCGGTTTATGACTGTTTTTCCATGTTGGAGTCGGATTTGGGTTGTACTTTGCCTATTTAAGGGGCTGAACACGTTGGTTTTGTTATTAGATGATTATTATTGAATTTCAGAGGCTATTGCCGAGTTCCCTACACGGAATTTGCCCTAATTACTCTGTTGAGAATCTCCAGAGTGCTAGAGCGACTCTTATCAGCTAGGTATTCACCCCGGTTGTGGCGAGCTACCCATATCGATTGCCCTTTATTCCGAGTTGAATCTGTCCGATCGATTCATATATCGATTGCCCTTATTCACAGGTGAGTACTGTCCGATCGATTTCCATCCTATCCGGTTCTGTTTGGTTTGAGAAGCTTGACCCTGCGCAACTTTGATTATATCATTCAATCAAGGATACTCTATTAACCTAGGCAGATATTCTCATTCTAGGTTAAAGCAGAAACAACAGGAATTTGATCAGGATTCAAGTCATTCAATCATTCAAGCCTCAATCGAATATAATCAATCATAGAATCAGTACTTGGGTTCATACAATCAAACCTAACATACAAATCTAGGGTTCTCCATACCCAGATGAATGGGAGAACTACTCCATGGAGAAGAAAGCAAAAGTAGAATCAGACGCGGAATTCATACTGTGAAGGATGGATTCCTGCTCCTGGACATTGATTGGCACTTCTCCAAGCTCAAACAAGCCTCCAATGGTGTTGAAGATCAAGCTAGGGCGCTTGGGAACTCTTGCTCGTCACTTTCTCTCTCTAGGAATCGTTCTATCTCTCAAAAACTCGAATCCCCTTCTGTTTTGCTGAAAATCTGCTTAAAAAGGCATCAGTGGCCAAAGCACGGTCGAGGACACGGCCGTGCTTTGCCTGAGTCCGCCCGTGCCTCGGCCAGGGTTAATTACACGGCCAGCAGTTGGGAGAAACACGGCCGTGCTTCGCGTTGGACACGGCCGTGCTTTGGTGGAACACGGCCGTGCTTTGTCTCGGCCCTGCCCGTGTAATCAGCTCAGCTCTCGGCATAAAAAGCACGGCCACAGGAACACGACCGTGTAATGATTTAGGTGTGCCCGTGTTTTGGCTCCAGCTCACCGAAATGACTTCCGAATGCCCTGAAACTCGCGCTTAGCCTTCCCTTTGACACCTGGGAGCTGAAACATGACAAAATAGCACAACCCGGCGTAAAATAGGCCAAAACACACGACTATGCCCCTCAAACGGATAAGAACTAGGGGCGCAAATATGTGCAATTACATCGTTATCAACCACAATTTCCAATGGTAAGAAAATCACCAATTTCATTAATGCAAGAACAATGATGATTGCCATGATGAGGGAGTTCACTCAAGGGAAAGATTTGGTTAGACCTGCTGTTACAAGATTTGCTACAGCATATTTGAAATTGGGATCTCTTAATGACAATAAGGGTTCCTTGATGACAATGATTTCTTCTGAGAAGTGGAGGAAGAGTAGCTTTTCTAAGCTTCGTGAAGGAAAAAGAGTTCAAGGATTTGTACTTGATGGCAGATTTTGGAAAAATGTGACAAATTGTCTTAGAGCTGCTCAACCTCTTGTCAAGATTCTACGTTTGGTTGATTCTGATGAAAAACCGGCAATGCCATTCTTACACTCTGAAATTATCCAAGCGAAGGAGAAGATTAAAAGCAACTTCAACAATGTGGAAAGAAGGTGATTTTGAGTTTCCTTTTCCTATTAACTTATCCTACAAACCTATATGTTTATTGTTCTAACTTCTAACTTATAATTTGTCTATTCTCTATTGTATATACTTTATATAGATACAAGCCTGTCTTGAAAGTCATTGACAAAAGGTGGGAAGATCAAATGAGTAGACCAATTCACTATGATGCATATTGGTTGAATCCTCATTCACCATTCTCAAGGATTTAACCATAATGATCCAAAGGTGAAAATGGGATTGTATGAGTGCATATCTAGACTTGCAAAGAATGATGAAGAGAAGTTTTTGATAATGGAGCAGTTGTCTGTATTTCGTCATGCTCATGGAATGTTTGATAAGTTTGGTGCAATGCAATTAAAGGATAGGCAACATCCAGCTGATTGGTCGACCTCATTTGGAGATGAAGTGCCAGAGCTCCAAAAATTTGCTCTCTGGGTGTTGAGTTTGACTTGTAGTGCTTCTAGGTGCGAGCGTAATTGGAGTGCATTTGAGAGGGTAAGTAATAAATTGCCTCTATTTTCTTTTCATCATATCATTCGTTCTTTTTACATGTGAATATGTGGTGATGTGAACTCTTTTACTTGTAGATTCATACTAAGAAAAAGAACAATTTGCGTGCACAAAAGATGAATGATCTTGTGTATGTTATGTGCAACAACAAATTGGTGGGCGGGAATGCCAAGAATGCAAGAAGGCTTGAGATCGACTTTGAGGATATATACTCTGATAATGAATGGATTTGTGCTAGTGATAATGAAGAAGGAGAACCACAATCTACAGATTTAGAGGTTGGTGGCGAGGAAGGTGGTCATACTATTGAAGGTGGTGATGATGCTATTGGTGTTGATGCTCGAAGAGATGAGGGTGATCATGAATATAGTAGTCCACTTGATGTTGATGGCAATAGTGGTGATGATGATAATGATGATGATTTGGATGCAAATGTGGAAGCCGATGAATTGATGTAGTTTTCCTTCTATCCTTTATAACATTTATGTGCTTTGATTGTTAGGACTTGGATTATTAAACTCATATATCATTATGTAAACTTAAACCAGCTTGTGAGAATTTGGATTCTTAACTCGTTTGTAGGTTACGATTTATGTTTATGACCTTATTGTTAAGATATTATGAGTTTGTTCTAATTTAGACATGAATTGCAGGTATTTTTTTTCTTTTATCTAAACTCTGTGAACTCATATTTTACATAGTTTATGCCGTACTTAACATTATTTTACATATTATACAGGATGCATTGAAAACTTACGCTTTTACGCTTTGATTGCCCCTTTTCGATTTTACCCCTTTTCCGCTTTTAGGTAGAATCGCGCTTTTAACTGCATTGGCAGTGAGGTTCTTGTTTGCTTATAAGATTTTGGGTCTACTTTATGTTATTTGTGATGTGTTTTGTTGTTCTGATATGTGTTTTATGTTCTGCTTCATAATACGTGTGGTCTTTGTTAGCTAATTAAGGAAAGTACGTGCACGTCTTCCCCTTTAAATTTTTTAAAATGCCAAGCGTGCTCCTTAATTAGAATTTCGCATTAATTGTAGAAAACCCCGTTTAAATAAAAATACAAAATAAAATATTCATATCGCTGAAAATAATATTAGCACAATGCTAACGAAATTGAGTATTAGCACTCTAACATTTACCATCGCCCCCAATGCATTACCAAAAGGCCTCTTCCTCTCCCCAGTGTTGTCACGCAGTACTCAATTACTTTGCATGATGATCCATAACCAAGTATCAAATTTGAACTTTTTCAATCTAACACCAGTACATATTTTACAACGATTTATCTACATTTTTTTTCGTTGAATACTTATCTACATTTTGACCTCCTCTAAAACGTGTAAACTACGTTAGATGAACAAAGGCATGCCTAGCGGTAGGGAAGCGGACACCAGCTCGCTAACTGGGTTCTGAACTCGGCATGGCCTGTTGGAATCGATATGCCAAAGTACTAAATGTTAAAACACTGCCTGCCGGCTAGACCTCGTCCATCCATTTGGCAAATATAATTGACCCCCAATTACAACAATCTGCAGTCTGCACGCGTATCCTACCACTGTCCACTGCCGTTTCAACACTAAGGGCGGCCGGCCGGCCATGACCAAGTGAACTCTCTTAGTTTTCAGCCCCCTTCTCGTGTGTGTATATATATAAAAGGAAACTCTATGGCAGTTAACATATCCACAACTCGCTAACTCTCCTCAGTACATCTCTCAACTCTTTTATTAGCTCGTCATTAAGCGCAGACATGACTTCAGTTGCTAGCTTCTTCTTTGGCCTCGTGGTGGCTCTCAGCTGCCTCTCCCTCCACCTTGCTTCCGCAGCTGATCCCAGCCTTCTCCAAGACTTCTGCGTTGCAGATTCCACCAGTTCAGGTATGTATAACTTTTCATTCTAGCTATTCGATCTCGATGTACATAAGAAATTCATAATTAACCTTCTTCTAACAACTCCAACTTTATAACAGTATTGCTGAATGGCATGGCCTGCAAGAACCCAAGCACCGTCACCGCAAACGACTTCTACTTCAGAGGCCTCCACGTGGCAGGCAACACCAGCAACGCACAAGGCTCCAGGGTCACTCCGGTCTTTGCCGCGCAGCTCCCCGGCCTCAACACGCTGGGAATCTCCATGGTCCGCATCGACTACGCAGCCGGCGGCCAAAACCCACCCCACACGCACCCACGCGCCACCGAGATCCTCACCGTTCTCGAAGGCAGCCTGGAGGTCGGATTCGTCACCTCCAACCCAAACAACAACCATTTCACCAAGACCTTGTACAAAGGCGACGTCTTCGTCTTCCCCTCCAACGCCATCCACTACCAGCGCAACACCAACTGGAACGCGCCCGCCGTCGCCATTGCGGCGCTCTCCAGCCAGAACCCTGGTGCCATTACCATCGCCAACGCGGTGTTTGGTTCCCAGCCGGGGATCAGTGCTGACATACTGGCCAAGTCTTTCTCCTTGGACGTCGCCACCGTCAACTTTATGCAGTCCAAGTTTTGATTGTTGATGAGGACTAGTCATGCATGTATTTTCCGATTCTGTCACAATCCGTTTATACGTTGTACTTTTCTTTTGGAGTCAGGGCAGGAGTGTTGTCTCATTCTCCTCATTAAATTTGTAGCTATGTTTATTTCATAAAGAAAAAAAACATGAGCACTTCTACTATGCTATATAGTATTGGTGCTTTAATGTACAACTTAAAGTTGTACCATAACATTAAATGTATAAGTTTAGGTTGTACCATAAAGCAATTTGTACCATTATGTTATGGTACAACTTTACAACTTGAAGTTGTACCATCACATAAAAGTACAAGTTCAAGTTGTACCATAAAAGAATTTATACAAAAAGTATAGGTACAATCTGAAGTTGTACCATAACGTAAATGTACAATTTTAAGTTGTACATTAAGTTATGGAGCTTTTTTTTTTAGAAAAGGGAGGCATAAAGCCAATGATCTAAGTTTCAGTACAGAAGTGTAACTGGTCGGGAGGACAAGATTCTCCCTTAAGAAGCCAAAGAACAAAGAACTCTCTCTCATTAGAGCTGAAATCAAGCAAGCAGGTCATGAAAAAGAAGGTTGAAAAGCTGCAATAGGGTATGTCTATCATTCTGGGTTTACCACTACTCTGCGACGGAAACTCACTCCAATCAAATCATCTCTGAGCAATCTCTCGATTTTCCCAGGAGGTTCTCTCAATTTATACGTACCAAAGGGATAGACGAGACTGTATTTCAAGAGCCAGTTCGTGACTCTATTTCCTTCTCGATACGTAAGAACTAATCGAACAATCCAGTCTTGCGCTATTAACCTGCGAATGGCATTCAATAAGCTAAGGTAGCATGTGGATGAACAGGATCTTCTCGGTTGGTGATAAGATCAATTGCTAGCTTGGATTCTGTCTCCAGAATCAGCAATCTGACTTCTTTCCTCCATCCGTAGTCAAGGCCTTGATGGATTGCCCACAATTCTGCTAGAATGGCGTTTCCAGTACCGATTATACAACATAAACCACCTAACCATTCTCCGTTACTGTCTCGAAGAACTCCCCCTACTATCGCCATTCCTGGCGTTCCTTTTGCTGCTCCGTCTGTATTAAGTTTCGTCCATCTCGATGATGGTGACTTCCAGCCGATCAATTGCTCCTCACGAGCTAGCCGAGTGATGGTTCCTGTGTTCTCTTATGTAGTTTTCCAAGTGTTTGACCAATCATGTGCTTTGGATATAGTATAGTTAATCAGAGTAGATGTTGAAATTCTAGCAGCCTTGAAGATGTAATCGTTGCGATTTTTCCATATATACCAAAAGATGATGGAAAAAAGTTCGGCTAGTTGTCTATTTCGCCTATATGATTGTCATTTTCCATATTTGACTTCAGCCAGCCTTCATGGTCTGCTGTGAAAAAGGAATCTTGTTGTTCCTGATGAATGATCTTTTCCCAAGTTTTCCTAGCCACCAAACAGTCACGCAAACAGTGCAGATTTGTCTCTCTCTACCTGGCACAAGGGGCAGCTGTCATTCTCAGTGAGGTGTCTGAACTTCCTTATGAAATTGGTGGCAAGTCGGTTTTTCATGGCTGTCCAAACAAACAGCCTGACCATTTCATGCACATGAAGTCTCCATATTCGCCGCCAGGGGGCTGATTGTTGGTGCAACTATTGTGGTGAAATCATAATATAAGCAGAGGAGGCACTGAATCTGCCATTTGCTGAAGTTTTCCAAAAATGCTAGTCGTCTGCCGTGGATAAGGGATCTATCATCACTGCCCGAATTTTGTCAAGGATGTCTTCAGGGAGGTACTTCTCCAATTCTTCAATCCTCCAGCCGCTTCCTTCCTGTCTCGAAGCTCTCCCGGAATCTCCTCCATCGCAATCTCCGCAAGAGGTTTCTGCAAAATCCAAGAATCCAACCAGAATTTAGTCGTTTTTTCCGTTCTTAATATTGTAGGCTGAGCCTTTGCGCAAAATGTCAGCAGCTTGTGAGAAGCTTCGCCAGGCGAAGGAGCTTCCCTTTTCTTCATGAGCATTTCAATCCCAGTTTTGTTGCTGTCGTATTTCTTGTTTAAGACTCAGGTCCAAAGTGACTCATCGTTTGAGGCCAGCTTCCATGCATTCTTAGTCAGCATGGTCCGGTTGGCCAGCTGAGTAGGTCGAATGCCCAGACCCTCCTAGCTTCGTGGGAGAGTAACTTGATCCCAAGCTACAGAGTGATACTTTGTTTTTCATCATCTTCTCCCCAAATTAATTTCCTATTGCACCTGTCAAGAATTTTACAGATACCTGCAGGTAATAGCTCTGTAAAGATAAGAAAAACAGCCATGGAGGAAGCTACATAATTCACCAATGTTACTCTCGTTGTCATAGAGAGTTGTCTTGTTTTCCAAATAGCAAGCTTGTTTTAGATATTGAGGATTAGCTCCTTGTATCTTTCTTTAGTAATCATGCCGTTAATAGTATTGAGCCCCGAATATCGTCCAAGGTCGTTTGTGAGAGGTATTGATAACGCCATATTTGCACATGTTTGCACCCTTATTTCTTAACCATTTTGGCTCGATTTTGTTGCTCCTTGGGCTATTTTACGCTAGGTTGTGCTATTTTGTCATATTTCAGGTCCTAACGGCTGTGCGAAGACTTAGGCACAAGTTTTGGGTCGTTTGGAGATCATTTGACGATTGTGGAGCAAAAGCACGGTTGTCCCCTGTAAAAGCATGACCATACTTTTCATCAGCCTAGCCATGTTTTTACTAGTGATAGCAAACCAAGAGGATGCTAAAGAAAGACAAAATACGGGCAACCCTAGAGAAAAGCACAACCGTGAATCAGAAAATATCGCCAGTATTTTACCCAGACTTGCCCGTGTTTTTCTCTTGTTTTAGCCTAAGTGAAACGTGCGCTTTGAGCAAAGCACGGTCAATGGAGGAAGCAAGGCCGTGTTTCTGCCCGTAATTCGCCCAGTATCGGGGTAAATAGGCAGATTCGAGCCAAAGGAAGGGGATTCGACTTTTGGAGCAAAAAATAGAGTTCTAAAGAGAGAAAGTGCGAAAAACAAACCATAGGAGCTAGTTTGGAGTGGATTTCTCGCCATTGAAGCCCAGATTGCATCCCCTGGAGTGAAGATTAACATCCCAAGGCAATTATTCTCATCTTTATGAGTATGGCTGCTTTAATTTCTGTTTTCCTCTCTCTCTATGGAGTAGACCTTTCTGTCACTTGGGTATGAAGAACCCTAGTTCCATGTGTTAGTGATCTGAGTTGTAATGACGTTTGGATTGATATACTGATTGGTTTTAATCGATTGAAGTGTGTTTATTGAGTCAATTGAATCCTGATCTACTTGTTTTGATTTCTGCTGCAATCTGAGACAGATAGAATCTGATTAGGTTGTTAGAGCTTCTTCAATCGATAGGAGTGAATTGATTGTACGAGATTCAGTCAATTCACTGCTTTGCACTGGAATCTGTTTCCAGTAGTGGAGTTCTATGTTAATTGCGTTAGCATTCTAGCCCGGTGAAGACTAGTCATTTTTCGGTTAGTCTGTCTAAGAGGGCTTGGTCAGCTTAAGAGATTCCAATCTACCGTCGGATCTTCCGTAGTTTAATCAACAGTAAATCAACCAAAGGAAATTACAACTTGAACCTAATTAAGGAGATAGGGGGACTCAATCCCGAATGACTCTTCCTTGCTTAAGAACTTCAAACAATTTACTACTTTCTTTCTGTTTAGTTTGAATTCACCTTCACTCACTTAGTCCTGCTAGATAATAGAAGTTTACGGAGTAGGCAGTAGATCTAGACCCCGGGTTGATAAATTAAACTTACCCACTATTCTGCATTTCTCGATTACGATTATACTTGGTCGAAGTTGCCTGTTGTGTTTTAGTGAGTCAGATATCCCTACTCTAGCGCTCAGCAATTGTGCTATATCACATTGAACATTGGGGGAGATGTATAAAGCTGACTTGTTTAGATTCATTCTTTGGCCAGAGTTGTAACATAAGTCTTCCAAGCACCTCTTAATTAGATCAATTTGACTTCTTTAAGCTTCTGCAAATAAAACCAAATCATCAGCAAAAAAGAGATGTGAGAGCTTCGGTCCATCTTTCGAAAGATAAAGAGGTTTCCATTGCTTTTCAGTTACTGCATGATCGACTTTATGAGAAAGCCGTTCCATACAAAGAACAAACAAGTAGGATGAAAGAGGGTCTCCCTGACGTATGCCCTTGGTGGGGTGTATAGGATCCGAGAGTTGTCCATTCCAGTTATGGAGCTGTTAACGTTAGTGTTACTGCCATGCTAACATTAATTAATATATAAAATTCTAAAATGGAGTTACTATTCATTAGTGTCCCCCAAACTCCCCCAATTGCAAGTGGGCAACTTTTATTTGTTTATTTTTCTTCACTCACATATCATTATCCTAAATTAATATATAATAATAATAATTAATATATTAAAACCTAACGTGGGAGTTACTATTCATTAGTGTCTCCCAAACTCATCCAAGTGCAAGTGGGGAAGTTTCAAGTCTTTCTTTTACCCCACTCTCTCATTCTATAACATATATGTTAATCTATTGTCCATCGGGTCAACATCTATTGCCCATTAGGTTTCCCATAGTAGTTATTGTCTACTTGAGTTTTCATACCCTTAGGGTTTTTGTCTATGATCTCCCAAATCATCTCCTTGGCCCACCAATTCGCAACCCATCTCGAAATACTATTGCCGAAATCAGTGAATAATAGATGTCACGACCGCTACCGAAGATCCATAACATATCTATTATGCACAATCCTCTCCTTCGCCCACTAATTCACAACCTTTCTCTAGACATTGTTGGTGGAATCCTAATTAGTACCCATCCACCGTGTCCCAAGACTACTAGCGAAAAATTAATACTAAATCTGCTCTGTACCGAGTTTTGTATCGGGACGAGTTTTGTATTCTTTAGTGTTTTTTTATTTATTTTTCCTTTTGGTTAAGCATGACAATTAAACTCAAACTAATGGGTATCCAAGCGAGATGAACCCGAAATTAATATTTCTAATTTTTTTTCTTTTGTTGAAAATTACAATTGAACTCATACCCATGATGTAGACGAGTTTTATATCTAGAGAGAGTTGTAGCCGCTTTTATAGTTGGCAGGTTGGGTCGAGTGTGAATTTGTTAAGAACTCGATTCGATCGGGTCAAAGCAAGCTAAACACGTTGTTGATGAATTTTAGATCGAGAGTGATTTTTGTCCTCTTTAAAGTTTTTGTTATAAAATAAGAGATGGAAAACAAAACAAGAACTAAACTAGAGAGAAACACAAGAGAAAAGGAGAGAAGTGTTCTTTTTCTTATTCATGTGTTTTAGTACATTTGTGTGCTCTATTTATAGGCACAAATACATAAATCCTACAACTCTAACATCAATACACATAAATGAGAGTAATGTGTTATAAGGAGAAATAAAATATAAGGAGAGGAGTTACATAAAACTTGTAATATACCATGGAGCATCTAATGTGGTCATCCATAGTAATTATAATATTTTCATAACACCCCCCTTGATGACCATTAGATATATATATATATATATGGGTCACACTCGTATGCGTCAGACACATACTATGCGACAGGATTTCTACACCGTAGATCTAATCTAACGGTGTTTATTAATTGGAATTAAATTATTTAATGTTTACAATTTTTAAATGATTAGTTGGTCCTATTACTTTTTTATGCGTACCCTTTAACCCCTAAACAAACTTTTCAACATATTTTCGAATTATAGTACCAAATTTTATTCTAATCATGTCTACAATCCATTAAGTAATATTTACTTACAATTTTAGTTTGGTGATTTATTCCTTTTCCCACTCATGTCAACGCTCAAACCCCCTTTCCAATTGCTGTCTGTAGTGGCTGACGAACCCTCTCCTCTCATCCTGGCTATCGATTGAAGCAATTGGATTTTGCGCTTCCCATCGATGTTTAATCCCTCTATGGATTAAGAGAGTGATCTGTTCGAGGCATGATGGATTGAATCTTGTGCTCGAGAGGCAGATGAGGAAGGATCGGAGAAGTGAAGACTGTAGACTCGAGAGATGGGCCGAAGTGCGGATCGCCGATAGCGGTGGGTAGGTACGCTGCCGTTGATGGCCAACAGAAAGTGCGAATGCCAACAGCAGCAGCCAGAGCAGACGAACGAGACTGATGGCATAAACTTTGATAGGTATGAATAATGGGCCTTACTTGAAATTGCAGAAGTAGAAGTTGTACTAGGTCAAATTTTTGTTTGAAATTTGTCTTTGGATGTTTATGGGATGTTTGATTTCATTGGTAGCAATAACACATTGAGATTCACTGTCTCACTTTCCCCATGTGCAGATTGCAGAAGTTTCTAAACCCTTTTTTATTGACTGGGTGATTTCTCAGCATGATCACATTTTGGGATGGACTGGTCGTTCTTTTGAACTTGAGGTTAGTCCGTAATTGCGGTGGATGATTTCTAGTGCAAGCCTCAATCAGATTCACCTTGATCACTTAAAGATGTACTATGCCATTGTTAAACGCACTGAATTAAATATGAACAACCACGGTAGGGTAATTTGCGAAACATATGAACTTGAAAATAGTTGCTAGGGTATGCAAGACTGGGAACCTTTGTGTTTCCTGTTGTTTGTGCAGGACTGGGAACCTTTGTCCCTGCAGAAGAGGCAAGCGGCATCAATAGTTGAGTCATTTGGGTATTACACATCTGCAGGCGCTGCTGTCTATAATTTTTCACAGCCTGGATTCCTCTCTGCGGAAACTGTTGAGTCAGTTATGTATTATGCTACACCTGATAGAACAGTCAATTTGTTTTAGTATGCTACTTGACCACTAACTGGACAGGAAAAGGAGTTGAACTCTGCCAATGTTGATTAGACTACTTTCCCTTTGTATCTTACATAGTTTAAGTCATAGTTGTTTTGCTCTCGTGTTGCATTGGCAGTTCCGAGGAATAATCTATATCCCGCCCATTCCTCCGTTAACTAGCTATACAGAATCTGTGATAATTCAGCGTCTTTCGAGGCTCAGAGCATGGTTGACTTTTGTGAAAGATTGGTGTTTGAATGACTTTTTAACAACTGGAACCGTTATTGAAAGAACTGCCTTTGGAGAATGCTTGATATCTCTATAATGAACCATTATTGAAAGAACTGTCTTCTGCTTCTCAAGATTTAAAGAGATATTAGCATACATCATTCATCTAATAAAACCTTTTCTTTACAATTTCTAATTAACCACTTACACAACTCTAAATAATGTGATGGCTTAAGTTAGTTGCTAGCTTTCAATCAAGTTTTTATTATTATCAATCTTGTATGTATTCTCTCATTCTGCCTTCTTTTTGTAGAACTGACCTCCCTGGTGTCTTTCTTTTCGAATGTCACTTGGCAGGTGCTAGAGTAATCTTTTGGATCTCAGAGAGAGATTCTTGTTTGGTTTTTACAAATTGGTGATGTTGGATCTTCTCGCTTGGGAAATTTCCTTCCTCAAGCAGATAATGTAAGACTATCAACTTCAGTGGAGCCTCCTCTTTGTTTGTCTTGCTTGCTTCTCTTAGCTGAACTTGCATATAATTTTCAGGTTCTTGATGAGATATGCCGATTGATTGATGATAAATTCAGAGACTCGGTGTTGTTAAGCATTTTCCGAGCATCGTTGGTAGGTCTTCAAATTCTCTTTTGTACTTTGAATTCGCAAACCTTCCATTATAGCTTGTATATAATTTGTACACGTTATTTTGCTACAGTAGGGATATGTTTGGGTGTTGCTTAACTGAGGCCCCTCTCGTGCATTCTCTGATTCAGATATTGATATGATGGAAGAAGACTTCGATATCTTGAAGGTCTATCGTTTCCTCTCTCTCTCTCTCTCTCTCTCTCTCCAATGCATATGTGATATGTGTAATTACGTCTGTGTTCGGTTCATAAATAGTGTTGGCTGAAAAAAATTTTGGTCAAGAAAGAAACAGTACTAGGTTGACTACTGATAAATTCATTTTCATTCTTCAGGTGTTCTTTATAGCCAGTGGAGATGGCCTCCCTCGTTCGGTGGTGAAGCCAAAAGCAATAGAGGAATATGCTTGTAAATAGGCTTGTCATTGGTGAGGATTTAATCTGTACTCCTTGTTAATAGGCTTGCTTTCCTTAGTTGGATCAGTTTAGGTGTCAATAGAGGAATTCTTTTTTTGGACGTAATGGTATTAATAAATTAGGTTTGTTTGGCGGTCTATATAAAGGGGCGCCAAGCCTAGAGTTTACCTTGTAAAAAATAACTCCTTCCGTCCTCCCTGGTGACTTTAGCAAAAGTAAGGCTTTTCTTTTGTGTTGGCGGGGAGATAAACTCATTGCAATGGAGAAATCTCGGTACAGTGCAGCAACTAAAATAGCTCTTTCTTTTGGTCGTTTGTATTGTTCCTTTCTTAAAACCTTTTTCCTTTCATGTATGCGCTGTCTTTATTCGCTCCTTAAGTCGCTTTGATTTTTGTTTGTTTATGACTTGATGCTCCTTTAATTCCCTACAATTATGTAAGTCCTTAGTTATTTATTGTTTTACGTGGGCAAAATTTGTTGTTTAGTATGTCGAGCCATGATACTAAGGAAGTTGTTGGATCCATATCGACTACCTTTCGAGCCATGGAGACGACGTTCACTGAGTTGTACGATAAGATTAAATCTTTGACTGCAATTATGATGAAAACTGATACTGAATTTCAAGTGCTAAAGAGGATTTCGAAACGCATTCTTAATCAAGCATCTGGAAGTTCACCTCCCACTGATGTTCATGTCACGCCTACCGTAAAAAGAGTTTATTATATTGATTCAAACCCAGACTCAGATCATGATGGCGATGGTTCACACAAGAGGCAAAAATATGCGATCATGGAAGATTTAAATGAGTCGGTGAAGGTATATAGAATTTATTTAAACAATTTGCACTTGTGTCATTTTAAAGTGTTTATGATGTACCTATGTATTGTAATTTTTGTTAAATTCAAATCGTAGGTGGAATTTTCGGTGACTACATCTGGAAGTTTAGCTCCCACTGTTGTTCCTGTCACACCTAGCGTAAACGGACTTATTTATATAGATTCCGACTCAGACGCAGATGGCGATGATTCACACAAGAGGCCAAAAAATGCGGCTGTGGAATATATAAATGTGTCGGGGAAGGTATATAGAATTTATTTAAAGAAATTACACCTGTGTGATTTTCAAAATGTTTATGATGTACCTATGTATTGTAAGTTTTGGTAAATTCTAATCGTAGGTGGAATTTCTGATGACTGCAATTTGCTTAGAAACATAGCTATTTTTCCACGTAGCTATTTTTCCACGTAATTGGGTGATCAAACTATTCCCTTAGTGCATGTAGGTGGAATTTCCGATGACTGCAATAATGGCGTTAGATAATGATGAGGATCGTTCCATTGCATGTTTCATCTTTGGTGATGGTCTACAAGATGATAAATGGCTTGTTGAGAATTTTGGCCATAGTTTAAGTCGTCTAGAACTGAAGGACTTGCTGCCAGAAATGTGGCTTCATGGTTATGTAAGTATTTTGTAGTTCTGTTTTGGTAAGGCATACTTGACCACATATTAGCTATACTAATCTTGGGTTTATTTATTTTAGATTTTGACTGTTGTAGCTTGTCAATTAGCTGTTGATGTTAGGGCTTGGGGGGAAAAAGGGACCTTGGTACCTTCCATCCAATTTTGAGGTGAGCAACAATTATGGAAAGCTCTTTACAGTAAGTTTACTTTTTTCTTTCTCCCAAAGTTGAATAGTGAATGTGAACTGCTACCCAGGATTTGGTTGTGAAAATGGGTTGGACTCCAAAAAAAGCGGTGGAAAATTATAAGAACCTATATCTTTGCGGCACCTTTGAATGCACCAAGGTATGGTGTAATAATATTAGTAATTTTTTCAGGGTACTATATTCTCTTAATGTTTTGCCCTTTACTATATAGTCCATTCATTCTTTCGTCATAATTTACTTGTTTATTTATTTCATATATATTTGCCAATGAATGATGAGAACCGCCATTGGTTTCTTATTTTGGTTTTCATGGACCGAAAGGTAGTGCATGTAGTGGACTCTTTGCCTATTGATTTGGGTTTGCTGGAAAATCGTAGAAAAAGGGTGCAAGGAATTGTGGGTGATCAAACTATTCCCTTCGTTTAAATTTAGTAAGTCAATTTTCTTTTTCTTTTTTTGTACTGTAATAGTTACGTGGTTAAGTTTGTTGTTACAGTTGAAATTCTTTTACAAGATGTTTCAAGAATTTCCAGACAAGCCATCAACCTTTGAAGTGTCCAAAGTGCATAAGTTCCAAATCATAAGTCCTCCATACGTTTCTAAGCAAATTGATGAGTTAGTATTTCTTTGAGTATTTTGATTATTTCATTTCGATTCACAATCTTATTTTTAATAATAAATGCTATTTTTCCACGTATCTATGAGTGCGGGTTTTACGTCTGTCAGTGGATGTTGCACGGAGAGGCTGATAATAATTCGTATACGACGGTATAATGCAATCCTTTCCTTCTAAATATGATTCCATCCACGTGAGATTCTACACTATCAAATCGAAATCAACATGTTAAGAGTAATGTTCTAAATTTGCTGCAGGTTTGTAGTAATAGGGGTCGACTATCCTTGGCCATAAGTTTAGTCAAAGATCTCTCAAATACAAGGCGCTCTCAAATTATTGATGAAGCAAGGGTCGTTTATGAAAGACATTTCAAGGGGAAAATCAGCTCAAAATGCCAAAAGAGTTTATTTGATTCATTTTAGAAAAGTAGTTGTTTTTGTTTTATTGGTAGTCGGTCGGTTTTATACTTTTATTGGTAGTCGGTCGGTTTTACTATCACTTTGATCCCAACTGAATTCATTTTAGATTGGTTTTGGTATTTACCTTTATTTTTTGGGTAAATACCACTGGGAAACCCGAACTATTAACTTTGTGTCATTTGTGTCCTAAAGTATCCGATATGACATTTGTGTCACAACGTATGATAGTTGTGTGTCATTTATGTCCTGACGATTTCGTTGACCGTTATAAATAACGGTTGACCAAATGGAAGTCAACATTAACATTGACTTTTGTTGACGTGGCAGCCACGTAGATGCCACGTTAATGACACCTCATATTTTTAATTAAAAATTAAATAAATTATGTTATTATAAAAATTAAATAAATGTAAATTCAATTAATTAATATTGTTTCTAAAAATTAAAATAAAAAATTAAAGGAAAACTCCCCCCACCGCCTCCTACTCCCTCTGCCCTTCAGCTTCTCCACTGCCGATCCTCATTCATCCAATTACAAACCCAAATCACAAAAATACCAACCATCGTAATCGAGAAGAAGGATGAATAGGATGGGGCACCGGAATCGCCAACGATGAAGGGTATGAGAAAGCGCAGAGATGGATCAGGAGAGGGAAAAGACATGCCGACGACTAGGCGACATCCAATTCCGGCATCCCCTGCCGCTCTCTGGTTTTTCTGGTCGGCCGAGCTCCGCAACCACTCTTTCCTTTTTCTTTGTAAAATTGACTCACTCCCCTACCTTCTTCATTTCTACCTTAGCAGAAGCTTGGATTTCTCTTGCGTTCATATCCAGAGCAAGAGCATAACATGAGAGAAAGCATTACCAGATCGGAGTCCCTCTCTCGTCATAAACCAAAATCCGAATTTCACAGAGACGAGAAAAGAACTTGCATCAAACCTCCGACGGAATCCATGGCGGAATCCTCTGTCACATCGCGAGCTTTCTGGACGATGACGACGGCGAGCTCCACCTCGTGATGCAGCGATTCGAGAGGATGCGGGATCAAGATCTATAGGATCGATTGTGCTATGAAACTCGCATATCTTCACCATTCATCACCCCTCCTCTCTACCTTAGGTAGAATCGCCCAGAGACGGAATAAGAATCGCCTCGATTGGAGTGACAGGAAGAGGAGGACTCGATTAGGTGGGATGTGGCAACCGATTAGGGATGCGATAAGAGGAGTAGAGGTGAGGAAGCGACAATTGTTCTAGTGGCGGAATCTTTTGAAAAAGAAGGGGAGAGCTGACCGGAGTTTCCGGCGGCTCGGGAAGCAAAGGAAAGGATTCGCATAGGAGGAGGGTTTTGGTGGTGGCGGAGGTTTCAATTTCCAATTTACTCATTTTAATTATTTTTTAATCAAAAGGGAAAATTAAAAGATAATAATAAAATTTCCACGTCAGATGCCACATCAGTGCTGACTAGACTTTCTGTTAACAACTAACGGTCAACGCCAGTCAACTCTAACGAAAAAATAGTTTAGGACACAAATGTCATATCGAATACTTTAGGACACAAATGGCACAAAGTTAATAGTTCGGGTTTCCTAGTGGTATTAGCCCTTATTTTTTCTTAAATCCGAATGTTGGTTCACGTTTTTGTGGCTTTGTTCCTGATGCTTGTTCAGCTGAGATCAGGCTTAAAGAAGGCGCCTAGGCTTGAGCCTTAACTGCCGTGATTTCATTATGGGATTGAAGGGACTGGGATTTTATAGAAGAAGACGACTTTGACCTTTCTCCTGGTCAGTGGGATTTTTTGTTATCTTTATTTCGGCCCAAAAAACGCGCCAATTCTTTGCTTTGGCCTTTGGATATCTCATATCTTGCCACCGGAGGATGCCGGAGATGTATGCGTTCATCGGAGCAAACCTAACCATGTTGGATCCAACAAATAGGTTCAATAACAAAATTTTAACCCAATAACAAGTGTATTGTTTTGGTTCTCAACGAACATGAAAAGGGAACAAGACAAGTAGACAATTCAAACAATTCAAGGGTATTGTTTTGGTTCTCAACGAAAATGAAAAGGGAAACAAAACTAGAGTACTGGCAGGAGAACTAATCAACCAAATATCCAGAATATACTACTGCAGGAGAAATGAACCACCATCTTCCTATGAATCTTCTAGTTCTGGATTACGCTCTTTTGGCTTACTTCAAGTGTTGGTTCCACTTGCCAATAAAGATCCTTGACTCACTTCTACTGTCACTCCAGGAATTGGCCAAGTGAAACCACTTCCTAAAGCGTAGTATAGCGGGTTTGGGTTTAATTATCAACCCGGGTCCTAGATTTGATGACTACTCAGTGAATTCTTGTTATCTAGCAATGAAACTGGAATGCAAGTCTAAACTACCAAACAAACAAAGCAAGTAAACTGTTGTATTCAGGTTAAGAGAGGTCACCCGGATATGGTTCCCCCTAGACTGCAGTTAAGCCGGATTGTAATTACCAAGTTCAGTTTCTATGAAAGTTATACTCCGGAAGGTTCTTAAACAGCCTGAAGTCTCGACTAAAGGTCTTCAGACCCTCTCAATCTGAGTCTCTAGCGGGCGACTAACCTCCACCGGAGTAAACAGATTGAGGCCCTAAGAACAAAACCTCCACTACCGGAGTAAAACCGGTACAGAATAGTGAGTTGGTTCCTCGAATAAAGTCACCAACTCCCTACCTTCAATCAAGGATGCTCTATCAACCTAGGCAGATATTCTCATTCTAGGTCAAAGCAGAAACAACAGGAATTTGATCAGGATTCAAGTCATTCAATCATTCAAACCTCAATCGAATATAATCAAATCATAGAATCAATACTTGGGTTCATACAATCAAAGCCTAACATACAAATCTAGGGTTCTCCATACCCAGATGAATGGGAGAACTACTCCATGGAGAAAGAAGCAAAAGCAGAATCAGACGCGGAATTCATATTGTGAAGGATGGATTCCTGCTTCTGGATGTTGATCGGCACTTCTCCACGCTCAAACTGGCCTCCAATGGTGTTGAAGATCAATCTAGGGCACTTGGAGACTCTTGTTCGTCGCTTTCTCTCTCTAGGAATCGTTCTCTCTCTCAAAAACTCGAATCCCCTTCTGTTTGGTTGAAAATCTGCTTAAAAGGGCATCACTGGCCAAAGCACGGTCGAGGGCACAGCCGTGTAATGCCTCAGCCCGCCCGTGCTTTGGCTAGTGTTAATTACACGACCAGTGCAATGGGGGAAACACGGCCGTGTTTCGCGGTGGGCACGGCCGTGCTTTGGATGGACACGGCCGTGCTTCTGCCCGTGTTTTTAGCCACAATTTACCCTACTCGACCTTGCTCTCGGCAGTAAAAGCACGGCCACAGAACACGGCCGTGTTCTGTTTTAGGTCTTCCCGTGTTTTGGCTCCAGCTCACCGAAATGACTTCCGAATGCCCCGAAACTCGTGCTTAGCCTTCCCTTTGACGCCTGGGACCTGAAATATGACAAAATAGCACAACCCGGCGTAAAATAGGCCAAAATACACGACTATGCCTCTTAAACGGATAAGAATTAGGGGTGCAAATACATGCAATTACATCGTTATCAAATTCCCCCACACTTAACCGTTTGCTTGTCCCCAAGCAAACCTAACTCAAACTAATGTAGCTCTCCAGACCTCTATAGCAACAAACAACCCAGATCGTAGGTAGAGGACTTCCTAGATCATTTAGCAACTTACGAGGTCAACCGATGCACAAGTCATCTCATAGCTTCTTCGGCGAGAGCACTCGTATCGAGTCAGCATCATAGCAAATAGTGAACAGAGGACAAATGAATCGTGGATAAAGAGATTCTCAAAAATAAAGGATCATGGACTCACATTTTTCAAGGTGCTCTATTTTCTTCTTGAAGATGGTTGGAACCCCTTTTCTTTCTGTTTTGCTTGTTTTCTGTTATTTTTTTCTTTTTTTTTTCAAGGGTCCCAACCGGCTCTTACCGGCCATGCCAGGAGCGGATGTCTCGAGCCTCGTGCGGGGGAAAGACATGTAAGGGGGCTGGAGGTAGTAGGTGGGAATTGGGAACGAATTCCCGTCTCCCCTTACACACTTTCGCCCTATTCGAACAGGAGACGTTATTTTGAAGCACATTTTCGAGCACCTGTTAAGCTCAAAACATGAAACAAGATTCCATGACAGGTAGAGAATCCACAACACCACACAATTCAAGGGTCCTATGATCACTAATTCACTCAATCAACCAACACAATATGAAGAAGAAATGAGACTTCTTAAATGCATCAACATCCTCTATAGTGCTACACTACCTACCTAGGTTGCATATTACTATAAAGACTGTCAATTCAAAGCATACTGAGCAGGCAATTGCAAGGAAACACGTACTTGGAGCCCTCAAATTTAAAAATTTGGACAGTGGACTAGGCTCCAAGCACACAAACAGATCTAATGCAGTCAAAAGATAAACATCCCCCCACACTTAAGATCGACATTGCCCTCAATGGATAAGAGGGAAGGAAAAGGGGAACGATGTTACCGGTATGCACAGACTGCAGGAGGCTGGAAGCGGACCAGTCAAGCCAAGCACAGCTAAAGGAAACCAAAGAGCTCAACCACAATATGTTAGGTCCAATGGTCATCCCAATAATACATCATCCAAAACAAAAGAAAACAAACCAAACCCAAACCGGGTTACAATCCGACTCAAAACACAAGAAAGAAAGTCAAACCGTGGTGGGGTTGCCTCCCCACAACCGCTTCTTTATCGTCTTTTAGCTGGACTCCCATGGTGGATACTCAGGGAGGTGCAGGAACAGGTGCCTCCAAGAGCGGATCCACGTCGCTCTTGAGGTACAGCTTCAGGTTGTGGCCATGCACCCGACGGATGCGACCACCATCATCGGTCAGCTCGACCTGGCCATCCGGCAAGATGCAGGCGAGTGAGTACCCAGACGGCCAGGGTGGTCGTGGTGCCGGAGGTGGGACCAGCTCATAGTGGTCTCCACTCTTCTTCCGTGCAGGCTTAGCAACCTGCTGTTTCGGCCGCCACTCCTCCTTGAGCTTTTTGTTTGGAGGCGAGGCTGGATGGAGTGGCGGCGAAGGAATGATAGGAGGGTCCTGCAAAATAAGAGGTGCAGAAGGATACACGACAGGCTCGTGTACCTGATCAGACATAGCATGCACAGGCGTGACAGCAATCATAGCACAGTGATCAAATTCAGTCACAGAAAAAGTAGCTTGTTCATTCCCAGCACGCAATATCAGTTTACCATCATGCACATCAATAAGTGCCTTGGCGGTGGCAAGAAATGGTCTACCTAGAATCAAAGGCACATCCACATCCTCATGTATATCAAGAATAACAAAATCAACTGGATATGTGAATGCACCAACATTAACTAGCAGATCCTCTATGATTCCCCTAGGATGCACAATGGAACGATCAGCCAACTGAATGCTCATCCTAGTAGGGCTAAGTTCACCTAGGCCTAGCTTTTTAAACAATTTATAAGGCATGACGTTTATGCTAGCGCCTAGGTCCGCCAAGGACTTGCCTACATGCATGCTGCCAATAGTAAGAGGGATAGTAAAACTCCCTGGATCCTTGCGCTTTTCGGGCAGCTTGTTCTGCAGGATAGAAGAACACTCCTCGCTCAGCAACACTATCGAGAGATCCCCAAGTTTCTTCTTGTTGGTGAGGAGGTCTTTCATGAACTTGGCATACTTGGGCATCTTCGACAGTACCTCCACGAACGGTATGCTGATGTTGAGCTGCTTCAACATTGCCATGAACTTGGCAAACTCAGTCTCCAGCTTGTCTTTGTGTAGGCGAGTGGGGAAGGGAAGCTGGGGCACATGCTCCTTAACCACTGGTTGTGGCTTGGGAGCAGGGGCTTCCTTCTCCACCCGCACTTCTGCATCGTCGGCTGGAAGTGCTGAAGCAGTTAGTGGTTCCTCCTGTCTGGCCGGGACAGGATCAGCAGATATGGTCTTACCGCTCCTAGTAAAAATGGCATCTAGCTGCTAATGCTGGTGAGGATCTCGAGGATTCGGGACAGTGGTGGCAGGCAGAGTCCCCGGTGCCCTGGTGGTGTTTTGGCGGGCCAAGATGCCCACCTGGGTCTGCAGATCCTGCAAAATGGCACCCTGGTTCCGCTGACCTGCTTCCAGTGACGTGATAGCAGCCTGAGTGCTAGTCATGAATGAAGCTAGAATGTTTTCCAGCTTCGTCATCCTGTCATCTGGGGCCGGAGCTGCTGCTGGCTCGGCAAACTAGCGCTGGGGCTGCTGGAATGGCTGCCCCTGCCTAGACTAGTAGGGCTGCTGCTGTGGGTCTGGCCCCTGGCGAGCCTGGAAGGGTTGCCGCTGCTGAAAACCACCTGCTGGTGCTGGGAAACCAGGTGGTTTAGTGGTGTTGCTGCTCCAGGCGAAATTGGGATGCTGGCGCCACCCCTCATTATATGTGTTACTGTATGGATCAAGGCGCCGCGCATTGGCGATGAAGGCCAACTGCTCCTGGGGTGTGGTAGACTCCCTCATAGCCTGGCAGTCCTCCACTAGGTGATTGGAGCTCTCGCACCACTGACATTGAGCGACTGGAGGTGTAGCCAAACCTCTGCCCGAAATCAGATTGTTGGGCTGCTTCAATGTCTGCACTAGCTCAGCTACCTGCTGCTCGAGCCCGGATCTGGTCTCCATGGCGTGCACACCACGGTCCCGGGACTGTCGGCCTCGGCTACCCTGTCCCCAAGAATGATCTCTGGAAGCCAAAGTACTGATCATCTGGTTCAGCTCGGGTGGAGTCTTAGTAAGAATATCCCCTCCTGGGCATAGAGACTCAATCACCCTCTGGCTATCTGGAGAGAGGGCATTGTAGAAGTTCCCCACTGTGAATGCATCACTGAAGCCATGATGAGGACACTGCCAGAAATAGCCCATGTACCGCTCCCAAGCATCACGAAGTGACTCATCCGGCTCTTGGCGGAAGTGAGTGATCTCCCGCTGAATCTCTGTAGTCTTCGATGCCGGATAGTACCTGTGCACGAACTTGTCAGTCAGATCGTCCCAAGAGGTGATGGACAATGGGGGCTGGGTCTCCAACCACCTCTTAGCATTCCCCGCCAGAGAATGGGGGAAGAGATGAAGGCGGATTGCATCATCTGGGACACCATTCAGCTTGAACCCGTTCGTCAGCTGCAGAAAATGAGAAAGGTGCACCCTGGCCTCCTCATCCTTCAAGCCATGGAACTGGATAGAGGATGTAATGAACTGAATCCAGCATGGCTTGATCTCGAAGTTGTTTGTTGGAATAGGCGGGTAGAGGATGACCGGGCGGATGTCAGCAATCCGAGGAGTGTAGTAGTACTCCAAGGTGGGACCCGGCTGCGGTGGGTGATGAACTCCATGATCCTGGGGTATGGGGTTGTTCCCTAGGACCTGATTCGCCGGGGGAGCCTGCTGAGGATTCCCCTGGTGTTGATTGTAGTCCTCCATCTCGTACCCCTCCTCAGAATCATTGCTCACGTGGCCGTCTATGCGCTCTTCCGTAGCCAGTCTAGCTCGCTGTTGTCTCCTGAGCTGGCGACAGGTGCGGTCAATCTCTGGATTCAACGGCAGTAAACCTCCTGACTGGCTACGGGTCATGCACTACCTGCACACACTCAAGCAAGCAAACCCGTGAAGGCACAAGTGGGACAAAGCAAACAAAGCGAAAGGAAAAGCTAAATTAACAGAAATCACTTTTCTTCAACAACCTAGCCATCCCCGGCAACGGCGCCAAAAACTTGACTCACTTCTACTGTCACTCCAGGAATTGGCCAAGTGAAACCACTTCCTAAAGCGTAGTGTAGCGGGTTTGGGTTTAGTTATCAACCCGGGTCCTAGATTTGATGA
This sequence comes from Linum trigynum, assembly GCA_964030455.1. Lineage (NCBI taxonomy): Eukaryota > Viridiplantae > Streptophyta > Magnoliopsida > Malpighiales > Linaceae > Linum > Linum trigynum. Next base: position 37,796,385 of record OZ034820.1, read on the forward strand.
CTAATCAGTGAATTCTTGTTATCTAGCAATGAAACTGGAATGCAAGTCTAAACTACCAAACAAACAAAGCAAGTAAACTGTTGTATTCAGGTTAAGAGAGGTCACCCGGATATGGTTCCCCCTAGACTGTAGTTAAGCCGGATTGTAATTACCAAGTTCAGTTTCTATGAAAGTTATAGCCTGAAGTCTCGACTAAATGTCTTCAGATCCTCTCAATCTGAGTCTCTAGCGGGCGACTAACCTCCACCGGAGTAAACAGATTGAGGCCCTAAGAACAAAACCTCCACTACCGGAGTAAAACCGGTACAGAATAGTGAGTTGGTTCCTCGAATAAAGTCACCAACTCCCTACCTTCAATCAAGGATGCTCTATCAACCTAGGCAGATATTCTCATTCTAGGTCAAAGCAGAAACAACAGGAATTTGATCAGGATTCAAGTCATTCAATCATTCAAACCTCAATCGAATATAATCAAATCATAGAATCAATACTTGGGTTCATACAATCAAAGCCTAACATACAAATCTAGGGTTCTCCATACCCAGATGAATGGGAGAACTACTCCATGGAGAAAGAAGCAAAAGCAGAATCAGACGCGGAATTCATACTGTGAAGGATGGATTCCTGCTTCTGGATGTTGATCGGCACTTCTCCACGCTCAAACTGGCCTCCAATGGTGTTGAAGATCAATCTAGGGCACTTGGAGACTCTTGTTCGTCGCTTTCTCTCTCTAGGAATCGTTCTCTCTCTCTCAAAAACTCGAATCCCCTTCTGTTTGGCTGAAAATCTGCTTAAAAGGGCATCACTGGCCAAAGCACGGTCGAGGGCACGGCCGTGTAATGCCTCAGCCCGCCCGTGCTTTGGCTAGTGTTAATTACACGGCCAGTGCAATGGGGGAAACACGGCCGTGTTTCGCGGTGGGCACGGCCGTGCTTTGGATGGACACGGCCGTGCTTCTGCCCGTGTTTTTCGCCACAATTTACCCAACTCGACCTTGCTCTCGGCAGTAAAAGCACGGCCACAGAATACGGCCGTGTTCTGTTTTAGGTCTGCCCGTGTTTTGGCTCCAGCTCACCGAAATGACTTCCGAATGCCCCGAAACTCGTGCTTAGCCTTCCCTTTGACGCCTGGGACCTGAAATATGACAAAATAGCACAACCCGGCGTAAAATAGGCCAAAATACACGACTATGCCTCTTAAACGGATAAGAATTAGGGGTGCAAATACATGCAATTACATCGTTATCAATCCTCAAACAAGCCATCAAGAAATTTGATCTACATAAGCAGTAATCACTTTATTCGGAATAGATCAAAACACAAATCAATTTAGAGATATAACTGTATTCGGATCAGGAGATCAAACCATACCATAGTTACTACTGCATTTCTACGAGATCTTTGGCTTTTTAGAAGGATACGAATCCAATAGATGGACTTGTTTGTCGTCCAGCATAATGACAGCTAAATACCAGTGAACTGCATCACCGTCCATTGCATCTTTCATGGGCAGACACACCTAAATAATGACAGAAAAGACCAAACTCAGCTGAGCAATGTAAAATACAATTTATAGAAATATCAAAAGCTTGATGGAACATCTAATTTATTCGCATATCCAATTCAAACAGTAGCCAGAAATAGTAATTGAGGAATATTTCAATGAAACAAGAAAGGAATTGTTAAGAAGAAACCTTTCTGCACGTGTGAGCTCTTGCCAAGAACTTTGCACCGTAACACTCAAGAGCTTTTTTGATGTCATGCCATAGTTAATTACCATTTCCTGATCATGGTTCATTTAAAATAGAAGATAACACATTTAATAGGAGAAACGGAATATTGCACCTAAAATAAATATACAAAGTAAATGGGACTATACTTGTAGTTCAGCAGGCAGATAACATACTACTCTTCCATCTCCAACATCCCTCCAAACTTCCTCCAGGCTCAATTGGCAAGCCATGGCTGTAATTACATCATCATCGACATTAGACTTAGGGCAGAGGGACCACAACACCTTTCGTGTATAGGATTGCATCATGGTTTCAACCAGGACTTCCTTTTGTGGAAGATCCTTCGCAAATATGTAGTGGGCAAGGTTCACTTCCTCTCTAGTGTACTTGAGATGTGTTGGAAGTGTAAACTTTGTTTCACCCTACAATAGAAGACGAAACATAAGGATAAAAACAATTGATTTTGTTCTAAGCGGGGAAAATTGGTGGGCTAGATTATCATACCTTCTTGGCGAATTGTAAGTAAGAAAATCTGGTACGGCCATTCCAAACTAAGTCATTCCAATCTGCCTGCAAATCACCATCAATCTGGATCACACCATCTTCAGTTCTACCTTTCTTTCCTCGAGATTCATCCTTCTCCAGCAAAGAATTCATCGTAATAAAAACACAATGCCTTATTTAGTTTGGAAGAATAATCTGCCAACGATGGAGAAAACGGAAAAAAAAAAGAACGCAAATTGACGAACCATTAATTAGGAAGAACTTCTGGTCTTGCATTTTGTTATCATCCTGCCGTCCTTATCGTTCTGCATATTGCTCCTGGTTTCTGCCCCCTGACCAAGCTCCTGTACTGCTGTTCTGAATGAGCTCCTGGTGAATGCAGAAAAGGAGTTAGCATTCTTAAACTAGGGCCAACGGGTGAGTGTTTTTCTCTATAAGGATACTGGAAACTTTATCTTCCTCGTTAACCTCCACATGGAAAAGGAAAATAATATTGTATACGGGTAATAATTAACATGGAAACAATCTGCATCACCTATTTGGAAGTTGAATCTACTATATATAACACGCAAGCATTCTTTAGTATAATTTTTTCGGTAATTCAAGCATTTTTTATTAGTTGCATTCTTTATCCAACTAATTAGCTACATTCTTTATCCAACTAGTAACCATAACGGGAAAAAATATTTAAAAAAAATTAAAGTAATAAAATATAAAAAAAGTGTACACCGTGACGGGAAAAAATAGAAAAAACTAATAACACGTGAAAAACGGATTAGGTTAACAACAACAGCAAAAAGACCTCTGCTTTGCGCCCGATTCAGCCCCTCCCCACAAACAGCAAAAAGAAGGTACACCAATGGAGGAAGAGGGAGATAATATCAACAACAATGAAGACAGCGATGTTGAAATCATACCAGAAACAATGACCTCTGACAACAATGGTCCTACTGTACAGGAGGATGACACAAACGTTATTCAAAATCCTCCTTTTATCGGTCAGGAATTCAATGATTTTGAGGATGCATATGCGTTCTACAACCACTATGCTAAGAGTTGGGGGTTTTCTGTCCGTCACTCAATGAAGGTTAAGAACGTCAAGGGAGAGGTAACAAGTGCAGCCTTCGTGTGTTCCTGTCAGGGAGTTCGAGAAGCACATAAAGGTCCACAAAAGAGGGAGTCGCCTATGGAGATCAGATTTCAGTGCATGGCTATGTTTCGTGTGAGCTTGAACAAGACAAAGAATAAGTGGGTTGCTGATATATTTAACTCACAACACACTCATGACCTAGTTAGGCAGAATCAGGTACATTACTTAAGGTCGCATCGAGGATTAACAGAAGCAGACAAGGCAGACCTCCGATTTAAAAAGGATGCCGGAATGAAACCTTCTCAGGCCATTAAGCTTGTTGTGCATTGTGCTGGAGGGCATGAAAAACTTGGGTATACAGTTAAAGATGGGTTAAATTTCAGCACCAAAGACCACGCTGAGAGAATCAACGAGGGTGATGCAGCAACTGCACTGGCTTATCTAGAATCAAAGAAAAGCACAAACCCACACTTCCTCCTCCGATACACTACTGATGAGGAAAAAAGGCTCCATTTTTTATTTGGGCTGACAGCATTTGCAGAGCCGACATTTCGTATTTTGGAGAGTTGCTCGCATTTGACACAACGTACCAAAAAAAACATTTACAATATGCCACTGTTCATTTTTATAGGTACGCCATCCTAGTATGCCCTCTAAGTATTATCCTTTGCTTTGTTGTTTGAAGACACATAATGGCATCTAGAAAACAGCAAGTTTCTGATTATATGAACTCTACCATGGTTTACATATTCCTCACAGTTTTAGCTTTTCACTTGCTGGTTCAAAAGATTCTGATTTTTCCGAGTTTCTGTTTGACATTGTAGGTATCAACCATCACTTCAAAACTTGCTTATTCGGGAGTGCACTGTTGCCCAATGAGACTGACGAAACCTATATTTGGGCGTTAAAGATAGTGAAGGAAATGTTGGGGGACATTCCGCTACGTACAGTTGTCACGGATGGGGATAAAGCAATGAGGAAAGCTATTGCTAATGTGTTTCCAAATGCAACCCATAGGCTATGTGCATGGCATTTGTCCAAGAATATCACTGGCAGGGTGAAGAATCAACCCGACTTTGAACCCCGATGGAAGAAGTTAGTAACTGCTGAGTACGAGCCAGAAGAATTTGAGGAGAAATGGAATGCATTGGTAGAGGAATGCGAACTCCAAAACAACCAATGGGTGTCGAAAAAACTATTTGGGAGACGCAACGAATGGGCAGACACATACTTGCGCTCAAATTTCTTTGATGTGTTGACAACCACATCAAGATGTGAAAGCATAAATGCGGTTGTTGAAGGTATGAAAATGAGAGGATCTGTTTGCTTGACTTTTTCACTCAATACGACCGGTGGCTCAGGGACATGAGAGAGACATAGATTAGATTAGATTTTGAGCCTAATTACGGTGTATATAAGGAATTCAATCCTAAAGCCCCTCGAGCAAAGTGCAGCAAAGCTTTTCTCAAAGGCTGCATTTCTTTTGTTCAAAAATGAGTTGGAGGAGGTTATTGGAGTCATTAAGGGTAACCAAACTGAAGAGAGGAACCTACACACTTACACTGTTACCATGTTCAACAAAGAGAAGGTCATAGAGGTGAAATACAACATTGAAACAAGCGATATGGAGTGCAGTTGTCAAAAGTTTAAGAGTATTGGGATCCTGCGTTCATATGATATTTGTTCTCAAAGAAGAAAAAGTGAAGACTATTCCTGAAAAACTGGTACTCAGACGTTGCTCGAAGAACCCAAAGTCCCTAGACACTCTGCTAGAACCAAGTACATTGGGGGATGACAGTAGTTTCAGCATTAGGTACGGGTCGCTACAGTTCATGTCTCAACGATTCTGCTTATTAGGAGCAGACACTCCTCTCTCTTATCGAATGGCTCAAGATGAGTTGACAGCAACGTGTAACAAGTTGGAGATGGTAAAGAAAACCCCCGCCGAGAGAGAAAGGATTGTCATACCAGACAAGTTCAAAGATGTATTGAACCCAAATCAAGTGAGGTTTAAGGGTTGTAGGAAAGGAAAAGGGAAAAAACAACTTAAGAAAAAAAGAAGAAAGTGTGGGACCTGCGGGCTAAGGGATGGGCATTATAGGAGCACTTGTACTAACCCCCCAGCCGACGTGGTAGAATCTCAATCTGATGAGGAGGATGACGAAGATGACATGGACGATGATGAGGACGATGATGGGGATGATGATGATGGGGACGACGGAGAAGATGGAGACGGCGATGATGGAGATGATGACCAAGGTGGTCAGCCCCCAAAGGTAATTAGCATCTCTGGTTAGGTGTTCTTGATATAGTTATTAGAGTTAATAACCTACAGTTTTTATTTTTTTTTTACCAGAAGCAACGAACGAGCAGGCATAATACTACTGGAGAGCCCATAGGAAAACGTCAGCCACAACAGAAGGTTATATATCATTTGTTTATTCACTAAATTATCGATTTATAAGAAATGGCTATTAGTTTAAGAGTTTATTTGCCCTCTAACAGATCGGGGCATGTACTAGGAGCAATACTAGTCAACAAGAGAAGGGAGTAGAGAAGGAAGCTAAGAAGCATACAGGACATAGTGCTGGGAGTACTAGTCGGCATGATGATCGTCCAGGCGATGAACATCAACTGGTACTTTTCCAATCATGTTTTTTATTTAACCAGCAAGATTAGATGATTCTTTGTGTTGGAAGTTACATCTTTAATATTATTTTTTCTTATTTTGGTCTGCTACAGAAACAACATCAGACTAGAACCCGTGGTGCAAAGAACGTTAGCATCAAGAAAAACAAATGAAGTTCACTACCACTTCCATAGCAAGAAGTTGAAACGCCCATGGAAAGCAATGACCACTTTTTATTGAGTTTACAATTTCATTATTGATTTTAGGGGACAAAATATTTTAGCTTGGTATATTTCACAAAAGTAAACTCCATCGACACTTCATATTTTTGTTGGACGAAGGGTACATTGCGGGACATGAACTGTTTGCAATTGAAAGGACATACCTGGCTTTTCTTCTTTGTTTTGTTTTTTTTTTTTTTTTTGTGTGTGTGTGAAGCAGACCTGGCTAGCTAATGCCTCACGGGTTGCTCCTCCATAAACTGACAGCATAAGAACATGTAGATCTTTGAATCAGATGTTGAAGCCAAATATATGGAAACCCATTCATGTGTCTAACCAGTAAAGCCGCCTAAAATTGTAACTGTGACATTGGAAATGAGTAATTTACCTCCAGTCTGAAGTGCTTTTTCAATTTGTCCACTTCAGATTTCCTTGAGGCCTCAACTGACTCAATCTCCAAATCCGTATTTTGTTTGGTAACACCACGAGCTGCTCCCTGATGAAAATGCAGACGAAATTTGCATGACTCAAACGGATAGCACAAGGGTTGCTAGTTCAGGAAGAGACTGCAAAAGGAAACAGATAGCAACGAAACAAGAAAAATTACTCACGGCAGCAGAGGCATCTAGACTAAGTTGCAAAGACGACATTCCTAGCTGTGAACCAAAATTCCTATGTTGCATGTACTCTTCTCAAGCTACCATCAGGGGCAGGAGCTTCTTCAGTACTCCAATGTATGGTCAACTAATGCAAAATCACCAATTAATAAAATGGTCTTTGGAAATATAGAAAACAAAACCCAAACGTTCCAGCAACACAATCGAAATATTGGAGGTGTTTGGTCTATACTACAAAACCCAATTCCATATTCATCCATCATCTACTATTTATTGAATCTGAAGTTAAGCAACCATTGCTCAAGTTACTATCTGAAACTATGTAGAGCATTCAACATGACCTAGGAAGCTAAATGCAATTGTCCAGACAAGAGAAACAGTTCACAACATGAGCTCATACTAAAATCAGTTAAACAACCTGGTATAATTAAACAATGCAATCATTAGCTTAATGTGAAGGACTATGTTCTATTTTGATGACTTTTTTGTTCTGTTTAGAACCCATCTATCAACAAAGGCCAGATCTGTCAACAAACACTCAAAGCTTAGATACATGTTTTCGATGCCCAGTACCCTGCTTGTGCTTCTCCCATTCATGACCTCCTCGAAGACCTTATCTCCTCGAAGTTCCTTCAAGTTCTTCCTCCTCCCCCGATTCGCAAGCCTCAAATCAACATGAAAACAAAACGAAATAAAAAAACGAGGTCAGAAATCCAAAGTTTGGACTCGGTGATTGGGGAGTGTCCAGTCATTTCCTCATTTTAAAAGGAACTCAAAGAAACGAAAAGAAAAATTGCATAGCAACTACCTGCAATCGTTTCTTAGGGGACCTTTTTAATCCGAGAGAATGGGACCATAGCTGCCGCTCTTACCAATCCAGATTTGTTTTGTATGCATCTCGTGCCAAACAAAGAGGAAATCAAAGAACCGAAAACGAAAACCAAAAAATCGGGGAAGGAAAAGCGAGATTTCACTAACTCTTTATCTTCCAGTTGGAGCATCTTCGCCTAACACAACCCAGAGGAACAACCCCAAATCCACCAGGTTTCATCAACCGAGCAACTCGTAGGCAGCTATGCGAAACCGCTGTCGCCAATCAATGGAATCGTCGACTCTCACTCTCTCTCTCTCTCTCTCTCTCTACTCGTCTGCAGCAACGCAGAACCGCCGTCGCCAGTCGATGGAATGATTGGAATCGTCAACTCTCTCAATCTCTCTACTCGTCGGCAGAATCGCGGAACTGCCATCTCCTCTCTCTCTCTCTCTCTCAGATTGACGACATGCAAGATAGAATGAGAATGGGGGGTTCAAAATGAAGGAAACGTTTCTGGGGAACGAACCAGATCTTGTTCAAAAGAGACGCAAATTTTTTGCGGAAAAAAAAGCGCTATTCTGAGAAGGTAAAAACCAAATTTTAACCATTTTGAATTTTTTTTTTTACGTTGCATTTTGCCGCTTCCATTAGGACACTTTTTTTTACACATTTTTGTAATGAAAAATTAGAGAATGGATGGTTATTACTTTTTCAATTCACCACAAATAAAATTTATCATATTTTCAATATTAAAATATGAAATTAATTTTGTATATAACATTTACAATTATAGATTATTTGACTGATTTTAAACAACATAAAATAGTGTTGTCCTTTAGTGGAGTTGATTGAGATAATGAAAATGGAAGATTGGAGAGACGATTAGTTAAGTAGTTTGGAGAGACAATTAGTAAGCAATGAAAATAGAAGATTAGAGAGACAATTAGTTAGACTACCTTTGAGATTGAATAAAAAGACTTTTGTCTTTTAGTTAGTTAAGTAGTTCTCGGGGTAATTAGCATAAATGGTAACAAGTCTTTGCACTTAATACAAAATGGTCACAAACCTTTAATTTGTAACAATACGGTAACAAAACTTTGAAATTGTATATAATGGTCACCGCTATTTAATTTATGACCGTTTTGTTTTAAGCGCAAAGGTTTGTTACCGAATCGTTACAAATTAAATGTTGCATGTTTTGAGGTCGGGTAGTTTGTTCGTTAAGTATATGACACTAACCACTTGAACGACATATAAGATGTCAGGTCATGTGTTCGTCGACATATTTGCTTTGCCGAATAAGAATGCCCTCAATTGACCTTTCAATTTGATACCAAGAAAGTAGACATAGTTTTTTCAACAAAGAAGCAGTCTGGAACCCGTTTGTGAGCCATTGAGTTCTCTCATTGTCATCCTAAACAACATAATATCATTCACATACATTAACAAAACCACCATACAACTAGAGTGAATTGTAACGGAGAATGAGCGTTCAAACTTTTGAACTTAATTTGTACAAAACGGTCACCAAAAGTCTAATTTGCAACGACACGGTAACAAAAGTTTGAACTGGTATGAAATGGTCACACTGTTTAATTTGTGACCGTTTTGTTCTAAGTAAAAAATTTTGTTATCAAATGGTTACAAATTAAAGGTTTGTGATTGTTTTGTACTAAGTGCAAAGGTTTGTGACCATTTATGCTAATTACCCGTAGTTCTCGTTTAGCTTTTTGCATAATATAAAGGAACATGTGGTTTTTAAGAATTGTGGAGTATTTAAGTTGGGATAATTTTATTATTTCTTTTCGTGTAGTTACATGTTTTTAATTCTTGTGTTGTCCTTTAATAGTGATTTTATTCGAATGAAAGATTAGTCGATCCAATGGGATGGTCCAGACCGAATCAAGCCATATATGGTTTGATCCAAACCGAATCAAAGTTATAACGATTCGACTTTGGTCCTTGATTTAGAAGAAATTTTGGTCGGGTCCAACAGAAAAATTTTAATACCAAAAATACAATTTATTGTTTTCAACGAATGAAAAGTACACCTCAATTCCCTCATAAACCGCCAATAACTATTAGCAAACTTTTAATATTTTAATTTTAGTTTGTGATAATTTCAGGCGGCATGGCACTCTAATTTTTTAGAGAAAGTAAAACTCCTATAGAAAATAAAAATATTGGAGGGAGCTTCTAATATTTTGTATTCTTTTTAAAATTGGAAAAGTACAATTCAATTTCATATTTACCCGCCAATAACTAAGAGGGAACTTTAAATATTTTAAATTTTCGTTGCGATAAATTTTGGAGGCAGACCTCTCCAAATTTTAAGGGAAATTCCAAATATTGGAGGTAAATGTATTGAATGCTAAAAAAGGAATTCCTTGTTTACGAATATCCAAAAGTATAATTTAATTTTTTTTTTTTTTTCATGAATCGGTTGGGCTTATATTTAAGCCGAACAACCCAGTACATAAAAGGCAACAACTGTGTCCACTGAGTTGTTTTTTTTTTTTAGAAACCACTGATAAGGATTTCATTAAAATCAAGAATCAACTGCCTCAAAGGCTACAACGTCAGCTACCCTTTGTGGTAGAACATTACAATCAAAATGAGTTTCCTCATAAGCTGAAACTAGATGAGCAAACACATGAGTTTGGGACCACAACAAAGCATACAAATCCTCCTTCAACATATCCGAACAAATGACCGCCAGTTCAGTTCTGCATATTTTCCCCTGTTTCAGTATCTCGATCACCATTTTACAGTCTGACTCTACCACAATCGGGCCAATTTCTTTCTCCTTCACTAGTCTGACCCCATAGAGAATAGTGATTCCTCATGACAAGTGTCTTCGCTTTTGGCCTCACTTGACATAATTCTTCAGGGGTTTAACTCCTGCTACATAGACACACCAAAAATAGCGTCATTCACAATACAGGAAACAAAGTCCGATGGAAGCTTGGGACCACAACAAAGCATACAAATCCTACTTTGGGTACTCATCTGGATAATGTTCTTCTCGCATGTCACATTCCATCCTTCCATTCACACTCCCCATGGCAACGAAGTGCACATATAATGAAAGAAAATTGCCAAATCAAACAAATGATATTCATAAAGCAAAATATAAAAAATGAAATTTTGTTAAATTATATGGTCCAGGTTGAAATACTTCCGCAAACCACATATTACTATCATACACTTTCTTGAAGGGTTCAGGAATAAAGGATACCGTAGTTCCAATGGTACATATTCAAGCTAAATAGTAATGGGGCATTCCTAAGAATGAAGCACTCCTACATAGTTGCAATACATTCCAAACTTACTATATCATCTACTCTAGTACCCCCTCAAGAAAGCGTATGACAGCAATCATATTATCTGCACAAGCCTCAACCAAATATTTCGCATATACATGTGTTCTCAAATGAACATTTGAAAATGAACATTTGAAACTGGAAGGAAATAAAATGATACCATAAAAATTGTGATAGAACTAGAGGTACATAAACTATCTCCCCAATCCAACAGTGGCCTTCACAACTCTGCAAGCAATGAATTTTCTGAGTTGAGGGATTCGGACCAACAAAGAAACAACAGACGAAACAACAATAGAACAAAACCAACCTCAAATCTTTCAAATCTCCTGCAGCCTTTGCGAGTTTCTTCCAAAATGTAGAAGTCAAGTGGGCGGAAAAGAACCACCAGATGGAATATGGTTTCACAATATTTATTATGAACACTCCAACTACATCTGATGTTCTTCTCCGCCCTTTGTAGACACATCTACATGTTGGGACTACCCGCCGAACTGCCGCTAAAACAACCTCATAAGAAAATAAAAGAAGATCAATAAAATGGATTGGATTAGGTAACTAGTCTCAAAACTCAGTTATTAGCTAACACGCATGAGGGAAAAACTGAGCTACGAAGCCAGATCTACTTGAAGAATTCATGTCAGATGCCAATTTCGGCTTTCACTAATTGAAGCAACCCACCGAACTTCGTTTTTGTGAGATAGACAACATGCAAATGTCAATACGGCCCAGAAGAATCATCATATGACGTGTGTTTCCAGAATGAACGTTATGAAAAAACCAAACTCCATCTGATGATCTTCTGCGTTGTCCTTACAAGTTTACATGTTGTCATTCTCACACTACCATGCCTCTAGCCCAACGCACTCCGGAAACCAAAAAAAAAAAACCAAAACAAACGAGGGGATTAGGCTACAGGAGTCAGACCTTCATTAGCTACCAAGAATAAGATCAAAAATCTATTTGAGTAAAATACGAACCTTCCTCCTTGCAGCTGTCTCCCCGACATCGATCTCCAAATCGTCACCCATTTCGCGCCAGAGAAGAAGATTAAAATAGGGTGGCATCGATCTACCCCTCACAATGAAGCGAGAGCCTGGAGGCAAGTAGAGGAAGGAATGAAGAGGAAAGCGGTAGGATTTTTTTTCCTTTGGGTTCTTGGCGAAAGAACAGAGGTGATTGAGAACAATGGGAGGGGAAATGTGTAATGAGCGACGACTAGGGTTTCATCCACCCTTATTTATTTAGTTCTTAGCCCTGCATTTTTGTCTATTTTGCCCCTCACATCTTGGTGATGGTTGAAAGGAGGGAGCAGTTGGATTGGGGAGAACGGAAGGGGGAAATGGAATTTAGGGTTTGGACTACCAAGACCAATGCGCGTGGGAGAGAAGGGCTGTGAATGGGCTGCGCTTGAAAACACATGGCCAACATGCATTGTTTGCTTTTTTTTTTCCTACTAACATAACTCGTATGTAAACAAAAACCAGGGAGGGAAAATGGGCCAATGGGGGATGGTTAGTTGTTCCCTATGTAACCCCGGGAAATTTGGATATTATTGGCACAACCGTGAAAGGTTTTGGATATACAAGTGCATTAAACCTAATAATAATAATAATAATAACATCAACATATATGTGTTCCATAACACATTTTGACATACAAAGGTTACAGTATATGATCATGACTTTTGCTACATGAATTGTTGTCATCCTCATTTATAATCATTTTATCTTTCACTTCCGGTGAAAAGATACATTTGCTGATTGTCGTTATCCAAACACCAATTATATTTATATAATGGTGTGACTCGCTGCATTCACTTTTAAGAATGGTTTGTTTCATTGGCTTTCGGGAATGAAATAGCACCATGTGGAACAAATTATATAATATTTCTCATTACAAGTCCAATACACTTTTCACCTTTAACAAACAAGAAATTTACTTACACTTTATAAAACCTCTACGATAATATTGCTACTGCAGGAGCACATATAGATTTTCATTTTCCTTGCAAATGATTCTTGGACCAATAAAACTTCTTTTCATACATCAGGTAAAAGATCAATGATTTTTTTCACCGCATTGGTAACCATATTCCGACATTTTTGTTACTAGGTCCACTTCTTCCATTTTACACATTATTCTTCATTTTTCCACTTTGGGGGGAATGAGGTCTTTAGACTTTCATTTCTCTATATGTCCAATGTAGCAATCGATAAGTCAACCCATAATGATTTTGCTACTACATAAGCCATTCTCATTTTTTGATAATGCCCAAGCACAAACTCTATGTTACGAGATCGACATATATAAAATACGTTCATAAAATAATATGAGCAAATAACATGATCAAACAATCTCTCAAAGACAATGAGATAGATAAACATACTATCAAGAAACGACATGAAAATTTGCATACCTTGATTGTGTTGTGATCTTACTCAAGTATATTTGATTATGTAGAGAGACAATGACCAACCATGACATTAGCAGAGCTTCATGCTGATAACGTCTGATAAAATAAGAGATGGAGAACAAAACAAGAACTAAAGTAGAGAGAAAAGAAGAGAAGTGTTCTTCTTCTTATTCATGTGTTTTAGTACATGTGTGTGCTCTATTTATAGCCACAAATGCACAACTCTCTAACATCAATACACATAAATGGGAGTAATGTGTCATAAAGAGAAATAAAATATAAGGAGCGGAGTTACATAGAACTTGTACCATACCATGGAGCATCTAATGTGGTCATCCATAGTAATTATAATATTTTAACAGTTTTTTATTTATCATTTTCCTTTTGGTTGAGAATGACAATTGAAACAAGACCCAGTGCTAACGAGTTTTGTATCGAGAGTGCGTTTTACCTGCTTTTAGAATTGGCATGTTGATCCGAGTGTGAATTGTTAAAAACTTTGTTCGAACCAGTCAAGCGAGTTAAACTCTGTGTGCTGATTTTTTGGTAAGGAGCGAGTTTTATCCGCTTTAATATTTTTTATTTATCTTTTTCCTTTTGGTTGAGCACCCAAACCAATAGGTTTCCAACCTATTCAACTGACACGCTAAAACACAACACCAAACTGCGACAAAGTGTAATCGCAGTCCAGAAATGCAGTAATAGGCAAGCTCTAATTGTCAACACGGGGTCTATATCTACTGCCTACTCCGTGAATATCTATTGTCTAGCAAACTAAGTCGAGTGATTGTGATTTTAACTAAAAGCAGAAAATGATTCGGTTTTCTAAAGCAAGGGAAGAGTCACTCGGGAATGAGTCCCCCTAGCTCCTTAGTTAGGTCTCACCTGTAATTACCCTGGGTTGATTTACTGTTGATTAAACTGTGGAAGATCCGACAGTAGCTTGAAATCTCTTAAGCTGACCAAGCCCTCTCAGCCAGACTAACCGGCAGGCGACTAACCTTCACCGGGATAGACTGCTGAGGCAATAAGCACAGAACTCCACTACTGGAATTGGGTTCCAGTACAAAGCAGTAGATTGATTAACTCTCGTATAACCAATCCACCACTACTGATTGATGAAGCTCTAACAACCTAATCAGATTCTATCTATCTCAGGTTGCGGCAGAAATCAAGAAAAGATGATCAGACTTCAATTGACTCAATGAATCATGCATCAATCGATTAAAATCAAACAGTATAACAATCCTAAGTCATTACAATCAAGATCCCTAACACATGGAACTAGGGTTTTTCATACCCAAGCGAGAGAAAGTTCTAGTCCATAGAGAGAGAGGGAAACAGAATACAAAGCAGTGATACTCATAACAATGGGAAGAATCTGCTCTGGGATGTCAATCTTCACTTCTGGGGATGCAATATGGGCTTCAATGGTGAGAAATCCACTCCAAATAGCTCCTAGGGTTTGTTCTTTGCACTTTCTCTCGCTAAAACTCTGTTTTTGCTCCAAAAAGTCGACTCCCTCTCCTTTGGCTCGAATCTGCCTCAAATACCCGATTCTGGGTGAAATACGGGCTAAATTACGATCGTAATCATGGTGTGCCTGTAATTCACCCAAAACGCGCGTTTCACTAAAGTCTGAGGAAGGTAATTACGGTCGTAATTACCCAATTACTGCCAGTATTTAAGTAATTACGACCGTATATGAGTCCACTCTTGCCCGTAATTTGCTCTGCGACAGGAATTCTCAGGGATTTAGGCTCGACATTGCATTTACGGGCATGACAGAAGCAATTACGCCCGTAATTGGGCAGGGGTTGCCCGTAATTCTTCCTCCGCTCCTGTTTAATGCTTCGTTTCTCCCTCGTCCGGACTCCGAATCAGTCGCCGTTTGAACCCAGACGCTCGTAGTCTCGTCTTCTTTCTTTTCATAACAAACTTCCATGATTTTTTGTCCATAAAATGAGCTAGAAATCCATTATTCCTCAGGTCATGCTCGTGTTTCTTCTCCCGAATTGCCAAAAGAATTCCGATTGACTTGAAACTTGCGCCTTTGCTCCAATTTACATGCTAGGACCTGAAATGTGACAAAGGAACACAACCTAGTGTAAAATAGTCCAAGAAATCAAAAAATCTAGCCAAAATGATGAAGAAACGAGGGTGCAAACATGTGCAAATATGACGTTATCATCAACCTAATCAAAACAACTTGAACCTGGTGTTTACAAGTTTTCAGGCGGGAGTGAGCTTTATTTTCTTTTGTAATTGACGGGTTGGGTCGGTTGTGAATTGTTTACAAACTCTGTTCAACCCGATCAAAGAAAGTTGAACATGACGTTGCCAAGTTTTGGATCGTGATCATGTTTTATCCTCTTTGGTATATGTTAATTTCTCTTTTTCTTTTTGGTCCTCCAAAGAACATTGCTTTTTCGAATAATCCAATTTATTGAGAATGAAATTGAACCCAAATTCATGGGTATTCAACCTAATTCAATCTGGCCAAAGTGAATTGAACCTCCTCAAACCTGCCATTAGTCCTGAAAATCCATAAAAAGGAGAATCAAGATGAACTTAAAGAAACAAAGCAAAAAAATACAAACTAATAAATAGTGTTATGAGAGAAGATTAAACTATTCCTTTACTTTTGGGTCAAAATTTAAACTATTAATCTTTAAAATATTACGTTCTCGCTCACACGCGAAGCGATAGCGAGTGGGCTTATACTAGTTAATATTTTAATATATAAAATCCTAAATTTTGAGTTATTACTCATTAGTGGGTCTCACATTCCTCCTTGCAAGTGGGGAAGTTCCAAGTTGCTTCTTTTACTCCATCTCCATTCTACAACCTTTGTTGTTAGTTATTGTTCGCTAGGTTTACATCTATTGTCCATTGTTTTTCCATAACAATTATTGCCTGTTAGGTTTTTAACTATTATTCAATGGTTTATCTTTTGCATTATCCATTAGGTCTTTGCCCACCATTTCACAACCTATCAAGAAACATTGTCGACAGAATCCTAAGATGTTCCCCTCCATCGTTTTGTATCAAGACCGAATTTCATCCGCTTTAGTGTTTTTGCCTTTCTCCTTTTTCATTTTGTTGAGCATGAACACATTTGAACCCAAATCCATGGGTATCCAACCTAATTCTATCTGGTCAAAGTGACTTGAAACCGACTTTACCATTTATAAATTTCTCTTTTTTCATTTGGTTGGGAAGACAATTGAACCCGAATCTAAGGTATTGACGAGTGTTGTATCGCGAGCGAGTTTAATCCGCTTTTGTAGTTGGCAAGTAGGATCGAGTGTGAATTTGTTAAAACTTGGTTAAAGCGAGTTGAACAACGTTGTTGACCAGTTTTAGAATGAGAATGAGTTTTGTACCCTTTAATTTTTTATTTCTCATTTTCTTTTTCGTTGAGAATGACTATTGAACTCTGGCCCATTGCTCACGAGTTTTGTATCAAGAGCGAGTTTTAATACATTTTGATTTCGACTGTCAAATTCATACATTTTACTATGATCTATAAATTTTCCTAAGAAACAAATACCACTTTGTCTTCATGGAACGCAACGATGACAAGTTCCTGTTAGAGTTAGTCAATAGAGTTGTAATACCACATTAATGGGAGAAGGAAAGTATAAGAATTGAGTCTTTTGGCAGTTTAATTAATTGTTATATTAATTAATTAGCGTTTGAATATTGTGAAAAGCAATATCCTTTCAGAAAGGTAACTTCTCTTTTTTGTGAAAGGATATGTCCTTGCGGGAAAGGTAACTACCTTTTTTCTGTGAAAGGGTGTGTCCTTTCGGGAAAGGTAACTACCTTTTTTTGTGAAAGGTTGTATCTCTTCGGAGGTAACTTCCAGTTTTCACAAGTCTAAATAGAGGACTGCCATAACTCTTTTGATGATGTGAGATTACTTCTTCTTGTTGTTTTCCTTCTCTATTTCATAAACATAGAAGTCTGCAAGATTGCTGCTTCCAGACTTAGAATTGAAGGGACTTTAGGGGGTGGTTTGCTCGAGCCTACTAGAAATTTGTAGTGGGGGCAAATAACACTCTAAGCAGAGTGATCTAATCACGCTTTCAATCGATTCTTTCCTACCAGTTTCCTGACAATCTTAGAGTGTTCTTTGTTGAAGCGTGGCAAGAGAAAAAAAGTATTGACATTCATTAGAAACTAGTGTATTCATGGATATGTACATATTACACTTTCCATGCAAATGTCTTTGGAAGTGTGGGGAAACACTGGTCATTGTTGGTTCCCCGAAGAGGAAAGAAATGGCATTCGACAATTGTTGGAAATAGGTAAGCACTATTCCTGTTCTTTTTTAATTCTAGTTAAGAAAAACAGTGATGCACTGGGCTAATAAATGCCATCGGTTCAGCATGCCTATTATAAAAATGGGAATTTGATTCTTATTGTCTCTGCGGGAGAAAACTTCACTGATAGTCCGATTCAAGTCACATCAACAAATCTCCACCTTGACTTGAATCTTCTTCCTCTAAAATCTCTATGTACTCTTCTCCTTCTCTCTCTCTCCCGCCATCAATGCCCTGTAGGGCGAAGTCACCCACTCAAGACATTCAGCAAGTCCAAGCAGTGTTGAACTTGCCATGTGGAACCGGCTTCGTGAACATATCAGCAGGATTATCCGCGGTGCAAACCTTCTTCACCTTAATCCTCTTCTCTGTCCTCAAGAAATGATACCTCACGTCGATGTGCTTAGTCCTCTCATGGTGGACTTGATCCTTGACCAAGCATATTGCACTCAAAATGTCGCAATACACCACTGCCTGATCATGATGTAGACCCAGATCACCAACCAGTCCCTTCAACCATATTCCCTCCTTAGCAGCTTCTGTCAACGCCATATACTATGCCTCAGTAGTAGACAATGTCATCACCGACTGCAGAGTTTCCTTCCAGCTCAATACAGAACTCCCAAGAGTGAATACATAACCTATCATCGATCTCCTCGTGTCAACATCTCCAGCATAGTCCGAATCAGAATACCCAGACACCAAGCACTCTGTATCACTACCGAAGCTAATCCCCACATCAGGTGTACCCTTAAGGTATCGGAAGATCCTCTTCACAACCTGCCAATGCTTCTTCCTAGGTTGTATCATGAACCTACTGACAACACTAACAACATGTGCAAGATCAGGTTTAGTGCATACCATAGCGTACATCAAGCTATCTACTGCACTAGCATATGGGACTCTCGACATGTACTCCTTCTCAGCCTCTGACTGCGGTGCATAAGCTGAGGATAGATGAATATTTGAGGCACTAGGAGTATTTAAAGGCTTTGCTTAAGACATGCCAAACCTCGACAGTATCTTCTGGATGTAGGTCTTCTGTGACAATAAAAGATTCTTCTTTGACCGGTCCCTGTAAATCTCCATACCCAAGATCTTCTGAGCAGATCCCAGATCCTCCATCTCAAACTCAGCACTGAGAAGCCCCTTTAACTTATGGATATCAAACTTCATCCACATACAGAACTAGATATATCATCGAACCATCATCTGCCTTACTGTTATATGCACAATAATCATATGGACTTCTGTTGTAGCCCAGCTCAAGCATGTAACTGTCAAATCACTTGTACCACTACCTCAGAGATTGCTTAAGTCCATACAAGGACTTCTTCAGCTTACAAACATAGTCTTCCTTTCCTGGAACCTGGAATCCTTCTGCTGAGTCATATAAATTTCTTCCTCCAGCTCTCCATGTAGGAAAGCTGTCTTCACGTCTAGTTGCTCGAGCTCCAAGTCATAATGCGCCACTATTGCTAGTAGCACCATGATCTAAGTATTTCTGAACACTTGGGAGAAAATCTCATTGTAGTCAACTCCTTCCCTCTGCGAGAAGCCTCGGACAACCACCTGAGCTTTAAATTAAATGCCCTCTTCAGAACTGATTCCTTCCTTCTTCTTGTAGATCCACCTGTTTGTCACAATCTTCCTTCCCTGTGGTCGTTTGACTAGCTCCCAAGTTTGATTCCTATTATGGGATTCCATCTCATCTCCCATTGCGGCAAGCCACTGATCAGCTTCACCACCCGAAACTGCTTCTCTATAGGATTGTGGCTCTCCTGCATCCACTTCTTCAGCAACCTGAAATGAATACGCCACCATGTCCTCGAAGCCATAGCTCTATGGAGTTACGCCTGCAGTCGCTCTCTTCGGTCTACCGGAAGCCATAGACTGTTGAGCTCGTGCACTGGACTCTGAAATTTCTTGATCTGCAGAGACATCATCATCATGTTGATCTTCTCCACCTTGGTGCTCAAACTCACTCTCTTTGAGAGTTTGCAGCTCCACCTATTTATCAACATTCTTGCTACCTTCAACAACAGTAACCTTCAACATGTGGTTAAACATAGACTTCTCATCAAATATCACATTTCTACTGAGTATAACTCGATGCTCAGAAGGTGACCAGCTCAAAATCCCTTAACTCCATCTCCGTAACCTACAAATACACCCTTCTTTGCCCTTGGGCTCAGCTTACCCTCATCCCACATGATAATAAACAGGACACCCAAAAACTTTCAGTAAAGAGTAATCAGCAGGCTTACCATACCACACTTCATAATGAGTCTTACACTCGATACCTGTGTGAGGTCCACGATTGATCAGGAACCACGCCATGTTCACTGCTTCTACCTAGAATCTTCTCTCTAGTCCAGCATTAGAGAGCATGCATCATGATCTCTCCAACAATGTATGGTTCATTCTTTCTACAACCCCATTTTGATGGGGTGTATCTATAACGGTCCGATGACGGGCAATCCCTTCATCCTTGCAGAATTCATTGAACTCAAAACTACAGAACTCCAGACCATTGTCCGTTCGCAGCTTCTTGATCTTCTTTCTGGTCTGATTCTCCACCAATGTCTTCCACTGCTTGAACTTCGTGAAAGCCTCATTTTTTTGCTTCATCATGAAAATCCAAGTAAATCTCAAATAATCATCAATAATAGACAGAAAATACATGTTGCCTCCAATGGATTCAACTCGTGAAGGACCCCAATAGTCGAACCGGAGGTAATCCAGTATCCCCTCTGTCCGATGGAAACCCTTCTTGGGAAACTTGCTGCGATGTAGATTCCCAAACACACGGTGCTCACAGAATTCCAAATTTTTCACCTTGTGCCCTCAAAGAAGATCCCTCTTTGATAGAACTTGCATTCCTCGTTCACTCATATGCCTCAGTCTCATGTGCCAGAGAGTGGTCATATCTTCCGTATGAACCTGAGACGATGCAACTGCAGCAGAACCAGACAACATAGACCCTTGTAATGCATACAAGGTCCCACGCTTCACGCCCTTCAGCACCTTCCTTGAACCTTTGCAGACATACACAACTCCACATTTACCTTTGAAGTTGAAACCCTTGCTATCGAGTAGACTCAAGGAGATCAGGTTCTTTGTCGTTCGTGGAACATGTCTGACATCATTCACGGTATAGAACGAACCACCATGTGCCCAAACCTTTATGGACCCGATTCCAACAACCTTGCAGACAGCTCCGTTTGCCATGACCACATTACCACCATCTATCTGCTCTTAGGTTGTGAAGCAATCCCTGTTCGGAGACATATGGTATGAGGCTGCAGTATCCAGAAACCACACATCCCCACAATGTGTCTTCTCATCTACATCCAAGGCGAGATCGTCTTCAGAACTGTTGTCCACTTCTGCCACGGCAACTGAACCTTGTTTCTTCTGTTGCCGTCTTCTCCTAGGACAGTTGTACTTCCAATGCCCTACTTCCTTACAGTTGTGACAAGCATCATCTGGCTGTGGACCGGGACCCTTGGAATTCTTGTTCGAATTTCCTTTACCAGATTTCGTCTTTCCCTTTCCACCTATAACAGCCAAAACCAACACACACCGCATTAGGGTCCCGCCCCTAACATCGTTTCTCCTGGCTCCCCGTAGCGATATGCCAACTTGCTCTCAAGATAATACACTTGTTGTTTCAATGGTGAGATTTTGGTCTGTTTTATAAGATTTTCGGTCAACTTTATATTGTTTATGATGTATTTGTTCTGTTTATGATGGAATCTATTTAGCAGTCCATATCAGGCTCCATGTGCTTTATGGTCTACTTCATGACACATGTGGTTGTTGTTAGCTAATTAAGGAAAGGAAGTGTGAGTCTTCATCTTTAAAAAATTTAAAAATGACAAGCCCTTCAGAATTTCGCATTTATTGTAGCCAATCCGGTTAAAATAAAGTAACTAAATGAAATGTTCATATTGCTGGAAATAGTGTTAGTAGAATGCTAACAAAATTGAATGTCATGACTATAACATTTGACATCGCCAATGCATTAATCAGAAGGCATCTTCCTGTCCCGGTGATGTCACCTAGTACCCAATTACTTTTCATGATGATCCATGAAAAAAGTATCATATTTGAACTTTTTCAATCTAACACCACTATATATTTACAACCAGGGGCGGACCCAGGGGGTTTTAGGGGTGTCCCCGGACACCCCCTAAATTTTGGGAAAATGATTATCCAACCCCCGGTGGTAATTTACGTATAGACAAAAAAATATAATTGATAGTGAGGGACACCCCTGAAATTTGAAAAAATGATTATCCTACTGTCATTTGTGTATAAAAATATAAATGGTAGGTTGGGTAATTCAAATCTAGAACACTATTATTATTAATAAACTTAATTTCCGTTGAGCTACAACTCATTTGGTGTTCAATTTTGAACAATGTGTAATAGTAAAAAGTCATTCCCTATCTCTAATTATTTCAATCTAATCTAATTTCAATCTACCCTTAATTTGTATTGATTTTATGATTGTACGGCAAGTGTTGAAGAGTCTTTCAGCTTTGGGTTACATCAAGAACAATTTTACAAATCGAATATGCGATAAGTTCCTGAATGATTGTCTAGTAGGGTATATAGAGATTTTTTTTTAACACTATAAACACCAAGTGTATTCTACAATTATTTTCGAATATGAAAACATATCATGGACTTTTTTAACCTGTACGAGTAAGGTATTTTCATATTTACGATATTATTTTTATTTAATTTATTTTTCAAAAGAGGACACCCCTATGAAAAATTTCTGGGTCCGCCACTGTTTACAACTACTTGTCTACATTTTGACCTCCTCTTTAAAACGTGTTGACAATGTTAGATGAGCTGGAGTGAAGAACACAGGCATACTAGACACACTTTATGTGGTTCCTAAATCCTAATCCTAACTGCCAATAACAGCCTACCCGTAGGGAAGCGGACACCAGCTAGCTTACAGCGTTCTGAATTCGACATGGCCGTTCGGTATCGATATGCCAAAGTAGTATATGTTAAAACACTGCCGGCCGGCGAGACCCCGTCCACCCATTTGGCCAATCTGCACGCGTATCCTACCACTGTTCACTGCCGTTTCAACACTGAGGGCGGCCGGCCGGCCATGGCTAAGTCTCTCTTACTTTTCATCTCTCTCCTCCTATGTATATAAAGCAACCGATGTGGCCGTTCAACATATCCACAACTCGCTCGCTACCTCTCATCAGTACATCTCTCAACTCTTTTCTTAATTAGCTCATCATTAAGCGCAGACATGACTTCAGTTGCTAGCTTCTTCTTTGGCCTCATGGTGGCTCTCAGCTTCCTCTCCCTTCAGCTTGCTTTGGCCTCTGATCCCGGCCATCTCCAAGACTTCTGCGTTGCAGATGCCACCAGTTCAGGTTTGCATAACTTTTCATTCTAGCCATTCTCGACGTACGTAAGAAATTTATAATTAACCTTCTTCTAACAACTCGAACTTTATAACAGTATTGCTGAATGGCGTGGCCTGCAAGAACCCAAGCACCGTCACCGCAAACGACTTCTACTTCCGAGGCCTCCACGTGGCAGGCAACACCAGCAACGCACAAGGCTCCAGGGTCACTCCGGTCTTTGCCGCGCAGCTCCCCGGCCTCAACACGCTGGGAATCTCCATGGTCCGCATCGACTACGCAGCCGGCGGCCAGAACCCACCCCACACGCACCCACGCGCCACCGAGATCCTCACCGTTCTCGAAGGCAGCCTTGAGGTCGGATTCGTCACCTCCAACCCAAACAACAACCATTTCACCAAGACCTTGTACAAAGGCGACGTCTTCGTCTTCCCCTCCAACACCGTCCACTACCAGCGCAACACCAACTGGAACGCGCCCGCCGTCGCCATTGCGGCGCTCTCCAGCCAGAACCCCGGAGCCATTACCATCGCCAACGCAGTGTTTGGTTCCCAGCCGGGGATCAGTGCTGACATCCTGGCCAAGTCTTTCTCTTTGGACGTCGCGACGGTGAATTATATGCAGTCCAAGTTTTGATGATGATCAAGGTTGGAGGAGTTATTGCGGGAATATAATTAATGCGTCTTTCTTCATGAGTACTACACTACTACTCATGCATTTGTTTTTTTTTTTTTTTCATTTCCAATTATGTATGTTGCATATCTTTTTTTATGTGTTACGTGTCTTATTAAGCCACGGCAAAGTGTAGGTATGTTTATTTCGTAAAGAAGAAACGTACATGCACCAAGTGGACAAGTTCCTTGTAGTGTTTTATATGGAGAAAATGGAAGATCATTATTTGTTTCATTTAAAATAATAAAGAAAATGGTACTTGGGTTACAAAAATTATATAAGGAGCTGTTAACAAGGTCTTATGTCATTGGTAAATAAAATCGATTAAAAAATATTGATAAAATAAGTAGTTGATTATTAGTTGATGCGGTTGATGATACTGCACGAACAAATCAACACTATCATTTATAGTTGAAAAGTAAAACTGCAACCTCATTCAAATTTTCCTTCCCGTAGAGTAGGGATGGCAATTTCGACCTGACTCGTTTTACCCGACCTGTTTGGCCTGTCTTAGGTGAGGCGGGCATGGAACTCTGATCGACCCGACCTGCCCTGACCCGCCTCATTCTCGACCTGTTCTTTCCTGAATTACATGTAATTTTAGTCAAATTACTTAGGATTTTCCTTTTATTACATCATATTTTAGCTATAATAAAGTTGTAAATTAGTGAAAACCTCAATTTCTCCAAGAAATAACTACATTTGTCATAATATTGTTTGTTTTCTTGATCTTATAATATAAATAACGAATATTTCTAATGTTTTTCATATAAATTCCATACCCAATGGGTCGACCTGCCCCTACCCGCGACCCGTGATAAATTACCCGACCTGGACCCAACCTGCCACGGGGCGGGTTTGGTTACCAAGAAACACGCCCCGGACTTGCCTCATTGTCATTCCTACCGTAGAGGGATTTTAGCAGGCTCAACTGGCAGCCCATTTAGGGGGCCTTTCATCTTCTCTCGTCGACAGAAACCGGCCTCCCTCTCTCTCTTTTTCTGGTTCCTTCCCAGACAGAACCGCACGCTCAACCGAAACTGCATCCAACACAGTTCTACACCACCAACCTCCTCCACTCCTAAAGAAAAACCGCTACACCGGTTTCTACTCCGACCGCTACAGCGGCGGTTTCCCTCTTTACTCCGCAAGTTGCTTTGTATGTCGCCTACCAGCCTTTCACCACCGTCTAAAACCCTTTCCTAACTTCCTTCTCTGGTACTCTCAATCCAAGGTGTGCAAAACCAAGTTCTCCATCTGTCAAGGGGAAAGCAGAAGTGGCGGTGAAGGGAGAAGGGAGGCGGACAGGTGACACCTGTTTTCCGACGGAGTTGTCTTCATTTAAACTGTTGTGATTTTCTTCATATTGCGACTGAAACACCCATCTATTGCTTGATATTTACCTTTTACTATAGGGTTCATCGATCAGGGGAAGAATTGCAACCCATCGCCATTGATGGAAAGCTGGTTCTGTCAACGCGATGGATTAGGCTACCGGTTGAAGGGTATGTTTTTATTCATTGCCTTCAGGTTAGTATTCGTTAACATCATTGTTACTTTTTAGTGCCATTTGTTTTTTAGGATGGAAAAATAACATTGGTAAGGGAGATGGGAGTTACCGAAATCATGTCGCTTCATCATTCATTATGTGCAAATTGAAGAATTTGATGATGCGGAAGTGAAATAACACACGGGACACAAGATTTTATGTGGTATCCTCGATCGATTGATTGATCGAGACTAATCCACGGTGAGCTCGGAGCAAGCTCACGACTGATATTTTATTAGGGACTACATTGTGACGGCTTGCTATCACACAAGTCGATAGCTAAGCTTACATAGATAAACTTAGGGTTAAAACCCTAATCCAACGAATCAAACGAGGCCCAACAAGGCCCAATACTAACACGGTTTAAGTAACCGCAACACTCCCCCTCAAGCGAAGACATGAATGACAAGAATGTCGAGCTTGAAGAAAATGTGAAGAACGAGCATGATGGCTTGAACCACAAAACTCGAGATGAATAACATCTCGGACGAGGTTGAT
This sequence comes from Linum trigynum, assembly GCA_964030455.1. Taxonomy (NCBI): domain Eukaryota; kingdom Viridiplantae; phylum Streptophyta; class Magnoliopsida; order Malpighiales; family Linaceae; genus Linum; species Linum trigynum. The sequence goes on from OZ034820.1 coordinate 37,822,183, forward strand.
TGGAGACGACTGACTCTCTCTGAACAACCTGATGATGGAGACGATTGACTTCGTCTCTTGAACTTGAACACACTTGGTACATCGCGGTCGACTTGATGACTGAGCTAGTCGACCGACGTATGTTGACCTCCTATTCTTCCCCTCAAGCTGGAGCATGAACATAGTGATGCCCGGCTTGAAAAGCGATGAATGGTTGATATGTGCCCAATAATAAACCGGAAGAGGGGACGACCATTTCTTTGATCGTGAATTCCAACTGGACGATGAAGGGACGACTACTTCTTTGATCTTACTACCTTTTGAATGCCAAGGAACGACCATTTTATGGATCGTGAATGCCTCGACTGATACTTGACTATCTTTACTTGCGGAAGTTTTCTATCACTCAAACAATGACAAGTGAAGGGTCAATCAAACTTTGAATTGAGAATGCTTCACTGCTTCTATGCTTGAGGATTTGCTTGCCTGCAAACAGAAAAAAATAACTGGCCAACCCGGCCACTGATTTTGCAAAAACCACTGAAGCCCAAAAAATTGATTTGGTAGCTTAAAGCTTCCCACGTAAAACTTGTTGAGCCCATAAGGACCACTTCGGCAACACTTGAAGTGTGAATGGATGCATGCCCAATCTTGGAATTTGGACGACCCATTCGTAGGTGACTAGGTGAGGACGGCATGAAAGGGGATACCCTTCTGCCTCTTTGGTGATGACGACTTATTTGGGGAAAACCTTCTCCTTAATGCGCTCACCTGAACATCCGCAACTTTTCTTCTCTGGCGAAGAAATCAACGGCGGAGATAGAAGAACGGCGGGAGCTCGGAGATAGCACGATGGCAGCCGTGTTTGATGGTGACGAAGGCGGCGATGCTGGATTGGCGGGGACGAGAAGATCGAGTCGGACAAACCTGGATCTGCCTGAAATCAGGGACTTTTCTCGGATGCGACGAGGACCCGGAGAGAGATTGATTTTTGGCACAAAGAGCAGCGAGCAGGTGGAAGATCAGCAGCTTGAAGAGGACTAGAATCGGCCCTGAACACCAATGGGCAATTCTGGGAAGATTGGACTCCATGAGAATCAGGCACATGGCGGCTTTGTGACGTCAGGATAGTCGATCTCATAAAGGAAGCTTCGGGAAGCAATGGGCCTTAACTGGCTGTGGACCTCGAAGTAACGCAATGAAAGCCTCAATGACTCGACGAGTGAAAGCCGTGAGGTTAAGTCGCCAAACTTGTATGATGGCTATACAGGGATGATTGCGAACCACGACGGAATGGACTTCGCCTAGGTCAACTGGACTCACGGAGAGCTGGACTGCTCATCCAAATCGAGAAACCACAGAAGCGGAAGGATGGAAGCTCAAACCCTATTCAAGGATCGAGATTCGCTCTCATACCATGAAGAATTTGATGATGCGGAAGTGAAATAACACACGGGATACAAGATTTTACGTGGTATTCTCGATCGATTAATCGATCGAGACTAATCCACGGTCACGACTGATATTTTATTAGGGACTACATTGTGACGGCTTGCTATCACACAAGTCGATAGCTAAGCTTATATAGATAAACTTAGGGTTAAAACCCTAATCCAACGAATCAGACGAGCCCCAACAAGGCCCAATACTAACACGGTTTAAGTAACCGCAACATTGTCATAAACCAGTTGGTCCCAATAACTCGAGTTGTTGGGAGAAGATTATGCTGGATCTTATACAGGTCCGTGTGTGGTGCTTAACCACTTCCTTACACGCCCCCTCAAACGAAAGCCGACTCATGGGCTTCAAGTTTGCACAGGCCCGCCATACCATATGCTTGGACAGGGGACACCTGTTTTCCGATGGAGTTGTCTTCATTTAAACTGCTGTGATTTTCTTCATATTGCGACTAAAACACCCATCTATTGCTTGATATTTACCTACTATAGGGTTCGTCGATCAGGGGAAGAATTGCAACCCACCGCCATTGATGGAAAGCTGGTTCTGTCAACGCGATGGATTAGGCTACTGGTTGAAGAGTTGATTTCTTTAGGATTTCATCTACCTCTATGTTTTTATTCATTGCCTTCAGGTTAGTATTCATTAACATCATTGTTACTTTTTAGTGCCATTTGTTTTTTAGGATGGACAAATAACATTGGTTAGGGAGATGGGAGTTACCGAAATCATGTCCCTTCATCATTCATTATGTGCAAATTGATTTAATTTACAAGGTTAAATGTTTATTAGTTTGGTTTAATTACTGCTATTCCCTACCTCTGAATTGGCAATCCAAAATGCAAGTCTCTGATTCCTTTGCGTTAACCTTTTCCTACTGTAGCAGCAACGATGTCAACAAAGATAGAAGTCGTATTACCTTCACAGACCTCATTCTTAGTCTTATTAAATTGGAGTTTGGGCTACACGGTAAGCAGCTGCTCAGCTCTTATGTAAAGGAGGATGCAGCCATTCAATTGTAATCATACAATGTTATTTTGTCCTCTTCCATTTTAAAGTCATTCTCATTTCCTCTGTTTGGTATTTTCGTGCTCAGAAAAATTATGAACTTTATTTCATTTGACAAATTTCAAAGTTTGAGTTATTGGAATCGATAAAGCCTATTGCCATGCTTACTAGTACTACTATAAAACTGATCTTCTTCGTATTGCAGAATATGCATAGACAGTTATTTGGATGTTCCTCGGGATCTTCTTCCTTATGGAGATAAGGTTCACAAACCTTATGAAGCCTCTCTTTTCCGAAGTGTGTAAACATCGAAAAGGCAGGGTACCATTTGCTTCCCCAAATTCTCATGTTGTCATGTTCCTAATTGTTACACAATTTCCTGATACTTTCCCTGCGTGCAGATTGTCATCCAATTTGCTGAAGAGTTTGTCATATGCTAAATCCATAGCTGCTAAGGTATTCTGGACTCTAATCTTTGAATTGGTAGGTTATCATGTCTTTGTCTATGCATCGTCGATTCACATTTCGTGTTCGTCTTCATATAAGCTGATTTTGTGAACAACCATATCCTCTATTTGAGACCAATTTTGAGAATGGTTATGCAACTGAAAGGAAACGTGTATGGAATTGGTGGCGGCTGTATTTATTCCAGACGTTAGATTCATAAAAAACCATATAGTTATTCTTAATGAGAAGGATTTCACGTTCTGCGATGCATGACTATAATGGCATGCTTTGGCCTAAATGATTATGGTTGTATACTTTGTATTCGTCAGTTTCTCTCATTTTGTGGAGAAATTTTGATTCTTTGTTTCATAGTATATAGCCCCTTGGTTTTACTACGTTAGATAGAACTATGATGGGATTGGTAAGTATATTAGTAATACAGGTAGTTCACAAGACTCTCTTCCCTTTTCGTGATCATCATATGACTTTTACTCATGTCGAAGAACATACTGAAATGGGATTTTACAGTCTGTTTGTGCTTTCTAGAGAAATGTTGTGTGCTTATCATGCTTTGGCCTAAATGATTATGGTTGTATAGTTTGTATTTTTCAGTTTCTATCATTTTGTAGGAGAAAGTTTGATTCTCTGTTTCATAGTATATATCCCCTTATTTTCACTACCTTAGATAGAACTATGATGGGATTGGTATGTCTATTAGTAATACAGGTAGTTCACGACTCTCTTCCCATTTCGTGATCATCATATGACTTTTACTCATGCCAAAGAACATACTGAAATGGAATTTACAGTCTGTTTGCATTGACTAGAGAAATGTTGTGTGCTTCTCCCTAGCTTCTTGACTTTGAAAAATCATTTCTTTATGTCTGGTGATATTAAGTGTAAAAATTCCAATCCCATACCCTTTCTAAACTGTCTTATGTTGCTATCAATGCTATTAAATATGTTGTTGACAGGTTTTAATCCAACCCGTCTCAGTTTCTGGTTCTAATTGTTGTTCAATTATCAGTTGAACATGATCATACGAGACCTATAATGTCTCATTGTACCAGTTGTCCATTCATTTTATACACCTGCAATTTGTTTTTATTTTTTTGTTGTCTTTGTGGCTCCATGTCCAGTGAGTTTATTGTCATGTTGACAAGTTAGAAGGTGCACAGACCGCTTAGAGCAGCTGCATCGGCTGTCTCTTCTTTATTTCAAAGTGACATGGCAATGTCATTTGCCATTTCATGGTTGTAGCAACCCATTTCAATAATGAAATATTTCATTAGATGGAAGAGCAAATGAAATTGCAAGTGGGTAGCAAGCGGGCCCATTTCAATTGTTTAGAGTGTATAATTATTTAGTTATATTGTTTATGTGAATCGGGCCCACCATATGAAATTGGAGATAGATTTCATGGATGTAGATGAAATGGATGTTAAAGAATGAAATTATAAAAAGTGTATAGGTGGCAGTAGGGGCCACAAATGAAATAGGTAGGCTATTTCATGGTTGATGATGGTCTTAGTGAGTTGTGAAGAGCTTAAAACTGGCTCTGGATCACTCTTCGACAGAGGCTGAGTATGACGTTAGAGCTTTTCCTCTGCCATGTAAGATAGGTGGATAATCATTTGTTGAGCATGAAAATCTACACTCATTATCGTATCTATCTTGGAAATTGTTGGTGTTCTTCGAGCTGGAGTCCTCTCTAGCTGGTCTTGGATGCTTAAAGCACCATTTTCTTCTTCATTTATGAATCTGATCCTTCAGTTATCAAAACTGCCTTCGGATTTTTGTTTTGTTTCAATTCACACGTATGTTCTCTTTAAGTGGTACATATATTTAAATATATGAAATCCGACAAACACTGTAATGTGCACCGTCTTAATGGTGATTGTTACACCGTCTTAATGGTGATTGTCCCAACCGTACCTCCGGGGTCCGTCTGGGCGTCGCGTCGGCATTTTTGGAAGTCGTCATCGATCTTACTTGGAGTGGATCGAACACTATTCGAATCGGCTCTAACTCGGTACCACTTATGTTTTTTTAAATTTTTGACGGAGGTCAGGCCTTCACCGCCTTCCTCTATAGCGGTGATGCAATCACCGTCTTTCTCTCATGCGGTGATGCAATCACCGCCCTCCTTTGCCGCGGTGAATACCCAAACATTCGTAGATTGGGAATTATTTTCATAACGTGTGTATTTTGAGAATTTTTTTTTTAAAAACATGTGTAACTTGGGATTTTTTCCCTACCTCATGTGCAGATGATATCCAATCTGAATCTAATGTGCAGCTGAAAAATAACTATGCAAGCCTTTTCTCACATTATTATTCCCATTAGAAGACCAGGAGACACTTAATTGTACTATGCGAAACCTGGATGGTTTTTTTTTTTTTTTACCTTTGTCTAATGTCTCAAGTATTTTATTATCTTAGCAAATAGCAATCACCTTTGTCTCTTTATGCCAACTGGCACATTTCTTGATTAGATGGATATGAGGATTGGACTGGACTGGAGCTTTCTTGGTCACTAATTTAGTACTCCACATTTTGAGTATCGGTAGACTAATCCCTTAAAGTTTCTAATTATTACTTCAATGTATAATTTTCTTGGTTTCACTTGGAGATAATAGAAATCAAGTTAATAATAACAAAACTTATGAATAAATACCTCTCAACCCATTTATCATGATAATACCAAGGGTAAAAATTTATCCTAAAATATGAAAAAGATATAGAAACATTAATTTAGGACGAGCAGATAACAAAAAATACGTATGAACTAATTGCTCATAATATCACCAATAATGAGTACCACAAGTATTCTTTTCAAATCATACATAATCTATATGAATACTTTCAAATGATTTAAAATATAAATAAATTGATAAACATAAATAGTGCAAAATATAATGAACTTTATCCGACCAACGGGTCGGGTAAAAGCTAGTAATAGATATAGTTGAATCTAATTAGATATTCCATGAAATAGTGTAAAAAACTAAAAATTGACAACGGTGTTGCATTTTCAATGGGGCTCGTCGGCAGCGATTTAAAATAATTATAACGACAACTCTACATTATCCAAAATAAATTATATGGATAAATCTAAAATAAATTGTGAAATCTGAAATAAAATTATAAGGACAACTCAAAATTATTTTATAATGACCATCCCTAATTAATTAAAAATATGGCCGGTCGGTGACGTGTGGGATACATGTCCGGCGACGTGTGAAATTTACGTTGCAAGCCATTGTTGGACGTGTATTCAACACGTCGGCGATGCAGGTGAACGTAGGCCGACGTGGGTGGCTGGAGATGGTGACCGACGATAATGGTCAGTGGCCGAAGATGATTGTTGCCGTTGGTGAGTGTGGGCGGCGTCCGGAGACAGTTGGATTAGATGGTGTTTACAAGAGGGAGGTTGACATTTTTTTTTAATGAGCAGTAAATTTGAACATTTTACAGCGGCGAGTCACTCCCTGTCTCTTCCTCCAAGTTACCAAATGCTCCTTCCACGATATATACGACACTCAAAACTCCTTGGTTACTGTAAGTCGCGAACCAATCACTTGCACTTCTAGTTACGAAGCTCTTCCCCCCAATTTCAGTTTTGACAGATGTATCGCGAACGGTTAGCCAAGGGAATTCCCTTCCTTCCACCACAGTTTTTTCTCCCTACTACGATGAAGGTATATCTATATACGTCGAACTCTGTAACTCAGCACAGGGTTGACCTGAAACCATTTTGTTGTTGTTTGGTCGCAGAAAAGCTCGATATCCATGTTGACAAACGACGGCGATGTCCTCTTAACGCAGGTTCTCTTCACAATCACAAGGTTACACCCATAGGGTTATATATATATATATATATGCTCTGTTTTTTGTTTCTTTATGGCTTAAACTACTAGTTGCAGAAGAGGAAGTCGATAGTGAGGGATAAGGTGGATTCTCTTGTGCCCAAGGTATGCATCTAATCGTCCCATCTCCAATTATGTGGGTTGATTACCACAACCCAGCTTGCTTTAATTTTCCTTGAAACTTGATTCATCTCCGTTGTTCTGTATATGGCACTCTGTTTGCGTTAGAAGGAATGCCGAATAAACTTGGCTATTGATGTGAGTTCTGGGACGACGAATGACACGGTCCGTTTCTCTCAGCTCAATCCCTTCTTTGAACTCTTTGGCTATCTTATTGAGTAGGTATTGCCCTTCATAGCTGACCAAAATTTTGCATTTCAGTTGTCTCGGAGAACAAGGAATGATGACGATGACCCAGCAGAGTTTCTCAGAGATATCCCAGCAGACCTTGAGGTAACTGAACCTACTTAATTTTCCTGTTTTCAGTGTTCCCCTTCAAACTTCCCCGATATCAAGCCCTTGAATTCCATTTCGGTCTGCAGGATGGGGAGGTTGATGACAATGAAGATGATGATAATGACGATGATGAGGAGGCAGCACGTTCCGACGGAAAAGTCTGCCATGGATCGATGCCATTTGGTGAGAGGGAAGATGGACCATGAAATGGAAGATCATGTAGTGGCAGAGAACAGGAAAGTGGATGGCTATGAGCTCGGATTGTATGCAATCTTTGATGGCCATTCGGGCCGCAACGTAGACAAATATCTGCAGGCTCATCTCTTTGACAATAACTTGAATGAGGTACATGGACATCACTGTCCTCAACCACAACCGAAGCTTTTTCTTCATCTTTAAATACGCTGACCTCACATGTCTGGGTTTGTGCTTCCTTTAGCCCGACTTCTGGAGGAACCCAAAGAGTGCCATCAGGGGAGCATACAAGACCACGGACCAAAAGATTCTGGAACACGTTGTGGTGGATCAACCGCAGTCACAGCCATACTAATTGATGGGAAGACGTTGGTTGTGGCGAATGTGGGTGATTCGAGGGCGGTTCTGTGCAGGAATGGCATGGCGACTCAGGTGTCTGTTGATCACGAGCCCGAGAAAGAGAGAGGCCTTGTTGAGAGCAGATGAGGGTTTGTTTTGTTGTCGAGATGCCTGGTATGCACATGCGAATGCTCTTCCAACTTGAATCCACTGACGGTAGTTTCTGCAGAATTAATATTACAATCTTGCAGGGAATGTGCCTCGGGTGGATGGGCAGCTGGCAATGTCTAGGGCTTTTGGAGATGATGCAAAGCTGAAGGATCACATCTCTTCAGAGCCCGATCTAAAGATTGTTACCATCGATTGTGATGACACGGACTTCATCATTCTGGCCAGTGATGGCCTCTGGAAGGTGGGTGGGCAGGTTATGTCGAACCAGGACGCATGCGACTACATCAGAGGTGTGGAGGATCCAAAGGAAGCAGCCAAGACTTTGATTGCAGAAGCTTTAGCAAGAGGCAGCAAAGATGATATTTCATGCATTGTTGTGATGATCGACTAGCTCTGCAAAGCTGCATGATCGCTGTTCTTGAGCTCCTGATAGCCTGCGGACAAGCTTCAACTCCCTTGCAACAAACTTGGTGTAGATATGGAACGAGAATCTTGTTGTTCGATAAATAAAAGATGCATAGAAGTATCAGAGTATTTAGTTCAAATGTTTTCCTTTTGGAAGGAATACTATGTGATACTAGCTTCTACCAAAAAAGTTTACCGTTGCACCAGAAGAGTGCGAGAGAGGAATACATGTTATCAACAAAGTATGAGAATGAAGTAAAAGGGGCAACACTCAGGATCCTGACAACGGCCACCGAAGAAAAGAAGGAAAATGAGAAGCGCGGTCGACCGTATTCTATGTTGTGGCGACTCGCTGTTGCTGCTGCCTGGCCTCAATATCCTGGAGTCTAAGAGTGACGGCCCTCTTGTGGGCATCGAGCCCTTCAACTTCAGCCATGGTAGCTACAAATGGACCAAGGCTTCTTAGGCCTTCTTCGGTTAGAGACTGAATTGTCATATACTTCAAGAACGAGTCCAAGGATACTCCGCTGTACATCCGGGCATACCCGTAAGTCGGAAGCACGTGGTTTGTCCCGCTGGCGTAATCCCCGACACTCTCCGGCGTCCACTGACCCAAGAACACAGAACCTGCGGTGAAACCAAAAAGAGTTTATTACCAAGAGGGGGGCAACAAATTCCCCTAGATTAAAGAACTAATTAGCCCTTGTAAGCTAATAACATGAGGGAGGGAGGGAGAGGCAAATCCTTACCTGCATTCTCAACAAGACCCTCCCATTTCTCGGCATTTTCCACATTGATAATCAGATGCTCTGGTGCATACAAGTTGGAAAAGGAGATGGCCTGCCCAGAAACCACAATTCGAGATGCCAAAGTTAACCTGAGTTTGTGGTGCAATAAGGGCAACAGTTGGACACCCTTGATTGTCTGCAATCAAGAAGGATAAAGGACCTACCTCTATCATATCACGAGCATAGACGCTAAAACTGTGGCTCAAAGCTTTCGAGGCATACTCTCCCCTTGGAAGGGCTTGGCACTGCTTACTGATTTCCTGTTCAATAGCTTCCATGTCGATGCCATCCCCGACAACTACAAGAACAACCTGACTATCAGGGCCATGCTCAGCCTGAACAGGACAGCACAGAAAACAAACCATCAGGTGTATCCGAGCTACAAAATAAATCACATTGGCAGATGGAAAACAATTGCCCCGCAGATAACATTACCGCTTTCATTATTCCTGGTTTATTTAACAGTGGAAGAATATGAATGGAACACAAAGCACCTGAGACAACAGATCTGCAGCTACATGTACTGGACTGGCACATCTGTCAGCAATGACCAGAACTTCTGAAGGTCCAGCTGGCATGTCAATGGATATCATTGCTTCACTGTTCTGATGTAAACACCGTGGATTTTTTTAGTTGAAACAACTTCAATAGCGCATGGATTTTCAGACAAAGCTAAAAGGAAATAGGAAAACATGAAAGAGGGAGGAATATGGACACACCTGGAGAATCATCTTTGCAGCTGTAACATACTGATTTCCTGGACCAAAAACTTTCTCAACCTGCAAGTGATGACTGAATCTCAAAAAACAATTTTCACAGACACAACAAAAACACAAAAAGAGGCTATAATAGCAACTATGGAAACAAATTGTTGGATACAAGTAAAGCATCAACACACCCAAACAAATATTATCTCACTTAGGTTCCAAAGGCCTACATTGAGAGAAAACCAATACCTTAGGGCAGGACTCTGTTCCCCATGCCATAGCAGATATAGCCTGAACTTGGTAAGAGAAGATTGAGAAAATAAGAAGATGAAAATGTGATACCTGCATATAACCTCGCATAACAATAAACAATATCAAACCTGAGCCCCTCCAGCTTTAAGAATGTGGGTAACGCCAGCCTTCTTGGCACAGTACAATACCTCCTGTTGAAACGTAAATCATTCGTTAGCAGGAAGTCGCTTTCATAAAAGAATTTAGATGTCAAATACATACCTTGCATATGCTGCCATCCTGACTAGGTGGAGTTGCAAGAACAACAGTTTTGCACCCAGCAATCTGGGCAGGCTGTGCAGGGAAGTAAAATACCAAAGTAATTGTTAGACTAAACTACCCATGATAAAGGCAAGCAGAGCACGGATGGCTAACATGAGAGTTCCAACCAACTTACAACAGCAAGCATCAAAGCTGTGGAAGGTAGGACTGCAGTACCTCCAGGAACATAGAGACCAACAGAGCCAATACTTCTTGCCACCCGTTTGCACCTAACACCCTATAATACTTCAAAAACATTACAGAAGAAAAATGGATAACGTATGTTGAAGCAAGCTTGCAGGAGGCACGAGTATCACTTACCTTCATGTTCTCAACAGTTTTTTCACCAGATTTTTGAGCAAAATGAAATGCATATATGTTATCATATGCAACATCAAATGCTTTCTTAACATCTGCATCTAGCTGCAATACAGAAAAAATGCAAAAGTAAACTAAGCAACATAACAATCTGACTAAGGCATATTACACAATAACCTGTCACAGGGAGACGGATTAACATAAAAATTTGTGTTTTTCTAGCAGGAATACCTCCGGATGGGGAAGCTCAGAAACATCCACAACAACATTATCCAGGTTCACTTTATCGAATTTTGTAGTGTACCTGCACAACAAAAGCATCAACTTGAAGCATTCCAGCTTCCTGAAATGCTTTGATCATGAGAAGCAAAAAAAAACCATAAAAGCATAACCGACTCTTTAACTGCAGCATCCCCTCTTGTGCGAACGTCATCAACAATAGGGTTCACCTGGCAGGAACAATGATGCAATCAAGACATCAACAATATGGAAATGCCCCCAAGCGAACACGAACAATTGGAAACTCGAATGCTGCTCAAGTAACTAGCTCCGTTCATGAGAGAGAGCTCACCACACTGAAAATGGAAGAGAAATCAATTCGAGGGCGCGCTTTCAGGCCATCGACCTCTGCACGATTTAGCTCAGATAACCGATAAGACTTCATTGCACACCTTATGCTGCTCAAAGGGAATCCTGTGACATGGAAAGAACCGCATTAATGTCAAACACCTCTACTTGCTAACATGCCGGCAGCATAATTAATACCTTTGGATTGAAGTGATGATGGCCGGGAGTTGAAGTTCGGAGCGGCGGCCAATAAACGAGATTTCGGTGGAAGGAGAGGTTTAGTGAGCAAGCTGATCCGGTTAATGCACAGAAACTGGGAGTCCATCAGCGCCTTCAATCAGACTAATCAGAAAAGGATCGCCATTTTTACAATTTCAAGGAATCCCCAGAAGGTAGCGTGGTCTGAAAGGAGGAAGAGATAGCTCTAGGGTTACCTGGTCGGTTACGCTAAGATGACTGCTATGAGTTGTCACAACGATGTGGAAGGGTCGGCGGTCGCTAACGCTCAGCAGATTGAACTCGTGTACTTCGTACTGAGGAACCGTAGTGAGTGAGTCAAGTTGGGCAGAGAATCTTGGTTTGATTGGTGTTGTTCCGTAAGGGAACCCTTGCTTTCCCAACAAAATGGATTTTTTATTTGCTTTTCTTAAGGCAAAATACCTCGCAATAATTTTGGCGTTTGAGAATGGTAGGTAGATTTTACGAAGGGTTAATACTTTGCCTTAGAACTACACACATATAATTAAACCGGATTACGAAACCGTATCGGACATCAAGCTGGAATCGTCTTTGGCATGGTAAATCGTGGTACAATTATGGTTCAACTGTTTCCTACCGGTAAATACCGTTTTTGGAATAAAAATTTATTTTTTTTGTAAAAAAACCGTACCGGCAAAATTAGGGTACCATACCGGGAAAATACCGGAATAAAACTGGATTATACTGCCTAAGAAACTGTAAAAGAGTAAATAAGCTTAGGTAACATTCAACAAAGTGCAAGATTTCATTACCTAATAAACCTCATAATCATCCAAATACAATTTTAAAAACTAGTACAAAACAACCAAGCGAAGTTCACAAACCACAAGCTTAATGTTCACAAACCACAAGTTCAATGTCTCAAACTAGAAAGTAGAAACTACTAATTGGATCTTTAGTTTGAAATCAAATCCATATCTTCAAGCAACTCCAAATGTAAAAAAGTCAACATTAGGGAACTCGTCTCCTTCATCTTCTTCATCACTTTGTAACGTTTTAAAGGAGACCAATTTGTAAAATAATGCTTTGTTAATTTTACCCCAACAGAACGCAATATTACCCTTCATCTTCATCCAAAGCATCAATTGAGTTTTGTTTACTAACCCATGAATCAGCCTATTTCAATGTTTTCGTTTGATTTTGTACAAAGTAGAATAGAAGCAGCGACAAAGGGAGAAGGAGAAAACAAACACTGCCTCTAATCTCAGTGTAGAAGGTATCGTGTAGGTCAGTGGTACGCAAACGACGAAGGCAGCTCCTCTTTCTCCAGCGTGGCACGGCTAGGAACGACGATGTCTTCGGTTGCTGGGGAGGACGAGTTGTCGGTGGTGTTTGGTTGCTGGGGAGGACGATTCTGAGATGATCTCTGGTCGTTGAGAAAATGGGAGTTCGAGAGGCAGAGCAGAGCCAAGGGGAGACGAGAGACGAGAGCGCTAGCAAGGGCCAGCCAAAGTAGGGTTTTCGTCTCTGCTTTTCTTCTGATTTCTTTTTTTTTTTTTTTGTTTTTTTGTTTAAGCTTATGTCAAAATGGCGTCGTTTCGTTTAAATTAAGGGACCGCCGGGTTTATTAAACCCGGCCAAAATTTTGGCTCATTGCGGTCCAACGGCAAATACTGCTTGGCAGGAAATTCAAGGGTAGTAGGGCTGAAAATTTGTTTGTCTCGTCCCTGATCCTGTCTGTCCCGTTCCTAAAGGGTCAGCTTGCATAATCGACCCGTCCCGTCCCTGTTCTCTTCTTGACCCTGTCTGACCCTTTAGGGTCGGGACGGATCGGGTCAGCGAGTCGACCCTCTCCAACACAAAATTAATTACCAAATTATAAAAAAACAGAAAATTAATTCATTCATTCATAAAATAATTTATTTATGAAATTATTTCAGAAAATTAATCAATTACGAAATTAATTTCAAAAAATAATTTTATTTACGAATTTCAGTCAGAAAATTATTTATTTATCAAATTAATTCCAAAAAAATAATTAATCACCAAAATAATTCCAAAAATTTAATTAACTAGTTAATTTTGCTTTGCACAAAGCCTGTCCCCAACTTCCTCTGTTGTAGGCCTGAGAAATGACAATGGTGGTCAAATGACATCATCACTACTAATTATTAAGAATTAGTAGCAGCCTGCAGATGATTAAAGAAAAGTAGGCAAAGGGAAGTAGTATTTTCTTTGTAATTAATCTGGATTAATAATTAGGAGGGGTTTGGTTAACTGTATATATTAGGGATCAGCTCATATATCCTTTGAACGTGAACCCTAATAGGGTAGTAGTGGTAATAACGTGTGACGACCCATTTAGGAATAGAGCTATTCTGGCTACTGTGCTATTACAAATTCTGTACTATCATCCATAGACAATGTAAAGGCACTCTGAATGTAGAAAAGAGAACAAATACTGCACAGGCATAGCTTTAAGGAAGACGAGACAAAGCAGAGTAATCCAAACATACCTGTGATCTAAGGTTTTCGGTTTTGTCAACCAGAAGCTCAATTTTCTCCCCACGGTCAAGCACCTGTAGCAACAAAGATAACAAGTAAACAAACTAATACATGTTCCATCCATTGTAGCCCTTAACCGAGCAGACATGTAATATGTTAAAAAACCAGACCCAAAAAGTCGACTTAACTGTACAAATCAAAATGAAAAGAAAAGAAAAAACCCTAATGGGGTTCGCTGGTCAATCAATCGCGGTTTGTAACTCAGCGAAGGAGGGGAAACTTACCGCAACAATCAGTCGAGAGGTTTTAGGGTTAAAGGATGAGAGGAATGGAGAAGAGGGTTCGTGAAGGGATTTCCAAGCCCTCGCGGCCAACGAGGAAGGCAATCGTCCTTGAGGTTAGAGAAGGAGGACTGGGCGCCGACGCCGGACGGCAATCGCCGAGAATCGGATAAGAATGGTGGAGATGAAGGCTTTCTTTCGGTCAATGGAAAATGAAGGCTTTCTTTCGCGTCGCTAAACAGACCGTTTGGTACCAAATGAATCGAAAATTCATTTCATTGTAAAATGAATTACCGTGTAGAATTTATTGTCAAATGAAATCTTGTGTTTGGTATGTCATATTCAAATCTTTAGAAAGAAAATGAATTGACGTATATAATTTATTGTCAAATGAATTCCTATGTTTGGTATATCATATGTATAAGTAATTTAGTAAATACTTGTGGAATTCATTTGGAAATTCCATCTCAATTCTTTGGAATTGATATAACTAGCTCCAATTCCGTAGAATTCCAAATTTAGAATTGAAAATGAATTCTTTTAAATACCAAACACAAAAATAATTCATTTCAAAATGAATTCCTCATAACTTATGGAATTCATTTATACCAAACGGTAGGGAGAAATACATCCCATACCATTGAACTTTGAGAATTGGGGCAAGGATACCACTAAAGTCAAGTTAGGGCATCCGGTACCATGTAAATCAATTAAATGTGCATCCTTCCATTTTTCCATCCATCTCATTAACGGAGAAAAAAAATATATAAAAAAAATGCCAACTCATCACACCACACGTCACCAATCTGGTGAGTAATTTATTTTTTTCCACCTCACCCTTGGAATCTCCCATCTATATACGAAGCAAAGAAAACCTAATAAGAATCCAAATATAAACCCCTTCCTCCCAAACACGTTCCACTCTGTCTTCCTCCCAAATACGGTATAATTGGCACCGAACAAAACAGTAGGCAAAACGAGTCCCACGGCCTCTTCATCTTCCCCCCCAAAGATGATTCCAACTTTGAGCGTGCCCGCAGATTGTCGACCCGTATATGGTAATAGTTATTTCTTTTCCAACTTCGTATTGTCGACCCCTTGATGTTAACTATAATAATGTCTCCCTGGGTAATTTGATCAAATACGTTTTAATATACCTGGAAGTGGGACAAAATGCAATTAGTTTAATTAGTTTAATTAGTTTAAATTATGTACGTAGCTTGGTTTCCAATTATGGTTTCCTGGCCTTGACTTGAAAAGTTACTTGCTTTTAGGAATTGATATGATATTATAATTTTAAATTAGATTGCACATGTTATTACAAATTATGATTTATGTTTTTGTAAATTTGAGGCAGGGTTTGGTTAATGCTCTTCAACAACTGGTACCATATGCTGAGCACCGATTCTGCGTCAGACACCTTTGGTCTAACCTACAACGAGCTCAATCAGGTACCAAAACCACAAAAGACATGTTATGGGCAATTGCTAGGTCTTCATATGAGGCTGAGTTCAAAAAAGGTGTCGATGAACTTCGGGAATATAATAAAGATGCATGTGAGTGGTTGTTGGAAAAACCTTTGAATCAGTGGTGTCGTGCATACTTTCGAGTTAATTGCAAGACTGATGTGTTGTTGAACAACCACTGTGAATCCTGGAATAGGTCCATATTAGGTGCCAGAATCAAACCAATCATTAGTATGTTTGAGACTATTAGATGTCAACTGATGGTTAGATTTGCAAAGAAAAAGGCATTTGCTGAGAGTAATTTCAAAGGACAATTCTGCCCAAAAATTCTGAAGAAGATAAATGCGGCTAAAGAGGGTAGTTTCGGCTGTAGAGCTCTACCAAATGGTGCTAATACATTTCAGGTTCGATGTCTTGAAGGCCAAGTGGTAGTAGACTTGAACAAACATAGTTGCACATGTAGGAAATGGGAATTGACTGGAATACCATGTGCTCATGTTGTTTGCTGCATATTTTCAAAGAGAGATAAGGTTGAACCATATGTTGACAAGTGTTATGAGGTGGCTACCTATGTTAGTATTTATAATTACACATTGGCATCCATGGTTGGGCCTGAATCATGGAGAGATAGCAACCAAGACCCTGTAATACCACCCTATGTTAGCATCGATGCTAAGGCAAGAAGGGGGAGACGTAGGATAAATAGGAGAAAAGGGCCGGAGGAGGTATTGGAGAGCCAACAAAGACGACCAAGAAAGCAGAGGTCCAACAATCAAAGAATGAACAAGAAAAAGGGAAAAATTCATTGTAGTCAATGTGGTGGAGAGGGTCACAACAAGAGTGCACATCGTGCTGGAAATCCACGATATAGAGTCGATAATGAACCAGGTGGTGCAAGAAATGAACCAGCTGGAGTTGGAGCCAATCAAGGGTCGCAACCAGCATCAATGACACCCAACACAACTGATGTTTGGTATTCCGGAGAAGGGATTAATAGGTCCGAAGGAAGACACTCGAACCTTGCTGAAATGGCGGCACGCTTGTCTCCTCCCTTTGAAACAATTGGAGCTGGAAGCATTAACAATCCTCCAACAAGATTGGCTGTAAGTTGAATTTTAACCTTGTTTGTATTATTTTGCAGTATATGTTTTCCTTTATCTTTAATTTTCTAGCAATCTCTATATTTGACTAGTGGAACAACAGCTCTTAATATGAGTTCTCTCTCACAATGCTAGAAGGGAATGGTAGAGCTACAATAATGGTTTATTCTATACGTGGTTTGATAGGGAACTAGCCAAATATGGGTTGTAAGTTTAATTTAGATGTTGATTCTCTTTGATTTGCAGTACTTTATAATATATGTTCTGGTTTTGCTTTGTCTAGGGAACTAGCCAAAGCCATCCCTTGACTCAACCCACTTATGATGTGAATCAACTACGTAACGAGCAAACAATGAACATTGTCTCTTCAGCACCACCTAATTTGGGATTTCGGGTGAATATATTCAGCTCGTAACTAATTCTCTTTTAAACTAAAAATCATGTATGGTCTTATTGATATTTAAACTAACTTCATTATTTTGTTCCATCAATTTCCATCTTTAGGTCCATCAAGGAGAACGGGTATGGGCTAGACCAGGAAATGGAAGGAAACCTTTTGTACCTAGAAGAGGAACATCAAGTGGAGGAGGAAGCCAAAATGGCGGAAGGAGAGGGGAGAATGGAAATCTATGATGAACATCAAGTGGAGGAGTTAGTGTTTTTGGACTACTCGTCACTTTCACGAGAATAGTGTTTGAATTAGTAGGCAAGGAATTTGGTTGAGTTATACTTTCAGGAAATTGTTTACTGTTTGCATAAATAGATAACATATGTGTTTCTTTCAGAACTACTGTAAGCGTTTTATTAATACTATGCAAAAACAAATGGTACTTCTTGTTGATTTGTTTAATGGGAATCAAGAAGTAGAAAACAAATATTTTAGTCTTTCTGCTTCTGCAGCTAGGAAATAGAGAAGAAGGGAGGAAGACAGAGTGGAACGTGTTTGGGAGGAAGGGGTTTATATTTGGATTCTTATTAGGTTTTCTTTGCTTCGTATATAGATGGGAGATTCCAAGGGTGAGGTGGAAAAAAATAAATGACTCACCAGATTGGTGACGTGTGTGTGATGAGTTGGCATTTTTTTTGTTTTTTTTTCTCTCCGTTAGTGAGATGGATGGAAAAATGGAAGGATGCACATTTAATTGATTTACATGGTACCAGATGCCCTAACTTGACTTTAGTGGTATCCTTGTCCCAATTCTCAAAGTTTAATGGTATGGGGTGTATTTCTCTCCCAAACGGTATGTAAGAATCGTTAATTTTCAATTTCTCATGGGTCTGAAGTCTGAACTCTGAAGTGGGATTCCGGGTCAGATGGGTCAGATGGGCTTTTTTAGGCCGTCCGGACAAGGAGAAACCTGTCCCTAGCTTGTCCCTCTATGCAAATTGACCCGGCCCGACTCTTAGGGACGGGACGGGTCGGGTCGGGTCTTCGGGTTTTCAGGGTCTGCATTTCACCCCTAGATCTTGGTTCATGAAATCGTACCGTACCAGCGGTTCAATCAGGAAATACCAGTATTGGAGGCTAAATCGATAGGCGGTATTTAACGGTACAACGGTTAAACCACGATTTTACCATAAATTACCCTACCGCTGAGTTTCCTGGTACGGTCTCCGGTACGGTTTCATGGACCATGCCCCAGACTACACAGCCCATATTGTGCCGGGCCTGAAAATGTCAAAATTTCTTCAATCTCTTCTGGGCGTCTGTGGTTCAACTCAATCCCAGCCTCCATCCTTACATCCTTAAACCAGAGTCCGCCGGAGTCCCATTCCAGCCGTAAAGCTAGTGAAGTATAGATTTGGTCCTCAGAGCAGTGCTCCGACTACCCCCAGGACAAGAAAGAAACCCAACTCTTTCAGTGACTTTGTGCAAAGCGAGATTACTTCTCGTTGTGAGGAAGAGGAGGAAGAAGAGGGCGGAGATGGTGGATTAAGTTATTTATTTATTTATTTCTTAATAGTTATAAAAATGAGGTGGAAATTGTAAGGTTTTAATTTTTAATTTTTTTAATTGCCAGGTCGCTATTTTAACAGTCAATTATCATAGTTGACTACCACATCAGCGAAACTTAATAGAGACTAACGGAGAGTGACCAAACTTGAACAGAAGAGATACTTTTAGTGACCATGAATAGAATAAAATACTTTTAGTGACCAAACGTGAATGTTTTAGTACTTTCAGTGACCAACCTTGCAATTTGCCTCATATCTAAAGTAGAGCAACTCATAACATCTTGATTCTTGACAATAAGTTCATAAACATAGGTCTTAACAATAAGCCACCTTCCCCTCTATGCTATTGAATTTGGGAAGGGCTTATCTGGTGAATTATATTACTCCATTGAAACTAAGAATGCATCCAACTACCTGGTATGTATCTTTTAATCTCAATTGTACCATATTTTTGGTGATTTACCTTTAAAATATACTTTTTATAATTAATTCCATGAAAAGAAAACTCATTTAGTGAACTAGAAGCAATAAATAGAAGTACATCTTGCTCATTAACATCTCGGAAATATTCTGCCATGGTTAGTGCAGTCAATCCAACTCTCATACGAGCTCCCGGCGGTTCGTTCATCTGACCATAGACTAGAGCTACTTTGGATTCTGCAATATTGTCTTCATTAAATATTCCAAAGCTTTTGTGTGTTCTCCATTACTTGTGTGAATAAGACCTATATTATAGAGTATATAACTTCGATCATAGGGATCAATTTCGAGTCGCATAGCTTCATAATAATTCTGTAAAGCTTCCGCAAAATTTCCTTCCTTTTTCTGTTTTGTTGTTTTATTTATCAAAAAATCTAGAAACTATAAAAATAATTAGATAAAAACTCATTACGCGAAATCCTATTTTTTTAGAACGAGTTGAAGGGGTAGGGATTGTTGGCGCGGAGGAAGCAATAAATTGGGGTTTATCAGGACCAATGCTACGAGCTTCCGGAGTACAATGGGATCTTCGTAAAGTTGATCATTAGAAGCGCAAAACATTTTGGTGACCTAGAAGTGTAAAAGTATAAGTTTTTAAGTTAAAACACAATTTAGTCCTATTTTACACACTAAAGATTTTATATAGAAACAAAAGCGTTATTTGGTGACCTAAAAGCGTAAAACCATAAATTTTTAAGTTTTAAAGTGCAATTTTGACTGTTTATGCGAATAAGTTGAGACATTTAGTATGTAAATTCGGTTACATACACATTATAGTATCAACAACTCCTATTTGATTAAAGAATTGAAAGAAAAAAAAAAGGTGATAATTCGACAAAGATATTACATTACATGCAAGGGTGAAATACGAAGGTTGGAGCTGAAATATATCTCCCCAGAAACTAGTTCGACTAATCTTACAGATGTTGCGCTTGCAGCCGAGCAAATACAGCCAAGCCAACAGTTGGAACAAATACAAAACAGTTGTTTCTACCCCAAAAAAAAAAAAAAAACAGTTGCAGCTTAGCAAAGAACCTACAGTAGCAACCAAGCTTCAGAATGCAATGCATCACTATTTACCAAACACACCGAGAGCATGATGCTTTGTTTTCACGAAATTATTGATGCAATTATTTATTCCAACTTCAACTTAAACCCAAAATAGTGAATTCCTGCAGGCTCAGTCATTCATCCAACCGGCAGAGTTGTAGGGGTCTCCAAATGGGTGCGGCTGAGGACCAGGAGCAAAACCCAAGATGGGAAATCCAGATACCTGCTCAGCCCCGTATGCTGGTCCCGGGTGCAGAGGACCATGAGGGGGAAGATGCATCGAGTCACCCTGGAACGCTCCAGTCCCAGGATGCCCTCGAGCATCATACCCACCACCTCCTCCATTCATCATCACAGGTGGATCATAACCGAAACCTCCTGCCATCGGTTGCTGATTCAATTCATTCAGTTGCGGCGCATACCTATCCATCACAGACCTACTACTTACATACGATGACGATTGTGGCTCATAGGTATCCCTCAAATAGGAGGGCTGTGGTGCTGATGACTCAAAATAATTTCCAGTTGGTTGATCATACCGAGTCTCGGGACGATGTTGCCTGTAACTCAATCCCTCGTACCCTCCTGTATCTATGCCATGCCACATGTTAGCATCATGGTTGCCATCACCATAAGCTGCTGCTGCTGCTGGTGCTGCATGATGATGGGTATATGGTGGTCCAGCTCTCTCATGGCCTCCATATTGATAATCACTTTCCCTCATCTGTGAAGGCGATGGCATTCGAGGGGATCTTCTTGCAAGTTCTGCTCCTTGTTGGCTATCCCCTCTAAAATTCCCAGATGCTCCTCGTCGCTCATGCATTTGTTCATCATAGGATGGAAGTTCTTGGTACCTTGTTTCCTTGTGCGTTAAGGTATCACCACCTGCATATCTCTTTTCTGTGCCATGGCCCCGACTTTGATAAACAGGAGGGGATCTTCTAGCAAACTTTCCTATTTTGCGGCTATCTCCTGCAGAATTCTCGGATGCTCCTCTTTTTTCAAGGTTCTCTTCTTCAACATTCTTCCTTTTATTTGATTTCTTTATTTCAGATTGTTTCTTCCAATCCAAGCCTAGGTCACCTTGGCTTTTTCTCTCTCTGCATTCAGTAGAGGGACTCTCTTCTCTATGACTTTGAACTCCAGTTAGCCTATCATCCAATCCTTGTAATTCCTTGTTATCATGTGAACCCTGATTGCCACTCAGTACAGATGCATTACTACTGGGACATTGCACTTCACTGCCATTAGTGTCTCTCATATCTGTTCTTTTGTGTTGCCCTGGCACATGACCATGATTTTCAGCTATGGCCTTATGGGTTTTAGTAAAATCACGCCGACTCCAGAGATAGAGGACCGGTGCAACATTGTTCCATTGATCCAAGGGTTTATCAGTCTCATTGACTGATCCAGGCAGATAAAATGACTGGGAGACAATTTAATTGTATCAAAGAATGAAAATCACAGAACAAATAAACAAAGGCATGAAAGAGGAATAGAAGCAAAACTTATATTACCTTTCCTCCAAAGGATTCATAATCTTCCCAGATAAGGTCGTACGGAGGATTCTTTTTGTCTAACCTGGTAAAAATATGTTCCCAAGTAAATGAGAGGCAGAGATTATGAATTAAAAAGAAGTGAAAACTAAAAAGTTTCTGTTAAGGCCTATACCGTTGAGTTTCGGGTGGCACAATAAGAATAAGGAGCTTTGGTTTAAACTTAAGGGCCTTGTCAATGAACTGGTTAGCCAAAGCTGCATTTACCCCAAATGGAGGATTTAACCCCATGATCTACAAAAGCACGAGAGGAGGGTTTAAAACATTGAACCAATGGAAATGGGGGGAAACAAAGGCTTAGCATTTCTGGAATTTTAATTTATTTGTATTAGTGTAATTACCAATTTTGAACCTTCTTTCCGCAGCTCCTGTGGTTGAACAGTCATCCAATCCCTCTGCTCAAAGTTGAAGTCATTCTACCAAAGAAACACTTTATCAGCAGAGCATAAGATTACAAATCCATGCACTGGAAATCATCACAAATTAAGAGACCTCAATCTCATTGGATAGACATAATTCCTTACATTGTTCGAGTGTAAAGTTTAAGATAAATAGAAGAATGCTGCACACTTAAGAGCAAAGCATTGCCAGTGAACTCACTTTGCAGAAAACTCAAAAGAGCTAAACGTTGAGAGGATAATAACGAACTCATACCACGCACACCATTAACCTCCCTATCTAATTTAGGAAAGTACAGTTCATTTGATGGTATCCGTCCTTTTCATAATAAGCCCTTTCGGCTCTCGCTGCATCATATTTGACTCCTTCCAAACCCAATTATTACAACAAAATTTCCAAATGACTACCACATGGGCACATATTTGCTTCTTATTACTACCATTGGCAAACAGGACCATCTGACCATGCAGTGCTTGTGCTGTTCCCCAGACAGGCACAAATTTATTAATCAGGCGACCTCAATGACTTGGGATGTTGGCCACAACTCCATCCAAACAGTGCTTTACTCAGGTCAGTATACCGAATTACTTATCAAAATTCACGAAGCAAGTGAAGGTTGCCCTAAATGGAAGGGTAGTGCTGAATTGGCACAGAAGACTATCAGGATTTATATGTTAAGTGCAATTACCTTCGCTGGAAAAAGATCGTAGTTTTTGTATGAGCAGGTTTTCCCCGTCTCGTCAAGCTTCTTCTTCATTAGGCAACTGAAGTCATTAGCACCACAACAGAAGTCGACAATCTGCACAGTAACCATAGTACATAAGGCATATAAAGTTAACAAAACAGCAATTGTGGCAGAGATTGAAGTAGTATCGATTTATCAGTGATCACCCTAGTTGAAGACTGTACTTCAGCCCAGTGGAAGACTAGAGTTCAGAGTAAGTCAACCCACAGAATAGCAAAAATCAGTACTCGACTTTGCAAATAGCTGTGAACAAGATGGGGAGCTCATGCACTAATAGTCTGATGCATCAAATATTTTACCTAGTTTCATATATTGGCTTGAGATAAGGGAAATTCTGCTTAGAATCGAACCGGTAAAAATCAGGAAGCAGCAAATTTTTCAAGCTATATTTTAATCAGAGAAAGATTTTAGCCTGTAATATTTACTCCTTTATTTATCAGACAGTATGCATGCACTGTATACTCGGAATAATATCTTATAAATATAAAAAGATTATATATCTATTTTTGTAGAATCTTCCTACAAAATAAGACAATCTGCCATACAGTGTGTCTTGGGATAGATTTTCCAAAATCCAAATACATCCCACTTAATAATTAACATCCATCAAGGCAAAAGAGCAGTTAATGTTGAAGGGTATGGATTCTTTCTCATCTGATGCAGGGTTCATCATCTAAGAAGACAGTATACACTTTCACCTGCTTAAACTTGAAAGTTCGAACACAGAAATTTGAGAAAATGAGAAAAACTTCATCAAAAGCAACTCCACCTACAAATACAATTTATGAATAAGTTAAACATAATGTTTTCATTCTCACCATATCGCCGCTTTCCACATACCAGTGAAGTATATTGACAACCTGCAATTTGTATATCATCCATCAGAATTTTGCTTAGGACAAAGGAAGCCGAGGACTATACCAAAATTTCAGCAGAAGTAATTAACAAAAAAGGAAAAACTAGCATTATCAGTAGAATCACTCAGAACATCAAGTTGAAATGGTTTTCCCAGCCACTTTCAACCTCTTTCCTATGGATCATTTTACTAGGAAAAACAACTGCTGTTCACATGTAGGATTAATGGTTTCAGGATGATAGATACCAAGGATTGGAAAAAATATATTAAGCAATACAAAGCAAAGTAAATCGAGCCTGTTTCAGGTGATGAATTTTAGAAGAGGGCCTGATAAAAAACTAGACAAAAACTAGTGCAATGGCGAAGCAAATTACCTCAGCAAGTTTATCTGGTTTCGTAAAATGCCGGCCAAAAGACGTGTACCGCATACCATGCAGGAAGGGGGCAAGATATACCCTCAGTTTATTCTATAAGTAACCAATCACCGTAGTCAGCAAAGTTGCAGTGACTGAATTGAGGATTAAGAAGCATCAAACCAAAACAGACAAGACAGACAAAATATCCAAAGGCAAACTTTCCAGAAAATATGACCAGAGAAGATACAAGACTTGGAATACCTTCCACTTAAAAACCTGGCTCACAACTCCTGGTTCACATACAGCTTTGGCATCCTCAATACTGCAATCATCAGCCAGTTTCTTCGCTGCTGTCCTAATAGCCTGCGCATCATAATTATATGTATACTTCACTGCATTCAGGCTAAATCCCTACCAAAGGAATTGAATTGAATGGTGAGTTTACAGATGAAACCACTTCACATGATCATACCTCAACTGCACCTTCCACCTTTCCCAGAGTAATGGTCTTGTCCACAGGAGCCCTTGATGAGTAACAATGTGTAGATGGCGGTTTATACTGCTTGACAATATCCTCCAGAGTTACTGAAGAAGCAGCAGTTTTCATTAAAGCCAAAAATCTGCATACAAGCATTTTCGACATGATCAAGCAACAAATCCAAGCAAAAAGAGTCAAGATTCAAGAAGACGTAACTACACATTAATTCAGAATCATCCAACAAGCATCCAACCTCCTCTCTGAGTCTGCATCTAATTTTGGCAGATCTGTGAGATTTTTCTTAGCATCCATATCCGTCCCTGTTTTATTTAGCCCACTGTCATTTCTCACTTGCTTTGTATGCCTCTCATCAGAATTCTTATTCATATAATCAAATAACTTGTCACCCAGAGAGGGCTTGTTCGAACCAGATCCATCAACCTTTGGTGACAAAACCTTTTTCCTTTCTTTCAAAGACCTCACAGAAGAGTCACCAGTCTTCTTAAACGAATGTGTGGAGGACAACTTCTGTTTTCCTTTCTCAATGATTTCCTGTTGTTTCGAAGCTGAAGAAAGAAGTGTTGATCCTTTGGAAGCAGTCTTCCCCGATGACACATCTGCTAATACTGTTCCTTTCTCGGACAAATGTTTCACTTTGCTTGTCTTCTCTTCAACCGTAATTCTTTTGATTTCAGAACCTGGGAACTTAATATGATTTCTGCTCGGAGTTCCAAGGTCCTCTTCAATCTTATGCTTCCTTAAAAGGGAGAGTATTAGATTGGAAATGTGAACAACAAGTACACACCAGCAGTATCACATAGCCAGGTTATTAAGTAAAAACTCACAAGCAGTATAGCAATATGCGGTTTGGTAACAAATTCCTCCAGCCTCTATCTACTACACCTTCCTCTTCTTCTTCTTCTTGTCCTTCTCTTTCATTTGCTTCATCGTCATCTTTTGCAATACGAATTTCCCTGACGAATGCATACCAAGCATTGATATGTTAGTCTCAATCATAAACATTCATAACAAACGAAATAAGCACTCAAAAGTTAGACAGCACCTTGGCAGACATTTCTGATGGAATGATGTTGGGCAGCGCCTGCACACAGCAAATTGCAAATCCAAGATCTGCTTATTCTCTCCTTGTTTGCAGTGGAAACACTTATGGATGGGACACAAAAAAGCCTCCCGAGCAACGATTTTTTTCTGAAGCTCCTCAGCAGTAACCTTATCGCCAGGGTGAAGCAATTTTGCAACACAATGTGGGTGATAAAAGTAGCCACAAGTGGCATTGGCACATTGGAAGACCTGAAATAAAATGGTTGAGCAATCGATGAAGAGTACATCAAAATCAAAAGAGATAATTACAATCTAGTAGGATACATCTGGAGTGTGACTGCATGAGTTCTGATTTTCTAAGACAGTAATGAACCACTGAGGATTAAACTTGGCATCAGTGGAGTTGGTTCACTAGCAAAGCTCATAAGGACGACAGAAAAGGGCAACAAGCAAGGCCACATACAACAGCTAACACTGAACTTGACATTGACAGCAGATCTACAGAAGAAGATCATCACAAAGACTGTGAATTAATATATCATGTGGGATTTGCTAAACTGATTTTTTTCCAAATACTTGAAGTGCATGCGGGTGAATATTAATAAACAAAACCGTTCAGTTATCTACTTCAGAGTGTGAACTATATACCTCAGCATCAGAAGATTTCTTCGAACAACCCAGGTTTCCACAAGCAAAGCACTGGTGCTGCTCATACTCACAATTCTTACAGATGAAGTTCTGAATTTCCTGCATATACGTCAAGGGAATGATAAATAGCTACATAAACAAATCAAGATATGTACAAAATAAAAAAGTTACAGTAACATACATCAACTTTTTTCTTAGTAAACCCCAGGGATCGACATAAAGATTCTTCACCAGCCTCCACAGTAGCATGAAATGACCTCATACACTTGCCGTCACAGCTGAATATCATACAAAATAAAAGCCAGAGCAGACAGAAGGTTGGAACTTCTGAACGACATTAAAGAAAATAAAGAACTTAGCTGAAAAGTCGCAAAACATTGTAAGATTAAGAAACAGATAGCTGAAAAGTCAAGTATTTGCCAAGAAAAACACAGGGTTCAAGATGCTAAGTTCTTAATATTTAAAGTCAAACTTTAATAAGCACATTTTAAGCCACCAATCAGTATGTCATTGGCTTAGTCTCCAGCTGGAAAAGGGGTATCAAGATTATAATTACATGAAGAATTTGATAACGCAGAAGTACGAAATAACACAGAACACGAGAGTTTTACGTGGTATCCCAGTTCGACATGAACAGGACTAATCCCCGGAGAGCTCGGAAGAGCTCACGGCTGACATTTTATTGAACGACTACATTGTGACGGCTTACTTACGACAATCTCCGTAGCTAAACTTATAAAGAGATAGACGTAGGGTTAAAACCCTAATGACAACCAAGTTTCCTTCTTTTACATGAACAAGGAAACAAGGGACTTGGAGGACAAGGATTAATTACTTGGACTAAGTAATTAATATCCGCAACACTACAAGAGTGGACATAGTAAACCTCTTAGACCATAGTAGCTTAGTTCAAACAGAAAAGTTCATATGTTGAGAAATATCACTTTAAGCCATAAAGCTTTGAAACAGCCACAGAATAACCAGTAAGCATCACTTCATCGCTCTACAATCAAGTTGAAAATCGGTTCCTTGTGGTTATATATATATATACACACACTATAGTCTTCGATTAGGCAGAAATAGTATAGAAGAGTCATCAAGAGAGAAACTGGACAAGAAAGATAAGGAAGCATACCATACAAGCTCACCACCATTGTCACAAAACGCACAAACTGTATCAAACAAATCATCGTCATTCGATTCATCTTCTTCCCCCTCAACTTCACATATACCTTCCTCAGTGTCATCAACAAGAAATCCAGACAGATTGGGAGTTTGCTTATCCTGATACAGGGTTGGGGTTCACTTCAACTAATCAGAATGAAAGCGAAAAAGGTCAAACAAAATATAACACACCGAAGAAGAAATAACAGATAACCTTATCAGTCATTGACTTCTTGCTAGGCTTCTCCTCCAGAAATGAGAGCAAGAACTGTTCATTAAAAGTTAACAAAAGGCACTATATAAGAATTCACAATATAGTGGTTAAATATCGTAAACTGATACAGAAACAAGGAGCATATGAACCTATCGGTCTGCCACAGGAAACTAAGAGGCAAGGCCAGGTATTGTAAATCAAAACGAGGTTGTTTTACATGCTTCTCCAGTTCTTGGGTTTTTCACGACTAAGAGATGCTTTATATACATGGATAATGACAAAATTATGATTACCCATTATAGACATTACAGTTGGATTTCAATCTTTCCAGAGTCCAAGAAAAGTTCATTACTTAAAACAGAATCAGAAGCAAAAAATGGTATACTAACCTTGCACTTCTTTAACGAATCATCACTACCAGCAACTTCACTAATTAAATCCATGTGGTCTATCAAATCATCCTGAGAAGGTCTAGCTTCGTATGAACTACAGATCCAAAACAAGTAATCAATGTAAGTAAAGCTGAAGCAAGCGAGTTACGGGAAACAAAATATGTAAAAGAAAAAAGGATGATGCAATGATGTCAGACCTGAATGTCTTGGACAAATAGTCCCAGATGGATTTTGCTGACGAGTCTGGACTTCTCTTCACGAAATGAAGTAATTGTACAGTTATCAATGTGGTCCTAATAATTCCCTCGAAACTCTTCCTTGGCTTCAGCAGTTTGATCCAAGAATTGTCGTTGGTCAGGACAGATATCACTGGAATGGCATTAGACAGATCAAACTTCCACGCCTTGACAGGCTTGAACACAGTCTGTAGGCCACCGTCCGCAGCACCGCGGAGAAAGATCCCCTTAACGCTTTCACTCTCATTGCCAGGAGACTTGCTTCCCTCGCTCC
This sequence comes from Linum trigynum, assembly GCA_964030455.1. Classification (NCBI taxonomy): domain Eukaryota; kingdom Viridiplantae; phylum Streptophyta; class Magnoliopsida; order Malpighiales; family Linaceae; genus Linum; species Linum trigynum. The sequence goes on from OZ034820.1 coordinate 37,850,857, forward strand.
ATTGAACGGGTAGCAGGGAGAAGGAAACTGGCTCTTGCTCGTCATCCTCAAAATGGTAATCAGAGACAGACTGCGGGCCTGCATCGGCCTCGTCGTCGGATGATGCCATACCCTAGCCTAAGAGAGCCTAACAACAGCAGCAGCAGCAACCCAGGCACACTAGTAATCCAAGAAACAAACGAGGAGCTGAATTTGATCAGAGAGAGAAACCAAAAGCCTAGTCGCCCAACCGACAGTAAGATAAGAGAGTAGAACTGTTTTGGCCGTTGATTTCGACCATTGAAGAGCTCGACATACTTGTAAAAGAACTACCAATCAGTTCAACAGGGGGAGAGAGGAGAGGAAGAGAAGAATGCTGACCTCAGCGACGAAACAACCGTCGGGATGATGAAAAGAAAACCCTAAAAGTCGATTTTACGTTTTTTTTTTTTCTTGCTCCGTTTCTGTAGTTCTAATTGCTTTTATTTATTTTTCCGAAAATTGGTTTATTCCCATTCACCCCTGGAACAACGAAATGAATTATGAGAGATTGTATATAAAAAAAAAAAAAAAAAAAGAGCAAAGATGGAAGCTGAAAAGACTGATTTGATGGTACAGAGCGTAAGAGCGATGATAGAAATAGAAGGATATCAACCATTAATTGGTTAGAGCATTTCTTTAAGTTATTTTAAAGTGTCGTTTAGTTTTGGTGATATTTAATTAATGCATGTATTGTATTATACATGTAATTAAAAAAATTAATGTAATGTAGTTTATCTTGTTTGGTTTTGGAGATAGTTATTTAAGCATTTAAAAAGTTGTATTTCTTTTTTTTAGGAAATATCACTTTTACCTGTTTTTAAGGAGAGTTATAGGTATAATATGGTCATCTACTATGTCATTTTATCAAACATGTCCCTCTACTATTTTTCACATCAAACATGTCTCTATACTTTGAAAAAATTATAAAACATGACCTTTTCTTAAAAATTTTATTGAAATAATCGTCAATCATGGTTGAACCGATATTTAGATGATCCGATATCGGCAAATGGGAGGTAAAATGTTAGTTTTGTCCCCTGTTTTATTTCTCTGGGTCTCGTCAAAGTGAAATTATTACAATTATTTGGCTATACAAAAGAACCAAAAGTTCCTAAAGTGAAATTATTAGGGATATTTTAGACATTTATGTCGCCCAAACCATTTGGCCATGCTTAATGGGTTTTGGATCAAAATTTTAACAGAAGGGCATGTTTGATGATTTTTTCAAAGTATAGGGGCATGTTTGATGTAAAAAATAGTAGAGAGACATGTTTGATAAAATGATATAATAGAGGGGCATATTATACCTATAACTCTTTTAAAAGGGTTATAGACGAGCACTGATTTGTGGTAATTCTACCCCTCTTTAAGCGATAGACATATGTATTCTACTTGAGGATATATACACTAGTTGAAGATGTTAGATCGATGATGAAGTTTTGAAGGGAGAGGGTGTTAAATTTTGAGGATACGTGGTATAGAGACATTGACGAAAAGAGTGGAGGGAACTATGCATGGGGTGTTCCCGGAAAAAATTAAGAGCGGTTCAGATAATAAAATTTGAAGGGTATTATGGGATATAGATAAATAACTAGGGATATAATTGGAACAAACAAGAATCAAACAATCCTCACTAAACAATCTTAACAATCTCAAGTTTTACATGAGATAGTAATATCATTCATTTTGAGTGATTCTTTCCATCACATCAACAAAACATTGGATGCAATGTTGCAGGGAAAAAAAACTCAGAAAAACAATACCTTGTCGACAATGCACCCATTGTAACAATCCCACCAAAACTATCACCATAACCAAACGACCCTAAGTGTTGTTCTTATTGTCTTTAATCAACTTTAACGATTAACTTATTTATCACTTTCATATTATTAAATCAATGACATATAATTACAATTGTGAGTCATATCTATTTTTCATTACCACACAAATAGTTGAAAGAAAAGAAAAACAAAGTTGGTCACTTGCAAATATATTTACAAATTTGCATCTCTTGAAGTACAACTCACATTAGTGTCATCCACTTTTCCACTTACAAGCACATGCCACCTTAATTTGCAACTCCCTCTATTTGCATACATATGGATGCTCTTAAAAGCTAAGGACGAAAACACAAAAATTATGTACAGAGATAAGTATACATGTCCTGCAGATCAAGCCAAGGACTCAATATATATAAATGAGATATCCTTTTTGAACATTTCGAGCTGAGAAATGTACCAGACTCTAAATCAAATGGGACTTTCAAAAACTTTGAGCTCTAACGGGTTAACCAACGAGAGTTAACCTAAAGAAATTAATTGAAGTCGTGGGGACCTAAATGTCCTTTATGTGGTCTCTCAGAATCACAAGAACATATCTTGAGAGATTGTGGGTGGAGAAAACATCTTTGGCTCCCAAGTTTCGAGGCAGATAGTTCTCTGCGTTGTGAAGATTCGAAATGTCAAGACTTGATGGAGGAAGTATTACGCTGTTTCCCTGTGAAGAAGATTCAACATGATCATTTGGTTTGTTTGGAGGGAGAGGGAACAATCACAACTTCAACAACAAAAAGATGGATGAAGAAGATATTTTTGCCAAATGCCACGAGCAGTGTAATGTTTGCACGATTACTTGGAAATCCAAGACCACCTGCGCATATTGGTTGCCTTTCCTTCTCATCAGGCTCAGCTCCTGGATGCAGGACTACTCAGCTCGGATGGAATCGGGAATGGAGGGATTTGTTGTGATGCTCAAGGAAATTTCCATCTAGCCTTCTCAGCGAAATTAATACTTTTTCTCATCCAAAAACTTAACGACAAGTTACATCCATTGTTACTTTTTTCGACAAGTTTAAAACTAGGGTTATAGGACAACCACTCGTATCCCGAGAATGACCTTCATTGTAGAGCTTTGTTTACCCATAGTACCTTGATGAACAAGTTTACTAGAAGGCTGCCCGACATATAATCAACTTGGAAACGAAAAGGATGACAAAAAAGATGAGGAAGCAAGGACAAAGGGATATAATATGAACAGAATTTTATGCTACAGAACCCCATGTAATTTACCATTTGACAAATTTCAGTTTCAAAACAAGACCTGAGGGAGGAAAGGACTAACCTTTGCCCCTAGAATACAAATCCTGCAACTGATTTACAAATGAAGTTCTGAAGTAGACTCAACTAGTGTCACTCAACAGAGAGCGGGAGTTAGCCAAGTTAGAACTGTTGATTGATTCTGCAGAAACAAAAAAAAGCCTTCGCATTTAGTTGGCCAATTCGTTGTCATCGTCATCGGCTCTAGCCACCTTCATGATCTACAGAAGCACCAAAGGAGCCAGTAGGGATCAACATTGAACCAATGGAAAAGGTGTAAAACAAAGTCTTATAATTTCTGCATTTTGTAACTTATTTGTATTAGTGTAATCACCAATTTTGAACCATCTTTCCGCAGCTCCTGAGGTTGAACAGTCATCCAATCCCTCTGCTCAAAGTTGAAGTCGTTCTGCCAAAGTAACGCTTTATCAGCAGAGCATAAGATTACAAATCCATGCACTGGGAATCATGACAGATATACGAGGCTGCAATCTCATAGGCAAGACATGATTCCTTACATAATTCGAGTGTAAAAGTTTAAGATATATACATGGATGAATGCTGCACAATTAGAAGCAAAGCATCACCGGTGAACTCACTTTGCAGAAAACTCAAAAGAGCGAAATGTTGAGAAATACCATGGATGATAACAAACTCATACAATGCAAACCATTAACCTTCCTACCTAATTTAGGAAGGTACACTTCATTTGATGGCATCCATCCTTTTCATAATAGGGCCTCTCCCTGCATCATATTTGGCTTCTTACACCCCAAGTATAGGCAAAAAAAAAAAAAAAAAAAAAAAAACCAAATGATAACCACATGGTCACATATTTGCTTCCTTGTTACTACCACAGGCCAGATAGACTATCTGACCTTGCAACGCTTGTGCTGTTCGCATGACAGGCACAGCACATGAATAAATAAGGGGAGACCTCAATGACTTGGGCTGTTGGATAGAACTTCACCCAAACAGTGTTTTATCCAGGTCATTCTACTGATCAAAATTCATTGAACACCATAAGGGTAACAACGTTTATAGGTTAAGTGCAATTACCTTCGCTGAAAAAAGGTCTTTTTTTTGTATGAGCACGTTTTCCCCGTCTCATCAAGCTTCTTCCTAAGGCAATTAAAATCATTAGCACCACAACAGAAGTCGACATTTTGCATGGTAACCATGATTGATAAGCTAAATAAAGTAAACAAAACACTAGTATTCGTGACAGAGATTGAAGCAGTACAGATTTATCAATGATCACCCCAGTTAAAGACTGTACTTCATCCCAGCTGAAGACTAGACTTCAGGGTAAGTCAACCCACAGAGTTGCAACTATTAGTACTCGAGTTTGCAGTCCCCTTGATGAAACGGGTAGCTCATGCACAAATATTCAGCTGTGGGTAATATTTTACCTAAATTTCATATACCGGACCGGCCAAAATCAGGAAGCAACAAATTTGTCAAGCTATATCTTAATCAGAGAGACATTTAGCATGCACTGTTTACTCCTTTTATCAGACAGCATGCACATTTTACAATGGATTATATCTATTCTTGGAAAATCTTCAGAGAAAATAAGACAAATATGTATATGTAAGAGTAAGACAATCTGCCATACAGTGTGCTTCTTGGGATAGATTTACCCAAATCCAAATACATCCCACTTGATAATTGACGTTCATAAAGGCCAAAGACCAGTTAATGTTGAAGCTTATGGATTCTTTCGCAACTAATGCAGGTTTCAGCATCTAGAAGATCAATCAGTGACTGAAGCTAGAACTAGAGAACAGCTGCTAAAATGGTAAGAACATAGTATACATATTCACCCTTGAACTTGAAAGTTCGAACACAGAAATTTTAGAAAATGAGAAAAGCTTCATCACAAGCAACTCCACCATTGATCACAACTTATTAAGAAGTTAAACATCGCGTTTCATTCTCACCATATCGCCGCTTTCCATGTACCAGTGAAGTATACTGACAAGCTTTAGCATCCTCAATACTGCAATCAACAGCCAGCTTCTTCGCCGCTGTCCAAATAGCCTGCACATTATAATTATCTGCATACTTCACTGTATGGGTGTATGCAGGCCAAAACCCTACCAAAGGAATTGAATTCAGTGGTAAGTTTACAAATGAAACCACTTCGCATCACCTTCCACCTTTCCTAAAGTAATGTCCTGTCCACAGGAGTACTTGATGAGTATAAATGTGTAGATGGCGTTTTATACTGTTTCACTATATCCTCCGGAGTCACTGAAGAAGCAGCAGTTTTCATGAAAGCCAAAAGTCTCTGCATACATACAAGCAGTTTTGACATGATCAAGCAAACAAATCCCACCAAAACGAGAGCGAGTATTGGATTGGAAATGGGACCAGCAAGTAGGCACCAGTAGTATCATGTTCTAGCCAAGTTATTAAGTACAAAACTCAAAAGCAGTATAGCAATATGCGGTTTGGTTCATCCATCCTCTATGTACTACTACACCTTCTTCTTCTTCTCCTCCTTCATTTGCTTCTTCGTCATAATCTTTTGCAATAGAATTTCCCTGCCAAAAGCATTCCAAGATCAGCACGTTAGTCTTAATCAGAAACCTTTATTACAAAAGAAATAAGCACTCAAAAGTTAGACAGCGCCTGCGCGCAGCTGATCGCAAATCCAAGATCTGCATATCCTAAGACAGTAATGAACCACTGAGGATTGACAGCAGATCTACTGAAGAAGAGCAACACAGACAGAGACTGGAAATTAATATTATCATTGTGGGATTTGTTAGATTGGTTTTTCCAAAAAGTTGCATGCGAGGTGGTTTTTTCGAATATATAATAAACAAAAACCCTTCTCAGTTTCCCATTAGTTAAGCCCGCGTCTCACTCTCCAACTTTGACTGCCTCGGGTCACAAACCCAAAACCCTCCCCCAATTTGACCACCACCACCACCATCCTCGCTTTGCTCCCCCTTTTGTTAATCCTTTTACCCACCCTCTTTCTCCGTTAAAACCCCCATCTTCTCAAAAGGGGAAATCTCCGACTTTATCCGCTACTTTTCCCTCTCTTACCCATTTCATCAAACATCTTCCGTGCGCCTTCTTTCCTCTCTTTTTTGTTTTCTGTTTCACAATGAGCGAGCCAAAGACGGAGACTTGCGACACCGCGGAATCACTGGCTGCCTGCGGCAGCTTCCGGGATCTCAGCCTCAGCAATAGCAACAGCGTGAGCATCAGCATGTGCAGCAGCAGCTGCGGGACGGTGTCCGGGTCGGATCACCAGAGCATTGGGAGCAGCAATTTGAGCAATGTGAGTAATGGGGGGAGTGAGCGGAAAGAGAGCAGCGAGAAAGGTGGGAGCTTGAGCACTGTGGACTCGTCGAATGGGGAGGGTGGTAGTTTCAGGAGCTTGTGTCCTTCGAAGCCTCACAGAGGGAATGATGTTAGGTGGGATGCGATACAGAGCGTTACGGCGAAAGATGGGGGGAATGGGGTTTTGGGGTTGGCCCATTTTAGGTTGTTGAGGAAGCTGGGGTGTGGGGATATTGGGAGTGTGTATTTGGCTGAGCTGAGAGGGACAGGGTGCTTGTTTGCGATGAAGGTGATGGATAAAGGGATGTTGGCTGGGAGGAAGAAGCTGTTGAGGGCTCAGACTGAGAAGGAGATTTTGGGGCTTTTGGATCATCCGTTTCTGCCTACCTTGTATTCCCATTTCGAGACCGACAAGTTTTCTTGTCTGTTGATGGAGTTTTGCAGTGGTGGAGATCTACACATGCTCAGGCAGCGCCAGCCTGGCAAGCATTTCACCGAGCAAGCAGCCAGGTTCGTCCATTGATTGAAGTTGAACTAATGCCTTGGAGATACTTTGCTAATGAGTCCATTGTTTGGTGAATGTTTTATTTGAATGCCATAGATAGAAGGATTCGCATCAACATATGAAATCCCTTTAGCTAGAGTTATAGGTGTAGTCTTTGTCAAGTTTTGATTCATCTCCCGAATGATGTGTCGTGTGGCTCTTTTGCAGGTTTTATGCTTCGCAAGTGCTTCTTGCCCTGGAGTATCTCCACATGATGGGAGTTGTGTACAGAGATTTGAAGCCTGAAAATGTACTCGTGAGAGAAGACGGTCATATCATGCTCTCGGATTTTGATTTGTCGTTAAGATGCTGTGTCAATGCCACTCTGGTTCAGTCCAGTGCCGATCCATCCTGTCAAATATCTTCCTACTGCATTCAGCCTTCGTGCATAGATCCAGCTTGTAAATTGCCTGTCTGCGTGGAACCTGCTTGTTTGCAGCCGTCTTGCTTCAAGCCACGCTTCATGAACCGCAGCTCCAAAACATCTAAGAAGGTGAAGAGTGACAAAAAGCTCAACTTGGTAAGCTCAGATTCTCTTCCTGTGCTTATCGTGGAGCCAACTACAGCTCGGTCCATGTCATTCGTTGGAACCCACGAGTACTTGGCTCCTGAAATCATACGAGGGGATGGCCACGGCAGTGCAGTGGATTGGTGGACATTTGGCATCTTCTTGTATGAGCTGCTATATGGAAAGACACCATTCAAAGGGAATGGGAACCGTGAAACACTGTGTAATGTGGTAGGCCAGCCTCTGAAGTTTCCTGAAGGATCATCTGTAAGCTTTGCAGCCAAGGATTTGATCCGTGGTCTCCTCGTGAAGGATCCTCCAAAGAGGTTAGGCTTCAAGAAAGGTGCTACAGAGATAAAGCAGCACCCTTTCTTCGAGACCGTGAATTGGGCTCTCATTCGAAGCACTCAGCCACCAGAAGTCCCGAAACCAATTGATATGTCGATCTTGAATCGAAGTCCTACCAAGCCATCACAACCACCTACAGCATGTAATAATAACAAGAATAGCAATGGTAAGGGAGCTAGTGCTGCTGATTCTGACAGAAGTTCTGGTCCTTACTTAGATTTTGAATTCTTTTGAGACCAGTTTTGCTAAGGTTAGATTATTGTAAGAACCTAGGATTTTGTTTCTTCCTCTTCTTTGCTCTTCTGTCAGGAGGGTTTTGAGAAATCAAATTACCTCTCGAGTCTTGCCTGTGTCTAAATTCGTCTGCTTAATGAAAGACCCTTCTCTTTTATCTATCTCACAAAGTGTTGGGGGCAGGCAGAATGAGATTGAGCAATTGCATTTGCATTTGCATTTGCATTGATAGACGTGGTAACTTTGGACCCCCACATGAAACATGCTTTTTGTGGGGTTCCCAAATTCCTGACATAAGACAGACAAAAAGTATCACCATCTTTTGTCATTATCGTTAGCCTCGTCAGAATTCTTGTTCATCAGAGAGGGCTTGTTAAAACCAGATCCATCAACCTTTGGTATTATTCAAAAAAAAAAAAAAAAAAAGAACCTTTGGTGACAAAACCTTTTTCTTTCCTTTCAAATACCGCACAGAAGAAGAGTCACCAGTCTTGTTAAAAGCATGTGTGGACAGCTTTTGTTTTCCTTTCTCGGTATCCTGTTGCTTCGAAGATTTTAATAAAAAAAAAAAAAAAAAATTGACACAGAGTAGGATCTTTCATTCATTTCCAGTTACAGATACAAAATCAAAGGTCGGTCTCATCAGACATGGGTTCAAGAATAGTGAGCCATTCATGAGGGAGCATGGAATGATTCTGAGACTGAGCCACCCAATCTGCACGATAATTATGGCTACGAGGAATCCAAAGAAGTTCAACTAATGTCGTCGAGTCGAAGATCTTATGCATAACTACCATCATCGAGAAGCATCGCTGCGGCCAAGCCTCAGGACCTTGGGACAGCACATTAACGAGCACCTCACATTCAGATCGAATCCTACATGGCATGCTAGATTGACCCCGAGAATGATCAATCACGGTGTATCTTCAAATTCAGTATACTTTGCGGTGAACAAGGATGACGATGGGGCCCTCTAAATTGACCCCGAGAACTCGAAACAAGGACTCTTCTAACACTTTGGAAACTCTTCCCAAATGACAAGTCTACAAATATCGTCTTTCATTCAACCGTAATTCTTCGGACTTCAGAACTAGGGTACTTAATGCGATGTCTGCTCAGAGTTCCTAGTTCCTTGCTTCCTTTTGAGAGAGGGCATTAGATTGGAAATAAACAACAGGTACGCACTAGCAGCATCACATTCTAGTGACATGGCAGTCAACATGAAGATGCCAAATCAGTTAACCTTTGATCCTCATTTTGTAATTTATTAACCAAATTTTTCAACTTTGATACAATATTAGTCAACCCTGAGAAAAAAACGAAATCTCAGCCAACTCTCAAGTTCTCGTTAACACTTATGTTAGCCTATGACAAGCTGAAAAACATGGTGCTGAACTGCCGAGTTGGAAGAGTTTTCATGAGTCATGACATTACGGTCAATAAGAAATTGTCATCTCAGTCAACTTTTTGTCTATTATTATGTGATAATAACACAAAATTATATTTGAAACAAATGAACTCCAAAAATATAATGCATTTTCTTAATGTAACTTTGATGTTGCAAGTGAAGTGGAGCTTGAACTTATGAGTGTTTGTAGCTTGAACTTAACATTGTAGAGCTAGATCCTCTGTTTCTTGTTGATATGTTTACCCATAGTACCTTGATGGACAATTTCACTAGAATGCCGCCTAATACAGAATCAACTTGGAAAGGAATAGGATGACAAAAAGATGAGGAAGCATGGACAAAGGGCTATAATATGAACAGTTCTTTATGCTACAAAATCCCATGTAATTTTTTTTTTACCATTTTGACAAATTCCAGTTTCTAAACAAGAGCTGTGGGAGGGAGGGAAGGGCGACCAGAGCTACGACAACCCTAAACAATTATCAATAAGAGCATTGGATCACCTAAAGTTGAAGAAAAAATATATAAAGAAAAACAGAGGAACAAAAAGAAAAAGAAATTTATAAATAGAGTTGGGGGAGGGGAACCAGAAAGGGGGAAAAAAGGCTTGAAAGGAGAGAAAATGGTGAACCCCCTCTTCCTTGGGAGCGGGGGCAGTGGCAAACCTCACGTCCAAGCTGTGAGCTGGGGAAGAGAGTTGATCCTTCCCACCCATTCTTTTATCCCTAGACAACAAATCCTGCAACAGATTTACAAAGGAGGCTCTCAAGTAGAGTCTCAACAGAGAGCTCCTATCCTCAATCCTCCCATCTTCTTCCAACCCCATCCATTGGCGCAGGGCGGGAATTAGCCCGAATTAGGACCACTGATTGATTCTGCAGTCAAGAATCATTCTTCACATTTAGTCGCTCTTTTCCTTGCCATCATCATCATCATCAGCTTTAGCCGCTTCTCCAGCCGCCTTATCTTCAGCAGTTCCTACTTCCGTGGTCTTGGCATCAGCAACAATAGACGCAATGGGGATTATTGAACCACTGGAAGATGTGGCTGAGTCAGTCATGGGAGCTTCGGCTGGAGAAGTAGTCGACTGCTGCTCACTAACAGACTCTGGACCGCCCTCCTGACCATCCTCCGCCTGATTTGAGGTTGCATCTATTTGAACCTCGTTGTTGGGAGGTGGAGGAGGTTGCTTTGAACCAGATGAACCATCATCGACATTGTCAGGTGTTTCCCTCCATTCCACCCAAGCAGGTGGTTTATTATCATTTGCTCCAGTCTCCATTTCTTCATTCGAGTCTTTAGACAGACTACTGTTTGCGGACGTCTCATCCAGGTTCTTGTTGCATACGCCGACCGATGGTGGTAAAGATGTGGCTGTGTCACCTAAATCATCATCTTCACTAGCTGCGGCTACATCCTCCTTGTTGCTAACATCAGCGGCAGCACCACCAGTCCCACCCTCATCATTATTATTCGGTGAGGAAGAAGCAGGTGCTCCAGCAGACCTCTCGTTAGCAGCTCTGTCATCCTCAAAAGCAAACCAGTTGGAGTTTGTAAATAGCGAACTGCTGCAAGATACCCAACACACCTCACAACTCAGGCATAAACCAGTATTTGAGCAGATAAGAACAACCAGGGTGAGCTAAGATAGTAACGGTAAGGAAATATGTTATAGATTTGCATATATAACCAGAAATTGAAGAAGAAAGCCTCTTCCTCCTATCCTACTACATTTCCAAGAAAGAACAATCAATTGTGATATTATAAGCAGAATGACCCCCAATCGCACCACCATGCAGAATGGCTGATGCAATTACAGTTGCAGCTGACAAGTCACTCATCCTTTGATCGGGGTAAAACTATCTCTTGTATTACGAGATGTTTCAATGCAATGTCTGCCAGAAATCAGACGTCTCCGCATTCAAATGCATACTAATTATGGCAAGACAACTTCCATCAAGGAATCACGAAAAAAGACCCTAACAAGGATATGGAATAATAGCATAACAAACAATTGAGAATCAGAAAACAGGCTCACCTGTCCTGGTCATCACCCAAACGCAGAGAAGATATGACTACTTCAGCAGATTCATCATCGAAGTAGACATCCTGCAAGAGTGTAAATGAAAAGGAAAAAAGCTCTGAATCTGAAAGCCACTGTACATAGTATTCCTTCCAAGTAGAATAGGTATTCTGCTTAGCAAGCCAAAGAACTTTACCTCGTCATCTCTTTCAAGTGAGCCACGCACCTGAAATTCACAAAACAAGAGTTTTAGCAACTGAAAACTGGTTTCCATCCAGAAACTGGTACCATCCAGAGTAGGAAAGACAATCTAAGCAAGTTTTGATGTTGTTGCAACACTAGTGTAATTTCTTTTATCTTCCGTTGCGAGTTTCTAATGAACCATATAATGACCCAAACATTTGACAAGGTCAACTGATGGTCCGGCACGACATCCAGTAACAATGAGGGACAATCAAATAGTGCTAGTAACAACCCAATGACCCACTCATTGTCAATGGAGTATATAAGCATGACAAGGAAAGCCTTCAATGCTAACCAATTCTGCAAAAACATGCTAAATTTTCCATTATCGCAAACAATTTCCCCATCCTTTTGTATTGCATACCTCATCCGCGTCGTCATTGTTGTAAATACCATATCGGAATGCTTGACTCAAATTATTTGCGAGTGCTGCAACATCATAGTCTCTATCTTGATAATCATCATCATCACTATCTCTCCGGTCTTGCAGAGCAGTTGGCCTCCTGTTACAAGAACACATATGCTCAGAAGAAAGCTAAATGAATCCAATTGCATAACGCAGTGAGATGATGACCCGAGAACAAGAAGGTAAAACATCACTCACAACCGACTGCTACTAATGTATATATGCTACAAGCAAACCTCAAACACATTTGCAAGTATATATGCTACAAGAGTAAACTCAGTGAAAAAGGAACGCAGGAGATTGAAACCAAAATATACCATTACTATGCTGTAAATAGAGGTTTGAGGTTGATGACACAACAGCCAATGTACCAACTTCCAGATATAACCACCACTAGGAAACTCTTCCAAAATATAGTGTACTCTAAAAGGCTTTTGTTGCAAATACAATTTAGAAATACTTCCTCTCTCTTCTCCCTTCCCTCTCTTTTCCATTTGATCAAGAAGACAAGAAGTTTCCAGAACTAATAGTTCACTAGACAGAAAAGAGAACCTACCCACAGCCCCACTGGTAGACATTTTCCACCACATTCCGCTTGGTCAAGACAGATGTTTGCCAATCAATCCATTGAGTATTTTCCTGCAACAATCCATTGAGTATTAGTCATAAAAAGAACAAAGTCAAACGGATGAAAGATTGTCATGCATAACTGACCCTAACAAAATTTACTAAATTATTCATAATAAAAGAAATATATCAAACCTACTTAAAATGAACAATAAGGCACAAAAACTTCAAGTACAGATGTTTAAGGTTTAAAATTCAGGTTTATTAAATCTCTCAGGAAATTTATATTAACCTGCAGAAGTGATTGAACAGCAGAGTTGTTATTTGCCAACTGAACCAGTTTGTTAGATACACGTGTCAAGTGTCCAATATTCCCGATCCTAGGTGGCGATCTACCCTCGGCAGGGACAGTTGGCTGCAACCATTGAAACAAATGTGATGTTCAGACATCATAATATGAAAAGACAAAATGAATATCTCAAGAGACCAGCGTGAACCTAAGATGTTTCTATACCTTGCTTGAGTCAGTTGCTAACTTGAAGTTTGTTTCAGCTTCAAGTATTTTTGTCACAAGACTACATTCACGAAGAAGATGCTCACAAAGACCACCATTCTTGCTCTCGAAACACGAAAATATAATGCTCTCTACATGGTGGTGCAAGAAATTATTGTAGGGATACCTACACAGATAGAAAATGAGTGAATAAACCAGGGGTCAAAACTCAAGACACAAACTAGGACCAAAAGTCCAAAACTTACTCAAAAAACAAGTCTAAGATCCTTTGTATGGCTCCAAGTCGAACTAATTCCTTCTCGGCAGCTTCACTACCAATGGTTAGGATGACTGATATGAATTCCACAATCTGAAAGTAAATTTAAGTTGAATGCTGTCAAGTTAAAAATTGATGCTTGATATATGCTAATATGGAAAAACATGTCAAGTGTCTTAAAACCACTAACAACCATATTCTTGGAAAGGAAATACAATAAACCAGATTCAGCATATGAATCAAAGAATGGGAATAAAAGAAATGCTTTCATATTTCAAAAATAATACATGAAAAAGAAAACAGATGTAACCTTTAAACGATGCTTGCCGAGAGGTGGCTGCAACTTTCCATATGTAGTTAACAAGACATTCTCTGTTGATGAAACATCCAACAGCTTCAGAAGGTCACCTGACAAGAAAGGCAGATGTTCAATCATTGCCAATAGAAATACTCCTAAGACCTACACAGATGCTGCATGTCATGACCCCACTCTTAGAAGGCTAAACATTATGCCAACAACATATATCTATCAAGATACTTGAGAAGTACCTCCCTTCAAAATTGAAAGACCAAATAAGGCTATATTTCCTCATATAAGAAACACAGAAAAGCCAGAAAGAGGCATTGCTGCATTACAGAATTATTATAGGTTCTCCGAAATACTAGAATCTTGAAAAGGGCATACCTAAGCTTTCCAGCATCCCCTCAACAGTGGTTGGACTAGCACTTACAGCAGATCCATGATTCAGCTGGCGATTGAATGTATGATACGTCCCCAAATTTAACCTCCGAGGGTCTAACAAAGATATACATATTGATAGTGAGTTAACTAGTACAGATTTCGGCCTCGATTCTTCTAGCGCGTGTCGAAACAACCTTCCAATGAAACTGCATTACCAGAAAGTAAAGAATATCCACAAATCAACAAAGGGAGCTAGTGATACTACAAAAATGTAAAGATGGACAATAGCAAGAGTCCTACTTTGGGCTAGATATTTTGGCAGCAAGACCAGGGGGAGCAAATCGCGTTATTGCACAAAGGGTCTCAGCCGTATTAGCATGCACCTCTGGACAATCCTGTACAATGCAACACATAAAATTGCTTGGTGGACTATTTAACTTGAACGTAGGAAAACAACTTCATTCAGCAAGCCAAAAACCTAAAATTCATCCATGATGCAGTACTCGCAAGTCACAACTTACAGATGAGCTGAACTTGTCGACAATCAACTCCAGAACACTTGTATCCTGTATCCACTGCATGTCATCTGCGTAACTCGAGTACAAATGTTCATCAGCACCAATCAACCGAATTAATACCTGCACAAAGAGATTGAAACTACTCAAAAGCTTTTACAAACTAAACTACATCAAGTCCAGATAAAAAAAAAACTGTACTCTACCAATTTCTTGATTTCTCAGGGAAAAAAGGGTTATATGCAAAATTCAGAAAGAGCATAAGTACTTTCCAGATTATATGTGAAAATATGTAGAGAATGTCAGACAAACGGTATTTCAATTTCTCCCTACCCAGAAAAGCAATGCATCAAGACATACCAGGGTGCACTTGCCTGTTCCCCTTTTTAACAAAAATAAGGAACTAAAATTTAAATTGAGGACAAGAGAAGACAAGTGTATTGAGGAAAATTCAAGGAAAAGTAGAGTTCATCGAATATATTGTCTAGTAATCAAAAGTAATTGAAGAAATGGTAAATAATTTTTTTAATGATCAAGGAATGGGTGAGTTTTGGGAAATGATACAGGGATCATAACTCTTAAATTATATTATTATTTGAAAGGGTAAAGTAGGAAATAACATTTTTCACTGATGAATAGTTGTGGAGTCCACCATGAATAGTTGTCCAAAAAAAGAAGATTAAAGAAGTGTGTTTGCTTGAAGTATTTTTCCAACTTAATTCCAGATAAGACAAATCCACCCATAATTAAGACAAAAGCAGACATGCTGTTATAAGAAAAGGTTCGAATAGACAAATGTGGCATCATAATATAAAAACATGACTGACTGCTAATACTACCATACAAGTAGTGGACAAATCATTATTACAAAAGTAAGCAAGTCAAGAACAACCAACCTCCATTATAGAGGTAATACCAATAAGGTCAACCAGCTTTGCAAGAATTTCCTGATGACCCTGCAACATAACATAAGGAAAGCAAATTAACAGCCACATTTACAACAGAAAGACAGAGGAGAATGAGTAATTATCATTATCATTTCTATCATTATTACTGACTAATGAATACAACGTACATTTCAACCAGCAGAAAAACATAACTACATCAGTGGTTCAGGCAGTATTGATGGCTCTTACATTAAATATTGTATAAGATTAACTAACACTAACATTCCCATGCCTTATTTGGTGAAATGTGGTCACCTAACTTCTAATTTCACAAATGTTTGGCTCCCTTTATCAATCAAAAGAACTAATATTTAGGTCTTGAACATGAAATAACCGGATAAGAAGTGCTTAGAAATACAATTTACAATAATTATTTTTCTGACACGGACAACATGCTACCTCGTTCCCAGTTCCCACCCAGGAAATGCTGTGCGCTTATAAAAAAGCAACGACCACAGTACGAACAAATTTCAAAGTTAAAACTAATAAGGGACTACAGCCAAGAATAATTGACACCTAATAACAGCATCCAATCAGGGATTTCCCTTCATATAAGGACAAAACCTACCTTTACATAATTTAAGAAAGGAACCGTCTTTCGCAGCAAAAGGCATATGCAAACCTAGCAAAATAAGGTTTGATTTCATAAGATGATGAATCCACCCATACAGAAATATATGAGAGTGAAAGATTGTGATAGTAGCATCTCAAACTTTCACCAGAAGATACCTTGCTGAAGTAACCTGCTAACAGTGTCCCATGGGAATGGGTTGGCTCCAAGAAAGAAAACAACAAGTTCATCAACTGCCACAAAAGTAATTAGAAAGCTCAGCAACCACAGTTGTATCTTGGAAGTAGGAGATATCGGTACAAATAGTCAGGTAAGATAGGAATAGCTTTTGCAATTACCTCCTCGTCTTCGACCAAAGTTTTCAGAATGATATCAACTTCACAAGTAAATATCTCACAAGCAATAAACGGGAGCCTGTGTATGAAACAGAATATCAGTGCGAGCATAAAGAGATATCAGAAAAGCCAATCTTCACTAAGGAAAGCTAAAAAGAAGAAACATAATGAAAAAGTGACGTCGGGACAACAAATGGCAAAGAAACCTACTTGAATGCCCGCCGTTTCTCGGCATCTTCTGTAGGCTCTTCCACAATATATCGAATCAACTGCTCCACCTGAGCCTTTTCTCGCAAACTGAGATTTCGGATAGGAAAAGGTGAAGTCAACAGCCATATAAACCAGTTAAAGAATAAATTTGCACCACAAAGCTTCTACCTGGAAACTAGAGGCTTCAGCATCTTATGCATGGTAATTTAAAAAAAAAAAAAAAAATTTCACTTAGATACTGAAGAGGAACAGATAATCTGACAAAAGCCAAGGTTGTTTCAGTGGACTAGGCTAAAAAAGATCATTGTTCCCTAGCAACCACCTTAAAATGGAAACTAGATCAGGTGACTTTCAGAACATGGCCTCTAAAGTTCTATCTCATGCCTATGGGATCAACGAAGTTATCAGAACAGACAAATTTACATACTAATTTGTGTTCTCGTCCAAAGTAAATCATGGTAAAAGCTTTACAAATAAAAATGATGTAACTCTTTTATAGCTATCTAAAGCATTTCATAAGCAATCAGTCTTATCTTTTCTTTGACTGTTACTTTTGTTTGACATAACACCTAAACTTGTCAGGTCTGAGGCCTTTGCTGCACATGCATATAAGGAAAAACATTATAACAATGTCTAAGCTGCACAAAGGAAAGAGCAATACAAGTTGATCAGGCGCCCATTGAGTGCCTTGCATTCTTGAATTATTTCATCCTCGTCCAGCAGCTCCTCTAGAGTAAAATTACTTTTGTCCAATATTGTCTCCACCTGCAGCTTCACATAAACTAGCTTGAGAAACCGAGACTAAATGAAATGTTTTTAAGTTGAATGGAAGATAAAAACACAGCTCAAATGCCCTGGTTCAGCAAAAATCACACTCCTTGTCCATACTGAAAAAATCCACGAAACACCAGGCAAAAGAAAACTATAGTGTAACTACTAGTAAACTAGCCATCTTGACTTTAAGACCCCATTCCAGGTGAGAATGGAAATCCAATATATACTGACTCAACTCATATTCACCAAAAACTCCAAACAGTGTCCGGATGACCCAAGAATCCGTGCTTCAGAATCTAATCACAAGAAAAATGTGTTCGAGAAAGGGGGGAAATGATAAAGACGCAGGATTTCTGATAAATGGCTGCCAGCATGATTCTGGCCTAAAGAGATACGGCATGAGGGCAAAATACTGCCAACTGCTCAGAAACTGAAAAGTAGCAGAGTGTGCCGCAACAAAACCTTGCAGAACAACACAAGGAAGCTACCTCCCTGCTGGAAAAGGTGAAAACTGAAAACCGATATCCCACTAAATATGATCTCATCCCCAATTAGTAGACAGAAGTGTAAAGCTGAATTGGCAATGTAATACATAATTAAGTCTCGAATTAGGCAAAGAAGTTGCAGTTTCCGATCACTAACGAGGACTCCAATCAAAGATGTCACTTATTTGTCCGTTACTACCCTTGTCCAATCAACCAAACCGAATAATTCAGAGAGTAAGCAGGAAACAATCCCTAACGCCGGTTGCCAATTCTACACAAGCTCTCGCAAATCCAGCGTATTTCTTCGCCGCAAGTACACGAATCCCAAAACGATAACAAAAGAAACACGCAATGGATAGGAGAGAAAAAGGTCGAGAAATGTCACCGGCGAAGCAGTGGAGAGGCCAGCCATACGCCAAAACATCTTTGAATAATTCACCAAAGGGAATCAATCGCCCGTCCGTTCCAGTAACCTCGACTTCAGATCTGCAGAGCAGGCACAAACCTTACAGCCTCAATAGAGAGTATTCTGACCCCACGGCCTCTCCAAATCAAACAATCCCCGTCCGTCCGCTCAACGAGATCACGGAAATGGAGAAATCAGCGCGCGAGAGAATGAACGTGTGGTTCCGCAGTGAAACCCTAGGTTTCACGAATCGGCGGGAAGTTGCGGCCAATTGGATCGAATCAGAGAAGAAAGAAAAGTGTTTTTGAGAAAGATAAGAAGATGGAGGAGGGTGAGAGAGGTGGTGGAGAAGCCATATAAGCACCCCTGTAATCGCGGGAGAGAAATTAGTGAAAAAGCGAAAAATTGCATTAGCGAGGCAGGGAAGGGTATTATATTGGGGAGCGGTTACGGTGCTAATTGTACAATAGTTAGCACCGTCCTAACCAAGGGAAAAACTACTACTAGTTTGAATTAGTAGTGATTTAGCTTAGATGTTGTATCGATTTTATAATAATCCGTAGTGATTTCGTTATTTTTAGTAGCGTTTTTTGCTAGTTATCACGGTGCTAACCCCTTTAAGGATTAGCACCTAATCCCATCCCTATTATATTGATACTAGGATTTAGCCCGCGCTCCGCTGCGGGATACTATTTCTGTCATAATTTAAATGAGATTTAATATAATCTATAACCATAATCGTTATGTTCTAAATATAGACATAAATGTTGTCATAAACATAAAAACTGCGGTCATTATGCAAAAGATTGACTGGGTTTGCAGAATAAACATGAATGTTGTTATGAGCGTGGCCAAGTTTTCCACAATGTATCTACTAAATTAATAAAAGTTCCATGGCGGAGACTGAAGATTCAAAAAACAGTAGGACAAAATGTTTTCAGAAGATATCAAAATGGCAAGCTTCGAAGGACAACATCATTTCTCGAATGCTGATCGATCCCACAGGGTGAGCACTGTCGCTTTTGGTTGCATGTCTGAATCACTGTCCCCCACCTTTTTCCATGCGACGGTCAATTCCGCAGCAAATTTTTTGTTACAGTTCTTTGCGATCAATTTGATGATTTGGTCCTTGTTCAGAAACTGATATTCTGACGGTGACTTACGAATAAGCGACAGAGCTGCTTCATGCTTAAACACCACATCTATTTCAGATCTTCCTTGGCGACATTTCCCTTCCAGTTTGTATGTGAGTCTTGCAATAAAGATCTTTTTGTTAGGTTTATACAAAGAGTATTATTATGCCATGTGTAAACGTGGGAGAATGGTCAAAAGCTTACCCTGTGTTCTCTCCACGAATTTTGCATATGCTTTTTCTGTATATAAACCTTGGAATGTTAATCAATGTCATGTAAGTAACCTGTTGCAAAAACTTTCAAATGTATTATATAGGTAAACAGATGGAAATATACAGCTGATGTCAATGCTGGTGTTTGTTCGTTTACCTCTGTGAAATCTGACAGGTCCTCCATCCTTTCTTTTATCTCTCTCAACGATTTCTTTTGCAGTTGATTGCTCAGCAAGTGTCCAGTTTTTTTGCAAGTAGCATCATCGATGAAGTAAACTGGTTTGCGACATGCAAGAAAGCTACATGTTGAAAAGAAATGTGTAAGTATCACTAACTCGATAGTAGTTGAACCAATCAGTTGGGTAAACCCATATACAGCAACTCACATGTTCATGATATCCTTGCGGCAGTCCTGATAAGAATGGATGATGAGCTTACTTGCAATTGTGGATCGAAATTCATGCTGGTACTTACTGTTATGTCTAGGAGTTACTCTACTAACTGATTTGATTGTCACAATCAATGGTAACTTTGCCTCAATTGCTGGAGCATGCTATTGAAAATCATCAATGTCATGGCCACTGTATTCAACATAAGCCTTTGCCCCACTGATTGCAAAGCAATGTGTTAACTATACATTTTTACAAAGTAAAAAAAAGTGTGCAATCCTAAGAGCATACCAGACATCTTGTATGACCAGGTCAAATTTCCGAATCCTTCCTTTAATTGTTTCTGGATGAGTTAGTCTTCTAACACATCCTGTAACATCTACAGATTTAATGTTTGTTATGCTTTGTTTAATGGTGTTCTTAATCATGGATAGAGAGACATATATTTACCTGAATGGCAGACAAAGTCTTCTGATGTTTGAGGCACAATGGAAAAATCGGCTGCTGTGTATGATCCTGTTGGGAATTGCTGGGGTCCATTTCCTTCTTCAATGTGCCTCCTAATTTGATCTGAAGTGAGGAGCAGGCGGAACTCTCGATGGACAACGCGTTGCACTGACCTTGCTGGACCTGCTACAATATCTTGTAGTTCATGCAGGCAGCCAACCTTAATTTTCTTAAAAACCTCATCTGCATCTTCTTCTTCAACCTGAGCTTCGATCAACTTGTTCTGTAAAGTCAATGGTAGATAGATATGTTGTCAAGAGTTTTTCATCTTTTAGCATTCGCCAGTAGGTTAATTGATGTTTAGGGTTTGTATATTGGCAAGTTCTTTTGTCTTAACACTAAATCAAATGCTCTGACGAATATTTATGAATATGGTTGGGGTATCTGGAGTCAAACCTTTTTGTCAAGCCAGAGCATGTGATGTGTCCTTTTCTTCCATGTGGATAAAGGCACTTCTCGGAACTCAGTCCATGTAACGACATGTCTAGCTATAACGGTTCGATTGTTTGTTCCCAAACGCAGTCCCCGAAAGCACATGCTTGAATCAATGGACTCTGCAACGCGATTAAAGACGAATCGATAAATAATAAATGGAAAAAACTCGCATAGGAATCGAGATGTGTTTGTTGGATTTCTTTCCAGATTCAATGTATTTACCTTTCAGTTCGTTCGGGTCCATTTTGTGTGGGTCCACGGAATCTCACGTATCAGTTGTACTATACAACTGTAAATCTGTTGGGTAGAAGAAAGCTTCCAGTTCTTCGAGACCCTGGTTCCCCTTTTTTATTGTATCTTGACTGCGCGGCCGATTCTAGAAGGCATAAAAAGCAATCGGTAGTTTATGTAAGCCAGGGTTAACTTAGGGTAAGTCCTTTTTGACAACAAAGAGTATACACAGGATTTAAGGATTTCCTGTGTCGATCCAATCGTTCAGCATACCAAAAAAAAGCACCACAGAACTGACATACACAGTCAGGTTTTCCAACGCTCAGCCTATCATTGTGCAATGGCTTCCTTGCAGTTGGGACATCAGCTGATGCTTTCTTTGCTTTTTGATATTGACGATCATTTGTAGCTAAAATGCAAGATGCCTCATCACCACCCATTTCTGTATAAGGATCTGGAGGAACGAACTCACTGTTGTGAGCATTTGTCGACTTTGAAATTTCCCCTGAGAGAATGAACGGCAGGCTTCTCAATCTCTTGTTTACTCTGGTGTTATCCACGTTCATATCTGTAAAGCTGTGTGTTGGATTCCTGGAGGATTCGATTGTGAAAGAAGTGTCACCTCTCTTTCGCCTCAACAGGTTGGAAGTCGCTCTCTTCTTTCTAGGTGTCATTCTGATCACATGAAGTAAATGTTTGATATCCAGTCAGACTTAAATGAGCCAAAAACAAAAGTTCAATAACTGCAAACTTCAGTGTTCTGTCTTGGTCAGATAGACAAAGAAGAGGATCCAAATCATTTAAAGAGGTTCCATTAATGTGTAACTGAAGAATAACGAATACAGACATGCTTAACTGTATCTGATGACGTGGTCTATATCACCAATGATGAGTGTCTCTGACGTGTAGCTCCAAACAGCTGATCAGTAGGTCTTACCTTGCTGTATACTCCAGCTAGCCCAGCTAGCTGATACTCCACTGAAGGGGAAAAGTCGACACAAACAGAATTACTTGATGAACACAGGAGCAAAAACCAGAGGGCAAAGAGAAAGTTGAAGGTCCATTGATGAAGTCTCTTTGATATCTGATGTGTTCCTTGATAAGATATTATACAATCAATATATAATTTTATATCAAGTGTCTAATCTCTATCCAAGTAGTCATTGTGAGTGCTGGTTCTGTAACCAAGGATAAACAATGATGGCCTTTGCATTTAATGCTTTAGATTTTGGGCACATAATTAACCCAAATTATTTAAATCTTGCAACCCAAAAGATTCCTTTTAATATTAGCACATGTCTGCTATCCATTACTAATCTCGCCTGTTCTTATCATATTTTTCTTGTGGACAATGCTTGCTCTTTCCCATCACATGATGTAAAGAACATTTTTGTTATATTTGCATATACATACAGTTAAGACATAAATGTAAAACACAGGCATCTTAGATAAAAACTATATTCCTTGATAATGCATAAAAACTGCTGAGCATTCACATTCTACAAAAGAGGGACCAAAAGCCAGAATTTTGCCCACACTGGGGTCACAACATTTCAGGTGTCCAAACTGACCACCCTGATCTTGCACAGAAAATTACATGCACTTAAAACTTACACCTCATAAACAGATACCCGAAGTACCATTAGTTTTGTCTAGAAACCAACAACATAATTTCCACAAAGTTGCCAAAATTAGCCAAGAAAGGCAAGAACAAAGTTTACAAACAGGTTCCCAAGAAGTTTACAAAAGAGCTGCAAACCCTCCAACCAGCACAACTTTAAACGATCAATAACATAATCATCCTGCCCACCATCAAAAGGACTGTCTCCTTGCAGCAAATCCAGCATCCACAAAAGGCAACCACCTTTCCTGCACCTAGCATAACTTAGATCTAGTAAATAACATAACCAATCAACATTCAAAACTAATAAATAACACACAAAGGGATCAGACTTGAATTTATACCCTAAGATTCATACAGGCGACGCTTAGCAGCAGAAGGCTTCCCAGGCGCCCGGTGTGAATCTTGGTCAGCAAGCGAAAAAGGGGACGAACTTTCTGTTTGCTCATCATCCTGCTTCACATTAGGAGATCCAGTTCCAGAAGATTCCAGCTTCTCAATCTTCACCTTAGCCAGAGGTGATATCAAGTTGCATTGTCAAAGACCAAAACAATAAATTCCGACTGCACTCTAACCATGACACGATAAGTTTAAAAGTAAAAAACTCACAGACTCCTTGAAGACAAAGGCAAAACTGCCGAAGATGACTTGCTGATTTTACTATGAGGAGTTTCAGAACCCAGCCCAGCAATGGATGACAATCCATGTACTCCCTGGCTAGTAGAACTCATCACATCCATACCATCACTCAGAGTTCCAGGAGTCCCCACTGCACCTTTCACAGCACCAACTGACTGGATATTAGAGACCTTCAAAGGATCTGCAATGGTAAAAGGAGCTGCCACAACAGTCGCCCCTGGACCTGTTCCTTTTCCTTTCACATCAGCAACAGAAAGCAAAGGTGCAATAGATGAAACAGGAGGCGGTAAATTTGGGGAAATCACGTCGGACACAACAACATTCTCCTTGATTGCCAAAGGAACTTGAGATGAATTGCAAGAGCCAAATGAGCACATAAGTATTGACCATGCAACAATAGCAACAAAGAACAGGTTAATGCATCAATACCAAATCAAGTAAAACAGTCCAAATGTGTTACCTGAGAGGCAACCCTGCAACCTGGCCAATCTGGAATGTTGGATTCGTCCCTCCAGGCGACACTGAGTCAACAACCTTTTCCTTTCCTTTGGATGAGCTAGATTTGTAACAGCAAAGATTAATAATTAGACTAACCCAAACCCATACCTAAACCCACGTAATTAACTAACACAAACATAAGAATAGAGCAAACAACGCTCACCTAGATGGTATGACAGCAGAAGCTGAAGCTGCGAAAGGTACACCTGGAGCAGGCAGCATCAACATTCCTTCCTAACCAGAATAGGACTGACTTAGGGTTTGGGACGAAGAAACACTGCCTGTGACATCTGGAACTCCTGTAAGACCAAGCACTAGGCCCTGAACATCACGGGGCATAACTCGGAAAACACGGAATTCACCCGTAGATACTCCACTTGACCCAACCATCGGAAGCTTGATCTCAAACCTGACAAACTGGCCGAGCAAAGCCTCAAGTTCAGGCGGTAACTGGCCAGACCTGTGAGGATATCTCTGGGCCAGCAGTTGGGCAGATGTGAGCACCAAATTGTTCCCACACGGGCCGAAAATAATGAAAGGGGCCTCGTCAGTGGCATCATGCAGGGTCAATTGGATCTTGTAGCTAGAGACGACACAGTAAAAAACAGAGACAATTCCATCAGGAAAAGCATAGGAGTGCAAACTCAAAAAATTAGGCAAATTCTTTAAGTCCTGACAGGCACACAATGAAATAAACAAAAACAACAACTAATGATCAGACAAAACACACACCCAACTGTCACTTGCTGCTCAGTGATCTCCCAATGGTCAGGACACCAGTAGTTACCATTTCGCCACGTAGAACACTTTTTCCTGCACATGCTGCATGACATGTAATACTACGGGCTCCGGGACTCAACCGATCGGACTATACCACCGCAACGATGCTTTTCATCCTGAATATAAACATTGACAATCCCAAAAAGAAATAAAAAATATAAATAAATGGACAACCCGAAGACCATTCTAAAATCAAGAACTACATCGGAATGCAACTCACGACAGAAGCACCGCCATGGTGCAAATCAAGAAGCTCAGCTATGGTCCTGGTTCTCCGCTCAGCATCAGCAACAGCGTCCCCTGGGGTCGCAAACTTGACCGGCAAATCAGCAACAGGAACTCTGGATCCACCAAAACTGCATAGATGGACACAAAAAAAGTAAAGCAAACCAAACACCACAAAACAAATCTAGAACAACAAAATCACAGCTTAACAACAAAGAACCCACAAAGCAGCGAGGCTGTAAGCTTCTGGTATCCTCAGGCTAACAACTATACGGGTTCCAGAGGAGCTCGAACAGGAATATTCACCAGCTGCACAACAAAAACAAAATCAGTTCACAATTTATGATCAAGCAGAATGGAAAAGAGTTAAAATACACACCTATCAAACGACCAACCATGAGCCCCCCAACTCCAACGATCACTGGCTCAATGGAGTCCGCCTGAATCAAAGCAGGTCGATCAAGGACTGCCGTCAGTTCATTCCAAAGCGTGATCGACGCTCTCTGGCCCCTGACAGCAAAACAAAGGATCATATCTTACGTGAAGGTGACGAAACAGTATTCCCCAGTGGTAAAATAAAATAACAGAAAGACCTACTGTGCATTCTCAAGGACCAGAACTTGTTTTGGAGTCGAGCCGTGATTAGTAACCTGATGATCAATCCCGCTAATAGAATGAAGACGGCCGACAACATCTGACCGAAAAAAAAAGAGCAGTAAGAAGACATAAAACCCAATCCACTTCAGTCAAGAAAACGCAACAATCACCTGCAAGGATACGATTGTCCCCTGAACGGTTAGACAGCTCACTATAAGGAACAACCTCAAAGGAATCAGTTGGAAATTCAGCTGCAGGTAGAAAACAGGCCTGGAAAATAGTTGTTGCTGACAACTCTATTATCAGATCAAATGAGCAAGCACGATAGAGATTCCTTGCGGCACTGAGACCAAAAGACCTTAGAACGTAGATAACTCCCACGCGCAGCACACGCTCAAATTCAGACCCAATAGAGACATCAGCAAGGCTCTGAATGAGCATACCCTGAATTAAAAACAAATAAAGATAGTAAAGAAAGAGCAAAAAAACAGAAAGCACTGTAATCACAAAGAATCAGCGTAAGAGAATCTACCGTCTGATCCACCCAGAGGCAACAGTGATTAAACACCCTTGTCCCAGAAGGATTCTTGGCATACCACATATGGAGCAGACGAAGCCTCAGAGTCACCTCTCTGGTACCTCCTTTGAGATTGCAGAGCAGAGTAGCATCCATGGTGAGGAAAAAGGCGAGAAAACAACGACTGAACCACAGAGAACAAAGAGGGCAGAAAAAAGAGGGAAATGCGTTCCGAGAATGAGTCCTCTTGTGCAAAAAGAATGAGAAATTCCCTTCTCCACCTGAGCGCACGCATCGAGGCACTGAATGACGTCCACAGTGCTTGAAACAATAAACTTTTTGACACCCTCCCGCCATCAGGTGAATAACCGGTATCAATCAGCCGCCCACCATTCCCAAAGCACCTCCAATCCCAGCCAATCAGCCGCCAAGTTTCTCTAACATAGTCCTGAGAACAACAACTCAACATGACCCTCTAGCGATCCCTAACAGACACAATCATATCATGCAAGACTCATTGAGGACATCTGAAGGCCCCGTCCCTCAGGTGAATAACCGGTATCAATCAGTTGTCCACCATTCCCAAAGCACCTCCAACCCCAGCCAATCAGCCGCCAAGTTTCTCCAACACAGTCCTGCGAACAACAGCCGGAATCCCTAACAGACACAATGATATCACGCAAGACTTACTGAGCACATCTGAAGGCCCCATCCCACGTGGCCGGGCAAGGGCAAAGTCACATACCGATCTCTGATGACCAACGCGCGTCCGGGCCACCAAACGACCGCAACTAAGGCCAACCAGAAGCCAACGACCAGTCCCACCCCGACCGAGCCCCCAAACCCCGCCAGATCCCAATGAGGCCTCACCCAACTCCAGCCCACACCGAAGGACACGCCAGCTTGAAACAGTAAATCTCAGTCACGTTGTACAGTAAAAGGTGTCTGTGTGTACAGTACACGGCATGCGGCGGGTTTCTTTCTTTCAATTGTTGCAAAGTAATTACCACTAAAAATGATTCAATTTACTGAACATATGACTTCTTAAACGTCTCAATCGGATCTCCAAACTTTTATGTCTTCCTCAAGTAGACCTCTAAACTTCCAGTTGATTTCAATTAAGCTCTCCAACTGAGAATTTGGATCATTAAGCCTCATAAAGTTTTACAATAAAAACTCTACTTATTTGGATCATTAAGCCTCATTTGTATTTGGGCATGGGTACAAACCCAAATCCATTTGATATAAACCCAACTCAACCCAAAATAAATGGGTATGGGTACAAACCCATCAAACTCTACCCATATCCATCTATTTGGATTTCATACCTAACCCAATTGAGTTGGATAGTAAGAAGCCCATGGGTATGGGCAAAGTTGTCATCCCTAGCGATGAGACGTTAGAACTAGAACACTCAACCACAAAACTCTCTACTGTTAAACATTGTTGAGTTGTATTGATTTTATAATATGACATATGAGATACTCATTCATTACGGCCTAAGTTCAAGTCCTTAAGGCATCTTTTTTAAGGAGAATCTTACAGTTTTGTGATTGGTTAACTCAATTTTAGGTAGTTAGTAAAGAGTTATTAGTTAAATAGTTGTTAGGGGTATTAAGGAGACTATAATTAAATTAAAAACTGACGTCTCTTTCTTTTCCCAACCCTAACCCACGTCTCTTTCTTTTTTCCTCCCGCAATCCGAGTGAACCGTCCGCTGTCTATTCTTCTTCCTCCCGCAAGCAGGCGCACAGTCCGGTCGTCGCGAGTTCTCCGTCCGGTCGTCCCTTCTCCGGCCGGCGAGGACAACTAGCTCGCGTTGCAGTCGATCGTCCCAACGCAAAAGACAACAGCCGTTGTTGCCGTCTGCTCTAGCTTCTATTCTACATCGTCGTCGTCGCTGCATAAGTCCCGTTCAGGTCGCCGCCGTCGTCGAATCACTCTCTCTCTCTCTCTCTCTCTCTCTCTCTCTCTCTCTCTCTCTCTCTCTCGTCGAACCCTTATCCCTCGTCGGCGGCAGTTTAAGGCGGAAAAGCAAGCGCAAAGGGCTCTCTCTCTCTGTTTGCTGATCGCCGATTCAAATCCACCACGCCACCGTTCACCGGAGAAAGTGGAGACGGTTTAGGAGAGTGTCGAAAAATTAAGATACAGAAGACGGTTTAAGGTGTTTTTTCGTCTTCAATTTTTATTTCGTATTTTGTGGGGTTTTGGCATTGCATGGGATTAGGGTTTTTGGCGCTTCATGGGATTAGGGTTTTGGTGTTGCATGGGAGTAGTTTGTTTGCGTTGTCGTCGTTTTTTTTTGTGTCTATTATTAATCATTTCGTTGACGTTCGCAGTCTTTTTGTGTCCATTGTTAATCAATCTGTACTCGTTCTCAACCTTTTGGCATCTATTATTAATCATTCCGTGGGCAGGGGTGTCCTTCGGGTTTACTCGAAACCGACCCGATTATATACATTTTCGGTTTTTCGGGTTCGGGTTTGTTCCAGGTTTCGGGTTTGTTCGGTTTCGGGTTCAGTTTTGCTTATCGAATTTTCGGGTTCCGGCTAAAAACCTCCAATGAATAGAACTCGGCCCGTATTTTTAGGCTTTCGGGTTTCGGTTTTGCAACCCGATAAGGAATTTTTGGGTTTCGGGTAACCGGAACCCGCAAGTCTTTATCGGGTTAGAGTTCGGTTTTAGTGATTTTCTATTTCGGGTTTTCTCGGGTTTCGGTTTGGGTAACCGAACCCGACCCGAACTGACACCCTTATCTGGGAAAAAATCCCAAAATACACACGTTATTAAAAAATATTCTCAAAATACATACGTTATAAAAATATTCTCAATGTACACATGTTTGGGCTTCACCGCGGCTATCAACCGCAGTGAATAACATCACCGCGATCGTTAAAAGCGATGAACGCTTCACCGCCATGGTCAGTAGTGGTGAATACTTCATGACCATTCGCCGCTGGTGTCCCAGGCGGTGATGGCCCAAAGTACAGCAACCCCCCCATCTGATCATCAACACAAAGAGATCGATCGGAAGAAATGACAAGTCATAGAAGGCGGACGCTTTCATGGCTGCCATCCTCTGCTGCTACGTTCACAGTCCTTCTTCTTCTTGTCAGGGCGTTTGCGGCTCAACTCACCCACGTTTGTACTCACATATATATTAATCATCAAAGATTGTTTAATTATTAATGGCTGCGCCGTTATGTACTTTGACGGCTGCGGCCTCTCCGACGTCGTCCATGACATGCCTCCTCCTCCACCTCCAAATTCACCGTCTCCAGAACCACCAGCGTCCCTCCCTCGCCTTTCTCCAGATCAACATGCTCATCTTCCTCCTCAACTCCCCCGGCCAACATCGACGAGGAAGAACAAGATTTGCGGCGCGCCGATTACCCCTCTTCGGCCACCAACACCATAGCGACGGCGCGCGACGACGACATCGACAGCTTCTTCGTCTTCCTGCTCCTCCTCCTCATCATCTTACGAGGGCGGCGCCACCGCGGATTGGATGAGATTGTCGGCCGCGATCGGGAGCAACATCGCGCTGGTGAAGGATTTGGACGTTCCGTACGGGGATTTTAGGGATTCATGATGCATATGAATGGCCATCACCGCGTGGGACGGTTGTTGTACTTTTGGCCATCACCGCTTGGGACACCGGCGATGAATGGCCAGGAAGTATTCACCGCTTCCGATAATGGCGGGGAAGCGTTCATCACTTTTGATGGCGACAGTGATGTTATTCACTGCTGTTGACGACCGCGGTGAAGCCTAAACATGCGTAGATTTGGAATATTTTTTGTAACATGTATTTTGAGAATATTTTTTAATAACGTGTGTATTTTGGGATTTTTCCCCCCCTATCCGTGGGCATTTACAAACTGTGTTGTGTCTCCATTGTTAATCGATATGTGCTCGTTCTCAACTTTTTGTTCTCTATCATTAATCAATCTGTTGTGCACAGTAGTAGGTCGTTTTTAATTTTTTGGTGTCTATTATTAATCATTTCGTGGACGTTCGCAGATTTTTTGTGACCATTGTTAATCAATCTATGCTCGTTCTCAACCTTTTTGTTATCTATTATTAATCATTCAGTGGGCGTTCACAAACTGTACTTTGTCTCCATTGTCAATCAATATGTGCTCGTTCTCAACCTTTTGCTCTCTATTATTATGTCGTGCAAGTAAATTATTTAACTGCATTGGTAATAATTTGTAACGTTCATTGCTCACGTGACAATTTTTTAACACTGTTATCAATTTTAGTCGTGTTATGTTTTTTCTGTTATCCAAATTCCGTAGAAAATGGTAAAGTTTATTTTTCTATATTTGTATTTGTCTGCTCCGCCATTATCAACAATACTAAGTTATGTTCGTTATTAACATTTTCTTTTTGTATTGATCGTTATTAGAGAATGAGTTATTAATCATTTCGTGGACGTTCTTTTTAATTTCTTACAGTGATCCACAATATAGCGCGTACGAAGAATACAACGCGTAAGTCTACACCGTTTAGTAAGCCAATGAAGAAGAAGGCAGATGCACCCATAGCTGATGACAATCGCTCACCAATCAGGTGCGGTGTGTCTCAGGTCCGCAAGATCCTTAAGAATATTAGCCCAAGTCGTGCGGCTATACTTCGAAGCTATGAGTTTGGCTTCGTTCTTAACTTGCAGATGCGCAAGATTGACAAGGATTACTTGCGCTTGGTACATGCTAATTTTGATGGTGAGTGAACGCACGACTAGCATTTTTAATTTATTTTATTATCCTGTTCCGTTTTCAACTTTATCTTTAGTCAGTATCCATAAAATCTGCTTCAGTATTAATTGTGAGCACCTGTCCTTGTAACATTTTTTAGGTCAGTCTATGTCGTTCTAGATGCTTGGGGGGTACGTTTGTGTCTCACTGAAGATGACGTTGAACGTGTGTATGGCTTGCCCAAGGGTACCAATATTGTTGATCTTGACATCTTCGACCAGCACAATATAGAGGAATGGGCATTGGCTCTTGGCATATCCACAGTCAGCCCAAATATGATCGACCTAATGCATTTGAAGAATGACATGAGGAACACAACCAATGATGAATCTTGGGTGCAGATGTGCATTCTGTTGAGGATTGGATATGTCTTGGACCCAAATGGCAGTATGATTGTGATGCATAAGTACCTTGGATTCATGAGGGGTAGAGCTGCTGAAGAGATTAGAAACTTCAATTGGTGTGATCACATGCTGAGCCGGGTGAGACGGGCTATCCTTGGGAATTCTAATAGGAAATATGTGGAGGGTGATGCGCATATTCTCATATGTGCATTCCTGGACCGGACCGGTGCGCCTAACACACCAGGGACTGTATCTACCATTATACCAAGTTGTAAGTTATGGAATGAGAAACGAGTGTCAGGGCGCAAGGAAGCAGTCCTTAGTACTTCCAATGATCTGAGGGTTGTGCCTATACTGGATTTTCCAGGGTCTAAGACCGATAAGAACTGACTAGTGGCAGAGCTTGGAAAAACGGGGGCTAAGCATGTTGATATTGTGGGAATTGCTATAGAGGTCCGTTCGAAAGGGGGGCAACCAGAGAATTCTGATGGGGGCGAATCTCATCAGAACATGGAGCCCAAGTCGTTGTTTGAGCTTATGTCCTTTAGGACCGATCACATGGTCACGAATGAGGTTAGCAACATCATTTTTATAATTATCAATGGTATTGTTTTCATTATCAATTTCCCCCCGCTTGCTTGTAATTTAATTTTCATTTGGTTATGTTGTCGAAATGCAGCTTCTGTCTATGCGAAAGCAGGCTTTAAGCTTCCTTGCAACGCTTCGAGGTCAGGTGACCTTCTTCGAAAGACTGGTTGGTGTTTGCGAGTCAGAGCTAATCAGTCGTGACGTCAACTCATTTATCGATAAGGATGAAACAGTCGACGTCTCGCCCTCTCGCGGGGAGCATTTTACCAAGGAAACTGTTCCTGAGTTTTCGGTGGAGGGATCCGCGACGAAAATTGCATCTCCACCTGCCAAAGGTCTTGGAGAGATTTGCACATCGGTTGATAACCCCGATTAGTTGCCTACCAATTGTACAGTCATCCAATTTGAAGACGATTAGCAACTAGGATTCCCTAACTCATTAATTTTTTAAAACTTATTATCAATATTTTCCCCGATAATTTCAATTTGTCATCTTTGTTTTATATTATTAATCAATGTATAATCGTTGTCAACATTTTATGTCTATCATATTAATAATTACAGAGTTTCTCATTAACAAATAATGTCGAGATGGTTACTAAGAATGTCAGAAAAATATTGATAATCGGTTTAGAAATATTAATTAATTGTGATAGGTGGTTAATAATCGTCTGTAAATAGCTTGACAATCGATGGCCATTCTCTGCTTTTTTCTGTCAATTATTAATACTTACGAACGTGCGCACTTCATTCCTATTATTATAATTGACATTACGTTCCCCATTATTATTATTTTCAATGTCGTTTATCAACCGTTTTGTTAGCATTTAGCCACAATTTCCTGTACCGCATGCAACGAGATTGGAGAAGACGTTGGCATGCGTCGTGCTACTGTTGATGATGAGCCACTTATACCCATCCCCCGTGATCAAGATGTTGAAGTTGCTAAGAAGGGTGACAAGCCTAAGATAGGCAATGCATGTGCGAGGACATACAAGGGCAAGAAAGGAAAGGATGACTCGGTGGTGGAAGCAGAGGACGAGCCCCAACCAAATAAGAGGCCGCAGAGGGAGATTAGGCCATCTAATCTTGTCACTTCTCCATTCACTGCAGGGACAAAGATAGATACCGTAGTGGCTCCGAAAAAGAAGAAAAAGAATTGACACGCTAAAACACAACACCAAACTGCGACCAAGTGTAATTGCAGTCCGGAAATGCAGTAACAGGCAAGCTCTATTTGTCAACCCGGGGTCTAGATCTACTGCCTACTCCGTGAATATCTATTATCTAGCAAACTAAGTCGAGTGATTGTGAGTTTAACTAAAAGTAGTAAGAAAGCAGGAAATGGTTCGGTTTTCTAAAGCAAGGGAAGAGTCACTCGGGAATGAGTCCCCCTAGCTCCTTAGTTAGGTCACAGCTGTAATTACCATGGGTTGATTAACTGTTGATTAAACTGCGGAAGATCCGACAGTAGCTTGGAATCTCTTAAGCTGACCAAGCCCTCTCAGTCCAACTACCCGGCAGACGACTAATCTTCACCGGGATAGAAAGCTGAGGCTATGAACGCAGAACTCCACTACTGGAATTGGATTCCAGTACAAAGCAGTAAATCGATTAACTCTCGTATAATTAATCTACCACTACCGATTGATGAAGCTCTAACAACCTAATCAAATTCTATATATCTCAGGTTGCAGTAGAAACCAAGAAAAGATGATCAGACTTCAATTGACTCAATAAATCATGCATCAATCGATTAAAATCAATCAGTATAACAATCCCAAGTTATTACAATCAAGATCCCTAACTCATGGAACTAGGGTTCTTCATACCCAAGTGAGAGAAGGTTCTACTCCATAGAGAGAGAGAGAGGAAAACAGAAATCAGAGTAGTCATACTCATAACAATGAGGATAATATGCTCCGGATGATGATCTTTACTCCTGGGGAAGCAATCTGGGTTTCAATGGTGAGAAATCCACTCCAAATAGCTCCTAGGGTTTTGTTCTTTGCACTTTCTCTCTCTAAAACTCTGTTTTTGCTCCAAAAAATCCACTCTCTCTCCTTTGGCTCGAATCTGCCTCAAAAACCCGATTCTTGGCGAAATACGGGCTAAATTATGGTCGTAATTCTTCCCTGCCCGTATATTGCCCAAAACGCGCGTTTTGGTTAAGTTTCAGCGCATCCAAGGCTCCTCTCGGCAGTGAAAATACGGGCATGGGAGGGGAAAATACGGTCGTATTTCTCGTGCCCATATTTCTTCCTCCGCTCCTGTTTAATGCTTCGTTTCTCCCTCAACCGGACTCCGAATCAGTCGTCGTTTAATCCCAGACGCTCGTAGTCTCGTCCTCTTTATTTTCATGACAAGATTCCACGATTATTTGTCCATAATATGAGGTAGAAATTCATTCTTCTTCAGGTCATGCTCGAGTTTCTTCTCCCGAATTGCCAAATGATCTCCGATTAACTTGAAACTTGCGCCTATGCTTCACTTTACGTGCTAGGACCTGAAATATGACAAAATAACACAACCTAGCATAAAATAGGCCAAGACACCACAAATTTGAGTCAAAATGGTTAAGAAACAAGGGTGAAAACATGTGCAAATACGACGCTATCAAGAATCCTCTCCCCTTAACTTTCACACTTGATCCTAATATATGGGAGGACTTGGTGGTGTCCTATGCTTGGAGTCCGGATATCAAGATGTAAGTGAATTCTACCACCAATTACTAATGCATTGTTTATCACATCGGTTCATCAAAATGATTTTCCCCCTCATTTTGCATATAGAAAAGAAGAGTTACGAACTCTGGAGGACAATACTCTCTCGCTTTGGAGGTCGGACACGCAATCATTTGCGCCTGACACCTTGATTGAAGATGCCTTCATTGGCAGTTATTCTGATTATCTAAATCTTCTTGAAGTGAAGAAAACCAATGGTTCTATCACAAGATGGATTTTCATGGCGCCATTTGTGGTATTTTTTCAACAACCAATGCTTATATCTTATTTTTAGTTGTTTTGTTTTCTTGTAATCGCTCTTTACATTCTGCCTTTTATTCTGTCTTACAGCAAAACTTGCTCTCATTTGACGAGAATAATGAAGTCGTCGAACCAGGCAATACAAAGCCTACTCAATTTCATGTGCGTAGGTTGTTAACTTGCCAAAGCCTTTCTGATGTGCATACTCTTTATAGAATAACTATGCATGATCCCTGGACACAAACCTACGATCTATCCATGTTGATTCATTTTTCGGGATCAACCAAATAAATCTCTACACAAATTATCAAGAAATTGGTTAATAATGAAGCACATTTTGTTTACTTATTAATAAGATGATTGTTATCAATTCGACTTACCCATGTTATCGATATTAAAATCACGAATGTCCACGACTGGTATATAACTAGCATCATTCAGATGTCCATCATCCACCACTTTTGCAACTGTGAACACATCACGTCACTAGCACGAGTTTTTTTTATCAATCAACGTATATACACGATCGATCAACTCACCTTCACCTTCTACATATATATTTTCTTCTGTAACCTCATCTTCGCGTAAGTCATCGTTATTGGGCATATCTTCACCTTCCAGCTGACATCACAGGGTACTTCATTCAGATGTGCAATGTTGAAGAAATAAAAAAACTATTACATTTAATTATTAACAACTATCCACGTCATTACTAATCTTCCCTTCTTGGATTATTAACCTAACACGACGGAGGAATTATTAATCATCCCTATCTGTGTAATGACCTCTACTTATTAACACATTCAATTATTAACAAAAATTCCGACTTTAGTTATCATCACTTTTTAAATTACTAATCTAAAACGATAGTTAATGTTTATATGAAAAGTTGATTATTAACTTAGAAACGTCAATTTTTAACAACCATCAACGTCATTATTAATCTTCCCTTGTTGCCTTATTAACCTAAAACGACAATGACATTTTACATGCAAAGTTTATTATTAACTTATACACCTTAATTATTGAAAACTAACGGCGGAATTATTAATCATCCCTCTCCGTGTAATGACCTCTACTTATTAACAAATTTAATTATTAATAAAAAATCCGACTTTAGTACTCAACTCTTTTTAAAATTCTAATCTAAAACGCTAGTGAAAGTTTAATTGAAAAGTTCATCATTAACTTAGACTTGTTAATTATTAACAACCATCCACTTCATTATTAATCTTCCCTTGTTGCCTTATTATCCTAAAACGACAATTAAATTTTACATGCAAAGTTTATTATTAACATAAACACATTAATTATTAATGACGTAATCAAGACTTATTAATCATCCCTCTTAGCGTAATGACCTTTACTTATAACACCTTCAATTATTAATAAAAAATTCAGTCCTTAATAATCTTTTCTTTTTTAATTAATAATATAGAATGATAGCAAAGGTTTACATGAAAAGTTGATTATTAACTTAAACAATTTAATTATTAACAACTACTGCATGCACTATTAATTATCCCGACCACGTTATTACCTTAAATTGTTAACAATTGTTGCCAGTTTTATTAAACAACCCTTCCCGAGCTATTATAACACCTCTTCACACAACGCAATCAAAAATACATTAGCCATAACGAGGTACAGCGCAACTTACCAAACATAAAGGGTCTTGGCGATTCAATGTAATAGGTAGTCTAGCAACGACAGACGAGAGAGACGACGACAATCGAGAAGTCACTCGTCGCAACGACAACAAACGAGAGATCAGTCGTGACGACGACAAACTGAGACCAGGCGCAACAACGGTGGACGGAAATGAGGAGTCACCAACTCAGGGGCACGACGACGAACGGGAACGCAACGAAAGTTTACAGCGAGGGGTCACCAATTTGGGGGCGCGACGGCGACGACTAGTGTCGAAGCGGTTTTAGGGTTGGGAGGACGACATGGGCTCGAAAATATATATCCACGCGCATATGTTTTTTTTTCGGCAGTTTCCCAAAAATAATTACTATTAGTTAATTTTTTACTCTATTCCCGTCTTACCCTTCCACGTTTCTGTTTGGTAGTTGGGTAATGATTACTAATGACTCTCTCTCCTTCTCTTATTGGTTGACAAGGGTTTAAGATTTTCCTTAAGATCTAGGCCTTAAGGGCCTGATCTAACCCGCAAAAATAGGTCCCCATTTATGGCAACTAGCACAGGGCCCGACCCGTTGGCCAGAAGAATTTTTTCGAGAAATATGGTATATAATAACGGATATAATAGATGATTTGAAATGTATTAAATGATTGTTTTCTATCTTAGTTATGCACATAACATTTTTGAAAGTGATCCAACTATCCATAATGTATTTAGAACTCCACGAAAAGAGAAAAAAATATATAATATAAGCATTACATATAATTATTGAATGAAAAAAAGAATATAACTAATAGTCATTCATTACTTAATTAAACTATATAGTTGAATATTACAGTTGCTTCTCATAATACATACATAATCAACCTTTATGATGAAAGAAAATGTCTCATAGAGGTACACCCTTTAAGTTTTTTCCAATAGAGAGCATTCTTTTTTACCACACTATTGGTAATGAATCTAAAGTTGGTTGATTTGAAATATATAAGCATGATGCTAAGTTGTCTCTCATAGTTAGTTGGACAATGTGATGTGTACGGACTTTCAAATTATTCTCAGATCGCAGACATGTCTAGCAACAATGTAGTAATTTTCATGCAACAAATATTTTTTCATGAAATAATTCAATAAATAAAAACGTATGAAAATAATATTACATGAAAGATATGTTACTCATTAAGTTGATGAATGAGCGAGGGTATGAGTAGCATACATTTATTTTAAAAATATAGAAGTTGTGAAGTGTCTTTTGTGTTGCATTAAATTGCATATTCTCATTATCGCTAACTGACTTATGTTTTTTTTGCAATAGATAGTTCAAAATGTGCTTTAAAACTTTTGTTTCCACCAATGTAAAAGAATTGTTTGAAACAAAAGATTGTAAAATCTTATAAAAAAAGTTGGTAGTATAGTATTTTATAATGAAGTCATAATTTAACTGTGGTTCAACTGTTTCCTATTGTTAAATATCACCTATCGATTTAGCCTATGATGTGAAGTTTTATGGTCTAATTGTCGGTACATACAATATTTCAATACAAATTTTAAATAAAATATCACTAAAATATTGACATTATCAAATACTCCTTAAATCTCATAAATTACAATAATCATATTAAGGAAAAAATCTTTCAAATGATAATATTGATTTAGGATTTTAAATTGAAATAGAAAAATATGTCAAATATAATGTCATCTCCTAAAATAAATCTAAACTCAACATAATAAGGCAAAAAATATCTACTAATCAAAACAGAATGACAATTATTTCACACTACCTCATTTTCCTCATCTTTTAAATGTGTCATCTCACTCTTTATTTGCGTTGCACTTTGTTTTTCCATTTGTTCTTCCATCTCTCTCTCAACTTTGTAGCTCACAACTCTCCCTCTTTCCCCTTCCTCTTTCTTCCCACCGCCTGGAATCGCGAGAAACCTATAAACAACTCAATTACTTCTCCAATTTTGCGTTCGAAATGCTTCTTCTCCATTCACAGTCGATAGTGTGAATCAGAGCACCTGAAGCCTAGCGAATAGATAGTCGCTTTTTCATCGACGAAGCAAAGTAGCTTGATAGCTTGTGAATAAACTAATTCTTAAAAGTGATAAAAAGCAGAACTAGATAAACCAATCGAGTGAGTGTATAGTTAGTTTATCGCTTAAAGACTTAAACCATTGTATTTATATAAACAATAAAAATGCATATTTAGGTTCATCTTCACTTTACATGTATTTGTCGTACAAATTCATTACACATAAAAATGATTTTGAACCGATGTCATATCAAACTAAATCTCATCTTATGATTATTGGATCCATGTCAGATTAGCAAAAGGTCAACCGGGCTTAAAATTAATATTAATTTCAGAATTATATATCACTTTCAAAATGTTCAATACTCCAAGTCAATATGCAATATTCAATATGCAAACAAATTATATATGAGTTTCAACCCTTTCTCAAAAAATTTAGACAAAAAAATCCTTCCCCCTCACTCACATTTGCAAAGAAATACTAAATCTCAATTTCTTCTTCACTTTACTTGCTTCTAAAGTTATTATTGACGTTGTTTGTTAATACTGCAAGCTGTAAAAAAGAATTTTCAACTATTAAGTTAATCAAGAATGAATTTATAAATGAATTTTTATTTGTATACATTGAAAAAGGTTTGAGTCTCAAAATAAACAATAATGTATTTTATAAACCTTTTAGAATATGAGCCGTCACACGTTGATGTGAGAAACTACTCATTAATTCAAATGTTATATGTTATTTTTAGAATATCTTATTTTATTTATATCAAATGATATATTTCTCCATAAAACATGAGTTCACCAATATAGACTGTGTGGTGCTCGCACTTGTGTGTGAGACCTTGAGGTTTAAATCTAGTACGACCCATGAAGCATTCATGCTTGTACATGGCCAATCCATATACATTGTCTTCACGGTTAGATCGACCATGTGCCTAGGTATAGTTATATTCATTGTAATAATTATGTTTCTACCTATTCAAAACACCAAGATAAAAACAGTCATAAATGCACCAAGTATTCGATTTTGACTACCTAATGAAATACTACATTTGAATGAACTACAACTGATGTCACAAATAATAAGTATATATCTAAATCATACATAAAATATTTCAGACATCACAAATATTAAGATTAAATTAATTATTATAAAGAGTAAAAATTGTATAATGAGGTTAATTATAACTCATTTATATGTTAATGCCCTATAAATTGATCAACACATCAGATCCAAAACTGACAAAATGAACATCACATTAAACTCGATATTGTCTCATTATTGTCGGGTCCATTCATGCATGATTAGGGAGTTTAACGTTTAGCAGTTAACCGGGCTAAAATTTTAGAGAACCAGTCACCTATAGTTTGTACAAAATATTATTGTTTAGTATATGTTCTGAAATTCATATTAATTAAAGAATTCTGCATCGCTTTTGCATATTCAATTGGCAACCCGATATGCAATATTTCAAGCAATTATATTTGTGTTGCAATTTTGAGATCACCCGTCATTTTATAGGTTATAAAAATTATAAATCACGTATTAAACTTTGCTTTTCAAAAGATTTATAGGCTAGCTAACCGTAAAAAGTACTCTGCTTTTCAAATCTTCGCTTAGTGCATTTATGAAAACTAAACAAATTTGTTTAGTGTAATTGGTTATGATTATTGTTTTTGTTTGAAGAGACCATGGTTCAAATCTTGATATTAATACTTTTTCATATGAAGTAGATAATAATTGTGATGACAAAAATACTCTTCCTACTTTCACTCTCGCTTCACGAAATTTGAAATAGAAAATCTTAAAACATTGAATATATCTTATAGAAAGAGCTTCTTCAACCAAGTAGGAAAGGTATTTTACCTGAAATTATTATAAATTATAGAAAGTGATAATTGTGAAATCGGAACTCAAGTAACATTGATTCAATCAGTAAATAATAAATTGTATGTGTGGTTCAGTTAGACAAAATACATGTGTAGCCAAAACATTGATCTTTGTGACAGATATAATAATTTTTTGTCACAAATCTATACATAATATAAAGATATATTGGGCATTATGACGAAAAAGATCTTTCTAGAATCACTCTTCGTTTTTCAATTTTATCATTATATTATGTGTAGATTTATCATAAAAAATGATTATACTCGTCACAAAGGTCCATATTTTTATTACACTTCTATATTTTGTCTGAACTAAATAACACATACAATTTAATATTAATGTTTGAATCAATACTACTTGAATTTCGATTTCAAAACTATTATCTTTCTATAAAATATAAATAACTTAAGATAAAATATAAATATAGAAGCATCATCACCAAACATATTCCTAGAGTTCAATCAAAGAAATAACAATAAGTAAAATGTAGCATAGTTGGTTATAATGCTCTTTTTTCTTTCAAGTGACCAAGGTTTGAACTCCAATGATAACATTTTTAATATATAAACATGAACTGGGTGCAATGACAAAAATGATCTTCCTATAATCACTCTCAGGCCATAAAATTTGAAATGGGAAAATTCCAACCCATGTTTTGCCTTTATGTATTGTGTAGATTAGCAAGTGTGATGTTTATTTGACTAAAAGCAAATTCGGTAACTCTTAGTTATCTATGACACCGGGATGTATATTTTGAGTTCATTTTACTATCTAAAATGTGCATTATTTTGTTAGGATAGTATGATATTTTTTCCTAAGAGATTATGTGATTTTATTGGAGTACCAAATCAAATAGTACATTAATAAATGATGAAAACTTGTTGTTGTTTCCATTGAGTTGTGAATTTGTACAAAACTGAGCTTATCTAGGCTCGGCCATTACAACCCTATTGTCACTTACAAGTGAAGCTAACAACAAAACATAGCTAACTAATTAATTAACTCCACCAATTATAGTTAACAACCAATAGGAAAAGGACAGACCACAAATGTACAATGGTAACAATGGGAATAAAAGAATAAGTGGGGCGACGTCGTGCATGACTTCTTTAAGCAGCATCAAAAGAACTTTGTCTTAATGTTAGACCTCGGTTATATGTTGCTAACTTCCAACTTGCCAAGCAAGAAATGGAATGTATGTTGATTCATTCCCATCTAAGAAGACATGAGTCACTGTAACAATTTTGTCAATGATGTGGTGTTTGGTCAAGTGTCAGTCAACCTAGTATGCACCTAAATATCCTTTAAGTTGTAGGTTAGCGTCAAACTTAAATAGAAGGCCCTGAGTAGGGTGTGTTTTGACTTTTGAGGTACTTGAACACATGATGTATTGCCTGAAAATGTTGGTATGTTTGTGCCTATTGATACAGAGATAATTGTTGTAAAACATAATTGATATCAAGCCTTGTAGTAGTAATGTACTGAAATTCTTCCAACAACCTTTTGTAAGAAGTGCAAGATGTTAATGAACTATCAGCATTTGCAAATAACATAGCCTTCCTATAAATTGGTGTCAATGTTGGTTTGCAATTAAGGAAACTTGATTCTGTAAGCATATCCAAATAGTACTTCTTTTGAAAAGAATTTTATCAATTTCAAATCCCACGAAATATCTCAAGGTTCTGAAGTCCTTGCTATTAAACCATTTAGCCAGATGTTGCTTGGCTCTTGTAATCGGTGCATATCATTCCTTGCAATGATAATGCCATTTACACAAACAAGCATAATCAAAATAATTACATCTTGTATTAAACTAAACATGGAACAATCTGCTTGTGATTGCTTAAACCAATCTTGATTAATGGAGCACTAATCTTATAACTAATTGCCTCCTAGCTTGTTTCATCCCATACATGGATATTTTTTTAACAAACAAGCTTCTTTGTGTTCTAAAGGTTTGACTTCTAATCCTCTTGGAATTTCCATATAAAAACCTCACCAAAATCTTCATGAAGAAATGCATTACTTATATCCATCTGATGTAGATGCCAATTCTTAACTATTTGCAACTGCTAGTAGAGTCTTTGTTGTGTTAATTTTGACAAATGGAAATAAGGTGCATATAAAATCAAATTTTGGGATTTGTGAATATCGCTTGGCAAAAGTCTGGCTTTATATCTTTCAACACTTCGATT
Organism: Linum trigynum; assembly: GCA_964030455.1. NCBI lineage: Eukaryota > Viridiplantae > Streptophyta > Magnoliopsida > Malpighiales > Linaceae > Linum > Linum trigynum. The sequence continues at coordinate 37,893,475 of OZ034820.1, forward strand.
TGGGTTGACTTTCATCTCAAAACAAGAAAACTCATCCATGTCCCACTGGTTAACTTTCTGGAGGTAAAGTCACAATGTCTCAGGAATGATTTTCAATCATAACACCCAATCTTGCCTTTAACTTCCCTCTTCCAACAAGGATGTTGGATGGCTTCCTTGTGAGATTTTGATTGGACAATACAAAGTTAACTGAGATAAGAGAATTGGTATGTTGGTGATAGATTTTGGTGTGAAACGAAATTGGCTAGGGCATGAGGGCTTTACTTTTCTTTTCCTTATTTCCACCAACTGTCGGGACTTTACTTTTCCATCACCCTACTAGCCCATGGATCGAGTTATCTCTCATGTTGAAGCACATAACTAAAAGCATCACCTATGACGGGCATAGGCTTCGGTGTCAATAAGTTAATTCGAACTTGTTCATAATTCTCATTCGAGTAATTTATGAATATTATAACATAATCGTCATGTATAAAACCTTTCAAGGTGTTAAAAGCCGCAGTAGAAGGGCAATCAACAACTAAATATGGACAAGATACCACTATTCTATAATGCATATACTCTTCCCACATAGTATTTAGTTTGGTAAAGTATTCATGCACACTACGAGTACATTCTTTACATAAGTGAATCAAAGCTTGTAAATATGCAAGTCTACAAGGAAAACTTTTGGTTAACACTGTTAAGCTTTTTTTCTTTTACTATAACATTGATAATTCTATTTACAAAATGATGAATACATTGAAATAGAGCGGTAGATGTAACAACCTAAAATTTGATTGACATTCAATCATGATTAAATTCACAAATGCAATGACCATTAGATAAGAGAACTCAGTCACATATAAAAATGTTGTAGTATGTTTATGAGCAGGGGCTGACCTAGGGCAAGGGGAGGGGTGTCGTCCGACACCCCTCCGCTCGAAAATTTTGTGAAAGACCTCCATTTTTTCGGTACAAAATTTTTTAATTTGGAACTTCCGACACCGCTCTAATAATTATAAGCGACACACTTTCATTATATGACAATAGTTTTAATGTTATAAAGTTATTCGTCATAATTAGTAATTAACAATAATAAGTAAAATCAAATAAGCATGCTTGTTTTAAGTAACCCACAACCCAACTTAACTTATTGATTTGTAGTTAATAGGTGAATTGCCTATATTTATGGGAGATTGTGGTTTGATTTTGGTTAATTTGATAGAACTAGAGAAAAAATGCTAATGATATTACTTAGGCATACTTTGTTTTTTCTAAAATAGCCGATTGGTAGCAAACTAATTTATTTTAATTTAATTTGATTTTAGAAGTAGGTTGATTCTCTTTAGTTGAGTGACTAATTTATGAATGATTATGTAGTTGTGTGTATGGAAAAAGGTTTGATTTGCAACATAAACGATGAATATATTTTACAAAAATCTCAAATATGAAAAATCGTCATAATTCGTAGTAAACATGAGGTTGTGAACTTATAAATAAATTTCCAGTAATTTATATTAAATTTTTATTTCATTATCTTAATTTTTATAATTTTTATCGGCGACACCCCTCTTCAATAATCCTGGGTCCGCCATTGTTTATGAGTATATATTAAGTTGGTGACCTCAGGAATATGATAGGTTGATATGTGATGTAATAATTGGTTTAGTAAAAATAACCCAATATTACCTACAAACTTAGTGCGTTATATTATAATAAGTTGGTGCACAAGACTTTTGTACATGAGTATGAGGCATCTTAAGAATAAAATGGATTTTCTTGATTGGAGTAACAATACCTCAAACGCTAACCACTAATGAACAAAACTAACAAAGTTAATCAACTGACACTTGAGTTTTGTATCTTGGAAGAGAGCAAAATGCTTAAAGGGTTTTTAGGCGGAGTTCATATATGTAGAAAACGAGTGAGTAGAACATTGATGGTGGTTGTTGAGAATTGATATAGAGTGGAGGGGCACATCCGGAAAGATACTACCTTTTGAGTAAGGCAGTTGGTGGCTCGACTGAGATGTTGCAACACAAGCAAACACATTGAGTTCGAATGTAACTAGTCAGCTCTGTTAGTTAGAAAACCAATATGATTGAGTTCTAAATAACTTAGTCAAATAATGCACTATCTGAAAATAAAACGGCAAGGGAAGAAGGGGTACATGGCTCTGAAGGTTGACATGGAAAAGACCTATGATAGAGTCGAATGGCCCTTTCTTCTTGCAGTTTTGGATAAGATGGGGTTTAATTCTGTCTGGCAAGGATGGATACATGAATGTCTTCGATCCTCCTCTTTCTCGGTTTTGATGAATGGTACACCTTAGGGTTATTTCTCTGCCTCTAGGGGCCTTCGTCAGGGGGATCCGCTCTCTCCGCTCCTGTTTGTACTCTGCACGGAGGGGTTTGCAGCCCTACTCCGAAAGGCGATTATGGAGAAAAAATTAGAGGGCGTGAAAGTAGCTCCTCGTGCTCCAAGGGTCTCGCACCTGTTCTTCGCGGATGATTCTTATCTATTTTTGCGAGGTTCTATGCAGGAGTGTGAGAATTTAATTGAGGTGTTGAATGAATATGAGAAAATAAGCGGTCAACGCGTTAATTTGGAGAAGTCGGCGGTGTGCTTTAGTAAGAATATTTCCACGCCAGATCAGGAGTTCTTGGCCACGATTCTAGGGGTTGGTGCAGTGGGGGTCCACGATAAATATCTGGGGCTTCCAACACTGGTTGCTCGATCCAAAATGGCTACGTTCAGATATTTGGAGGATAAACTCCTAGATAGACTTCAGGGGTGGAAACAAAGGACATTGTCGTGGGAAGCTAAGGAAACATTGATTAAATCCATAGCGTTGGCTCTTCCCCTCCATGTTATGTCTTGTTTCCGTCTTCCTCTGGCTCTTAGTCGTCTTTTAGATAAGCATGTGGCCCGCTTCTGGTGGGGTGCTGAGGACGGTTCTCCCAAAATTAGATGGGTGTCCTGGCGTAACATGTGCAGGAGTAAGCATGATGGCGGGATGGGATTTCGCCAGTTTGAACATTTCAACCAAGCTCTGTTAGCTAAGATAGGCTGGCGTATTCTCAATGAACCTCAATCACTTATTGCTCAGATTTATAAAGGCAAGTATTTCCCTCAAGGGTCCTTCCTGATTGCGACTGCTAGATCTTGTCCCTCTTGGGGGTGGCAAAGTATTCTGCATGGGCTTCAGTTATTGGAGAAGGGTTTGAGATGGCAAGTTGGGAATGGCCAATCGGTCGCCCTCCTTCATGATAATTGGATTCCTAGTTGCCAATTTGATCCCCCAAGCTATAATCTGCGGATCTTGCCAGAGGGGGGGGGGGGGTACCCCTTGGTGGCGGAGGTTATTTGTGAGGGAGGAGGGAGGTGGTCTGATGAGAAGCTCAGTCAATGGTTTGACCCACCTACTTGTAAGGCTATTAAAGCGATTCCTCTTCCATGTTGGGACGTGCCGGATAAGCTTCTCTGGCATTTTACGGGCGACGGGGTCTTCTCGGTTAAGTCGGCCTATCACTTGGCTGTTGATTTGGACAGGAGGAGGAGTGGGTGGTGATCCTCGGTTAGCTGGATGGATAAGTCGAGTTGGATTAGAGTTTGGGAGGCGAGTATTCCCCCGAAGTTGAAGGTTTTTGTTTGGAAAATTCTTAATCGGGCTCTGCCGACTATGGAGGCGCTTATTGAGAAAAAGGTCCAGGTGCTACCTCGGTGTCCAGTTTGTTGGGATGGCCCAGAGACAATGGAACACCTGTTCCTTTATTGTCCGGTGGCCCGGGCCCTCTGGGATTATTCTGGTCTGGAGTACTTGGGGGAGGGTTTGCATCGGCATACTTTTCCTTTGTTTCTCAAACGTCTGTTGGGTTTGATCCCTCAGCCGGCAGTGGTTATGGCTGTTGTTGCCATCCTTTGGAGGATCTGGCGATCTCGGAATCGGGTAGTCTTTGAAGGCAAACAATTTGGGATCCCGGCACTCATGCGCCAGTTTAATCAGCAGTATGAGGAATGGACGGACCTACCAGCAGACCAGGTACCGAGGACGCCGATCCCTATAGTACAATCTACACCACAAGTGGGAGATTCTCATTTGGTTTGCATGTGGGATGGAGCTACTAAGGGTGGGTCGCATTCGGCTGGTGGGATGGTTTTTTTTTACCCAGCGCGGACACTCCTTCTGGCTAGAGGGGTTCAGTTTGCTCAAATGGATGTTCCTGGAGTGATGGAGTTGCTTGTTCTGAGGGATGCTATTATGTGGTGTATCGAGCCAGGTTTGTCGGAAGTCCGTTTTGAGGGCGATGCAAAGGTGATTATTGACTTAATCAAACCAACACGAGAGATAGCTGGTTGGGCGCTGTTCTGGAAGAGGTTGCTCATTATTTGCGTACTCAGCCTGGCTTTAGTGTGCGTTTTGTAGGTCGGGAAAACAATAGGGTAGCTCATTTGGTAGCTAGGAAAGCCCTCTCTTTGTATCCGACTATGAGTCGCTTCTTTGATTTCCAGACCTGGCTGATTTCCAGGATGTAACTGTCTATTTTTTCGATCAATATATGATATCTTTTGGCAAAAAAAAAAATAACTTAATCAAATTATATCTATAAACAAAATCCGAAGCCAACCAAATTCGAACCAAACAAATGACAATAGCGATGTGAGGTCTCATTTTCTTCTAATCTTTTACTATCTTCAGTGAGCTTCCAGCCTTCCACATTTCATTAATACTTCAATATGGGTATATATATACTTTTTCAAACACCCTTCCTTTCCTTTCGTTTCACACAATCTCAACAAAGAAGTGTCTAAAGTTTTAGCAAACATACTTAAATGGGTCCTTGATGACATCATTGTGGAAAACCAGAGTGCCTTTGTTCCAGGGAGGCTAATTACGGATAATGTGATCATTGCTTTTGAGTATTTCCATACAATGTCACAGAAAAGACAAGGAAAGGCTGGTTACATGGCTGCTAAGTTGGATATTACAAAAGCTTACGATAGGGTGGAGTGGGATTTTCTGGAAGCAATCATGGAAAAACTAGGTTTTGCAAGGAGGTGGATTGACCTGATCATGAACTGCGTTTCAACAGTTTCATTTTCAATTCTTGTTAACAGTCATCCCTCAGAAACTTTTTTCCCCTCACGAGGGCTGAGGCAGGGAGACCCTATTTCCCCTTACCTGTTCTTACTAGTGGCCGAGGGACTTTCAGGCCTAATCACAAAAGCAGAAAGGGAGAAACAGATAAGTGGGATCAAAGTGAAAAGAGGTGCTCCAGTGATATCACATCTCCTTTTTGCTGACGACAGTATCCTATTCACAAAGGCTACCAAGCCAGAGTGTGAAAAATTGAAGCAAATATTAACCCTCTATGAGGCAAAATCAGGACAGCAGGTGAACCTAGTGAAGTTAGAACTGTCGTTCAGTCCAAACATAAAGGAGGACACGAGGAATCAATTAGCAGCTATTCTGGGAATGAAAGTAGTGGAATCCCATGAAAATACTTAGGCCTACCAACTAGAATTGGACGGGAAAAGAAAGCTGTCTTTAGCTACTTGGTGGATAGGGTTAGACAGAAGGTCAAACATTGGAAGAGTAAATTGCTTTCAGTGGGAGGCAAGGAGATTCTTATTAAATCTGTGGCCCAAGCACAAATGACTTATGTCATGTCACTATTTCAGGTCCCTATTGGGACTCTGAAGGAGATACAAAGCATCATAGCAAACTTTTGGTGGGGGCAACAAGAGGAGGAGGGGAGAACCCATTGGTTGAAGTGGGAGGAGCTCTGCAAACCTAAAAAATATGGTGGAATGGGATTTAAGGATGCTGCTGGGTTCAATCAGGCTCTACTGGGCAAACAAATTTGGAGGATCATATCCAGACCAAACTCACTGGTTACGAGAGTCCTCAAAGCAAAGTACTTCCCAAATAGGGATGTAATGGAAGCAGAAGTGGGGAGTAATTCGAGTTTCTTGTGGAGAAGTTTAATGAGTTCGAGAAGTCTAGTTGCTAAAGGATATAGATGGAGGCTAGGGAACAGAAGCAGTATCGATATCTGGTTGGATAGATGGGTACCAGCAGCTAAAGGTTACAAAATCCAAACCCCTATGACCCCCATTGGTGACACAACCTCAGTTGCTGAACTCATTGATTTTGATACAAACTGCTGGAACCTAGGGCTGATACAGGAACACTTTCATTTGGAGGATCAGAGGAATATACTGAAGATCCCCATCCCCGTGGAGTTAACCAGAGATGAAAGAGTATGGGGCCTAGAGAAAACAGGGGACTACACAGTGAAATCTGCCTACAAACTATGGTTTAATCGAAATGAAGAAGAGATAGGGGAAATCTACTCCCCAGTCAACTGGGAAAGGCTATGGAAGCTTAATCTCCCTCGGAAGGTTAAGGTGTTTGCATGGAAATGGGTGCGCAATATCCTCCCCACAGGAGCAAAGATTGTGTCCAGAATTCAAGAAGGAAATGAGGAGTGCCCTTTTTGTGGTCTATCGGAGACTCAGAGACACATTTTCCAGGACTGTGATTGGGTACAGAGGGTGTGGAGACCTAGTTCGTTAATCCCTATGTTCAAGAAGGGTCAGGGCATTACCTCGGAGGAATGGATGTGCGAACTACAGGAGAGGGCCACAGATGAGATGCTGGAACGGTTCTTGGTGGCACTGTGGTTTACATGGGATCAAAGAAATTGTCAACTGTGGAACAAACCAAAAATGGAAGAATGGGAAATAATTGGGCGGGCGGAAAGGTGGATCGATGAGTACCAGGAAGCCCAACAGAGAAGAGAGACCCACACCGGCGGAAAGCGAGAGAAATAGAGTCCATCGACTTTGGCAGAGCTCACCATCAATGTTGATGTGGCATGCTTTTCGGATCTTGGGACGGTATTGGGGGTGATTGTTCGCACCAGAGCTGGGGATCTTCGACTAGCGGCTGTCAAGCGATCGCACCGACAATGGGACCCGGAGATGGCAGAAGCGATGGCGGTCGATTTTGCGGTGGAGCTGGCGAGACGTTTCCATTTCTCCGATGTGGAGATCCAGATGGATTGCATGACGGTGAAGCGGCTCATCAAGGGGGAGAGTGATACACAGCTGGAATTGGGCCGGGTTTGCAACGAAATCAAAGGGAAAGCGGCTGGCTTGGGCCACTTTCGATGGGTGCATGTGGAACGCAAATGGAACGAGCCGGCCTATTTTTTAGCCCATTGGGATTGTGGTTGGGAGAGAGAGATGATTTGGGTTGATAGTCCACCAAATTCTCTTGTTACTCTGATCCTTAAGGATATTCATGTACCTAATCCCATTTAATTAATAAAAGCAGGTCGTTTACTTCAAAAAAAAAAAAAACAAAGAAGTGTCAAATTATGCTTTTGAGAAACGTTTTAATCGCCCTCTCCCTATAAAGTTGGAGGATTGTATCCACTTGCCTACTTGGATGTGGGGCATTAACGTGTCCCTGTTTAGGTCACCTAATTTTTTTTTTTTTTTACAAAGGGCAATGAAATTCCATTACTTGAGGCTGAAGCCAACTGTTACAGTAGTGGGGAGATTACATCAATAATATGAATCCATTCAATAGGGAGAGTCTTTTTAGCACACGATCTAGCAACCCAGTTTGCTTTGGCGTTGCGTTTCCTATTGATGAAATCAAACTTGACCCAGGGGTGGGACATGATGAGGTTCTTGATGTGGTCGATCCAACCCGCTGCTCTCCATGGCCATTCTTCAGTCGGATTATGAAGAGCTTTGATCAGTGAAAGGCAATCCAATCTGACCAGGCAAGGTGCTGAAAGCTCCGCAACTAGGCGAAATCCCTCCCAAAGTGCCTTCGCTTCAGCTTCAAGTGGGGAAGAACAACCATGGCTATTCGTCACTACGACGCCATACGCCGCCTCCTGGGAATCGCCAAAGAACGATCTGTCACAGTGTATCTCAAAGTCATGAGTACTCGGCGGTGGTGTAGTAAGATTTGGGGGTGTGGTGTGCTGAGTAAGGGAAGAAGATCCAACTTTCTTCTTAGGGCAGGTGCTCCATTGATGATGAGAAATCTGTGCTCTGGAAATAGTAACTGGTGGCCACGGTAAAATGTTTGAGAAGATACGATCATTTCTGGCCTTCCATGTCTGCCAAAGTAAGAAAATGATCCTTTGTATTGTGGTGATAGAGTATCTATCTCGAAGAGAGTCGAGCCAATCCAATATGTTGGTGAGGGGAGGGGGGTGTTCAGATTGGGCCATTCCCGATTCCAACCTTCTGCAGCGTGAGGGCACAGGAAGAGACAGTGATGGATGGACTCAGAAGGAGAGTTGCACAAGGGACATACCTTAGAGGGGGAACATCTTCTATTAAACAGGTTCTCCTTGGATGCCAAGGCATTTTTCGAGCATCTCCAGATAAAAAATTTCAGTTTCGGAGGGAGAGATAAGCTCCACAGCCATCTCCATCTTTCCTTAGCCATTTCTGGGAAGGGGTTCACGCTCCCCTGTGCTCCTCGTATTTGATTATGGAAAAGGTGGAAGGCAGACTTAACAGAGAATAAGCCTTGATCCGAGAGTCTCCATGCCCAGAAATCTTCCATCGACGGAGGGCCAATCGGGGTAGCAATCGTTAGTTGGAGCTCGCCCGGTTCTAGAAATTGTTCGAGGATATCGAGTTTTCACTCTCTGGATACAGCATCAAAGAAATTATCGACACTGTCATAGCAGTTACTCGCGCCAGGAGTGAGTGTTCCGGCTCGATAGAACCGCCAGGGATCCTGGAACATCTTTGTAGAGTTACCTCTCCCGATGACTCGGATCACCCCCTGTTTCATCCAATTCTTAGCTTCACAAATGCTCGCCCAGATCCAAGATGCTTTACATTCTTTTTTAGCTGACAAGAAGTCTGACCGAGGGAAATAGATGCTCTTCTGAACTCTGGCCCAAAGTGCCTCAGGGTTTTTTAGCAGCCTCCAAGCTTGTTTGGCAAGGAGAGCCATGTTGAAAGTATGAAAGGGTCTGAACCCAAGACCTCCTTCCTCTTTGGGGGCATAAAGCACGTGTCCTGCTCGCCAGTGGATTGTTTTTTTTTTGTCATGCTACCTCCCCAAAATAAATTCCTAAGCATGGCATCCATTCTATTTGTGGTGGCACGAGGAAGAAGAAATAAGCACATGATGAAAGATGGTAAGGCTTGAAAAACCGCTTTAAGTAATGTTTCCTTTCCTCCGGGAGATAGCAGAAGGCTTTTCCATGCCTCACTTTTGGCTTCCATTCTTTGTAGGAGGAATTGAAAGGTTTCTTTTTTTGATCTGCCCTATTCAGTCGGAACTCCGAGGTATTTGGAGTGACCGTTGATTGCTGCAAAGCCACTGGTCTGCAAAGCCACCGTTTAGGTCACCTAATTCGCGGGGCTGTGGTCGTCGCTCCCGCTTTGGCGCGGCAAAACGCGATTTCTTAACAATTTTTTAAAATTCACGAATTATAATTTTGCAGAGCGCGGATTATTTTCATAAATCCGCGAATCATCTGAACATCAAGAAGCTTGTTGCTGGAATTCATACATTCTCTCTTGCCGAACTGTTTTGTGAAATCAAACAATCGATAAGATAATACAAAGGAGAATAGAAGGAGGTCAAAGCATATTGAGGATGCATGCCGACGGAGGGCAATAGATCCAGGAGTCGATGCCTTGTAATCGTTTGAACAAGGATTTGCCTTTGTTGGAGAACATTACCCTCGATTTGCCCAAAATTCACTAGTAACGGCGCCGACCCCCCTTTCCGCGATTGAATCTCCAGTGACTGCATGCAGCTAGTATATCCACACGAGAAGTCAATCTTTGGGATAAGTAACAAGAGATTGTTTGAATGAGGTCTGTCAAATGGCCTCTAAACTGAATTTAGGGAGATCTACATGAGTTCTCTAACTTTGGAACTCTGCTATTTACAGAGCGAAGCGGAAGAAGAAGCTAGAAGACAGAGGGGGGTTTTCCGATTTTTCCTCGACAAATAATTGGGTTTGTGGGGTGGATAAATGGCACATTTAATTTCATTTTCTTTGAGTATAAAGCTAAAACTAAGGCCAGGTAAAATAAAATTTGCGATTTCTTTATTAGGCTTTTAAAGTTTTTTTTATTCTCCCTCACCAAGATTTTTTAAAGCTATTAAATTACTAAAATTTATTTTATTTTATTTTTACGGAGGGTTGTAGTAGTATTTTGAAAAAAAATATGTTAGTAGATATTATAAATTATTATAATATTGACGCTCTTTTGATGCTCTCAAATTATAATTCTCAAACAATATACGCTCTTGCGCTCCTGTTCCCGCTCTCGCTCTCGCTCCCGCTCCGCGGATCGGTAAGCTAAGTCCCTGTCTTGTCTCCAAATTTCCATGCTGTAGCCAACCAAAAATATGATTCAATAATGAAAGGAGCAAATAAAACCAACGGGAGATATATAAAAAAATTGGGTGAAAATTACAAAAATTCAAAATTACAAAACCATATGTGTAGTTCAACTAATGATTCAAAATTTATTGAAGATAAAGAGGGGTGGGATTGATAATTATGCAATTCTCTGTTTATTTATTTATTATTATTTTTTAATTGGCATGTATTCAATAATTAATCAAGTTCAGGGGTTACAGGGCTATCAGCTAAAAGTTGAGGTAAAAAAAATTTAAGGGACTAGTAAACCAAATTTTTGCCTTCTCTGGACGACAACACACTCGTGCCATCGCGTGAACACTCTCATTTCCTTGCAGATCCTATAATCTCCATCAAACATTTCCATCCTCCATTGCTAGCTCTCTAATTTCATCACAACTCTCTGTTTATTTTACGGACACAAAATTCCTAGAAGAGAGGGGAAGGCTTTTGACCAATCAAATGTTACTTTTTCTAATATTTTAATTGTTCTTAATTAGTCACTTCACATTTGTTTTAATTTGTACTTTTTTTTCATAGAAATAATGCGTTAATTAAGATATACACGTTGATATTCATTTTGCTATTTTTTGAGTAAAAAAACTCTTCAAAACACGTGTGATTTTAATATTATCATTATCATTTCATTATGATATGACAGTCCTATGATGATATATTTCCTTCATTTAACTCATAAGTTTTAAAAATTGTATAGAAAGAACTCATTAATTATGATCTACACATGAAATCCATTTTGTTATTGTTTAAGCCTGGAATGTTCCAGGCGGTTGAGTGCAGGGCAAGCAAGACGTTTGTTCCAGATGAAGGGCGCACTCCAATTCCTGCAAAACAAGGGTCCGTGGGCGGTTCCCCGGACACTCTCCGATGCTTAAGTTAGAGAGAGAAGTAAGAAAATGTTGTTTAGGTTCAGATAGAGAGAGAGTAGTTGAGTTACCATTAATGTCGATACCAGTGTATTTATAGTCAGCCAGCCTAGGTATGAGGCATTTAATGCCATGTCAGGCGGCCTAAGCACACTTGACTTTACCTGGACCGCCTACGGCGGGCATTAAATGCCCAGTCCTGCTGTGCACGAGGATAGAATCCTAGGGAGATCCGTCTTCCTGACACCAACGGTCTCTTGTGTCAGCCAGCCTACTTTCCGTCACTTCATAGGGCGGCCGCCTGTGGTGTCTCTTTTCCCCATGCCTCCTCAGGTTTCGCTCTTTGACTTGGTCCCTTCCTTGTGGGCTTAGCCTCTGTCTCCTTGTGGGCTTACACGGACCTCTTAGGCCCAACACCGCTTAACTATGAGCCCAACAATTGCCCTTTAGTCGTGAAAAGCTGCGGGTTTTGGCGGCTACATGTTTGCTCTTTGATAGTTAAGCGGTTCTGGGTTCAACAAGCACCTGCCCTTTGCCCCTGGCCGCCAAAAGATGGGGGTTGTCAGTTATGCGTTCCGCTGTTCTTAATACTCGGCGTCCTCGACACCCTCTTAACTTTGACGAACGTTCTCGCTGTGTTCTTCCCTCAGGGCATGAAGTGTATGTATTCACGCCTCTAAGCGGTTTTTCATGAGCGCTGTGCGAGCGCTGTCCACCCCCCTGCAAATCGTGCCCGAAGTCCCACGGTCCAACATTTCTTCTAAGCGGTTATCTCGAGCATGCTTGCGGGTTGCATCCTTTAGTTACTCCAGGCTTGTGCGGTTCATACGGTGGTCGGTTCGGATTCCGCGGAACGCTCCGCCACTGCATGTTGCGCCACGTGTCCGTTCTCGGAACCCGAGCCTCTGACAGCGGGCAGCCTCACGTCCAATCACCTGCCCGCATTTTTGAAATCCTTAGACTAGGGTTTCCCCTCGGTCACTGAACCGTCGCTTCACCTGCCCCCCTTCGTTTCCTATTTAAACTCGTTCTCCCCCTCAGATCATTCACATCCTGATTTCGTTTCTTCACATCAGCCAAAATTGCTCGTTGCTCCCGATTCTCCCTTTCTTCCTATTTGCGAGATAATTCTTCTTTGTCGCCGGCGTGAACGGATTTCCTCAAGAAACTCCGACGTAAACAGAAGCGAGCCAAAAGAAAGTCCCAGTTCAGAATGGCAATCGAGTCGCAGAGCACCACTCAATCCGACAGCCAGAATCAAAACCTATCAAGTGACGTTGCCGCCGTCACCACTTCTAGCGGCGGCGCTGGTACAACCGCCTCCGGTGATGTTCCTAACACCTCGGGCAGTGCTCCTCGCTCCTCCGGCGGACCGCCCTCAGCGAACAAGCAGCCCGCAACAGGTACTTTGCTCTTCCTTTTGCGCGTTTATAGGTTAGGTTTCAAATTAGTTTTCGTCTTGCACGAGCTTCGTTAGCGAAATACTTAGGCGGTCCTCCTGTGGCCTTCTAGGAATAGAACCTGCGCTCCAACTTGCCGCTGGGACGTCGACTGGTCGGCGTAGAGCATCATCGGCGGTTGGCGATAACTTGGGAGGATTCGACTACTCAGAGGCTAAGAGCGAACCGCCCACTGCTCCTGTTGTTGCCCTTTCGTCGGACAGTGAGTCTGGCGAGCGCCCAGTGGCGGGCGAAGGTAACTTGCAACTATCTGGCGAGCGGCCAGTAGAGAGTGAGAGGGAGCTGTCCCCTTCGCTAGCGATATCTGAGTCGCTCCCAGTGGCGGCGTTCCAAGCCGTCAACGACAGCGTATACCGTGTGAGACTGCACGCGGATATGTGGGAAGGGGAGGCGGTTCCTCAGAACGCGTTTGAGCAAGGACCGCCTAACGAAGCAGCCTACAAGCCTCATCAAGTTTTGCGCCAACTGAAGGCGCACGGTCTCCCCACTGATTGGGATTATGCGGCCCCTTCACCCGTTGGGCGGTCCGGTTCGTGCCCCGGAGGTTGGATCCCCATCCACGTGGAGCACATTCGGATGGGGTTGACTTTTCCGCTAGACCCCATCATCACTAGGACACTTTTGTTCCTGAACTGCTCCTTGGGCCGCTTATCGCCCGACATAGTCTTCCATTCCATCGCTTTCAGAGCCGCCTGTGAGACAATCGGGGAGGCGGCCCCTTTTGATGCTTTTCAGTTGCTATACAAGATGAGAGGCTCTGAAAACTGTTGGTCCTGCTACCGTCGAGAAGCGAAGATAGGATTTGTCAATGGGGCGCCGAAATTGGACTCTCCTTGGTTCAAAGAGTATTTTTTCGCCCGTCCCAAAGGCAGTTGGTACTCTGGTGATGTAGAGCCGCCAACCGGCTTCGCGGTTGGAGATAAGCGTGATTGGAATACTGACATCGCCGGCCTCAGAACTTTTAGGCCGTTTTTGAAGCGGCTTATGAGCGCTTATCAGATTGATCTCCCTCCGAAAGGCAGTGATAATGCTCTGGAAATAATTCGGCGTTTTCATGGTTAGCCGCTTTCCCTTTGTACTAATTGCATGCACTTGTTCATTACTCATGTCTTTCGTTTTCAGGTGCTCGCCGCTATGCTTCTGCTGCAAGACCGCCGAAACCTGGGACCGGCGCTCCCGCTTCTCCTCATCCTGCTAACGCCGCTCGTTCCGCGGCTCCCTCTGTTCAACCGCCTTCACCCTCGCAAAAGCAGATGTTGCCCAGTCGCTCAGGAGTTTTAAAATTGTCTGAGCCTGCTCCCCTCCGGAAGTCTTCGAAGCGGCCTTTGGACATCACAACTTCGAGGGACTTGGCCTCAACCGCTCCAGAGCCTCGATTGAAAGGCATCCTGGCGGAGAAACCTGCTACTCCACTCGACGCGTACGTCGCTCCTAAGAAGCCCAAAAGAACCGCCGTCGATACCTCTGTTTCCTTCTCGTCCCAGGCTTCCCTCTACCCTTCGGCCGCTAAGCGTGCCATGCATGTGATCGCCGAGGGTCTGGCGGTTCCCAGTGATTACACTCACACTTCGGGGACTCCTGTCTTAGCCTCGGATACCAAACATCTGGCAGCCGGCACCTCGCGGCTCTTCTTTGCGGTATACAGCCTTATCACTGCTCCGGTTTTGTTACTATGCTTAGCTGTTTTCACTTAACTTTTATTGCTTACAGACCCAGTTTGGTTTAAACCAAATGATGCTGCAAAACGACCGCCTGGAGAGTGACCTTTTGGATGAGAAGACTCGGGTCCTCAAACTAGAGGATCAGCTGAAGGAGGACCGCGAGGGGATTAAAGCGGAAGTACGGGCAGAGGTTTTGAAGGAGCAGGCGCAGCTGTTGAAGGAGAAGGACGTTCAGGTGGAGTCGGCCAGGGAACAGCTGAAGAAGGTCGAAACAGATGCTGAGCGGCTGCGGGCGGACCTTAATGATTCTCTTGCTCGTGAGAGCGCATTGCAAACTGAACTGTCCAAGATCCGAGCGGAGAAATCCGAGATGCAGGACGCTCGCGAGGCTGACATGCTGCAGGCTGCCAAAGAAGCACGGGAGACATTCTGGACCTCCGCGGAGTACCAGGTCGCGGACGACAAGAAGTATAAGAAGCTACTTCGCGACACCGTGGCCGCCATCCGTCATTGGTTCCGCGGTGAATACCCCGAGGTAGTGTGGGACACCAACTCGATTTGGGATGCGGTTGAGTTCTGGAGTGATGACGATATCAACTCTGAGTACGTGCCGTCCCCCGAAGCGCCCACAGATCCTTCGGCGAGCGTCGCGGCCGGAACCGCTGAGGATGGGGAGGGAGGGCAAGAAGGAGAGCAGCAAGATGGTGAGCATCCTGATGGCGAGGGCGGTTCGCAGCTAGATTAGTTTTGAGCTGGACTTATTTTATATTCCCGTCGTTTTGTAACTTAATCTGCTTCGGCAGTAAATACTTTGGTGTGCCCCTTGTGGGTGCATCTATGGAATGTTTGAATTTTCTTCATACTTTCTTGTGCTTTTATCTTGCATGTTTCCTTGATTTTAGGCGGCTCACGGGTTCTGCTCCTTAGAAGCGTTGTTACGATTTCCATGACGCTTAGGAGCGGTCTGCGTGTTATATCTTGCTCAGGAACACTATGACTTAACCAGGATGCGGTTTGCGGATTTATTTCGCTCCGGGGCGGTTTACTCATTACGCCCGAGGCTTAGAAGCGGTTTATTCATTACGCCCGACGCTTAGAAGCGGTCCATCGACTTTGCTTTTGTTTTGAAGCATTATGCTCTGAGGCAGTCATGTATGGTTCAACGCTTAGGAGCGGTTTATGGATTTTGCTTTGAAGCATTATGCTCTGGGGCAATTATGTATGGTGTGACGCTTAGGAGCGGTTTACGGATTTTGCTTTAAAGCATTATGCTCTGGGGCAATTATGTATGGTTCGACGCTTAGGAGCGGTTTACGGATTTTGCTTTGAAGCATTATGCTCTGGGGCGATTGCTTAAATTGATAAGGAACGCTCGGCGGCGCTTTTCATTGAACTTTCCAAAAGTAGGCGGCCTACATGATATTCCCTACAAGACGCCTCTCCTCGAGCGCATCCCTTCAAACGGCCATCTACAGAATTACTCATAGTATTTTTTTCAAGTGAATGGCATTCCAAGTCTTTGCCATTGGTTTTCCCTCCATCGTGGCTAGTATGTAGGTTGCCGGAACCAACTTTTCTCCTACGAGGTATGGTCCCTCCCATGCGGCTGCTAGCTTGCCATGTCCCTCCTTTTGCTCGAAGTTCCTCTTCAGGACCATGTCACCTTCTTCTAATGGCCTGGGCTTTACTTTGACGTTGTATGATTTGGCGGTCTTCATCTTCTCTTCCAGGGTTCTGACCAGCGCGGCGTCTCTCCTTGTTTCCACCATGTCGAGATGATGAAGGAGCTTCCTGTGATTGCTTTCCGGGTCATACGCTTGGACGCGCAATGATGGCAGGACGAGTTCGGTTGGTGCGACCGCTTCCGAGCCATATGTCAGAGCAAATGGCGTTTCCCCGGTTGCTTGCTTGTAGTTCGTACGGTGCGCCCACAACACGTGAGGAAGCTCTGCGGTCCATCCTCCCTTGGCTTCCTTGAGCCTCCTTTTCAGACCGCGCAAGATTAACTAGTTGGAAGACTCCACCTGTCCATTTGCTTGTGGGAATTCTACGGACGCCATCTTGCAGTGGATGCGGTTCCGAGCGCAGAAGTTTTGGAATGGTCTGCAATCAAACTGTGTGCCATGATCAGTTATGATAGTGTGAGGCGTTCCAAACCTGATCATTATGTTGTTGAACAGGAACTTCTAGATTTTGGCGCTCGTGATTGTGTCCAACGGTTCTGCTTCGATCCACTTTGTGAAGTAGTCGACCGCGACCACGAGATACTTCTTCCCCAGAGGAGCCATGGGGAATGGACCTAAGAGATCTAGGCCCCATTGTGCAAATGGCCATGGCCCTGTGATGCTCTTCAGTTGTTCGCTCGGCAGATGCTGCTTGCTAGCGTGTATCTGACACTCATGACACTTTTGAACCGCCTCCATCGCATCCCTCTTTACTGTTGGCCAGTAATACCCTTGTAGCAATATTGTTCTTTCTAGGCTCCGCGGCCCTGAGTGTGTTGCGCAGGTGCCTTGATGTATTTCTTTGACCACCCACTTCGCTTCCTCTGGGCCTAGACACTTGAGATATGTTCCCGAAAAAGATCTCTTGCATAGCTGTCCCTCTACCATGGTGTAGTGAGCCGCTTTTCTTTTAAGCGCCTTAGCTAAAACCGCATTCTCCGGAACAACATCACCCTGAAGGTAGTCTACCAGTGGTGACCGCCAATCTTCCTCGCCCTCGATGGCCATGACTTCATATGCTTGGACCGCCTCTTTCGTTACTATCACTCTGCGTTCCCCTTCAAAATCCATTGCGGTTGCTAGTTTTGACAAGGCATCCGCATGGTGATTATCTTCCCTCTTTACATGCTCAAGCTTCCACGAGTCTAACTGAGCTATGGTTCCTTTGACTTTCCTCGCCAACTTTGCTAGGGCTTCTTCTTTTACTTCGTAGCTTTCCAGAACTTGATTCACTACCAGCAGTGAGTCGGAGTAGATGTGTAGGTGTGAAGCGCCCATGTTGATGACAATTTTGAGCCCGCTGAAAAGCGCTTCGTACTCCGCCACATTGTTGGTTTTCAACTCCATGAATCTATGAGAGATTTCATGTATCACTCCCGCCGGTGTCTCGACGACGATCCCTGCTCCCGCTCCTCCTTTTCCTACTGCCCCATCGACATACAGACGCCACACGTCTGATTCCTTCTCCCCGGTGCTTTCCAGGCTAAAACCTTCTGCGACGAAGTCTGCAAGCACTTGCCCCTTGATGGACGGCCGCGGAGCGTATGCAATATCGTACTCGCTTAGTTCGACCGCCCACTTGGTCATCCTGCCGGACACGTCCATTCCCTTCAAGATCTTCTTCAGCGGCAGATTCGACAAGACAACGACTTGGTGCCCTTGGAAGTAAGGACACAACTTCCTTGCTGCTGTCACAACTGCCAAAACTGCTCTTTCAATAGGCATGTATCTCCTCTCAGCTGGGAGAAGTGCCTTGCTTACGTAGTAGACTGGGCGATCTGAGCCATCACCATCTCTTCGCACCAAGACCGAACTGACCACTTGATCCGAGACCGCCAGGTAAAGGTACAGGATTTCAGCCGGTAGTGGAGCGCTCAGGACAGGAGGAGAAGTCAGCTGCTCCACTAACTGAAAGAAGGCCTTATCACATTCGGCGCTCCATTGTGAGCGGGACGCCGATTTCTTCAACATTTGAAAGAACGGGGAGCATTTGTCTGCTGACCTCGGTATGAACCGACTTAGGGCGGCCATTTTTCCGTTGTACGCTTGAATTTCTTTAACTGTCTGCGGCGGTCTCAAGCTTGTTATGGCTTCTATCTATTTCGGGTTAGCCTCAATGCCACGGCTTGTGATCATGAAACCTAGGAACTTCCCTGCCTTGGCCCCAAACACACACTTCAGCGGGTTCAACCGCAGGCGTTCCTTTCTCAGGCTTTCGAAAGTCTCTCTCAAGTCCTTTCAGGTGATCTGCCTCCTTCTTACTCTTTACTAAGACATCATCAACATACGCTTCGATGTTCCTTCCCAATTGGCTTTTGAAAACCGCATCAATCATTCTCTGGTACGTTTCCCCGGTGTTCTTCAAGCCAAATGGCATGACCGTGTAGCAGAAGTTCCCCATGTGGGTCATGAAAGTTGTCTTTTCCTGATCTTCTTCAGACAAGCGGATCTGGTGATATCCTGAGAACATATCCAAGAAACTAAGGCTTTCATGGTTGGCGGTCGCGTCAATCAGCTGGTCTATCCTTGGCAGTGGGTAGGCGTCCTTTGGGCAGGCCGCATTCAGATTTGTGAAGTCAACGCACATTCGCCATAGCCCGGACGCCTTGCGTACGAAAACAGGGTTTGACAGCCAAGTTGGATACTTGACTTCCCTAATAAAGCCGGCTTTTAGCAACCGCCTTACTTCCTCCTCCAAAGCCATTTGCTTTTCCAGGGATGCCGTTCGCCGCCTCTGTTGGATGGGCTTCGACTTACTCTTCACTGAGAGGTGGTGCTCTGCAAGCTCTCTCGAAACGCCTGGCATGTCCTCTGAGGTCCATGCGAACAGGTCTTTGTACTCCTTGAGGAGTGCTAACAGCTCTCTGGCTTTCTCTTCTGTCAGATGAGAGGAGATTCTTACCCTCTTTTCAGGTTCCTCGTCATCAAGGACCACTTCTGCATCTCCCTCAACCGCTTCTGGACGGGGGTGTCCCTCTCGCATGTCTACCAAGTCTACCTCCAAGCTTTCTATCGTTGCCTGATAGCACTTTTTCGCTTGCTCCGTGTTTCCCTTGACTCGTCCTATTCTTCCTCCGACGGGGAATTTGAGCATTTGGTGGCACGTTGATGGAACCGCCGAAAACAGCGATAGAAAACCGCGTCCCAGAATTGCATTGTATGCTAATGGGCAATCTGCTACGTGGAATTCCATGGTGCGCGTCTTCGTCACGTCTCCCTCTCCGATTGTTACTTGTAGGGCAATCATGCCCAATACTCTGATCTTCGATCCTGAAAATCCCACAAGGCTGGTCGTCGAGGGTTTCAGATCCTGCATGCTAATCTTCATACTCTTTAGCGTGGAGTAAAACAGTATATCTGCCGAGCTTCCATTATCCACCAACGCCCTTGTGACTTTGAACTTCCTAGTTCTTAAGGAGATAACGAGTGGATCTTCTGCGCTCTCCTCAGGTGCTAGCTCAGTGGGCGAGAAACTGATGTCCACTTGTTCCCCTCTATTGACGTTCAGACACTGAACTAGGCGGTCTCCCTCATTCCTTGGCCGCTTTCGACCGCCTGCGATAGTTATAACTTCTACGTCATCCTCGTTTAGTCGGGGCTGACATTGAGGTGACCTTCGAGGTGGTGGTGGTAGTCGTTCCCGCCGCGGGGATCTCTCCCTTCTCGGCGATCTTTCTCTCGGCGACCTTGACCTCCGGCGCCTTGGCGTATGCGGCCTTCTTTTCGGGCTGGGCGACCTCTCCCTGTGTTGTTTTTCTTCTTGTCGGTGGGGACGCGTGTCCAGGCGGTTTCTGAGGTCTCCAGGCGCCAAGTATTTCAGACTGGCCCTAAACTCCCGACACTCTGCGGTGTCATGGGTGGGAGTTTGGTGCCAGTCGCACCATTTTCGATCTTCCTCCCTTCTATGCGTCTGACGCGCATTGCTGTTGTCGCCCCTTCTTTCTCTCCCTTCTTCTTTGCTGGCGGTGTAAACTTCTCTCCGATTGTCGCGGTGAGAAAACCGCGGCTTATAGCTGCGTTTCTCTGGAGATCGCCCTCTTCCCTTGGGCGATCCTCCCTTCTTCTTCTCCGGTCTTTCCCTCGTGCTGACATGCTGATGCTCTAAAACACAACACCTAACAATGGCCAAGTGTAACCAATGAAAGAGACTGCAGTATAGTGGCACAAGTAATAAATATCGAATCCACGGGTCTCTAGAGTTACTATTACTCAGCTTCAGTTCATTATCTAGCAAACTAGATTAAGGATTGATTAACCAAACAACTCTACTAACTAAACTAAGTAAAACTACTAATTACAGTTTGGGAACTCACTTAGGTATGATTCCCCCTAGCTCCTCAATTAGGTCCAAGTTGTAATTCCTTTTGGTTGATTTACTGTTGATTAAACTGCGGAAGATCCGACAGTAGCTTGGAATCTCTTAAGCTGACCAAGCCCTCTCAGTCTAACTATCCGGCAGACGACTAGTCTTCACCGGGATAGAAAGCTGAAGCAATAAGCACAGAACTCCACTACTGGAATTGGATTCCAGTACAAAGCAGTAAACTGGCTAACTCTCGTATAGCCAATCTCCTACTACCGAATGATGAGACTCTAGCAACCTAATCAGATTCTATCTATCTCAGATTGCAGCAGGAATCAGGAAAAGTTGATCAGACTTCAATTGACTCAATAAACATGCATCATTCGATTATAATCAAACAATAAAGCATCCAAAACTTCATACAAGAAAGATCCTAACTCATGGAACTAAGGTTCCTCAAAACCTAAGTGAAGGGAAGTTACTCCATAGAGAAGAGAGAGACTGCAGAAATCTGATCTAGATCTTCAATCTCCATCTCCAAGCTTGATTCCCGAGCTCCAATGGCGAAGAAATCCTCCAAAATAGCTCCAAGAATGTTCCCAAGTCTCTCTCTCTCTAGGGTTCGTCCCTTGGGTGTTTGGGATCCAAAACCCAGCTCTCCCTCTTTCCTTTTGCTGAAAATCGGGTTTTAAACAGCAATTCCCGACTCACACGGCCGTGTGGCTTTCCCAGCTTCCCGTGTGAGCCCTCGGTGATTTCCACACGGCCATATGGCCAGTTCACACGGCCGTGTGGGTCGTGCCCGTGTGGCTTGCTCAGCCTCTATTTAATGCTTCGTTTCTCCCTCGTCCGGACTCCGAATCAGTCCCCGTTTGATCCCAGACGCTCGTAGTCTCGTCCTCTTTCTTTTCATAACAAGCTTGCATGATTATTTGTCCATAAAGTAAGGTAGAAATCCATTCTTCTTCAGGTCATGCCCGAGTTTCTTCTCCCGAATCGTCAATTGATCTCTGATTGATTTTGCGCCTATGCTTCACTTTATGTGCTAGGACCTGAAATGTGACAAAGGAACATAACCTAGCATAAAATAGGCCAAAGACACGATAATTCAAGCTCAAACAATCGAGAAACAAAGGGGAAAACATGTGCAAATACCGAGTCATCAAATCCCCCCACACTTAACTGTTTGCTTGTCCCCAAGCAAACCTAACTCAAACCAATGCAGCTCTCCAGAGCTCTATAGCAACATACAACCCCGATCGTCGGTAGAGGATTTCCTAGATCATATAGCAGCTTACGAGGTCAACTGGTCTTCTAAGACGTTTCCTATCTCTCTCAATGCGAGTACTAGACTCAAACCAGGATCATGAGAAAAAGTAGAAGTAAGACAGTCAGTTCATGGATAAAGGGACTCACACCATTCACAACCAAGGATTCGTTGTACCGGGGTGCTCTTTCACTTCATTTCATTGTTGGAACCCCTTTTTCTCACTTTCATTTACAATTTTTCTTTCATTTGGTGGGGTTCCAACTGCAGTCTTTTGCACGGTCGACCCTTATTAGTCGAGCAAGAGCAATTTTTGTACATCTGGAGCTCGCCAGAGTACTTCTTTTAACTCCTTTTCCTCAACTCGTGTGGAGGGTCAATGAAATTAAGGGGGGTCGGAAGCTCTATCCGTGCCCTTAAAAACACATCCTCAAGTAGGCAAACCGTTCAACGGGTGGAAGTTTTACTTGTACTAGAGACAACTTAGCTTCACCTTGTAGGAGTACCCCACTAAGGATCACTAAAATCTCTTCCAAAACCCGATTTTGTGCAATGAACGGTGCCGCACACGTTGGGCTTACCCCATGTTTAAGATTTAATGATTTTGACATGGAGGACCAACTGCTTCCCATTTTCCATATGAGCACCCTGTTCGATACACGAGTCCATAACATAATCCAAACAGAGTCACCATTACCACCTGAATTCAACGGTCTTAGCTCCACTAATTCACAAAATCAACTGGCACAACAGAGAGCTAGATAGGAAAAATCTTATACTTCAACATCCTCCATAGTGCTACACTACCTCCCTAGGTTGCACATTACTATAGAGACTGTCAATTCAAAGCATACTGAGCAGGCAATTTGCAAGGAAACACGTACTTGGAGCCCTCAAATTTAAAAATTTGGACAGTGGACTAGGCTTCAAGCACACAAACAGCCAAACATTCACCCGCATACATAATCGAACACCCCCCCCCCCACACTTAAGCACGACATTGTCCTCAATGGAGGAAAGATAAGGAGGGTAGAACGAAGTTACCAGATCAAGGGTGAATGATGATGTACGGGTCAGGCAGTGCATTCCAGGAAGAGAGAGTAATCAGAACACAAACACCACACAAAATTTCACAAAGGTTGAGTTATTGACTCTAAAATCAAATAACAAAACTGACTCAACCGAGGAGAAATAGAGAAAGAAATGCAAACCGACTGGTTGGGTTGCCTCCCAACAAGCGCTTCTTTCACGTCGTGAGCCGGACGATGGCTCCTAAGTTTCGGTCCATGCTAGAACCTCCTTGAAGTTGAGGTTCTCGTCGATGAGGTGGAGTCTCAAGTCACGAGCATGTGGTGTGGTAGGTGATGAAGGCTCATGTACTTGATGCAGATGAAGTCTCCACCCTCGAGACCTCTTCTTCTCTTCTCTCGTCTCATTGCCCCAAACCAGATATGACAGCATCGATTGGCCACCATCGCGTCCACCAAGAGGGACCGATGTTGATGTGGCCTTGGCCTGGCAAAAAGACACTGCAAATGGGTCCTTGCCAAGCAGCTCCTCGAAGTTTGGTGGAGATATCAAATGTAACATAGGGCCGGTGCAAGCCTCTTCCACCTCAACTTCATCCTCAGCCTGGACGCCAATTGCTTCCTCAACCCCCCTTTCTTCTTCAAAATGTGGTGTCTCCCCTGGGAAAAGATCAAGAACCACCTCTTTTTTTCTTTCTTCCTTATCATCCACAACTTCCTTCCTCATCCTTGCTCGCTCTTCTTCTTCTAGAACAGATTGGAGAGCAAGTCTCCAAGCAATTTCTTCAATGGGATCATCTTGCATCTCCTCGCACGGGCCCAGCATGTTAGAGCATAAATGAGGAAAGGTGTGGTCTGCAACCAAAGGACTTTCCTGATCATGATTATCATAAGAGTTCTCTGTGATAACTTCTGTATGCTCCTCAACGCTCCCATAGCCTTTGTCATCCTCCACCTCTTCTAGCGTGGTAGCAGAAAGGTGATCTTGGGCAAGATGCGAGCAAACTTGCTTCACCCACTCTGTTTGCTTCGCTGAGCGCTGAACAGTCTCCTCCATATCATGGAGAAATGAGGGATCGGAAGTGGCAAGGGCTTTGATTTGAAGATCCATCTTGGAGCATGATTTCTCAGTGTCTCGAGCAAACTGCTCCACGAGAAGCCTTAATTGTTTGTTCGGATCTTCCAGTGAAGTGTAGCATGGCTCTGCAGAGTGGCCCGTGAAGGCCGCCATGGGTAACTCAAGATCTGATGGCCCTTCTTGTTGTGGGAGGAATTCTTCTTGATAAGGAGATTGTTCTTGATATGCCCAGGGGTCTGGTTGTTCTCCGTAGAAAGGGGGTTGGTACTGGAACCCGAATCCATAGTCTTCTCCTCCTTGATTGCTCCAGGGAGTCTCGGGGTAATACCACTCGGATGGTGGTGGATACCCCCACTGGTTGGAGAAGCCATGCGGATCCATGATTCAGATCTGCACCAACAAAAACAAAAAACACCCAAGTGAAAAGCAAGGGTGGAAAAGAAAAGAAAAACGCTAAAGTAACAAACTTCTGCCTTTCCTAATACTCTAGAAAGTCCCCGGCAACGGCGCCAAAAACTTGATGCTCTAAAACACAACACCTAACAATGGCCAAGTGTAACCAATGAAAGAGACTGCAGTATAGTGGCACAAGTAATAAATATCGAATCCACGGGTCTCTAGAGTTACTATTACTCAGCTTCAGTTCATTATCTAGCAAACTAGATTAAGGATTGATTAACCAAACTACTCTACTAACTAAACTAAGTAAAACTACTAATTACAGTTTGGGAACTCACTTAGGTATGATTCCCCCTAGCTCCTCAATTAGGTCCAAGTTGTAATTCCTTTTGGTTGATTTACTGTTGATTAAACTGCGGAAGATCCGACAGTAGCTTGGAATCTCTTAAGCTGACCAAGCCCTCTCAGTCTAACTATCCGGCAGACGACTAGTCTTCACCGGGATAGAAAGCTGAAGCAATAAGCACAGAACTCCACTACTGGAATTGGATTCCAGTACAAAGCAGTAAACTGGCTAACTCTCGTATAGCCAATCTCCTACTACCGAATGATGAGACTCTAGCAACCTAATCAGATTCTATCTATCTCAGATTGCAGCAGGAATCAGGAAAAGTTGATCAGACTTCAATTGACTCAATAAACATGCATCATTCGTTTATAATCAAACAATAAAGCATCCAAAACTTCATACAAGAAAGATCCTAACTCATGGAACTAAGGTTCCTCAAAACCTAAGTGAAGGGAAGTTACTCCATAGAGAAGAGAGAGACTGCAGAAATCTGATCTAGATCTTCAATCTCCATCTCCAAGCTTGATTCCCGAGCTCCAATGGCGAAGAAATCCTCCAAAATAGCTCCAAGAATGTTCCCAAGTCGCTCTCTCTCTAGGGTTCGTCCCTTGGGTGTTTGGGATCCAAAACCCAGCTCTCCCTCTTTCCTTTTGCTGAAAATCGGGTTTTAAACAGCAATTCCCGACTCACACGGCCAGGCCACACGGCCGTGTGGCTTTCCCAGCTTCCCGTGTGAGCCCTCGGTGATTTCCACACGGCCATATGGCCAGTTCACACGGCCGTGTGGGTCGTGCCCGTGTGGCTTGCTCAGCCTCTATTTAGTGCTTCGTTTCTCCCTCGTCCGGACTCCGAATCAGTCCCCGTTTGATCCCAGACGCTCGTAGTCTCGTCCTCTTTCTTTTCATAACAAGCTTGCATGATTATTTGTCCATAAAGTAAGGTAGAAATCCATTCTTCTTCAGGTCATGCCCGAGTTTCTTCTCCCGAATCGTCAATTGATCTCTGATTGATTTGAAACTTGCGCCTATGCTTCACTTTATGTGCTAGGACCTGAAATGTGACAAAGGAACATAACCTAGCATAAAATAGGCCAAAGACACGATAATTCAAGCTCAAACAATCGATAAACAAAGGGGAAAACATGTGCAAATACCGAGTCATCACATGCTTAGCGGTATCCTCCATTATCATGGCTTCTTCCAGCAGGATCGCCTTCCGCACTAAGCGGTCCAAATCAGGCCATTCTCTCAGTGCATGCTCTTTTTTTATGAGCGCTCTCCGCAATTCGCGGCTGTGTGTGGACATTCGTAAGTTCCCCGCTGCTACGCTTGGCGATATCCCTTGCACTTCACAAGCTATGGCGTTCCACCGGTCATAGAAATCGGTCAGCGTCTCTTCTCCGCCCTGCTTGCAGTTGATTAGGACGGAGACGGTTAGCTTCCTCCTTCGCTGGGATGCAAACTTGGAGGAGAAGAGGGTGGCAAACTGTTCAAAATCCTCGATTATTCCCTCGGGAAGGGAGGTATACCAGGTTCGGCAATGCCCCCCAAATGTGACTGGGAACGCTTTGCACAGATCGGCGTCTGTGGCATTGATGAGCTGCATCTTCAGTATGAAGGCGCTCAGGTGGTCGACGGGGTCAGAGCTTCCGTCGTAAGTTGGCAGCTCGAGTGATGAGAAGTTCGGTGGTACTTGAGTTTTAAACAGAATTTTGGCCAGCGGGTTTTGCAAGATGTGGTGGGTCTTTGCGCCCCCATATGTGGGCTTTAGATGTTCTTCCAGGAACCCAAGGCTGTCGTCTCCTACTCCTTCCTCTTCGTCTGACTCCCCGCCTTCTGTCGGAGCAGGGCTGTCGGGTTCCTTCTCTCTTCCTTTTCCTTTGGCTGCTCGTTTCCCCGAACTTTCTGGGGCCTCCCCTTCCTTTTCTCTGAGCATGGCCAGGATTTGGCTCAAACTCTCTTGCATGCTTGATATATGCTGCCCTTGGCTTTTTACGCGGTCCTCCATCTCCATCTCTTCCTCTACCACGGGCATTTCCATCCCGCGAAGACTTCCCGCCGCTATCTCTTGGCTGCGGAAGCCATCTCCTCTGACCACGTCTTTGACAGGAGTATTGGAGCTCCCGTCCATCCTTTCTTCAGTGTCTTTCCTGCCCCACGGTGGGCGCCAAATTGTTTAAGCCTGGAATGTTCCAGGCGGTTGAGTGCAGGGCAAGCAAGACGTCTGTTCCAGATGAAGGGCGCACTCCAATTCCTGCAAAACAAGGGTCCGTGGGCGGTTCCCCGGACACTCTCCGATGCTTAAGTTAGAGAGAGAAGTAAGAAAATGTTGTTTAGGTTCAGATAGAGAGAGAGTAGTTGAGTTACCATTAATGCCGATACCAGTGTATTTATAGTCAGCCAGCCTAGGTATGAGGCATTTAATGCCATGTCAGGCGGCCTAAGCACACTTGACTTTACCTGGACCGCCTACGGCGGGCATTAAATGCCCAGTCCTGCTGTGTACGAGGATAGAATCCTAGGGAGATCCGTCTTCCTGACACCAACGGTCTCTTGTGTCAGCCAGCCTACTTTCCGTCACTTCATAGGGCGGCCGCCTGTGGTGTCTCTTTTCCCCATGCCTCTTCGGGTTTCGCTCTTTGACTTGGTCCCTTCCTTGTGGGCTTAGCCTCTGTCTCCTTGTGGGCTTACACGTAC
This sequence comes from Linum trigynum, assembly GCA_964030455.1. Classification (NCBI taxonomy): domain Eukaryota; kingdom Viridiplantae; phylum Streptophyta; class Magnoliopsida; order Malpighiales; family Linaceae; genus Linum; species Linum trigynum. The sequence goes on from OZ034820.1 coordinate 37,920,733, forward strand.
CTCTTAGGCCCAACACCGCTTAACTATGAGCCCAACAGTTATGTTTTGAGCAAATTTAATAATTATTCACTAAAAAACACGTGTTTAATATCATTTTATCAGTGTCATATCATGTCTTACCACTATGGTAAGAAAGTTGTAGTTTTTAAAAAGTTGTGCGCAATAAAAAAAATTATGACGTTCGGATTGAGGAGCAAAATGTTATGGCCTTCCGAAGTTTGGAAAAATCAAAAAATTGCTCGTTCGGGTAGCAAACAAATTTTTTTTGCATGAAGGTTTGTTACAGATTGAAAGATCTTGAAAAGTTATGCGGATTAAAAAAAATCGCTCCACAAAGTTACGTTCATTTGAAGTTTCAGTGTTACGTCAGACATTCACTGCGGCCGTCAATCGCGGTGAATGCATTCACTGCGGTTGATGACCGCAGTGATGCACAAACATGTGTATTTTGGGAAATTTTTTGTAAAACATGTGTGTTTTGGATTTCAAAAGAAAAAAACATTTCTATTTTGGGCTTTTTCCCTTAATAATATCATCTTACTACTATGACAAGACAAATAATACTATCATATGATATTATCACTATAAAAGTGGTATGATGACATCAATTCTTTTTCTCTAACATAAAACTTCAAATATCTTACTAATGTCATACCAACATTATATCACTATAGTTAGACTTCATAGTACCATCTTAGACCTTAGTACATACTTTTTCGAGAATTACTTTTTTTGGGTACCAAACGAGAGAAAGCACACAGAGACGTAGATGGTGAATTTAGCCATCGTTGTTCGAAGATCGAAGGATAGAGAGAGGTGGTCGGAATAAGGAGAGACAGAAAGGAGATGGCAACGAAGACTAAGGATCTATTGGTGGTCGTCATTGCTTGTACAAAATATGCTACTTGTCAAGATGATTGTACAAAGTGAAAGACAATAACAACCATTTCATTAATTGTCTCTAACCAAATTACACTTTAATGTTAGTATTTTTCATCTTTTTCTTTGTTACATAACAAAAATAAAGCAAAAATGCATTATAATTGAATATAGTGTGAGTCCAATTTAAACTCAAACCAAAAATTGGATATGATTTTGTCTCAAAAGTAATCTGATTTGACCTTGCATTTGGGAAATAACCAAATATTGAGTTTCTTCTGTGTGAAAATATTAGGGGTTTTTTTTTTTGCCATCTCTAATCGTGGCTGGCATAAACACTTAAAACAGCAATAACGAACACCAGAGCTGCATTTCATCTTCGGACTCGGTAGGTGTGTAGTACAAAGAGGTGCCGGCAGCCTTTGTCAGTTCCGGCACAGTTTTAGTCAAGAAACAATATACAAAGACAAACCATACAAAGCCCTGTAAACAAAATCCCCAAAATATCCATGACTCCATTTTTAGGTTTCTGCGATTTCAACACCCATTATTGCATAGGTTTCCGAGATTTCAAAATCCATGTGCTCCAGGCTTGTGCGGTCGCCATTGCATCGATACAGAGTCGCCCACCTCCTTGTGTAACTCTTGTTGAACTGCAGTTGAACCCAGGTTGAAGGAGTTGATCATCAGATGACGAAAGTAAGCAATAACACAGTGATGAGGCTCATTCATCCTCTGAAGTTAGAAAAAGCTTACAGAAAGGTATTTCCCAAGTGCACTTCTGAAAATACACCACAGTATAATGGTTGCACTACACGAACTGCGGTTCCTAGAAAAAACAAAGACTTGGAACCAAGGAATGCAAAACCAGTGCTCAATAACCTCCTTCAGATCAACACAATTGCAGTCTCATAATTCTGTTCTTTACCATCGATCGCCGCCTGTTAACGAACAGCGAAAGACTACCGATCCTAAGGCAAAGTACCCTCGCTCAAGCATGTCAACATGGAATATTATAGACAATTGATGTTTCTGTGACTCTCAAGTAGTAAAGCAGCAAAGCCACATCAATCCATAATCTGAATAGCCAGTATACTACAAGGCCGAATCCCTTTGAATCTATCAATCACCTAACTGTGAAAGACTATCGATCCTTAGCCAAAGCACCCTGGCTCAAGCATGTCGACATGGAATGTTATTGACAAGTGATGTTTCTGTAACTCTCAAGTAGTAAAGCAACAAAGCCACATCAATCCATTATCTGACTAGCCAGTATACTACTACAAGGCCGATTCTCTTTGAATCTATCAATCACCAAAATGCAGCCAAGAATTCAACGCAGGAAACTACAGGCAACAAAAGGGGAAAGGAAATGGTGAAAAATACCATGCCACACCTTGGGAGTTGGGAAGAAAACAGCGCTCTATCTAATCTTCTGGGCACCAGAACTCCTCATAGCAGCCTCCTTCACCTTGTCGATATAACCCTCAATCGGAGGTGTCAATGTCGCCATGAATCTCTCTTTAGGAAACGGCGTCAAGTCTGGTACCAGAGCAGCCTGCTTCAACTTCTCTGGCAATGCTTCGATCGCCTCCTTCTTCATCCTCAACAGATTCGTCTCCGCGGCCTGCCTCGCCCTGTGCTTCCTCATCAAAACCCTGCTGTACTCCTTCGCCAGCCGCCTCCCGTCCTCCACGGTTAGCTCGTACTTGGGGATCTTATCGGCATCCACCAATCCAAGCGAAATCAGGTCGAATCCGGGTGTCCCCATCATCAAAGGCTCGTCGGGGACTCCCATGGCCTGCCTCCCGCCTTTCTTCAGAATCTCCTTCTCTCGCTTCCGATCTTTGCTCTCCAACCCTAACTTCTCACGCTCGGCCTCCCGCTTCATGTCCTTGGGCTTCAGATACCGAACCGGCGTCGGCGCGTTTATGCATTGCTCGTACAGCTTGTACTTCTCCTGGTCCTGACGTGACGTCGGCCGGGCTGAAGGATCCGGATCGACGGCTCCCTTCCCGCCCTTCTTGGTAGATACCTTCATCCTCTTCTTTGGCCCGTCTTTCAGCTTCGCTTTACCTTTCGCCGTCCCGCTGACTGCGCATCTTTGGACGAATTGATGTGCCAGAGATTCGAGTGTCTTCGTTCTCGCGATTCGAAACATCTCTCCTGCGTCTGATCTGAATCTTCTCGTCCCTCCGCCGGCTCTTTCCCGTCGTTTGCTGAAATGGGAGTAGGGATTTTGGACTGTGGACGACGAAAGAAGGAAAACAAAACTCAGCGAGCGTTATAGGGTTTTAGTTACATTGGGCCGAGTTTAGTTATAGGCCCAAATAAATTTGAAACTCCCATCGGCCTAAATTGGGTATTAGCTTTATTGTCACCGTCATCGCCTCACCGGACAACGGACAAGTCACACTTCCGCCCTCGTTCCTCTCTGTGTTCTGTTCGTCTCCTCTCCCCATTTAGCATTTATCCCATTTTGGGTATTCAAATCCCTAATTTCTGTAAATTGCAAGAGCTGAAGAAGGAAATCTGGTCTGGGTTCTGGATCTGTCTGGGAGGAAGCTGTATCGAGATCTTCAGATTGAAGCTGAGGCGTTCTTACGAGGTGTAGTTAGGGCTTTTCTCGGGTGGGGACAAGAAGGTGATTGACTGATTGATTGTGCGGTTAGATGTTCGGCGGATTGTATGGAGACCTTCCTCCGCCGTCCAAGGCGGAAGAGGAAAAAACCCGTGCGAATGCTTCCGCGGCGTGGTCGAGCTCCACTCTGATGGCGCCACCAACACTGCGCAAACCTTCCACAGCCTTTGCGCCTCAGACAGTTCTTAAATCAGCGAGCAAACTGAGGCAAAGCTCTTCTGCTCCCAAGGTAACCGTGGCGCCGTCGCCAGCTATGGCTGTGATCCCGACGTTGCATCATGAGGAGATGGCGCAACCGGCACTCGTGGGAGTTCAGTCCGTGGTCATTGAGGAGTATGATCCTGCAAGGCCCAACGATTACGAAGATTACAGGCGAGAGAAGAAGCGGAAGGCATTGGAGGCGGAGAGGTTGAGGGAGCTGGAAAGGAGAAGACTAGAGGATGAGGAGAGAGAGAGGAGGGAAAAGGAAGAGAGGGAGAGGGATAGAGAAAGGGATAGGGACAAGGCGAAGAACATTTCCGGCGAGGAAGCTTGGAGGAGACGGGCGGCAATGAGTGGTGCCGTGCCCAGGTCGCCGTCTCCACCTAGTACCGGGGACGGATTTAGTATTGGGAAATCGGAAACAGTAGGGTTAGGCGTGGGTGCAGGTGGGCAAATGACTGCTGCTCAGAGGATGATGGCTAAGATGGGTTGGAAAGAAGGGCAAGGGCTTGGCAGGCAGGAGCAAGGAATTACCACTCCGTTGATGGCAAAGAAGACTGATCGTCGAGGTGGAGTGATTGTGAATGCCAGTGAGACGAAGCAGTCAGAGAAGAAGGTGAAGAGTGTTAATCTTAACGGACCTCCCACTAGGGTCTTAATGCTTCGGAACATGGTATGTGCTGACTTCGCTTTGATGGTCTCGAATTATTATGCATGGTGCCATTTATCTACAATGTTTTAACCAATAAAGATTGAAGCTCTGGAGTCAAATGTATGTCTAAGAACACCAAATGTATCTGATGGAAAATGGTGTGTTAGGACAGTTTGGAACCGGAGCTTGTTGCCTCTGCTGTCACTGATTCTGAATTTGTCTTCTAACTCCGGCCGTCTTCAGTCTCTGAAAATATTATTGAAAGTGTAATCCAACCACAGAAACTCGCAATTTGTTATTAGAAATCATTGTATAATCTGTCAGGATCTATTACATTCTTCAGTTAGTCAAGCTTCTTGCTTTGTAAAATGGGAATTCGGAACATTAAAGAAAATCGCATGGGGGGATCACCTTTTTATTGCCTGGAGTTGAATTTGTAGGAAGTTCTTGGTTCTTTGATAAAGTGTTATGTTGCAAGGATGAGTTCTGTTCTGTGGATCTCCCTATTCTGATGTATGGGGTGGGAACCTTTGGATACTAACAACACTTTGTGCTACTTATGTTGGTCCGATATTGTTCTGTGACCATGGTGTTGAAATAAGTTTATACGACTGTTGCCGTGTTTATCACTTTCATCTTCTACGTACTTTGTTTTTCCATCCATTCAGTGGGTCCCTGTTGATGTAACCTGTTTGGACGATTTTAATGGCACCTGTGTCCGTACGTGTTGATTTGTGATGGTGATTGACAATTTTTGCTCTGCTTGTTCAAGGTTGGGCCGGGAGAGGTGGATGACGAGCTGGAGGATGAAGTTGCTTCAGAGTGTGCAAAGTATGGGACTGTCACAAAGGTTCTCATTTTCGAGATCACAGAACCAAGCTTTCCTCGACATGAGGCTGTGCGGATCTTTATTCAGTTTGAGAGATCAGAAGAAACAACGAAGGCATTGGTAGATCTGGATGGCCGTTATTTTGGTGGTAATACAGTCAGGGCATCATTCTACGAAGAGGAGAAGTTCAACAAAAATGAGTTAGCCCCAGTGCCTGGAGAGATCCCGGGATTTTGATGAATGTGTTCCTTTCGAGATTTCGGCTTCAGCAAAAGAAGCTGTGAAAAGACATTTCCCTTTTTAATGGAGTTGAACTGCAATGATAGAAGTTTGAGAACGATTGGTCGTGTTGTAAGTAGACTGAAGAATGAAGATGGTAGATGGAGTCCGCTCCTTTGGTCATCTGTATGAACGCAGTACTGATATTCAAGTTTCTTTGTGCTTACAGACGACAATCTGCAGGCAATAATTTGAGTAACTCAACCTATTAACAAGTCAATGTAGCAGTGCCAAAGTTTCTGATCCTCAACTATTGTAGCTGGATTTGGTTCACTCAAACTGCGGCAGCTCTATCTAGCCTCAAGCATTGATACTACTTTGTTACTATTGCATAACAGGAACAGTTAAACTAAGTGCAACAACAGAAATCAGAAAATGATTCTCAGCTTCCAAGTTCTGTCAAGCGCATAATTATAGTAAAGATCTCCTCTAGTGTTAAATGGTTAGCTACTCAATTACGCCGCGGTGATGACTCAACAGGACCAGCCGCCGCCACAATAGCTTCTTCCATAAACGCCCCCTGCAGCTGCAACAGCTCCTGGTGATGGAGAACTGATGGTACATTCACTTGCATGCCGATTTCGGCCACCGCGTTGGTGGTGGTGGGGATGGACGGTTGGTGCAGGAGATCAGGATGGTTGTACATGTAGAACGCAGGAGGGATGTCCAGCTGCTCGCCAGAGGAAGAGCCGACGGAATTCGGTGCCCGACCAATGACTGCCCTGCCACTGTTGACGCCATTGATCAACGCCATGCTTGGGTCTATCCGGCGCGGGGAAGTTGTGGTGGAGCAGTCTCCTCCAGATCCCGATCCTCCGCCGGCAACCAACGTGCTGCTGGTTGTCGGAGTCGCAGTTGTGCTCGCCTGGCTCGGACCAGCGCCGCAAGTTGGGCAGCGGTTCACGAGCTTTTTACACAAGAACAGAGAAACAGTGCAGGAAAACAGAGATGTTCAGGAAACGAAAGAGAAGAGAGAATGACATGAGTTTAGATAGGTCATAATTGCTTTTACCTTGTAGCGGTATGTAGTGCCGTCGGGCTCGATGATCCAACCAGCTTCCTTGGCCAGCTCCCGGAGGACTTCATTGATATCGGCTCGGGGGGAGAGGTGGTAGCCGCCGTGTCTGCGGAGGCCGTGGAAGATCTTGGTGGTGATCCCCCGTCTCTGCCTCTCCCTCAGCTTAGTCTTCTCCTTGTCACTCTCGCTTCTTGCTGAGGATCCACCGCCACTCCCCACCATTTTCTAGTGATCAAGGCAGGCTCAAGAATCAATCAAACTCTGGTTTCCTTTGCCGTGGCAGTGGTTCAGTGAGAGATCGATTGGTTCTTGATCATCTATATATAATGTGCTTTTTGCATGAGGAAGAGAACACAGGCAGAGAGAGAGAGACAGAGAGCTAGAAGGTTCAGGCAGGCCTCAGGGCTGAATTGCATGAGAGAGGAAGAGAGTACACGCGACTGACGAGGGCCAGTAATTGGAACGGGGAACGGCAGGGTTTCTCTTTTTTACCAGAGAAACAAAAGGAAGGTTTTGGGAAGAAAGTACATACAAAAAAGAAAAGCTTTGATTTACCACAACAGATCAGATGGAGGCGAGAGAGAGAGATCTCCCGGGTCTGTAACTGACACAAAACAGAAAGAAAGTAGAGAATAACAAAACCCTTTTGCCTGGAGTGGACTGGACTGACAAAAGTCCAAAGATTCCACTGGAAAGATGCATCCTTTGCTACCCTTTTTCTGAACTCCCGCCTGCCTACTGCCTAGATACACTTCGCAGCAGATACCAAAAATGGCACTGCCGTGCCCTCTAGACCCAGGACAGGGATGCAACAATAAGCACAGTGCACCAACATACTAGAGTTCCATAGGTGCTTCAAGATCCGGCCTTCGGTCCTCTACCTGTTTTGCTGATTCGTCAGTGAATGCATCAGGATAGACGGCTGAGATTTTCGATTTCATAGTTCTGCCAAAGCAAGGAACAAGGGAACCTCAGAATCCAATGTGGATTAAAAGAGGAAAATGGGACTTTGCGTTGCAACAAAGTTTTACATGAGACATTTCATGCTGCAGAGAAGCTTTCATGAAACCAACTCAATTAGCAGAACATAGTCACCATTCTGCTGCTGGGATCACTTGCGAGAAATAGATAAACAGGGATCAAGAAGAAACGCTAACTGGCCTTTACCTTAGCCTTAGAAATATGTAATCGAGATCCGACTTCATAGACTTGAGCAGGCGAGTGTTCTTGTAAAAATCCCCAGAAACCTCGGTGAAGCAATTTTCTGAATAGTCGTTAAAATGGGACAAGACTGCATTGCTGTCCTGCAACCTTCCCAGTCTGCAACGAACAGGGAAACACAATGAGCAATAAGGAAACAAATCAGAGGCTGTTGAAATAAGTTAGTGTCCTTAGGATTGTGTGTCATTTTGAGTCAAGATATTAAGTTGCTGCCGAGTCGTTTAGTGGTTTCTTAGAGCTGGATTTAAAGGATAGATTTGTTTGGAGTCATTTAGTTGTAGTTCTACAGCAGGGGTCAATAGTGGGACGGGATACGGTGACAACCCCTAAGGGGGTTGTCAGATTCACAACCAAAGATATTTTGGGTATGAAAAAACAAATATATTAATTACCTCTTTTGTATTAATTATATTGGGAATTAAAACCCATATTAAATACAATTTTTTACTGAAATTTAAATCCTATACATTAATATCTCTATCTCTCTCTCTTCCTTTCTCCAGCAGCCACTCCGCATCGACCGACAAACTTTTTCTCCGGCGAATTCTCTCCGGCAGACTCCCTCCGGCAACCTGAAAAAATGTACCAATACGTTAAAAAGTGTACCAATCTATTAGTCTACTGGTAATTAATATACCAGTGCTAGTGATACGCTACCAGTACGTAAAAAGCGGTACCAGTAAAAAATGTACCAGTACTAGTGGTATGCTACCAGTACAACGCTACCAGTAGAGAATAACACAACGCTACTAACACTGGTAGCGCTACCACTAGTATTGGTAGCGGTACCAGTAGAGAATAACAAAAAAAAAACAGATGATAGTGGTACCAGATGATAGGGGAGCCACTGGTATTGGTACCAGTGAGTAGTGGTAGCGTACCAATAGTGCTACTAGTGGTATTGGTACCAATAGTGCTACCAGTGGTATTGGTACCAGTAGAGACTATCAGATCTGGAAAAAAAATAGGGATGAGGAAAGAGGGAGGCAGGGAAGAGTCTTGACCTCGCGGCGGCGGCATAAAAATGGTGGCGGCAGGGGAGGACAGCGGCGCGGCAGGAGCGGCGGGGACAGCAGGCGCGGTGGTGGGAGGGCTGTGGCGGCGGAGAGAGGGGGAGGAGAGATGGTGATGTCTACGGGAGAGAGGGAGGAGAGAGAGGGAGGATGGAGAAGTTAGGGTTTTTGTTCTTTTTATATGGTAGGGTGAATGATTGGGTGTGGTAAATTTTTACCCTTCCAAAAATATCCTTCCTTTAATCTTAACCATTAATTTAAAAAAGAAGAAAGAGACAGGAGAGAGAGTGTATCCAAGGGCTATGAAGCGGGTTGTCACCGTATCTCGTCCCGTCAATAGTGGTTAGAGGGGTTGCTGATTTTCAGGACGTGGGTTAGTGGATGGAGGTTTGAGAGGCGAGTTTACAGCTTAGCAAAAGCTTGGGACTGTATATATTTTGTGTTTTTCTCAATCAATAAAATGTAAGACAGTTTGCCTTTAATCGAATCTACATTGTGGTATCAGAGCCTAGGTAAACTGTAACCAAGTGTATCTCCGTGATTTTGTGCGATTGAGATTTTCTAGAGTGATTTTTTGTTTCGGTGGCGGTGGCCGCCTTGGCCGCCGCCCGCCTATTGTATAAACTGTAAAGGGATTTTGGTAAAGTAAGCGAGTAAAAAGGGGACGTTGATGAGAAAACTCGCGTGGTTGTAGTACCAGATTAGCTGCACCATGATCAAGAAGGCCACCATGAAGCGGAGCAAGAGGGAGAAGAATTGATCAGCCAACCCCACCTTGCTCCTGTCGCCGAACACGAAGACGGTTCGAGCCCCGAGGTTTGCCGCCGGTAGCAGAATCAGGGAGCCGAGCATAATCGTTGTGGTGGCCACATGGGTCGACGCCAAGTGACGCTGAACTCTGCAAATCCATATTGTAATTGATCGTTGATACCAAAAAGAAACGAGTCAAAGAAGTCAGTTACCGCCATCATAGTGTGAGAGCCCAGAATTGGTGATTGATGGAATTGACGGGGCTGGTTGCCTATTACGATGAAGCTTCATCATGAATGAACTCAGAGAATCAAAGCCTGTACAGTTTTGATTCCACGTGGGAGAATCAAAAACTGGGGTTGTCTCACCTCTTCCTTCACTTCTGCCTACTAAGTACGCCTATGCTTGTCTACAATATAAGAAAGGTAAGAAGGCGGAAGAACCTTTCTCGTTATTGAATGAGTTTTTAGTATGAATGATAGTTCCTCTTCGTCACCATCATGATTGAATGTGGAGCTCGATTCAGTGTGGATGGGTAGAGAAATGACAGATGATACATACTTCTGTTTCTGGGATATGCATTGGTGGCACGGCTTGTAGGCGGTGCAGGGTTTGTTCTCGTTCGGGTTCCACAAAAAGGATGTTGCTTTGTGATGTTTTTTAAGGCAGCCATTTCACTTGTCTTGCATCAGTCCTAGGATAAGCGCAGTCCCTGTACATGAGTGGTTTTGTCATTTATGTTTGAAGAAAAAGAAACCAAAGGTTTGGAAGGAAGTCAGAGTGCTTATTCTATGATGGAGTGAGTGGATCTTTGAGATCTATGTCTGCAAGTGTACTAAGTCCTATTGAGTCGATGATGAGTGATGGTGAGCCATATGTCATGTTGGTAAAAGGTTTCCAGCTGAAGTTGCAGACTGCTCTGGTTCAGTTTTGTAGTATGTACCATGTCTGGTTTTGTCAAGCGAGCTTGAGCAGTAGGAAAAGACCAAGAACACGCTGGATTTCAGAGCTGCTCGAGCCGGGGAGCTGGAGATTGTGGGCTCGAGGCTCTATCACGACCTGATTACGTCGATGAACCAAGGTGCGGTTTATACTACTGAGTACTGAGGAAAGGTGCTGGAAGACAATGAGGTGAAACCGGAGTTGAATAAACAAAAGGCAGAGAACAAGAAGAGAATGAGGGAATTGGAGAAGACAGTTGAGGTTCTTGGTGTAAGAGAAACCGAGGAGAAGAGTAAGAAGATTAGGTTGGTAGAGGAGTCAATGGAGAAACTTGCTGGGAAGGAGAAGAGTAAAAGTGAAGTTGATACGCTGAACTGAAGCTTTGGTTCAGTAGACTTCAGTTCAGGGAAGGCTGCAACTCTAAGAATAAACATGATGGGGAAAGCATAACTCTTGATGCTGCTAAGTTACACCATGAAGGTTGTGATTGGCATTGTAGCATTAGTTCAATTGAAGACTTTCAGAGAAGTAGATGATGAGGAATGATGAATGGATTAATGAAATTCATGGTTGTACAAGGTTGCTCGGGGAACTGTTTAAGGAAATGTCAGCTAGACATACCTACGAGTGAAGTAGGTAGTGTAACCTGTGAGTGAAGCAGGTTGGGTATTAGTGTCAGCTAGGCATACCTACGAGTGAAGTAGGTGGTGTAATCTGCGAGTGAAGCAAGTTTGGTTTCAATGTCATTCGACGAGTAGGCAGCAGAGTGGCTGGTTCTTATTCGGTGGGCGAATGGCTAGTTTAGAAGTACTCGGTCGCTATGTTATGCGACAAGTAACAATTTGAGAACCTGCAAATCTCTGTTCGAGTTGCAGTTCTCGCTTGTTGGCAGATGACATAGAAGGAGAGATCTGAAAGGACAGGTCTAGAGAGTACAGTGAAGAAACCAGAATGAAAACAGTTGAGCATGCCTTGTCAGGAAGAAGATAGAAGAAAGTGAAGTTGAACTGAAGCCAATCTCATTGGAGGCTAGCATCAAATGTAAGTGAAGTCGCTGCTGCTACAGAAGTCGGTAAAGATGGTGTGGAGTCCTCCTGGAGTCATTAGGGCAGCATATGCTTTCATGCTAATTGTGCTTTTATGGATGGGATTATGGTCTTTTGGAGTTGCTGGAGTGCTGGCTTTGAACTTGCAAGATGGCGGTGGCTGGTGGTTTCTTTTGGAGAGCTGGTTTTGTCAATAAGCTTGTTTTGGATGGCTGCAGTGATGTGTATAATATGGTGCATGTTATAATTTCTGGAATGGTGTTCTTTGTTCTCCTGGTTGAAAAATGAGTGCAGAAAGGGTACAAAATTTTGGAATCTCAACTCCTTTCGGCTGAAAGAGACATCAAAGTTAGAGAAGGAAATTTTGAAGTTGAAAGAAGGAGTGTTGTTGAGATGGATAATAGAAGAGGGGAAGGCGCTGAAAACTGCAATGCTTGCCATTGAGGTAAAAGTCCATGCTGAAAGGTCATAATTGCAGTCTCAAATTGAAGGGAAAAATCAAAGAAAGTGATACAGAATAGATTGCGATGAAGACTTTGCTTGATGCTCAGGTGATTCAAACTGAAGTCAAAGCTAACTAGTAGAGGTAAAGAAGTGGATGAGCATTCAAAAAGATTGAATCTTGAGAAAGGGGATTTGATTGGTGACTGTGAGAGTGGAGGGAACTAATCGCATGTGTAAGGGGGGGCTTCACTTTCACAAGATTTGGTGGCTGAAAGTGGATTAATGGTGCAGATTAAGCATACTGAAATCCAAAGATCAAGTGGCAGGATTGCAGAGGAGTTGAAGTAATGAAATAAACTGAAGCCTTAGCAGATTTCAGTTTAGGGGAGGCATTGTTGAAATAAGTTAGTGTCCTTAGGATTGTGTGTCATTTTGAGTCAAGATATTAAGTTGCTGCTGAGTCGTTTAGTGGTTTCTTAGAGCTGGATTTAAAGGATAGATTTGTTTGGAGTCATTTAGTTGCAGTTCTACAGCAGGGGTCAATAGTGGTTAGAGGGGTTGCTGATTTTCAGGACGTGGGTTAGTGGATGGAGGTTTGAGAGGCGAGTTTACAGCTTAGCAAAAGCTTGGGACTGTATATATTTTGTGGTTTTCTCAATCAATAAAATGTAAGTCAGTTTGCCTTTAATCGAATCTACAGAGGCAACCGAATTTTCAGCAGAGAAAGTCTGGCCAAACTAAAACCAATCTTGCAAATGGGATATCAAGTAACAGCCTGCAGTAAGATTTGCCTCTTCAGTTGAGGTCCTAGGCTAGCAGTCCTTAATTTTAAGAGTAGCAAATTCAAATACAACCCTAAATAAAACAGGCAGCTCTTACAGTCGGGTGCGGATAGTATAACAACACCTTAAGTGTTGTTATAATAACAATAGGATTCATTAAGGGTAAAAGGGTAAATCAACAATAAAAATAATAAATAAAAATTAACCCTAAGCATTTTCCCGTTTGCTCTGATAGGTCCCGTCTCCTTCACACTCGCCGCCGCCCAGAAAGAGCCAGCTGGGCGTCCTCTTCGTCTGCAACCACCGCACCGTCCTCGACCCGATCGTCACCGCCGTCGCGCTCGGCCGGAAGATCAGCTGCGTCACCTACAACATCAGCAAGTTCACGGAGATCATATCGTCCATCAAGGTCGTGGCGTTGTCGAGGGAGCGTGATAGGGACGCAGCGGACATCATGCGCCTGCTCGAGGAAGGCGACCTGGTGATCTTCCCCGAGGGGACCACCTGCAGGGAGCCGTTCCTCCTGCGGTTCAGCGTGCTCTTCGCCGAGCTCACCGACCGGATCGTCCCCGTGGCGGTGAACACCAAGCAATCGGTGTTCTATGGAGGGAGGGATTGCTAATTGCAGCGGTGGAAGGGGTGAGCGGAGAAACCGAAACGGGGGCGGAGTGATGCTCCTAGACAAAGAATGTGAAGAGACGGATCTAGAGGATTCCGATGAGAAAGGAAGAAGGAGATATGCTTCTTTGATAAGGACGGTTTTGCTTTTATTAGTGGAGAACTCTATTTGCTTTTACCCTCATTATTATAATATTAATATAATTATTAATTACATTAGTTTATGAGAGAGATAAATAATAATTCAATATGCAATCAGGTAGTGGTGTAAGCTGAACAAGAATTGCACCTCTAATTTGTAAAAGTTAACTGTGATGATTTTTGTCAAAGAATTGTGAAAATATTGCTCTCGATCTATGCTAACCTTGGTAAGGTGAGGAGGCTTTAGACGTCTACAAGGAGATGCAAACTTTTTGGATTTGGACGAGATGTTGTTACTTATAATGCACTCATAAACCTGCTATCCACAAACACGGCACAACAATCTACAAAAAGAGTACCAGAAACCTCTCATTCCATACCACAAATCCCATAAAACAAACCAAAAACCCCACAAAGCATACCACAAATATTCCGAAAGCACACCAGAAACCTCATAATGCAAACTACAAACACGGTAAAGCAAACCACAAACCTCCTAATGCAGACCAAAAATATATTAAAACAAACCGGAAACCCCACAAATCAAACCATAAAATTTTCGAAAGCACACCATAAACTTCTTAACCAGAAACACAATAAAGCAAACCAGAAATCTCCGAATGCATACCACAAATCTCCTAAAACAAACCACAAACCTCACAAAGCAAACCACAACATTTGCGAAGCACACCAGAAACCTCTTAATGCAAACCACAAACACAGTAAATCAAACCACAAAAAAGCAAACCATAAACGTCATAATGCAGACCACAAATATATTAAAACAAACCAGAAACCCCTCAATGCAAACCACAAATTTTTTGAAAGCAAGCCAGAAACTTCTCAATGCAAACCACAAACACGATAAAGCAAACCAGAAACTTCTCAATGCAAACCACAAACACGATAAAGCAAACCAGAAACTTCTCAATGCAAACCACAAACACGATAAAGCAAACCACAAAAGGCATACGAAAATATGAGAAACTAAACCATAAATCTCACAATGTAGACCATACATCCGGTGGTCGTTGACCGGTCAACGAAGACCGTCGACCGGTCAACGAAGTTAATTGACCGAATTCCAGTGACCGTCAGTCAGCAGATTCCGACGCCGATAAGCATATTCCGTCCCCGATGACTAGATTTCGACGCTGGTAAGCATATTCCGACCGCGGTGAGCATATTCCGGCGAAGGTGGCATATTCCGATGACAAAATAGCATATTCCGGTGACCGGTGACCATTTTCCGGCGACCGGTGGCAGAATTCCGGCGGCCAAAATTTAGGGCCGAAAATAAAAAAATATTTTTATTTTTTTTATTTAAACAGATTTTTTCATAATGACAATTATACCCCTACTTTGATTTTACACTAGGTCAACTCATCTAATAAAAAGTCATCACAATCCTAGCTTCCTATTGGTTGGAGGCTAGTGTTGTTAGAATAACAACACAAGGGGTGTTGTTATAGTATCTAGTCCCCTTACAGCCGTAGCAGGGCTCGAGTACAACGAGCTCCATAGTAGGCATTTGAGCGTGCAATATGTGACCAAACAAATCCAATTTCATCAAAGGAGTACGAATATCATTTTAACATTTACAGTCGATTCCCGTTTCGAAGGATTGATTCTGATTCTGGCAAGGAACATTTACAAATTGAGACGATCATTCGTAATAAAAGGACGCAGCCTATATTATTCACCGGCGCCGGGAGATAGCATTCCGGTGATCAGTGATTAGCAAGACAGATTCAACAATCGACATAGATCAGATAGATAGAGAGTGGGGCACAGAGAGCTTGAAACGTACATGAGATGCTGCAATTGCTTGAGGGTATCCAAATTATCGGCATTGACTAGGGTTCTGAACTCCCGAGAAACCTCCTTGGAAGCCTCAGCTATGGATTCCTTCTCCTCAGTTGGCTCCTCCATCGCTACCTATCCCTTGTCTCCCTGCACTCTTTCTCTACTTCGAAAAGCAAGACGAAAGGCAAACTAATGGGCTGGGCCATGAATTTGCTCACCTACTTACTAGTTCCTTGGATTAGAACAACTTATTGGGCCTGATAGACCCATTAAAGTTCCTTGACCTATTTATGAATGATGATGCAGAATGCCTAAATGGCCCACCCTAAGCTCCTTTAATGAAGCCAGGCTTAAACCTAGGCTTTGTAATTGTTGTGGGATTTTCTCATGTCTGTAGGCCTAAACCAAAAACTGAACTAAGCGGATCTTACTGCCAGGTCAAGGCCCAGTACCTGGTTTGGGCTTTATATCAAAAGCCCAGTCAGACATAATTGGCAAGTTAACGCTTTACTTTACTTGGCAAGTTAGCCTACTTGATAGCATATTTGGATGGCCAATTTATGTGAAATATTTTTCTTTTATGCTTCATCATCACCACAAAAAAGGATATTTAAATAGGAAAATAGAACCTTCTTTGGGAAAAGTAAAAGCATTCATAATAATAATAATAATAAGTTAATAGCCAATCTATCTTGAACTAATCTATGCATGTGTCAATTTCAAAAAATCCTTTGCCATTTTCAAGAGGGATTCATTGACCTAAATAATACATAATTTTTTTGGGTCAATATTCTTCGACTTGTGTGTAGACTAGCCATGAGTGCATTCGAATTAAACGAGAGTGGATATATATTTTTCTTCCTCTAGAAGACAGAAGCCTGCATTATTTTGAAATAAATTAGATAGATTGGGTATTTTTCTCCTCTAAAATTACCAATCCCAAAAGAAGTGAACTGAAAGGAACCTTAGGTAAAAAAATACAAAAGTGAAAAAGAAACCGAGTGGATGAAAAATAAATGGTCATAGTGTCACTGTGTGAGTGAGTCAGTGAGTCCTATTATTATTAACTTGTTTATGTTTCTTTTACCCCTTTCTCCTAATTTTATGGTTTACCTGTTCCCTCTCCAAGAAAAGGCAACAATAAATGTAACCCTTTTCTCTATCTCTTTTCCTATCACAATTCCAAGTTGGTCGTGTTGCGTTCCCTCGTCGCCCGAAAGCACGCAGTAATGGCGACCACTTATAAACCTGGGCCGGCCAGAAAGAAAGAAAGGAATCATATGCAAATGCAATGCATCGAGCCCTTCAAAGTCCACAGCACATGGCGTTCGTTGGGCTCAGAATTTCGTGCGGCCAAAACAAATCATGACAACACTCAGGTCAGGAAGGAGGAAATGGCGAAAACCAGACGTCCACTCAATTTCCAAGTGGCGGTCCGTCGACGTTTGTAAAATTCAACCTTTGTTAGTCTTAGTCTGCAATATTGCAATGCAAACTTCTGGTTCCAATTTCCTTGCAGTGGTAGTAAGTATAACAGAAGAAAGAGAGAGAGAGAGGTGAAGTCCAAGTCCAACACAAAGCCCAATGCTCTGTTCCTTGTTATTGCATGAATGAAATCCCCTCTCCCTCCCCCAAATCAGAGTTCAGCTGCAGCAAGCAAGCAATCATGAAACCTCTGGTTCTTCTACCCTGTAGCTGTAGGTAGGAAAACGAAAGAGCATATGCAGCCAAAACCCAAACGCTGCAGTCCAAAAAAGTATTAAAAGAAACCCCAGCCAGCCTCTGTGCCTGCCTGACCAATGCAACAGATACAGAGTGAGTGAGACAGAGATTATTAACTTTGAACGGGAAACAGACAAGACAAGAGCTCTTTGTAAAGAGCTTCTAAGTACACTCTGGTTTTCAGGATGCAGCATTAGGATGATGGAAAGGGAAAATTAAATGCTTCTTGGAAAGGTTAAAAAACTTTTTTTTTTTTTAAAAAAAGGTGAATTGGGTCAAACCCTGTTGCATAATAGTCATAGAGGTAGCTAGTAATAATACAGCAGAATCGACCATTCATTGTGGGATGGCAGGCACATAGGCAGATATGATAGTGTATTAACCCGAGTTAGATGCTACTAAATCTTTTCTTTCTCCTGCCTTGCTTACTTAATGCTTTCTTATTACTTGCTACTCTCTCACTCTCACTCTCACTCTCGTGTAGTCTGTATGTACGTTACACGATGTTACACAACACTAAGCAAATGACACAGAAAGAAACAAAATAGATTACTGGCTGTGACTGCTACTATTACTAGGACTGCATTTTATATATATATTTGCCAATTGGGAAAAAGGAACAGTGCAGCAGCAGCTAGCTAGGTAGCAGGAATGCGGCAGTTGCATTAAAAAAGGGGATCTGATGGAGCAAAGAAAAAAGGCCACCCAAAAAAGCAGAGCAGAGCAGATCATCACGCGACCCGGATCCTTCCTTCCTTCCTTGTCACTCTTGTCTTGGGCAACCCAAGCCACAACAGGAAAAGGAAAGGGGAAAAGGGCTCTTTCTTTCTTTCTTTCTTCCCTTTTAATAAGAGAGAGAGAGAGAGAGAGAGAGTAAAGTGGAAGCATGAGAAGAAGAGAAATTTTGGGTTGTAATGATATTTTAAGACGGACAGAAAAGCAGCTTACCCACGAAAGAAAGAGAGGAAGGGGAAGGGGAATGGGCATGGATTGTGATATCTCTCTCTGCCGTTGGCGTTGCTAGCTGCTGCACGCCGGTACAGTAGTAGTAGAAGTGCTTTACTTTCTTTCCCCTCCTTTCTTTATACAGGAAAAAGGGTGTGGGGAGAGGGACACGAGGCTTGGAAATGGCGTACTAATATACTATACTATACATACAGTGTGGTGGCGCTTCTCGCATGCACCTTTCTGGGCTCGGAGGAACGCCCTTTTACCAGAACACACATGTATATGTATCCTAATTGGTTAATTAATAAGAGAAAGGAAATGGACTTTGGACATCTATGTTCTCTATCATATCAATCATGAAACACGCTTCAAAAGGGTATACGCTTGTTTAAAATTGATCATCACTCCATTTAAAACCAAACCACTTAACACTTGCTGCGAAACCCTACACACCAGACTTGGGACTCTACATTTCTAGTTGCTTACAGTACAGTAAGAACATGAATGCCGTCTCTTTCTGTTATATATCGTGCTGCTGCCACTTAGGCTACTAGGGCATATGTATTTATGGTATGGTATATGCACATGCATGTCCACCATCACATGACATGGGGCTCCTCCCAATTCCATCCATCTATGTCAGCAAGACAGTTGGGTCACAGGTTCAGGTTGAGACCATTGGTACCTGCTCTGATCTTACCATACACCACCTAATCACAAGGTTGATGAACCCAAATCCCCATCCCACCACCCATACACCAAACCACAAGTCCTACTAAACATCTCAATAAAAGCATTCCACTTTCAAAACAAAAGAGGATGGCAACCAAACCAACCAGTCTCCATTAATATTCAACATCATTCACAGAATGGCCGACATCCATCCCTAATAACCAACAGCATCCATAATACCTAGATTACCTGTTTTTTTACTTCACAAAAGTGTGCATCTTCCACACAGAATAACTGCCCTAATAATAATACTTAGATAACTTCGGGTACATAGAGATATATATCTCACATGAAGGACCAGTTGACGAACATGAAAGCCAGGCAGTGATGGGAATCATCGTCGTTCAGTACTTTCCATGCAATCGCCTGCTCGTAGGCCACCGGTCTCCCCATGCTCGACACACATATCCCTGCTGGCAGATATGCAAAACCCTGTCCAGTGTAACCGACAATCTCGAGTCAACAAGAATTCATATTTGCATTTCAATGCAGATTGTAATATGATTAATTAAGTCTAGAAACATAACGGTCAACTTACCTCTTGCATGATCTTAGAGAACTCAGAGCACAGAACCTTCCGCCCAGCTTCATCGAGGATCTTATCCAGCATAATGTCCTGAAGCGCCACTAATGTTGTTTCCAGCATGTCCAGCCCAGCTTGGTTTGCAAAGGTGAAAACAGGTGATGCCTGAAATTTGGCAATACAGGTGCAGCAACTCCATCAGAATACAACCAGCATAAATATAAAACGAAACATTACAAAGAAGATTAACCTTTCCATGGAAAGGCATTACTTACATTGCTTGTCAAGGAGCAGCACATGATCGAATCAGAGTGTTGCCACAGCTGCTTCAGCAAAGCATCCCCGGCTTGAGATTCCATTTGGAAGAGGTCACCTCCAGTATGCACCCTTTTCAACAGTCAGCACCAGTTAAAATTCTGCACCTTAGAACTCTAAATGAGGTAAGACGTAATGTGGAAAGTAATATAACCAACACACCTGTAACTCCTATAGATCCAGCGAGCCAAAGTGAGAGCCTCGGGGGAGCCAGGGAATGATTTGCCACCAACTTGAGAACCTAGGCCAGAAGAAGGTGCAATTGCCATTGCAACCCTCTGAACAGAGGCAACAACACTGCGCACGTACTGCCTAGCCATGGCCGCCACATCATCACGCAAATGATTCTCAAAGCTAAACTGGAATGCAATTGTGAGGACTGATCTCAGATTGTAACTGTTTGAGTCAGACTCAGTGGCCGGACGAGTACCCCCTCCTGCCCCAACTTCAAGGGTAGATGCCAAATCTAAAGTACGACTTGAAGCAGGCCCATCCTATATATTACAAACAAATGATTAGGACTTGAAGTTGACATCATGGCACAAAAGAATTTAATCAATGTAGGCTTACCGTTTTACCATCCAGTGGGATGACACGAAAGCCAGATGCAAGAAGAGGAGCATCATCAGCAAATGATTCGTCGATAGGGGCAAAAACAAGTTGAGCACAGGCGCTAACAGCATTTTCGTCAACCCCACTACATAACTGCAGATATAATTCCAAAAAACTCAATAACTTGGGGTGATTTTGTCAGGGATGGAATTCAAATGAAACTGAGTAGTGAAATAACCTGCAACAGGTACATATCCCGTGCTAGAGCCATCTCCTCAGGCGAGAAGGCCTGACCCTCCAAACGGACCACCTCCAAGAACTGCAGTTGTAAGGAAAATTTTAAATCCGAAGCCTTAATGATAAGTTCAATAGTATTAAGTGAATCCATGTATTCCAAGCCTCACCTCTTCGTGCTCCACTGTACGAGCAAGAGGCAAGATGACTTGGCTACTAGGGAAACCACCAGCCCTGCCACATGGAACAGCATATGGACTGGACTTGAGACATGCGGCAGAATAGGCATCAACTCCATGATCAGCCCACTCAGAACGATGTTCCCTTAGAAACCGAACAAGCAAAGCTGGAGGCACATTCTGCACCCACGTAAAGAGGTACAACAGTTGAATTCCTTTCCGGTTTGCAAAGTCAAATTGTAAAACAGCAACCGACAACAATTTACCTGAATCAACATTGATGCCCTTGCACAGAGCACCCCTCCACCAAAAGTTGGGAATATCGACCCATGATACTGTGAACCAAGATATTTGTTTGGAGACGAGTTAATGGCAATAGTTACATCCTCCACACCATCACCATTCAGGAGGGACCATCCATCGTCTGCAAATCCATTGACAGCATCATTGAACCCCCTGGAATCAAAATCCCAAAGATATGTTAGTTGAGCACTATAACAAGAAAATTTTAAAGGTACAGATTAAGACAGATGAACTTGTTTTCACAATAGATTTATCAGTACCTGCAGAGTCTCTGACTGAATGTCCTCAACACCGAAGGCTGGCGGCCTCCACCATACTGAATTTCTCCACTAGTCTCTTGTGCTATTTGTCGAATGTGCCGCAAGGCCTGCAGCAAAACATATAATCAACAAATTAAGAGATTTATGTCAATAATTACACAGCAGCGGTCGTGCTCAATCTTACCGCAAGGGTCATTTTCTGAGCAATAATTTTGCAAGATTCATATAGAGGCCTCAGAACTTCAGGGACACTCCAAGCCTAGGAGAATAATCAAGATGAATTATTCACAATGATACTGAAATTGAATTAAGAAGAAAATAGTACTCATTAGAGAGCAAATTAAATAGAATTTGGTTCTTACATCCAAATCAACATGGTCAACAATGTGTATCATGGAACCTCCACCCTCGCAAGGTCGAATTAGATATCCACTTGGAAGCATTTCAGCCCTAACAAAGCCTGATGATGTTGGCCCAGCTGGACCACCTGTAGAAGCCGTCAAGGACCTCTCACAAATCTGCATAAAAGAAAAGGAGTGGGCGTGAGAATAAGTTACTCCACATATTGGGATACAAGACATCCTCTTTCCTTCGACAAATGATATTAAGTGCATTGGACTTGCCACAATACTGCCATCGTCCATTGTGGTGGTGTATCTCAGAGTCCAAAAGTCTCTTGCTGCAGCCAATGTGGTTGGTGCATATGTCTGGTAGAATAAGCATACATGAAAGAGATGAGAATCAAGCAACCAAGGTCAGCTATCATACTAAATAAACCATATAAATATTCAAATACAAGGATGAGGAAATGAAAGAAAGACCTGCATATAAATGAGCTCAATTGTGCCTCCATTGGCAGCAGGAATCACACTCAACATATCAAGGCATCGACAGTCGCGATACCAAGATGAACGATCTTTGAGGATTTCAGCGACCTGCAAAAACCACAATAATTAACAGTCATCATAAATCCAAAACAAAATAACTTAAGATAATGCTGCCACATTTGAAGCAGTGTAAGAAAAAAATGCACACACCTTCATGGGTTCAAGACTCACGAGGCCACAGGCTCGTGCTGCTACTCCACTACCATTGCGGGAAACAGCTACGATGCCAATAGAATCCGGACCAGGCTACACATATATAACAATATAACGAAATCAAATCAGCACAAATTGATTAATTAATCAAATATTAGAGAGTTAGCAAAAGCATAAAGTTGCCACCTTCATCCCAATCATCTGAACCCAGTTGACAGAAGTTCCTGTAGCTTTGGACAAGAACTCTGCGAGGGCCTCCTCAGCTATTGCGAGAAGACTACACAAACGTAGAAACCACATTGTACAACAACGTTAAACTCATTTCGAGAGAATCAATTCAGTCAGATAAACTGTTGTAGCAGGTCAGAGGTGAAAATGTTTACCCAGCTGGGTTGTTAGCATCCATTTGCGGATGCTGACTTGATTGGTTTTGCTGCTGCTGTTGCTGCTGACCGCTTATGACCACAGACTCGCAGCTGTTGTCTGTGGCCGTTGCCGAAGCCTGTTCAACGATCCAAAAGACCAAAAAGAATTAATGAATGTGTAGTAATAAATGAAAATACAGCACTCAGCTACAATAAAAACTAACACTGCTAATAGAGAAGAGTCATGAGTTAAAGTCCCCTACACTGTGGAGCTGTGAGCGCATGAAACCATTCTCATACACCAAGTGAGAGACCTGCTTCTGCAGACGGTCATTCTCTTCCATCAACAGCTTGTTTATTGCTGTCAGCTTTCTGTTCACCGTCTGAAGACGGGATGCTTCTTTCCTTTGCTTCTCGCGACATCTGTTTAACAATAATAATCACCTCAATGCACTGACCAGTGACCACGCAAGACCCCAATGGAAAAATTAAGAACAGGAAAGGAAGAGAGTAAAACAAAGGGAAGATAAGGGTATTGATGTCGATATCAGGGAATTAATTTCTCCCAGAAAGGCACTCATTGTGATTTTGAAAGGTGTGGGTGAAAGAGCACAGGGAAAAGGAAATAAGTGAAAGTCGTATAGATGGTAAAACTTCACTTTCAAGAGGTCTAGTGCAGCGGAATGTCTGATAACTGGTTAAAATCATTCCGCTTTATCTGTGAAAATAATAGGGCAGGGTCACAACAAATTTCCCACCTGTATTACACAATCAAGCTAAAGAACAATTGACACTTCAGAATAAAAGGAAACAGAGCAAGGGCTTCCACAGCACGAAGGTATTAAGAGAAAACCCAATGAAACACACAAAAGCAGCGGACTTTCTTGAACGAAACCCAGTTCTCCCGGGAGGGAAAACACAAAAAGAAAGCAAAAGGGAATGGAAATTGCAGGAGATAGCGTAAACCCATAAGACCCGGAAAAGATATGGCAGAAAAGGGGGGAAATGGAGACCGAAGAGAGATTGACAAAGAAAACGGCTAATAACTTCCAAAAGCTACATTCTTTTATCAACCTTCGGTTCTGAAACCAGACTTTGATCTGTCTGGGCTCGATGTTGGAAAGAATAGGGCACTCCCGAATGAGCTGCTGCCTCCTCAAAGAACTGGGCTTGGGGCATTCAGCATAGACCCTCTCCAGCGCATCTACTTGCTCCGGAGTGTAGCGAACGTACTTGCTGGAGTCCATCTGTTGTTGGTTCTTATTGAACAACACCTCATTATGATTGCTATGGTGGATTGACAGAGCCATAGTTATACTACCCTACAAATTACTACAACAACAAATAATGAAAACCCAGAAACTTGGCTGGCTACTCTTTCTGGGATTTTGGTGTTGAAAGATGGAAAGAGGAAGGGGGAAAAATGGTAGAGAGGAGCAAAGGTTTGTTATTGCTGGTGGGTAAAGAAGAATATCTGGAGACCTCTGGATTGTGTTCTTCTAGTATGGGCGTTTGAGGCTTAGGCAGGCTCACTCTCCTCTAAGAGAGCCTCCTCTCTCCTCCATCACAGGGAAAGAAAGAGTTGTTGTGGGGTTTTTTATTTTGTTTTTTCGCTCTCTTTCTCTCTGTGTCTGAATTCTGAATGCCCCGAGTTTAGAGAAAGGGAATTGGAGGGAAGGCGGAGAAAGGAGGGGTTCCTTTTTGAGAGGTCTTTGCCTCGAAGACGCCAATCTCGAGAGACCCTTTGCTCCTTTCCTTGTTTGTGTCTGCTCTGCGATGCTGTGTATTTACTCGCAAGTATAAATAGATAAACCAACAAAAACCGAAAAACAGAGGGCAGAGCAAAAACAGGGGAATGGAAAGGGGATTATTGAGTCCAAATTGTAGTGACGCCAGGTGGGTTATTATTCGGCTAATTAAGGACCTTATTAATGGAGTCCAGAACAGAAAAGGGAAATGGAAAGGGGATTATTGTGAGGTAGAGAGAGAGATAACAGAGCAGAACTTGGGGCTGCTTCGCTTGGACTGTTAATTATTACTCTGTTTTCTTTGGGGTTTTTTTCCCTGTAAAAAGGGGGTGACTGAAGAGAGAGAGAGAGAGAGAGTGCATTAATGGAAAAGATATGGGAATGGGAGGGAAGAGGGTGGCTTTGTTCCTTTTTCTCTCTACAACTGTGTATGTGTCTGTCTGTCTGTCTCTCTCTCTGCGCCTGAGAGCTTGCTTTGCTTCAGTTCTCTCAGCAGCACCATCATCATACCATACCACTCTCTCCGCCGTGTTAACTCGGCAGTTTACTAACTAGCAAGGTTGTCAAAACCGAAACACAAATAATGTTGTTGGTTCGAAATTCGGAAGGGATACATTGGGATCATAGTTTCACTTACTAGAGTTCGACGGAGAAGACATAAATTCCGAAGGCATACTTCAGAAACTAGAGTCCTCTCGACCGAATTCGAAATTCGATCACCAAACCAAACAACTGAATTAATGTACATAGCCCACATATAATAAATCACCCCTCCTCCCAACTGATCCTCGGCCTCGGCCCAAACCTCTCACCTCTCACTTCTCACTCCTCATGTTGATGTGACTTGAATCGGACTATCAACCACTAAGACTGGAATAGTTGGGGGTTTCCCTGCGCGATCAGCGAGTCGGGTTCAGGGGCAACGCCCCGGTGGGGGGTGTGGGAGCAACGCCCCGCCCACAATGTACGTGTTCAATGCTATTTGGGTTCGGGTTCTGGACCTGGTCTGTAACTGTCTCCTACCCGTGGACTAGCTAACACACAATGTGTTAGTGAACCACGTAAATCGTGTGTCGTATGCTTTCTGATTTCGTTTTCTTACTTTGTCGATTCCAGCGATTTCCCGATCCGTAGCATCGCAGTTCTAACACCTCAGCCACCGCGCCCGCCTCACACTCTCGGCTAACCCTGTGAAAATAAAGAAAGAGAAAAGTAGTGGGGGGGGGGGGGGGGGGGGGGTAGCGTCGCTCGCCTCCCCTCTTGCTCGCCGTCATCTCTCATTTTAGCCCTTGCTCGCCGATCACAACCCCAAACTCCGACTAAAGTCAGTCACAACCTCCCAACCGTAGCCCAAACTTGCAAATCTTGCCTCCGCTTCAATCCAATGGCACCGCTAACAACCAAAGCAGTCAAAATCAAAATTTTACCTAAAATCGAAAATTGAGGTAAAAGCGGGATCGTAAAATCAAATAGTGAAATCATAGGATTTTAAGTATCATATAGAAACTAACATATAATAATATTAATAAGATAAATCATTAATAACACAAAGACACATAACATTTAAAATGATAATTCTCGAGAATAATATTCCAAAATCATCATTTTAATTGTTATTTAATGCCTCAAAATAATTAATGAGGAATGGGTAGAGCTCATGGGGTTTGGCTCTTGTTCATCATGTTGTGTTTAGATAGTTTAATTCAAAGTAGTGTTTGCGACATCGTCTACTAAGCATGATTTATAACTAAGGACAAGTGAACTACAATAAAATAATTGATGTCATTGATTTGGTACAAATATATTAATTAATCAATTGATTTGTTAATAATGATGTTAATTCTTACGTACTTACAATATTATGACAATTGTTTTACCGATGAGTTAAACTAGGGGAAGGGGCTAAGCCGTAATTTGGTTGTTGTTTTTTTTTTTTTTTTGCAAATGTTCTTTTAAGAGGACAAATATCTAAGAAGATCGTTGTTATTGTCCTTTCCGCGAAAACAGTTGTGTTTTTTTTTTTTTTTTTGCAAATGTTCTTTTAAGAGGACAAATATCTAAGAAGATCGTTGTCATTGTCCTTTCCGCGAAAACAGTTGTGATTCTTTTTTTTAGAGAAGGATGATATAAGTTACTTTTTTTGTTATTAGGTACTAACAGTTGTGATTCTTTTTTCTTTTTTTTTAGAGAAGGATGATATAAGTTACTTTTTTTGTTATTAGGTACTACTGAAGGAACTCGAACCTGGGACCTCAAGGTTCCCTGGCTAGTGGTATTACCACTAGACCAATCCCTTGTTCGTGAAAACAGTTGTGATTCTTTTGAATTTGTTCAAACCACCTATTTTGTTCACATAGGATCAAAATCCCGATTTTGGTACGATTTTACAATTTTAATCCTGATTTTGAACGATTTTAAGGTCCGTCGATTTTATAGTAAAATTCGGATCGGAATCGCTAAGTAAAATCCTAAAGTCCTACGATTTTATGATCAAAATCCCGATTTTGACTACATTGCTAACAACCACATGCAAGCAGTGGCCGGTGGGGATCACGATTCGCCAGGGAGAGCAGTGGCGGAGCCATGTTATGAAACTAGATGTGTCCTCTTTTTAAAATATAAATATATAAATAAATATTTAATAATTACAATTAGGGTTAATATATTTATATGGCGCGAACTTTTCATATATTAAACATCCTAACCAAACTTTTCGATCTATAACTTCGTGGCCTCAACTATGTATCAAAGTTACGAAATTGGCAAAACCCGAGATTAAACCGTTATCATGGACGGTCAAATGCGTTGACTAACAGTCAACGCGTCGCGTCACTACTAACTCAAAAAAGATAAATTGTAATAGGTGGAAAAACAAAAAAAAAGTGTTATATGCCGAGGTGGCAGTGATGTGGTGCGTTGACCGTTAGTCAATGCGTTTGGCAGTCTAAGATAGCGGTCAAATCTTGGGTTTGGTCAATTTCGTAATTGTGATGCATAGTTGAGGACACGAAGTTATAGATCGATAAAATTGGTCTGAATGTTTAATATGTGAAAAGTTAGGGCCACATAGATATATTAACCCTTAAAATTAATATCTAGTGGAAACTAGCCGATTAGAAAAGGGAGAGCCCAGTAGCAAAGCTTTTGCTTTAGGCTTCATAGTTGTTGGACAAAATTGAATATAGTAATTGAGAAAAAAAGCCCAATTAGGGATTAATTTCATTTGAAGATTTCATAATAGCATATAAATTAACTTTATATTAATTAAATGACAAAAATTGAGCTTTATTGGATTGGCAAAATAATTTTTATACTATATCAATGCATATACAGGGATGTATTTATTTTTTTTACCAAAACTTACCTGTATTCTGGGACACATCCCAAACACCCTGCATCCGCCTATGATGGAGAGTGGCCTCTGGGTTGTTCTTCTTTAGGCCTCTGTGAAAAAATATAGAGAATGAAAAGAAAGGGAGAATGCAAAGACGACGAAAATGAGGAGGTTGAGAGATGCTTGGTTTTTTTGGGTTTTTCATACCGAACTGACATATACTTTGGGTCAGCTAGAACGAATCAAAATATATTTCAGTTCGAGATTGATTTAAGCATTTGGGAGAACCAATGTACATGTATATGCTTAATTTCGAACTGAACCGATGCCCACGCATAGAATGAACTGCCAAGTATTTATGATGGCAGATCGAGGTTGGAAATCCAAAATGAGATGTAATGAGCTCCTTAGTGCCTCAGTTTCTCAGAACGATGAGCTTCAGCAAGTAAAAACTCGATTATAGCAAGAGACCTCAAAAAATAATTAAGGTGAAAGCTATAATTGCTCACATTTTGTCCCATACGGGAGTCACTCTATCCCCCCCCCCCCCCCCGGCTTGCGTTTTTCTTATCAAGTAAGTCGGCTCAAGAAGGGTTACTCACCCATGATTAACTCAATCAGGATCTTTAGGTCTAAGTAAGCCCAGAAACTTTAGATCTAAGAGTTGTGAATTAAAGACATTTTATTTTTTCTAGTTTTTTTAATCGGCTCTTATTTTCTTCGTTCTAACTCGTATTTCAATTTTTTTTTCACAGATTGAACGAGTTCGTTGTGTTCTACAAAATGAGATCAATTTTCAATATTTTTTGAGAATTTTTTTCATACATCTCGTTACCAACTCCATACCATATGGTAACTCCTTTGTTTTTGAGTCATTTTTGAAAATATTTGCACAGAAGGAACGAGTTTATCTATGGGATCTAAAAATTTCTGGGTGAAAAAAATACAGGACCAATAATTACCATACTTTACCACTCTGGTATGGAGGTGGTAACTTGTGGTAAAAAAATTATGGAAGTCGTAAATAACAGTTAGTATACTCCTACTATCATGTATTCAACCTTCTTACAGTCTTGGTATGTTCATACCATCATGGTACGCTTTCTTACCTTATGGTATGCTCCTATTTAATACCATATGGTATTGACTGGTAAAAAATGTCTCAAATTTTTTTTTGTTCTAAAAATATATCAAAGTGAATATAATTTTAAAGAGCACAATTAATATGATTTATCTTGCAAAAAAATAAATTTCAACTTAAAACGAGAGAGAAATCGTCCGTTAAAGATTAATGGAGAAAATATGAAAGGTTTTCCATGAGAGAGAGGAATGCTAATGACGCTGGTGTGGACGGATTACTCATGGTTACTCACCCTATGGTTAATGACCCGATTCGCTCCAATAAGTCATTGAAGTGCATTGAATGCATATGCTTGAATAGTCGAATCCTTAAAAGTTAAAAATAATAGCGTAGATGGAGGCAACATGTTATGGTGCGGTAAATGACATAAATATTGTCTTAAAAAAACAATTACCAGCAATATGGTGGTTTAAAAACTATTTACACATATATGGTGTTTTTTGGTAGGTTAAAAGCGATCATGCCCGAGACTTAGGCGCGGCCGCTAGATATTGGTTTTTCAATAAAATCCAGCAGCGGCGCCCGAGACTGGGGCGTTGGCGCTTGATATAAAGCGAAAGTGCCGGCGCCCCAGACTGAGGCGTGGTCGCTGCCTTCTTCTTCCACTCCAGCATCATATATACTGGCCTTTCCTTCAGTTCTTCACCACCAAAAAACTGAAAGAAGTTCCGAAAGAAGCTATGGTGTTGTTGTCTGGTTGCTGGGAAGATGGCTAATAATAGGTAAGAGACGTATTTATTTTTGTAATGCATTCTTCAAATGCTATAATGATTTTTTCCAGTTAGTAATTAGTGAGTTTGTTTTTTATGTAGTGGTTTTAGAAGCTTTGAACTAGTTGTTCGGTGGAAATCAGAGAAAGTAGAGGACAATTAGGGTGTCCATTTCGTTGGTGGTCTAAGTTTTCAGATGACTATTCCATCCATGGTGAACTATCAGAAACTTTGTGATAATCTAGTTCGGAGAATACGGCGTAGAGACGAAGTAGTACAAGATAGTGTTGTGATTACAGGTTTCACTTACTGTCTTCCAGAATGACATAATGGTATTTTATTTCATGATGCGATGCCTATTGTCGATGATGATAACTTGAATGTGCTTTGGAATTTATGGCACAAAACCCTTATTGTTTGGGTGCTGAGATACATGCTGAGCTCAGTGAGGATCAGGGTGGAGAGGAAGAAGATGACACATGGAGCATGCCATCCGATCATGACTATGATGACGGTGATGGCGGAGAGGAGGAAGATGATGATGATGAGGAGGAGGAGGAGGAGGAGGAGGAAGAAGAGAAGGAAGGAGAACAACTTAATTATCTTCCATATTTTTACTTGCAGGGTAATGTAGAGGACGACAAATTATCATATGTTGGTTTATATGGCGTAATTCCAATGCCTATTATTGGTGGTTTTGATGGAGAATTCTACAAGGGGCAGATATTTCACTAGAAACAAGTTGCACAGGTGGCGATTAAACACTACGCACTACAACGCAACTTTCAGTATAACGTGGTGGAGTCGTCACCTTCAATATGGAAGATCAGATGTTTGAAGCACAAGGAGGACAACTATCCTTGGATGGTGCGGTTTGGATGTCGAGATGTGGGAGGCGATTGGACTGTGAGAAAGACCGAGTTGGTAAAAACTTGTAGCAGTACGACTCAACCGATGGATCATCGCCATCTTGATGTCGATGTTATATCTGAGTCCGTGAAACACTTGGTACGTGCCCAACCAAATCTGAGTGTTCTAACTGTGCAGGCCGAGTTGAAAGATAAGTTTAATACGCAAGTTACTTACAAAAAGTTTTGGTATGGGAAAGAAAGAGCATTGGAGAAGTTGCATGAGAATTGGGAAGAATCCTACGATTATTTGCAAACATTCTTGCGGGTGTTAAAGAGAAAAATGCCAACATTAATTGGTGATTGATTGGGTAAGAGTTCCTTCAGCTCAACCAAGTCATTCGATATTTTCAGCGAGTATTCTAGGCTTATGGACCTTGTATAGATGGATTCAAGAATTTTCCAGGTGTCATGGTTGTTGATGGAACATTTCTTATTGGGAAGTATAAAAGAGTGCTACTCATGGAGGGCTCATTTGATGGCCGGAAGAAGATTTTTCCAATTGCATTTGTCATATTGGAGAGCGAGAATACTGACAGGTGGTCGTGGTTCATAAGTCACGTTCAGGGTTTGACTGATCGAAATGATGTATGCATCATCTCAGATAGACATGCGGGACTCTATGAAGCCATGAATAAGATCGAAAGAGGTTAGGAGTGGAGGTGGTGCATGCGACACTATGCAAGCAATTTGTAAAGAAGACTAAAAGCAGGATTATGTATAAGCAACTATTTCGAGTCGGTAAGCCTTCTTCATTAAATTTTGTTATTTGTTTTCATGTAATTTTTTCATGAATTTATCTAACCCGTGTGATAGTTTATTTTGTTAGCCGGAGAAAAATGCTTGGAGAAGTTCGATCGTCAAGTTGAGCAATTTAAGGTGGCCACTAATAGAAATATTTCATGTGATAATTGGGTGGACCAACATCATATTCGTTGGAGTTTAGCACATGATAACTACAATAGTGGGCGTCGTTGGTCTATCATGACATCCAACATGGCAGAAAGCATCAATGGTGTTTTCAAAGGTATTCGTGCACTTCCTATAGCTTCTCTTGTGCAACATACCTATTGACGATTGGTGGAGAAATTCGATAAGATGAGGTTGGAGACAGGAGCAGAAATTAGAAGTGGTCCTTCACAGAATCCACCAAATGCAAAGAGCTGATGAAGTCGTGGTCACAAAAGGCAGTTGGACATTCCGTGACAGCGATTGATCGACGTCTAGGCATCTATGTAGTTCAGACTCCTCCCAACAATTTCAACGTGACGGGGTCAAACACACTCACAGTGCACTTTGACGACCGCAACCGGGCGAGATTTTGCACCTGTGGGAAATTTCAAGGAAACAAAATTCCTTGCTCTCATGCAATTGCAGCTTGCAACCGAATGGGGGCTAATCTGTATAGGTTTGTAAACGACGTCTACAAGCTTCAAACAGTGTTGGCTTGTTATGGGACAAGTTTCACTCCTCTTGGTGAACCTAAGGGTTGAAAGAAGCATAGTGACCCTACTCTCCACCCTAATCTGCACATGATTAGAAAGTCGGGGAGGCCAAGATCAACAAGAATTCACAACGAGATGGATTGGCCAAGAGAGGGTGCATCACACCAAGTGTGTAGCAACTGTAACCAAGCGGGACATAATGCATCAACATGTGGTGGCCAAGCAAGTGGGAGTGTGAGCAACCGAAGAGGGAGTGGTGGCCAACGAAGTGCGAGAGGTGGTAGAAGAGGAAGTAGAGGTAATAGACGTGGTTGAGAAGTTTGTTCGAATGTAGCAGTTGTTGTTCGGATTTTCGATTTGCCTTGCAAAAGTTGTTGTTGTTTGAACATCTCATCCACCTGAGACTGAACCTGCTCATCTGGTGCACCTTCTTGTCGCTGCTGCTCATATGCCCACATCGATGTCCGAAAACCATATCACCATCTAGACGCTCCCACTCATCTGGGTCCAAATCTGGCACGGTATCACTACCTGATCCCATGTGTCCGCCTCCCATCGTAGCATGCTGCGGTGTATGAAAGCTATCTTCCGGTGGCTGAAATTGAGGGCTAGAACTGGTGCCTGCCTGAAATCCGGTAAACGCACCCGGATGAAACTGTGGCTGAGAAGGCTGGTGGAACTAGAAGGTCGAAGTAGGTCTGACTGGCTGCACTGGCTGACGATTTGAGTACCTCACTGGACGAGGTAGGTCACGCTGCTCACGTCGATGTCTCCTCCTCCTGGGCTCCTCCGTGAACTGTGGCGGTGGCACGCCCCATTCCGATGGCTGAACCCTACGCTCTAACCAGATGGCTAAGCTGCGCTCACCAATAGGATACCGCTGTATCGACTCCGTAGGATCAGGATGCCGACGATAATTGAATACTAAAGCTGTAACCCCTGCCGCCAACTGGTCAGCAAATTCCTCCATCTGGTCATATAACATCCCTCATGCTCTCATTCCATCAGGTAAACCCACCTCAACAGACTCCATGCAGTCGTACTGCAAATTTAATGTAAAACATAAGAAATTCTACACATCTAAAAACAATTAAAACACAAATATGAATTAATAAAAAACTAATCGCTGCGTTCAGTGCAGCTCCTCTTCGTGTGCCTGAACGTCTAGTGACATCTCGATACCACTCTCAATGCTCCGAGTGGTAAGCTAAAGGTACGTTAGTGTAGCTCGTTCGCACGATGAACTCATGTCGACGGTTCCACAACTCAATCGACTCGCTGGCTGCCTGTATGAACTGCTAGCCACGTGATGGCCCATGCTGGCTCTGACGAAGGAAAAACCTAATCTCAGTCGCGGAATGTGGAGGATGAGGTTGGTCGTGAATCTTCCCAAACTGTCCTAGCACGCGATCTGGATGATGCCACATTTGCGATGATAAGCAGATCAACGGAACTACTGCTCTAAACCTGTCGGATTGGATCACACTACCGCTGTAGTCCTGACCTCTATCAAAGTATGGACGCCACTGCACACAAGGATTGGTCACATAATTACTCCTAAATATATAACAAATCAATGAAAACTATTCTATATAACGAAAAGTTATATACTAACCACGAATGTCGTGCACTCGTCAAACCACACCTTGTACATATAGAACTGATCTCCATGCTGACGGGTGTGGGCCGGAAGCCATCGAAGGCCACGTGGCACTGCGTCCTGGGTAATATGTGCACCCGTTTCTATATGTAGTGGTGTTGTATGAGGAAATTGCTCCCACGTCCAGATCATCAGCAAGGCAAACCATCCACCAAAGTCACCACCCAGTGAAGAAGATGTCGTCATCTGCAGCGCTGATCTACCCATTTAACGGTACAGGTAGGATAGAACAACTGCTCCCCAAGCAAACCTCCGCGCTCTGCGCCAATCATCCACCAAAAGTAGGTACTGCAGGCGAACTGAACCTCCAGACCGATCGGGGAACAAGACACCTCCCATCAGAGACAGAGCATAAGCTCGTGCAAACTGCTCTGTAGTCTATGGTGATGCAGAAAGCGGTAGCTCATGAAAAGTCTTTTTGAGCCAAGATATCTTAATGACGCCGCCGCCAAGATCAGTAGGAGCCCGTCGTAACATTCAAAGACACATAGCCGTCCAGTCCTAGTCTGGTATGTCTACTACGATGGCTTCACCGTCGTTCGCTAGACCGGTCAGTGTCGCAACGTCCACTAGGGTGATCGTCACCTCATCGAACGACATGTGGAAGGTCAATGTCTCGGGTCACCAACACTCTACGAGCGCAGTAACCAAACCTGGATCACCGGTAAGAGGGTCTAATGGCAGAACCGTAGACAAGCCCGCATCAACGAGATATGGTTGGTAAGGTAGATGGTATCTCACTAAATTGCTCGTACCACGAATGTGGTAAGGTCGATAACCAACCTATAATGCACAAAACTTATATTAATTCAATTCACCTACGATTTGTGTCACGAGATGAATGGTCGGACTTGTTTTCAACTGCTCGAGTCACGCACTTAGATTGGAACAGATCGAACCATCGGCCACTCCTCGGTGAGACGAGGGGAGAAGACGATGAGGAAATCAAATGAGGTTCGAGTTTCAAATTAGAGCCTCATTGGTCAAAACATGAGGCATGCCCATAGGTGATTGAGAAGGCATGGCGAAGTGGAGATGGCAGCGTGATGGAACAAATTAATATATGTAGAAGATGTTTGGACACTTGGAGTAGAGGCACTTTCCCAAACTTCTCAAAACAAAGAAACCGCATAAGGAAAGCTTTTGGAGTGATCGAGCGCTCTGCCAAGACTCCCCAAGTCATTCAACAAAGGCAGGAGCTGGAAAAGGAATTAGAGGAGCTGGAAGCGAATGAGAAACTATTCTGGAAGCAGCGATCGCGGACTGATTGGCTACAGGGGGAGATAAGCATACGAATTTCTTTCATAGGAAAGCTTCAGCCTGGAGAAGGAGGAACACGATTCGGAAGTTGCGAGACAAAGTGGGGAGATGGCATGTGGGTTTGGAACAATTGTTCGGCTGTCTGAACAATTATTTTTCTGATCTTTCCGTGTAGGTCTTGTTCTCGAGGAGTCGGGAGTGCTGAATTCTATACAGGCGAGCATCACCGAACATGATAATGAGCGCCTACTGTGGCCGGTAACTGAAGAAGAGATCACTGATGCTCTTAAGCAGATGGGCTCGCGGAAAGCTCCAGGACCGGATGTTATGTCGGCTCTATTTTTCAGAAGTACTGGGAATAGTAGGAGGCGTTGTGACGGAGATGGTGATGGAGATTTTCCAAACTGGATGCATGTTGGGGTGACCTTAATAATACACTGATAGCCTTAATTCAAAAGGTTAAGGCCAAGTCCATTGCTATTCTCCAAATTTGGGGATCTTCATCCCCAAATTTGGGGATCGTCCCCATTTTCTCATCTTTTCTTCCAAAGCTATATTCTCCAAATTTTGGGATCTTTCTTTTTAGTTAGTTTTTCTTTACTTAAAAACATACTTATGATTATAGGTGTCAATCGGGCGGGTTCGGGCGGGTTCAGGCTGGGTTCAATCGGGTTCGGGTTCAAACGGGTTGCGGGTTAGTCGGGTTGCGGGTTCATCGGGTTCGGGTTCATCGGGTTCGGGTTCAAACGGGTTGCGGGTTAGTCGGGTTGCGGGTTCATCGGGTTCGGGTTCAATCGGGTTGCGAGCAAATCGGGTTGCGGGTTCATCGGGTTTTGGGTCGGGCGGGTTGCGGGCGGGTCGGGTTTCGGGTTGTTCGGGCCAGCGCATCAAGTAACTTAACTCATTACTCATTACCAACTTACACATTTTATTACACTAATTTAAAATATTTTCTCAACTTTTTAACCAATTTATTTCTACCTCGTATATATATACTTTATTTTTTTGAAAAAACTAGTCAAAATTTTAAATCAATTTGTATGACTTGCAAACTTGTTATGTAATTAATCATAATTGGTAAAGTATTATAGCTAATAGTAATGGTGATATCAATATTTGCAACCAAAAGACACCGTTAATTGTTTATTTTATATTTTAGTATTAATTCAGTAGTAATTGAATTAAAGTATCTCGTTTAGTATAACCATGCAAATCTGGTATTTGGCGTGTGGTAATTGGCAAAAGCATAGTGATAAAAGAAGTTATTTCAAAATAACTCATTGCCCAAATAACTTCAGTAAACTGTTGCCAAACGAGTTATTTGTAAAATTGTTCGAATTATCCTAAAAATTGAACCATTAAAGATTAGCTATCAAATTTAGTAAAATTATTGTGACTTCAACCATAACTTACTCAATAGCATATATCCTATACACTTAGCCTTACCCTCAATCAACAATATTAAGTTAGTATATGTTGTTGATTGTATACCCTAAACCATCAATACATTATACACTAACCACATAACCAATACCCTAACCATATGTCCTTTAGTTGTGATTTTGCTAGTATAGTTAATTTAAAAGTGAAATTCATACTTTGATTTTCAAAACATAGATAAAAAGTGATATTTGCTAATTGTTATACCTTAACCATACTTTGAATACACCAAAATTTCCATCTTCTTTTAAAAACATCAAATTACCAAATACATTACTTTATTTATTTATATTTAATTGATAATTTTATTGAATAGTTAAATTAACCAATATATTGATTCATGAACATATATTAATAAGAAAACTTGATCTTATTAGTTATGATTTTGACTAATCGTGGCCAAACCATTAATACCTTATACTCTAACCATATACCCTACAAGTCGACTCTATAACCTATACCCTAAACCCCTACTGGTTTGATTCATGAACATATGTTAATAAGAAAAGTTCATCTTATCAGTTATGATTTTGACTAACCGTGGTCAAACCATTAAAACCTTATACCCTAACCATATACCCTATAAGTCGACTCTATAACCTATACCCTAAACCCCTAATGATCTGAATTCTGATTGATGAACATGTGTTAATAAGAAAAGTTGATCTTATTAGTTATGATTTTGACTAATAATTGTTAAACCATTAATACCTTATACCCTAACCCACACTACAGGAAAATTGATTTCTAGTCACGGGATCTTATTCACGGTAATTTTTTCCGTGTTAAAAACTATGCTAATAGTCACAGTAAACGTTCCCGTATTCGATCATATAGTTATGATCACGGTAACTAATTTATCTGTATTTTAGTGTTTATTTATCGTAATTAATTGTTAATCACGATAAATTTTGGTGATTAATGTGACAATTTAACTTTATAAGAACTTTATTCCAAAATTTTAGGAGGGAGAATTTCCTTTAGCAAAAAATTTTGTTTTGCCCCCAAAAAATTGCTTTTGCTCCAAAAATATTTGCTTTCTCCTTAAAAAATTGTTTTGGCTCCAAAATATTTGCTTTCCCCGCCACTTTTCACACCCAAAAATTGCTTTTGCTCCAAAATATCTGCTTTGCTCGAAAAAATTGCTTTGCCTCCAAAATTTTGCTTTGCCCGCCATTTTTCGGTCCATGGAATTGAAAAAATTAACATACTAGATGGAGAAAACTAGATCTAAAGGCGAATTAAAGAAAGCCAATCCCTTTGCCGCTTGACTTTTTCTAGCGTCTCTTCCACTGCTCTTCCTGCCTTTTTCTCCACCCAAATAGTTCCTTCCATTTCTCCGAACTTTCCCCACACTCTTACTGCCAAAACCCTATTTTCTTAGCAATTCAGATAGATCCATCTGATGCCCTCTTCCATGGCGAAACAGATCGATGAAGAAGCATGCTCTTCAAGGGGGTTTATTGTTAGGGTTTCAAGTTTGGAGGTAGACTGGCGACGATTGAGAACGACAACGGCAAGTTTGGAGGTGGACTGGCGGCTCGGTTTGGTAGGCGGTTAGGGATGTTGTGGTTTGCGTTGCAGAGAGACGACAAAAAAAGGAAACTTTCCCCAACTCTAAACTGCAGCTGCAGCTGAAAGAAGGAAACTTCTTTTGCAGAGTTGTAATCTTTATTCGGTTGAATTGAGCTTGGGAAGCCATGATAGTGACCAGCTGTTGCAACGGAATTATAGTGAGAAGAGGGCAATGACTTGTGATTGGTTCTTATTTCAGGTAGGGGTTAGTTTCAGCCTAAAGATTAAGTACAGCTTACATGTTTCTTTCATGATTTTGGTAGTATTGGCGTCCATCCCTTTATTTCGATTGCTTTATATGAGTATACTTTCTCCCTTTGTAGCCATCTTATCTATTTGTTGTTCGTATTTTCTTCCAGCAACTATTTGATATGAATGTGTTGCCCCTGCTTCAATAGGGAGATTTGCCGCCAGCAGAAAGGCCATTGATGTAAATGGGCAGTAGCCATGTGGTTGAGAAGTATTTAATTTCCAGAGATTATGAAACATGTGGTTGATAATCTATTGAACACTAATTAGCTAATCCAAGTTGCCAAGGAACTATGGTTGAGAAGGCACTGCAAGATACAAAGGTAATAGCAGTAGGAAAAGGAATTCTCATTTATAATTATTCAAGTGGATTAGATGAAATTCGGGTTGAGTCGGTCGGGTTACGGGTTAGTCGGGTTTGGGTCAATCGGGTTCGGGTTAATCGGGTTGCGGGTCAGTCGGGTTGCGGGACAATCGGGTTGCGGGTCGGGCGGGTTACGAGTTGTTGACTTTTAGTCAATTCGGGTTGCGGTCGGGTTGCGGGTCGGGTTGATCGGGCGGGTTAATCGGGTCGGGCATGTTTTGACACCTATACTTATGATTATCTTAATACAATTTGTTCATGTTAATTTTTGTAGAGTTCGTCATCATTTTTAAATACAAATTTTCTGGTAGAAATTTTTTAAATTTCAAGACCAAATTTTTTTTGACAAAAAATGATTGAATTAATTTGGGTTTACACACAACACTTGAAAATTATTGATCAAATTAAACCTCTAACTAATCCCCTAATTAAACTCTAATTATCCCCTAAAATCTTAAAAAGAATAAGAAAAGCCACGTGGCGGCCTTTGGGGAGTCTCTATATTTGGGGGAATCCCCATTTTCACCCCCAAATTTGGGGATCCTTTTGCAGATCTCCTCCAAATATAGAGACTCCTCCATTTATAGAGACTCCATTGGAGTCAACTTTTCCCCAAATATAGTGACTCCCCCATTTATAAAGGCTCCATTGGAGTTAGCCTAAGACCCCGACATCGCCTAAGGAATTTCGGCCTATTAGTCTATGTAACGTTCTTTATAAGATTTTGGCAAAGGTGTTCGCGAAAAGATTAAAGGGGCTGCTGGAAAAAGTGATATCCCCATAGCAGAGTGCCTTTGTGTCAGGAAGATCCATAACTGATAATATTATCACGACTTTTGAATGCTTCCATTCCATGAAGAGGCAACTGGAAAAACGTCAAGGATACTTTGCATCAAAGGTAGACATGACAAAAGCCTATGACCGTGTAGAGTGGCACTTCCTAGAAGGAGTAATGAGTAGGATGGGTTTTGTCGATAGATGGATTCAGCTGATTATGATGTGTGTTTCCTCAGTTACCTTCTCCATTATGGCGAATGGGCACCTGTCACCGAGCTTCAGACCAGAAAGAGGACTCAGGTAGGGCGATCAACTATCGCCATACCTGTTTCTTCTTTGTGCAGTGGGGCTGTCTACATACACACAACTAGCGGTTGAGGAGGGGCGACTCCATGGGTTCATGGTGACTAAAAGGGTCCCGATAGTGTCCCACCTGTTTTTTGCTGACGATAGTTTCTTTTTTGGAAGGGATACTATCCAGGAGGCCACTGAACTAAAGAAAATCTTCCACGATTATCAGGTGGAGTCGGGGTAGCTAGTGAGCTTTCCTAAGTCCGAAGTCTTGTTTAGCTGCAATGTGAAGCCGCACCGCAAGCTGGAAGTGGGTTTTTTCCTTAATATGCATATTGTTGACAAACATGAGAAGTATCTTGGCTTGGCCACCGAGGCGGGTCGCTCGAAGAAGGAGTTGTTTGTGGGGATAAAAGAGAGGATCATAAATAAACTGAAAGGCTGGAAAGAGAAGGTTATGATAGTTGCAGCAAGGAAAGTCCTAATCAAATCTGTTGCACGGGCTTAATTAATCTATCTATGTCAGTTTTTCGAGTTCCTGAGGGCACCATTGAAGAAATCCACAACTTGATAATGAACTTCTGGTGGGGCCAACAATAGGATGAGAAACGTGCCCATTGGATTCGAAGAGAGGCTATGACGGCGCCAAAACAAGAAGGAGGGATGGGGTTTATGGACCTGGGAGGCTTCAATGTAGCTCTTTTGGCGAGACAACTTTGGAATTTAGCTCAGAGACCAGAAACCCTTGTAGCACGAGTTCTAAAAGCCAAGTATCATAAGTCAACAGATATTATGAATGGTAGTTTAGGATATCGTCCTAGTTACATATGGTGCAGCCTGATGGGAGCGCAAGATTTCATGATTGGAGGAATGAGATGGCGAATAGGGAATGGTGCGTCCGTTCGGATATGGGGGGGGGGGGGGGGGGGGCGATGGCTACTAGGAGGGAAGAACACTTACATCATGTCGGCGCCCCAAGGTCTGCCTGTTGATGCCATGGTTAGAGAGCTCATCAATCCGGAGACAAAACAATGGGATCACACAATTATTGAAAGTTGTTTCCCAAGAGCGATGGTTAACGCCATTTTGTGCATTCCGTTGAGAAGTGCTGGAGAGATAGACCGCTTAATTTGGAATAACAAGACACGACATTATACAGTTCGTGATGCTTACAAACATTAGTTTGAAAGATTTAAAGAAAGGGAAAGAATCCAACCAGTGGGAGATGCTGAAACATGGAACAAGCTTTTATCTCTTAATGTGTTGCCGAAAATATGCCATTTCATGTGGTGTTTTGCTCGTGACGTGTTACCTACAGGGGACTACTTGAGTGTACGGAGCAAGAGAAGATGAGACAAATGTGCTTTCTGTGGGTTCCGGGAACTCAGGTGCACTTTTTTGGGGAATGCAGATGGACTTGCAGGCTTTGGCGATCAACAAGCTTTGCTAGGTACTTTGAAAAGCATGCAGGCCGAAGCTGTATTGAATGGGTGACGGGGGTCTTCAAGACAGCAGGAGATGAGGAGTGTGAAGAATGGAGTGTTTTGATGTGGTACCTGTGGAAGGAGCGTAATGCTCATTGTTTTAACGGGAGCAAGATGGAGGAAACCATCATTGTATCGCATGCGTCCTGCTTTTTACACGAGTACAAAGACCACCAACAACGAGGAGAGAGTATTCATCAGGATAATTTGCAGGTGAAATGGCAACAACCACGATTGGGCTGGGTGAAAGTGAACACAGACGCAGGTGTTTTACAAGGAGGGGGAGCGGGTTTGGGAGTAGTGGCGAGAGATGATACATGATAGTTTTTCTTTGCAGCAGCCCAAAAAGTGAGTGGTAACTGGGAAGCTGAGGAGACGGAAGCTTTGACGGCGGAATTCGGGGTAACTGGCACACCAACTTCATTACATGAATGTGACATTAGAGATAGACTGCTTGAGCTTAGTACACAAGCTGAAAGAAGGAAATGCTATACAAACTGAGATAGGGACCATTTGCAGAAGCATCAGGAGAGTGTTGGATGAAACTGGATCGAGACCATGGCAATATGTGAGAAGAGAAGCGAATGAAGCGACACACATCATGGCTCATAGTGAGACCAACTGGGACAGTCCAATGTTTTGGATTGATAGACCACCGATATTTTTTGTTGATCAGTTACGGCTGGACTGTATGACTCCGACTACTGATTAATAAGAATCTTAGGTTCACATAAACAAATGGAATTGCAAAAATTTGTAGCTTTGCATTATTGCAATTGACACTTCCATCAATGGATTTCATTTTCATTGTCATATCATTTTGCAATTAAATATGATAGTTTGATGTAGATGTTCTTTTAGAGTGGAATTTCATAAATTTCGATTCCGCGCTACATACATCTTCTCTGTTGTTATTATTCAATGTACACTCAATGAAGCATCTATATTTTTATTACAAAATTTACATTTGTCCCATAATTTCTACAAAACAAAATTAAGAAAAAATGTTCATACAATAAGCTGAACAAAATTAAAAAAATCTTGTTTCATGATGATATCTCATCTATTTTTAATTCTTATATATAAAAAGATTACAAAGTGAAAGTGGAGCGTATCATAAATTTTAAAAAAAATCACGGATATATGATAATCATCATACTCGTTTGTTAATGTAAATTCCAATATAATAATACCTACAATGCGATTCGTGCATAGCATAGAAAGAAAAAATAATGTAGAACATAATTAAAGGAGTAATCTTGTGATGGTGATTCATGTGCAAATGTCATCATGAACCCAGGAGCTGTCTTCATTCTTCTATGAGTCTACCTTCATGATCATCTTCTTCTTCCTATTCTTCTTTTCACATATATTACTCCAAATTCCATGTGGGACTAGCAAATCTTATTAAGGATAGATATCAACTTTGCACCTTAAAAAGCTTCAAAATCAATTTAAGATGAGGAGAGAAAGAGAGGGACAGGCTTGCACTAAACTTCAAGCCTGAAAACCCTAGCAGCTATAGATCATATGTAAGGAAATTAGGGAAAAAGGAAGAGCACCCAACCAACAAGAATACACAGATCAGTTGTACAGTTTTGGGCATGCAGCAGTAACAATTGAGAGTGTTCCCCACTCACTCTCATCCCTTGCCTCTTAAGAATCCAATAGATAAATGAGAGAGAGAGAGAGAGAGAGAGAGAGAGAGAGAGAGAGAGAGAGAGAGATCAATGGAGTGAAAAATTTCAAGCTTTGGATGCTTTTTTCCCCTTCCTTTTGTAAAGAGTAAAGATGCAAAAGAGAAAGAAAAGTTACACTCCATAGTATATGCGTTGAGAGAGAGCAAATGTCAACCTTTGTGAGATGTGCAAGTCAATTGCTTTCCTCAGCATCGATCATGTCCATATGTCTCTTTCTTTTCCTCGCATATTCTATGTGTGCGGGGGACAAAGAAAAAGGAAAGGAAGCACTAACTAGGAAGGAATTTTTTATTAATATTTATTGACGACTTTACTAAGAATCACGACTAAAATTAATTAATAAGTAATAACTACTACAAATGGAAAAAAATTACTACTATAGGTAAGTAAAAACTACTAACCGTATAAAAAAATCGATGATTTTGAAAAAAAATAAAATCGAGAAATAGATACCAATTAATAATATCTACAAATATAGTTAGACGAATATCTACTCATTGTAGCAATTACGTATTGATATCTACAAATATAATCACTACTACATCAAATTAACACTACTATACACTCTCTCTTTACCACTGTCCCTAATCGTACAAGTATGCGAACTGTTTCGTCGCGTGTAACTTATTAACTTTGACGAAGGGGATGAGTTATGTTTCACGGGAGAGAGATGGTAAGGTTTTTGTCATTTGTGGGAGAGATGTGTGAGAGTGGGAGAGAGGACTGCGGAGTATTTATATTAGATTTGATTAAATATGGACCATATTATTCTTCAATTAATTATAATCCTAAATTCACTAATTTGATTTAAAAGTTATTAGACTAATTAGCATGATGCTAACTTCTCAAGGGGTTATGATCTTATCTCATTCATCCACTCTCACCGTTGCATGTTCAATCATAAGTATCTCCAATTAATCATTCAATTGTTATAGTGTGGTCTCTCAACCACTATGATTGTAAATTAGATCAATTTAGTTCTTCAAATTTTGCAACCTGATTTATTAAGTTGTTTATTTCACATAAAAGCACTCGTAACTTTAAGTCCATAATTAATAAATCAAATTTTTACGATACTGAGTATCACTCATATCTCATTTGCAAAAAAACCGACATGCTTCAAAATATATTGAAATGTATTAGTAATATGTTTATTTTCTTCTAGTCATCACTAATTTTTGTCTAAAATATTATCGATATATCTTTTCGATAAACTTCGACCAAAACTAGTATCATTTTTGGTACTCATTTAGCACCTCCTCTTCTTCTTTCCTTTTCTGTACACGGTGTCTGTCTGTCTGGCTTGTTGTGGTTTAGGAGGGTCCATGCATGGCAGTGGAATGATGGATAGGAGCAAAGTGTAATTGGATGGAC
Source organism: Linum trigynum (assembly GCA_964030455.1). Lineage (NCBI taxonomy): Eukaryota > Viridiplantae > Streptophyta > Magnoliopsida > Malpighiales > Linaceae > Linum > Linum trigynum. The sequence goes on from OZ034820.1 coordinate 37,964,628, forward strand.
AAAAGGAATAAAATTTTAGGAGTCCCAATGCAGCATCATCAGAATTGACGTGGAGAAATAATAACACCATTATTATATATATTAAGGGAATATATAATAAACTAAATTTTGAATTAATGGTGATAAACAGACCAAATCTTGGTGTCTTTCCCTACTAATAATGGCACATTATTGGTCAATATATTTGTACTATACATGTCATCATTAGGAGTGGTATTAAAGGCTGTTAACTTTTATTTGCCATAACCCACATTTTTATGTATTTTTGTAACACACACTTTTGTAAAAAAAAAAACAATATTTTTTTTTTGTGTGTGGAAAATTTGAAGAACAGATGCATTAAAAGGAAGAACACTTTGGTTGGACTTTAATGATTTAACCAGCAAGTTACTAATGGGGTTCAACCTCTAATTGGTCACTCAACTTGATAGCAACTAATCATCTTTATCAAATCCTAACCTTTCTGCCTAGTTCGTACCAATCCGATACGCTAGCTAGTCGTCAACTTCTTTCTTCGATACGTTTTTTAGCGATCGATTCAGTTATGAAATATGATGTTGTGGATTATTATTTTGCCAAGTATTTCGATGGGGATCAATAGTTTTATGATCACATTACGTTTCTGAATGGTTTTCTCAACCGGTTTACTCCCTCACAAAGCCGCTCTCAAAATGGTTGCAATGGCTGGCATCATACTATCACCTAACTAATCCTCCCAAAGGATAAGGGTTAAGGAAGAGGTGCATGGGATGGGATGATAGATTGATTGAAACAGAAAGGTGATCAATTGCTTCTTTCTAACAACTTGTTATCAATTATTCATTAAAAACAAAAAAAAAACAAAACAAAACAACTTGTGAATTTGTGATAGATTTAGGAAGTTGGTCAGACATCAAGTTATGATTCACGAGGAATAGGATAATTGCCCAAAAAAGGGACACATTATCTTATTGAACAAGACCCCATCCTACTCATTTCCTTATTTGAAATATTATACCATCTCTTCATGCACCGCTCCTTATATATATCCCATCATTATTATTAAAAAAAACAAAGTTTTTAGCTGTAATCTTGGTGAGAGTATGAAGATTCAATATGTCGTCGTATAGCGTATTACTATTCGCGAACGAATTTCATGATCCACTCTCATTCATTTTTTCAGAGTCTCCATCTCCTTTAAGGGATGAAATGACTAACGGTTTCAAGCGAGATCTCATTTCCCTGGTTTAGGGCTTCCCAAGGGGAAGAAATTCCCCCAAGAAAAAACTGGGCATGTTCATCTTCAATGGATTGAATTTCGCTTCTGCCAAGATAACAAATGTAGAGAAAAGAAAATTTGGATCGAGTATAATAAGGGTGGTTTGGATGGAGTATTTATATGAGTTATTTGGGCACAAATAACTCGTTTGGTAACATTTTACGGAAATGAGTTATTTGAAATAATTTATACTCATGTGTTATTTTGAAATAACTCGTTTTATCACTCTGCTTTTACCAAATACCACAATTGCATGGTTCAACCAAACGAGATACTTTATTTCAATTACCATTGAAATAACACTGAAATATCACATGAATAATAAATGATTTATTTGACTCTACAAATACCACATTGACAATTAACCCATCTAAACGATCCCTAAATAAAATCAGGATCAGTTTATCAAAGATTTGTTCATATTAGTTGTACCTCGAGGTTTCAAATTGTTAAGAAATCGCTAGACAATTGGTCAGCTCGATCGGAAGATCCAATGTTACACATTCTCACAAACCCGGTGGGACGGCTATTGTTGGTTTCTTAGTTCTTACAGTTGGAACACTTGCTCGTTTGTTGAACCATACTGTATATACGAAGCTTCAGTTCTTCAAGAATAATGAAATAAACCGCGCGCATTTCTTCTACAAGTATAGTCCTATCTCTTGATTCTCTCATCTCTTCTCTCTCTCTTTTGTATAACAATAAGATAGTTTGATAATATCATATGATTACTTGAAGAATGATTTCACAATTCTCTAATGGTGTGATCAAAGACCAGCAAATGATGTATTTGTTGAAAAATATGGTGTGGACATGCAAGAAAGGAGAAATGATGTCTCACCAAAAGAGCTAGGACCCTGGTATTAAAGTTGTAGTTATAAGTATACAATTTACAGGAGATAATTAACAGATTAGGCTTCCACAGGTTTCCATAAAAAATTTAATAGATTAGGCTTGGCTAATTATAGACGAATACCATAAATTTATATATCTCTATGAGTGTCAATGTCGCCATAAATCTCTCTTTTCTTTAGTGAACGGCGTCAAGTAAGGTAGTAAGTAGAGCAGCCTGCTTCAACCTCTCCGGCAATGCTTCGTGATAGTAGTAGCTTACTACTAATTAAATCTGATAGTCTGTCTCTGTCTATTAACCCGAGATAGATGCTACTAAATCTCTCCCTTCTCTTCTCTGCCATGGTAATAAAGGGACGGCTCTGGTCTGCTGCTTCTCTGCTTCCGCTTTCATCATTCATGCCTATTTGATCCATTAATGGCGCTTCCTTATTACTTACTAGTCACTAGTTACTGCTCTCTCTCTCTCTCTCTCGTGTAGTAATCTATACGTACGTTACACAGTACAAACAATGACACAGAAAGAAACAAAATAGATGACTATACCTACTGCGTTACCCCAAATCAAACTGCAATAGAGCAGGGGAAAAGGAACAGTACAGCAGCAGCTTGCACGTCACAGCAATAAAATGAAAGGGTTCGTTCTGCTCGTGAGTAAATTGGAAGCGTATGAGGGAGAGAGGAAGGAAAAGGGGTTTTGAAAGATCAGTGCGATATCTCTGCCTGCCTCTGCTTTCTTTCCCTCCTCTTTTTTTTTTTATCAAACAAATATTGAACTGGGATTATAAGGAAACGCTTGAAAAGTGTTACGGAAAATTGATAAGCAAGCAACGAACCATTATCCATCAACAATAACACCAACAAAATGGGCAATATATCCATCCATGCCACTCACACGTCACTAACAACTAACAACCAACATCCATAATACCTAAGGTTTCCTGTTTGTGCTTCAGAAAAGTGCGCATCTTTCCACAGACGAGCTGCCCTAATAATATAACTTAGATAGATAACTTGAGATACATAGACTTAGAGATAGATTTCACACGAAGGACCAGTTGACGAACATGAAAGCCAGGCAGTGATGCGAATCATCGTCGTTGACTACTTTCCATGCAATCGCCTGCTCGTAAGCCACCGGTCGCCCCATGCTCGACACACAGATCCCTGCTGGCAGATATGCAAACCCCTGTCCAGTGCGCAACCAACAAACTAGAGTCAAACAACAATTCTCGTTTCATTTCAATGCAGATTGTGATGATTAATTAGTCTAGAAACATTACGAGCAGATTACCTCTTGCATGATCTTAGAGAACTCAGAGCACAGAACCTTCCGCCCAGCGTCATCCAGGATCTTATCCAGCATGATGTCCTGGAGAGCCACCAATGTTGTTTCCAGCATGTCCAGCCCAGCTTGGTTTGCAAAGGTGAAGACAGGCGATCCCTAAATTTAGGTGAAATAGAGGGTCAGCAACCCATCAAAAGTACATTGCATATATATAACCAAAACATTATAAAGGATAATGTTCCGCCTTAAGTTTTCAAGGAAACCCCATTCATCACTTACATTAGATGATACAGTATTATTAAGGGATTCATCACTTACATTGTTAGTTTTCAGGGAGCAGCACAAGATTGAATCAGAGTGGTGCCACAGCTGCTTCAGCAAAGCATCCCCAGCTTGTGAATTTTCCACACGAAAGAGGTCTCCTCCAGTATGCGCCCTGTGCAACAATTAACACTAGTAAAGGTAGTGCAACTTGGAAACTCAATGAACTAACGAGCAATGTGATAGGTCTTACAACAAACAGACCTGTAACTTCTATTGATCCAGCGAGCGAGAGTCAGAGCCTCTGGGGAGCCAGGGAATGATTTGCCACCTACTTGAGAACCTATTCCAGAATAAGGTGCAATGGCTGTTGCAACCCTCTGAACGGAAGCAACAACACTTCGCACGTACTGCCTAGCCATGGCTGCCACATTGTCACGCAAATGGTTCTCAAAGCTAAACTGGAATGCAATTGTGAGGACTGATCTCAGATTGTAACTGTTTGAGTCAGATTCAGTGGCTGGACGAGTAACCCCTCCTGCCCCAACCTCAAGGGTAGATGCCAAATCTAATGTTCGAGTCGCAGCAGGCCCATCCTACATATGTATATAACACACGATTAGAGGGCTTGAAGTTGACACCACCGCAGAAAAGACTTCAATCAAAGCAGGCTTACCGTTTTACCATCCAGTGGAATGACACGAAAGCCCGATGCAAGAAGAGGAGCATCGTCAGCAAATGATTCGTCAATAGGGGCAAAAACAAGTTGAGCACAGGCGCCAACAGCATTTTCATCAACTCCACTGCATAGCTGCAGACAATTTATCCAAAAAAAATGAATAACTTAGGGTATATTTGACTAGGAAGGAATTTACCTAAACTTTAAATTAACTGGGTTGTGAAATAACCTGCAACAGGTACATATCTCGTGCTAGAGCCATCTCCTCAGGTGAGAAGGCCTGACTCTCCAAACGAACCACCTCCAAAAACTGCAGTTGATAGGAGAATTTTAAGCCCAAAGTTTGATTTCTTCAATATCATTCACCAAAGGAAGTAAATCCATGTATTCCCAGCCTTACCTCTTCGTGCTCCACTTTATGAGCAAGAGGCAAGATGACTTGGCTACTAGGGAAACCACCAGGCCTGCCACATGGAACAGCATATGGACTGGACTTGAGGCATGCAGCAGAATAGGCATCAACTCCATAATCAGCCCACTCAGAACGATGTTCCCTTAGAAACCGAACAAGCAAAGCGGGAGGCACATTCTACACCCACATAAACAGATACAACACTTGAGGTTCATATCCAAATTGCACAGTCAAAATGTGGTACAACCAGCAACAACAAATTACCTGAAGCAGCATTGATGCCCTTGCACAGAGCACCCCTCCTCCAAAAGATGGGAACATTGACCCATTATACTGTGAACCAAGATATTTGTTTGGAGACGAGTTAATGGCAATAGTTACATCCTCCGCACCATCACCATTTAGGAGGGACCATCCATCGTCTGCAAATCCATTGACAGCATCATTGAACCCCCTGAATTGATAAGGCCCAAAAAATATGTTAGTTGAGCACCATACTAAGAAAAATACAAAGGTACAGATTAAGATAGATGAACTTGTTTTTAAAGTAGTTCATATATACCTGCAGAGCCTCTGACCGAATGTCCTCAATACAGCAGGCTGGCGGCCTCCACCATACTGAACTTCTCCACTAGTCTCTTGTGCAATTTGTCGAATGTGCCTCAAGGCCTGCAGCAAAACATATAAATCAACAAAACTAAGAAACTTTATGTCAATAAATAACACATCAGCGGTGCGGATCAGGCTTACCGCGAGGGTCATTTTCTGAGCAATCATTTTGCAAGATTCATATAGAGGCCTCAAAACTTCAGGGACACTCCAAGCCTAGTAGAATAAAGATGAATTATTCAGAATGATACTGAAATTGAATTAAGAAGAAAACAGCACTCACTATAGAGCAAATTAACTAGAACTTGGTTCTTACTTCCAAATCAACATGATCAACAATGTGAATCATGGACCCTCCACCATCACAAGGTCGAATTAGATAACCACTTGGAAGCATTTCAGCCCTAACAAATCCTGATGATGGTGGCCCAGCTGGACCACCTGTAGAAGTCGTCAAGGACCTCTCACAAATCTGCATAATAAAAAAGGAATAGGTGTGATATTAAGCTACTCCACATAGGCGGATACAACACATCCACTTTCCTAGGAAAAATGAAATTAATTGCATTAGACTTGCCACAAGACTGCCATCCTCCATTGCGGTGGTGTATCTCAGAGTCCAAAAGTCTCTTGCTGCAGCCAATGTGGTTGGCGCATATGTCTGGTAGAATTAGCATGTAAGAAAGAGATGAGAACCTAGCAACCAAGGTCAGCTATAATACTAAACCTAGCACATTAATAAACACTTTATAGCCAAGGGAGAGGAGTAGAAAAAAGACCTGCATATAAATGAGCTCAATTGTGCCCCCATTGGCAGTAGGAATCACGCTCATCACATCCAGGCATCGACAGTCGCGATACCAAGATGGACGATCTTTGAGGATTTCAGCGACCTACAAAAAACTCAATGATTAACTGTCAATCAGAACTCCCAAAAAACAAATTGAGAGAAAGCTTCCACCTGTGAGGTAACCACAGAAAATGCACGTACCTTCGTGGGTTCAAGACTCACGAGGCCACAGGCTCGTGCTGCTACGCCACTACCGTTGCGGGAAACAGCTACGATGCCAATAGAATCCGGACCAGGCTGCACAATTATCAGCATTATAATGTAGTTGATCATTTGTTGGTTGATATAAATCAAAGATTGAAGAGTTAGATAAAGAAGGAAGCTTCACCTTCATCCCAATCATCTGGACCCAGTTGACAGAAGTTCCTGTAGCTTTGGACAAGAACTCTGCCAGGGCCTCCTCAGCTATTGCGAGAAGGCTATAGAGACATAGAAAGAACACATTGCAGGAAAACGTTACACTGGTTTCGAACAAGAATTAATCAGCCAAACTGCCGTAGCAAGGCAAAAGGAAGTAATGCCTACCCAGCTGGGTTGCTAGCATCCCTTTGGGAATGCTGACTTGATGGGTTGTTCTGCTGCTGTTGTTGTTGCTGCTGACCGCTTATGACCACAGACTCGCAGCTTTTGTCTGTGGTCGTTCCTGAAGCCTGTTCAACAATGCAACGACCAAATCGAATGAATGTATTAAGAAAAAACTGCTCTTAGACACAATAATACTAATACTGCCATAATGAAGAAACATTAGTAAAGGTCCCCTACAGTGTGGATCTCTGTGCGCATGAAACCATTCTCATACACCAAGTGAGAGACCTGCTTCTGCAAGCGGTCATTTTCCTCCATCAACAGCTTGTTCATTGCGGTAAGCTTTCTGTTCACCGTCTGAAGACGGGATGCTTCTTTCCTTTGCTTGTCGCGACATCTGTTTAACAGTAATAATCACCATCAATGCACTTACCCAGCAAACCCATAAGGGAAAATTAAGAACAGACAAGGTAGAGGGAAAAGAAAGGCAAGGGAAGGGCAGCTTAATACATAAGCAAAAGAAACAAAAATTTATCCGAGTATCAGAGACGCACTCATTGTGATTTTAGAAAGGTGTTGAATGAAAGGGCACAGGGAAAATGACACAATCGAAAATCATTTAGATTGTAAAACCAGAAGACCCGGAAAAGTCATCATTCTTTAGCTAAGAACACAATAGCAGGAAAGAATTGCAGAGAAACAGGGGAAATAGACGACGAAAACGGCTAATAAATTCCAAAAGCTATATACTTTTGATAATCAAAATCCATTCTATTCACTGTTTATCTACCTGCGGTTCTGGAACCAGACTTTGATCTGTTTGGGCTCAATGTTGGAGAGAAGAGGGCACTCCCGAATGAGCTGCTGCCTCCTCAAGGAACTGGGCTTGGGGCATTCAGCATAAACCCTCTCCAATGCATCTACTTGCTCCGGAGTGTAGCGAACGTACTTGCTGGAATCCATCTGCTGCTGTTGATTCTTATTGAAGACCTCCTTATTATGATTGCTATGGTGGATTGACAGAGCCATAGATACACTAACCCATACACTACTACAACAACAAACAAGGTAAAAGTAAAACCCAGAAACGCCTGTCGATTTGTTGTTCAAAGATTGAAAGAGGAATAAAATTTTGTGGAAAAGGTAGGAAAGGCTTGTTATTGATGGTGGGTTACAATGATACAGAGAGAGCTCTGGGCTATCTTCTTCTTCTAGTTAGGGCGTTTGCGGGTTTAAGCAGGCTCTCTCTCCTGAGAGCCTCCTCTCTCCAGCATCACAAAGAAAGAAAGATGGTTGACAGAGTTGTGGTGGTGGGTTTTTTTGCTCTCGAGAGTTTGGAGAAAAGGAATCGGAGGGAAGGTGGTTCCTTTTTGCGGGTCTCTATCTCAAAGACGCCAATCTCGAGATACCCTTTGCTCTTTGTTTGTGTGCGGTGGTCTATTTACTCGGAAGCATAAATAAAACCAACAAAAACAGAGTCTGTCAAGAAAAAAACAGAGGCAAAAGCAAAAACCAACAGAAGCAAGAAAACAAAAGGGAGAGAGAGAGAGAGAGAGGTGAATCCAAATCGTAGAGAGACGCAAATTGGATTGTTGTTCGGCTAATCAAGGACCATCTTAATGGAGACCAGAACAGAAACTGAGAAAAGTGAAAATGGAAGCGGAGGATTAATGAGGTAGAGAGAGAGAGAGGAAGCAGAGCAGAGAGCACATTAGGGGGAAACAGTGGAGACGTTTCTTTGACGGATGATAGCCATAGCCCCTGAGCCCTGACTAGTCCTCCCCCCTTTTTCCTTTTCTTTTGTGCTTCTCTGTTGTTTTTTTTTTTTTCCCTTTCCCTCTCTCCCCTGTGAAAAGGGAGTGAACGACTGAAGATAGAGAGAGAAAGCACTGATAAAAAAAGGGGTATGGGAATGGAGGGAGAAGAAAGAAAGGTCCTTTGTTTGTTTCTTTTTCTCTCTACTACTGTGTCTGTCTGTCTGTCCCTGTAGGCGTGCTACGCCTGATCTTTGCTTTGCTTCTCTCGCCACCACCATCATCATCATTTCATTTTCATACCCATACCCCACCCTCTCTCTCTCTCTCTCTCTCTCTCTCTCTCTCTCCTAGCTTTATTTTCTTGTGCCTGCAAATTGCAATGCATCTCCATGGCTCATGATGATGGGTATGACCATGAGTCCATGACCATAGCTATGGAGTTGAATACATGGACAATGTTATGGCCTATGGGTACAAACAAATGTAACAAAATATTGGTATTATTGATTTTACCCTTTCAACTAGCAATTCGATATAGTGCTTATTGAATATTTCATTACTTTTAACAATCATATATGAGTGCTTGTTTTCTTTTCTTTTTTTACAACAAAAATCGTTGCCTGCAATAGAGTTGTCACATTGGGGATGTCGCGGGGTAGCTGGCCGAATATGTGAGGAACACGGTTGTTATGAACATGAATTAGGGATGAGAATGAAAGAATTAGGGTTGAGAATTGGGATATTAGGGTTGGGAATTGGGGATTGAAGAGAGATTAGGGATTTGATAATTCTGATATGATTATTCGTATGCAAAATAGTACACAACTAGTGTTTAAATAGAGCTCTCTCCCAATTACTAATAATGACCCAACTACCCCTTCCATAGGCCGAGTGGGCCTCTATCGTGCCGCTCACACTCCCTTCCCCTTCGGAACCGAGTTTGTCCTCAAGATCGAATATAGGGTAGTTTTGACGAATGGTCTCGATATCCTCCCAGGTTCCCTCTTCTGGTCTGAGATGCTTCCGCTGTATGAGGCTCTCTGTCACATGCCTTCTTCCTCGCTTTAGCCAGCGTGTATCGAGCACCGCCTCTGGATCCAGCTCAAGACTTCCCTCCCCATCGACGGGCGGCTCCGGCGGTGTTGCCGGCTGCTCAGCTCCCCGGTACCTGCGCAAGAGAGACACATGAAATGTGGAATGGATCCCGGCAGTGTTCGGAAGCTGTAGACGATAGGCCACTGCTCCAATCCGCTCGAGCACTTGATATGGACCAAAATAGCAAGCTGCAAGCTTCTTGTATGCACGATGGAACACCGAAGCCTGTCTATACGGGTGCAACCTGAGCATCACCCAATCCCCCACCGCAACTCCTCATCTCGTCGTCCTAAATCGGCCTGCTGCTTCATCCGATTGTTGGACGCGGCCAAGTTCGCCTTCAGCTGCTACAGTGTTGTGTCTCGTTCGGCCAACCACCTGTCTACTGCATCCACCGCACTCGCTCCTGACTGGTATCGTGCCAGCATAGGTGGTGTACGCCCGTACAAAGCCTCAAACGGCGAAATCTGGATCGACCGATGATAAGTGGTATTATACCACAGCTCAGCCCAGGGCAACATAGCCAGCCAACGACGCGGTTGTTGGTGCACAAAACATCGCAAATACTGCTCGAGTATCTTGTTAACTGCCTCCGTCTGTCTGCGGGTGATATGCGGAGCTCATCTTCAGCTCTGTCTTCGCCATCGAGAACACCTCCTTCCAGAACCTGCCCAAGAAAAGTGCATCTCGATCACTCATGATCGATCGGGGAAATTCGTGGTGTCGGATCACCACCCAAACGAACTGCTCCGCTACACTTCTGGCCGTGTACGGGTGTGCTAATGTCATGAAGTGTGCATACTTCGTGAGTCTGTCAACCACCACTAATAAAACTATCTTTCCTCCGGATGGTGGCAGCCCCACTATGAAATTCATGTTAATGTCCTCCCAAACCCGCTCCGATACAGGTAGTGGCTGTAGTAACCCTGCCGGTCATAACAAAGAAGCTTTGACCCTCTGGCAAGTATCGCAAGAGGCCACATGCTCCTTAACCTCGCGACCCATCTGCGGCCAGTAGAACTAACTACGAATCTTCCTCAGCATCCTCTCATGTACCGAATGCCCACCCACCGGGGAATCATGAAACTCCTTCATCACTGTCGCTGTCAGAGAGGTGGACGCCGGGAGGACCACCGACCTTTAAAATAAATCAGCCCATGGCGGAACGTGTAACCTCCTGGGGCTACGCTCAGAGTTATATCGCGCCTCTCCCTCAGGTATGGGCTCATCTCTACTGCCTTCCAGACCTCGTCCCAGAACTGCACCACCGCTCCGGTCATAGCTGCCACCTACGGCTCGAGCTCCACCCTTGATAAGGCATCTGCGACCTTGTTCATCGGTCTCGACTGGTAATGGAGCTCATAGTCATACCCCATCAATTTCACCACCCATTTGTGCTGATATGGAGTGGACACCCGTTGATCCATTGGATGCTTCAAACTCTGATGATCGGTATAAATGTGAATCTTCTGGCCGATCAAATAGGGACGCCACATCTGTACGACTTCTGTTATGGCATGCATCTCCTTTTGGTATGTTGACCAAGCCTCCCTGGAGGGAGGGAGGTTCCGGCTCATGAAAGTAATGGGATGTTTTTCCTGTGACAGCACCATGCCAATTCCCCTGCCAGATGTGTCTGTCTCAATGTCAAATGGCTGGGAAAAATCCGGTAGTACCAAGACTAGGGTCGTGGAAAGGGCCACCTTGAGCACCTCGAAAGCACCCTTTGCCTCTGGGGTCCAACTGAACCCTCCTTTCTTTAATAGCGCATTCAGTGGCCCGACTATCGAGCTATAACCCTGCACAAAACTCCGGTAATACCCGGTCAAGCCCAGGAAACCCCTCAATGTTGTCGCACTCCTCGGCACTGGCCAGTCCATCATGGACTGGATTTTCAGCGGATCCACTCGAATTCCCTCTCCCGAGATCACATGCCCCAGATAATCCACCTCCTGTACTCCGAACGCGCATTTAGATTCCTTCACATAAAACTGATTCTCCTGCAATATCTCGAACACCTCCTGCAATTGCTCGTAGGTGCTATTCCCTTGATTTACTGAAAACCAGGATATCATCAAAAAATACCAGCACTAACCTGCGTAAGAGAGGTCGAAATATGTCGTTAATGGCTGCCTGGAATGTCGATGACGCATTGCAGAGAGCGAAAGGCATCACGAGATACTCATAATGGCCACTATGTGTCCGGAAAGCAGTCTTCGGAATATCCTCCTCGTGCATGCGTATCTGATGATATTCAGCTCGTAGGTCGAGCTTTGTGAAATATTTTGTGCCCCGTAATTCATCTAGCATATCATCAACAGTCGGAATTGGGAACCGATCTCGAATCGTTACTGCATTGAGAGCCCGATATTCGGTACAGAACCTCCAAGTGCCATCCTCTTCTTAACCAACAACACCGGGGACGAAAACGGACTAGAGCTTGCTTGAATCAGCCCCGCTGTCATCATTTCGGCCACCTGGCGTTCGATCTCTTCCTTCTGAGCATGTGCATACCTGTATGGCCGAACGTTAACCGCCTCGGTTCCTTCTTTAAGCCTAATCCGGTGGTCAACCTGTCGTTTTGGGGGCAGCTGGGTAGGCTGAGCAAATAGACTGGCATATCGATCCAACAACAACTGCAGGTCTGGTGCTCGAGCCTGTCCCACGTCGCGCGCCATCAGCCAGCAAAGAACAGCCAGCTCCAAGTCTTCCTCGAGCTGCGGATCGCCCCACTCGATGGGTCCCGTTGCTGTCGTCATCCCTCGCAGCTCCCAATCCTTATCCTTCCACTTGAACTTCATCACTATCTCCACCCAGTCACTCGTTACCGGTCCCAAAATCTTGAACCACGACATTCCCAAGATCAGGTCAAACCCGTGCAATGGCAGTATATATAGATCGAGAGGGATTTGCAGCCCTTGAATCATCACGGAACCCCTACTAGCTTTTCTGCACACCGTAGTGGGGCACCAATAGCCACCTTCACATCAAAGGACTCAATGGCTGACCGTGGCAGATTTAGCCGCTTCACAAACTCTGAACCGAAAAAATTGAGAGAAGCCCCGCTGTCAACGAGGGTCACTCCCCATTCCCCCATGACCTGCGCCTTGAACTGCATCGTCGCCGACCCCGCTGTCTCGACTGCCGTGACGACAGAGATCGTCTCCCTGCTCGCGCCTTCCTTCTCCCTCCACGCGGTCGCCTCCTCCTCCTTCTCCTTTGAGATCGCGACCCGAGCCCCGCGGCTCTCGCCTGTAGCGACGGCAGAGTCAGTTTTCCCGCAGGCGCCCTCCTGCTTTCCTACCGCGGTCGCTGTCTTCTCTCCCTTCTCCTCCGCGGTCACGACCCGAGCCCCGAGGCTCCCGGTCAGCGTCCGCCGCCTTTGCTTCTTCCCTCTCTGTCGCGGTCGCAATCAATGGTACGCGGCCCTCGGCTAGCGTATGCGCCTCACCAACCGCTGCCTGAAGCTCCGCCTCCACACTTGCCAGCCGCGCCAGCACGCATTACAAGCGATCGGTGGTCGTTGCGCCTCGGTCCCCGTCGGAGTTCCTTGCTGAACTCATGTCGAACACAGATCTGATACCAATTGTGAGGAACACGGTTATTACGAACATGAATTAGGGATGAGAATGAAAGAATTAGGGTTGAGAATTGGGAAATTAGGGTTGGGAATTGGGGATTGAAGGGAGATTAGGGATTTGATAATTCTGATATGATTATTCGTATGCAAAATAGTACACAACTAGTGTTTAAATAGAGCTCTCTCCCAATTACTAATAATGACCCAACTACCCCTCCCCTAGGTCGAGTCGGTCTCTGCCGTGCCGCTCACAGAATACTAAAGATTGAAGCACCAATTTATAAGGTGGTGGATCGACGAATGATCTCTCTCTCTCTTATGTGTTGGACTGACTTCCCCACCAATGAGGCTAGCTCTCATTCGCTTGTTTTTCACTTTTCTCATCCTCAAACTCTGTCCAAATTTTATGTTTGTAATAAAACAAATATAATTTCCCACATTTTCCTCAAACTCTGATAAAAATCCACCACAATCATAAGAAAATTTATTTACAAATTTACCAAGCATATTGTTCAGTATTTTAATATTAAGCATATTGTATACTATTCAATCAAATATCTTTCTATTCATACAAATTCTTATCAAACATATTTTTTCATCCGCATTTCTCCAATTTAGAATTATATTAAAACAAACACTCGAATCATTTTGTTAACTTATTTGATATGGTTACCGCCTTAACGGTTTGTACAACTTGTTATATAAAATTGTTTTTATTAATCTTTGATGAAATTCATAAGCCATGACATGGGAATGTGATGTGGCATGAAGGGAGAAAAATAATGGGGACTGAAACAACTCCTTTTTTTCTTCTCATTTTGATGTCATAAATAAAGGCGAAGATTGGCCAACAGAGAATAATAAATTAAAATGGAGCCGACAGCCGAGCCGAGCCGAGCCATTTCAATAAAAGTAGAAAAATAAAAGCCGAGCCGGACGCTGGCTTTGCAGTCTGCAGAGGTCCGTGAATCGTGATTGATTAGTAGTCAGCGCTAGTGGGCCTTAAGCCCTTGACCTTTACTCCCCCAGTGTTCTCTCGAAATGGACTTGTCTGTGTAACTGTGTTGCTTACTTTACTTGCTTGATCCAATTTAAGTTGGCGGCTTACTAAATAGAACAGAACTGGTTGGCGGATGGTGCATATCCGTTACTCTATTGGTATTACCCATACTCATACCACATAAGTACCGGATAGAAAATCAAAACTATGTTCATATACGTTCGGGTTTCGGATATCCATAGTTATCCATGGGTAATAATTTCTCTTTATAACTTCAACTAATATGTTAACATCCACACATATTTTCACATTACATAAGAGGAAAAGTACGACAATAATTAATTAGAATGAAGAAAATTAATTAAAACAACACAATTTCATGAAAATACTATATTTATATGCTTAATACAAAATATGTTAGAGAAAAATAATGATTATCTCTAGACAAACTACATATGCATGTGTATAATCGGGCGGGTTCGAGTTGGATAGTGAAAAAACCATGCCCACTCATTACCCGCGATATTCGGGTTCGAGTTTTACTCATACCCACTAAAAGTCTTTCGAGTTTGGGTTTTACCCTACCCGACTAGGTCGGATTCGGGCGGATATCCACGGTTACAGATATTTTTGCCATCCCTAGTTGCAAGTGCCTGGACGAGCAACAGCTCGTTCTCACGACCCAATATTAATAGTTGATCTGAACTTCATGATATGGTTGACCAATGAAACTTTAAAGTAAAATTAATACCCAACTTTAATATGATTTTTGTGTTTTTCTTTATTCTAAAACAATCATAAATGTGAAAACACCAACATTGATGTCAGTTGGTTTAAAGCGAGTAGTTAGATGGTCAATATTGTTTCTCCGTTTGTATAATTATATAGACTTAGATAGACCAGCAAATGGTTGCTCAAATAGTTAGGTCGCAAACAAATTTAGAGCAACGGTTTGTTCTCACTACCCCCAATATTAATAGTTGATTTGAACTACATGGTATGGTTAACTAGTGAAAACTTCAAACCCATCAAACATGAGTAACCTTTGAGGCGCATAAGAAAATAGTTAATATCCATACATGAGCATTCATCAACAACTCGAACTATTGAAACCAATTGATTTACAACAGACAAAGATGAAATGGACAGCTGCAGCTAGTTCCCCCTCACTCTTAGGAACAGTAGAGTGGTACAGACAGTAAATGCAGATGGCTACAGAAACTTAGTTGGTGTCTTCTTGTCTCCTCATATGTGAATCGGGTGATGATGGATCTGCCCTACATATATGGTTTTGCCTTTGCCTTTGCTTCTCTTCTTCTCATCATCATCATCATCTCTTTTCAAAATTTCACCTTTCTCATCACCTGAGAGAAGGTTACCCCACCAATGGGGAATGTCCACTTATAGGCAGCTTGGCCATTTGGTTTGGTTTCATTGCGTGATCTTGCAGAATTGCAATCAATCATCCAAGCAAAGCCAGCAGTCAGAATCCATGGGAAGTCTCCTCTCAATTCCCAGCTACATCGATCTATAATATAGCTCCTCCAGGCCCAATTGGCTCCTCCCACCATGCAACGGGAGATTTGTGAGTAAATGGTACGGTAGATAGTGAAAGATGATAATCAAGTTTGGGAGATAGAGCATTATATGTGCAATCTCCAATCTAGTGTCTTGAAATGGAAGAGAGAACTAGCGAAGTAGGACGTATGATAAGGAAATGGTGGGCAAAAAATGGGGAAAAATCCAAAACTATCACTATTAAAAAAAAAATTACAAAAATACCACCCATTCTCAAGAATTTCCAAAAATACCACTCTTTCCTATAACCGCGCAGGCAAGGGGCGGTTCTTAGTCAAACCGCGCGGGCAAGGGGCGGTTTGACCCTTCGTAGCTGTCAAAACGCGCCTCCACGTGGCGGCCCATGCAACCGCGCGATGGGCAGGCTATCTGACGGCCTAACCGCCTGCCAGCGCAGTGATCCGCGTCGCTCACGAAAAGCGCTGCCCTGAAGCGCGGTTTTGCTTGGGGTAAAAAGACCAAACCGCCCCTCCAGCACGCGGTTTCGTCCCTATATAAACCCACCCCTTCCTCCCATTTTCTGCACACCAAGCCCCCATTCTCCTCTTTCTCTCTCTAAGTTCCTCACTCTACCCATCCCCTCCCCACCCAAAGACCTTAGAAGTAGTCGTTTTGTTGGTTGCGGCTAAGTCCGATCTGCCTTCAAAAAACTTTTTCTTTGGTTTTCACTAAAAAACCGTCGAATCTCTGTCCGGATTCTAAAAAAATGACCGATTTTATCCAAGAAGAGGGTATTTACTATGAAGATTATCAAGCGGTACGTACTCATTTTACTCAAATTTTTTTTTGTTGTTTTAATGATTTATTTAATATATATACTAGTTGATTTATGTTGTTGTTATGCTATTGTAGGTTGGGTCGGATGTTGATATATACAATCAATGATATTATGTTGATCAAGGACCGATTGATCCAACTATTTTATACGATCAAGACAATCATCGTTCAAGAGACATTTGGAACGACCACAAGGTACATATTATTTATCGTTCAAGTGACGTAATTTATTTGTTTATACAATAAATTACTTAATTGTTAATCATATTGATTATTTTCAATAATTTAAATCAATACAATACAACACTTATTTAGACTTTTTATAAAGAAATGCATGTCTAAGGAAATGAGGTCTTAAGCGATCATCATGATCCTCCCATGACCTGGGAAATTTTGGTTCTAAGCGATCCTCGGATCCCCCTTTTTCTGTCAAAAAGACCATGTTTCTAAGAAGATGTATACCTCTCCTAAGAGTCTTATGAGTGTACTTGTATTGCTTTAAATTATTGAAAACAATCAATACGAAGTACAAAATAATATATTTGATTTTATGTGTATGTGTACAAAAAATAATTGTACTTAAATTTCGAAAATGATTTTAGTTATGTTAAATTAATGTTTATTAGATAATGAATATTTCTCTAAAACAACCTTGTTTTAATTAATATTGTTTGTTATAATAGATTTATATATGTATAAATCATCAACTTATAGTGAAAGTTAAATTCTTCTCTAGGATGCATACCATATAGTCCGCTATAGGGGTACAACGAATGTGCTTGAATGGAACGACGTCAACTTGCCCTTTCTAAAAAGGGTGAGATTGGATTTGATTAGGCACTTTAATGGAATAAATATCGACCGCCAACTCATCACAACATTGGTTAGAGAGATGGCGAAAGAAGACACATTGCTTCAATTTTCGTGAAGGTGAGTGCACCATCACACTTAAGGACATCGCCATCCTAACCGATTTGCTCATCGATGGCGATGTTATTTGTGTGGACTCTACGCCACCACCTAAAGTTGTTGCCAATATGAGTGGTTGGCAGCATTTTATATGGACCGTCACCGGGTTGTGTCCGCCAGAAAAGGGAGATCACGATGCGGATGGTAATCCACCATTGTCCAAGGGCCAAGTATCCATCACTTGGTTGACAGCGGAGATCAGGTGACACGCTACGACACAACACCTAACAATGGCCAAGTGTAACCAATGAAAGGGATTACAGTATAGTGTCACAAGTAATAAATATCGAATCCACGGGTCTCTAGAGTTACTATTACTCAGCTTCAGTTCATTATCTAGCAAACTAGATTAAGGATTGATTTACTAAACTACTCTGCTAACTACTCTACTAATTACAAGTTGGGAACTCACTTAGGTATGATTCCCCCTAAACTCCTCAATTAGGTCCAAGTTGCATTTACCTTTGGTTAATCTATTGTTGATTAAACTGCGGAAGATCATAAATTAGCTTGGAATCTCTTAAGCTGACCAAGCCCTCTTAGACAAAATACCCGGCAGGCGACTAGCCTTCACCGGGATAGACTGCTAAGGCGATTCACACAAATCTCCACTACTAGAATGAATTCCAGTACAAATCAGTGAATTGATTGACTCTCGCACAACCAATTCACCACTATCAATCAAGGAAGCTCTCTTAACCTAATTAGATTCTATCTATCATAGGTTAAAGCAGAAATCAAAAGAATTTGATCAAGATTCAATTGACTCAATAAATCATGCCTCAATCGATTATAATCAAACAATATAGCATCCAAAGCTTCATACAAGAAAGATCCTAACACATGGAACTAGGGTTCCTCAAAACCTAAGTGAAGGTAAGTTACTCCATAGAGAAGAGAGAGACTGCAGAAATCTGATCTAGATCTTCAATCTCCATCTCCAAGCTTGATTCTCGAGCTCCAATGGCGAAGAAATCCTCCAAAATAGCTCCAAGAGTGTTCCCAAGTTGCTCACTCTCTAGGGTTCATCCCTTGGGTGTTTGGGAACCAAAACCCAGCTCTCCCTTTCCTTTGACTTGAATATGCCTCATAAACCTGATTCTGGGCAACACACGGCCGTGTTTTGCTTTTGCCCGTCCGTGCCCTCGCCACGTGTTAAAAACACGCCCGCGTCGGCCAAAACACGGTCGTGCGTAAAGATGGACACGGCCGTGCTTTGCTTCACTTCCGCCCGTGTTTTGGACATCACAACATCTCCCTTCAATCAAGCCTTGACATAAATAACACGACCTGGAACATGGTCGTGTTCTTCTTTAGGCCAGTCCGTGTTTTGCTTTTCCATCAGTTCAGCTCACGCACATAAGAACACTGCCGTGCTCGTTTGTGTACACGGTCGTGTTCTTCCGGCCACCTGCCCGTGTTTTGCCCCCAGCTCGACCTTATGACCTCCAAACGCCCCGAATCTCATGCTTAGCATTTCCTTCGACGCTTGGGATCTGAAATATGACAAAATAGCACAACCCAACGTAAAATGGGCCAAAAATACACGACTACTAGCCGCAAATGGATAAGAACTAAGGGTGCAAACATGTGCAAATACATCGTTATCAAATTCCCCTACACTTAACCGTTTGCTTGTCCCCAAGCAAACCTTACTCAAACCAATGCAACTCTCCAGACCTCTATAGCAAAAAGCACCCTCGATCGTCGGTAGAGGATTTCCTAGATCATTTAGCAGCTTACGAGGTCAACCGACGCACAAGTCATCTCCTAGCTTCTTCGGCGAGAACGCTAGTCTCGAGTCGGCATTATGGCAAATAGTGATTAGAGAACAAATGAATCGTGGACGAAGGGACTCTCTAAATCAGAAAGATCATGGACTCACATTTTTGAGGTGCTATGTTTTCTTCTTGAAGATGGTTGGAACCTTTTTTCATTTTTTTCTTTGTTTTGTTGTTTTTTTTTATTTTCTTTTTTTTTCAAGGGTCCCAACCTGTTATTTCAGAAAACGGGGCTCCCACCTAGCAAAGGTTTTGAGGGAGCCATGCTCTTACAGGCAATGCCGGGATCTGATGTCTCGAGCCTCGTGCGGGAGAAAGAAATGTAAGGGGGGCTGGAGGTAGTAGGTGGAAATTGGGAACGGATTCCCGTCTCCCCTTACACACTTTCGCCCTTTCCGCACGTGAGACGTTATTTTAAAGCAAATTTTTTAGCACCTATTATTTCAAAACATGATACAGGAGTCCATGACAGGTAAAGAGTCCACAATACCACACAATTCAAGGGTCCTAAGATCACTAATTAACACAGTCAACCAACACAATATGAAGAAGAAATGAGACTTCTTAAATGCATCAACATCCTCCATAGTGCTGCACTACCTCCCTAGGTTGCATATTACTATAAAGACTGTCAATTCAAAGCATACTGAGCAGGAAATTGCAAGGAACACGTGCTTGGAGCCCTCAAATCAAAATTTGGACAGTGGACTAGGCTCCAAGCACACACATACAGCCAAACATTCACACGCATACATAATTGAACATCCTCCCACACTTAAGAACAACATTGTCCTCAATGGAGGAAAGACAAGGAGGGTAGAACGAAGTTACCAGATCAAGGGTGAATGATGGTGGGCGGGGCATGCAGTACATTGTAGGAGGAGAGCATAGTCGGAACACAAACACCCCACAAATCTCACAAAGGTTGAGTTATTGACTCTAAAATCAAAGAACAAAACTGATTCAACCGAGGATAAATAAAGAAAGAAATGCAATCCGACTAGTTGGGTTGCCTCCCAACAAGTGCTTCTTTTACGTCGTGAGCCGGACGGTAGCTCCTAAGTTTCGTTCCATGCTAGAACCTCTTTGAAGTTGAGGTTCTCATCTATGAGGTGGAGTCTCAAGTCACGAGCAGGTGGAGTGGCAGGTGATGAAGGCTCATTCACTTGATGCAACTGAAGTCTCCACCCTCGAGACCTCTTCTTCGTTTCTTCTCTTGTCTCATTGCCCCAAACCAAATATAACCGTATCGACTGACCACCATCGCGTCCACCAAGAGGGACTAATTTCGATGTGGCCTTGGTCTGGCAAAGAGACATTGCAAATGGGTCCTTGCTAAGCAGTTCCTCGAAGTTTGGTGGGGATATTACTTGTATTATAGGGCCGGTGCAAGCCTCTTCCACCTCAACTTCATCCTCAGCCTGGGCACCACTCTCTTCTTCAACCCCCCTTCCTTCTTCAAAATGTGGTCTCTCTCCTTGGAAAAGATCAAGAACTATCTCTTCTTTGCTTTCTTCCTCATCCTCCATAACTTCTTTCCTCACTCGTTCTCTCTCTTCTTCTTCCATAACGGATTGGATAGCAAGTCGCCATGCAAGGTTCTCAATAAGTTCAGCTTGCATCTCCTCGCTCGGGCCCAGCATGCCAGAGCGGTAATGGGGAAAGTTGTGATCTACCATTAGAGGATACACTTGATCATGATTATCATGGGAGCTTTCCGTGAAAACTTTTGTATGCTCCTCAACATCCTCATGATTGCCTTCTTCTTCCTCCTCCTCTACTTGTATGGCAGCATAAAGGTTGTCTTGAGAAAACTGTGAACAAGCATTCTCAATGACCTCTATGTGCTTCTTTATGCTCCGAAGGTTATACTTTGTTTCACGGGGAAAGGAGAAGTCAATTTGGGCAATGGCCCGGATTTGAGGATCCATCTCGGGAAAGGATCTCTCAGGTACTCGAGCAATCTGCTCCACGAGAAGCCTCAAGTGATAATTTGGATCTGGCAGTGGAGTGTAGCATGGCTCTGCCGGATGGCCCATGAGGGCTGTGGCAAAATCAAGATCTGATGGCCCTTCTGGTTGTGGGAGGAATTCTTCTTGATAAGGAGGTTGTTCTTGATATTACCAGGGGTCTAATTGTTCTCCGTAGTAAGGGGGTTGGTACTGGAACCCGAATCCATAGTCTTCTCCTCCTTGATTGCTCTAGGAAGTCTCGGGGTAATACCACTCAGATGGTGGTGGATACCCCCACTGGTTGGAGAAGCCATTAGGATCCATGATTCAAATCTACACCTACAAAAACGAAAACAACCAAGTGAAAAGCAAGGGTAAAAAAAAACGCTAAAGTAACAAACTTCTACATTTCCTAATAATCTAGAAAGTTCCCAGTAACGGCGCCAAAAACTTGACACGCTACGGCACAACACCTAACAATGGCCAAGTGTAACCAATGAAAGGGACTGCAGTATAGTGGCACAAGTAATAAATATCGAATCCACGGGTCTCTAGAGTTACTATTACTCAGCTTCAGTTCATTATCTAGCAAACTAGATTTAGTATTGATTTACTAAACTACTCTACTAACTACTCTACTAATTACAAGTTGGAAACTCACTTAGGTATGATTCCCCCTAGCTCCTCAATTAGGTCCAAGTTGCAATTACCTTTGGTTAATCTACTGTTGATTAAACTGCGGAAGATCCTAAATTAGCTTGGAATCTCTTAAGCTGACCAAGCCCTCTTAGACAGAATACCCGGCAGGCGACTAGCCTTCACCGGGATAGACTGCTAAGGTGATTCACACAGATCTCCATTACTAGAATGAATTCCAGTACAAAGCAGTGAATTGATTGACTCTCGCACAACCAATTCACCACTATCAATCAAGGAAGCTCTCTTAACCTAATCAGATTCTATCTATCATAAGTTAAAGCAGAAATCAAGATTCAATTGACTTAATAAATCATGCCTCAATCTGATCTAGATCTTCAATCTCCATCTCCAAGCTTGATTCTCGAGCTCTAATGGCGAAAAAATCCTTTAAAATAGCTCCAAGAATGTTCCCAAGTTGCTCTCTCTCTAGGGTTCGTCCCTTGGGTGTCTGGGAACCAAAACCCAGCTCTCCCTTTCCTTAGGCTTGAATCTGCCTCAAAACCCCGATTCTAGGCAAAACACGGTCGAGGACACGGCCGTGTTTTGCTTTTTCCCATCTGTGCCCTCGCCATGTGTTAAAAACACGCCCACGTCGGCCAAAACACGGTCGTGCCTAAAGATGGACACGACCGTGCTTTGCTTAACTTCCGCCCGTGTTTTGGACATCACAGCATCTCCCTTCAATCAAGCCTCGGCATAAATAACACGGCGTGGAACATGACCGCGTTCTTCTTTAGGCCAGCCCATGTTTTGCTTTTCCATCAGTTTAACTTTCGCACATAAGAACACTGGCGTGCTCGTTTGTGTACACGGTCGTGTTCTTCAGGCCTCCTGCCCGTGTTTTGCCCCCAGCTCGACCGAATGACCTCCAAACGCCCCGAATCTCATGCTTAGAATTTCCTTTGACGCATGGGATCTGAAATATGACAAAGTAGCACAACCCAGCGTAAAATGGGCCAAAAATACACGACTACTAGCCGCAAACGGATAAGAACTAAGGGTGCAAACATGTGCAAATACATCGTTATCATCAGGCGTAAGCACAACCCTGAGGTAGGAGGCATTCCCCTCACAGAGGAAAGTTCGGAGCGTGATAAAGACATTTATGCACGTATCTACATCCTCGGCATGATCGGAGGAGTTTTCTTCCCCAAGAAATCCAACAATTTAATCAGCAATTCATGGTTGAAGATCATACTTGGAGATTAGGATGATATGGGAAACCTGAGCTAGGCATCTGCTTGCCTAGCTTATCTCTATCGCTCCTTCTGTAATGCTAGTGCCAGAGCGGTGAAGGAGATTGATGGGACCATGTTCATCGTCCAATTTTGGACTTGGGAGCATTTACCATGGATTGCGCCGAAGGTAGACCCCGACAAGGAATGTGGACCCGATCATCCCCTACGACATGAAGCTTATGGTTGTAGGTAATTATTTTCTATCCCACTCATAGTTCTCACCTTTTTTTACTAATTCTGTATTTTATAAAGAAATTTTTAGTATGCATTAACATGATGTACTTTTTGGAATTAATAGGTGGTTTGGTGAAAAAACATGCGACAACCTATGAGCGTATAAGTTGGAGGAGTATCATAGGAGGCTGGATCGCCTTTGAGAAGTAGAGGTAACCCATCATAATACACTATTACTTCCTGCTTTATTTTCAACTTATATTATTATGTTTCTTAATGGTCCATTTTTCTGCACCTTCGTAGCTTAAGTTCGATCCGTATCCAGAACGCATCGTCGCGCATCACGTCCACAAGTTCCCGTTGCATCCTTGGTACTTTGCATATGGAACACCGCCTTGGCCCTCGCGGTGGTCTTCCACTTTAATCCATCTCATTTGGAATCCTTTTTACCCACGGGGGACCTGTTTCCCGCCTAAGACCGATTGGTGGGATGATGACCTTACCCTCATAAACTGGCCAGTAAGCTTCATCCGGCAATGCACGGAAACTCTTACGATAACTGCTCTTTTGTGCGTCGATGTTGAAGGACGGACTGACGAAATGACGAGGGTCTTTGCTCATGTGCTTTATTATAGCCATTGCATGGGAACAAGGTATACCGCTACCCTGATACTTCTGACAAGAGCACTCCCCTTTTTTAGTCCTAAAGTTGACGGTGACTTCATGGCGATGACCCCCAGGTCTCCCATGCTCCTAGTGCCCAGTCTCGACCGAATACTCGCCAGCATTTCGATTCATAACAGTGACCTTGTGCCGAGAGCTCTTCCGATTATCTTTTTTCATTATTTCTGTGGCCTTATCGGAGTGTAACTTACCCTGTGCCTCTCTCTTCTCACACCAGTGGAGACGGTTGACGAACCATGCGTTTGTTTTCCAGAATGTCATCTCAACAATTGCAGAGATGGGGAGTGCACGACATTCACTGTAGACGTTGTTGATACTCTCGCTTGAGTTCGTTGTGGCAATACCCCATCTGGTACCTCCGTCCTTATGAAACGGCCACATTGCAAGGTCATGTTGATCAAACCACTGCGCACCTTCAGGGCATAGCTGACAGATATTCTGCATCTTCTATTTAAATTTCTTCTCTTGGTAAGCGACAGCTCATGAATATACGAACAAAAGCGTAAGGTAAGCAAGGCTTTCGTTATGAGCAATACAAGTACACTAGTAAGACTCTTATGAGAGGTATACATCTCCTTAGAAACATATCCTGATTAACAGGAAAAAGGGGGGATCCGAGGATCGTTTAGAACCCAATTTTCCCAGGAAATGGGAGGATCATGATGATCGCTTAAAACCTCATTTCCTTAGGCATGCATTACTTTATAAAGAGTCTAAATAAGTGTTGTATTATATTGATTTAGTCCTTATTTTTTCATTTAACAAAAGATATAGAACAATTAAATAGAAAGCTTAGCGATCCACCATAGACTATCAACAAGCTTCTTTCGCTTGAAATGATGGTTCCAGTTGCTCTTGAAATGCCGTATGCACCATCTCTGTGACTAGTTTCAGGCTGGATCCAAGCCTAAGATAGCAGCCCGTATACCGGCGTGGCGATCCGAGATGATGGTTAGGTTCGTCTGCCTGGTGACATGGAGTTGAATTTGTCTGAAGAACCATCCATAGGTATCGGTATTCTCTCCCTCCACAATGGCAAAGGCTAATAGATATACTCCTCTATTTGCATCTGCTCCGTTGCGATCAGTAGAGTACCCTTGTACTTGCCGGTAAGGAATGTTCCATCAACTTGAATCACAAGAACACAGAATGGAAAACCATCAATACATGGCTTGAATGACCAGAAAAAACGCTTGAAATGGCGCTTGTTACCAGGCACCGGCGACTGAATTTCTTCATCTTGGTAGTGAGGATAGAAAATGGTGCCAAGGTTAGACACCTCCAACGCTAAAATCAATATGGGAAGGAATGCATATGATTCTTCCCATTCACCAAACACGACGACCAGTGCTTTCTGTTTTCCATGCCACGCCTTCTTGTAGTTAATGATATAACCATAACGACTAGAAATGTCGGCGATGATGGTTTTGACCTTCAGGTCGGGCTGCTCCTCAATTAGATGTTTGATAGCCGTGACAACCACCCTTGATTTCAACTGTCGATGGTCTTGGGATGTTATTGATGACACACATGTGTGTGAGTTCACCGCACGGGATATGACCCAATGGCCGACTCTCTTGCTC
The DNA here is from genome assembly GCA_964030455.1 of Linum trigynum. Taxonomy (NCBI): domain Eukaryota; kingdom Viridiplantae; phylum Streptophyta; class Magnoliopsida; order Malpighiales; family Linaceae; genus Linum; species Linum trigynum. The sequence goes on from OZ034820.1 coordinate 37,990,229, forward strand.
TTGATGGCCCGGACCCTAGCTTTGCATCCCTCATTTTGATTTTTGCATCTAACCATCAACCTCTTTGTGTCGGAATGGGTTGTGTGCCATTCAAAACTCCGAGTTATTGCTTCAGTGGCAATAGCGTGCCGGACCTCATTCTTTGTTGCAAATTGTTGGCCCTTCGTAAAGCCAGTGAGCGGACCCCATACTGGCACCACTTGCGGGTCCATGTCGGCATCAACATACCAATCTTCATTTGGAATGTGATTTTTGTACGGGATAGGTACACGGTCGCGAGGTACCTCATCACCGTCTGCGTCTGAATCTAGACAGGAATCATCAGCATCTTCAAGAGTATCGAAGTTGTCTGCACTAACATCTCCTTCCTCTTCTTCAACCTCAGGGTCACTAACTGGACTTGGATTGACCTCTTCTTCCATCTGATGATCATCATGAAAGGCACCTTCACCTTCACCAGCTCCGTAATGGTAGTTGTGGTAACTAACGCCGCTTTGGTAGAAGTTGTACTCGGGTGGGTACTGGTAGCCTGCTTGTTGGTTCTCATCCGCCTGCTCGAGTCTTGGTACTCCTGGCGGGGATGATCTTCGTATAATACACTCCCAGCGTGGATACCAGATGTTTGGCCATCTCCAGAATGACCTACACCGCCTTCGACGGCCTCGGTGTAAATGAACATCTCCGCTTGTTTAATTTTATTGGTGGTCAAAAATTGGACCATGGCATCAACGTCCTCCTGAGTGGTAAGGAGGAATTCCTCATTCCACAGCGACCCGCCATGTCTGTTTGGATATCGATACAACATACGATCAACTCTTCTAGTGCCATCCATGCAGATAATCTGAGTGCACATTTGATGGAGCTCTTCAAGCATTGGTCTCGTACGGACCTTAAAGGTGCACAACTGAAATTTGAAGAAGGAGGAGTGGAGTGAAGATTTTGAGTTTTCTGGACCAGCCTTTTATAGGGGAATTTTACACTATAAACCGCAGGGGGGAGCGGTTTTATCGTAGGGCAGCCATAAAACCGCTCTTTTGAAGAGCGGTTTTACCTGAAAAGGCAAACCGCGTGTTGACCAAACGGTTCTAATGTAAACCGCGGCCGGTTGTGCGGTTTCTATATTAACCGCCCCTTAGAGGCGCTGTTTTTAATGAACGATGGTATTTTTGGAAATTCTTGGGAGTGGGTAGTATTTTTGTATTTTTTTTAAATCAGTGGTAGTTTTGGATTTCCCCAAAAATGAGTCGAATTCTCCAATTATTTCCTTTAATTTGCTAATACGATTATCATTTTTCCAAACCAACTTGTACAAGATCAATAGTTTTATGGTTGTTACATTTATATATCACTAGTTTTTTGGGTGGACATACCACTTAAGTTTAAATAGGGCGTCGGGTACCACTATACTCTATTATATGTGCACCCGGTACCACTTAAGTTTACTATTAAGTGCATTCCGTTAAAGTCGACAGAATATTCTTAGAATATTCCATTTCCTAAATGTCATAATTGGTCCTTCTACTTTTCTTATTACAAAAACATGATTTGGACTTCTGAAAAATATCATTTTTTATTGTTTAATTAGAATCCTCTTTTGAATACTTGATACCAAACCAATTATTGAATAGAAATTTTAGAACCAATTATCATAATAATTAGTTTCAATTATCATTATGCGTTATAATAATTGAATTATCCATGAAAGTTGTAGCTTTTATAGTCATATTTTATTTTCTATATTTTTTACCGAATGTTGTAGCTTTTATATTTTGTTTATTACTTGGTTACTTTTCATCTCTTTTCGTTCTAAAATTTCCAATTAGTGAAATATTTTTAATTCTTTCTGATTGTGTTCCATTTATCATTTTTTTATTTTGATGTATTGATGATCGATTAGTATCTATTTTAACTATTTTGTTTTGGTGAAGCTATTTTAACTATTTCTAATGGTGTTTCTAATTGAATTAGATTTTTAAATAAATATTATAATATTTATTTTAAATATTTATTATTATATTCTATCATATTTATTATTCTTCTTGATATTCATTTACTCTTTTTACTAATTTATCTATTTTATTGAAATTTTTGATTAGTCATTCTTAGTAATAATATGTTTAGAAGGTTTTCTAATTATTATATTAGATAAAACTTGTTGAAATATAGTTTTGGATGTTTTTAAAAGTTTTGGGTATCAAAAAGTAATTAAAAGTTTGGGTTGGATGGAAAGTAGACGGATGCACATTTTGGCAACTTTAATGGTAGACGACGCCCTATTCAATCTTGAGTGGTATGTCTACCCCAATTCTCAAACTTAAGTGGTACCCGATGTATTTTACCCAAAAATTTATAAATACTGAAGAAAAATGGGTCGAGTTGACAATTGAATCAGATAAAACCGGATTGAATTGACTGTTGGTTCAATTCTTGCTCCTAAAATGTCTTTCATTATTGGATCATGATTCTCCTGAATTTGGTCTGATCCGGACGGAACCGACCATTGCAAAAACTTAATGCGAATGATCCAATTGAAAGGGCCGATGATGCCTTAAAAGAACCACACATAAAGAAATTGAAAACTGCTAGCTGCCAAGCGATCTAGAAGGGTTAATGTACACATGCCCGCATTATATTAAAACAAGTGAATTAGAGTTAATGATGGTAAATGAATGGAATAACCCATATTTGTCGTATTGAACAGTAAAAAATTTAGGACTTTGCTACGGTGACATGCATGTCACGTTGACATGCACTTTTCGGTCGACCTCATATAGGATTTGGTCGACCTAATCTATTGTTTCAGTGTAAAAACAGTTTCATGGTGTCTACTTTGGAGATTCATATCTTACAATTGGCTAGATGGAAATTGGAGATTAAAGGCTTGTTTTGAAGTTGAAGTGTCCCTCTACACATTAAAGTACTTGGGAGCTCAATAGAAAGTCCAGAAGACCATTTTTGAACCTGACCAAAAGGCTATGCCAAAACTGGGAAACTGCCTGAAAATGGCGAAGTCTGGCAACGTGTTTGTCAAGCTTACTTTGGAGCTCAATTTGAGAAGCATGGATGCGAGTCAAGTCCAGGGGCCTCTTCCACGTCAAATTACGTATTTTTTTTTATACAAAGGCAATGCATTGGATGAAATATTGAATATCTTTAAGGCTTTAAACAAAAGGCTCGAAGTTACTACTAAGGCTGTTTTTCTGGCAGCTTGCTTGTGCTCGAAGTCTGCCAGAAAAACAGCCTTCGTAGCAACTTCGACCCTTATGTTTGAAGCCTTATAGATATCCAATCTTTCATCCAATGCCTTGAATTTGTATAAAAACATACCTAATTTAACGTGGTAGAGGCTCCTGGACTCGACTCGCATTCATGCTTCTCGAATTGAGCTCCAAAATAGGCTTCACAAACACATTTCCAGACTTAGCCATTTCCAGGCATTTTCCCAATTTTGGCATAGCCTTTTGATGAGGTTCAAAAATGGTCTTCTGGACTTCCTATCGAGCTCTCAATCACTTCAATATGTAGAGGGACACTCCAGCTTCAAAACAAGTCATTAGTCTTCAATTTTCATCTAGCCAATTGTATGATATGAATATCCAAAGTAGGCACCATGAACTGTTTTTACACTGAAACAACGGATTAGGTCGACCTGATCCTATATTAGGTCGACCAGATCCTATATGAGGTCGACCGGAAAGTGCAAGTCACCGTGACATGCATGTCACCGTAGGCACACCCAAAACTTTAAAGAAGACTTGTGTTATTAATCCTCCATTAATATATGGTAGAGTTTTGTATAATTTTCTCCATTTCAAATTTCCTGCAACGAGAATGAAAGTAGGAAGGACATTTTTGTCTTTACAATTAATTATTTATTTCATATAAAAAATGTCAATATCAAGAGTTGAATCCAAAACTCTTCAAACAAAGACAATAATGATAACCAATTACACTAAATGAATTTGTTGTTTCTATTTGAATACAAAACATACACAAAGTTAAACTATGGAAAGTGAATGACTTTTACATCATGATCAACAAGAGCACTTCTACTATGCTATATAGCATTGGTGCTTTAATGTACAACTTGAAGTTGTACCATAACATTAAATGTATAAGTTCAGATTGTACCATAAAGGATGTACTTTAATAGTGCTTAATACTTCTATTTCCATAGTAGAGTTTCATGTAATTTTATCTCATTTTAAAATTCATGCTCTCTCCTTAATTTTTGCTAAGGTAAATTTTTAATTGGCTAACATGGAAGAATTACTACGTGTTGTGTCATTGCATTTTTCAATTTAAATTTTGTGCTTTTTTTTATCTTTGTTCTTATCTCTTTCTAACTTCCTCCGAATGTCCCTCCACCGTGCAATAGTTTGGCCCTTTCACTTACCAGTACAAGGGTGCATTTGAGAATTAATCTTCCGATTTCTCTCGGCATGGCAATTTTATTCTTGGGGATTTAAGTTTGGCAAGTTGAATATTTCAAATCTGATATCAATCCATGGTGAATAGAATGGAGTTCAATCAAGTAGTTATGGATTTGAACTTGGAGTAGAAGAGTTGAAATTGAATTTGAGAATGAAAGTGGTGAGGGGAAGAAATTTTGTTTGGATTTAGTAGCAGGTAAAGTTCCACTGTAGCAGGTGAAGGCAAAGAAGAGAGAGTTGGAGAGGGCAAAGAGCGAATTGAGGATGGAATTGAAAGACGTGAAAGAGAAACTGGAGCAGTTAAAGAGAGAGAAGTGAGAGATGATGAGGATAGTAATGAAAATGGAGAGGGTATTGAAGGGCATGGGAGTGGACTGAAGCAGGTGAAGGCAGACAAGGGAAATATGAACATTTTGATGGAACTGGATATGATTGTTTGTTTTAGTGAACTTATTACAACTTCCCCTGAGGAAGATGAGTTGACAAAACACAAGAAGAAGATTGAGGAGTTGAAGAGCGAGTTGACAAGAACCCAATTGGAAGAGAAATTGAGGGCCACAGAGAGAAGGTCCATCAAAGTAGCAGAAATGGAGTTGCAGAAGGAAAGTAAAAAGTGAATGTTTGGTTGAAACATATGCCTCTTGAGATTGAAGATAGAGTGGATAAAATTTTTCATTCAACGGAGAGTGGTGGCTATTGGCTCTTTAGGTTTATGGTTTTTGCAGCTACCACAACCTAATTCTATCTTAAAACAAGAAATCATTGATTGATTTACCAAAATAGGTCGATTCTTTATTCAACCTACCAAAAATGATAGATAAGGAGTGTCTAATTTTGTGCCTTATGAATTTGATCAAGTCTATTAGTATATTGGAGGTAACCCAAATTTTGTCGTTTGCCAAGTTTTGATGGTTACCTGTTAGCTTAGTTTTTACTTGAACAAACAACTCTCCATTTCTTTTTTATTAGTGGCATATTGTTCTTGAAAGGAAAGCATTGAACCCTTTATGTAGGATTGTGAGGTTTTAGTTTTAGTTTCAAACTATCCATGGGCCGTGTAGTAATTCTAGTGAGCTTTTATATTCTATCTTTCTTGACAATCAACTAACCAACATAATATTATCATTATGAAAATGAAATCCATGATACATTTTTATATTTTATATTCTTAAATGATGATGATATTTTTTCGAGTGTTCGACTCTTTTTATTATTTCTTTATGTATCATCTTGATCGAAGGATTATAAAAAAATTAAACGAGTTAATAGTTTAAACTTAACATAAAAATATAAATAATAAAATATGAACATTCCGATCAACGGGCCGAGTTATAAGCTAGTTATCTAATAATGATGGTTTCTGAGCCTGCTGGCTCTCTCTCACCTAACTAATCTTGTCATGGATAAGGAAGAGGTGCATGGGACGATTGATTGAAAGTTGAAACAGAAAGGTGATCGATTGCTTCTTTCCAACAACTTTGATAAATTTATTCACAAAATAAAATCAACTTGTGAGTTTGTGATAGATTTCAGCTGGTTATGTGTTTATGAAATTGGTCATACACCAAGTTATGATTAGTGGGGCGCCATAGAGCTGGTTTTAGCTAGGTTGTTGAGAAACTGAATCGAGATTATTAGATAGTTTGACAATATCTTTTTTAGAGTTAGCATTGTTTAATCTTAGAACCTAATTGATGTGATTCTTTCCCGGTCAGAAATTACTAAATTTCCGACCGGAGAATTATAAGAAAGACTAGGGAATGACAAGAGAATGACCTCCGATTGGGGATTGAGTCTGATGAGTGAATTTATGTTTTTTGTTTAGGAATTTTTTTTCTTTTCGGGTTTTTGATTAGTTTTATTTTTTCAGTCCTATTTAAAGGGTTGTAAACACGAATTTTTGGCATATTTTAGACGTTGATCATTGAGTTGAGCATGGTTCATCAAATTTACTTTGTGCTATGAGTGGATTCATTAGCATAGAGAGTTGTCTCTGTATCAATTAAGTATTTTCCTTGATTGTGATCGAGCTTCTTCCTTTACATTGTTGAAGCTTTTTCCCTATTTCGTGTTGAAGTTGCACGTTCAATTTCATCTGATCTTTTTAGTTTTTCGTGTTGTCGAGAAAAGTTCAGAAAATCCTAAAAGGATTGAAGCTGCGTTACTTTTATAACTACGAGTACCGGTTTCGTCTTCGTATCACTAATTATTGTAAACTTTTAGATTTACATGTTTAATGTTTAAGGAAGTTGAAATTTTTCTCTGCTAATGCTATGTTCTTTCTTGACATTTCTCGAAAAAACAATTTTCCCTCCACTATATATATAGAATAATAGTAGAATTGACCAGAGTTATTTATTCAGATTACGTATTCTTTGTGGATACTTTGAATTCAACACTACAAGCATACGTTTCTGGGCTTTTATAATGCGCCACCTTAGAGTTTAGTTGAGACTAAAATTTCTGCTCAATTTTCCTATTATACTAGTTAGATACCCGGCCCGTTGGCCGGTTGTGTTTCGTCAATGGTGTAAACAACGACAATAATTATTCAAATGAATATTGATTTTTTTTGCAGCCAATCCATGATCTCTCTTCAAAATTCATTTATTGAATTGTTCAATTTCATATTTTGAAAGAGCTACAAAACTTTAAATGCGAACCACAAAATACGACATCTTTATGGACGAATTTACAATATTTATCCAAGTCTCCCTAGTAATTAGAGTTAATGTTCGTCGAAAATCTTCAGCAAATACAACGTAACAAAAATTCCTCCAAATGTCATGTACTCACTATTTGAATGTTTCGCATGCAAAATGTCTAAGAGAGTTTTATCCACAATTGCAATATTATGTTTTTCAACCACAAGAGCTTTATCCCAAAAGATTAGTGAGGCATTCTGAATCCAATGTGATAGCTCTCTTTCTTGTTCAATATGACATATCGATTTTGAAGCACAGTCTATTGGAATATAAAATGGAGAATGAGTTGTTTGGCCTACAATCATTAACAAAACTCCAATACTGAAAAGAAGCAATGCACAACTCTATTTTCTTTTATGCCTTAGTTTCAAACAAATAACCTCCCAAAGAAATGTTTTTCATGTACGTGCAAACCCATAAAGTTAGAATTAGTTCCATTTTCACCTACAACTTGAACGATGATAATAATTGGTCGAATGAAAATTGATTTTTTTGGATATCCATTCCATGATCTATCTCCAAAATCATTTGTTGAATTCTTCAATCTCATATTTTGAGAGAGCTGCAAAACTTTGAATGCAGACCAAAAATACGACCTCTTGAGAAGAATTTACAATATCTATCCAAGTTCTCTTGTAATTACTGTTAATGTTCTTCAAAAATCTCGAGCAAACACAACATTAATTCCTCCAAAGATCATGTACTCACTATTTGGATGTTTCACATTCAAAATGTCTCTGAGAGTTCTATCCACTATGATTCAGTTTGGCCATGCTGTAGCTTTTGCAGAAGCAGCTTCTGGCTTGAGCTTTTAGAGAAGTACTTTTCAAAAAAAGCAATTGAGTGTTGGGCTGCAAAAACTATTAGAAGTGTTTTTTTAATATGAGAGGTTGTGTAAAATGACTATAGAGGACTTATAATATAAACTATGAATAATAATTATAAACAATAAAATATAGGCAAAATGGATCTTGTTAGACTTCTTTTATATTAAATAGGTTTAATACATTTGTATATCCAAAACTTTCACGGTTGTGCCAATAATATCCAAATTTCCCGAAATACCACTTATATCCATGTTTAAAAGTTGTTCTTTGCCAAATCTATCCATTTCCCAATATATTTTTGGTTAAATACACTTGTATATCCAAAAACACCGTCAAAGAATGTGAAAGAATTGGATATAAGTGGTATTTCGGGAAATTTGGATATTATTGGCACAACCGTGAAAGTTTTGGATATACAAGTGTATTTAACCTATTAAATAATATGATTTTATAATTTATTTTATTATTAAAATGATAAAAATGTAATAAAATTATATTTGCTGAAATAAAATTAAAATATGGTAAGGATAATCTTGTATTTTCAAAACAGCTTTTCGCAGAAGCTCCAAATCGGAGCTTCTGCTTTTATGTTATACTTTGCTTTTCGGCTTTTCAAAAGTCGAGCTTTTAGAGGTGTTTGGCCCTGCTTCAGCTTTTGAAGCTGAAAAGCACTTCTAAAAACCGGGCCAAACATAACTTATGTCAATATTATGTTTATTAGCCATGAGAGCTTAATTCCAAATAATAAGAGAGACATTCTGAATTCACTATGCTAATTTGCTTTCTTGTTCAATATGGTATGTTAATTTTGAATCACATTCTATTGGAATGTAAAATCGAGAATGAGTTGTTTGACCTCCAACTAATAACAAAGCTCCAATATTGAAAGAAGTAATGCACAACACTATTCTCTTAGCACAATTAATGTAATTTTTTAGCTGCTTGGTTTAGATGATTTGATTTCAGGAACTGCTAACCAATTAAACCTATTAACCAATTTACATAAAAAAAACCTATTAACCAATTACAAATTAGCCATATATCAAATTAGAACAAGGTATTTGCAAAGACACGGTTACTGTTCACCTAGACATAATTTACTATTCATTTGGACCCAAAATTACTGTTCACCCTCCCCTGATTGGTCCATGCTCTGCGGCCGCATTTTCTTATTGGCTGCTCAGCTGTGTGTGGGCCGGTTTTTTATTTGTTTTCTGTTGTTTCTGTGTGTGTCGCGTTGCCCTCAAATGGACGCTCATTTTCCCTGCGTTTTCTGCTTCTCTCTATCATTTCCCCTGAGGCCGCCGCATATATAATTATTACGCGCACTGCTTTGCTTTTCTCTCTTGCACGTGGGCATTCTTTCTTGTCTTCCTGGATTGGACAATGATGGGCGCGCCATTTTATACACAACGTTTTGCATTTGGGCCTAGGGGGAGCGGTTTCCTTTGTGTTTGGCCTGATATTTGACAACCGCCGCTTCGGCGACTGGAATCCTTCATTGCTTTTTATTGTTTCATTGGCGGTTCCTTGATTTTACGTTGTCCTTATCTTTTTGTCAATTACAGTGCCGTTTCCCATTTTTTACGTTTCCTTTCGTCATTGGACCGGTAACTGACATACACTACTTTCACGTCTGTTCATTCTTTCCTTCATTTTTTTACTCTTTCGGAACGCCGGAACTTCCCTACTGTCATTCTGTTCTCTTTCTAAAAAATTGTTTCCTCTCTCTTTGGTCCTCTTCTTTTCCCAAACCATGGAGTTTAAGCTGCTTTGTAACCTCGGAGGTCCGCGCAATGCCTGCGTTTCTTTGCGGCTCCGACTGCTGCATGTGTGGCCAGCGAAGTATCCGGGGGACATTAGGATCTACAATTACTGTACTCTTTGGGTCGACGAAACGGTTAGGTTCCTGTCCTTCCCGCCTATTCTTTTCTACCCCCGTTTGCTATTCCCTCTTCGCTTTGTTCATGCGCCAGGCTGGTGTGCTTTTTCGCAGGGTATGCTGATATAGGGCGTCTCGCCGACTTCAATGGCTGCTGGGATTCGTCGTAATCTCTCGGTTGGCAAGATATACGTCATAAAGACTTTTACCCTGAGCAACCCGCCGAATCAGTATCGGGCGTGTTCCTTTGATTTGGCTTTGGGTCTTTCGCCTTCGGCTTCTTTTCAGCCCTGTGTTCTTCCTGCTGAAAGTTTCCCACTTGATGCTTACGAGGCTTTCTCTCAGTTGAATATGCGTGCCAGTAACCATCGTTATTTGACAGGTTAGCAGGTTTGTTTTTGTTAGATTTGCTTTGCTTATATATCTGTTGTTTGTTTACTAAGATTTTACCTTTGTACTATTTTCGTAGATGTCGTTGGCCGACTCAGTTCGATCAGCGGGATATCGCACAAGATCACAAATAACGAGCCTGCAGTCAAGCAGACGGTTATAGTTGAGGATGAAAGGTGTTTTGCACTTTTCTGTGTTTATGGGTTCGGTTGTGAGTGTCGTGTTTGTTATTTGTTTCTCTTACGTGTCCCTGTTTCTTTTCTCAGTGGAGCGAAGGTCTCAATTACGCTCTGGGATGAGTTTTCTGCGGTGTTGGATCATGTTGCTCTCACTCAGGCTGACTCGATTGAAGCTGTGATTTTGGCATTTGGCGGCTTGCTGGTTAATAAGCTGGGAGGTATGTTGTTGCTTCCTTATTGCATGCACGGTTTCGTTAGACTGAGTGTGGTCTATTAGTATGTTATAGTTTTTGTCGTCTTTTATTCTACTTTTCAGATGATTATGTTCTGTCGAGTTCTGCCGCTACTCGCATATTAGTCAATCATGCTGTACCAAAGGCTTATTTTCTTGCATCTAGGTCAGTTAGTTGTGGGCTGTTGCCGATTTTCTGTGTACTGTTGGTGTGGTCCGTTTTTTCCCAAGGCTCCTATGTTGTCTAAATTATGGTGCTTGGATCTCTGCTAGGTTTGCTGAGAAACATGAGGTTGTTGAATCCTTGCCGGTTGAGTTTGCTACTGCCGCTGATGCTACAGCTGATGCAGATCGTCGAACCAGGACTTTGAGTCAGCTGATGGCGTTATCCAAAACAAATGCCTCACTGGTATTGCGTATTCGTCTAAAAAGTTTATTGCTATTATTTCCCCCGTGTTTGGACGTAACTTGCCCTTCTTTTCTTTGTTAGGAAGAGAAGTACCGCTGTGGTGGAGTGATTGTTGATGTCGAGTCAAGCACACATTGGTATTATATTTCATGCAAGTTATGTTCAAGGGCTGTTTCGAAGCGTCATGATGATACATTTTGGTGTCCAAAGGATTGGCAGTTGGACGAGGAACAAACTCGCGTCAAGTATGACCATGTATCATTTTTTGTATGTTTGTTGCCTGTTGTAAGTTTTGTTGCTAATGTTTTTTTCCCCTCAGCTACAAGCTCCAGCTTACACTGAGGGATGACTCCTGTGAGGCCTGTTTTATACTGATGGGGGGGGGGGTGCACTTACGCTGGTGAACGTTTCTGCTGCACATCTGGCACAGAGTTTCCCCCATCGTCCTGGTCATCTGCCCCCACAACTGCATCAGTTACGAGGGCAATATGTCAAGTTTGATTGTAGGTTGCCGTTGCCGGGCCCAACTGGTTTCTCCTCGAGTGAATTCCGTGCGACCCAAGTGGTTCCTCTTGATGATCCTACTGTGGTGGGTGATCTGCTTGAGTTTTCTTCGCCCCCTCCGTTGGCTGCTCCTATGGTGCGCGCATCGAGTATCGTGGGGGGCCCCTCTGGTTCATCGAGGTCAGTGTTGGGTGCTTTGGTTTCTGTGTGTTTTGCTTTGGTCTGTCTGCCATGTCTAAAGTGAAATATTTGTAATGTGTTCTCAAGGGCCTCGAAGGGAAAGGAAAAGGTTTCAGACTCTCTTCTCATTGAAGCTCCAGCTATGCCGTTTAGCATCACTGATGAACCAGATCTGATTGACAGGTATTGACGGTGTTCCCGAAGTTTGTTTTGCTAATTTGCGATGTTGTTCGAGGATGTCACGTGAATCAGTTATTATGATTCGCAGATTTCCCAGTTATGAGGGCAAGGATTTCCGGAACCCTATTTCTGCAAATGTCAGAAATGAAGATATTGATACTGAGTCGCGGGTTCTTGGAGGTTCTTAGGTTTCAGTGATGGGCGTACAGGTGGGCTCTACCCGAACTGCTGCACCTGCTGCGATGTCTTCTGCTGTTCATTCTACTGTACCATCTGTCCAATCTGCTGCTTCAATGATCCCAGACGATCAACAAGAATTGAAGAGTCTATGAGCCGCGAGGATGTTGGTCGTGGCCCATCTATGTCAGCTGCAAAAATTTTAAAGCCATCCCCCGAGTCATCTTCTGGAATGACCTTAGGTTCAACCGTCGTGTCACCCTCGGCATTGCCGTGAGCATTTATGTTCTATATTGTCAGTTTTTTACTGTTTTATGTTTGTGTTATTGCTCCCATTCTTAGAATGAAAACTCTATTTGTTTCAAGGTTGGTTTCTCCGCTGGCCAAGATCAAGGTGGAGAAATTGGATGCTGCCGAAAGTGCTCAGGCGCAACATGGCGGTTCCTCGCAGGCAGGTGTTGATATGGAAAGGGATGCTTCGGTGGATAGTCAGAAAAAATCGGCGGCAAAGCATGGTTTGTTCAAGAAGTGATCATGGTTTCAAGGGTACTCCTAGCTCTGTTGTTTAATCCTATTCTCTCAAAACATTTTTGTTGTAGGTTAGTTTTTGTGCGTGTCATGATTCTTATTATTCCATGTTGTTTGCTGCACGAACTAAAGATGTGTTTGATGATGTCTCTGGGATTGTAGCTGTCTTATGTTCGAGGAGATATTATGTTTCGTTATGCTTTTGCAAATTATTATCTTTTTTTGGACAATCATGTTTTGGGCCTTCAGGTCTCGGAATTGTGTTGTCTGCACCTATGTGGATGTTATCAGAGGATGTATATTCTCTGTGCTTTTCGTTTATGAAGTCGTCTATCTTTTGTCGGATAGTAGTTCTTTTGGCAGTATTGAGGTAGTGTTGGCTGCTATATGTGACTTTTGCGTGGTAGTTTATTGTAATATTGCAACCGGGTTTTTTCCCCTTGTGAGATGTTATATATAATTTAACTTCTACTTATCGTTGCTTAAATAGGTTGTTTCGTTTTGCAGGGACAATGTATGTCCATTCTTAGCGTAGTCATGCTCCTGTTTTGCTAAATGTTCGTTGATTCTTCCTCTTAAAGTCTAACAAACTCACGTTTTATACAATAATTAACCTATTCTATAAATTTAGTTACCAAGATGTGTTAAAATATGTTCGACATTTTGTGGAATTAATAGTCCTGAAAACACACGTTTGAACATATATGAGCAATTGGAATAGGAATGTGTTAATTATGTTGGATCCCAATATTTATGGATTCCAATTGAGCCCACATGTTCTGAAATGGAAAATTACTCGAGCAATTTCCTCCATAATTGCTTTTGTCGCCGTAATGAAGCCTCTTTCTATACAAAGATTAAACTAATATGATTGCTTTTTCTCATTTTATTAATTTAGCACATTGTTAGATATTTTTGGAGTGGTAAAGCAATATACTAATGCATATCTAATATCACGGATACCCATAATAGCACATTTTAATATAGGTAGATATGATTGCATACCTCAAATATCCATGATGATGCATTTTAACGCAGTTCTTCTTCTTCATTGGGGTTGTGTCAACTTCTCTAGGAACATCTCCCATCCCACTCTGATATTTCATCTAAGATTTCCTCATTTGTATCTTATGCTTGCCAGCCGATTTGGACAGTAATCTACACAACCACCACGCCTTTGATTGTTCAAGGTAGAGTGAATCTTCAATTATGTCCGTTATTGATTCATTATATCCAATTTCATCTCAGCTCTATTAATGAAGCGTCCCAGCAATAAATGACGTTGATCCTTTACATGCTTTTGTCTAGACTGTGCGGCAATGCCTCCAAGAATAAGAAAAGCTCAATATAAGACTTTAACACGTAAAAGAGCTAGAATTGAAATTCCCAAACAGCCATCAGAGGATCTTACAACTACTTCAGCAGTGTTTGGGGAAACATCTGTTGTGTCTCAGAGCACCATGCGGGGGTCATTATTGAATCTTCATCAAGTTTCGCCATCGCCAGCTGGTGATAAGTTAAAACATTATTCTATGTCTGCTGTCTGAAGCATGAAATATCCATGCCTGTATTATGCGTTACTAACATTCGTTCATATCGGCCGCTTACCGTAGTATACTTACCACTCTTATGTTTGTTGTATACATATCAGGTCCATCACGACCGAGGAAAACACGCTGTCAGAATATGAAGCAATTGGGATCCAGAGATATAACTCGACCCATATTTTGTCAGGAACAGGGTATGCGTGATATGGGGGATGAATGTAATGAAAGCATCGGTCGAGTAACACAAGCAAGCCGTGAGAAAACTGATCGTTTGAATCGGCGGAATTTGGGCGGAGCTCCATTCTGTGCTAGGCATATTCCCACGACTAGAAAACCACTCCACAATGATATTCTGGGGATTGGTCAGCCAGAGTGTGTTTGTAAATACTGTGGTGCTTTGTTTTGGGATATGGAGAGGCTCGACCGCCATCGAGCGACGACTAATCCAATTTATGCATTATGCTGTCAAAAAGGTCGCGTTGGTTTGCCGCTCTTAGCACAACCTCCACATTTGTTGGCTGAACTTCTGCGGTTTGATGGTGGCGCTATGTCCAAGCATTTCGAGGACAACATTAGACCGTATAATCGTTCATTGTGTTTCACATCATTTGGCGCTTCTATCGACCCTCGCTCTCTCTCTGGAAGGGGGCCTTATTCAATGGTAATATGTGGAGAAAATTATCATAGGATTGGTTCGTTGTTTCCTCCTGATGGTGAAAAACCAAAGTTTGCCCAGCTCTATATTTTTTAACCAGAGAATGAAATTGACAACCGTTTGGCAAATTTTGCTTCCCGTGATGCTCTACTTATGCCAGAATTACTCACTTTATTGCTACAAATGCTGGATCAAAACAATCAACTTGTCAAGACATTCAGGCGAGTTCGACAGCAGTTGCAGGATTCTACAACGACAAATTTGAAGCTTCGAATTTTTGGAGCTAAGAGCAGAAATCGACAGTATGACTTGCCAAGCAGCACTGAAATCGCGGCACTCATACCAGGCGATTTTGTTCCAGACAGAGACGATCGAGATATCATTGTTGATCACATTTATGAAGGTTTAAAGAGAATTACAAGTCTCAATCCAAAATTTGATGCATTGCATTTCCCGCTCTTATTTCCATATGGAGAGGATGGTTATCATCCGCTTATCAAATACAGGTCAGCTTTCTGTCCTCCTTCTATGCGCAGACAGTTTGTTACTCAGCGTGAATACTACACATTTAGGCTCCAATATCGCATCAACGAAAGCCATACAATTGTTCAAGCTGGAAAAGCTCTTCAGCACTTTTGTATTGACGCCTATTCATCATTAGAGTTAAATAGGCTGGCTGCGCTACCGTCAGCCACAACTTAGAGCTGAAGTTTATCAAGGCTTACAGGATGCAATGGCGCGGGGTGATCTCGACGGGGATAAAGTGGGTCATGTTGTCCTCCCAGGGACTTATATAGGTAGCCCACGATATATGCAACAATTATATCACGATGCAATGGCGGTGGTCGAATTCTTTGGAAATCCGGATCTATTTATTACATTTACGTGTAATTCGTTGTGGGAAGAAATCACAGAAGCTTTTCACGATATTGTTGGTCCAAATAGCTCGGACAAACCAATGGTGGTTTCAAGGGTTTTCCACATTAAGCTCAGCATTTTTATTGATGACATTAAGAAAAACTCCTACTTTGGGAAGACGATTGCAAGTAAGATCAGCCTGGTCATTTAATGTAGTTTGTTTTTTTTCAGCGTTGACTATCATTTGTCTTTCAATGCACGTATATGGGTATTTGGCTTCTTAACAGGTTTTGTTTTGTGCCAGTAATGTATACAGTGGAGTTCCAAAAAAAAAGGTCTGTCCCACATACACTTGCTGGTTTGGCTGGCCGAGGAGAATAAACTGAGGACAACTGCTGACATTGATGAGGTTATCTCAGCTGAAACTCCTGACCCTCAACAAGATCCAGTTGGGTATGAGGTTGTTTGCAAATATATGTTACATGGCCCATGCGGCGAAGCAAACACAAATGCGTCGTGCATGCGAGACAAAAAACAATCCTCAAACTGCAGATGCTCCAAACAATTCCCAAAAGAGTTTAACTCAACCACGTCATTTGACAAATTCGGAAATGTCGTCTATAGAAGATCAAACTCGGGCATAGAGGTTCAAAAGGGCAGTTCAGTCCTCGACAATCGACATGTTGTTCCATACAACCGAAATTTGTTGGTGAGAATGCAGGCTCATATCAATGTCGAGGTATGTCATAAAGGCAAACTTATTAAATATCTTTTCAAATATGTGACAAAAGGTCCAGACAGGTCATTGGTGATTGCTGAAAATGCTGATGCACCTCACAATAATGTAGAAGTGCAATCCGTGAAATACAGAGATGAAATTCAGCAATTCATTGACTGCCGATCGTTATCGTCTTATGAAGCTATATGGAGGTTGAATGAGTATCCAATACATGTAAGAGAGCCAACAGTTGTGCGCTTGGGAGTTCATTTGGATGGTCAGCAAAAAATACCTTATAAAAAGCAATCCAATGTTCGAAATGTTCTGGGGAATTCTTATGCCGGTAGGATGCACTTAACAGAATGGTTTGCGCTTAATCGTAGAGACCCCCAGGCGAGAATTCTGACATATGCACAGATACCCAACAACTACACTTAGCTATCTGACTGTAAGGAGTGGAGTCCTCGAAAGAAAGGATTCGCAATAGGCAGAATTGCATATGTTCCACCAGGTTCTGGCGATGTTTTCTTCCTCTGTATGCTGCTCACAAAAAATCGCGGCGCTGTTAGTTATGCTCACCTCAGGACTGTCAATGGAGAACTTTGTGCAGATTTTGAAAAAGCTTGTGAAAAATTGGGCATTTTATCAGACTCTTCAGAATGGATACGAGTATTAGCAGATATCTCATCTTCTAGCATGCCACGAGTGATTCGAAGCACTTTCGTGTCAATGCTGATGTTCTGTGAAATACCAAGCCCGATAACATTGTTCAACTCTTCTTGGAAATCTATGTCTGAAGATTATGCGTATAGTTTAATCAAGGATTTCAAAGATCAGACTCTGAGGCCTAGCGACGAACGACTGTAGAACTGGGTTCTACATCAACTATAGACTATGTTGAGCTCACACTCAATGACTCTTGAGGACTTTAATCTTCCACTCCCATCAGATGGTTTATGCGATAGTGGTGAGAATCCATTGATAAACAAGCATCTTGCTTTCGATGTAGGCCAGCAACATGCATTGGCCACCACAATGTTACAGTCACTGAATGTTGAGTAAACCAATGTGTATTCAGCCGTTATCAATTCAGTACACAACAAGATGGGCTGTGCTTTCTTCCTATACGGCCACGAAGGTACAGGCAAAACATATCTCTATAATGTAATTACAGCAAGGCTTAGGAGTTTGGGGAAATAGTTGTTCTGGTTGCATCATCAGGTATAGCAGCAACACTTCTTCCCAAAGCATCCACAGCACATTCAAGATTCAAAATTCCTCTGATTCTGGATGCAACATCGACATGTCCAATTAAACACGACACACATTTAGCTGATCTGTTAAAAGAAGCATCCTTAATCATACGGGATGAGGCGCCCATGACACATTGACGAGCTTTTGAAGCAGTGGATCACAGTTTATACGATATATTAAATGTTCCGCTGAATGGACATAGCTATAAACCTTTTAGAGGAAAGACTGTTCTTTTTGGTGGAGATTTTCGTCAAACTCTTCCGGTTATAACCGAGGCTGGGCGTGAACAAACAGTTGATAGCTCATTGACTAGATCCAAAATATGGAGTTATTTTAAAGTTATGTAGCTATCTACAAACATGCGAATCACAAAAGCCCAGCATGCTGACCAACGACTAATACATGGATATACATTCCCAGGATGGGTCCTCGCTTTAGGAGATGGAAAACTTAAAGCAAGATCATTCAGAGAAGATGCCCCAATTGATTGGATACAGATTCCACAACTGTTCCTAATTGATCCTGGATTTGATCCTGTTCAGTCAATCGTAGATGATATCTATGATTCGTTCCCCCGAAATCATAGACACCCGGCGTACCTCACCAGTAGAGCCATAATTACTCCAACGAATGCAACTGTTTCTACCATTAATAATTTTATGATACAGAATGTTCCAGGAAATCCGACAACCTATTACAGCTCAGACTCGCTACTGCTGTCGACAGAAACAGCGGATTCGTTTGATGAAAGCTATCCAACTGAGTTTCTCAACACTCTTACATTCAACGGAGTACCAGACCACGAGATCACATTAAAGGTAAACACACCAGTTATGCTCTTACGCAACTTGAACCCTGGTCTTGGCTTATGCAACGGCACAAGAATAATGATCACATCGTTGGAGGACAACTATATAAAAGGCAACATTATGGGCGGTTCTTATGACACTGATGAGGTCATTATACCAAGAATAGTGTTGAATGTGGAGAACTCCAAGTGGCCCTTTATACTCAAAAGGAGGCAATTTCCAGTGCAATTATGCTATGCGATGGCTATAAATAAAAGCCAAGGACAAACACTCGAAAAAGTTGGGATATATTAGCCTGAACCAGTGTTTAGTCATGGCCAACTCTATGTGGGAGTTTCAAGAGTAAAATCGGCAAGAGGTTTGAGGATTCTTATAGAAAACCCACCAGAAATACCTCATCACTTTACAAGAAACATAGTCTTCAACGAAGCATTTGCCAATATAGTGGATACCTAAACTACTTATCAGGTAATTCCATTAAACCTATTAAACTAAAAATGTTCGCATCAGTAAATGTGGATGAAATAAATTGTTTTTTCTTTTGTAGGATCGAAGAAATTCACTGACGCACTCACTTTGACTATTGCCTACCCACCGGTTATTGTATTTTGTCCGTATAGAAGACCCTGATGTTTGTATCTTAATAGTTCAGAGAGGTGAATGTTTTGTCTTGATCATGCGTCCAAATCATGAATGATCAAGAACTACATTCACCTTCTTTTGGCGATCAGTTCCTCAAACACATATTGCAGTTTATATCATATAAATGGAAGCTCTGAGTTATTAGAACCGTATTTATCTAAATTTTAGATAAAAAAACTCAATTTTGTACAAATTGCCTCGCCTGGACCACAATCCACAAAACTATAGGGCAATACGAAGATAAATCAGAAAACATACAGGCCCGTTGTTCAAGCCCATAATACAATGACCAATGTAAACCCTTCATAGTCACAAACATGATTTAAATAAAAGCCCATAATATAGGCCCGTCCAAACCAAGCGATCCTCTTTAAAACCCTATCCTCCCTCATCAACCATCGAGAACCGTCGTCCACATCTTCATCAACCTTTCTCCGCCGAGGAAGCCCCACCACAGAAACTATCAGACAAACTTTAAAACAAAGGTAAGTCCATGTCTCTCTCTTCTTCACCGCTTTTACTGCTGAAACAACATTTCTGGTCGGTATTTGTATTGTTCGCACAAAGACCCCACTTGGCATGGAGAGTTTAGCCAAAAATCGTCAGTCAACAGATGGCGCTCACATGGTCCCCACCGATAGCAAAGGTGAGCAACTTCCATTTTCGTAAACAAATCCTCCCAACAATCTCGATTCCTCTGCAAGAAAGATAAAAAATCCATTTCGTTTCCCTTTATTGTCTTATAGATCCGATTGAAACTTGCATGCCATTTCGGGGTTTGCGTTTGGGCACAAACATTCGCATAGTGATTGCTTGTAACATCTCGTTCCGGCAAAACCCATATTTCGATCGCTAGAAAGTTCGCGATTTAAAATCGAGCGTTTTGATAGTTTTTCAACGAAAATCGGATGATCGATCGATCGGATAAGTATACGTATTAATTATATATATAAAGCGGTCGGGGCCGCATATAAATAATTTCCCCCGGTCCATTTTAATTCTCATCTTCTCATTTCCATCCGCGAGAGAAGCAGAGAATCAGAGAGCGTACAGGGGAGCTGGGGAGAATTTCCAAAGCTCGAATCTTGAGCCCTAGTGATCCAAAAATCCCGTAAGTAATGCCTAATTCATCCATGCATCATGATTTATCAATTTAGAGCTTTAAAAGGAGTTTTTGGATCAGGAATTTCTTGAATTCCCGATAAGCCAAATTAGGATTTCGGAGTATCCGGAAGCCGGATTGAGCCCAAATTTCATATACGAGCTTCCTGCAGCGAGGTAATCAACCCTCTAGTTCTAATCCCTGAATTTAGGCTATTATTTCGGTCAGATCCGGAATCGCTGAATTTAGCTCCGGCCAGGGTTTGATGTGTTTTTATCAAGAATTTCACCCAGAGCCTAGAACTAATATTGACAGGGATACTGCAGGGGATATTAGGACGGTCTCGGATTTTAATTCGGGGTTCGTTCTTAAAATTGACATTTTAGTACGGGAAGGTTAAACCGGTGTTTGAACGACCAGAACTGGTGAGGGATTAGCACGGCATACCGGGTTTGTCGTATCACGATAATTATATTGATGCTTAGAATTGATCTAGGTGAACTAGAATGGCATGATTAGGGGTGTATGGACTTTTATGCTATATGATGAATCATGGATTGTTGTATGATATTATTGACTTGCCCTAGCCGATATAGACCTTGTTTATGTTGATGATTGCTTACATGTTGCCATTTGTGGCTTAACCGTTGATATGACTTCATGGCTGTTCGATCAGGTGTTTTGACATGATGTGATATTGTGGTTGTTTTTGGATTCACAAGTGGGGGAAATAAACTTCCCAGGGCGATATTATGATGTTTAAGGAGGATGACTTACACGAGGGTTTATCCCGAGGAAGTGCAATTATACGACTCGTGATTTACCTATGTTGAGCCAATTATGGCCAGGTCAAGTACATGTGCAAGTAATGAATTATGATTAAGCAAGATGAGATATGAATCATGTATAATGATACCAAATATGAGTGTTGTGGTCTCATGGTCAACTACATAGTAATTATGGCTCCCTATGCTATTACTCTATTATGATATGTATGATAGTCACACCTCTCATATGGTGGTGACTGAAGAACTTTTACGAGATATGACCACACCCAGAGCGGTGTCGGGGTATGACTACACCCATAGTGGTGTGGGGTATGTATGACTACATCCGACGGGATGTGGGGTATGTTTCCCGGGAGAGTTATTAGCATGGGAGTAGCCAGGCGCCTATGAGTAAAACATGATAAGATGCATATGCATAAGCCAAGGTGGTTGAGTCTTTTGCCTATTGGGATGTCGGAGGGCTGAGATCTAATCCCAGTGCTTTGGCTTGTTTGCTAGATGTATGGTAGGGGTATGCTCTGTTATGAACTCACGATGCTATGATTATCTCACTCAGCTATGAGCTGACCCTCTTTATCCTTTTTCTCTGATTATGCCATGTGTAAGCAGATCATCATCATCAGCAGCAGTAGATAGGTGTATAGGTGGGAGCTGAGAAAGAGTTGAAGGCAAGATGAGGTATGGTCTTCAACCATTCTGTGCTTGGACTACTACTCGGGATTTTGGCCAGTGATCCACACCTTTTTGTAAAAGAATGTTTTGAGAATGTTTTTCATGTGCATACTAGCTTCTGATGTAGTGTTAGATATCCACAGGTGTGGCAAGTTAATGATATGTGTATATTTATGTGGTTGTGTAAGTTATGACGATTATGGCTTGTATCAGTATGGTATGCAGTTGTGTAGTATGAAAGTGTGACTATGGCTAAGAAAAGCCAATGCATATGTTTGTGTTGAATTATTTTGCAGGATAAGTTGCAAGAACTGTTAGCCCATTACGCGAGTAATTCATGACGAAATTTTATTTGGGTAAATTTTGATAATTAATGTAACACCCGAGATTAATTCCGCTGCAATTGTATGAACAATATGATTAGGCAAAACGTATAGGGTAGGGTGTTACATTGCTCGGCCTGTGATGACGTGGCTCGAATTCCGAGAGGCACCCGGGCTTAAAAACCTCAGCATGCACATGATTTGGATAGACAAGAAGGTTCATTTACAATTTAGTTACAGGATTGCATAACCTATTCATAAGTGCTTTTAAACCAGTGTACCATGTAGTTTGAAACCGCTAAACTGTTTATCTTATAGGCACGATTGATCGAGTCGTGGTTAATGAAAAAGACATCAGCGAGATTTCTCGCAGGATTAAAGTCGGGAACCTTTATCGTTTTGATTCGGTGATGGCTATACCAGCAAGAGAGAATCCTAGGATTGTTGCAGGAGAGTTAAAGATACACATAACTCCCGAACAAAACATCTCCAGAATTGAAGAAGACCCAGATGAGCCACGATTACCCATCGGCTGGGACATTGGGATGGCCTTTTTGATAGTACCACTTCAGACAAATACCATTGACTATCTTACAGGTACGCTTGACTATCTCAGTTTCCCATGCTAAAATAAATGTAAACTTTAAAATGACAAACTCTTCTGTCAACCATAGATATCACTGCATGCGTCAGGCGTATCAATGTTCCTACAACAGTTCGGGGTACTCTCAAAGAATTCCACATGGTCATACAGGATGTGAGGTGCGTTCTATAGAATAATATACTACTTTATCAATTATATGAATCATCAACCTCACATGCATCTGCCACAAACAGTGGCGCTAAGGCAACTGTTCTGTATCGAGGATATGACATTTTGAAGTTCTTAGAGGATGCGCTGACAGCCTAGGCTCACCTGCCCCTCATTGTTAAAATCAAATATGCTATTCGAGTGTCGTCTCTATCCAGCCAGAAATATAAGTATCATTTTGAATCCACCCCTGCCACTGAGTTGATAATCAGATCTTATACAGGCACATTCAAGGAAATTATGCACATGTACACTCCTCTTTGAACAAGTGTTATTCATTCTTCCATTCATATATACTGCCAATCAACCAGAACAAAGATAACACTTTTTATTATTTTGCTACAACCAGCTTCCTTCATAGCCGCAGGTAGGTTTACTACGCCAACAACAGTAAGAAAACAGACTGCCTTCGATCAACAGTTGAAAAGAAAACACTCGCTGACATCAAAGCTATGCTTGCATCTGATCAGAGCTGCCACAAGGTTAGTTGGGACAAAATGCTTCATAAATAGCTACATCCCGCAATTACATTTTACAAACAAACATATCTAACTAAGATGTACCATTCATATTAGGTGCTTTACTGTGACAAGTTCCACATATCACAGTTGAAATTTCGAAAAGGTATCTGCAGAGCATTTGAGGAATGGCCAGAGTAAGTTCCTATTTCAATGTGAACATCACATCTATTATTTCCTAATTTATCCACAAATAAGCTAACATAACTTCTCGCTTATATTTATGACTAGCTTGCACTATCAGCTCGAAGTCAAGTGTGAACAAGGATCTGATGATATTGATGCCATACTAGACCATGAGGCAACTCTCTCAATAATCGGAATGTCACCAAACAAGTATGTGAAACTCGATGCGGAAGCGGCTAAGGCATTGCTGATCAAAAAATGCAGCAGAATGTTTGCAGGTGAGCTGTACATCGGTTCCTCAGATCTGAGGAACAGAACCGCACCAGCCAAACCTCACATCAGAGTTTCAACACTTTGGCATACCTCAAGAATCGACAAGTGATCGTCAACACCAATGACAGAAAGAGTCCCTGATGCGTGTTATCTACCTCTATTATCCTCCTTCCTTAACTAAGTTTTCATTCTCCAAGTCCAATGAGGACAAAACAATGTTTAAATTTGATTAGGCAGTTCGCTAGGACTTCTGGATTTCACAAGGCTGTTATGTACTATCTTTTGTTTTTATGCCTTGATACACTAAATCCCCATCACAGTTTCGTGCACCCAACTATAATGTATCTACAATGCCATCATTCTTGGTTTGACAACAATGATGCTTGATGAAGACAGCTAGGTCACACAATCGAGCGGCCCCGTGTACGCTGATAACATATATTGACATTTCTACGCG
Organism: Linum trigynum; assembly: GCA_964030455.1. Lineage (NCBI taxonomy): Eukaryota > Viridiplantae > Streptophyta > Magnoliopsida > Malpighiales > Linaceae > Linum > Linum trigynum. The sequence goes on from OZ034820.1 coordinate 38,014,408, forward strand.
ACAGAGCATGGCCTAAGCTTAACAATACCATAGAAAAAACTCTATCCAACAACTATCTCAACCATTTCCAGATTACATGCATACAAAAATATATCATGATCCATGAAATTACTCAAGCCAAACTTATCCCGCCGCGGAGCGCGGGCTGATTACTAGTATATTATATAATGCATACTTAATACTTTGCACAACCACTAAAGAGCCAAGCGTTCTTTCTTTTTTGAACCCATTATCATAAAGTTCATTCATATGTTATATTTGTTCTTGTTGAATGTAGGTAACAACATATATCCTAATTTAGATAAAGCTCGTACATTATATTGGATGAAAACATGAAAAGAAGGTCTTTTCAGCCTCTAATAACTGCTAAAAGAATAAGCAATTCACATAGACATACTCATACCCAATTCATTATTGCCTCTATAACATTGGTATATATTTCGTTAGGTGGCTACTTCTAATGATTGTAAGATAATTACATTAGTTGTGTAATTGTGTAAAAGGGTAATTTGATTGTTATGTTTTATTCATTTTAAATATTATGTATTAAATAAGAGTGTTTTTCTCGCGTAATGATAATGTTATGTTACATAATCTGATTGACCAAATAATTAAACAAATTAAACTTTATTTTTGTTAATTTGATTGGTTTGATGAGGATATTGTACTTCATGGTTAATAGAAATTAAACCTACTTGGTTTAGTAGTTACTATGATAACCATTTGAGTAACCCCTAATAAAAGTGTTTGATAATTTCTGTACATATACGCTTTTGACTTATATAAAAAGAATGTATCTTTGTTCATAATTTTACGAATGGTTGATCAATTCTCTTCAAACCAAATTTATTAAATTTGCGAAGATGTACCATGGAGAGCAGTAATTTTTTAATATGGATAGTGTGAAATAGTTGGAGAAATTATAAACAACTTATAGGGCTAAATTGCAAGTTTGGTCACTGGAATTACTTAAAAAATTCACGTTTGCCACTAAAATTAATTTATTTCATCGGTAGTCACTTAAATTAAGTTAATAGTTCAAGTTTGGTCACTGGCCGTTAGTCTCCGTTAACTTTTGCTGATGTGGCGGTCAACTCTTATAGTTGACCGTTAAATTAGTGACGTGGCAATTAAAAAATTAATAAAATAAAATAATTTAATTATTTTATTTTCCACCTAATTATTATAAAAATAAAAAAATCATAATTCCTCTTTAATTATTATTTTCCACTCACCATTCCTCTCCCCTCCGGTCGACGACCTCTCTCGGCCGGCCAAGCCCCGCGCCATCACCGTCTTGTCCACCGACGTGTACTGCTGCTCCATGTTGTTGCTGCTTGCGTCGTTTAAGTTAATAACCGTACGGAAAGGGAGTACCGGCGGCGTCATTTGGGCCGGCGCGACAATTTCCCGCTTGGTGGTGGAGTTGTAATTAATGTTTATTATTATGTTATTTAGAGCTTATAATAATAAGAGCGGAATGCGACATGAAAACCATTTCTATTGCAAGTGGATTTATTTTTTCCAAGTAATGATATCGTTTTCACCAGCCTGTTCAATCCTTCCCAAGCGTCGCCCCTGTTTTCCATGTACACAAAAACAGAGTAAAAAAAAACAGAGCAATCCAAAGAAAAACAGAGCCCAAATCGGATTTATGCAAAACTCTCCTTCAAGAGACTGAACATATTTGAAATTGTAAGCCCAATTCTCCTTCATCCCAAAATATCCCCAATTCCAGAGATTTGAAAATCAGGGGAGGAGAAAGAACAAAAACGGAAGAAGCTTTTGCAGATGAAATTACCTCGTCGTCATGGTATGAGGACCGTCTCCTTGCGGAGAAGGCAAGGTGAAGCCCTCTGGCCATGTCCCGATCGTAGAGCGCCCTCTGTCTGGGATCCACAGCGTCTCGTAGGCCTCCTGGACCCGAATGAACCTCTGGGTATACTCCTTGACCCGATCCGGCGGCGAGACGTCCGGGTGGTACTTCCTGGGCAGGTGCTTGTAAGCCAACTTAATATCTCTCAAGCTCACCGACTCCGGTATCCCAAGCAGATCGTAGAAGCCCATCTCCGCCGCGGGTGCCGTGTACGCGCCGGAGGAGGCGGTTTCCTTCATGGTGGCCCTCATCCTGAAGGACACCATAGACGAGAGACCGAGAGAAGGCCGGACCCGGAGAAGCAGGTCGGGTAATCTGGCGGTGGAGGGAAGTGAGACGCCGAAGAGAGTGGCATCGGTTGTTGGCATCGTCAATCAGCAACTCGTCATGTTGATGGAAATTATGTATTTTCAGGTTTTGATCTTCGATTTTTTTAGTTTGATTTCTGGGTTCTGATTAGTGGATTGTAATTAGGTGGAAAATAAAAAATAATTAAATTTTATTTTTTATTATTATTTTAATTGCCACGTCACTCATTTAACGGTCAACTATAAGAGTTGACCGCCACATAAGCAAAAGTTAACGGAGACTAACGGTCAGTGACCAAACTTGAACTGTTAACCTAATTTAAGTGACTACGGATGGAATAAATTAATTTTAGTGGCAAACGTGAATTTTATAAGTAATTCCAGTGACCAAACTTGCAATTTAGCCCAACTTATAGTTATAATCAATGTGCATACCATCAGCCAATTATTCTACACTTCATTCATATAGAGATTGGTAGAATCAATTAGGAATATAAAAACTTTTATAAAATTAAGAGAAAGAAATTGCAATGATAGGGGAGAACTGATGCAAATTGATTGAAACGTGTGCCTCAAGAAATCAAAGGGTTGAGACAGATGATGTTTGTGAAATCGTACTATACCGATGATCTGATCGAAAAACTTCATATTGAAGGTTAAGTCAGTGTAGAAATTATACCAGTATAAAATGGTTGAATTACAATTAAACGATGATGAAACTTTATCGAACTGTACGATTTTGATTACAAAATTTTGCTAGAAGATTTGAAGGGCTAGACGTGTTAAGACTTAGTAGAGAAGCTCCCAAGTAAAGTAACTTCTCTCTGTCGCTTCATTTATATTTGGCAGTGGTTCAATATAATTGCTACTAGCACAATGCATGCCCGTTGGCCGGATGAGTAACATCAATAGTATAAACACTATTAGTAAATGCCTCAAGCTACGTTGTCGTAGTCTTGTTGAACTTTTCTTTGATATATTGTAATAAATATAATTTTTTCACCTAAAAATTTCTAAAATAAGATTTGAGACCAAGATATGTATGTTATCCCAAAGATCTAGAAAATTTGTTCTGTTCTCTTCTCTCTCTAACCTCTCTCTAAACTCTCTCGCTGCTGCTCGTTTTCTCGCGATTGCGATGGCTGCCTCGTCGTCGGATTCTGCTCCGACGACGGGCAAGGTTTTGGGGGGATGCACCTGGGCGCAGTTATTTGATATCGCTCCGGAGAATCGGATGAAGTATCGGCCTCCAGAGCGTGTTAACGATGGGTTTCGCATCCCTCGGGAGGTAAAGCAAAAGGGGGAAGAGCGATGGCGAGATTGCTTGATCGGGCAGTTCGTCGGAGCTCAACCTAAGGTGGCGCAGTTACAGACATGGGCTACCTCAATTTGGGGGGGAGATGGGGCTGTCAGGGTTTCCAGATTTGGACCTCGTTTGTTTGTTTTCCAGTTTCGTTCTGCATCAACCAGTAAGTGGGTTTTCAGATCAGGACCATGGCACTATCAAGGGAATCAACTCTACCTCAGGAAGTGGACGCCGGGGATACAATCAGTTGCTCCTCAGGTAGAATCTCTTCCTATCTGGGTTAATATCTGGGGTATTCCTTTGGAGTATCACTCGGTGGAAGGGTTGGAATGGGTTGCTAGCACAGTTGGCCCGCCTCTTTGGATGGATAAAACCACAAGGGTGGGTGGGCAATTGGGATATGCAAAAGTCTGTGTCGATCTTGCTGCGGACTGTGGTTTTCCATCTTCAATTCGTCTCTATCCGGATGAGGATCCGAGTTTTGCTGTGGAAGTAGAATATTTGAATTTACCTAGGGTCTGCCCTGTCTGTGCTGTTTATGGTCATGACTGCAATGCTCTGGCTCGAAGTAATAAGAAGTGGGTAGTAAAGCATAAAGTTCAATCTAATGTTGAGACAGGATCAGGGGAGGCTTTTGTTGATTCTGGAGTGTTGTCTGTGGTTGGATCTGAGATGCAAACTGGAGTGGAACCTGCAGGGAGTCATGTAGTTCAATCTGTGGTTAATGCTGTACTGAGTGACAAAGCACAGTTAACAGAACCTGTGGCTATTAGTGTGGATGTTCAGGATATCTCTAATTCTTCTACAAATGGGAATGCAAATGCTCGGTTTGTGGACGTGGTAATGGGATCATCAGTTGTTACTGGGAGTCCTAGTGCCTTACTGCAACAGCCTGTTGTAGCTAGTCCGCCTGTTTCAGGGAAGCTAGTTACTCAGAATCCAGTACTTGTCAAAGAGATTAATCCTTGGATAACTGTTGGTTCTAAGAAGAAACCTACTCCTCCTAAAGTGCTTGAGCCTATTCTTCCTCGGAAAGGGGGAAGAATTGGGAAGAAGAAATGAAGATACTCACATGGAATATCCGGGGATTTAATGACCCGGATAAGAATAAGGCTGTACAGCAGCTGATTACTACACATAATATAGATATTATAGTTATACTAGAGCCTAGAGTTAGAAGTAATAAAGCTGATGAGCTGATAAATAGACGGTTTTCTGGTTGGAAGTTTAAGGTTTCTAATAATGCTGATGGGCTGGGGAAGTTGTGGCTTTTGTGGAAAGAAGACATAAAACTACAGGTTTTACATACTACAGATCAACTTATCCATGTTATGGTTGGGTCTGGGGTTCCTTTCTTTTTCTCTGTCATTTATGCATCTAATGAGGAGGTTGATAGAAGATGTCTATATTCTGATTTGGTTAAGTATCAGGTGGACTCTCTTCCATGGGCAGTTTTAGGAGACTTCAATGCAATTGGTAATCCAAGTGAAGCTTCAAATCATCCCCAAGTATCTAGTAGCATGACTGAATTTAAGAAGTGGCAGTATGATTGTGAGGTAGAAGAGCACAAGGCCTCAGGGCCATGGTTTACATGGATTAATAAACAGCAGAGTAATCCAATAGCTAGGAGACTTGATAGAGTTTTTATAAATACTAAATGGCTGACTGACATGCCTTTGAGTACAGTGGATCTTCTTGATCCCTCAGTCTCAGATCATTGCCCCATCCTGCTTGATTCTGATTGTACAGTGAAATCATTGCCAAAAATGTTCAAGTTTTTTAAATTCTGGATCCAGCACCCTCAGTTTATGGACTTGGTAAAACAGGCTTGGAGTTCACAGGTAGCTGGATCTCCTCTGGTTCGAGTTTGTCAGAAACTGAAGATCTTGAAGGGATTATTAAAGAGGCTTAATAGAGAGGTGTTCTCTGACTTATCTGCTAGGGTGAAGCTGAAAACTGCTGAGTTACTTCTGGCACAGGCTGATGCTCTTAGCCATCCATCATCTATTACCTTTGAGGTTGAGAATAGGCTTTCGAAGGAAGCTAAAGAATTGAGAGAAGCTGAGGAGTCCTTTTTTAGACAAAAATCTAGAGAAATTTGGCTGAAGGAGGGAGATTCAAACACCCCTTATTTTTTCAGGTCAGTCAAACTCAGACAGAAGAGAAATATGATTAGGTCTCTCAATGATGAGGCTGGCAATAGGGTTACTGATTTGGAGGGTATGACTAAGATAGCTGAAGATTTCTATGTCAAATTACTGGAGAGGAGGATAAAGAGGTGGTTGCACCTGAGGTAGATCAGATTGGAAGCTTGTTGTTAAAGAAACTCATCCCTGAACAGGGGGTTGACTTATGTAAACCAGTTACTGCTGAGGAGGTCAGGGCTACAATGTTTGGCTTTAATGGGGACAAAGCCCCTGGGCCTGATGGGTATCCAGCTTGTTTTTTCCAGGCAGCTTGGCACATTGTTGGAGCAGAGGTAACAAGTGCAATATTATACTGTTTTCAAGTGTCAAATATTCCATTAAGTGTGAATTCTACACTATTAGCCCTTATACCAAAAGTTAAGAGTCCAGAAGAAATGAAGTTTTTTAGACCAATAGCATGCTGCAATATTCTTTATAAGTGCATAGCAAAGATTCTTGCAACTAGGCTAAGTGCAGTTATGCCTTGTGTAATTAGTGAATCCCAAACTGCTTTTGTTAAAGGTCGTTTAATTGGGGAAAACATTTTGTTGGCTCATGAACTAGTCCAGAAGTATGGTAGGAAAAACATTTCCTCAAGATCCTTAGTCAAAGTTGATTTAATGAAAGCCTTTGACTCTGTAAATTGGATCTTTCTGTTTAGAGTGCTTACAGCCATGGGGTTTCCTAATAAATTTCTTGATTGGCTGAGAATGTGTGTTACTACACCTAAGTTCAGTATTGGGTTTAATGGTGGGTCAGTAGGTTTCTTCCCAGCTAAGAAAGGTTTGAGGCAAGGGGATCCTCTCTCCCCTTACCTCTTTGCTGTGGCCATGGAGGTCTTCTCTTGCTTGATGTATAGGGCTGCTACTCTAAATGCTATGCCCTTCCACCCTATGTGCAAAAGATTGCAGATTACCCATTTAATGTTTGCGGATGATCTCTTATTATTTTCTGATGGAACAAATTATGGAATTCAGTGTATCCAGAAGGTGTTGACTGAGTTTAGATACATGTCTGGGTTGAAATCAAATCCATCCAAATGTGAACTTTACTGTGGTGGTATAGATGATCAATGGCAGGAGTTGGTGTCTCAACATTCAGGGTATAAGCTGGGATCACTCCCAGTTAGATACTTAGGTCTCCCTTTGCTCTCTGGTAAACTTTCCATCAAGGCCTGTAAGCCTCTTATAGACAAAGTTATGAGTAGAATCAGTAGTTGGAAGTCAAAAACACTCTCTTATGCTGGCAAACTTCAACTGGTGATGTCTGTGTTGTATAGCCTTGCTCATTTCTGGATGTCAGTTTTTATTCTCCCTAAGGCTGTAATTAAGGCTATTGAGAAAATGTGTAGTGATTTTCTATGGGGAGTAGGAGAGGGGGCCAGGAGAAAAGCTGTGGTGGCTTGGGCTCGAATTACATACCCTAAATATGAAGGGGGTCTTGGACTTAAAGATATATATACATGGAACATTGCTTGTGTGGTTAGACATATATGGGCTGTCCTGCTGAGACAAGGGTCACTATGGGTTTCCTGGTTATGGGAATATCGCATTAAAGGAGATAATTTCTGGACTCTTACCTCTAAAGCTGGGTCATGGTTGTGGCAGAAAGTGTTGAAAATAAGAGATAAAGTCAGGGGGTGGATATCTGTTGCTACTGATGGGGTATACTGGAAGGGTAATCTTATGAAAATTTTTTGCATAAGAAGGATCTGGGAGGAGCTTCGACCAAAGAAGGATAGAGTTGCTTGGGGGAAACTGGTATGGAAAGGAACTTGCATCCCAAAGAATCAGTTCCTGGTCTGGCTAGTTATATCTGACTGCATAAACACTGGAGAGAAGGTTCAAAAGTGGGGAGGTCCTGGTGATTTTGGCTGTGTGTTTTGTTCCTGTAACTTGGAAACTAGGTCACACCTTTTTGCTGGATGTTCTATGTTTAAACAGATGTATGTAGCTTTGTTTTGCAAATTTGCAGATAGACTCCCTGGGGATCAGTGGGAGGGTGAGCTTCAGTGGGCCTTAACTGCTTTCAAAGGTACCACTGTCTTAGCACAAACAGGGAAGTTGATTTGGCAGGCTCTAATTGCAACAATTTGGAGAGAAAGATGCTTGATAAAATTTGCAGGGAAGACAACTGATTTTCATACTTTGCTTCAAAGGGTTCAAGGTGATATAAGGGTGGTTGCTGATCCTGTAGTAGTGTGTTCTTTCTTTTGAATAGTTGAGTGAGTGTTTGTTTCTGGTTTTGTTAGTGTACAGGGACTGTTTGTTCCCTTTGCTCAGCTGGTAGAGATGTTGCCAGCATTGTACTTGGCTATTTGATGAAATGAAATCCCAACCGCTTCATAAAAAAAAAGATATGTATGTTTTTTTTATAAGAACCTTATGGATACTTTTATTAATCAGACTGAGCGGTTACATTATCCAGTATAAGCTTATCAATAAGGAAAATCAGTGGTCTCTCACCCCATACCACTCTCTCGTTCCATCTAGTTTCTGAATGTGCCATCAAATAAGCTGCACAATTTGTCGTTCGAGGACAGTGTCTCCAAGATATGTATGTTAAATTGTGGGAGAATGAAAATATAATAATTGTGGCCCTTGATATGCACCAAAGTCCCATCTCTTTTACTTGGATGTTTGAAGATCAAGTTGGAGCATTATTCTGCCAATTAGATGATTCTCCCTGGGAAATATTTCTTCGAAGTATATAATATAAATACATTACAAAAGTCTCAATAATAGTATGAATTAACTCAATAAATCAAAATAATAACAAAGCATGTGTAGCATAACGAAGTAATATGTTAGAGGCAAAGAATTTTTTATTAGAATAATCACTACAATAATATAATTCTCTCACCACGATATTATCGAAACCAATGAAATCAAAAGATGTAAGAAAAAAAAAGAGTTGATGCTATTGTAAAAGACAATTATATATAATAAATCCCTAGGCTTGAGGTAACATAGTCTCATAATTTCTTATAGTTGGCCCAAAAAAACCTAAGAAATAAACTATGTTGGCTATTGGTTTCAAAATTTGAACTTTTAAATGAGAATAGTTATCTACATTTCATTGGTCTAAGAAAACAACCAATACCTAGAAAATTACTTGAGAAGTAAACTAATAATTAATTAGAAAACCATTGATAATTACATTCATAAACCTCCTCGCTCTTATTCTCCCAATCAACATATCAATCATCAATTTATCAAGACGGGATGGATTGTAATTTTATTTTGAATATGTTGTAATACCAAATATCAATTAAGGAATTAGGAATCGAAAATGGAGTTATTTTTACGAAGTCTCTTTACCAATTGTAATAATTAAAAATTTTACTTTAGAATTAAACTAAGTTATTAAAAAGACAAAGCATCCTTCCTAAAATCACTCATAAAGCTGAAAATTCAGAATTAAACATGTTATTATTGAGAACTTTTTTATATTACTGTTGAGATACCAATGTCACAGCTTTAAACAATTGTACTTTAATTAAAATCCACACATTAGTTTGATTCTAACTCAAATTGCTTATTTTTAGATAATGGTGATATAAGTTATATAGAGGTAAATTATTTAAATGGATAAAGTAAAATACAGTTGCTAATAAAAGTATTAATAAGTATATAAAAGTGTCTATACATTTTCGTCCAAATTTCTGTACTGTATTGGAATAAAAGTGTACCTTTAATGTTGTGGCACAATTTGCATTTGTAAGGTTTCGTAAAAATTACTTTATAATATAAACTAAACTTCTTTTTTATCGTTATTGCACAAATTCAAATTGTATATGCAAACACCAATACTTTGAAGGATAATAATAAGCTCATATATAACATAGAATGCTAATTAAAAAGGATGTGATTTTCTTAGTTGGAGTCCAGATTTAATTAAAAAGAACGTCCTTTAGAAGATAATTAGCCATATGCTACAGCCCAACCTAAACGCTAAAACCATAAACCCAATTCTCTCCCAAAATTAAAAAATAAAGCCCAACCAAGTACATATAATAATTAATCACGTAAATCTTTTTTTTAATTAATAATGTAGAAAGACTTTTGTGTCCTTCCGTGGGATGCGGTCAGGCCTTCGAGTGCCAATTTAATCCTCTTGGACCGGAATTTCCTTATATTGGTGGGTGGGTAGATGTGTTTTTTTTTTTTTTTGATTTGTTTAATCCCACAAATTATAGAGAAGACCCATGCACCTAGGGCTGCAAATGAGCCGAGCGGCTCGGCGTTTGACTCGAGAAAAGCTCGTTCGAAACTCGGCTCGTTAATAAACGAGCCGAACATGAGCTCAGCTTTGCTCAGCTCGTGAAGCTCGCGAGCTAGTTCTACTCGATGGCTTGTTGAGCTAAAGTCGTGAGCTGGCTCGTTTAGAGCTCATGATATGTCTCAACATGTGGCTAGAGAGCTAACTCGATTACCGACTTATGGACGAATCAATTTATATCTTATGATTTTAATTCATATGTCTGTTAAATTATATATCTCACCATATATAAAGTTTAACACATTGAGTATGTGAGCAAATATATCTTAGTTTCTACTTTAAAAAGAAATTATGTATAATAGATTGCTTTGATACTATGAAATAACATGATTTTGAGTAGTTAAAATTTACGGTTTTAACTAAATGATATATGATACCAGCAAAGTAGAATATGTGATTAGCTAACAATATAAATTATTTGTATAATGATATACAAAATGAAGTGCCAAATAATAGTCAAGATTTTAGTAAACAAGCTAGCTCGAACTCGACTCGACTCGTTAATAAACGAGCTGAGCTCAAGCTCAACTCGTTTATTAACAAGCCGAGCTCAAACTGGGATAAAACTCGACTCGAGTCGGCTCATTTGCAGATGCACCCTTCCTTGCTTTGCGCAGAACACAACAAAAAAGGAATAAGGTAGGTTCTCAAGGAGAATCTCCTTATATTGATTGGAGGATGGAGGATATCTTAAAAATCGATTTTAGTTTATGACAATATTTTGTCTGAAGTTTGTACCAAAATCATTGACTGATTTGTTTGAGAAGATGTATTTGGAACATATGTGGTGCATAAACTACATTTCTACATAGCAATTTCCTCCATTGTTGTTTTATGGACGGTATTCTTTTTTTTTTTTTTAACTTACATTTACAAAATATTGTAAGGATACATCATATAATATATACACTATATACCATGGTGGTACTGCAAATGTATCACGACATAAAAAATAATAGAATAGTATATCTGGTTCAGAATCACAAAATATATGAAAGTGAATAATTTTCTTTTTATTAGTTTTAAACAATATTAAACGAATACAAATATCATTTAATCTCGTCATTTTTAAATTCATCTCATAGCTAAGATTTGGTTATGAGAAGTGTTGTACATTTATGAATTATAAACACAGATGTTTGAGTAATATACGACCTTATGTGTTATGGAAGAGATTCATTACTATGCTCATAAGTATCGATGCTCTCGTTTATAAAAAGAAATTCAGGGTACAAAATGAATTTATAATTTTAATGTTATACATTTATACATTTTAGTACAAATTTCTTCATGGTACAAACTGAATATGTACCTTATTGGTACAAATTCAATCTATAACTATACCTTCCCGTACAAATTCCTTTACTGATACAGACTAAACCTGTACATTCAACTTGTACCCCAGTGCTTAATGAGTATTATAAAATAAAAGAAGTTGCTTGGAAATCAACATTAAAAAATGTTGCTAAAAGATTTTATTATGACAATCATTCCGGAGGAGCAGACATCTCTATTCTTTCACATATGCACACTCAAGAAAACAGTCAATACTCAATATAATATGAGATAGCATGTTACACAAATCCTTTTTGGTCGTTGGTCATCTACAGTCAGAATCCCTTCACAACAAACAAGGCATATCTTATTGAGGACGAAGAAAATTCTAAAAATCCATGGCTTTTACTTCTACTATTCTTTTCTTTTTTCTGACAATAACACCAACTTTTATTCCACCGAAACACGCTAAAAGCGATTAGAATCTTAAAGGAGATTAGAAATTAGATCAATAATATTAATCCAGTCATCTGCAAGAGTAAATCTAACTTTTGATCGTGTTACCCAATCAGATCCAACGTTCAACGTCCTTGGAACCTCTTTAATCCTAACTGCAGGGTCAGTCCTAAGGATAGTGACCATTGTTCAGGATAGCCTCCACTTCAGCTCTCGACACATGACATTGAAGCAAGTCCATGTTCCAGCTCCTATTATCTAGATCTATCCATTCCTTGACCCTCAGGTTCTGTTGTGGGCCGCTCCCAATGACAAAATTTTGAAGACTAGGAATCTATAGATCTTGACCAACCCATGTATCCTCCCCGACCCGATGACTTTAATTGCTCCCATGTTGATCACTTTTTGTTGCCTCCCACAGTCTCGCTCAGACCCAAGAGGATCTACATCCTTTTTCAGATTGTAGGAATCCTCCTCTCGGGAAGTACAAAGTACAAACCCTTAAGGAGTCTCCACGCTTGTTTTGCCAGCAGGTAGGGGTGAACAAACACACCCGCAAACCGACCCCACCATCCAACCCGACCCAACCCACCCGTATTTATCGCTAAAATGAAGGTTTTGGGTTTGGTGAGGGTTTTCTTTTGTACAACCCGCCTCTTTTGGGTTAGGTTTGGATTTTGGATTACACAACCCGTAGAACCCGACCCAACCCGTGTTCCAACTATTAGTATGAGTTCGTATCTAAAAATATTTATGTCGTATATAGCCATACTTATGAGAAAATTAAGATATTTCACCATGTTTTCCTATCATTGTCTCCCTAATCTAATGCATTCTTCGACTTAAAGTTTAGACATAAATTGAATATAGTTATGATTCACATAATCCTTTTTCTTGTGTACAATTTTAATAGAATAATATATCATGGATGCGTTTGTTTATAACCTTTTTAGCCTATTTCAACAAATATCGTGAAAAAAACTAGACATATGTTGAAGTAAATCACATTTTATTAAAATTCAAATAACATTTGTGAATTTTGATACCTTTCACCTCGGTTTATTTGTTTGAAATTTTAATTAGTTATAAAATATTTTTATGATGTATAATAATTATATATTTTATGTTGGGTTGGGTTTTTACTTAAAAATATTGCCAACCCGACTCAACCCAATTAGAGTGGGTTTGGATTTAATAATTCTCAAACCGTAGTGCATGGATCGGATGATTAAAATGGTTAAACCCGAACCAACCGACCAATGTACACCCCTACCAGCAGGGCCATGTTAAAATCTTTGAAGCTTTGGAATCCCAAACCCCCTTCTGATTTTGGAGCTCAAAGAATTTCCTTCCTACACCAGTGCATGGTGCTTTTCTGCATTGACCCTGACCAGAAGAAGTTGGTGAGAAGGGAATCCATCTTCTTGGTAAGGTTCACCGAAAGGTGAAAGAGGTACATGATGTAGGAAGGGATAGCTTGTATAACTGCTTTGAGCAAAACTTCTTTCCCTCAATGAGATAGGAGAAGACTTTTCCATGCTTCTCCCCATGCTTCGCCATTCTCTGAATGAGGGATTGGAAGGTTTTGTTAACTTCTATGCATGTACTAGTTTAGACATTCAGAAAAATCATGAAATTTTTTGAGTATTCGTGTTCTTTCATGTTCCTCGGTCTCGTAATTCTGTCACACTCTGACCCCGTCGCGCATCACCCATAATCCATACATACATTTGGATGCATTCTCGATGGGCAAATAGAATTGAAATGCTTTGAATAATTCCGGTTTTGGTCATATGTTAGGCTCTGAGATGCTTATGAGTAGTAGAAGATGATCACATATATGAACAAAGGTGGTAAAGGTGAAGGGGACATGGCAACTCCAAGCCATGAATCTGGATAGACGACCCAATTCGATCCTCTTCTTGAAGGATCAGCCAAGCTGACAAACAACCCAATTTTGTCCAACATGAGGGAGTTGGGATGGACCATCAATCAAAACCCTCCCACAATTCCTATAACATGACAAAAGGAGACCAATCAACAACAAATTAATTAAAGCCGTGTACAAAAGAGGGAGAAAGATCATTGGTGGACACAAAATCATGATTCAGAGTGACGAATATTTTTAGGGTTTTGCTATTGATGAATTGGATTCAGAATTAGAGGATGCAACGACCTGAGTTTGGTTGAAGCAAAAAAGGGATAGAACCCCTCATAAACTAAGAATCTAGCACTGCAATACGGTATCATAAACACCGATCGAAACAGTGGTTGAAACTAAGACTCAAGTCCAGGAGCAGAGCTCCCTCTCGTCCTTTTAACATCACATTCCAACCTGTTCGAAAACTAGATATCATAATAATAGTGCATGAATTCTTAAACATCTGAACTAAAACTTAAGCTACTACAAGACTTCAACCGAGAAGACGATAAGAAACTCTAACCGTGAACAACGGAACCTGCAAGCCTGTCACAGCATCGAACAATACCGCGAAGCAAAACTAGTGGTGGTATCAGTTCTATTCCCTCTGCCATCAAGATAGAAAATTCTTTCTAAACAAAAAAACCATCCCAAGCTACCTATGTTTCCTTTCTGCTCCATAATTACAATGCCTGTTACCCGGAAGGCCAGAACTCACCCTAAACACCTCACCGCCACTGGAGAAAAGACGCTGCTATACATGCTATCATGCTAGGTGACCAGAGTGGAGGATAAACGGTTCCATATAAGCGTAATGATGCTTAAACAACTTGTATGTTTGTGTGTTGCTTCTTGCACTGCCTCTTGCCCTGTTCTAAGGGATTAACTCCTGCCTTCAGAGGAAGCCATATCGCTTTTATCGGAGTTCAAATTGATGTTTGATTCCATCTTGTTGCCCGACCCAGTGCTGTTGTTTTGTTCCTGTTGATTCTCGTTCTTCTTCGAGTTGAGGAACCGGCCACCGCATCCTCTAGCTCTTCTCAGTGCATGAAGATGCCGAGACTCGTGCAAGTATGGCTGCCAATTGAGTTACAATTTCACGTCATACCACATGAAAATGGAGTGAACTTTTGTAGTACAGATTAACTTACGCAGTTCAAGGGGTAAACAGTATACAGAACGAATAGAATATAACAACTGGGATCCACATAATTCCCCGTGATCCAGTTAGCGAGGCGCAAATTGGACTTGCACTTGTGATAAAGGAGTAGACTATCAGAGTAGAAAGGAGCATTAAAGCACAAAGTCTATGAAGTCTGACAAAAGTAGCAGCCACAAATATTGCAGGACTACTATTTTAAGTGGCATAATTTACCTTTCTGTTCTTAATAGCTTTGTTTTCCGATTCAGCTTTTGCACGTGATTGCCGGCGTCTCAATATACCATGGTACTGTTTTGCATTAACAAATACTGGCTCCTCAACTGCATCTGATGGCAAAGGCACTCCAGCTTGCTGCATTCCCATTAGTTGAACATGAACCTGAAAATGCTTTCCTTAAGTATGAACAATAGTCAAAGCTGTTGTAAGTGAAAAACCATATTCCATCAGGAAATACTGCTACAAGCGCATGTAATGTTACACTATAGAGACAGAAAGGCCCAATCAATTACCATAGGTGGAGCACCATATGGCTGCGGGGCATATGGCTGGGAATCATAGGGAGCAAATATGCTTCTATAATAAGGATCTGGATAGGGATAAGTTGCAGGCACCTTCATTTAAACAGGATAAGAACACATAAGTACTTCGACAATTCCACTATGTTTATAAGATTCCAGAAGCAAGGATTCTATTTCAGATGTAAGGAAATTCAACCGAAACACAGAAGTTGACCACATATATACAGAACGTGCAACTACAAAGGATTTAGGTACCATAGCTTGTCCAGCCCCAAGTTGCGGAGCAGGCGAGAAAGGAAAGTTCAGGGCTGGACGTGTCACTGCTGCTGGAGGCGGAGATTGAATCTGATGTTCTGAGTTTTTCAGTTGCTCATCAGCTTCATTGTTTTCTGAAAAACGATCTTTCAAATGCATGAATATGATATGCTTGCCACAGAAACAAGTTCTACTACAGCCCCTCAGATGAAGCTAAAATTGTACCAACATTATCAGCAAGGAAATTATTGTGGAGAATAAAGCCACCTACTGAAACCAATGACGACTGTCCATTACATCCGAACAAGACAAAGTTAAATGGCTCCCTAACACAGAGCCGACTGGTGCAACCAATTCAGTAAGGTAAATTCACAATCTTTTAAAGGACATTGAACTTTATAAGCTCGTGCAATGGGTTCTGAAAGTAAATAACAAGTTGTCACAATCATGGAACCACCAAGACCAAGCTGCACCGAGTTATTGAGATAAATACCAGAACGATCATGCGTGGACGACGTCATGAGCCCTCCTCACAGAAGCAGGATGGCCAAAGTCTGCAGCAAAAATAAAGGACATCCAAACTTCAAATACAAACGCAAGGAGTCCAACATGATCAAATGAAATGTACTGCAGTCTGCAAGCAGCCGAGAAAGCAACAGCATGAAGGCCGTCCGTTGATGAATAACCATGCATATACTAACACGCATCCGAATTCCGCAGCATCAACAATTGAAGCAACGGACATCCATACAGGAAGAACAGAAAATCCCCAAAAAAGGAAAAGAGGTAAAAACAGTTTGCATGAACAAATTTGTAGCAGTTGAACAGTTGAAAACCAGATATCTCGCATGATCAATCCCTAATCCTGAAAACAGAGTTGAATAACCTAGCAAAATTCTAAAATTCCCAGTTAATGCAGCCAGACTAACAAGTCCCTCGGGCCATTAAACCACAGCGAACAGTGCACCAACTATGGCGCGAATTCAAAACAGAAATCAGCCGTCCTTCCATAACCAGTAGTCGCCCGAAAAACTCGAAATTCCGTTGAATTGTGGGTACGGAAGACGAAAAGGACAGCCGACCGAGGGGGAAAAGAAATAAAAGAGAAGAAAGAGGTGGCGGCGGCGCAGATTCGAATCGAGATTGAGGAACTAACTCGACGGATTACGAACGGAACACAAACCTGAGAAGGAAACGGAATTAGGGTTTGTAAGTGGAAACAAGGCACGCTGACCTTTTCCGATTCGGTTATCTTCTTTGCTAACAGAGCTCAGCTGTACGGTTTCGGTTGATACCGACTTCTTCCCCCGCTGCAGCAGCTGTTGCTTCTGTTGCCACAAACGAAATGGAATCCCTTCTCTCTCTGTCGCGCTGTGGCTATTACAGACAGGGTAACTAAAACCCCATACCGGGAAAAAAAAAAAAGAAGAAAAAAAAGAAACAAAAACAGTTTCCCCAGAAGAATTACTTTTTTTTTATAGGTCCCCAGAAGAATTACAGGAAACAACCTCCTCTAGTCCTCTGTAATAATTTTTACCGATAAAAAAATCAAACGTATTTATATAAGTTATTTTTCTTGGAACTATTTATAGTCTCTCGAGAACTTTTATATTTTTATGTGTTAATATTTTTGTATGGCCTGAACTTTGATCAAAATAAACATTTTCACCAATCTTTTTATCTATAATATCATGGTCTGAACTATACATCAAAATAAACAATTTGACCAGATCTTATTTTTGACCGTTAACTTAGACGGTCAACGCGCCATGCCACTGTCAATTCAGCAAATTTCAATTAATTTTTTTTTAATTTACACCTATTTCCATTTTCTATCCTTTATCATTTTGAATAGAAAAAAAAATAAAACAAATTTTCAATTTCTGGGCAAATTTTTTTTATTATAATTTTTTAAAACAATTTTTAAAATTTTTAAATTATCTTTTCTTTCCTTTTCAATTTCGGCACAAAAAATAAAACAAATTATCATTTTGAATTGAAAATTTGTTTTATTTTTTTCGTTCAAAATGATAAAGGAAAGAAAATGGAAATAGGTATAAATTAAAAAAATTAATTGAAATTTGCTGAGTTGGCAATGACATTGTGCGTTGACCGTTAGTCAACGCGTTTGACCGTCCAAGTTAACGGTCAAAAGTAGGATCTGGCCAAATTGTTTATTTGATGTATAGTTCGGGCCAAGATGTTATACATCGAAAAGATTGACCAGAATATTTATCTTGGTCAAAGTTCAGGCCTTACAAAAATATCTACTAGGAAGAAAAGACAAAAATGGAGTAAATTCTTTGAATAGAAGACCCTGATTTGGTGGGAAATGAACAGTACAATCAATGAAGCCGTCTGGCCTGGCGACTCTCTTCCAACAAACAGAACGAGTGACCCCGTGAATCTTCAGCTCAAAGAATAACACATACATATACGTTCTTTTTTTAAATTCTCAAGAACAGTAGATTTTATAAATTTCCAAAATACACATATTTTGATCAAATCACTTGTTAGAAAAACGATTTATACTTTAATTGTTGGCGACAGAATCCAAAGTAAATCATTTCAGACAAAATCGATCATTAGTTGATCGCCTCTGAATAAAGCGATTTATAATATAATCGGTTATAGGTATAATATGCCCATCTATTATGTAGTTTTATCAAACATGTCCCTAGACTATTTTTTATATCAAACATGCCCTTTTACTTTGGAAAAATGATCAAACATGCCCTTCTGTTAAAATTTTCATTAAAAAAATCGCCAACCATGGTTGAACCGAGATGTAGATGACCCGACATTGGAAAATAAGAGCGAAAATGTCAGTTTTGTTCCCCATTTTATTTTCTAGGTCTCGTTAAAGTGAAATTATTAGAGGTATTTGGCTCTACAAAAGAAACCAAAAAATTTTAAAGTGAAATTACCAAGGATATTTTAGACATTTGTGTCGCCCAAACCAAGGTACGACCATGATTGACTGTTTTGGGATGAAAATATTAACAGAAGGGCCTGTTTGATCATTTTTCTAAAGTACAAGGACATATTTGATGTAAAAAATAGTAGAGGAACATGTTTGATAAAACAACATAATAGAGGGGCATATTATACCTATAACCCTAATATAATTAGGAAAACGAACCACCTTCACATCGCTTGAAAGTTGCAATGCAAAGTATTGTTAAACTATCAATTGCACTGGTATTGTCTATTAGTTATGATTAATAATACTAAGCAGCCAGTTTGTAAAAACTTTATCCTTTTGGAAATGTGCTTTTCGTTTTTAAGTTTATATTTGTTGATTAGTGTTTTCCTTTTTTATTTGTTTTTACTTTTACCTCTCCTTTTGTGAGATGAATTCTCTAAATAAACATGTTTTAAAAAAAATTCAAAATACACAAGTTATAAAAAAAATTCACAAAATACACATGTTTGAGTATCACCACGGTGAATGCCTACAGTTGACAACAGTGGTGATACCCAAAACATGTGTATTTTGGGAAATATTTTTTATAACGTGTGTATTTTGTGATTTTTTTCCCCTTTCGTTTTGTGGTGGTGGTTTGTTGGATGGGGATGACGATGATTCGGGCAGGGAGGAGGGAAGCTGACCGGGAACTGAAGGAGAGCTAGTTCAGTCCAGCAAGCGAGTGGACAGGAGTGCACAGACACAGAAACTGACCGCTGACCTATGTTCTTACGTGTCCTGTATTTTTGTTTTTTCGTGTACTTGTTTAACTGCTGGTCTTCATTCAAGTTTGAGTAGTGCTAGGGTTGGGCTCAGATTGGATCTGGTGTGGGTGGGACCAAGGGGGAGGAGGAAGTGTGAAAGGAAAGGGAATACTCACTCTGCGGCAGCATGGAATAGAATGGACAATAGGGCCCATTAAGAAAATAATCGAACACTCGATTAGGCCCAGTTGGACCCGATAAACTTCGTGGAAATAGCTAGGCTCGCCTATGTATATGTTTGTACTTTGTAATTTGGGCCCAAATCCAACACTTTGTACCCAAACATGGAGAGGACAGGGATACGGATCAGTTTGGAATGTTTATCTCATCATCAGACATTAGTAATCTACAAGTCTACTCTAAATCTAAATCTAATGTTCTAATCTAATCTAAATCTAAACAATCCTCCATTAATATATGGTAGAGTTTTGTGTACTTTTCTCCATTTCAAATTTCCTGCAACGAGAGTGAAAATAGGAAGGTCATTTTTGTCTTTACACATTTATTATTTATTTCATATAAAATAGCAATATCAAGATTTGAACCCGGGTCTCTTCAAACAAAGATAACAATAACAACCAGTTACACTAAACAAATTTATTGCATCCTTTTTTATACAAAAAATAGACAAAGTTAATCTCTGAAAATCAGAGGACTTTTTAATCATAATTAGCAAGCTCACTAAGTCTAATGTATGTATTTTTATCGAGCTTGATACTTCTATTTTCATAGTAGAGTTTCATGTAATTTTCTTCCATTTTAAATGGGTAATTGGCTAACATGGAAGAAACTAATTATGTAACTACGTGTTGTATCCTTGCATTTTTCAAATTAAATTTAAATTTATTGTTTTTTTATCTTTGTTCTTTTCTCTTTCTAACTTCCTCCGAAATTTCATCCATCGTGCAATAGTTTGCGCCTTTCACTTCCCAGTACAAGACTGTCATTGAAAATCAATCTTCAGATATCTCTTGGCACTACGGTTTTATTGTTGGGATTTTAAGCTGGGCGAGTAGAAGATTTCAACTTCGATATCAATTCATGGCGAATAGAATGGAGTTCATCAATAACTGAAGTTGTAGAAGGAAGATTAGAAATTGAATTTTTGGTTGAATATATGCCTCTTGAGATAGAAATTTGGTTGTACAACGGAGAGTGGTGGGTATTGGATCTTTAGGTTTATGGTTTTTGCAACTGTCACAACCTATTTCTATCTTAAAACGAGGAATCATTGATTGATTGTTTGAAATAGGTCGCTTCTTTATTCAACCTACTGGAACTAATAGATAAGGAGTGTCTAATTTTGCGCCTTATTACTTTGATCAAGTCTATTCGCATATTGGAGATAACCCTGATTTTTTCCGTTTGCTCTCAAGTTGTGATGGTCCCCTCTTAGCTGAATTTGTAGTATATAGATGACTTGAATCAACAACTCTCCATTTTTTTTATTAGTGACATATTGTTTCTAAAAGGAGAGCATTGAACACTTTATATAGGATTGTGAGGTTTAAGATTTAGTTTCAAACTATCTTATGGGGTGTGTGAGAATTTCAGTGAGCTTTTATACTCTATATTTCTTGACTGTAAAAATAAAACTAACCAATAGCATTTTAACAGGGACTTAATTAGCATTATGAAAATGGAGTCAATGATACATTTTTATATTTTATATTCTTAAATGATTATGATATTTCTCCGAATGTTCGACCTATATATTATTTCTTTATGTATCATCTCGATCGAATGATTATCAATAAGATTAAACGGGTTAATAGACTTAAAAGTAACATAAAAATAAAAATAATCAAATATGAGTATTCCGGCCAAAGGGCCGGGTTATAAGCTAGTTAATATAAGGATGTTCTCCTTTAAAACCCTTCCATTCACTTTTTTCTGGATGCTGCGCAGACCTAGGAAGGGCCCTTTGGTCATTTTTTTTTCAGTTGGGCTTGAATTTAATCAAATTTACTTACACGAGCTTCTTCCGATTTTTGTTTTTGAGTTGGGCTTGGATTTAATAACATGTTTTAACAATGTAATATATGTGGTGCCTTCTACGTACCCCGGTGAAATCCGGGGTACCACATACTTTAAGCACGAAAATGCTATCTTGATATCGAATTAGCAGGATTTTTGGGCATGATACTATACCATAACTCTTAATGAGTGAATCTGTGGTCCTAATTATCTAAATCATAAACTATAAACCCTAAGATGGTGCATTGATTTTTTTTGCCTATATTTGGACGAATCATAACCATCAATTATTGTTTCTAATTAAATTGATCTTGGGGTATAAGATTTAGAGAATTAAGACCTCGATTTTGATCTTTAACACTATGTTTCCGAAGGAAGGGAGGAAAATGAGGGGGGGGGGGGTGAAGGAAAATTAGGAGGGGAGGGGAGATTTGGAGGTGAAGGAAATTGGAAGGAAAATGTTGTTTTATGAAGGTAAGTAGGAAGGAAAGTGTGTATTGGGAAGTGCGCTTAATATATTATTTTATTAGTTATGTAATAGTAAATAAAGACTTTGTTATAATTGAATTACTATTAATTTCGAAATTTTCTCAATAGTCTTTTATAATTGAATTATTTTATTATAGAATGCACTCTCTAATAATTCTGAAAATCCAACCACAAAAAAAATTACGAAAGAAAAGTCTAAAATAAATACGTACAAGTAATTAGTCCAAACAAATAACACATAAATTAAAATAATTACACAAGCGAATTGCAAGACATGGCTAACGTTTGTGTAGCTGCGGGATGAGTTAGCGTGGTTACTTAATTTTTAGTAATCACAGAGGCTACCTTAATCTAAACCATTCATTATTTCTTCTTTATTCTATTTTTAAATTAATGATAAAGATTATATTAGGATAATTTTGGAAATAAAAAATATACCACACCTGATTACTCT
This sequence comes from Linum trigynum, assembly GCA_964030455.1. Taxonomy (NCBI): domain Eukaryota; kingdom Viridiplantae; phylum Streptophyta; class Magnoliopsida; order Malpighiales; family Linaceae; genus Linum; species Linum trigynum. The sequence goes on from OZ034820.1 coordinate 38,036,604, forward strand.
ATAAATTATATCTAAACCCTAACCCTACTGTAACCCGCCGCTTACCACCACACTCTCTGCCCCACTACCTCCCGCCGTCCGCCCTCCCTCCCCAAAATCCCCTCCCACACGAGAACCCCCTCCACCACCGTCCGGGCAGCCAATCACCCCCCCCCCCCACCTCCCTCCCTCCATTGCCTCGCCACTTTTGAATCTTCCTCTGACGTTGCTGACAGCGGCGTTGGGTTCCGAACATGGATCGCCGGTCGAGGTCGTGGTTAAAAACGGTAACCCTGAAACATCCCGACCTTTTTCGAAAATCAAACCACAACTCAAACCCAAAACCGGTTACTCCGGAGCAACCAAACCATTTTTTTTAAATCAACAAGCCGTCATTATTTAAAAATTTCAAACTAAAAGCCCCAAAATTTGGGCAATCAATATCAAAATACTTAAAACAACTTGACCCATAATCCTGAACCTTGAATCTCCAGTACATAAACTCATAATCATGAACAAAATAATTAACTCATCTAACTTGACTCCTCACAAGCTCATTGACTTCTCATTAGTGCTGGTTCGGCTGCTCGCCTAGCTTTGCTCCTTCTTGGCGTCCACCACTGCTAACCCATCCTCAACCTGGTGAGTGAGAAGGGGTCAGTCTCGTCGGAGCAAGTCTGATAGGGTCGGAAAGCCAGTTTACTTCCTAAGGTCTTTGCCTAAGGAATCTCCTTACTAAAACACGTTATTAGCGTTTCATTCCCTTAGATGAAAGTCGTTCTCACTTTCATCCTTCATACTTTGCTTCCTTAATATCTTATTTCAACATCAACTCATAGAAGTTCTCGCCTTTTCTCCTTAACTCAACACAAAACACTAGGACCACCGCGTTACGTCTCGCCGTCTGGTGTCCTACCCTAGTATGGCAACTGCGTTACGTCTCGCCGTTCGGTTGCATACCCAACTCGGTAATGGCACTGCGTTACGTCTCGCCGTCCAGTAGTGACCCCAATATACTCGATCAACTGCTGCGTTACGTCTCGCCGTCCAGCAGTGATCCGACCATCTACCGCGTCCAGTAGTGGCCCAACCGCCCGGGGGTTCCTCATACTATCAACCATACATTCATACATACACAAGCACAACGCGTGCCTCCACCTTAAGTAGGCGGTGGGATGCCTCACACACATTATCGCGCTTACTTGAAAAATAACAAACATAACTGAATTAAAAGACATAAACTAAAAGACCTCGACGGAGATTTTACCCCCTTTACACTCACCTTAGCAAGTCGGCTTTCTCGAATTAGTCGCCAATTTTAGGAGCTCAAAATACTCTTTAGTAACCTCTTTCTCGTGCCTAAGCCTCGACATACCATTGTTACTAGGGGTGTTCAAACGGATTGGTTACCGTGGTAACCATATTAACTGGTAGCATTAAGTTAATTTGTTTTTGTTAATTTGGATAATTGGTTTGGTTTGGTTAAACAATTTAGCTTATTTGGTTTAGGTGGTTTGGTTCGGTTTCAACACTGCTAACCAATGAAACCAATTAATTATACATCTAATATACAAAATTATTTATACTTCCATGCAACCAACCAAACCAAACTTTCGTGATTCTCTATTTTATTTCCACGTGCACAACAAACCAAAACATTATGGGTCAAAAATTAAATGGGTCTGCCTATTTACTAAACCAAAACATTTTGGACAGCTATTATACTTTAGGATTACGTACAATACCATGACAGCCACCTCAAACTATGAATGGTATTGGTATGTATTTAATATTTATGTTAAGGGTTTGTTGTAAGCTAACTATATTAGTTGCAGAGATGATGAATGATGTATTAACTCGAATGATGATGATAATTATGGATGGTTAGTCTTATTATTATTGCTTATATATAATGATAGTTTATAATAGTAAAAACATATGATTATGTTTTATTCATTAACAAGATAATTGTTTTCATGTAATGTTATGTTATTTGGTTAATCAGATTATCCGATTAACCAAACCAATTAAACTTTGGTTTGGTTAATTTGGTTTGCGTGTTAATTTGGACGATTTGGTTAAGACATTTTATTCCATGGTTAATGAAATTTAAACTTAATTGGTTTGGTTATTGCCAAAGTAACCATTTGAACACTTCTAATCGTTACACCTTGGCCTCCTTCTCGTTCTTGTTCTCCTCCTCATCACGTTGAACAATACATCCCCCAGTCCAAAGAATGTCCAATGTCCCACGTGAGTAGCTTTTATGATGATGATTATTTAACTTGCAAAAATTAGCCTAATGACATGCACCCACACAAGCTGTGGCAAAACCCCAATACACGTTACTTACCCAAATGATAACATGGCCATCGCTTCTCGGATTGAATCCACTCACTAGTTTTTTTGACAGTGGTAAGTGTTTGTTGCTTTTATTCCTCAACCCAATTGTTCAGATACATTATAGAAGAAAGGATCCAAAATATTTAGAGCATTAATCCAATCTTCTGGCAATGAACCCTGCTTGAACGATCTTGCCACCCAGTCAGCCAGAAAGTTGTTCTTCCTAGAGAAGAAATCAACCTTAATTCTTGGCTCGCCCTCAAGGATGGCTTTCAAAACGCTGAGTCTTGCCGCACAGGTCCACGGCCATGATTCAGGTGGCCTTGTCAATGCGTTCACAAGGGAGATACAATCTGATTTAACGTGAACCGTTGCGTTCAATCTCTGGGCAGCCAAGATAGCTTCCTGAATAGCCATAGCCTCCGCTTCAATTGGTGAGGAACAAGAAACAGGTCCAGCCGCTCCATCGCAAACCTGTCCATGGTCATTGAAAATCACATAACCATATGCCGCCTCCTGGGATTCATTCGAGAATGAACCATCGCAGTGAATCTCAAAACTGGGATTGCTTGGCGGTGGAGCAGGTGTGTTCTGGGGGGGTAGCGCTGGTCCGCATGGAGTCTCTGCTGCCTTGGAGCTTTCGGACACTCGGTCCACTGTTTCAGATCACGAGCAGCATTGGAGTACGATCGAGGTGGCCATGGAGTGACATTGTCGAGCACCTTCTCGTTTCTTGCCAACCATATAGTCCATAAGAGGTATATGATGAAGTGAGTTGCTTGTTCTGGGATTCCTTTGTGAACCTGAAACAGCCAATCCAGAGGATTTGTTAGGGGAGGTGGTGTGGTAATGTCGGGGAAACATGCTTTCCACGTCTCTTGGGCATGGCCACATTCAAAAAGGCAGTGGTGAATGGTTTCCGGGCAGCCCGTGCAAACTGGGCAATCCGGGTTTGGCGAGCACTTTCGGGTTTTCAGCTTTGATTTTGTGGCCAACGCTCCCTTCGCACATCTCCATAGAAAGAACTTCATTTTTGGGGGAAGTGCCAAGCCCCACATCCACCTCCATTTTTCCTTCTCGCTGGTAAGGGAGGGTATATCCTGTTCCGCTGTCCTCTGGTTTCTGTTGTGAACCGATCGGTAGGCCGAACCCACCGAGAAGCATCCATCAATCGTTGGTTTCCAGGCCCAAAAGTCGGCTGCCTCCTGATGGCCGATTGGAATTCTTCGAATTGCTTCTCTTGAGATGATGTGAACCGATTTAATCTCTCATCATCCCAGACTCGGTTCTGATGGTCGATCCATTCCGCCGCCAGAACAGATGGCGGGTTATGTCTCTGTAATCTTTGTCCCTGTAAATTTCGCACCCATGGATCTTGGAACACCCTCGTGCTGAATCCGTTGCCAATCACTCTTATGACATCCATCTCAAGCTGCCCTTTAGCAATCCACAGGCTGTTCCAAATCCACTCACTAGTTGCTGCTTCATGTTTCTAACTTCCAAACCAGCTCACCAATAGCTTTTGCATCATCGATTGACGAGGTAGGCCATTGGTTGATTTCTCATCTGTTTCAATTTCCACACCCTTCTTCGGCTCGATATGTGGGACCATGACTCTGTTAATAGCATCAGCTATTTGGCTGGAGACTTGAGCCGATCAGACAGTGGAATCCCTCTCACAAAAAGACAATGGACTTGGTCCATTTAATCCCCTACACCATGCCATTCTTCCCACGCTATAACTCAACTCTCGATTCGTTGAATCCTCCCCGACGGCCTTCTATCCGCTCAAACCTCGTCCCCTCTATCAACTCCGTCCTTGTGGTTTGCTCCAGCCTTCATTGTTGTCCCGCTACGCTTTGTTCAGTCGCCATCAATGTTTATCTCTCGGGTAATTAAGGCTAGAGGAAAGGAGTTGGATCACAGCGGCCCTGGGCTTCTTCAAATGGCAAGCTACGGAATCCCTAGTGTTGTCTCGACTTGAAAACTGCGGAGTGGGCTGGGGATTTTCCGATGGGGAAGGAATATGGAGAGGTACTTGTCGCTAGCTAGGTTTAGCTTTTAGTTTACCTTTGCTAAATTAGGTCGCCTAATTATATGTGCAAAAGAGTAACCGAAGAAATCATGGGCAGATTAAAATAAGAATAAATGGTCTCAATTAATCGCATGGTCTTAATTCTAGGATTAGGCTCGATTAAGTTTAAGTACGTAATCGTCGATCCATCCACTCATTTATTATGGTCGAACCTGAACTCGGAATGTCGGGGTGTTACAAACCCGATCAGAGAGATCAAATACAGTTCGTCGGAGAGCGTTCAGCTTTGCTTCTGCAGGTAATCTAGAATGGTAGTGTTTGCATTGGTAGAGGATTTGCTTTGGTAAGCTACCTTGCTTTTTATTATGGTACTGTTTGCATTATGCTTTGGTAGTGTTTGCATTATGTTTTGGTGGTTACCTGCATTTTCTTTGGTATTGTGTGCATTACGTTTTGGTAGTTAATTGCATTTGTGTTGGTTAGATGGAGCATTATGTTTTGGTAGTTATCTGCATTTGGTTTGGTAGTGTTTGCATTATGCTTTGGTAGTTTGTCTGTATTTGTTTTGGTAGTGTTTGTATTGATTTGTTTATGCAATGGTATTGTTTTGATTTTACAGTAGTAGTGGTATTTGTTATTTTGGTATTTGTTTGACTTTTGTAATGATATAGATTATTTATATTGGTAGTTTTCGTGTAATGATATAGATTTATTTCTGCAATGGTATTGATGTTTTTCGAAATGATAGTGGTTTTCTAATGGATTGGTAGTGATTTCATGTTTTTTCTTTTGCAGAAAGATTGAGAAAAATATGAAAAGGAGATCTGGCTAGAGATTACGGAAGTGAGAGAAAGAAAAAGAATTGTAATTAATAGATTTTTGTAACTACCTAAACTGTTATTTATTAAAATTAATTAATTAATATAATTTTTTTTTCATACTCAATTTACCCTTAATAACCACGGTCCGTAACCGCTCCCGTGTAGCTGCAGTAAAACCCTCCAATTTAAAAAGGAAACGATCAAGTATTAAAGTAGCTGAAAGAAAAGAAGAAAAAAAGGGTAAAATTGCACAACACAGCTTCCCCTCCAATTTGGAGGGTAGCTTGGTACAGTGTTTTTTCTTTTCCTTTTCTTTCCTTGGTTACTGTTCCAGGTCTACAAAAACAGGGGAGCATATGAGAGCTTGTGTTTCCCCTCTAATTCCTTCCCTTCCCTCCCTTTCCCTCCTTCCAGAACATAGGGTAAGGGTTAGAGTGTAGTATCATGTCCGAAAGATAAATCAATTTAAGTTCTAGATAGCATTTTCTTACTCCTGGTATGCGGTCCTAGATAAATCAATTTAAATTCTATATATATTATCTATCTATCTATAAGATATATAATGGGGATTCATTCCTTTATTTTCTTCCATTTCAAATTCTTTGCAACGAGAATGAAAGTAGAAGGCGTACATTCGTCATTACAATTGTTTATCTTTATTTAAAAAATATATTAGTATTGAGGTTTGAACCCGAATATCTTCTAAGGAACACAAGAAGTTTAACTAATTACACTGAACAAATTTGTTGTTAATTTTTAAATTAAAAATATATAAAAATCAAAAAATTCATATGACTATTCCAACATGGTTAGCTAGCCAACTAAGTCCGTCTTAAGTATTTCTTTAGCATTTAATACTTTGATTTTCTTTTTTAATTCTTTTATTTCAATTTTAATGATCAATTTAATTTATTTTTTATCTTATAAATGGTGGACCAAATACCATTGATTTGAATATTGCATTTCAAATTGCAATTATTATATATATAGAAGTGATGTGGAATTCTGAAGGTATAATTTTTTAGAATTATCATGAAGCAACAATATTTTGTGCAAAGAATAAGTGACTGATCTTATTTTTTTATAGTCCGGTTAATCGCCAAGCCTCAAATGTTTTTGCTAATCTAGCATGATTATATCAACAATCATGAAACGAGATTGAGTTTAATGTACTGGTTTATTTCACCATTTTTGTATGTGTTAGTAAATTTGTAAAGTCGGTACAAGTGACTGAGTAAAAATTACTTGATTATGTATTTTGATTCTCAGATAAATAAAACAGTTCAAAGTTTGATGCAATTGTATATTCACTTGGTTGGTTGAATGAGTGTTTTTTATCATATATAATAATTAGCTTATTTAAAATCTTTGTGATGTTTGAAATTTTTTATGTATGGTTTATAAGTATACTTATTTTTTGCAACATCAGTACAATTGATTGCAATGTAGTATTTATCAGGTATTCGAAGTCGAGTACTGAGTGCACTTACTTAATGTCTTTTAGGTTGGGTGCAATGTAGTATTCATATATGTCAAAATATTTATATATTCACTAACATTAAGTAATCCGGTACATTGACACCAAATGTAGCACCAAAATTCACGACCCACCAACCTATATATATATATATATATATATTTGAAAGTTACATTATTGTTGATTGTGAATGGTTTTTAATTAACTTTTCATCAAAACTTGAGTATAGTTAGGTTGGTTAAAGTGCGTGCTAACTTGGGACATGTAATTAGCTGGACATATTAGTTGTAATACCAAGTAAACATGGTGGTGACTATATTATTTTTAGTTGTCATATGAGTTCATACAATGAACATAAAAGATATCTCCCGTATATGTGACAACTAGATAGTTAATAAGATAGAGTTCTACATATAAATATAAGAGGGAGAGCTAGGAATGGATTTAATAGCCATATTAGGTGAAATTTGAGTTCGTTTAATTTTGTGGCGAGAGTTAGCATTGAAAAATTCTTCTTCGTACCAATGTTTCCTATAGTCATTTATTGAAGCTCTTTGAAGTCGTATACAACAATATTTTTTTACAAGTTTCCTACTAATACAACTCGGGTTCAACTTTGGAGAGATTCTCCAATTCTCCTTGCAATATTTGCATCTACATCTGCTCTAGAATTCATCATCGGCCAAATCTCTTTGTTTTTGACATTTGTGTTTCGTCATCCTCAAGTGTCGACGACACTACTCCAACCCCAAATATTTCCCTCCCAACTTCAATAGCTTCAGTGGTTCATGTGCTTAGAGTTCTGTCCTAACTAAATAGTTTTAGAAAACAAAGTTATCCACAATTGCACTGTTGATGTTGTTCAATATGAGCACTTCTACTATACTATATAGTATTGGTGCTTTAATGTACAACTTGAAGTTGTACCATAACATTAATTGTACAAGTTTAGGTTGTACCATAAAGGAATTTGTATCATTATGTTATGGTACAACTTTACAACTTGAAGTTGTACCATCGCATAAGGTACAAGTTTAAGTTGTACCATAAAAGAATTTGTACAAAAAGTATAGGTACAATCTGAAATTGTACCATAACATTAAAGGTACAATTTCAAGTTGTACCATAAAGGTAAACACCTATAGCACCAATGCTATATAGCATTGTAAAATTCCTCGTTCAATATATGTAGTTAACCATAATAAAATTAGCCATTTATCCACTACCATCTCAAATATGCACGCTAAACTTACATTAGAGCAATGAATGCAAAGGTTAAAGAATAATTCTATGACAATAATTTGGACACATTTGTCAAATAAAGAGCTAAGTTAATATAACTCATTCTCATTCTCATTAAAAATGGTAACAAATTCAGAAGACTAATCTCTATTTTTTATCCAAACTTTTTTCAGATTATTTTATATTATCCAAACCTATTAAATTCTATTAATTAGCCAAATCTTTCATAATGCATCAAAATATTAGCCATTTTTACGTTATCATGAATAATTTTGTAACTCTGTTCTTAGTTAAAATACTAAAATTTTGGAATGTTGAACTTCATGTGTCTCTTCCAAGTCAGTATCATGTTGGCAAGTCAATATTACTAATAAAATGGCTAACCGAAAGTTAACATTTGGCTAATTCTTAGTATTTCGATAGGTTTGGATAATATAAAAGAATATGAAAAAGGTTTGGATATAAAATAGACATTATCCAATTCAAAAATATATGTCAACATTCTTATATTATATGTCAATATATAATTAGTGTCATGATCAACAAAGAAGATTAAAAAAAATCATGGTGCATTAAACTCCATCAAAGTAAAATTACATTCTTTTATGGTGAAGATTGATTATGTATGTATCATTGGAAACAACTCACATGTTATTTATGGACGATTTATATAGAAACACTTTGTTTGTAAACATATATGTTACTGTTAGTTGCATTTCTTTGTTAGTAATTTTAAGTTTTCTCATGTTTTCAATACCTTCTAAACATACTCGAAATAATTTGAATATTTGTCTACATAGTTCAAGACCAAATACCTAACAAACACACATCATTAATATAAATAGCACATACAAATTATATGACTATCGAACTCTACCGGCCAACAGGTCGGGCCCTGTTCTAGTATATAGATAGTTGAATATTTTTTCTGCACCAAGAGTGAAAGTAGGAAAGGTATTTTTGTCTTCACAATGATCTATTTGTTTCTCATTTATTCTTAAAAAAATACGGATTCTAGGATTTGAACCGTGGTCCTTTTCAACTATGATAAGAATCTTAACCAATCATACTACATAGATTAGTTGTATCATTTTAAATAAAAAATATACATGAAGCTAAAATTAAAAAATCACAAAATTTTTCAACGGTTAGCTAAGGTCGCTAAATCTTCGCTCAGTACTTATTGGTGTTTTGATACTTCGATTTTCATATTTAATTATTTTAATTATACTTTAATACTTAATTTTAATTTCTATTTATCTTATAAATAGATGATAACTTTAAAATCATAGACCAAATATCATTGGTCCAATATTACATATCGAATTGCAATATCAAATGTGTAGAAGCGATGTTGAACTCCTACATTAGTATTAGTTTATAGAACTACTATGAGACAATCATATTCATATCTTTCTGCAAACTATATGGGGACGGGTTCTTTGAACGTTTTTAGCTTAGTTAACCGTTAAGTTTTAAACATCTTCCTAATCCGACAACATGATGTATCCAACAATCATTAGAAGAGGTTGAGTTTAATAGATTGGTTTATTTCATCTTTTTATGTACTAAAATGAATTTGTAGAGCAATGACGCGTCTACATATACACTCTACACAATATATATTATTGGCACGATAAAATTGTCGACTCATTTCAAATTTCCTACAACGAGAGCAAAAGTATGAATGACATTTTTGTCTTCGCCATTATTTATCTTTATTTTATATAGAAAATAGACAAGTATTGGGATTTGAACTAATCTATCTTCAAACACAGACAAAAGTCATCACCATGATTTTCAATTCGAGAATGACTCTGTTGGTCGAACCAATTCTATCTAAACCTGAGTATCTCAGCGGGTACCGAAGGCCCTGTTGGTTGTCTACTTAGGTTGGGTCAAAGTCGAGTTTTTCTATCTTAGTGGGAAATCCAACAGATTTAACCAACTGATTCGAGCACCAGCCACTTCAAAATGATGTTGTTTTCAACAATTCGTATATGTAGCTACACTATCATATCATCCTTTTACTTATCACATAACCCTACAACATGAAACATCACAGACCATGTTCGACTATCCCATCGTCTCTTCTTCTTACTTTAGATTTGAGAGCCTACAATACACGACCCAACCATCTCAAAATTTATCATAATCCCGCAATAGAAAATTTCATTTTTCTCCAGCTGCACAGCCATAGAGCAGTCGACCTCATCTCATACAAATACGAAGCAGTAATTATTAAGAAACATGCATTTGAGTTGAAACGTTAGGCGACTAACAAGTAACAAAGGACAAATTCCTTATATTAATTATTATTTAATACTTAATTAAATTCCTATATATCTTATAAAAGAGGATAACTTTAAAACCGCGGCCCAAATATCATTGGTTCGAATATTCCATATCAAATTGCAGTGTTGAATATGTCAAAGTGATGTATAATTCTTAAATTAGTATTAATTTTTGACCTACTATTACACAATCGTATTCATATCTTTGTGTAAACTATATGAGACTGGTTCTTTAAACATTTTAGTTCGGCTAACCGTCAAATTTTTAACCTTTTCCTATTATGACATGATTGGATCCAACAATCATTAGGAGTTTAATAAGTTGGTTCATTTCACATTTTTTCGAGGTGCTAATGAATTTGTAGGGCAAAGACATGTCTTTATACACACTCTACACAATATATAATACTAAAATGAGAAAATTGTTGCCTTATTTCAAATTTCCTACAACGAAAACGAAAGTAGGAATTATATTTTTGCTCCATAATTATTTTATAGAAACTACAAACTTCCAAAATCCAGAAACTGTTGCTCAAACTAAAAATTAGAGCATCGAAAATCAGTGTTCGCAAATTTTATTTCATATATCACTTATTTGAGAGATTTTTCTCTCTATAAACAAAGTAAAATGAAACAAGTTATAGCCAAATCAACAACTTTGGCTCGAAGACGATGACCTGCTTCTTCGTGGGAGAAAGAAATACATTCGGTACCGTCAGAGATCTGGAGAGCAAAGACGAAAAGGATACACTACGAGTTTGTGAATGAGTACTGTGAAATAGATCAATAAATCACGAGCTTGGGGATGAATAAAATGATAAGAGGTTAGTTAGATAGTCGATGATATAGAATTTGCCAATTTGTTACATTTGCAGGAGATCTCCAGAGTCGGCTTAGGAAACAAAGAATCGAAGAGGAAGAAAAAGATATAGACTCTTTTATTAACAACTAATTGAGTGCATGGGGGTGGATAAACGATGCATTCATGTATCTTTTCCTTAAAAAAAAAACAAAATAGCATCATAAACGTTTTTCGGTTTCTATTCTTTTTTTGGAGTTTGTTCTTTTTCGGGTCTAATAAGGTTATTTAAAGCTATTATTGTACTAAAATGATATTATTTTTTCCCCACTGCATTGATGTAATATTTTGACCAAAACATGTTAGTAAGTTAAATGATATATGAATTAAAATAATAAAATATTCATGCTCTTTCGGGGCACTCAAATTATAAATTTTGAAGAGTATACACTCTTACGCTCTCATTCTAGCTCTTGCTCTAGCTCCCGCTCCGCAAATTGGTAAGATAAATCCGTCAAAATAATTCTGTTAACAAAGAGACTACTGGAAGAACTCGCATTCCATCACATATTGTCTTCCTTCACAAACACCCCCATGCTCAATTTCCACTTGGTCGTTACTCATTAATTCCACTTCTGACACACATCGCCACCATATGAGTGCGACCTTCATCGCGTGACAAATACATGTTGTTGGAGTGCATTTTAGGGGCTCGAAGGAGGATAGCAGAAAATAGAAGATAGATAAACAAATGTAGATATTCCGGTAGAGGAAGAATATTATTCATATGTAGATGAGATTTTATATAATTTATAAATATATGAACAATATAATAATTTTTTCATATATCCAGGCAAAAGTGGACTAAAACAATTAAACCATTAACCCTCAACCCACTTAATCGATTGGGCCAACGGGCTAAACCAGGTTGACAACCTTTGATACTTGAAATCCATATACTCTAAAAATTTTGGCTTCCAATTTTTATGATTGAGTCAAATCGATCAATAATTGTGAACTTTTCAGAGAGTGGTTGAAATTCAAAAGTCGGTCTTTAAGGAAGCACTTCTACTATGCTCTAAAGTATGCGTGCTTTAATGTACAACTTGAAGTTGTACCATAACGTTAAATGTATAAGTTTATTTGTACCATAAAGGAATTTGTACCCTAATGTTATGATACAACTTTACAACTTAAAGTTGTACCATCACATAAATGTACAAGTTCAAGTTGTACCATGAAAGAATTTGTACAAAAGAGTATAGGTACAATCTAAAGTTGTACCATAACGTTAAAAATATAACTTCAAGTTATACCATAAAGGCAAAAACCTATAGCATCAATACTATATAGCATAGTAAAATTCCTCGTCTTTAAAGTTCTTTCGTGACAGACAAGTTTTTGCGTTTAATTATTGTTAGTCGAAGAAAGAGAAAGCGAGACAGATGGGGGATGAGATTGTGGTTATTAATTATTGGGAGTTGCAGTTGGAGAAGATAAGCCATATAAGGGATTAAATTTAATTTGATAATACGTATATACTATATTTTACAAGGGCATGTTTGATGTGAAAAATAAAAGGGATAGATTTGAGAAAAATGGATAATATAGTGACAATTTATGCTATTAACTCCACATGAAAAGTCAAAGATTATATTGATAGAGTAGAATTAAAGGTTTTATAATGTTGAATTTTCGTAACTTTTGTACGTGCATTAGTATCTAACACTTAACATCCTCGACTTATTATTCAATCAAGCCTATACACTAAATTCTAATAATTTATACAATAAACATTATGTTTTCGTGTTCTTCCATATTTGAGATTTCTAGGCATAATCTTTTCGTTATTCTCTTGATTTTCTTATATACCTTCAATTCATACCATTCTAAATGACATATATTTCGTTTCAACTCCAACTTCATATCCGATAATAAAAAGTCCACAAATTTCTTCCAAGATACGAACAAAATACACAATAGTATATTAGGAGAACTTGATAAAAAGTACGTATTAACTCATTATCGGTAATGTCATAATCAGTAAATACCATAAAGATTACTATGAAATTGTTTACCACTAAAAAATCACTCAATATCACATTGATTATTTTCAAGGAGTGGTAGTGATTTATAAGGCCAACTTAACCATGTTAATTAAATTGGTTTAGGTTGGGCCTAAATAATGGTATTTTGGGCTTCATACCAGGTACCTCAACACACACCACTTGACCCACCAAACACCCACCCATCACGCAAAGTGGGTCAAGTGCCGAGCGTTGACACCCTTCAACACCAACCACCCAAGTCGTGGAGACCCACAGCACAAGGGGGGTCAAGCATGACATCACGCAAGGGGGGCATGCATGACACCATCCAAGGGGGTCAAGCACAAGAGGGGTCATGCATGACATCATCCCAGGGGGGTCAAGCATGATACCATCCAAGGCGAGTGAAGTATGACGAGACGCGAGCTAGTTGTGGTAGCAAAGAGAGCCAAAATTTGGCTAAGTGTTGAGACCCATAGCACAAGGGGGGTCGGACATGACATCATCCCAGGGGGATCAAGCACAAGGGGGGGTCATGCATGACACCGTCAAAGGGGGTCGAGTACTAGGGTGTCAAGCATGATGCTGAGGTGAAAATTGGCTAAGTATGGAGATCCAACCGTCCAAGGGGGGTCATGCATGACCTCGTCCAAGGGGTCTCGTCCAAGGGGGTCTCGTCAAGGGAGTCAAGCATGACACCGTGCAAGGGGGGTCAAGCATGACACCGTCCAAGGGGGGTCATGCATGACACCGTCAAAGGGGGTCAAGCACTAGGGTGTCAAGCATGATGCCGAGGTGAAAATTGGCTAAGTATGGAGATTCAACCGTCCATGGGGGGTCATGCATGACCTCATCCCAGGGGGTCCTTGCACTAGGGTGTCAAGCATGATAACCAGACATGGCCATTGCAAGAGGGTACCAAGCAGGCAAGGCAGGGCTTGGTACCAAGACATGAAAAGCATGAATTTGGCTAAGTATGAAGCCAACGGGGTCGGCAAGACAGGCTTGGCAGCCAAGCAAGGCGACAGGGTATCATACCCCTTGGTATCATGACCCCAAGGGGGTATCAAGCCGGTAAGACTGACTTGGTGGACAGGCAACAGGTGGCCACCCGACTAGGTACCAAACAGCCATGTATGGCCCTTATGGGGCCATATGGAGACAAAGTCCCAAGGCGAGCTTGGTAGCACCCTAACGGGGTACCAAGCCGGCAGGGTGTAATTTACCAAATTGATGAGGCTACAAAAACTAAGTATGGATACCAAGCCACCAGGGCTGGCTTGGTAGCAAGGGGTGTCAAGTTGATTACATGGGCTTGGTGGCATGCTAGAAGGTATCAAGTCGATGAGACGCCTTGGTAACAACCAACAAGTTAATGAGAAGGACTTGGTGTCATGAGGTGGTAGCGGACTCAGGAGCGGGGAGTCATCAAGTAGTCGAGGGTGAGATCAAGAGTTCATCATGGTTCATGGAGGCTAAGGCAAGAGCCTCAACCCCATCCAGTCATGACAAGGCGACAAGGATCAACAACAACACGACCCGACATCGAGGCCATCAAGTACCCACCAGCCCAAGACGAGACAAGGGCCCCCAAGGTGACAGTTACCAACTAGTCACCAAGGCGGCGACAAGGACCCCGAGGCAGTTTGGAGCAGCAAGCCAGCTAGAGGTTACCAAGGCAGTTACACTCGATGTCTATAAATAGGAGAAACTAAAATTGTAAAAGGGTTCCACAACCAACCATTTGACACCACATGTCAAACTTATCTTTTCTCTGCAATGTAGCCACAGTTGCTGCTTTTAGTTCTTGGAGCTCTCACTGAACCTCCATAGGAGTATAAGTAATTTAACTTAGTTTTATCAGCCATCAAAATCATCAAACACCCTCGTTCGAACATTGTTCGGAGAGGCGTGAACCGTGTTATTAATCGTTGTTCGAGAAGTCAAAGATGCATTTATTGAGTTCAAACACAAGCTTTTCCTCGCCGGAAAACAGAAATAATGAATGAACTATTTTAGAAACCTCAACTTATTTAAAAACATGAAGAGATTTATCAAAATAAAATAAATAAAATTCATACAACCAACGAATCGAGTTAATATTTTAAATATAATTATAAATTAACCAATACTAATGATAAAGCGAAACTCATTCGGCCAAGGGCTGAGTGAAAGCTAGTTGATAAGTGTTCTTCAGGAGATTCTCACATTTCTTGCTGATCTTGGCGATTTGAAGGTCATGTTCATTGGTCGTAACTTGAACAGAGTGGTTCATTTTGTGGCTCGTCGTGCTCTATATTTATCGCTCTGTTTACAAAGGGGGGTTTGATTATGTAGCTTGGTACAATAGTAGATAGGGTCTTTGTATTCTTAGATCGGTTCGATTTCCTCTTCTAAAGAGTGATCATTGGAAGAAGAAAAAAAAAGACATCAGCAAATATAGCTTTACTGTAAATAGAAAATATTTGTCTCTTGTGGTTGCATTTTCATCGATCACAGATAACAAAGGCAAATATAATTTTGGTATCCCGCGCCGTCTAGATGGACCCGGATTAAAGAAGACGAAGTAACCCGACCCGACTCACTAGTTTTAGTTTGGTCAGCGTTGACTGTTGAGGGACTCTTGACCAATAGGGAGGAGGAGGAAAGGAGATCGTTTTCTTTTCCTTGGTAGCAATGATGAAATGGAGGAGGAAAGGAGATTCCGTTGGTAGAGTTGGGAGAGATTCCCTATTGAGTCATCCCAAAGCCAACAACTACAGCAAGCCCTTTGTGACACTCTCAACAACTACGTAAATGTTAGACATTTTAATTTTATTAACATAAAAAAAAGGGTTAATACCTTATTTTGGCTCGAATTATGACCATATAATCAATTTTGGCATGTGGTTTCAGAAATTAACATCCTGGTCTCAACTATGCAGCATATAGACTCAATTTACCCGGCACATAATTTGACCGTCAATTTGGACGGTCAACACGCCATGTCATTGCCTAGTCAGCAAAAAAATCATTAAAAAATGCAAATTCAAATAATTTTTCTTATTTATTATCAAATTAACCAAGGAAAACTGATCCCTTCACCACCTCTGCAAAACTGACCCGAACTCCCTCATTTGATGAGGGGAAATAGACTCAGGCACAACCAGAGTCGTCTTCTGGACTTCTATCTCCTCTACTTGACTTGCCAAAAACTAATTTTTTTGAGATATTTGAAAATGATAAATTTTATAAATTAACCAAAAACTATCAAATTAAATTTTATAAATTTAAAAATTATGATACAAATTATATTTTTGTGGGAAGTTTTAAAAATATAAAATAATTTGATAATTTTTAAAATTTATCATTTTTTAAATTATCCAAAAATAAAAAATCATATTTATTTTATGTTTTTTATAATTTATTTTTGGTTAATTTGATAATAAATAAGAAAAATTAGAAAAATAATTTGAATTTGTATTTTTTAATGATTTTTTTGCTGACTAGGCAATGACATGGCGTGTTGACTAACGGTCAACGGAGTTGACCGTCCAAATTGACGGTCAAACTATGTGTCGGGCCAATTGCGTCTATATGCTGCATAGTTGAGGCCAGGATGTTAATTTCTGAAACCACGGATCAAAGTTGATTATATGATCATAGTTCGGACCAAAATAAGGTATTAACCCATTGTATTTTACGTAACGCGACCTATGAAACCTGCTATAATAGGTGAAAAAATTCAAGTTACTTTACCTCAAATTACCATACGAAATCCCTAACTTTTGCAGAAATTTATCAAAATTTTAGTTGTTAACTATCACCAACGAGTTCACATTTTCCCAACATCTCCAATTCCACAGTCGACAATTGTTCGGATCAAATTGAAGAATGCAGCTTTAACAAAAACATTTCATCCTACAAAATTTCCACGCCCGTTTAGAGCGAGTCAAAGAGTTATACCCCATCTAACATACGCACAGTCACTTGCGGAATAGAGGGATCATGCGGCTGCGGGGGTTGTTGGCTGGTGGTCAAAAAAATCCAAAGGTAGGCGAGTTGAGAGGAAGGAGACAACGGTAAATCACAATTAACACATTAATCAAATCGCCAAGAGGCCAATTAAGCCGAGACATCGAGACGGCAGCTGCCAGTAAAGCGGACTGAGGAGCCAGGGAAGGAGTGACGAAAAATCCACTCTCCCGACCTTTGCCCCTCCCCAAAGGATCATCAGCCCTTGCTCTTCCACCTTCATCCAACTTCGTGATCCAATCGATCTTCAAGCAGTATATATAAAAAAAAGGAAGGATCCGGGACAGGGAACCCATTTCTCCTCTAAGCTCGCTTTCCCTCGGAAGAATTCGATCGCCGGCGTCATGGCTCACTGTGCGGCGGCTTCTCAGGTAAGTAACGTTTGCCCCGTTCAACTCCTCCCAATCTGTTTGATTTTTCGTGTTTTCTTATTTGGCTGACTATCGTTTCGGCTGGGTTGTCAACGAATTAATTGATGGTGGTTGCTGCAGATTGCCTTTGCTGTTCCAGTTGGGAGCGATTCTACGCTCAGGAAATCGGTGCTCAAGGTGATGACTTTAATTTTTGGGTTCTATTGTTTATGGGTTTTATCATCAGGGGAGAATCCTTTTAAGTTTCGTGTGCAGTTTTTAGGGAAATAATCGTCGTTGTCGTGTTAATTGGCTGTTTATGATCCATTTCTGTTGCTTTCATTTTGTTATGAGAACATCAGCCGTCCTTTTCTGAAGAAGTTGGATCCTTTTTCAAATTTGTGCTCGAGTTTTGTCTTCTTGGTCATACGCACTAAGTTCTTATGCCGCTTCATTTGGTTCTGGTTGCAGACAAGCAGCATCAGCTTCAGTGACAGGTCATGGGCTCCCGCTCTGTCACTGGATTTGAAATCGAACAAAAATGGTCGATTGCAAAGTCAAAACGTTGTGTGTATGTCAGTGCAACAGGCTAACAAATCTAAAGTGGAGGTTGCACCTGTGGAACTCGAGGATGCTAAAGATCCCCCTCTGAATCTGTACAAGCCTAAGGAGCCTTACACGGCCACCATTGTGTCGGTTGAGAGGATTGTCGGCCCCAAAGCTCCCGGAGAGACCTGCCATATTGTCATTGATCATGGTGGCAATGTTCCATACTGGGAGGGACAAAGTTATGGTGTAATACCACCTGTAAGTCATATATCATTTATCTTAATCTACTTGTTATGCTCTAACCATTTCTAGTTGCTGTCGCACTGAGTTCTTTCCTATTTGTTTCTTGCATCGGTCATTTTTTTTACTCAAGTGTGCCCGAAGAGTAAGAGATAAAATGTAAATCAATGGTGGATACTGAAAAGTTGCTGCCTATAACCATGGTTTCTCATCAATTGCTTCTTGGCTGTCTTTCAGGGTGAAAATCCTAAGAAACCTGGTGCTCCCCACAATGTTCGACTATATTCAATTGCATCAACTAGGTATGGAGACAATTTTGATGGAAAGACGGGCAGCTTATGTGTTCGTCGTGCTGTATATTATGATCCTGAGACTGGGAAGGAGGATCCTTCAAAAGCTGGTGTTTGCAGCAACTTTCTTTGCGACTCGAAGCCTGGGGATAAAATACGAATAACAGGTATTACCTCGTTCATTTCTTCTTTCCTAAATGACTAACCATACTAATTAACATATCTAGGCCAGCTTTTTTCTTGATACTGACTGATTACCTATGAACAAAAGCAAGTGGTCCCTTAGATGCCCCTCATAGATGTGGACACAGAATGTGATTGGTACATTCCTATTTGAGTGACCTTTTTGTTCTTTTGCTAGGTAGATTCTAATCTAAGTGATGCTTATACTGGAGTTTGTATGAGAATGTTGTGATTTATAGACATCTCATATTCCAATAATATTCAAACTTCCCACTCTTCCGGAAAATAGCTGATTTAACCACAAGGTAACCTGTGCACATTTGAAGCCCATGAGGTTGCCTTTTGTTTGAGGGGGTGTCTAGAGTCGTTGCTCATGTGAGCTTCTTTTTCTCATGCTGATTCTCTATTTGATTGTGTCAACCAGCATCATGTTTTGCTGTTTTATTGTCTAAAATCACCCTCTATCTGCAACTGATCGACTTTGAAACTACTGCTGTCAGGACCTGCTGGGAAGATAATGCTTTTGCCCGAGGATGACCCAAAAGCCACCCACATTATGATTGCTACAGGCACTGGAGTGGCTCCATACAGGGGCTACCTCCGGAGGATGTTCATGGAGTCTGTCCCGAAGAAGTTTGAAGGCCTTGCATGGCTTTTCCTTGGGGTTGCCAACACCGACAGCCTGCTGTACGACGAGGAATTCACCAAGTACCTCCAGGAGTACCCTGATCACTTCCGGTACGACAAGGCCCTCAGCAGGGAGCAGAAGAACAAGAACGGAGGGAAGATGTATGTTCAGGACAAGATCGAGGAATACAGTGATGAAATATTCAAGCTGCTGGACAATGGCGCCCACATCTATTTCTGTGGGCTGAAAGGGATGATGCCTGGAATCCAAGACACCCTGAAGAGGGTAGCAGAGGAAAGAGGAGAAAGCTGGGAGGCAAAGCTGTCGCAGCTGAAAAAGAACAAGCAATGGCATGTGGAGGTCTACTGATTGTTTTGTGTTATGAACTGTACTAGGGAATTTGTTGGCCGGATTCATTGTTGAACCTGATTATTGTTAGCTGCTTTCTGGTGGATCTTTCTTCTGTTGTGTTTGTGTAATAAGTTAATCAACTGAGAGTTGAGACTTTCCCCCACTTATCTTTGTTTGCTTAGATCTCCCTAATCTGGGATTGAGCTATAGTTGATTAAGACATGTCGGAGGTATTCCCACTAGGCACTGCACTGAGAAGCTGCCAGCCACTAGTATTTCATAGGTAGAATGGAAGTGGTTATATCAAATGGAGCGCAGGCGACATAACAGTATGTAGTTAACTATCATCATCGAGAAGTGGTTACAATACTAAAAAGTCTTGGCTTTGGGAGGATTTTTCCGCTCATCTCCGTCTTTAAAATATCCAAATTCATACCCGTCACATATCCATGTGATGGAGAATTTGCAATCGTATCTCGACATATGCGGGTTTAGAGTACCTGTGGGTAATATTCGTCATGTATATCCAATAATATTATATCTAGAATTTAACATATAGATCTTCAGTTATAACACTAAACGGATCTAATAAGTTATGAAATCAACAAAACTACAATTCTTAATAAGAATTCAAAGTATCAAATTTCAAAAAATATATATTGATCCATAAAAAGTAAATATTGTGCAAATCATTCATATCCAACTAGGACACATCTACTAAGCAATAAATAACTAACATAATCTTGTTAACAAAAGGGGAAAAAGCGAAAGAGTGAATGGTTAATGGATGAAAAGAAATTACTAATTAGTGTTTAGTTTGAGTGGTCACTCAATTACATTTCACCTCATTATTTTTTGAATTACCAATCCTGTCATTGAGAAATTAAAATATGATCCATATATTTTTATATTCAAAACTATACTATTGGTGAGACAGCTATATGTATGGGGCGGGGAGTCTAAAACCATTTCCGCCTCATCCTCATCAAAAGGTTTTGCGTGTTTTATCCATATTCAGTAAATACTGGATTCTCCGGACTTACTAGACATGGAGCGAGTATCCCCGCATTAGCTAGGTTAGGAACGATTGGGTACCCGCAGTGATGGGTTTGATGCGGCCCAAATGGCAATAGCCCAAATGTAATTTAGAGGTCGTTTGGAAGCTGTGATTGTTAGAATTGTGTTTGTGGAATACATGTACTGTGCACAATACAATGTTTGGAAGTGCCAAAATGTAAAACAATGCAAACCCATCACTACGGGTACCCAATCGTTCCTAAAACAATGCATGGGTACCTGCAGTGATAGGTTTGATGCGGCCCAAATGGCAATAGCCCAAATGTAATTTACTAAAAAACAAATAGAAAATTGTCGTGAGCAAATAACCTCTTATTGATTCAATGGACAGGTTAAAACGTTAGAGAAGGAAGAAGTGATTCAACGATTTTGCGTATCCGAGCGGGACTGTTTTAGAAAGATCGAATCTTTGCAATTTGGATATGGAGGGAAAATGTCCAAAAGAAAATGGGTAAATTACAAGTTTGTTCACTGAGTTTACTAAAAACGTTCACATTTGGTCACTATAAATATTTAACTACATTCATGATTTCTGAGATTAGTTCAATAGTTCAAGTTTGGTCACTCTCCGTTGACTTTTGCTAATGTGGTAGTCAACCTTCATAATTGACCGTAGAGTGACATGACTATTAAAAAAGAATTAAAAAATAAAATTTAATCTTTTTAATTCACTCACACGGCCTTGAAGGTCCACGAGGACAAGCCACGATCTGAGGGTGAGGAGATGATTGACGTCGATAGGTGAGAGCCGAGATTATTTTTGCGGCTCGGCTGGCCCAAATCTGCCAATAGTTTCCTCTTCTCTCTCTATCATTATTCATTACGTTGATTTTATTTCTCTTCCCTCTCCAAAAGATTTGTTACACCCCGCTCTTTCTAAATTTTAAAATGACTATTTTACCCTTGGATTAATTCGTCAAGCTTCACCGTAATATTGATGAGGACTAAAAGCATGAACCATCGATTCGAACGGTGTCGAATTTCGACGTAAAATGACGAAGTGTTGAGCTTGGGTCAAGACCAAGTTAAAGAGTTGGGCTGAGTGGGCCTGGGTTTGGTTGTCATGGGCGGCCCATTTGCAATATAGAGGAGGTGGGCTTAAGTGAGAGGTTTGGAGGAGATTGAGAAGAGAGGAAAAGGAAGGGAATGGGTCTGAATGGGCTCGCGGCCCGGAGAAGGAAAGGAAGGACGGGGTTGGCCTGCCGGCCCAGATGAAAGAAGAGGAAAGAAGAAGGGCTTTGGCCCGAGTGAGAGATAGAGTGAGGGAACGGGCTGAGGCCCGAGAGAGGAAGAGAAGGAGTGGGTCTGGGGAGGAAGAGGATCCGCCCTCTCCTTGGCGAAGTCGATCAGACGTGGAAGGGAGGAAGAGCCGGTCTGAATAAAAAAAAGAAATAAAAAAAAAGATTCGTGGGTCTTTGGGAAAGCGGCCAGAAGCGAGAAGAGGGAGGGAAACAGAGCAACATCTGACTATTGGGTGGTAACGGCCGAAATTGATGTGGGTGAATTGGGGAGGGTAATTGCATAGTAATGAACGTTAATGGGAGGATAAATGGAAGGGTTCTGTTTCCAAACAAGAGGAGTCGGAGGGGCAAACTTAGTGAGTTGGGTTAAAGAGGAAAGCACTCTCTGTTTCGGAGAACAAACCAGAGGGCGACCGAAGAAAGGGAGAGGAGGTCGGCGACGATTGCGACGATTGACCTTGAATTGCAATGGAAGGGTCGAATCGATCAGGAAGAGAAGGAAGGTGGATCCGGACCAGGATGGTAGGCCGCGGACGCAAGAGGGAACTCAGGAACTCGTCGACGGCGGCCGTAGCGAGAGTTGGTGTTGACGTCGCCAGCAGACAAATGGGAGATAGTGCAGGGACGAGGCAGCTGGGGTACCCTCCGAAGCGACCAAAGGTGTTTGCGATCCGGAGCTGGCCTCCCAATTGCGGCCCGAGGAAGAGAGATGGGCATGGCGGTGGCGGAGTTTCC
Organism: Linum trigynum; assembly: GCA_964030455.1. Lineage (NCBI taxonomy): Eukaryota > Viridiplantae > Streptophyta > Magnoliopsida > Malpighiales > Linaceae > Linum > Linum trigynum. The sequence goes on from OZ034820.1 coordinate 38,059,300, forward strand.
ACGGTGACGGTCGACGGAGCGCGGTTGTTCGAGGAGGGAGAAGAAGAGGACGAGCCGGAGGAGGGGCCGGAGTCGGAGCCGGAGGAGGAACTCGATGGTGGCCGGGATGTGGAGGTCGACGGCGGCGGCGGGATTGAGGTAACAATCTCCCGTTTTGTTGGAGTTCAAGGGCATGGTTTAATAAATTTGATGAATAGTTAGGGGCGTATACGTCTTTTAGGTGTAGGAGCGATTTGGTAAATTTAATAAGTTTGGGTGCCGTAAGGTAATTGACCAGGCTTGGGGTGAGTTGCAATTAGTGGATGTTTGGGTATCGGATTGAAAATAAGCCGTTTGGACTAAAATGTTTAAATCAGAAAGTGGAAATTGGTATGGAGGTCTGAATTGGGCAATTCTGGGAATTTGGAGCCGAATTGATAAGACCCAGGAATTCCGAGTACTATTTGGTAAATTGCCATTTGGGGCAAAAAGGTAATTTTCCATAATTTTAAAGGAAGGTCCAGGAAAGGTTAAATGGAGGAGTTTGGTTTTGGAATCAACCAAATTTGGGATCGTTTGATTAGTTACGCTTGTGGAAAGGAGTATTAAGTTTTGCCTAAATACTTAATAGGAGAAATTGCAAAAGAAGATGATTGAGCATGGAATCTCGGACGATGACATGGATCAACCGGCAATAAAGAGGGGTCGTTTTGATCGATCAAGGTCGGCTAATGAGGTGAGTGTAAAGGGGGTAAAATCTCCGTCAAGGTCTTTTCGTTTATGTCTTTTAATTCAGTTATGATTGTTATTTTCAAGTAAGCGCCATTATGTGTGAGGCATCTCACCGCCTACTTAAGGTGGAGGCACGCGTTGTGCTTGTGTATGTATGAATGTTTGTTTGTGATGTATGGTTGATGGTAAGATGAACCCCCGGGCGGTTGGGCCACTACTGGACGCAGTAGATGGTCGGGTCACTACTGGACGGCGATACGTAACGCAGTAGTTGACCAGGCATGGACTGGACGGCGATACGTAACGCAGTACCATTGCCTTGAGGATAGGGACACCAGGCGGCGATACGTAATGCGGTGATTCCCTAGTAATAAGTATATAAGTTAAGGTAGTGGTAGAGAACTTCTATGATTTAAGGATAAAAGTTGAGAACCTCTATGAGTTAAAGTTGAAATGAGGTATTAAGGATGAAAGTGAGAACGACTTTCATCTATGGAAAGGAAACGCTAATAACGTGTTTTAGTAAGGAGATTTCTAAGGGCAGAGACCTTAGGAAGTAACGACGAGACTGACCCATTCTCACTCACCAGGTTGAGGATGGGTTAGCGGAAGTGGATCCCGAGAAGAAGTAAGATGAGGCAAGCGGTCGTGCCAGTACTGGTGAGATGTCAAGAAGCTGGGTGAAGAGTTAGAGTTAAAACTTGAAAGTTATTTTATGATTATGATTATGAGTATATGTACTGGAGATTCAAGGTTCAAGATGCTGGGTTAAGTTGTTTAAGTATTTGGATTTTGATGGCCCAAGTGTTAGGGCTTTTCGTTTGAACTTCTTAAATAATGTCAGTTTGTTTATTTAAAAAGTGGTTTGGTTGCTCCGGAGTAATCGGTTTTGGGTTTGAGTTGTGGTTTGATTTTTTCGAAAAAAAGGTCGGGACTTTACAAGATTTCCCTTTCCTCTCCCGATAACTCACAAAAAATCTCTCCGCCGAGGGTTACGATGAAGATGACGGTGGCGACGAGGACTGCAAGGAAAAAGGCGATGCCGCGAGGAAGAAGACAATAACGCAAGGAGAAGACGCCAGTGCTTGGTGACGATGGTAACGGTGCTTGAAAGAAGAAGGCGTCGGCCGAGCGGGAGGAAGACGACGACGGCGAGGGCAAGGAGAAGAAGGTTGTTGAGGTAGATGTCGTCCTTTCTCTTGATTCATTGATTCGACTGTATGGTTTTATGGATTCGAGATCTGTGATTCTGAGGGGTTGGGATCTGTGATTCAATTTGGGGAATATGGGATTCTATGCGTTTGGGATCTGAGATTCAATTTGGGAGATCTAGGATTTGTTTGGGGGATCTGTGATTTTGTGCGGTTGGGATCTGGGATTTGATTTGTAGATCTGGAATATTAGTTCGTTTAATATGAATAACAGTTAGCATGCTTTGGATACTACTTTTTATACTGTGGATATTGTTCTATTGATTGTTCGGATATTAGTTATGTGATGGCTGTATATTTGTTTACTCTGTCTTGATATTTCTTTGTCTTATATGGATGTTAATTCGCTTATATTAGTTATGTGCGATTGAGATATCTGTTAGTTCGCTTATATTATGTCTGGATATTTATTCGTTTGTATATGGATATTACTTCTTTGATGTTAGTTCTGTGTTGTCCAGATATTGAAAATATTATGCCTGATATTAGGTATGCCATTGGTGGATATTTTTTTGGTTTGTTTGGATATTACTATGGATGTATGGATTATAGTTATCTTATATTAGTTCTGTGTGGTCGGGATATCAGTTGATATATACCTGGATATTTATCTATGCTCCAGGGATATTGGACAAATGCAAGAACTAAAACAACAACAAAGAGACCACAGCTAGGAGAAGGACCATTCCAACCTCGTCGTGGCATGATCAAAACGTGAGGGCTCGGAGGGACATGATCAAAAAGATTATCGAGAGTTTGGCCAAGCAAGAAAACATTTGAACTATTCCTTTTTTGTTTTATGTGGTTGTACTTTTTTATGTGGTTGCCAAGTTAGAATGGCATTAATACTAGTTGTATCGTGGTTTGTCGAAAACGACTTTGTTTTATATGAATTTGTTTAAACTCAATATCAACACAAACAAACATAGATAAACATCCACACAAAACAAATATTCAAACCACCCACACTAATATTGGTTCACCATAACAAATATCAACACCACCCAGACTAATATCCCACCATCTAATACCAATATTCATTCATTCCATAAGGGACCGGATACGGTGACAACCAAGGGTATTTTGGGTATGAAAAAAAGGAATATATTAATTATCTTTTTTGTATTAATCAGATTGGGAATTAAAAACACATATTAAATACAATTTTTTTTTGAAATTTAAATCCTATACATTAATATCTCTATCTATCTCTCTCTCTCTCTTCCTTTCTCCTGCGGCCACTCCGCTTCGATAGATAGACTTTTTCTCCGGCGAATTCTCTCCGCCAGACTCCCTCCGGCAACCTGAAAAAATGTACCAGTGCGTTAAAAGTGTACCAATACATTAGTCTACTGGTAATTAATATACCCGTGCTAGTGGTACGCTACTAGTGCGTTAAAAAATGTACCAGTGCTAGTGGTACGCTACCAGTGCTAGTGGTACGATATCATTACCACTTGTAGCAGTACCAGTACCACTGGTAGCGGTACCATTAGCAGTACCAATACCACTGGTAGCGGTACCAGTACCACTAGTAGCGGTACCAGTACCACTGGTAGCGGTACCATTAGCAGTACCAATACCACTGGTAGCGGTACCATTAGCAGTACCAATACCACTGGTAGCGGTACCAGTACCACTAGTAGCGGTACCAGTACCACTGGTAGCGGTACCATTGCCACTGGTAGCGTACCACAAGAGACTAGCACAAAAAATCAGATCTGAAATATGAAAAATCACAGACTTGAAAAAAAAAATCAGGGATGACGAAAGGGGGAGGAAGGGGAGTGGCGGTGACCTCGTGGTGACGGTGGTGGTGGGAGACAGAGGGCGGCGGAATGGTTGCGACGGCGGTGGTGGTGGGAGGAGGAGGCCGCGATGGCTGCGGCCTGCGGGTTACAGGAGGCGGCCTCGGGACGGGTTCGGGTCATTTTGGGTTGGATCCGGGCGGCGGCGGCGGCGGAGGGGATTCGTTTGACGTGAATTTGAGTTTGAGAGGGAGGAGAGGCGGGACGTTGGTGCTGGAGATGAGCTCCGAGGTTTTGATGGGGAATTCGGAGGTTTTGGGAGAGCTGGTGGCTGAGTACAGGAAGGGGGCTCACAAGGTGAATCATAGTGATAGTAATGGTGGTGGTAGAAGGAGTAGATCGATGAAGGTTTGCATAATTGTGAGAAAGAGAGGGAAGAGATGGGAGGAAGAAGAAGAAGAACAGGAAGAAAAAAGATTGCGTGAGAGAGAGAGAGGAAAGAGAGAATGTAGGGTTTTAGGTATCAATAGGGTAATAATCTAGTGTGGTCAATTTTTTTCGTCCAAAAATACCCTTAATCCAATCTGTACCATTGATTTGAAAAAAATAAGAAAGAGACAAGAGAGAGAATGAATCCTATGGTTATAAAATGGGTTGTCAATCTCACAACCCCGAATGGGGTTGTCACCGTATCTCATCCCATTCCATAATTAAGATCCTCACTATCACAAACTAATACCCACTACACACAAACTAATATCTGACTATCGCGAACTAATACTCACTACACAGAAAAATACCCACACATAGCAAAACTAATATCCTCTCATCACATAATAATATCCTATCACCACAGATAGATATCGAATCACCCTACATTGTGTTCATATCCATTTCCACAACGTCATCTTCTAAATCATAAACCAAACCAACTCTCACTCTAAACCCTAAAAAAAATCCACACCATCCAAACTAATATCCCACTGTCTCAAACCAATATTCAGTCATTAAAACTGTAATATCTCGCCATCACAGTCAAATATCCACAATACACAGACTGATATCTGACCATCGCAAACTAATATCTCACTACACAGACAAAATATCGAACCACCATACATTGTGTTCTAAACCACCAACCCTAAACTCTAAACCCTAAGTAGGTCAACTAAATGTAGTTGTAATTAGTTGGGGGGTTTTGAAATTATTTTGGTGAAAAATAAACATTAGCTTTGTGATGTAAAAGGAGGATGGATACTCTTTTGGGCAAGCGCGAATTTTATTAATCAGAAGGTCTAATAGGAACAACCATGCAGACTAATATCCAAATAAAGGAAACAAAAAATATTATCACGCAAAACTAATATTTTGTTAGATAACAGGCAAAAACTAATATCCGTCCTCTATAGAACAAATACCCATTCACCCCAAAACAAATATATGTCCTTTATCGAGCAAATATCGGTTTCGCCCAGACTAACATCCATCCATTCCAGATACAATATCCATCCTTGGGCGAACAAATATCATTGACACCCTGACTAATATCCAGCCACTTAAATTAATATCTGAAATCATAAACAGACTAATATCAGACCTACCATGACAAAAAAAAACTTCATTTTCGGATGGTTTTCTCGGTGTTATCTTCATCCTCAGACAAACATCCATATCGTCCATACAAATAACCATTCACCCCATAACAAATATATGTTCTTTCTCGAACAAATATTCGTGACTCCCAGACTAACATCCATCCACACTAGAAATAATATCCACTCTTTAACGAACAAATATCCTTGACAACCTAACTAATATCCAATCACATAAACTAATATATGAAATCACAAACGAACTAATATAAAGGTCTGGAAGACACTCACTCTCCTACTACTATTGATTCATTGGCCTTCGACCAATAGGCCCTCGGCGGGCAGCCCTAACTAAGGTTGCAAGCCTTATGTGTTAGGACTTGATAGTGTGTTTAGTTTTGATGGAAGACACAATTAATTCACAAACTAATATTCATCGCATATAATATCAGTTCATGCGAAAATAAATATCCATACCGCCCAGACTAATATCCGACCATATAAACTAATTTCCTTCGGCCCATGGATAATATTTTGGTTAAGGATGAATACTAGATTGGACGATATGAATATTAATCCGGGTTGATTTCTCTATTTCATGTGAGAATAGTTGATGGGTAGCATTAAATACTCAAGATCTCTCACATGTGAAAATTTATCAAAAGCAACAAAAGTAGCATATGGCGGGCCATGCTTTTCTCTCTCTTTTGTCAACTCAGACGGATATTAGTTCGTGCACTTTTGGATATTTATTTGTCTCGGCTGGATACGAGTTATCTCAGCGGCTCCCTCTCTCAATCCCGCCCAAATCAAAGGTGGACCCAATCCACCTTTTTCAGCTCGATCGGCTGGGCCGGCTTATGCAAAAAAGCCTACAAATAGCTCACTTAAATGAGTCATGGCTGAGCTGACCTCCTCACCCTTAGATTAGAACTGGGCATATGTGGACAAATCTGGGCCTTGTGAGTATCTACTCACAAAACACCTTGTGAGCAGATTAACTTTTTCGATAAGAAACGAATGATATTCCGACCGCCAAAGTTTGGTGTGGCGCCGGAGCTCCGAAAGTCCCAAAACCCATGAAACCCAGATCGCGATCTTCGGCGGTGACAGGTCCTGCGTTGGTTGGAATACAAATATCACACCCCTTTCCTAAATCAAGAAGCGGTAGGCTGAAGAAGAATGGGAGGGGAATTCGAAAACGGTGGTAGAGAGAGGGATTGGCGACGAACCCATGCTCCGGTTCCGGCCACAGACCCTGCTCCACGGGCGTCAGCGAGTTGCGGTGCCGTTCCAGCTCAAGAAAAACTTACAAAAGAAGCCACTCGAAAAAATTGGAACTGCTAGAACTGTAAAGGAATGCTCAATTTCCCCCTTGACAACCAAACTCAAACTCTACTCTCTTCTTTCTCATATCCCTCCCCTTCGACAATCGCACCTCTCTCACTCAGTCGTTTCCACCGCTACAACACATCCTTCAGGAAAAGGATAAGAAAAAGCCTCCACACCAGCCAACAGGTGGTAGTTATTCAAGCGCCAGCCGACTCTTCCGATCAGAACTACCATCGCTCATCAGCGGCACCGACGCCGACAATTAACGGACCCAAGGAAAAAGAAACAGAGAAGGCAACAAAACTAAAAGGAATGCTCAGTTAGGGAGAGTAAGAGAGAGGGAATCAATTGGGAAGATCCGTGGACATTGAGCAAGGAGAACAGATCTGAAGGGACCAGAAAAGCATCTCAAGAGTTGCAAAAGGCAGAGAGCAAAAAGAGAAACCGACAACCGCAATTGGCAGAGGCGTCCACTGCCGGTAGAGCCGCAAATCGGCGAGATGGTTGTTGGGAAGGGAGAGCTCTTTGAGCTCATTGAGCCGGCTGATTGTCGACGCGAGGGTGCCGAAACCAGCCTGGTGAGTGGTGATCCTGAGCTCATAGGTATCATCAGCAGGAGAGGTGCAACGCTCGTAGAAGACGCCGTGAAGGTTGAAGGGGGATTCAACCATATTCCAGCAAAGGAAATCCAACTTATAGGGGAAGGGTTGTTGTCCCTCTCCAGCAGTCGGACGAATTCCAAAAATACACATGTTTTTAAAAGAAATTCTCAAAATACACACGTTATAAAAAAAAATTCCCAAAATACACATGTTTGGGCATCACCGCTGTTGTCAACCGCAGTGAAAGCATTCACCGCGACAGACCAAAGCGGTGAATGCATCACCGCGGTTGACGGCCGCGGTGAATGCTCGACTTAACACTGAAACTTCAAACAAATGTAACTTTACGCTCGGTTATCCGATTGTAGCGAATTTTTTTTTGATTCCATATAACTTTTCAAAATCTTTCAATCTGCAAGAAGACTTCATCTAAAAAAAAATGTCGTTTGTTACCCCGAACGAGCAATTTTTCGATTTTTTCAAACTTTGGAAGGACATAACTTTTAGCTCCTCAATCCGAACGTCGTAAAGTTTTTTTGATTGCGCGTAACTTTTTAAGAACTACAACTTTGACTAGGAAATAATTTTTTAAAAAAGAAGTATTTTTGGGTATACGGGATTTTTGGAATAACTTTGCCTTTACTTTTCACAAATCCACATACTTTCCAAAATTATGGTTATAATCAAAGTTGTAGTACTTCAAAAGTTATGCAAAATCAAAAAAAGTTTCATGACATTCGGATTGTGGAGCACAGAGTTATGATTTTCCAAAGTTTGTCAAAATCGAAAATTTGCTCGTTCGGGGTAGCAAATGATTTTTTTTGGGGATAAAGTCTTCTTTCAGATAACCAAACGCAAAGTTACGTTTGTTTGAAGTTTCAGTGTTACGTCAGGCATTCACCGCGGCCGCCAACCGCGGTGATGCATTCACCGCTTTGGTCTGCCGCGGTGAATGCATTCACTGCGGTTGACAACAGCGGTGATGCCCAAACATGTGTATTTTGGGAAATTTTTTTATAACGTGTGTATTTTGGAATTTTTTTTTAAAAAACATGTATATTTTGGGATTTTTTTTCCCAGCAGTCCAGCCTCCACCTCGATTTGGTGTAGGGAATTATAGATATAAGTTTTACCTTTTTAGTTATGGAAATGATGTGAAAAATTTAAATTATTAATTTTTTTATTAATTTATAGTTGCCACATCATTTATGTAACGGTCAACTATAAAGGTTCACTAACACATTAACAAAAATTAATGGAGACTAACGGAGAGTGACCAAACTTGAACTATTGAACTAGTTTCAGTGACCACGAATCGTATTAAATATTTGTAGTGACCAATTGTAACATTTTAGAAGAAAAACCAAATGATAATTTGGCATCATTAATCGAAACAAGCAATCCAACCTTGCCTTCTTCTGGCCCGTACCATTCTCCAAAAGTTCGTCAAATGCATAGCGCAGATTGAAAGATTGTGGTGGTCCATTTCCCCTTTCCCATATCTGAAAGCAACCCCGCTGCACATTTCCCGTAATCGTTTCCTTCTTCTTCACCATCTCTCTCTCCTCTTCCCCCGGCCGGATGAACAGGCGCCAAAACAAGTTTGCCCTGGAACGCGACCTAATTCTCTAGTCAGACATTGGGATTTCGCCGCCGGGAATTTCTCAGGTCAGCTTATTTCTCCTCCTTGCCTTCCGTTTTGCAATTTGTTTTCTCTCATCGTTACCCATTTCGTGTTTTATGCTGTATCCCGTTCTCCCCTCCCCTGGAATGAGAAAACGAAAAGTGTCGACCACCTTTGTTGCATTGCCGGTGACTGGATGGATTTAGATGGGTGGTTGCCTTGTTGGAAATGCAAAATCTTGCTTTTGCTTTCTGATGCCTTTTGCCGACGAGCCTTTCCTTTGCTTTTGTTAAGTTTATGATCGATCATTAGCGAATATAGGGAAATGATCGCATTTTTCATGCATGGGATTATGGAATCTGAATTCTGGGTTGGGTTGGTTGAGAGCTGGCGAATTGCACTTAAATGGGAAGATTCCCAAAGTTGCAATCTTTTGGATTGTGCTTCCTTGGGTTGTTTCGTAAAGGGGAAGAAATGTAAGTTCCCGGTTAATTTCTCTGGCTTTTGCACCTCTTTTGAGACCCAATTAGCAGCAGAAGACCAGGATCCTGCTTCGAGAGACCCTAAAATCAAGATATAAATTGCGTCTTTCATGTCATAATTTGTTAGGTTTAGCATGATACTCTAAATTTTGGTACTCAATTTCCTCTCGGATTGGACAGTGGCTTCAGATGTCCTCAATAGATCAAACTGTGTTCCTAAAGCTTAGTTCTTGATTATTCCATGGTGGATATCGTACCAAGTCTTGTATCATTGTCCTTCCTTTGCTTTTTCACTTACTCTTTCTCTCTGTATGCTATGCTTTGTGGATGCTGCTGCTTAACCTTTTCTTGCGCACCAGACACAGGCTTTGTTGGATGATCTTTGGATATCAGCAAAGCAATGAGCCGTTTGACAGAACTTCAGAAAAACCCCTCAGGTATATGCTTGCTTTGTACAGTATGCATCCTGTATAGTGCTCCTTGTGAGAGTCAGGAAATTATTGTTCCTTTCGTCCCCAATACTTCAATTGTTAGTTGATCTGCTGCAGTCATGGAGATGTTTGAAGTGGCTAAGTAAAAGGAATCTTTTGTGATCATGATTGAATTTCTCGAACCTTTCTCGAAGCTTCAGTCTCATTTGTCCTCCTTTAATGCATGCATCGATAAGATCAATATAGTACATTCAGTTCCTTCTGTAATTAACACATTGAACTTCTTGAACCTTTTCCCGAAGCTCAGTCTCATCTGTCCTCTTTAATGAATGCATAGATAATCAATATAGTACGTTATGTTCCTTCTGTAATTAATACACAAATAAGCGAGTGTTTTAACCTCTTGTTCGTTGTCGATGAATGCTAGAGCCTATAGGTTTTAGGTTGCTGAACTTGCGACGCTGCTATCTTTCCCTAAACAGCCTAACATATCTCATTCTCGCTTCTGTGTGATATTTTCATTTCACTGTCTGTTATATTATGTTAGCTCATAGCTAACTGCCCGTTGATACTTTTTGCTTTCGAAGCTAGGAGAAAGTTAAGAGATTTGCAGCAACAAACTGATAACCGGGTGTGTGCTGATTGTGGTGCACCAGATCCTAAATGGGCGTAAGTTTAAGAACCCTCTTTCTAGAAGTATCCAAACACGAAAACTTTTTTTTGCTTCTAATGACTCTTAAGTAGACAAGATGAAGCCCATAGTACCGGATTTCGTGTACAAGTCTGTGATAGGCCCTTTGATTGAGAAACTGGTTCCAATATTATTATGTAGGTCTGCAAATATTGGAGTCTTCCTCTGCTTAAAATGTTGCAGTGTACACCGAAGCCTTGGTACCCATATCTCAAAGGTAAGCAAGCTAAAGTAACCTGGACTGACAATATGATTGGATATAACTTCAGTTGACCTCACCTGTGTTAGCATGTGTCCATGCAACTTTGAGTGTCTGCTTGCATATCATGTGTTGTTATGTTTATGCTCTGAAATTACTTTATCTCATGGCCTTGGTTTTTCGTATACTCTCCTCTATTTCATATTATTTTATGCTCTTGATGTAACTTCTTTTTCTTCCGGTTGAACTGTTCCTGATGCAACTTTAATTGGAGCGTGCAGGTGTTGTCAGTGACACTGGATGACTGGACGGAGGAAGAAATTGATTCCATGTCTGAAGTTGGTGGGAATGCGGCTGTTAATTCAATTTATGAGGCTCAAATACCTGACGGTCTATCAAAGCCTAAGCCGGATGCCAGTCACGATGAGCGTTCAAAATTCATCAGGTAAAGATGCCCTGAGTATGGATAGACAAGTTGCATAATCCATCCCATACATTATTTATCTCCATCCTGCTGCGTTCAGTTTGCTATTACATTTTGATCTTGTTGTCTTGATCTCAGTATTTTATCCATAAATGGTGAGTTTGAGGGATAGATCCAAATATGCAATTTGGGAGTGTGTGGTGAAGATCTATTGTAGTTGGTACTCAATTATTATTTGTGTGTGTGTTTCATCATCTGCATGTTATTATGTCAGTGTGTTTGTTAAAGATTTTGTTTGGCTAAGTGCATTTGTGGAGGAGAGTTGGAAATATGCACGACACTCCCATTTTTCTCGAGTGCATTTCCAAATAATTCATTTCATACCCCAAAGTACACGAGTTGCATAACTTCGACGCGTAGATTGCTTGCAAATTTATCCTCTCAGATACACCCCATAAAACGACATCATTGATAAATCCTTTTCATTGATTTGACGCAGATCTAAGTATGAGCTTCAAGATTTTATGAAGCCTAGCTTGCGAATGTCATCAGGAAAGTCTGCTGTATCTGCCCAGTTAAGCTTTTCTAGGAGGATAATCGATACATTCCGAACCGCAAGTGAAGCTACGGTAATCGTCATTCTGCCTTTATTTTTCTCAAGGTTTAAGTAACAATATGAGTTCCCCCTCCCCCTTTAAATGGAGGTCCATAGAACTTAGAAGTTCACTTTACTGGGATTGTGAAAGCTAAACCTGTTACTCAGCTTCAACAAACGGTTTGTTATTGAGGACCAATACCCTCTGAAAAGTCATACTTGATGGTTTGACGTAACCTCATTAGAATTCACGTTCTGTTGCATTCTAGACTCTAGTAATTGAGTTCGATTTGGAAATTCAGTAACAAAGACTAGTTCGTTTGTTGTGACAATTATGTTCAGTTGAATTAACTCTGACAGCCCTGCCTTCAGGATGGCATGGTAGAATTCATAGGTTTACTGAAGGTGAAGGTTGTGAAGGGTACAAACTTGGCTGTCAGAGACATGTTGTCAAGCGATCCTTATGTCATTCTCAATCTCGGTAAACAGGTTGGTAAAGTTAAGCTTCACACGACCTTGTTTCTTTCTCGCTAATTTTTTGACTTCTTGAAACTGTGTTTTCATGTTTGCTAGACTGTCCAGACCACTGTAGTTAGGAGCAACCTGAATCCAGTATGGGATGAGGAACTCATGCTCTCAGTTCCACAAGACTATGGTACTGTGAAGTTGGTAAGCATTTCCTCCCTTCCTCGATGACGAAAGCCAAAGTAGAGAGAGAGAGAGAGAGAGAGAGAGCATTGTAGGTCTCTAACGAAAACATGTTTTGCTGCCCAAAAAACTGCAGCAAGTGTTTGACTACGACACGTTTTCTGCTGATGACATAATGGGGGAGGCAGAGATCGACTTGCATCCATTGATAAACTCCGCGATGGCATATGGGGACCCGGAGATGTTTGGGAACATGCAGATCGGGAAGTGGTTGAAATCAGACGACAATGCTCTCATGGACGATAGCACAATAAACATCGTGGATGGGAAGGTGAAGCAACAAGTGTTTTTCAAGCTCCAGAACGTAGAATCTGGGGAGTTAGAACTAGAGTTAGAGTGGTTGTCTCTGGAGCAATAAAGCAAAAGTACATATATTATCTACATTCATGCATTCTTATTCTGGACAAAGAAGAAAGGAAAGGAAAGAAGCTGGTGAAGTTCATCGTTTTGGACAGTTGATGAATCCATGAGAAGACTTGTACTATTGTGTGGTTTTCCTTCTCCTTTCCCTTTTTCCAATTTTCGTGTTAACTGCATTGGCCATGTATATTTATTTGTCCTACCCAGTTTCATATATTTATTTGATCATACATAGCACATGCCACATTATATATGATCGACTTGTCCTCGAACTTTACGTCTATAATCGGTGTCATGAAAAAAAAAAAAAAGTTTCTTAACAACTCGAATTATCACGACGATGAAAACTTAAAGTAAAGGAAGCCTTACTCCCAATTGGAAGAACTTTTGGAACAAACTTTTCTTTAGAAAGTGGGTTTGGAATTTCGTATGAGTTAAGGAAAATACGGGCACCTTTTACAGCTGGTGGAGAGACCAAGCTAGTTAGGGTCCTACAGGGAGTGGGTGGAACTCTGAACGGTCTTAATTTAAAGGGCCAACTGTCCCACAATCCCACTGGTTGCCAATGCCAAGGGGAGACAAATCATCAAATATGAGTCTCTGTTCACTAATAATACCAACTAATTATTAGCTAATATATATGATTTCCTTACCGGATAAGGAAATAAACTCACTTACACATCACCCGAAAGAACCTGTAACTGAATTCGCCTTTAGAAAGAAGATGGATCATAAGAAACCAAAAAAGATTAAAACTTTCTTCTGTTAATCAAACATGTACAGTGGACCCGAATCAATTCAGCGACGATTACAGAGGTTAAAACAGTGATTGAAACAATTACTTCTGATCGGTGGTGAGTTTGGGGACAATGGCGAGGGTGGAAACATTGATGTTGTTGTTGGGGGTGGAATTGGTCGTACTGGGAGCTGCTGATGAACCCATTAATGCCGCCGCCGACGATCGTCTCAGTGCTCGCCGCTTCACCAGATAGACGGCGATGGAAGCGACCAGCAGAACCACGCCGGCGACTCCGCACGCGACGCTCCCGATCAGCAGGGCCTTCCTCACCCGATCTTCCGACTTCCACCCGCTCACGCTCCGCCACCACGCCTCGTCGCTCGTGTTCATTGCCCTTGGCAGCCCCACCGACGGCGAAGCGACGGAGGAGCTCGGTGACGATGAGGATTTCAGCGACGGTGGCACGTTGAAGAACGACTTCATCTCCGGCGACGGCCTCTGCCTCACAAATGGAGAAGTAGTGCTCTGCTGCTGGTGGTAGTACCCTAGCCCGTGGTACGACGGGCGCAATTCTCTGGCTGACGTCGTTGGCCGGAGGCCAATTGTCAGAAATGCTGCGTAGACGGCCAGCAGCTTGGTCGCCATCACCGGCGCCGTGGAACAGAGCATTTTCCTCGGGAGGGGAATGTGGATCCGCCTCTGTTTCAGTCTCTCTCTTGATGCAGCAGAAAGCTTCTCAGCTGGTCCCTCACTTGATGATGGGCAAAGAGGGGAGAGATAATTCCTTTGGATCCTTCTCCCTCGGGCCGGGGGGAACTTGTGGCTGGCTTCCTGCTCAACGTAACCAGAGGGCGAGGGCTTTGGATTCTAGACGACAACAGTAAAGGAGAAGGGACTCTGATTTTGCGCTTTAAAGGAGGAACACGGGTAAAGGGGGAAGGGAAGGGGATCCAGATGCTGTGTGCTCTGCTCTCTCTACCTAAGCTTTAATTTGGTCACTCTTTGTCTTTGGTTTTGTTTGCCCTCTAGGGTCCTTTTTGTAAGAAGAAAGTTTTATCCTAATTGTTTGATTTGTTTTGAAATACTCGCCTTACGATGTGTATGATTAGGATTGACAATTCGGTTTAGGTTTTTAAGATTAAATTGAAAATCGAACCGTATACATAGATTAGGTTGCAACCAGATATCAGATTGCTCCAATCCAATTTAGAGAAAGAGTTATTTTATTTATTTATTTGTTTATTTTTAACATAGACAAATCGAACAAAAGTCCAATCACAAAGTCAGAGATCAGAGTCCAACCAAGGGCGGAAGTCGACCAATAGCCGAACTTCCAATGGCAGAGCTTGTTTAGCCACAAGATGAGCAACTCTATTAAAATGCCGAGGAGCAAATAAACAAGAACATAAATCACAGTTCACGACTAAGCATTGAATGTCATCCATGATGGCTCCTCCCAAGTCGTGCAATGTATCACCCGCCAGCAGACGCCGAACAACCAATTGGGAATCCCCACAAAATTTGACAGAAAGAAAATTTCGGGTTAGACACCAGTTCATAGCATCACGCAAGGCCAATAATTCCATAATAAAAGGATCTTGAATTCCGTCATAGTACTTACCGAACCCGAAAAGGATAGCACCCGAATGGTCAAATCCCACGAAGCCAGTTCTAACTCCCTGGTCTTTTTTGATTGATCCGTCAAACCGTACAGTGACAATAGCATATGGAGACGAGGGCATTCTAGCTGATGTGGAATGGAGAGTTCCACCCAACGATGGGCGAGCCATCACCCTTGTGGCAGCAGACGTAGGGTGATCGGTAAAGGGTGGTTGTGCTTGAGCTTGTGTAGCATCCCGCCACTCCTCCATTTGTGAGTGGAATTGACGACATAGAGCAGGAGAAAGGTATTGGATTCCCCATGGACATCCCAACACCTTCCTTTCCATACTCGCCAACACAAGAAGACGATCTCGACAATCTGCACTTTAGATAGATGTAAAGAGAAGAACAAAGATTTCCAAGCATCGGTCGGATCAAGAGTCTCCAGTCGGCCTCTTATGCCATCTCGTCCAGCTAGCTGCCACAGTCCCTTCGCTATTATGCACTGGAAGAAGCAGTGTGAGAATGATTCCAGGCCATCTGAACAAACCGTGCAGACCATATTTGGCACAAGCTTCTTGTCAAACAACACTGTTTGCAATGAGAGGAAACCAGAGACAAGACACCAAAAGAAGATCTTCAACTTAGGTGGAGTCGGGAGGTTCCACATTACTTTCCAGAACCTGCAGTCAAAAGGTAAAGTAGCTGGGGGATGTCGTAAGTTAAGCTCATTAGTTAAAACATGATATCCGATTTTACCGAATATTCCCCTAACTTCGAATAATGCCATATTAGATGATCCTCGGTCAAATGTAAAGGAAGCGGGATCCCAAGAATGGCCTTGGCTGACTCTCAAGTGAACAGTCTACAGATTATCTCCTTTTTCAAAGTTCGAGTTTCACTGCAGATTAATTCATTCACAGTCCGTGGAACTTCTGAGTTGAGAGGCTGAAGGGAAGGTCTTGATGGGGGAGATGTCGGCAACCAACAATCTTCTAAGACTTGAATAGAAGCTCCAGATCCAACTTGCCACCTAAGGCCACGTTTAAGTAGATCTCGTCCTTATAAGATTCCTTGCCAAACCCATGACGGCCTTGAGCCAGGTTTAGCATCAAGGAAGTGGTGATGGGGATGATACCTTGCCTTGTATAATCTCCATAGGCCACTCTCCGGGTGCTTAAGAATCCTCCAAGCCTGTTCGCAAGCAAACCAACATTAAACCGATCAAAGTCTCGAAAGCCCAATCCGCCTTCAAACTTAATTTGGCATGCTACTGTCCATGAGATCCATCTAATCCCGTTCTCTTTATCTTTCCCTGCCCACGAGAATCTCGAAAGCAGACTATTGCATCGATGACAAGTTAAAGAAGGAAGTCGAAATGAGGACATCGCATACATTGGTCCTGCTGAACCCACAGCTTTAATAACGAATTCCTTCCCGGTCAGTGACAATTTTTTTGATTTCCAGCTCCTAATCCGGTTCGCCAAAGGTTCCTCAACAAACTGGAAGGCCATTGTTTTTTTTATCCCCGGACTTGAGAGGGTAATCCAAGATACTTATCGCCGACGCCCATCTTTGTAATAGCGTCGAGGTCCGCATCTGAAACATTATTGCTCACACAAACTGTAGATTTATCCAAATTCACACGATTTCCACTCATTGATTCTTATTCAGTAAGCATATAAAGAAGGTTAGCACATTCAGGAATGGACGCACGTTTGAATAAGTAAGTATCATCGGTAAAGAAAAGATGAGAAGTAACCGAAGCTAGTTTGTGGACTCATAACCCATGAAGAGAGGATGAGGCAAGTTCAAAAAGAATTTTCGCAAAAAAGCTTATGAGTACAAGGCAAACAGGAGAGGGGATAAAGCGTCACCTTGTCATATACCTCGCTGCGGTAGAAAGTATCCAAACTCTACCCCGTTCATGAGCACCAAAAAATTGACTGTGGTGACGCAATATATGATCCATCGCAGCCAGCTCTTGAGTGAATCCCATTTCTTCCAAAACTGCAAACATGAAGCTTCATTCCACCCGGTCGTAGGCTTTCTCCATGTCATCAAGCTTTAGTGCCATCCACTTTTCTTTATCCTGAACCTTAATCTTCAAGAACTGCATAATCTCTTGAGCAATTAAAAATTTGTCAGTAATAGCTCTACCCTTTATGAATCCATTCTGGAAAGGACTAACTATAATAGGCAACATATTACTCAACCGGGCTGCAAGAATTTTTGCTATAATCTTGTACAAAACCTGGCACAATCTCATTGGTCTCATCTAGCGCATAGTGTCTACATTAGGCACTTTCGGAATCAATGCGAGCCACGTATGGTTGATGCTGCGAAGCAATTGGCCAGAACTGAAGAAATTTAGAACTGCAACACAAACATAAACTTCTATATTCACCCAAAATCATTGGAAGAAGGCTGTCGTGAAGCCATCAGATCTCGGGGTTTGAGTTTTCCCAATGCTGAAAACCCGCTGTATCTCCTCATTGGTGACCGATGCTGTAAGTGCTTCGTTCATGCTATCATCCACCACTCTTGGCAGCCCTAATCGTCTCACAAAGGCTCTTAGGTCAGAAACATAAGAAGTGAACAGGTGTTGATAGAACGTAATTGCCACATTCGCTTTTGCATCTTCTTGTGTATGCACAATTCCTTCATCATCACACAAAGATAAGATGGCGTTCCCCCCGGCATCGCTGCATCATTGTGGGATGAAAGAATCCTGTATTGACATCACCCTTATGAAGCCATCCCACCCTGGATATCTGTTTCCAGTATGCTTCCTCTTGTTGGTAGGCAACTCCCAGCTGGCCTTCAAGCGTCTTAATGTGGTCCCAATCTACTACCAGACTCTCTCTCGCTTCTTCAATATTCGTCCAAAGTTCACGTATTTGCCTTGCCGAGTTTGGGGTTCCTTTGCTAGCCCATCCCACCAAATCATGGCGCAAGTGCTTTAGCTGTGTTCGCAAATGAATATCATTGATGTAGGAGCAATGAAATTTAAATAAGTTGGATTGCAAAAATTATAAGGTATCACTATAAAAAACAAATGCAATTGACTTTGCAATCCCATTGATGTGGATACTCTAAAACAAGTATTGTCCGATTCGGTTAAAATCGCAAAAACGAAAAAAAAATCTTAAAACCCACCATAAAATACCCCCAGCCCAGACCCAATCCCCCAACCCAACCCGAATTTCCAGACCAACCCGCTGATAGCCCCTGAAACCCACCCACCCACTCTTATCATTTCCTAACCTTAAACCCCTAATTGCCTTGATGTTACTCTACATCACGAGTGACTCACCCACCCTCTCACAAACCATCCAAATTGCCTTCACTCTATTTCACTCTATGCTCTGACGACCACAAATCTGAGAAACAGAGACATCGGCTGACGATTCACCTACGCTCTCGCCTCCATGCAAGGGGAACTCTGGCACCCAATCTCATACCGGAACTCCGACCTTGTTCTCGCCATTTTATGAAAAGACTGTAACAAGTCTCTTGCTTAAGACTGTTGGCTCATTAAAAAACAACCAGGTGCTTCTACTAAATTTGTCCACCACAATGAGAAAGTATGTAAAACCATCGTGTGAAACAATCTCAACTGGTCCCCATGTCGACATGAACTACAGCAAATTCAACCTTATCAACAAATGCACTCTTACCAAAGGGTAACCTCTTCTATTTAACCAAATGGCAAATTTCACAATCAACATTGTCTGCCAAAAATACTTCACCGGATTTATTTTTAATAGTCTGTAATCTAGGTAAAGACAAATGTCCAAGTCTGGCATGTCGCAACTCAGAACTTGAACTTTGACTAGTGCTCACTCCAAGAATGTGTGGGTAGTAAGTCTCTCAAAGTGAATTGTCTTCTCCAAGTAAGTATAACCCTCTATCTACGTGGATCAAATCAATCTTTTGTTGAGATATGAAGTCTCGAACACAACAAAAGGTGGATTGAAAAGAAGGGAGATAAGGTTGTTCTTTGTACGTTGGATAATGAAAATAAAATTGTAGCTGAAGGAAGGTACTATCAAGACATTTGTGAGAAATAGTCTACAATACAATTTGACTATCTTATATGTGTCACTATGACTTGATGTCCATAGGGCAGGGTTACAAACATGTTTCTAACTTCTTTACATCTAAGAAACAAGTCAATTGAATATATAATATGGTCACTGGTTCTAGTGTCTAGGTGCCAACACTACCTTCACTAGTTCCCTTTGAAACAAAATAGGAAGTCATACATGTTATTGCTACAACTAAATTGGCCTAAGATAACAGAGGAAGTGATTGATGCTGACGTGAGCCTTGAAGAAAACTCTGAAGCCTATTAAGATCTTATGGTATGAATCATGTGAACACTATTTGATTCTATGAATACATATGAAGGACTTGCTCTATTGTTGTTCCACTCTCCTGTGTTCACATCAACAAATTCACCAAAAACATTTCCTCCGCATTTTTTGTTAAGCTTCCAATAATCTTAGATAACATAGTTATCCTTTTTGCAATAACGACATAAAAGTCCTTCCTCATTATTTTCCTTAGGCCCCTTGTCCTTGGACAATGCCAACTTATTCCTGGGAGCAGCTAGTGCTACAGCAAGAGCAATAACTTCTTTTGATTTGCCTGCATTTGCATTAGCTCCATTAATCTATCTTTCCAATTGGACAATAGAACTATAAACATTGTCTAGATCTGACATATGATCTATCATTAACATCTGTGTCTTAACCTATTGATATTTCTCATTCAGACCTAATAATCACTTTTCCTTGCTCTTGATATTTCATACAGTCTCATAAGTCACAGCAACACAATCACAGTGTGGTATTTGTAAATAGCTTTGGTGTTCATCCCACGGTAGCTTAAGAGAAGTGTAATACTATATGAAAGTTTGATTTCCTTGCTTAGCCAAATCAATCTTCAAGTAGCGAAAAGTTTGAACACTAACTCAGCTAACTAATTAGTTGAGCTAATCACATGACAGTCAACTTCAATATACTTTGTCCGTCACTGACACACTCCGATCCATGGGAAGCCCAAAATGATCCACATGCACTGTCCCCCACACGGGTCCAGCCACAGCAAACAACAATCACTAAGTGAGCTTGCATTTTTTATCATAAGGATGAAAATGAAAGCTCCTTATATTATAATTCTGCTAGGCCGTCACGAAAGGATTGGTTTTGGGCGTTTAGCTGTTTAATGGAGATAATAGATCAGCTTAGCGAGATAGTCAAAAAGGAAGAACATAGCGTGACCCGTTGTCGGGGGACCGGCGCCCGCTGGCTTTGGCGAGCCAGAAAAGTCTAAAAGCTCCGCCGCTTCCTTCTTTGTCCTCTCTCTCTCTCTCTCTCTCTCTCCACAATCTGCTTGGTCGCTATATCACGAAACCCCACTTTAACGACCAACTGTTACAATATGTATACTGGGAAAGGAAGGCTCAAGCCACGAATTTCGTACGTGGGGTCCAAGAGGATTCATTTCGGAGGGGGGAAAAAGCAAATATTGCTACAGAAGCAAAACCAAATCATTTGGGGCTATCAGATTAATTCGCTTTGCTCCGACGTCCCGTCGTTCGGTTTTCTGCCGACAAGTTATAAAGGCAGATGAGCATCAGATTCAAAGCGACAGAGACGTCAAATTACTCGTTAATAATTTGGGGCTGGGGATGATTCTTGTATATCAGTATATGTTGCTGGCTTCTGCTCCTATATCCGAACAGGGGAAGACAGATATGATGTAATCAATGTTGGGACTTATTGAAAGGCTACCAAAGTCATGTATTTCAAATCGGTGAAGGCGACTGATTCACATGTGAGTTAGGAATCCTATGTTGGATTTGGAATGGGGGAATGAAATAATTGTACTTGAGGCGGATGATTTTTTCGATTGTGATTTGGGACAAATTAAGAAAATCGAGGATAATCAACAATCGAAATAAGTGCGATAATGTAAAAGAACACGCGATATTTGTTACCGAGATTTGTGCATGCGTTACTTTTCCGTTCAAGGGAGGCTTTCCCTTGAGACCTATGCTCTGACCACAATGTGATTCTCTTTGGCTGAGAGTCAAACTCTTAACAATTGCGAAGAATATAAAGCTTCTAACCTCTCTACTACCCTAGCTCGAACTCACTTGGATCAAGATTAATAAATCATACTATCAATCAATCTCATAAAGCACTACCTACTTTCTCGCGGTTGACAACCTAGAGACGTTTGTTCTCTCAACATGAAGCTTTCTCTGATTATTTTCTCAACCACACTTTTCTTCTCCTTCTTATAGTCTCGTTCTTCTTCTTTCAAAATCCTTCCATACGTACACGAAGACTCCTTTCCTGAAATATGGAAGCTAAACAAAGCAATTGCATATTTCATACGGAGCAGATCCAATTAGTAACAAAACGTTGCATAACCATCTCACTAACTGGCCATTGGAGAGAGATAACTTCTCCCAATTTGATTTGATTTTGTATGAACTGAATCAATGCTTACTTATACTAATGATCGATAGTTTACTTCAGTCTAATCGGATCGCCCTAATTGACCGAGGTTTTCACAATTTTTATATGCGCAATGTCTTTATTGTATTCTTTTTCTTGCTCTTATATACGAATTTTTCATCACCCATTAATACATCCCCAAAATATGGATTTACTATAAATGTAATTTTCAGTAATAAAAAATGAAAAAGGCGATAAGATGTGATTTTATTTTCCATCCTTATCCTTTTTTCTTTCCTTTAAACATATTTCCACGTTTGGTTTTTCCCCCCTTCATTTCATATTTTCCTCCTCATCTTATCTATAATTTAGAATATCGCGGAATATAAAAAAGAAAAAACTTACCAATTCCTAAATTCATAATAAAAAATACGCATTAAAATTTTCATTCCACTTGTATAACATTCATTTGAAAAAAAAAAACCATTATTAAAATCACATAACTCTGTTTTATGCTCGACATAGAAGAAAACTAAACAATATTATTAAAGACTTATATCTTCCAAGATTGACTAGGGATTGGAGTCAAAAGCATCGGCAGGAGGGGGTTCAGGGGAGGATAATAGATGATCAAGTGCATCCTCTATTCCATCACCTATTGGATAATTCTGAATCAAATTCATCGGTGCCATATTTTGCGATTGTCCAGCAACACCAGATGAAGAAGAAGAAGGAATACATGCACTATTATTTCCATGGCTCCTTGTTTCTGTCCTCCTCTTATCAATCCTCTCCAACAATTCCAAGTAGGAACCTTTGAGACCTGAAATCTCATTCATCTGCACTTCCTCCACACGTCGGTTCCACCAATTGTTCAGCCGCTTGCCCTCCAGCTTTTGGTGCAGCACCATCTCTTCCTTCTTCTTCTTCTCCACCGAATCGAGCAGCTCGCTCAGAGTATGGTTGAGCTCCTCGATCCTGCTGTTGGTAAACCATGGAAAACTATTGTGTATTATTACTGAAACTACATAGAATTTTTTATATAGAGTACAAAGAGTGATTTCTACAATAACTTACATGACTCTAATAAGGAATATAACACGTAACAGTACTCGTAGTATAACACAATAATACTCGTACCGACGACAAATACTCTAATACCTGGCTCGTCTGAAAATTTCCGGATCGTACGGTAGCTGAGGCTCCGGTTGGTGGCCCATGTACCGATTTGCGAGGTCTTCGAACGAAGGATTTCCGAATGTGAAAGGTTTTCCTCCAGGAGAAAAAATCAGGAACCCTACCTCACTGCCCGTCAAGGTGACGAGCTCGCTCGCTTTCATGCAGATACCCCACCTGCGTTTTGAGAAGGTGGGCATCAAACATCCTTCTTTTTCGATCTTTTTCATCTCGATCTTTTGTTTTCCTTTTGTTTTCTTAGCGACAGAGTTATCACTGTTGTTGTTGTTGTTGTTTGTGGCCATTTGTTGAAATATTGAGAATCAAAGGGCGGGGTTGGTTGTATATAGAGAGGAATGATATTTGTATCTTTGCTTGATGTTTTTTTGTAACATATTTATAGCGTAGGAAAAGTGTAGTGAATTGGAAAATGAAAACAATCCTGAGTATGGAAGCAAGTTTTGCAGCACCAATGAAATTATTGTTTTGCCCACCCTAAAGATTTCTTTTATAACATTATTACCAAAAAATATGTGATTTGCTTGCCATAAAATTATCTATCATAGATTACTTGACATGTATACATTTATGCATCCTTATTGTTATAGATTCCTTTACATGTAATAGTTATTATGTATCCAACTGTGCGTGCTTATGTGGCAAATGTTGCACTAATCCGTACTATCGTACATAGTATACATTATATATTGTACTTTTTGTTTCTTAAATAAGATTTAGTTATCGATCATATGGGGATAAACTTTATCATTATTTTTAACTAGATCGACACAAGTCTTATGTTCTCTCTTCGGAAAGATTAAAAAAGGCTTTTTGTTATCGAACACAAAGGACACACAACCTCATATTATTATTCATCCAAGCCTCAAAGACTATGGAAACTTTCTGATAGACCGTTAATTACACATGTTTTCACCCCTGTTCTTACACCGTTTGAGATGTGGTTTCTCGTGTTTTAGACCGATTTCACGCTAGGTTGTGCTTGTTTGTGATATTTCAGGTCCTGGCAAGTGAATGAAGGTTTCAGGTCCTGGCAAGTGAATGAAGGTTTAGACCGATTTCACGCTAGGTTGTGCTTGTTTGTGATATTTCGTGTTCGGGGTCGATTGGGCGAAGATCGGGCGCGAGACAAGTCACAAAAGAGGTCACACGGGCACACCCACAACTCACACGGCCGTGCAAGTGACCACTTTGGCCGTGTGAGATTGTGCGAGAGCAAACACGGCTTGCCCTGATGTTCACACGGCCGTGTGAAGGAGTGGTTTGGCCGTGCGAGTTTCGCCGAGAGCAAACACGGGCAGATGGAAATCTCACACGGCCGTGCGACCCTGGCCGTGTGAGAAGCCTGAAGATCGAACTAATTGGAACGCAGCGTTTTGACTCACACGGGCAACTGGGTAAGCCACACGGCCGTGCCACCCTGGCCGTGTGAGTCGGGATTTTCTGCTTTTAAGTAGATTTTCAGCCAAAGAGAAGGGGATTCGAGTTTTTGAGAGAGAGAACGATTCCTAGAGAGAGAAAGCGACGAACAAGAGTCTCCAAGTGCCCTAGATTGATCTTCAACACCATTGGAGACCAGTTTGAGCTTGGAGAAGTGTCGATCAACGTCCAGAAGCAGGAATCCATCCTTCACAGTATGAATTCCGCGTCTGATTCTGCTTTTGCTTTTTTCTCCATGGAGTAGTTCTCCCATTCATCTGGGTATGGAGAACCCTAGATTTGTATGTTAGGCTTTGATTGTATGAACCCAAGTACTGATTCTATGATTTGATTATATTCGATTGAGGTTTGAATGACTTGAATCCTGATCAAATTCCTGTTGTTTCTGCTTTAACCTAGAATGAGAATATCTGCCTAGGTTGATAGAGCATCCTTGATTGAAGGTAAGGAGTTGGTGACTTTAGTCGAGGAGCCAACTCACTATTCTGTACCGGATTTACTCCGATAGTGGAGGTTTTGTTTGTTAAGGCCTCAATCTGTTTACTCCGGTGGAGGTTAGTCGCACGCTAGAGACTCAGATTGAGAGGGTCTGAAGACCTTTAGTCGAGACTTCAGGCTGTTTAAGAACCTTCCGCAGTATAACTATCATATAACTATCAGGCTGTTATAGTCAATTTTGATGACCCTTCCAAACTTGCTCCCAATGCTTTGAGGATTTCTTCATCAAAATAGGCCATTGGTAGACGGGGAAGCCTAACCCAAACAGCAGTCTTGTTGATTTCATCAAAATCAGGACAAAATTCAATCACCACGGCTCGGAGACGATAGTGATCGTCAACCGTCCACGATCCGCCATGAAGGGCACGCTCGTAATCCAGTTGTGAATCAAAAAGGGTTTTTGGAAGTAGCCATTCCCAATATCCCCAATCTTAAGACCTCCTGTTCTTAGGGATGGCAACGGGTCGGGTCGGGAGCGAATAGTGTATATCCGTTACCCTACTCAAAGTAGTTCGGGTTTTACCCATACCCATACGAACATGAGAAACGGGTAGAAAATCAAGGGAGTTGATAAAGGTCGTCCTAACAATTACTAATGATCGTCTAAAAAACAACAAAGTTACACTTTTAACCTTTTAACATCTTTACCTTTCCTTTAGCAAACAAACACCACCTTCTCTTAGAAAACAAAAAACACTCATTCTCCCACCCTCTCGAATTCATCGTCGACATTTGGAAGCCGAAATCGTCGAGCATACGTCCGAACAATGAGTAACGACTCCGACGAGGTAAAAATCTCGTTTTTATTTCGGTTGAACCATGGACCAACCGAAAATCACATTCGGTTGAGCCATGGATGAACCGAAAATCTGCTTCATTTGTGCCATGGGTGAAACGAAAATTTGTTTCGGTTGGTCCACGGTGGCACCGAACCAGTCCTTCGGTTACGCCATGGTGAAACCGAAAATTGGGTTAGGTTTAGCCATGGTGGAACCGAAAATTCGCTTCTGTTGGTGGCTTTTGGGTTTTTTTAAGTTTATATCAAATATTTCTATTTTATTGTTATGATTTATAGTTTGGTCTATAAGATTGTTTATTGAATTTTAGTTTATATTATTTTTAAAATTTATGAGCCTAATTATTTGTGAATTTGAATGTTTTTGTATACAAAATTAAGATTAGATGTATAATACGCAATAAAAAAAATTCTAGAATGTGATTAATATGATTCTTACATTAAATGTATAGTATGTAAATAATAGAGAATGCTAAATTTTGTCATGTTAAATGTTGGATTTTGCTTAGGAGAATATAGAGAATGCTAAATTATTTGTGATAATTGTTAAATTAAATGTAGTTTGGTCTATAAGATTGTTTATTGAATTTTAGTTTATATTATTTTTAAAATTTATGAGCCTAATTATTTGTGAATTTGAATGTTTTTGTATACAAAATTAAGATTAGATGTATAATACGCAATAAAAAAATTCTAGAATGTGATTAATATGATTCTTACATTAGATGTATAGTATGTAAATAATAGAGAATGCTAAATTTTGTCATGTTAAATGTTGGATTTTGCTTAGGAGAATATAGAGAATGCTAAATTATTTGTGATAATTGTTAAATTAAATGTAGTCGTTAGATTTTCTATTATTGTGGAGTCCTACTTATATCATGAGATCTAACATTGTAGGATATTGATGATTACGGAGGGGATGACAAAGATTACACCTCAGAATTCGTCAATGGAGTAAAATACGATACAGATTTGATTGCATATGCAGCAGCTACTGAGATTGCCAAGGGTTTTGGGTTTTATTTGGTGAAGGCATCAAATAAAAAAAATCCAAGTGAAGATAGTAGGCGACGATACTTGAAGTGCACTCATGGTAGGAAGAAAAATTCGAAGGCTCCTGATTCTGATCCGGCTAAGGAAAGGAGGCCTCTTACTTCTTCTGGAAAGTTGGGGTGTGAATTTCAGATCAAGATTGAGCGGTCAGATGATGGATATTGGTTGATACTAGCAGTGGCTAATAGAAAGAATCCTGGTGCTAATTTGGGTTTTCACAATCATCCGCTGGAGCTATTTCCGAATGGATCAAGTAAGAGGAATGTTTTTGACCGAAGATGATAAGCAATACATCAGACAACTGAGATTAGCCGGTGTCGCCCCAAGGAATATCCACAAGGCAGTGAACGAGAGAAAAGGGGAGCATGGAAAGGTGAACAAAAGATAGATTTCTAACGCATTGTATAAGATAAGAAAAGAAGAGCTTGGTCAGAGGACGGCCTTACAGTACACTTTTCAAGATGCTCGGGAGAAGGGTTACTATGTGCAGTATGTGGATGACTGTAACGTGCTTACACACTTGTTCCTAGCCCACCCTGAGTCAATATTGATGTTGCGAGCTTGGCACCATGTCATTGTGATAGATGCAACATACAAGACCAACAAGTATGAGTTTCCATGGGTTGAGATTGTTGGCATGACACCGGTGGGATTGAACTTTGTCATTGCATCTGCTTTAGTGTATGACGAGACAAAAGAGTCGTACCAGTGGCTTCTCACGCATCTGCAACATTTGCTTGAGACCATGGGGGTAATGTTTCCATCATCGACTCATATACTATGCCTTTGGCATGTAGACAGGAATTTGAGAGCACGGTGTCTAACGGAGGTGAGGAGGACGTCTCATTGTGGGATAGATGCAGCCCAACCGACACTGGATCTGATCATGGCGTCTTGGAAAAGGATTGTATATGCCGGCAATGAGGAAGGCATGAATAGAGCTTTAGACAGTTTCAGGCGTAGTTGGGGAGTACAGTATCCACGTCTTTGGAGGTACTTGTCAGATGAGTGGTTACCAAACAAGCACATGTGGGCAACATGTTATACAAACCAAGTGCGACATTTGGGTAATACAAGCTCAAATCGGGTTGAATCTGCTCATTCATCCTTCAAGAAGTGGCTTCAATCAGCAACTGGTGCAATCGACATGGTTAGTCTCTTAATAAATTTTCATTTATGTCTTCTTTAGAAGTTTTACTTAATCTAGTATCCTAATTTTCTTTCTTTGTTTGTAGGTTTATAAGAAGAACCATGATTACATTGAGGCTCAACATCTTCAAATCCAAAAGCTTCTAGAGGATTATAGATTAAAGAAGATGTTACTAGCTGACGGAAGACCATTTCGGGAGTTGCATACAAACGTCACTCTACAGGCTATGAGGTTGATGCTCATTGAGGTATCAGTGGAAGGAGCAAGTTGTACATGTACGTTTCCTGCTATCTTTGGTCTCCCATGTAGATGTGCAATGCAGTTAGCACGTTATGAAAAGAGGGACATTGCCACATATGAGGTGTTAGCTTTTTGGACCATTATGAACTATCGTGAACCTCCTACTCGGGCAGAGTGGGATGACGATAGTCTTTATCATCGTGATGTCTTCCAAGGTCTAGTACAGGAGGTTCTTGATAGGGGAGATGAGACCATTCGAGGGGCTATTGGCCTACTTCGGAGTCATCTTCATCCGGAAAATGATGCATTGATGAGCCGCATGGGGGGCAGCCCCGACCCGGTCGCCCGAGGACATCCACCACGCGAAACCTTTCTCACTTCGAGCATGTGGAGAGGAGACGGGGGAGGAGAAGTTCGATACCTTCGACTACAACACCGGACAATGACCAGAGGACAGGTAGGTTGTACTTTTTTGGGAAATTTATGTGCAATTGTGTAGAATATGATGTATAACTAACTTATTTTTGTAAATGATATTAGGTGGTATCCCTGATGCACACACCAACTTCGAGTCCACAAATACGAATGGGACGGAGCCGGATACTCATAATGATACAGGTTAGAAGTAGTGTCCCTATTTTAGATGATTAGATGTTGTATACCTCTTGTATTAATTCATTGTGTTGTGTATTTTGGGACAGATGGTGCCCCTTGGAGGGTTATCAGAACTCCCAATACTAGTTGGCGGAGTTACCCGTGGTTGTATTGTTTGGAAACATACGTGCAACCATACATTCGTGGTTGGTTCAACCCAGAACCGGATGGACATTGCGGATTTCGAGCAATATCACAAGCACTTACCGGGTCCCAAAACAATTGGTTGCAGATGAGACGCGAGGTTGTAGAAGAGCTTGAAGCCCGACCTGAGCTTTACAGACCATACTATGATGGAATTTCCGACGGAATAGATAATGGGCTTCGGCGTTGCAGGTGGACTCAAAATCGTGGTTGTGGCGTTACCCACTGGATGGATAATGTGGAGCTTTTCGTCTTTGCCACATTGCATTCATGGGTAATTGCTGTCTATAGTCAAGGCGGTCGTTATACCGTGCTACCTGTGATTGCCCCACCAGGAGTAACAAGACCACGTGGGATCGTATCACTACATTTTACGGGATGTCATTGGGTGCGTCTTGACTTTCGACCTGGTCAAGTGCCATTGCCTTTGATTAATGGGCTTTGGCCTATTTATCATGATCCTAGTGTCCATGGTTGGGACCAATTCTTCTCACAAGAACGCCAATTTTATGATAGTTTAAACCCAGCCGGTTGATGGTTAGATGTAGTTGTAGTTATTGTATTTGATGCAACTCTTGATTTACTATTTTAGAAATGCAAAAGAAACAAAGTCCAATCATCTGAAAATTCCAAAAGTTAGATCATCTCACGGGCAAAGACAAACTAGCAATTCCAAATAAAAATAAACAAACTAGCAATTCCAAATAAAAATAAAGTACAAGGATAACAATCTAGAAATGCCACACTCCACTAAGGAGTCTTTCCGACTAACTGGTCATACAACTCGTGAACCTCACTCATCATATCGTAGTACTCAGATGCATGCTCCACATAGTGATCCTTGTCCCTCA
This sequence comes from Linum trigynum, assembly GCA_964030455.1. NCBI lineage: Eukaryota > Viridiplantae > Streptophyta > Magnoliopsida > Malpighiales > Linaceae > Linum > Linum trigynum. Next base: position 38,088,847 of record OZ034820.1, read on the forward strand.
CCGCCAACACAGGACCAAGCTTCTCCACAATCTGCTTCCTCAACTGTAAATACACAAAATAATGTCATGAATGGAAAAAAAAGCATATTAACAATACATTAAAAATTGAACAATTATGACATAACTAACCTCATCGACTAGCACTGGCCGCTGTAGAGACACTCCACCAGAGTCCGGATTGATGATCCGTGGGTGCGATCGAGTCCGGTACCAGTCCATGTAATCCTCATCGGCCTCAGATGGATACTCGCACAAGTCAGAATCAATCGCTATGTGTAGAAAATGAGACGGCAAGTTGCCCCATAACTGATCCATGCTACCCTCCCAGAAAACGATGTAGGTGCTGCAAGAAGCTGGGCGGTACACATCCTTGGGAACCATCATCGTACGGGGGATCATAACCCTCAGCAACGTCAGCAAAGCGAATGACACCAGTATACAAAGAGCGTAGTACCTCCGTGCCAGCATCTCGCCCGTAAGGAGTCCAAGACACATCCTCCCCTGACATTTCATCCAACATCTGTCGATACCGTACCAAGCGCTGTCTAGCATCATCACCACCTGCAAAGCGGTGACACACCCACGAGGAAGCACGCGGAGCATCTGGAGCCTGGAGAATCTGGCTCGGATGGAAGAGTGGAAATACTCATATATCCACGCCTCAAGCAGAGTCAAACAACCACAAATACTCTTACTCCCCACTCGTGTGGCCATCCCTAGCTGTCTGTAGAGATAGGCGAGTGCAGCAGCTCCCTAGGCGTAACCGGCCACTCGTCGCTGGTCCTTCAGAAATACATTGATCGCAGGACGGAGGCGATCACGACTCTTATCCACAAAAAGTGTGGATCCCAACAACACAAACAAGTAAGTCTGCACCTCCGGGTCCCTAATCTTCATTTCTCTACCACGCACCAACAATCCCTCTGCGTGTATACCACCATTAAGGAACCACTTTGACTTCCACTTACCACCAACAGGACCATCCACCGGGACCCGAACTAGATCATGCATGTCTAACTTAAGAACATCTGGATGCGGATCATCTCTCATCAGCTCCCCCTCAACTGGAATACGGAGAATGTGATGCACGTCGTGGAGAAGAATCGACATCTCTCCAAATGGCATATGGAAAGTGTTCGTGTCCGGCTGCCATCTCTCCACAAATGCCGTTATCAAAGCTGTATCTAAATGCTGCATCATACACCCTGCAAAGTGGGACAATCCTGTGCCCTCAACCACCTTCTGAGAACCCTCTAAACTCCACTCATATCTCCTCAAAGACTCCACACTACCAGATCTATGACAACAATCCAACAACCCACGATCCTGCGCTGGGGAAGTCCACAGTGCAAAGGCAATGTGACCTCCAAAGCTAGGGATCACATCGGGAATCACAGGTCCACCTGAACACATCTGAGACTCCGATGTCAGACGCCACGACATGTCCCCCCTTACTCCCTTCTTCCTCTTCTTACCATCACCGTCTTCCTCACTACTACGTCTCGCAACGTAGCGTCCATCTAGCCCACGCTGTGGAAAGTGCGAAGAAGTTGTAGAAGATGTCCCAACTCGTCTCTTCTTACCGATGCCTACATCAGATTTAGGTGGGGCATCCCCAACCTCATCAACAGCCACATCATCATCATCATCATCATCATCGTCGTCGTCCATAGAAACTGAATCACTCCAATTAGCCTCCCACGGCGTCGCATCCTCAGGAGTAGGGGTGGAGGTAGTACCTCGACTAAGAGATAACTATCCCATAGTAGGGCGACCGTCGGGACGCCCTATTTCCGCCTTCTTCTTCTTCCCCTTAACCTTACGTGGATTTTTTTCTTCATTTTCTTTTCTACCGGTCGCTGTAAGTCTACAAGCACGACCTTCCATTCTTCCTTCCGTTTTTTCTTCCATTCTTTTCTTATTCATGTACTGTTTGCCTATTCCATGTCCAGACATCTTCAAAAAAAAAAAAATTTACAATTAATGATAATCAAATGCATTAACATTTTCTGATATTTTTCTCTAATTTTTTTGTAACTTTTTGATCATTTATTATTAACATTAATTACAACTTTCTTAGTCTTTTTGTCTAATTTTAACTACTTTTTAATGTTCCCATTATTCTAATATTTTTTTAACATTAATTACAAATTTACAGATTATATTTCTAAATTTTGATACTTTTTAAAAATTTCAGATAATTTTTAATAATTTTTATTACATTATTCACAATATTTTTTTCATAATTGAATTCATAAAAATATTCGAATTTAATTTTTATAATAAATTATAAACCGTTCAACTTATTTATAATTAACTACAATTATTTCTAATTATTACATAATTTACAATATTTAATAACAATTTTTATTAATTAATTGCATTAAAATTATTTAAAAATCAACCAACCGAAAATTGACTTCGGTTTGACCATGGCTCAACCGAAAGTTGACCTTGGTTTGACCATGGCTCAACCGAATGTTGACTTCGGTTTGACCATGGCTTAACCGAATGTTGACTGCGGTTTGACCAAAGGCCAACCGAATGTTGACCTCGGTTTGACCGAGGGCCAACCGAACGGCGGCTTCGGTCAGTGATGGGCGAGGCGGACGGACGGACTTACCTTCTTCTCCGGCGAGCACGGACGGCAGGCGACTGGAGGAGGGCTGACGGCGACGGCGAGTGGAGGCGCAGCGGACGACTAGGACTGACGGCGACTTGGGAAGCGGCTGACGGCGACGGGGGAAGGTCGGCGACGGCGTGGCAGCGTGGGCCGGCGGGTCGCCGGCGTGGGGCGTGGGGCGGCGGGTCTCTCTGTTGCTGGGGACGGGAAGTGGAGGAAGGGAAGTGATGGGGACGAAGGTAGAGGAAGGGGAGTGTTTGGGTAGGGTTTGCTTTTTAATTTTAAAAAGGGTAATTAAGTAATTTACATATTAAGTTAGGACGACGATTAGTAATTTTTAGGATGACCTTTAACCCTTCAGAAAATCAAAACCATGCCGATACTCGTTCGGGTTTCGGGTATCCACGGTTATCCATGGACACGAATTTCTCTCTATAATTCCAACCAGTATGTTAACATTCACATGTATTCTCACATTATATAAGAAGAAAAGTATGACAATAATTCACTAGAATGAAGAAGATTAATTAAAACAACACAATTTCGTGAAAATTTTATACTTATATGCTAAATATAAAATATGTTCGAGAAAAATAATGATTACTTATAGATCAAATACATATGCATGAGTGTAATCGGGTGGGTTCGGATTGGATAGTGAGAAAACCATACCTGCCCATTACCCGCAATATTCGGGTTCGGGTTTTACCTGTACCCACAAAAAATTCTTCGAGTTTGGGTTTTACCCTATCCAATTATGTCAGATTCGGGCGGATATCCACGATTGCAAATATTTTTGCCATCCCTACTTGTTCTCGCCCACATGCCACATCTTATGAACTCTTCTATGGATAAAGGCACAAGGGAAATTCTTACCAAGAACACGAAAGGTAATCGCCCTTTTCCATCGATTACGAATTCTTGCGTTAGTACTCTTCTTCACTCTGATTGTAGGGCAGAAGGGATCATCTTACCCTTCCTTTGTGTCTGACTCATCGGACATAAGGCCGTCGCCTTTCGGGATCTCCTCCTCTGGTTCATTCCCAAGAAATGAGTCTTTGTACGAAACTTTGGGTCTTTGATTAGCCTGCATCTTCGGGTCACTCAGATGTGTTTCCGTTGACCAGAACCCGCCATCTTTTATGCTCCGATGCAGTCGTTCCCGGGGTCTTCATAGCGGAGACTTCCTCTCTAGCTCTGGCTGTAACAATCGCCACATCCATATCGCCACTACCAGTGAATCCGCCACTCGTTGTAGCTCGATATTTCTTGCTCGGCTACACTGGAGAAGACGCCAGCGACTTGTCTGGTGGCTTCAAACAATGGTTTGCTGCCTCCTCTGACGGTTTCATCCCAACGGTCATACCACTCACGAGGAGGGAGGCAAGAGCAATCCTCTCTCTACCTTTACCTTCTCTCTCCACTTCGTTTATGATTTCATTTATGAAAACAAAATTTGTGAGAAGGTTGATCTTACAAAAGCTTATGGCCGCATCGGTTGGGCCTAGCAGCCAGGCTCCTAAATATGTATGAAGAATAGGCCCAATCATTTTTCTTATCCTGAGACTGTTACAGCGAATCATGCAATCGGATAAGATATCCACTCCGCGCCTTCTTCCACTCCTTTCAAAAACCATAGACACCGACCACCAAAGCCGCCGGCCAGTCCTCCGATCACAATCTCATTCCCCTACTTCGTAAAATGTCAACTTACTCTAAGGCCCATATCTGCCAGTGCCTGACACGCCTGTCAACTGTTCGACGAAATTCCCCAGTCACAATCTCCGGAGCCCGGCGGAAGAACGGCCAGCAGTTCGTCCAAGGTGTCCTTGCCCTCGCCCAGGGACTTACCAAACTCGGCCTTCGCAGCGGCCACGTCGTCGCCATAGCCGCCTTCAACAGGTATTCTCGTTCTCCGCCTCTCAATCCTCTCACTTTCATCTCCGCGAATGTATGTGGTCTGGATATTCATCTTCGCTCTTTGGAATCAACAGTGATGAGTATCTGGAGTGGTTGCTGGCGGTTGCGTTTGTGGGAGGAATAGTTGCTCCGTTGAATTACCGATGGGTGAGTTTGAGTTCATTGCAAATACCAATTTTGGCTGCCTCTAGAGCTTGATTTCGTTCCTAATCGAAAACAGAATCATATTGCCGCAGAGCTTCCAAGAGATCAAATCGGCAATTCTGGCCGTCAAGCCTGTGATGTTGGTGAGCGACGAAAGCTGTAGCCGCTGGTACTCCGATCTCGACTACGATAGCGAGTTCCCTTTCCTGAGGTGGCGAGTTTTCATCGGTTCCAATTCCCTTGATTCTATGAAATTGCCAAACAGTATGCTTCATTCTGTTTATCCGTAGTCAAAAGAACAGAATTCTCGCTACAATTTTCAGCTTCTTGACCTCATAATCTGCTCTCAGGTCTGGCCACTGAAACAATTAGGAGCCAGACTATGGGAGATCTGGATTTGAATTTTACTTGGGCTCCTGATGGTGCTGCTATAGTGTGTTTCACTTCAGGTATGGGCTCAATGGTTGTCATTGCCACCAACTATGATGCTTGCTTATCGCCAGAAAATGGCAATGGGTAGCTGAGATGTTTTCGTGGTGTTGTGTTTAGGCACCACGGGCAAGCCAAAGGGTGCTGTCATTAGCCATTCTGCATTGATTGTACAGTCATTAGCTAAAGTAGCCATCGTTGGTTACAGTGAGGAAGATGTATGCCACTCCTCTCGAGTTCTTATCGCTTTCTTTGGACGTGTGTGAATGACTCTAACGGTGTGGACGATCATCAACCTGAGGTGTTTCATGTGCAGGTTTACTTGCATCTTGCTCCACTTTGCCACATTGGGGGCTTATCGTCAGCCTTGACCATGTTGATGGTTGGAGCTTGTCATGTCTTGATACCCAAATTCGAAGCTACAGCAGCTGTGGATGCCATTGAGAAACACTCGGTGACTTCTTTCATCACTGTCCCCACGATCATGGTTGACTTGATTTCCTCAATCACGTAAGAATAAAGATGCAGAGGTTCACTTCTTTTTGCAAGTCATTGTTTCTGTTTGATCTTATACTTCCAAAATCTTCTATTCCAGAATGAAGGAAAACTGGAGAGGCAAGCACTCCGTTAAGAAGATCCTAAATGGAGGCGGGAGTCTTCCACCTGAACTCATAGGACTAGTTGCCAATTTCTTCCCACAAGCAAGGCTTCTTTCAGCATATGGTATTGGCCTGCTTCAATGTTCTCCACGACATTTCCTTTGGCTTCCCCTCTACTATGTGAAAATTCAGTAACTTTTAACACTTTCCTTCTTCTTTTTCCATGTAGGAATGACAGAGACCTCTTCTTCATTAACTTTCATGGCTCTACACGATCCAACAGTGGCCGAAATCTCTCGCCAGTCTCAGGGACCAGAAGGTGTCTGTGTTGGCATGCCAGCCCCACATGTCGAATTAAAAGTGAATCGAGATGGAAGAATATTAACCAGAGGCCCTCATGTTATGCTGGGATACTGGGATCAATACACTGCTCCCCAGAGATTGGAACCCACCGTTGCAATTTGGCTCGACACTGGTGACGCTGGTTCTCTCGATGACAGTGGTAATCTCTGGCTCGTTGGGCGTATCAATGACCGAATCAAGACAGGTGGTGAAAACGTTCACCCAGCAGAGGTAAAAAAAATACAAACAACAAAATCATTTTTATCTCCATCTGAGCACTAACTAGAACACTGGTAGCTGGTGATACAGATAGAAGCAGTCCTGTTACAGCATCCAGGAGTTATTGGTGCTGTGGTCGTGGGGATTCCAGACGCTCGTTTAGCCGAGCTGGTGGTTGGTTGCATTCAATTGAGAGAAAGCTGGGAATGGTCGGATAGTGGTTGTTGTGTTGCAGAGGATGAGAGCAGGCAAGTGTTATGCAGTGAGACTCTGACGAAGTATTGCAGAGCAAAGAATTTAACAGGGTAACTTCTCCTCTGAAATTCACCGTCCATGGAAGTGGAAAGTCAGTGTATTGGTCTTCTTTCAGTTCTTTGTTCTGACATTTAACGTAAGGGTTTCATTTTTGTTGTTTGGTGGGATGGAAGGTTTAAAGCACCGAGAATGTTCGTCCGGTGGAAGGAGGAATTCCCACGTACGTCGACGGGGAAGATAAGAAGAGATCAAGTGAGAAGAGAAGTTATGTCTCGGCGGTTGCTATCCATCTCCAGCAACCTTTGAGATGAAAGAATGAATTGAGTTGCTTCATGTCGCTGGTTTGCCCTGCTTGTTAACAATGTAGGTTGAGATTGAGCCCATTAATTTCTTTCATTTAAATTTTAAAACCAACCTTCTGCTCAGGTGGCTGTACTTGTTAGCAATAGTGAGTTTACTTCCAGTTTCTGGATTTGTCAAATTGAGACCTGGTGCCCAATTATACAAATTTTCAATAACTTTGGGCTCATTAACAAGTTAGTTAGGTCACCACTAAGCATGGGACACGTGACCTCCTGGATGTTGCAAAGTTGATGATGAAACGATAACGTCTACATAATTGTCTTGTCACCAAGCAAAAAAAAAAAAATTGTCTTGTCGACTACACACAACGTCGAATGGTATATGAAATAAATAGCTTAGAAGCCTCGTCAAAGATCTCTAATCTTCTTAAAATAAGGTGCTTAAGTTGATTTACGGGGCTAAGATCAAGTGACTAAGGGGAGGGTCCTTAGTCACATGACTAAGTGAATCTCAGCTCTTCCACCTCATTAAAATCTAATGGGTCAGATTAATTCAATTTAATGAAGGGCATTATAGCAATTGCATGCTTTATTAATTTTCAATTATTAATTAAAAAACCTAAAATGCTCGCGTGTTTTTTCTGGCTGGGTTTCCGCGTGCGGGCATCATCGGCGGCCTGTGATTTTCGTTCCTCCTAGGTTCCCGGCGTCCTAGTCAGCACCGACGGCCAGGGATGGGGATGCGCCGCCGACCAGGAATTTTGTTCCTGCGGGATATGGGATTTATATCTCCCCATTTGTTTGTGGCTCCACACGGGGAGAGAGAGATATTTTCTGGTCGGAAAATTTTTTCCCGACGACCATCGTCGATGGAGAAGAATTTTCCGGCGACAGTGCTTTGTGATGTTTGTTGACATATTTTGTAATGTTTGTACGCTTTGTTATTTTGTAATGTTTGTAAACTTTGTTATTTTTGTCAACCATGTTTGTAATATTTTTTATGTCTAAAAAACAACCTGGTTGACTTTTGGATGAAACTTCTCTATATAGGGATGAAGCCTCCAAAGTCGACCTGGGTGTTTTTTCAGTTTGTATGAATTGTCGGTCTAGTTTGTCATTTTTGTCCACCGTGTTCGTACTGTTTTGTATGTCTAAAAAACACCCGGGTTGACTTTGGGAAAGAGCCCCTCTATATAGGGATGGAGCCTCCAAAGTCAACCCGGTTGTTTTTTCTTTTTGTATGGTTTGTATTGTTTGTCGGTCTAGTTTGTATTGTTTGTACAGTTCATACGTTTGTAATGTTTGTGAATCTGTTTGTATGTTTTGTCGCTCTAGTTTGTACTGTTCGTATGTTTGTATGGTTTGTACTGATTGTAAATCCGGTTTGTATACTTAATAATTTTCCATAATACCTCAACTACCCCCGTCATGAATTAAATAACACTTCACACTTTTTAACCATTGGATTGAAGTGTCCAAATCTAATGGCTAGGAGAGGCTTAGTCAAGTGACTAAGGACCCTTTAGTCATGGGATCCGCTCTCCTGATTTACGTCCCAATCATGACTCATGATATTCCACAGGGATGCATCAATTTTTGGTATCAGCAAGTTGATCACCGTAATCAGCCTCGAGAATTTTATATTTCATAAATCATAACTCATAAGAAAGATTGCGAGTGCTTTATAAGAAGGGCTTAAAAAAAATCATTTACCCGAGCACAGGCCCAAGTCCATTTTTAGTGGTTGCTAGTCTAATTTTCCATTGAATTCCTAGCTTGCTATTAGTTTGGGGCCTCCGCTCATTACCAGTAATTGCTACCCCCATAAGGCCTCAGCCCATTGCTTATTGGTTTGTTAAATTTGGGCCTCGACCCATTAGAAAGTAGTTTGTTCTTTGTACACAACCAAAAAAAAAACGAAATTCTTGCCAAGCCATGTTTAATTTCTAAAACAGTGCCTCCGGAATTTCACGGTGGCGGGCCTTCCCCCACGTAAACGGCAGCAGGCAAGGCACGCCCCGCCGCCGGTCCGTCCATTAACTCCCACCAGATCACAAGTCCATTAATTGACTTATGCAACGAATCCAACCAACATGCATCGATCATGCATGGCGTAATAAGCAAGCTCTAATTGAGACACTTTTTGTGTGTACGCAATAATAATGACACCCATCAACTGTATAATTAATTTCACTATGAATAGCATTCCAATCATATAATCATCACCCATCAATCATGATTCAAACCTACAGTTGCATAGAGGACTTTAATTAAACAAACCAATTAAATAAAAAGTGTTTTGTTGGCAAAGTTTTCGCCAAGAAACCTGTAGAATTCAATGTTCAATAATTTGTGTGCCAAATAAATGTGTATTCACTTAAAATAGAAAACAAATTAGCAACAACAATAGTAATGCGATTGGCTAATAAGTAATAAAAGGATTTTCAATAGGCAACGTAGGGAGTACAACTAATAAACGCATTAATAAAAAGAAGACACAATAAGCCATCTCCAGATCACCAACACAAGTTCAAGTTGTAACATTCAAATTCGAATCCGCAAATAGATACTATCTAATATATGTCCTCCATATTCTACTTTCCAGCTAGACCCCTCATCCTCCACAAATTCTAGCCTAACCTTTTATTTCTCATAAACAGATTCTGATGATGATCAAATCAAACTCTCCTCCCAACTCCCAAGGCTAACATTGATAGTAATAACGGCAAATTCCTATTGTTACATTCACACTTATAATTAAAGACATATATATGTCAGCCTACTACAAACATTATAATGTTGTTCAGAATTCACAAACCCCTATCAACTTAATAAACAATAGCAATTTGACCTACATTCATTTTTGAAAGAATAAAGAAGAAGAAAACACACACTCCAAGCCAATATACAGTCCATCTCGACTAATAATTCAATCAATCTCAACCTTTCATATCAACAAAGAGAACAAAGAGTGCAGTAAGCACAACACAAACCTACAACATACCGAGGTTTATGCCTATTGAGTAATAAGTTAATCACCACTAATCTATTGAAGTCTATAAACCCTACAAAAAAAACATAGTTCATAACCAACTCTTCAAAGAAGTTCCATTCATTTGCCTTTTCCTCACAACCGAATGGAAACATACACTCAACAGTGACAATCTTCCCCCACCGGACCAGCCATGCATGATCCCAGAAACCAAACGATTTCTTCAAGCAAACTATACCTTAGGTGATTGCTCATACCAAGTTCTATCCTCAAACAACTTCCTACCTTCACGGGACACAATCCACATACCCTATTCATCCAGCACTGAATAGATTCCGCTAGACAAAAATGAAAATTCTAGGGGAACTCACATGCATCCAAATATTACACATCATGTGGAAGCATAAACTAACAATTGATGGCCAGTAGTGTACCAACTCCACTGGTGAAAATATAACAAGAAAAACTAACACCAGGAAAACATTATATAAAGGAACCAAAACCAAATATCTAAAAAGGAAGGACAATGAAAGCAGACCAAAAGGGCAAAAGAGCTATAGGATGTGCCAATAGTCATCAACACCCCACATTTCCAATTCAGTATGTGGATTCACTTTTACTATTTACTTGGCCGATACATCATCCATGCATAGGCAAATCCCAAATCAGAGCATATGTAGCCTCAAGCACAAGTACCCTTGACGAGGCTAGCCACCATATGTCCAATTTCGGATTCAAAACTGGCCTAATATCCACACCCTATGAGAATCATATAAGCCATTCATGACTGTTCGACACATGAATGGCAACAATTACAGACCGTAAACCATGTAATCAGAAACACTATTGTCCAAACATAGAAGGTGATTAATCAGTACTAACATCAAAAGCTGAACTGAAGGACGATAGTCGTGTAGCTATGCACTTACCCAAAGCTTCTTCCCGCCCAAACAAACTCTTCAGTTCCAGTTCCATGCCTCCAATTCCTTACCCAGAGAGAAACTCACAAAAGCATCCACACAAGCATACTGAACCTGGGCATCAGAGAGGCGATAAGCATTCCAATCACTGGTACCAACCCAATTCGGCTTATGAACCCCAGAATAGCCCAAAACCCCCTCTGCCAAAGCCTCCATGGACGAAGTCGTGCTCAGTCCCCTGGATGCAGCAGCGATGGAACGCAGATCAAGAAGCTTAGCCACTTGAAGCTGGTGCCGAGAGCTCTGCAGCAGCCGCGCGTCGTTCTGGTTCCAAACCCCGACGAAAGTGATGGTAGGGTCGGCAAGAACGCGCTCGAGAATGCGCGGTGCGAAGTCGGCGTGGAGCAGCTGGAAGATCAGGCATCGGGTGCCGATGCAGAGCTGGAGAGTGGCTGCGGTGTTTGCGTACGGAGGGCGCCACTGAACGCCGAGCCCGACCACGAGCTTGTAGCGACGGGGGCGGTGGAACCGGAGCAAGCCATAGAGCCACTCGCGAGCCACGGCGGGAGTGGAAGTGACGGTAGTGATGATCCTGTGGCCGAAGAAGTCGACCGTGAAGTTGCGCTTGTGGCTGAACTCTTCGCCGGCCGAGATGGAGATGTAGCGGTCGTTCATGGCTAGGGTTTTTCCGCTTCACTGCAGAAGAGACAAATATGGAAGGAATGAAAAATGGTTGAAAAATGGCAAGACCGGCAGTAGCTTTGCCCGGAAGGAACTTATTGGAGGTTCCGTTGCACTAGGCGACAAAAGAAAAAAAAAAGCCACGCTGTGGGAAAAACCTAAAGAAACGACATCGTTTAGCGGAAGAGGAAAATTTCCCAATTGAAAATTGCTTTTCGTCTCCTAGTCAACTCCCAAACAACACCTTTTCGGCATCCAGAAAGAAAGGCCGTACAGAAAAATCGATCGACTCATTCAGACAAACCATCGAACACGTAGTGTGCATTAACGCAGATGAACTTAAATCTTCGAAATCTTTTGCTCCCGATCAAGAAACAAATCACGAATTCTCAATGCAAAGCGCAAACAGTCTGGTTTCAAAAGCAGTAAGAGTATCAAAAACTGAAAGGAGAGATCACCAGACCTCCAATTGCAAACGAAGTAATCTAGGTTTAGCGGAATGGCAGGAATCCAAAGAAGATGAGGCTGGAAATCGGATCTGACCGTGAGTATGAGATCTCTCGAGTTGCGCCGAGGATGAGGCAGGCAGCCGAAGTTGTAGTAGAAGAAGCGACGGTTGAGGTACGTAGACGGTTGTTTCTACTTGCGGATGGCGGAGGAGTTGGAGGTGACGGCAACAGAGTTCGGCGAGGAGCCGAAGAAACCGACGATTAACTGAACAGACGAATCTTCGGACAGCGGGAAGAAAAAGGTGGAGACGTCGGCTATTGTGATTTCAGTGCGGGAGAGAGAGAGAGAGTGAAGAAGAAGAAGTTGTTGAGGAAGGAGATCAAGAAATCAAAGAAGCGTCGTCAGAGGCAGACTGCAACGGCAGAGAGTGAGAGCGCCCATGCGAGAGAGAGAGAGAGAGAGAGAGAGAGAGAGAGAGAGAGAGAGTGAGTGAGTGAGAGAGAGAGAGTGAGGGAGACCATTGGCTGTAGTGTGGATTTCGCGTTGCTCCTCCTGGAAATTTTTAGAAATACAGCGTTTCCCGCTGGACTAGAGGGCAGTTTTAGTGTAGTGGCGGGCGCACTTGAGGTTTTATGGACACGAGGGGAATCGACGGCCAATGTTCGATGGGAGGTGTTAGAGGAAAAGTAGTTCAGATGATTGAATTTAAGGCCATGATTCACATTAGAAATAGTAATTCAACTAAACACTTTTTAAATTTACATTTTTATAATTCATGTCTCATGATAGTACTCTGTATATTATGAAAAGGTCAAATACTGATACAACTTTTAAAATAAAATAAAAAAAATCTTGTTTATCAACCACCCTACTCATTCTCTTCTCCTAAAAAAATGGCAAAGATCAAATAAGCCCCCATCTAAGGAGCTAATATAGAAATGGATAAAGAACTAGTTCACATGGTGCAACTTAGACTTTTAACTCATCTTTTATTATACCATTAAAGCATTCAATCTAACCATGGGTCCATGGCACTGGCACTGAGTATTGCTGGGTTGTGTGTGCATTATTTTTGAAGGATTCATCCTTTCTCCTCTTTTAGTGATGTAATTGCTTACCCAAATATATCGAGATTATAGATCACTCATGTAAGATCTAAACTGATGAAAATTATACAGCAAGACAAAAAAAAGGAGAAGAAAGCTGAGCAACTAAATCTCGATATGCGGCACAATCCGGACATTCATATTGGAAGGATCCAATTAATTTTCCATTATTTGAACTATTAGATCACGTTTAAAATATATATAGGCTTTTATTCACTCACAATCATTCTCAAAGTGATCCGAAAGAATTAACCTAAATCCAAGTAACATTTTGAGGTAAATGACAATTGAATCTAAAGGATCTACTGCAGGATAATTCTCTTGTTAGTTGTTAGTACTATATTACTATTAACATCTAAATGTGCAAATGTCGTGGTAGGAGCCGGGTCCGTTAAATTCACTATTAAGTACAAAGTCAGGTCACAAGTTGGTTAAGAATCAAAGTTTAGTGACCATTCACGCAATTGACCCATCTGCATATAGTTCCAAAATATTCATCCGCCACCCTGCCACCGAAAGGGCAGGGGAAGAAGACGAGTAGGCAGTGGCACAACACGTAAATAAACTGCTTTCAGAGGTCTGATTCACGTACGTTTCTACTCCCGCTCACCAGAACCCGACTTTTGTTGGTTCCCTGTAATTTCAATTTGTTTGCCAGTGAGCGCTCCCTCACGCTTCTTATCAACCCAAAACCCTAACCCTTAACTTCACCCACCAGACCCGAACCCGAAAAGGCGAGACAGAGAGGGATAACCCTTTTCGCTGGAAGCAGCCCCTTTTGAGGAAATTCAACGGTCATCTTGGGATTCCCCCATCCCTCCTCCTTTTGACTTCCATTGACCACCGCCACCTTGGCTGTTTGCCGGAGCAGCCACTGGCGGTTGCGGTTCGGTTGCCTTCTTCCTATTGCTCTGCTGCTGAGGTTGTAAGTTCCCCCCTTTCTGCTACTTCCTTTTCCAGTTTGTGTTCTTCTGCTTTGGGTGTAATTGAGCTTAAGCATATCGGTGAATATAAGGCTATTTGGTGGATGAGGAACTGGAAAGTTAAGGAAAGAAAAGAAATGAACTTCTGAGTTTTGCCTGGTTTGTGGGTGCCTCGAAATTTTTTGTGATGATTTGAGTTAGGAGCTGATTCATATTTGGGTTTGGATCGTGGAGCAGTTGGGACTCCAAACTGTCTTTCTCAGTTCGCTTGGAATTGAGGTTTGGAATCTTAGGAACATTTTTGTAGGAGTATCCGGCGAATTAAGAGCTTTTTGTTTGCTGTGTTAGTCCTACCGTCTCTCTTAGTAAAGGGTTATCTATGTCTCTGGTTTTTAATTCGTTTGTTTGGTTTTTGTTATTGTTTTGGCAAATTTGGCATTCCAGCGGGGAAATCTTGTAAGAAGTGCAAAACAGCTTCTTTCATGAGTGGCTCAACGTGGTGATTCACCATATCTTGCAGTCGTTGGACCTCTGGTGATATATTATTGCTCTTTGTTAACTAAGGATGGGGAGCCAAGAGATCTTAGATAGTTCAGAAGTTATGGATGTTGGTGTTGGCAGATGTAATGGTGGGTTGTTGCAGCATTTTAGTAATAAGGTTGAGGAGAATGACAACTTTGATTTTGACATACTCAACGAACTGGATGTCTACTCGGAGGCCATTATTAATGACCGCTTGACCGTTTCTCGGGTGGTCAATGACTCGATAATCATGGGCATTGTATCTGCAGTGCAACAGGAAGCTTCTGATGAAATTGCAAAGAGAGATTTGGAGTTGGCTAGACTGAAAGAAACTTTCCCCCCTCGTCGATTGAGGATAGATGACAGTGAAGGTTCTGGTGACTCAGCAATGTTTGAGGAGCTGAAAACTGACCTTTATCCCTCTACTTCAGATGCATCTGCAGAGTTTGATTATTCACAGGAGTGTTTGGAGAAGCTTACATTAGATGCTAAAGAGCAGTTTAAGAAGCTCAAGATAGAAATTGACAAAGTTAAAGGTTCATGTTCTATGAGAAGGATATCTTCAGCTTCCGAGTCATTGGGATTAAGTGGTATCTTATCTGAAAAGGTGCCTGATAAGTGGGACAATGTGGACAAGAGTCTTCATGATTTCAAAATTGCAGTGAATTCTATCTGTAAACGGGCAATAGATACAGCTAACCAGTCAAAGTCGGTGCTTTTCCAGTGGCAACAGGAAAGAGACTTTCAGCAAGAAATTGAAGGAATGGTGATGAAGAATTGTGTTTGCGGTCTCCAAGAAGAGTTTGAACTCAGATTGTGGAATAAAAGTGCAGAGAGTTTTAGCTACAATGCTGCAAACTTGCCTGAAGGAAAAATTAAAGAGATCTCTACTCTGCGTCAGGAATTGGATGCCATTTCTAGATTGTTGACAGTGCCAGAAAATGGCCAACTTGTTTCTCATGGATCGTTGGAGCATCGGAAGGTTTCATGCAATCATATTTCGTCAACAAATTCACTTTGGGAGGCAAATGGCAAGCAAGCAGAATCAATCATTCTTACGCCTGAAAATTTTGATCATTCACAATTAAAGCACTTGTCAAGGGATGATTTAGCGAACTATTATAAGACTGAGATGATCAAAATGAGGAGACAGCATGAGTCAAAAGTGCAAGAGATGACAGAAGAATTATTTAGTCTGAAAAGGGAGTATTTGAGGGAAAGGTCATCTTCCTCGCCTTTGAAGAAGGACAAGGAGTTTGAAGAACTGAGAAGAAGAATTTCTGGCGTTACTTCGTTATTGGATGGATTAATTATGGAAAATGACAAACTACCTCCACATGGCGATGTTGGAGAGTCTCTTGAATGTTTGAAGCATAGGTTGGAATCTCTTTCTCTGGAAAATCGCCAACTGAGAGGCTCGCTAGCAGATAAGAAAAAGGAAACCAAGTTCCTTTCATCTCAAGTTAGTGCTGCGGCTAAAAGATTATCAGAAGCCTCATTGATGGAGGCAAATTTGCGCAGGTTCATTAACAATCTTAGGTGGGCTGCAGAAGATGCACGTTTTGAAGCTTCACTCAGTGACGACCTATATAAGTTCCTTATCAAGGAGATGATTGGCCAGAATGAATCTTCTTTTGAACAACTAGAGTTGGAGATTGATATTAGAAAGGGGATCTATGATATGATTTGCAATGAAGCAGCTGAAAACTATCACTCAATCTCCAAGTGTCAAGCTGAGGATTCAGATTTGGAGGCCATTATCGTGCAAGGATTGAGTGAAATAATCTATAGAGAAGCCTTTCAGGAAGCTGAGATGGAGCTCTATGAATTAAACCATAAATATGTCAATGAAAGTGAAGTTCGAGCAGCCCTTGAAATGAAAGCGTTGGAAATCGAGGAACGTTTGAGGTTGAATGTTGCCGAGAAAGAAATCTTACAGAAACAGATAGTTGCACTAGAAACAAGTAACGAGGAGAAGGAGAAGCTATTGCAAGAGATGGTAGATGCACTTAAAACAGAGAGTCAGAGATATGCGGTAGTGTCGGATGAAGTTGAAAAGTTGAAGGCGCATGCTAGTGAGCAGCAATTATTACTTTCTCAAAGCAGGTCAGAAGCAGAAGTCATCAGAGGTAATCTTGGTGAAGCATTTGAGAAAATAAAAATGTATAATAAAGAATCTTGCGAGCTTAGACAGAGTCTCGAACTACTTGGAAAAGAGAAGCAACATGCTTTATCAGAGTTTGAGGCCAAAGAAAGGGAATTGGCAAATCAAATGGGCTCAGCAGTTGTTCTCATACATGGTTTGTCCGCAACTGTTAGTGCCTTCCAGTGTAGAACAGAAGAGATTATTTCCAAGAATAGGTTCAGGTAAACCCTTTAGTCTGCAATCTGCATTTAGTTTTCCTTGGTGTGTTTTACCCTCAAGAACAATATTTGTTTGTCCAAAGCATCGTCTCTTGTGATTTTCACACCACAAGCTTGTAGTACTTGGCCAAACTGGAAATATAACTGTGGCTTTAGATGCTCTTGGTTCCTACATGATTCAGCTGTCTCATTGAACCTTCGTTTGGTTGGAAACTTCACAATTATATCCTTAAGCAAGCCTTTTTCCTGAATGTCCACTCATTTTCCATTGACCTTTCATTCTGCTATCATAGTTTATTACTGTTACCTAGATCGTGCTCTGATGTGAGTAGCTGTGTCAGAGTTTCGTTGAATTATATTGATGCAAAATCATGATGCATGCTTGTGTAGGTTGGAAAATATGAGTTCCCAAATAAGTGCTCTTAGGCGTAAGGCTAAGAGACTTGAGCAAATGGGGTTTCTGTACAAGGAGGCACTGAAGAGGAAAAGTTCTGACCTAGGAAAGGCTGAAGCTGAGGTAAAGCCATATGTTAATCTTCGTATCAGCTTAGGTTCAACTTGTGGTAATGTAGTCATTTTCAATTGAGCATTGCATTCAGTGTGATTCCGATTGGTGATTTAGTTAATATTATCGCTCTAAAATGATTCATTTGATTCCTTGAGCAGTACAGCAGAAACCATACGGTCAAACAAACACAAACAATTCCGTTTCGGTCTATTTATCTGGTGGATTTTCTCTGATGATTTCAGGTTGATCTTTTGGGCGATGAGGTGGACACTCTTCTAGGCCTTCTTGAAAAGATCTACATAGCATTAGATCATTATTCTCCTATACTGAAACACTATCCCGGAGTAAGCAACTGCCCCCCTCTTCTCTCAGTGTCGATTACCTTGAAGTCCGATTTGGTTGTCTAACTCATTCATTTCTAAACATGGAATCTTCTTTTCATTTGGTTTCAGATAATAGAAATCCTGAAGCTGGTTCGAAGAGAACTGAGTGGGGAACACACGAAACACTCGTGATGCGGCCTGTTCGGAGTTGAAGAACGGTACCTGGACCAAGCCTTTCGTTCGGAAACCATGGGTGTACTGCAGGGGTTTTGCGAGAGTTGATGATGGATCTCTCCTAGTTTCTGAAACCAAAAGTTGGGTTGGTTGGTTGTCTGTTGGTGCTGTTATGAGTGGCTGCGGCTAGGTTTTTGGTTGTGTATATTTTGGTAGCTCACAGCGAAAGGGATATATGTAGTTATTAAGTTAGTTCATGACAGACGGTTTCTGTTGGATTAGTTCTTTGCACACTTCCAAATTGTAGGTGTTAGCCTCAGCCTGTACAGCTTTTCCTTCTCAAATCCAGAAGAGAATTTCACACCTGCCGGTGCATTGTTTACACTTTGACGGTCTTACGCAACTCGAACTGAATCAAACCAATGAATTATGTTCTCTGAATTTAACAAAAAGAACTTGCTCCTCGACGTTTCAGAACTCTGATGAAGAACTGGGCTGTACGGTGTATGCTTAAAACACGATAGTTTATGTTCGACTATCTGCAGATGGACTCATAACACCATTGCAAGTCCGCAAGAGGGTCTATCACCAATTCACCATTGCCAGCACCATGAAAAGGAAGTCGAGAAGCTCAAGCCATTACCAGCCGTCAAGGAAAGCAGCAGCAGCCCATCCCAACGATGATGGCAGATAGCAGTG
The DNA here is from genome assembly GCA_964030455.1 of Linum trigynum. Lineage (NCBI taxonomy): Eukaryota > Viridiplantae > Streptophyta > Magnoliopsida > Malpighiales > Linaceae > Linum > Linum trigynum. The sequence goes on from OZ034820.1 coordinate 38,107,342, forward strand.
AGAACAAAAACCGCTTCTCACTGCGTGAGATCAGAGCAATGTGTGAATTATGCAGACATGTTATACAATCTTGAGCAAGGCAATCGGATCATAACACTTCAGCCAAAGGTTTCTTTGGCTTCACAATTTCTTTGATGTCAGTGTTGAGTCATTGAGACTATTACCCCATTGGAGTATCACAAACTGTCTCAATTGCGCTGAACCCCCCCAACCACACACAAACCCCAAGAGTCTAATCTATCTTTCTTCCAGTGATTCTGTGCAAATTTTGGACGACGGTATATCTTTACAGTCAAATTTCACAACAATGATGGCCTCTGTCCTCCCGATCAGCTATCGTTCGCCATTGAATCTTTAGTGATGAAGTTAATAGCCAGTAGAGCTGCTCCAACTGCAGGTTCCACCTGGAAGAATATTACATAATAGCATCTTGTTTACATTAAGCGGACAACCTTGTAAGAACTGCATATCCAATGACTTATGCTATTCTCAATGGTTTCACTGGACTAGCTAGTGAAAGTAATGAATGTTAAGAAAGCAAATTAAGTCGATGTGCAATTTTTCGGAACTCAAATTGAAGAAGACTAACCTTCGGCCTAACTGCATAAGCACCACTGAAGTTCTCCTTAACATATTTCATAACTTCATTTCCTATATCCCATCCCTTGTTAGCTTCAAGGACTCCACCAACCATTACCACAGGGAAAGAGCCTTTTCCATCTGCAATTGTAGAAAGGGGTTTAATGCATATTGAAGCAGGGGATTTTGTACTGTCTTTTACCATATACAGAACATATGCATCACTTAGACTTTTAGAGTAAGCTTTTGTGGAGTAATTGAAAGACTCTATTATTGGAAGGACATGATAGATATACAGAATATCAAATACCTTCACCACACAAATTAAGCCGTTCAACAACCGCCTTCACACTTAATGCCAATTCCTGTACCGCATTGACAAGAATCTTATCCGCAACTTCATCTGAATCTTCTGCACAAGCTACCACTTCAGGAACAAGAGCTGCGATGCGTGCCCAAGATGAATCTGCATAAGTCCACCTAAATATATTCCAGAGGGAAGATAGGCTTGAATTAGTTCGCCTAATCCAAATATCGTTCAGCTTCTTTAGCAAGAAACCCTATGAAAGCTCTCTAATATCCCCCTTTGGTCAATCGTTGAATTGAGTAAAAACGTATATTCTTTCCAAGGATTACACAACAGACCGTAAAGAGGCTACCAGCAGCAGAACCTACTAGAAACGAAATGCTTGAGTCATAAGAAAATAAACCAATGAAATTGAGCTCAGGAAACTTTACTTGCAAAAGGAATAAACATGATATAGCCTTTTGTTTGAATCAATCTATAAAGTGAAACAAGAAATTGCGGGAATGCCTATTTCAGAACAGAAACCCCCTATCTTCATGGGGCTCCAAAATTTTACATCATATCTTGAGAGTGAGTAGAAAGTAATACCCTATGATTTCATCAGGAGTAGAAAGGCCAAGTGTCTTCAGCATCTTATTTGTAAGTTTCGTTGGTGGGCCACGTCCGTCATGAGCCCTTATCACTGCTGTTAATGCACGTGCTGCAATTCCATAGCCACTGCAAAATGTCACGTATCATTGGTTGTTTCACAGTAAGGCAACTCCACCTTAGCAATGTCGTAGTTAGGTTCTTGTAAGTTGTGACAAGCAAATATGATGTACAAGACATATACAACAGTCAGGGAGTCCTGAAATGAGGGTAGCACAGCATATCCAAAAGCAAAATTTGCAATCGCAATTCACAAGATTTCCTAACTATTAGGAGTCAGATAAGCAAGCTCATCATAATTCACCAGAATCAATTTAACTCTGTTTTGTTTCAGAATTGTGAAGATACCATCATATATTCTGCAGAATTTCGTGATACTATAGAAAATCAGCTCTGGAAAGAAAAACTGATTCCCAGAGCACAACATGAAGGAAGACAAGTTGGTGTGGCATCCTACTAAAGTTAACTTCTTCTGAATTAATAAATCAATCAGATGACAAAGACCACATACCTCCCCCAGTCACCTAAGACAGGCCCTGCACCTGAAGACCGAGCTTCTTTACCATCATCAGCAATACCATAAGAGATGCAGCCTGTACCAGCAATTAACACACACCCATGGAGCCTTCCCATGGTCCCACTAGCCAAAGCAGCGATAGCATCATTACGCACGTACAACTTCACATTGATAGGAAACATATCCCTGGGAAATGGAAGCAACTTATTCAGCACAAGATGTCCAGGAATAGCGTAACAAACTGGAGCAATGCCAACAAAGAGACACCAGCTTATTACTGTTCACAAACCATTGCAAAATTGCAACACATGCAAGCTTTCTAGGAATGCAATACAAACTGCACCTCATGACCGAGAAAGCTGTTTCAAGATCAATGACGAACATAGAATAAAAAATAGAGAACAAAATGGTTTCACAATTGCATATCATTTGAGCAAAAACAGAATGGGAACTTATCATTGCCAGAAAGCACACCTTAGCCAATTCAGTACCCTCTCTTGATCAGACGGATGATTCACACCAGACACACCTAAGCACACAGCTCGCACTGCAGACCGATTGGAGCCTGATTTCTCGAGGGCTTCCGCCATGACGCGTTCTAATGTTTCCCTCGCAGCAGTTTCTGGTGAATATCACAATTTCACAATCAGTTAACAGATTATCTGATAATTCCAGCATTCCACTCGGACTAAATACATCAGTCAGCTATCCAGAACCAAGAAACAAGATCCATACAACTAAGCAGCAAGTTATCCAGTCAAGAACCACTCGACCTTCAGTAACCGAAAACCTAAAGGAACTGGTAGAGCTTCTAATTCCACATTCAAGAAACCAATTCGATCTTGTATCCGAAAAACTACTCAGTGATTCAAGAGCTAAGAAAGGAACAACGGGGCGAATTAGCGATCAACGACGCACCTCCGACGCTGTTGTGGTTGGAGCAGCCGGCAGCGGCGCGTCCGAGAACGGGAGCGGGATCAGGTAGCTCGTCACCGAAGTCGAGGAACGGCATACAGACGCAGACCGTTGAGGTAGTGCCGCCGTCAACTCCGAGAACGACGCCGCTCGATCGGCTTCCGCCGTTTTGGTGAGGAGGAGAGTGAGCTCTGGGTACTGTTTCCGCTCCTACTTCTTCTCCCGCGCGACGAGGATTATGTAAAGCCGCCGGCGTCTCTCCGTCTCCAATGTGATCGTCCATGATATTGCTCTGTGTTCTGCTCAGTCGGAGACCAGAAATTGAGAGGAGCAGTTGGTAATAATCGGTTTTTGTTCGGGGAAATGGTGAGCTAACGATGAGATCAGAGAAGTCACGGTTGAAACGTCTATCCTTCGCTCCGCTGCCCTGCCAACTCTATCCGCTTTTTCTTGCCGCCCTTGCTTGTTTTCCTCTTACATCTGACTCGGATGTTGACTTTGTTGCTAATTTTTATTAATTCTTTCCATATTAACATACATTATACCGAAATTAAAATCAGCAAAATTCACATACATGTCAAAAAGTTCTATATTAACTTGTCACGACTATATCAACCTCCTAGTACTTCTCCATATTTGACTTTTATCGAACTTCTTTATGAACCACAACTTAAGTTCTTTTTTCATTCGGATAAAAAATTAAGCTTTGTGCTTAACATTGAAATTTGTTTAAAATTTTGGATGAGTGTACACTTGGTTCACAAAGGCATGAACGAAGTCTTAGAAGGACTCTCAAGAGTTTACAATCAATGTATGCTATGTAAGCATGTGCTCTTTAGACTCTCCACAATGTAGGTGAGTTTAGAGGAGAAAGTGGGAAAATAACCCACAATGTGAGTGGGAAAAGTGGAAGAGATGGAGAAAGGGGGAAAATTGGGTGGCAATACCCCACCCACTAGAAAACAAATGGTGGATGCAAGGGAAGGAGGAGGGGCCCACTGCCGGGCCTGCATATAATTTATTTTATTATTTTTTTCTAATTTATTTGTTTTAATGGTTTTCTTTTAATATGAGGTATTTTGATTGGTTTTATCAGCAACAGACAAAATTAATGACGTTATATTTAATTAGTGATGAAAAAAATTATGTCCAAATTAAAAAAAATTATATCAAAATGTTCGTATTAATTAATTATCACTAACTACGTAAAAATAACGATCATTATATAAAAATAAAGTGAGGAAATCAACTGTAGATTGATATTAACAACAAAGTGTTAAACCAATTACCCACTTTTCCCACCCTCCACATTGTGACCAAAACATCTTTTTTCCCCATTTTTCCTATTTTCCCACTTTTCCCTCCCACTCACATTGTGGATTGTCTTATATTACTAACACTCTGCGAAAGAAAGAAAGAAAGAAAATAGAGGGAAAGGAAAGTTTGAAGGAGAGGAAGGAGAGGAAGGAAGATTTGGAAAAGAAAGAAAGAAAATAGAGGGAAAGGAAAGTTTGAAGGAGAGGAAGGAGAGGAAGGAAGATTTGGAAGAGAGGGAAAAAGTTGTTTTATGAAGAAAAGTAAAGAGAAAAGTGGGAGGGAAAAAATGTATTTGAAAGTGTGATAGATGTGTTATTATATTGGTTATTTAATAGTAAATTAATTTAATTATGTGAAAATGATATTTTTATTAGTTATGAATTGTGAATCATACTTATTCTTTCTTGATAATTTGGTTCATTATTAAAAAAAATTTCTCGATTTAAAATCTCGTTCGTTTTAACTCGATTTAAAATTTTCTAATAAAAATTATATTACCTCTAATGCACAAGATGACATCCATCTATAAAAATTTCAAACTCTTACGCCGTTTTTAAAAGGAACGTAATACACTTTTTTTTACAGGTAACACACTTACATTTCGCATAACATTTTAATGTATAGTGCAAAACAACGTTATACATGAGGCAAATTACCTATTTGGTATAATCCAAATGTCAATCCAGTCCATTGGTATGATCCAACCGTATGGTATGATATTTAATAATAAAATAAAATGACATTTCATAATTATCTTTGCCTATAATTATCCATCATCATTGTACACTATGGTATATTCACCATACTCACTTTCATATTCTATTATATAATTTAATGTATTAGCAATATCACCATGGTATGGACTAGTAATAAATGTCCCAATTGTTTTTGTTCTAAAGTATACCAAAGTGGATGTCATTTTGAATAACAAAATTAATGTGTAAAAAAAAATAAGACTTAGAAACGAATGATATGTGGCTTGATAAAATTAATTGAGAAATATGTTCATGCATAACAAATTCTCATTTATTAAAAACAAGTTACCAATTTTTTCTTGTATAAACTAACGTGGAATTAGAAATTTGGAATAGAGAGAAATAAGCACGGTTATGAAAACCAGGCCGGATCGGCCGATCAAACCGGTAAAAACCGAACTCGGACACAAGTCCGACCCCAACAGTCAAAAAACGGGCGGGCTGCTAAAATTTAACTTTCGCCTGCCATTTTGCTATCTGTTAATTAATTAATAATGAAAAGTAAGAAGAAAAATAAATGTGACCCTACCCCTACTCCCCTACAGCCCACTACTTCTAGCATTTGACTTTTTAAATATTCTTACTCTATATTTTCAATTCTTTTTGAAGCCAAGTACCAATGATCGGTTTTTAATGCCGATTAATCAACGATCATCCGATAAACCTTGAACCTCTCATTAATTCGGATCGATGTCCGGTTCGGTTTTGACAACACTGGAAATAAGGGACAAGAGAGAGAGGAAGAGGAGAGAGGAAAGATATACGTAAAAAAGAATGAAGAAAAGCGAGCAAAGTATGTTTCCCTCCAATTCGAAGGTGTGGGTGCCACAGTATCTTTTCTTTCCTATTTTCTTTCCTTCGGTACTGTTTGAAACAAAAACAAAAAAACGGAGGATTATTTCTTGGAACCCCAACTTTTCCTATCAGTTTTTCATTCCCTAATGGAAATAAATACAGTGCTTGATAGAAAAAATATATATTTCATTCATTCTAGATACGTCACACTTCCAATGTTTATATGAGAGTGCTATGTATATACAAAAACTACTCCAAAAGAAAGCTACAATCACTTAGGATAACATATAACATACATAGCATACCTAGCAACTAATGCTAAAACATTACAGATAATTGAACATGGAACATTTAACCTATAAAATACTAATAGATAAAGACAGTGGGTTTTTTAGAGCAAGGGTAATGCTAATCGATATTTAGAACAATTAGGTACGCTTCTTCCACACCATTCACGACCCTCTGGTTCATCATCCTCGGTAGAGGCCCATGGCCCGTACCCTGCTTCCCTATCTTCTTCATCAGACAACATTTTAGAGATCACGTTCCATGGCTAAGCTTTGACGATTTTCCTATTTATCACGTCGCCCAAGCGTTCGAAGTAGCCGCACCCAGGTCCGAATAGCTTTGGATGAGCAGCCTGCACGTACAAATTTAGCTGGTATGTTAATTACAAAAATAAACAAAATGTAAGAGCATCGTGGGGAAATCTAGTACCTCGTAATAATTCCAGTAGCACCCAAAGTAAAGTGGGCAACCGTCAGTGGTGTCTGGCAACTTACACCTGCTGGCTCGCAGGCCACAAAAACATATGAGGTCGTGATCGTCGTCGTAGCTGAAAGTGTCGCACTCTCGGCCAAGAAGTGGAATCAAGGCGGCGCTGGGAAAGTAAGTAATGGGGTACATTGTGAGGGAAGGATGATCCCGTTTTGTGAAGGAAAGCTTTTGTGGATAAAAGTGTAAGCGTTTGCGGAAACAACTCAACCCATTTAAAGTGTCCCGGTGAAGGAAAATTCATGTAATGTATTATGAACATATTATATTAATATTTGAGAGGTTAAAATTATATATTCACCTGTTGCACTAATTAGTAATCTCTGTAGCATTGAGTCATTAATTCGTGAAATGAAAGCATTGGTACTGCCAACCAATTGCGATTGAGCCCGCCTTGCCGTCACAGGGTCGTTTGGATGAGGAATTGAAACAGATCAATTTGACACAATTGTCTCGTTTTGAGACAACTGTACCAAATTGCCTCGTTTGCCAGCAAAAAATTTGGATGGATCAATCTGCCTGAGGTATTTTGACTTGATCCGTTTTGAGTCAATTTCAATTACCCCCGGTGGGGGCAGGTAATTCGAATTGACTCGTTTTAATTATCTCGTTTATAAAACGAGACAACTGATCAAATTGACTCATTTCTAAATTGATCCATCCAAACGACAGCAACAAAGTTATCCTCATATATCAAATCCACATGGGCGTATCCATCCTGCAAAACAATACACACCCTTTGAGATGATAGAGGAAACAAGGAGGTAGGAAGTCTCAAGGAACATAATATTTAGTTCGACCAACGAGGAGATATGCCTTTCCTTCACTAGAGTATAAGTAGCCTCTCCGTCGATAAGACATTACAGAACCCGTTTTTTCATATTCGGCCATCATCACATTTATGACCCTTACAACGTGAATATTATATCCCCCAGTCACAATATAATACATGGTTCTCATAATTAGATTGCAACTACCCTGGTTCTATTTAAACTGAGGTCGTAATTTTCCACAACATACTTAAAAACGCTGCGATAAATAAAAGCGATATTTTATGAAAACAGCACAATGGGTCGTTGGCGAGTAAACATTATATTAAAAAACATTTAATATTATATTCGACAACGCAAATTTTGAAAAAATAAGGCGCATATGCAGTTAATATAAAAATGAATCATGACGAATATGATATTAGGAAAGAATTAATACTATATCAAAACTACATGTAATAAATACTACTTAATATTCGAAATCTAATACTTGCCCCAAGTCAAATACGATATTAAGCATATAATAAGCCAACATTATAGAAATCAACAATAGCAAACTTAAAACTTATATATTGTTCATTTTCAAAATAAAACTCCCACTAGAGTAGAAAGTACTTAAACACGGATAAGTATCCCCATAACTGTCTGGGACATTGCAAAATGAGATATTCAAGCCAACAAAACAAAATATCCAGGCTTAACAGCAAAAAACTAGTGAAACATCATTACGAACTTCTACTCAGATCTCGCCTTCTTCCTGCTCGAAGTTGATGAACTAGCATCTTCCTTGGACTTTTCACCGCCAGCCAACACATGAATGTCGCTTCGTCCTCCTTCCACACATTTTAGCAGCGACGCCGCTATGAGGCTTCCTTGACGCTCCGCAAAGTCTTGACTCTTTGACATAATCTTCAAATCATTGTCGAACTCGCCCTTCCACACACATGAAAATGAACGAAAACACACCACAGTCCATAATGTCGAAGACCCTGGGAGCTTCTACATCCACCAAGAAATCCCATTCATGCATGGGTCGATATCCCACACCATTCTTCCAAAGAAACTCACTTGCATACTCGAAGATCCTCCTACCCACTGGCATTAACTCGAAGAGCAAGTCGTCCTCTTCATGCAGTATACTTTCAAGGAGATAGGTTTGACATTTCCTTATGTCTGCAGCGTACACATACGAGATGCCCGATCCTTGCTCATATACAGGGAACATAAACTGAACACCCCACGATAAAATTACAAATCTTGAAAATTGAATTTCACATTAGTTTATATAAATACAATTAGTCCACATAGCTGCTTACCAGCGTACAGTCTTTGAAAGAGGCATCGGGGGTAGAGGAAACATCTCCAAATCGTGTTGGACTTCCCAAATAGCAGCAGGGATAGTTTTCCCATCCGGAACGTGACGAGTAGCGCGGTCAGCCAACTCCTTGTCCTGACACATTAAAAACACTAATATCAGTGGAGACAACCAACCGTGAATAAAACCCTTAACAAAAAAAACATAAATTACATATTTTTAAACACATGGTTCACCCACACCGAGGGGAATCGGAAAGCAGAACTTTGTCAGTTTGCCTTCTATCTTGACAGTTTCCGCGTTGATGAGGTGTCTGTAGGTATCAAGCACCTCCTTATCCTTTGAACATGTTCACTGATTTGAGAAGGATCCATACTCAGTGGGTGGGTAGGTTGTTGATGAAAGGATCGGACGAGTTAGGGTCAAGGAGGGGTTGGGAGGAGCGATTTTTTATTTATCAAAACAAGCGCGACTCTTATGGACAAGACGAGTGCTTTAATCTTTGTTAGTTGGGTTCTTATAGGAAGTTAGTAAGAGTAAGAGAATTGGCCTTTCAATTACCCACCAATTAAGTTGATGAAAAATGGCTTCGCGCCCAAAGCGTTAAACGGAGAACAGTGCGATCCTTCATCCGTTCGATTCCTCATTTTTAAATTCAGTACTTATTCGTTGTAGTTTCATATTACAGGGAAACCAGATCCTTGAATAATCCAATCAATCTGGATGTAGAAGTCCAAATAAATTACGGACGTGGCAATCGATTACAATACTAGTCTATCGTCGGCCCAAATTTGACGAATGGGCCCATAACGTTGAGTCGATTATTACAGTGTGTATTCAATGTGTTGGGCCTTTATTAATGGGCCCATGTTACATGCCAGTGAAACGTAGGGAGGGGTATCACAAATGTAGGGAGGGTTACCTACCAATCTTTCAATCTTATATTCAACATACAGTGGTTCTAACATTACAAAGTTCCCACATCAATTGATGAAAAAATTGTCTATCCAGGCTGAACTACCAGTTCCTTTCTCACTTTATTTACCCAACAAGATTTGTTTATTCTCTGTGCTCGAATTCGGCGGCGATATTTCATGTACCCACTTCATGAACTCACATGTTAAGTTGAACTCATTTGTTCTTAGCTGAATTAGAGGGCCACAATATTTGATAAGTAGACATATAAAAGATGTGTCAATAATCACATTATCAAGACAATATGATAAATGATTTTTACCATTTCACCAGCCCAGTAACAGCTAAAGTATTCCTTAGATTTATCTTCCATGCTGATCATTCTGGTAGCCTTCAACCACATGGGCAAAACATCGACAACTCATCCAGCGCTCCGCTTGTACCGTCTTGAGCCATCCTATTTCCTCTATCGCATTGATGAGATTTTGTAACTGATGCTAGGAAAACGTTATGGTACGTATCATTTATAATGTATGTATAGACTCAACTCGGCCCACTCAACTCGTGACTTTGCTGGCATAATATTCCTGACGTAATATTCGCTGGCAGGAGAACGAATATTTTCAGTACATGTTGCCTTGTTTGGTCAAATTTTCATGATGCACGAAATGTACTTGTTAAAAGGATTTTGATATTTTATTGGTCCTTGCCATTAACAATCCTTTTGAATATTTGTATTGTTTTTATATTTTACTGGTATAGTCTTCGATAATAGAATGCTACTATATAGGCTGGAGGAATATGGTGTACACACGCAACTGAGTATCATATTACCTGTTCTCATATTTAATATTTATGATTTGAGAAAATTAATAAATCACTGGAAAAACATCATTACTGGACTGTAAACAGTACTGGATACAAAACCCTCTTTATTTGTCATTACAAATGTTGTTTACCATTACTGGACTAATAACATTCGGCAATGATACATTGATTTATAATTACCTATGCCCCACTCCAATCTATATTGAATCCTTCTTCTGTGTTGTCCTCCTCATACTCGGACTCGGTCAAGTTGTAGTCAGGGTACCCTAACACCCTCCTTCCATCGTTATCGTCATTGGCATTATTTTCCAAATATACATCTAGAGGCATGCTATCCAGATGCTCACCTAGAAATGAGTATGAACACTTCTGTAGATACCATGGCGACGTACGCATAAATCAATGTGTATTCGGATAACTTGGTTACAAATAACGCAATGACAACCGAGTTACTTACCACTTGGACATCCTCCACGGGGCAGCTATACTTTAAACGGTCGCCACCAGACTCGACTTGTAACTCAATTAGTGCTAAGAGACCGCAGTAGCAGTAAACCTCGCATGGCGAAGACCCCTCCATCTTACCACCTGAAGTAGCATCGGACGGGGGTGGTGGAGTGGTTGTTGATGAATCCATTGGCAAGACAAGTTTCGTTGGGTGGTGTGTGAGAAAGTGAGGATGGCGTTTACCATGCATGACGGTAGTCATATAAATAGATGCACAGGCCCACAAAAAAAAATATTGGACCTCAAACAGGACCACTTTGCGGACTGTTTGTCTTTTGGGCCCAAGGGAGATTCGAGAGATTCATAGTGAATATCATATTTTGGTCTCATAGAGTATGACATTTTAACTGTCCAAGTATTGTATTAGCAGATGTAAAATTTAATAGTCGTTATGGATAGTAAAAATTTAAATGCTTAAATTACTCATGTCAATGCGTAATAGTTTCTATGGTCATACAAGAATCGGGTAAACAAATTCGACCAGCTTTGGATTACTCAAAAAACCAATACAGTCCTTCTCGTAGGTAATATTATACTCACTCGTGCTTACGTTCACGGGTTTTGCTGAAAAGTGAAAAGGCGCTTAAAATCTTCGCGGGTCAAATAATTCATTAAGGCGGCCAATACAATCCTGTTTGAATTTTGAATTTTTAGGTACGATGACCTCATTTGACAATAGAACGGTTGGGTTGGGAGAGAAAACCAACCAAATATTCACAAACCCTATGCCGCCACCGGGTTAGATCACCAGACGTCAGAAACAACCAATCTTTTGTCGTACAAGCCCGAACGAAAGTGTTTGTGGTAGGCGTACCCGGCGGCGACGACTGGGAAGAGTTTCATACAATCCTCACAAGTTCCTCCTCATGTTCATACTGCAAAGTTAGGGTTTCGCTACTAGGTACTTCTTGGCCGGACGCAAGGGGAAATTAGATGGACGGGGGCGAGAAGTTTCAGTTCCAGTGTAGAACGCTGGGTTTGCGGAAAATCATCAAGAGGTTCATCGAGAAAGGGGAGGAGCTGCTTGATTGCAGGAGAGAAGTGGAGAGGATGGGTTTCGGAGGTTTACTGGAGGTTGTAATGACATCGGTTTCCTCTTATACAGTGAGGGGCCTAGTTGAATGCTACAATCCAGAGTCTGAGAAGCTGGAGGTAGGTGACGGAATGTAGATTAGCTTTGCACCATCCGACATCAGCAGGGTATATGGATTACCTATGGGAGGATGGTCGGTGGTTAGGAGTAAGTGTTCCGGCGTTATGCTCAACATTCTAGGGGAAGAGATTGGAGTCAATGCCAACCGTGGAGGGACTATTGATTGCAAAGTCCAGCCAAAGGCGTTAATGTGTTGTAGAGTGCCTCGCAGATTTGGTAAACTATTCGCCCTGTACGTTGTAGCGACACTACTTGGTCCTACGAGTAACTACAATATCAACATCAGGAGCTTTGCCGAATGTCTAGCCGGGGATAATGGTAATGTAAGAAGGTGCAACTGGGCAGGTTTTGTGTGTGACCAATTGAAACAAGAGATGTTAAAATTTTGGCACGGCAAGACGAAGAACTTTCCCTCCAGTGACTATCATTTCTTGTTGGTACGTGTTATCAATTTAACTTCGGGAATCAGAATTGTCATCCATACCCACAATCTTATAATCGATTACATTGCACTACGATGCAGGTGCACACGTTGGACACATTAAGTAGACGTGAGTTGAATTTGTTCACCTCTCCCACCTGTGGACTATGGGACGACGAAAGGGTGCATAAATCGCTTTTGTTCATCATCGAGTCAGGTGGGATCCCGACTGTCATGGCAGCAGAAGTGGGCAATGTGGACGGATCAACCATGGACGTAGCAGTAGATAACGAGTGGGAGGGGGTGTGCTGTTTGTGCAGAGGTAGGTTTTGACAAAAATTGCTAAAAAAAACAAGTGGAACGGTGGACTAAACGCCATATCTAGGGCTGGCTATTTGGTCCGGGTTTTTTGGTTTTACCCAAAACCGGACCGTATAACCCGGACCGAGACCGGACCAGGACCGGATAGTAAACAATCCAATCCAATCTTTGGGCTTAGATTTGAGGTAAAAAACCGTTCGGGACCGGATCGAAAACTGGATGAAGACCGGATAAGAGAGCTCAACACCCAAAACTTAAGGGTAATTTGCATAAACGTTCACAAACCTTTGCACTTAGTACAAAACTTAACCAACTCCTCACCCTCTCGGGCCTTAGGCCACTCAAATCCCCACAAGCTCAATATAAAATCAAGACCGAATTGGGACCGGACCAGGTCAAAACTGGACCGGATCAAGACCGGATTGTATCCAATCCAATCTTTGGTCATTATATTTTCAAAAAGACCGGACTGGACCGGATCAATTTGGGCCAATTTAACCGGACCGTATAGCCACCCCTAGCCATATCTACTTGTCCTCACAAATGGATGGCGAGGTGATTAGAGCAGGGGTTATTAAAACGACTGCAACCTTGATAGATGGAGCCTTGGGGTGGTGTCAGGTCCGATATGACTACACCGACAGTGGTGGGTCCGATATGACCACATCCACGAGATGTTTGGTCCGTATTCCCGGGAGAGTAATTAGCATGGGATTAGCCAGGCGCCTATAAGTAAAACATGATAAGACGCATATGCATAAGCCAAGGTGCTTGAGTCTTTTTCCCATTGGGGTATGAGAATGGCTGAGGTCCGATCCTAGTGTTTTGGCTTGATTGCTAGATGTATGGTAGGGGTATGCTTTGTTATGAACTCACGATGCAATGATTGTCTCACTCAGCCATGAGCTGACCCTCTTTTATCCTCTTTCTTTGCTTATGCCATGTTTAAGCAGATCATCATCATCAGCAGCAGTAGATAGGTGTATAGGTGGGAGCTGAGCAAGAGTTGAAGGCAAGATGAGGTATGGTCTTCAACTATTTTGTGCTTGGACGACTACTTGGGATTTTTGCCAGTGATCCACACCTTTTTGTAAAAATGTTTTGAGAACATTTTCATGTGCATACTACCTTCTGATGTAGTGTGAGATATCCACAGGTGTGGAAAGTTGATTATAATGTGTATATGTGTGTGGTGGTGTACGTAGTGACGATTATGACTTGTATAAGTATGGTATGTAGTTGCAGAGTACGAAAGTGTGACTATGGCTACGAAAGCCAATGTACATGGTTGTGAGTATATATGTATGTCTACGAATGCAGGGATTTAGATAAACTATTTTGCAGGTCTAGTTGCAAGAACTGTTAGCCCATCACGCGAGTAATTCATGTCGAAATTTTATTTGTTGATTTTTGGTAATTAATGTAACGCCAGTTTTAAATTCCGCTGCAATTGTGTGAACAATATGATCAGGCAAAACGTACAGGGTAGGGTGTTACAATCGGGATCAAGGAAGAATTCGTCACCATCCAACTCACCATCGAAACCGAACTGGAAAAAACTTTAACCATTATCACCATGAATGCTTCGTGATAAAGGGAAAAGTCGAAAAGGAAAATAACCCACCAGATCATCTACATCAACTTCGTCGTCTATTGGAGGAGGAAAGTTAAGATCCAATCCTGGAGATCCCATTCTCTTCACCAGCGAAAAAAAAATCGATGTTAGGGTTACTCTGTAAAAAACCCCTAATCTGGACACAGATATGATTAAACTTTATAAATTAGGTTCACAGTTCAATACTATAGAAACATAATACCAGATTAATTGCTGGGTGGGAACGAAAATGAAAGAAGGAGAGCCAAATTTTCTCTTCAATGGGAGGGAGTCGCTGGGCGGGACTTTATAAAGTAATAAAATTATTTGGGGGAACACGCGTTGGAACACAATCTTCGGCTTCGCTAAAAAATCTTCACTTTCCTTTTCAGCTTCCTCGTTCAAAACAACTACTTTCGTCATAATTTGGGACCCAAAGTCCACTAACTAAACCTTTCAACGGATCTAGGACGTCCTTTGCGTGTGCCTGGGATCTGGGCCGTTGGCTAATCCGTTCTCCAAAACCAAATGGTGGACGATATCGGAATTCCAGCAAATAGGCAATAGAGATTACTTGGTTTTATCCCAGCATATTGTGTGGACATTGGTTATTTATTGATTGGTCATTTCTCGATGAGTTACACGTTGGATACTTAGATGCTTTGATTTACCATATGGAGAGATCAGAGATGCCTACAGCATGCCACCTGCCATTGCCCTATTTTTGTGACTTCAACCCAATGTCAAGGTCATCCAAGTTCTTTGTTGCATATTATGAGTTGGTACAAAATTTACTTTGCTTCTTTATTAATGGGATCGTGATCCACGGGTAATGAAGAAATTTAACAACAAATTAAACTTGTACCATATGGAGAGATCAGAGATGCCTACAGCATGCCACCTGCCATTGCCCTATTTTTGTGACTTCAACCCAATGTCAAGGTCATCCAAGTTCTTTGTTGCATATTATGAGTTGGTACAAAATTTACTTTGCTTCTTTATTAATGGGATCGTGATCCACGGGTAATGAAGAAATTTAACAACAAATTAAACTTGTATCATACATTTAAGGTATATATTTAGTTGTATTATAAAAAAAAATTATATGAAAAGGTATAGTACAAAATGAATTTGTACAGTAACATTAGATGTACAACTTCAATTTGTACTATAAAAGGTTTTCTTTTGGAAATGAAAACAATGGTGCTTATAAGCATAGCTCCTCTTCTAAATTTTGCGATTTAGATACGCAAATAAACATTAATTTAAAAAATCATATAAACGTGTTTACTTTGTTTGAAAGTCGATGTCATATTTGCAAACAAATTATTGAAATTCAACGCATTCGATTTTTCCCCCCCGTAATTAACGCATTCAAATTTGAAATGTATGACAGAAGCGAAAAAAGACACTTGGAAACCCACTTTACAGAGTAAAGCATTGAGATTGTATGTATAGCTATAACTGTATTCGGATATTTTACAAAACTAAAAATCACAACTTATCCAAAAAAATCTAAAAAATAAAATCATATGAGTTCCCGATGCAACCCTCGAGCCAATTATCTAATATATATATATATATATATATGTTTTTGGAACTCTTAGGAGATATCTTAAGAGCTCTACAAATATGGCTAACTATGAATATGGTTACAAGTAATGGAAATGATAAAACTTACAGAGACAAGACAATCTTCACATGTGTTACTATATAAGGCTCTATGATACAACCTTCATATTTATAAACAAGTCGCGTATAACATGGAATTAGTAACTATGATGTATTTTCGTTTGATTGAGCTGGTACCTCTCCACTACAACCCAATTGTGATGGGTGTTGTGAAACTGGTGCAGGTTGATAGTGCCTTGACGTTGGGAACGGGTGCAAGTGTCTTGGATGGTAAACTATACATTGACGTGTTTGCTTACCCTAGCGTGGTGATGTCTGAAAAATCCTATAGCATATGTTGACTTGACAACGAGGAGAAGTAGGGCCATGACCTTCCAATTTGTGTTGGCTGATCGAGACACCCAAAGATAAATGTACAACCTCAATGGTCATATAACCTACCACCACCTCTAACCTGCCCCGCCCCGCCCCGTTGTCATCACTATCTAATACCGCCTCCTTGATATGGTATGTGATGACTCGGTATTTGCACATGTTTTCCCCTTTGTTTCTTGATTGTTTGAGCTTGAATTATCGTGTCTTTGGCCTATTTTAAGCTAGGTTGTGTTCCTTTGTCACATTTCAGGTCCTAGCACATAAAGTGAAGCATAGGCGCAAGTTTCAAGTCAATCAGAGATCAATTGACGATTCGGGAGAAGAAACTCGGGTATGACCTGAAGAAGAATGGATTTCTACCTCACTTTATGTACAAAGAATCATGCAAGCTTGTCATGAATAGAAAGAGGACGAGACTACGAGCGTCTGGGATCAAACGGCGACTGATTCGGAGTCCGGACGAGGGAGAAACGAAGCATTAAACAGAGGTTGAGCAAGCCACACGGGCACAACCCACACGGCCGTGTGACCTGGCCATGTGGCCGTGTGGAAATCACCGAGCCTTCACACGGGCAGTGGGGAAAGCCACACGGCCGTGTGGCCTGGCCGTGTGAGTCGGGAATTGCTGTTTAAAACCCGATTTTCAGCAAAAGGAAAGGGAGAGAGCTGGGTTTTGGATCCCAAACACCCAAGGGACAAACCCTAGAGAGAGAGAGAGCGACTTGGGAACGTTCTTGGAGCTATTTTGGAGGATTTCTTCGCCATTGAAGCTCGGGAATCAAGCTTGGAGATGGAGATTGAAGATCTAGATCAGATTTCTGCAGTCTCTCTCTTCTCTATGGAGTAACTTCCTTTCACTTAGGTTTTGAGGAACCCTAGTTCCATGAGTTAGAATCTTTCTTGTATGAAGTTTTGGATGCTATATTGTTTGATTATAATCGAATGATGCATGTTTATTGAGTCAATTGAAGTCTGATCAACTTTTCCTGATTCCTGCTGCAATCTGAGAGAGATAGAATCTGATTAGGTTGCTAGAGTCTCATCATTTGGTATTAGGAGATTGGCTATACGAGAGTTAGCCAATTTACTGCTTTGTACTGGAATCCAATTCCAGTAGTGGAGTTCTGTGCTTATTGCTTCAGCTTTCTATCCCGGTGAAGACTAGTCGTCTGCCGGATAGTTAGACTGAGAGGGCTTGGTCATCTTAAGAGATTCCAAGCTACTGTCGGATCTTCCGCAGTTTAATCAACAGTAAATCAACCAAAAGGAATTACAACTTGGACCTAATTGAGGAGCTAGGGGGAATCATACCTAAGTGAGTTCCCAAACTGTAATTAGTAGTTTTACTTAGTTTAGTTAGTAGAGTAGTTTAGTTAATCAATCCTTAATCTAGTTTGCTAGATAATGAACTGAAGCTGAGTAATAGTAACTCTAGAGACCCGTGGATTCGATATTTATTACTTGTGCCACTATACTGCAGTCCCTTTCATTGGTTACACTTGGCCATTGTTAGGTGTTGTGTTTTAGAGCATCAGTATGCTCGCATTATGGCTTGGCCATGCGATAAGCATCAGGTGTAGAGTATTGTTGTTACACCACCTTGGCATCATATCGCCTCCTTGCGAAACTAGGCCTCAAAATACTCCATATGCATGGCATGCCTCATCCCACCTCTTTGGTATGGTATGCTCGTCATATGCTCACCATAGCCCTTATGCATGGTATGCCTCATCCACCTCCTGAGCATCCTCCCATACCATTGACAAGGTAGGCCTCATACCACCCATGCCACCTCTTAGGCATACCACTCGTATCGTCCCCTATGAGTGGTAGATTAGGTAAGCCTCATACCACCTTCTGCGCATAGTTGATGATGACACTCAATTTATAGTATTTATTACTCTTATATTTAATACATTTCCCCCTTCTATAAATGCAGTTTTAGTACTTTCTCATCTATAACATGTCTAAATCATAAATATTTTATCAATGAGCATTTGATAGACCTAGGTTGTGTTTTGGTATTCTTGTATGCCTTCTTAGTATGTTTTTGTGCTCTCCAAGGTGAAATACAATCTAGGAAAATTTGGACAAACCATTGGATGATGATGGAGGGCAAGAGAAGAATATGAAGTTTTTGGGTAAAAGATGAGGTCCAATGACGAATAAACCTACTAGTAACCACGAGTAGTGCTCAAGAGGAGTCAAATTGAGAAAGACTCAGCCCAATCCGGAACAAGAACCAGTGGCGGCCTAGTGATGGGCCCAACTGCCACTCTGCTTACCTATCCCAAATCACGGAGAAAACTCAACAAGAGGTTTCTCATGGTACAAAGGTAGCCAACCTAAGAAATGGGGTGAAGTCCCAACTGCAGTTATGGGGCCAAGCTCAATTGAAGTCTAGAAGGCCTTGCTTCGGCCCCAATCAAAGATTTGAAGTCCTAGTGCTGCTAGGTAGCTTCTAACCAAGTTTAGTAGGAAAATCCCCAGTTTACCCCCTCTCTCTTGTACTATAAATAGGAGTTTAGACCTCAGTTAAAAACCAACTTTTTCCACTCATAATCAGCTAATGCTTTGTCGGATTGAGGAGAGAATGACTCCACCATCGATGCATACCTCATCTATTGTGACTTCTTGTCTATCTCGCATGGCTTGATAAACCCCTTGTTATTTGGGATGTAGATTCTATGATATGTCATTTTAATGCTTTCTACGAGTTAATATGATGTCCTAGAACATACTAGGGGTATTGATTATACTACTATTATGAGTGATTGGACACTACTCTTGTGTAGTAGGCATCATCATTAGGTGAGTGTAGAGGAAATGTACAACCCTCTACGCTCGAATGATGATGATGTTTGATGGTTGAAGATCCATAATACCATAGACCATCGTTATCACTCAAGAGGCCCACACTTAACGATGTACTATCCTTACTTCCTTGCTCTTCATTAATTAGTTGGTGGCACGAAGCGAAAACACACATTAGCTAGTTAACTTCCTACCGCATGTGGCGAAAGCTCGGGTAGGTTGGCCCTAGTGAAAGGGATAGGGTGACACCATAGCATTGGTGAATATAGACATCTTATCAATGAGAAAGAATGCATGCGTATCTTGATGATACTTCCTAATCAATTGTCGCTTACTTGTTTAGACTCTCTTTACTTTTTCATAATCTTTGAGTAGTTATTATCAAAAGACCTCGTGGAATATGATCCTAGACAGCCCAAAGATGATCACTTGTTTACTACATCAGTTGACATCATAGGACCTCATTAGAGAGGTTGGCATTTGTTTGAGCCAATATACTCCAGCCCACCGAACGCGCTGTAGCGAAGCTTCTCTCTTCGTTATAGGCGCCCGGACCCTACAAAGACGAGTGCCTAGAGGGCTTGGGTACGCCCGTTAGCACTCCGAAGACCAAGTTAGCCGCAATTCTAAAGAGATAAGTGATTTTAGTGAGAGAAGCCGACCTGCTTAAATGCCACCTACCGGGTACTATTTATACTAGTAGAGCTTCCGATCAAGCCCCGACCAACTCCTGCCAAGCATCCTTACATCAGCAGGGGCATTAAATGCCTGGTCTGGTCCAACGTCTAAACCAGGCCATGCCATTTGGGCCTTTAATGGGCTTCAGGCCCATTGGACGTTCTCCTTCAGTGGGCTTATTCATACTTCCCCCACAATTTGGGCTTATCCATACTTCCCCAACAATTGCCCCCCAGTTAGGTGCTCACGGTTGAGTGCCTAACTATGAGCGAAACACACCCGCGCCCGGGTTGCATCCATCAACTTTCCACCGTTTCAAGCACCAATTGTTTATCCATTCTCAGGGCCTCCGCTAAGACACACGCTTTACCATTTAACTTCCCTGGGGCGCTTTCTTGCGCCGCGCGCCTGTCATAAATTTATTTCCTCCCTCTAATGATCTTAATGTGTAGACGCTTATTCAATGAGAGGGGCGCCTAGCCTAACCTTGCCCCCCTCAGCTCATGTTGCGAATCTCGTGCTTCATATTCACATTTGACCTTTACATTCGACTCTTATATACCCCGGGGCGCTTGCTTGGACCGCGCGCCTATCGTGACTTTACTTCCCCTTCAGATAATCGAGGCTTGTGAACATCCATTCAATGAATCGGGGTGCAAGACCGCATTCAGGGCGCTTGCTTCAATGACCGTGATGTGTAGATGCTTATTCAATGAGAGGGGCGCCTAGCCCAACATTGCCCCCTCAGCGCATGTTGCGAATTTCGCACTTCAAATTTCGATAATTCAAATTTTGAAACGGACAGCGAGGATCTGACCATTCGGCGTGCGCGCATTTCGAGGTAGGACTTCTCTCTACCTATAAATACAACCTTCCGCCCCCTCTCCTCTTCATTCTCTATTTCGAATTCCTCTCTCTCTCTAGTTTCTCTCTCTACGTGCTCTAAATCTTCTCTTGTTTGTGCGCCTCCTCTCTGTTCTCATACAATGTCTCAGTCTTACTCTGGAGCGACCACAACCACCACCGAAAAGGGCGCGGGCGCGTGCCCAACATGATCACGAAGCTTGAGAAGCACCTTTCCCCTGACCCTCTCTGAGATCACGAAAAAAGGGTCGCCCGCTCAAAGAAAGAGGCGCCCAAACAGGCGAAGTCCGCTCTTTCTGCGTCGGCGCCTGTTGAGGCAGATGCGCCTGTAGGTAAAAAGGCGCCGAAAGCGCCATCGACTACCACCCAGGAGCCCCCATCCACCGACCAGGGTAATTAATTTTTTCTCTTCTGCTTTTGAACTTCTTGGATTTGCTTTGATCCTTTGTTAGGCGCACAATTAGCGGTCTTAGGCCCTTAGTATTGGCCAAGAAACGATTCGGTCACCATTTTAGGCCCTGCGCCTGCCTTGTCAAAGTCGAGTGATTTGATGATCTCCCCAGCATCCATTGACTCAGGCGCCCCTGATGACGGTTCTTTCAAGATAGTTGACTGGGAGGATATGTGGCCACCCGGGGAAGCGCCTGAAAGCACCAGCAAACTATCTGTGGCAAGAGCCAAGCCAAAACATGTGTCCACTATCAAGGTGGCAGAATTGCATCGGTTGATAACCTTGTGCAACCTGTCTCGTACATGGACTTATGCGCCTGCCTCATCAGTTGTGAGGATAGAAGTGATTGGTTCACGATGGCTTGGTATATATAGGGAGTATGTCAGATTCGGATTGCGCTTCCCCCTGGATTCGATATTGGAAGGGATTTTGACGACATTCAACTATTTGATTGGGCGCCTGTCTCTCTTGGTTTTCTTGATACACATCCTATTCAAACTGAAGTGTCGCCAGTACAACATTGCACCCACGTTCAAGCTCTTTAGGTATTTTTTTACGATGACCAGCAACGACAACTGCCTGTCCCTCCAGAGGCGCCTGGACATTCCGGGACATTTTGTGGAAGATTGTCCGAAGTTGGGGCGCGAATGGTATAGGAGCTATTTTTTCTTTAAGGCGCGCATAGAGTCATTTTATGAGTGGCGCCCGCTTCATAAGGGGCTGGAGTGTTGGCGGTATCATTCAATTCAACGTTGATGTGGAGTTATCTGCCGACGAGAAAGAGAGCGCGCGCCTGCTATCTCTTCAGCCGGTGAACTTAAGCTCCACAGCTGCTAGAACCCCTACTTTGCATGAGTATTATGCTGACGGTGGGTGGGCACCTATCAGTATATTTGTGCATCCGCTAATTACGTGCGCCTATGATGTTGTATATGCACCTATAGTTACTTGAATTTCTCTAACTTTATATTTTCTTTCGCAGGCGTGGACTTCATCTCTATTGCCACGCTGATGAAGACCCAATTTGAGAACATGGGCTTGGATTATCAAGCGCCTGTTTTCCGAGGCAAAGTGCCCTCTCGCTCAAAGAAGGGTTCTTCGAAAGGGTCCCATTAAAGTAAAGGGGGAAAAGCCAAGTCCTCCTCATCGGAGCAAAGGCCACGACCGGACAAGGTGCGCCTGCGGCCCAAGTGATCAAAGGCAAGGGGCGGTCAAGCCCAAAAAGGATCAAGCCAAAGAAGGTGTCAGGCGCCCCTCCTGTGGAGGTTGAAGATGCACCCCTTAGCGCTCAATCGGAAAAGCAGAGGTGCCTGAGTTTGTGGAGAAGTTGTCTGCTCAGACAAATCGGCGCTGGAGAGAGGCCCCGGGCTTGGATTTGCCTTTCGAGCAGCCGAGTTGATGCGGGCGCCTAGCGATGTTCAAGGAACGAACGTGTGGGGAGAGGTGGCGCGCATGGCTGCCCAGGTATGCGTTTAACTCACTTCATTCCTTGTTTAATTTATGTGCATGTTATTTTTACTTACATGTGATTTTCTTTGCTAGATGCTCCTTCTCGCCCAGAATGGCGTATTGGCTGGTGAAGCGTTACGCGTTGGAGCGGCGGAGGCCTCCTCCTCACTTAGCGTGATGCGGGAAAATCTGGAGAAGGCTCAGAGGCGCCAACAAGAGTTGGTAAAAGCGTGCGAGGATGCCAATGTTGAGGCGGCGAAGGACGTCTCCCGCGTCCAACAGGAAATGGACGAGGACAAGAGGAAGTTGCGGGTGGAGTACGAAGCCCAACTCGAGGTTGCTAAGAGGGCACATCACGAGGAAGTGGCCAGGCTCGAGAAGGTGAAGGCTGATTTAGAACAGGAGGCAGGCGCCCAGAGGAGTGAGATTGACCTACTGCTTGAAGAGAAGAGGACTTTGCAAAAGGAGAAGAAGGTCCTCGACAAAGAGAATAAGAGGCACCTAGAAGAGGTGGAGGCGCTCAAGGAAGGGAAAGTGACCTCGGAGGCGCCAGCCTCGGACTTGGCCAACTCCGACAGCGGCCGTGCGCTTAAGGCTCAAGCGTCCCTGCATAGCATCCTCATTTTGAAGAGGAAGTTGGAGTCTGACCATCACACCATCAACTGGGACGTCAGGGAGATGGTCAACTTCGTTATTGACTTCATGGCAAGCGGGCGCTCGGTCGTTGATAATGTCCCCGCACCTCTTGAGGATCCGGCGGATGAGCCAGATTCGGTGTCTAGTTCAGAGTCCAACGATGAATCGGCTGGCAGTAAATAGGATTATTTCATAGTATAACTTGTATGGCGTCGGATTTTGGAAACATGGGCGCCTAATGTTTTGATCAAAGGGCGCAATGAAAGGCGCTATAGTTGGTGCAAGGCCCTGGGCGCTATGTAGGAAACAAGCATAACAAGAGCGCACCCCGTTAGGGCGCAAGTAGTGGGTGCTTTATGTGTGTTGGGCGCATTAAGGGCACAATGACTTGGTGCTGTGGGAGAGTCAAAAACTTGTGGGGTGCTCAGTTCTCATTCTATATTGTCATGTACCACTTTGCAAGAAACAAAAAAGTGTGTATATATATATATATATATAATTCGATTCAAAAAAGCAACCTTGGGGACGCTACAACCGGGCGCTTTAAGTATCCCGGGCGCTTAAGGGCGCTTTACAATACTACATGCGCAAAAGGGCACTTTTGACTATACTTACTAAATATCACCCCAAAGACTGGCATTTTCCTTCGCAATTACTTCTCACTAGGCGCCCCCTCAGGCACCTTGGTCTCCCCAACACCATTGTCTTCTTCATTTTCCATTCCAACCTCCATGAACTCGTACTTGCGCAGATTCTGTGCATTCCAAGTTCGTTTTACCTTCTTTCCCGACAAATGCTCTAGCTTAAACGTGCCCGGGCTAACGACTTCCTGGACACGATACGACCCTTTCCATTTTGGCGCCATTTTTCTATCGGTGGCCTTTGGGCAGAAATCACGTTTTAACACAAGGCTTCCAGACGCAATGTCCTGCGGGCGCATCTTCTTGTTGTAGTATCTTGCCACCTGGAGCTTCATTGCCTCTAGCCGCAAAGCCGCCCTTTCTCGGCGCTCATCAAGGGGATCAAGTTTGCCGATCCGCTCCTGCTCCTCCACTGATTCCTCCCTATGCGCCATACGAAAGGTCGGAATGCGCACTTCTACTGGAAGTACCGCTTCGCTTCCATACATCAGCGCAAAGGGTGTTTCTCTGGTGGCCTGTTACACCCCGACCTTTGGGTTCAGGTTCGACCGTAATACGTGAACGGTTGGATTAACGGTTACGTACTAAGGATTGCAACCGCCATCTGAAAGAGGCTCCACATATTTGTAAGTTCCTGAACGATGGAGGCTCGGTGGATTTGAAGCCAATTTTGGACGTGTAGATTGATAAGACAGATGGAATTATACGGTGGGGAATTGAGGAAGATGTGAGGGTGATCCCTCATAAAGCTTTTGGTGGGGGTTTGATGAAAGCTTGGAGGGATGGGGCTTGTATACACCCCTCAAGGAGAGAGGACCCTAAGACGATCAACCTTGAAGGATGGTTCGTTCGATTCAATCAACTTGATCGTGAGGTGAGTGTAAAAGGGGTAAATTCTACGCCTTACGTATTCTTTTAAGTATTATGATTTTGAGTATTTTAGCGAATTGGTTTTCGTGGCTTGGTTATGTGTATGATTGATTATTTGTGCTTTGCTTGAGTTATGGTTTGAGATGATTTTGTGCTATTTGAAGTAATTTTTGTTTGAGCTATGCTTGAGGTGAATGTTTATTAATTACTTTGAATTTTACGAGTATAAGTTATCATTAAAGAGTAAGAAACAAGTTCTTTTTAAAGAAGTAACTCACCTTCAAGAAGTCGTTTTAAGTGTTTTTAGTCACTAGCGCCAGTCCGTTGCCTTTTGAGACAGTTTGAGATAGAGCAGCAGTTATGCTCTTGAGATTTTTAAGATGGGCAGCAGTTATGCCCTTGAGAATCGTGGTGAAGAGCCACCACGATAAGTTTAAGATGTTAGAGGGATGAATCGTTACGACTTCCCTAACTAAGTTTAAGTTCAAGGAAAGCCTGGATGGCTTCTCATACGTATGAGTTGGCAACCAGACTAGCTAGTGGGGGATCCCACTGTCAGTCAAGTATTTAAGTCGAGATTTAAGCTTTAAGAGTGGAGAGTAACAGTTACTCCCATACAATTTTAAGAGTAAGATTTTTAAGAATGGAAGTGCAAACAACTTCCCTCAGTTTGAGTTTAAGTGTTTGAGAAGAAGTGCAAAATTATTAGAAAGTTTAAAACGTAAGGGCGTAGACTGACCCCATCTCACTCACCAGTTTGAGGAGCTAGAGGAGCAGTTAGTGAGCAGCGAGTTCGAGGGCAGCCAGCTAGAGGAGAGCAGTATAAGCGTCACGGAGGATGCTTAGTCAAGGATTTCAGTATCAACAACTTCAAAGTACTAGTTATTTACATTTATGATTATGAGTACAGACTGGAGATTATTTGAGATCAGATTGAGATTTTAAAGTTTGAGTTTAATTTGCCCACATGTTAGGGCTTTGCTTTGAACTACAAGTGTGTGTTTTCAGTATTTTATTTATTAAAATTTTTCCCAGTTGCAATTTAAGATTTGAGTATTTTATTTATCAAAGGCATTTTAGTAAAAGTAGTACCTGGCCGGGTTAGGGTGTTACATGGCCACTTTGAAGGTGGTTCTATGCGCCCACAATACGCTTGGCAGCTCTTCCACCCAGTTTCCTTTGGCTGCTTCTAGCCTTGTGTGTAACCCGTGTAAGATGCTCTTGTTGACTGCCTCGGCTTGCCCATTTGCTTGCGGGTATGCTACAGAAGAGAACCTCAGGACCACCCCATTTTTGTCGCAAAACTCAATGAATTTTTTGCAATCAAACTGCTTCCCATGATCAGTGACGATAGACTCTGGGATCCCGAACCTTGTGAAGATGTTTTTTTCTTTTGAACTTCTGCACTTGCACTTCAGTGATGGACGCAAGCGGCTCCGCCTCAATCCATTTATTGAAATAATCTATGGCAACAATCAAGTACTTGAGCTGTCCATGCGCCTTAGGAAAGGGCCCTAGAAGATCCATTGAGCGAAAGGCCAGGCGCCTACATTCCCTTGCATGGGCGCCGCTGATATATGTCTGTCATTGGCATTGGTGGCATGCGACCACATGCCTTCCAGCATCAGCTCTCATCGTTGGCCAATAATATCCCTGTCTGAGCAAAACCTTTTCTAGGCTACGGCACCTGCGTGCATTCCGCATGTTCCTTGATGCACTTCGGTGATAGCCTTTTACCCTTCAGCTTCGGTGAGGCACCGTAGGTAGTCGCCCGAGTGTGACCTCTTGTATAGCACTCCATCTACAATAGCACATCGGACTGACTTCCTCCACAAACGCCAAGCCTCCTTTGGATCTTAGGAAAAGCATAACAGATGCCATCCATCCTTTCATTGTTCCCATGGAAAGAGATGTCCTCACCCTCTCCTCGCGCGGGGTGACAATCACCATTCTATCCTCTCCAAAATCTAACGTCGTGGCCAACTTAGACAGGGCGTCCACATGAGCGTTCTCCTCTCTTGGGACATGTGTGAACGTCACCTCACGAAACCAGGCGCATTTTTCCCTAACCGAGTGAACATATGCTCCCTGCGCCTCCTCCTTCACCTCATATACATTATTCAACTGGTTGACAACCAGTGTCGAATAAGTTTGAATGTTGACCTTATGGGCGCCTAGTTCCCTTGCCATGTGGAGTCCTGCAAGGACTGCCTCGTACTCCACAGCATTGTTCGTTTTTAGAGTTGTAAAGCGCAAGGAAACCTCATGCATTGCGCCCAGTGGGCTAATGAGAACAATACCCGCCCCTGCGCCTGCTCGGCTTGCTGCTCCATCCACTTGGACTTGCCAACATTCTTCCGTGCCACTTCCCACGTCGACCACTCCTTCGGCTACAAAATCTGCCAAAACCTGAGCTTTGATGGCCGGCATGGGCGCATAGCTTACATTGAATTCACTAAGTTGGACGGCCCACTTAACCAGGCGCCCAGACACATCCATGGAACCCAGAACCACTCGGAAAGGAAGATTCGTGAGCATAATAATGCTATGAGCTTGAAGATAGGGTCGGAGTTTGTTTGCTACCATGACCACCGCCAGCGCCGCCTTTTCTATGGGCGCATATCGCGTTTCATGCCCCACCACGGTACGACTAACGTAATACACCGGTCTTTCTTCGTTCGTCAACGGGTCTCTGGATATCAAAACTGCGCTCACGGCAATCTGAGACACCGCAATGTATAAGTATAGTGTTTCCTTAGCCTTAGGAGCGGTCATCCCTGTTAACCCTTGCACTTATTTTGGCGTTCAAAGGGGCGCCAAATTCATAATTGCCTCGACTTGCTTGGGGTTAGCCTCAATTCCTCGCCTTGTGATCATGAATCCCAAGAACTTACCGACCTCTGCCAAGAACACACACTTCTTCGGGTTAAGCCTCAACTGAAATAGGCGCATAGTCTCAAAAGTCTCCCGCAAATCCATGATGTGGTCTTGGCGCCTCTTGCTTTTCACAATCAAGTCGTCAAAATATGCTTCTACATTCCTCCGCAACTTTTTGCGGAAGATTTGATTTACCATGCGCTGGTAGGTGGCTCACGCGTTTTTTAACCCAAATGCCATCACCTTGTAACAGAAGTTGCCAAAGGGCGTCATGAAAGCGGTCTTTGCTCTGTCTTCTTCCACCATGGGGATCTGATGATATCCCGAAAACATATCAAGGAAGCTAAGCTCCTCATGGTAAGCCGTTGCATCCACGAGTAGATCAATGTGCGGCATTGGGTAGGTGTCAGTAGGACATGCCCGGTTAAGATTGGTAAAATCCACACACATTCTCCAATCGCCCGACGGCTTTGGGACAAACACGACATTCGACAGCCATGTGATGTACCTTGCCTCCGCAATGAACCCCGCCTCGAGCAACTTATCAACTTCCTGTCGGAGGTCCTTTTCCTTCTCGGGAGTCAAAGTTTGCCGCTTTTGCTGGACGGGCTTCTTGCCCTCTTCGACGGCCAACCTATGCGCCGCTACATCGGGGGACACCCCCGGCATGTCTTGCGCACTCCATGCAAACAGCTCCCGGTATTCCCTTAACAACCTTACCAATGGCGCCTTCATATCTTCCGGGGCTTGTGCCGAAATCCGCACCTGAAGGTCGGGGCGCCCCTCCTCGATTGTCACGCTTAGTTCATCGTCAACAGGTGCTTCTCTGGGCGCCTCCTTTGGGCCAATGTCTATGTTGTTTACCCTATGCCTTCTGGCGCTCCCCCTTAGCTCTTCCTCCCGAGCGTAGCAGGGGGGATGCCCTCCTCGTGAGATGTCTATCCCTTGTGGTGCAACAAATTTCAACGTTTGGTGACATGTGGAGGCCGCCCCATCAAACAACGCCAAAAGATGCTTGCCTAGTATCACATTATACTGCGTGGGGAAATCCATGATCCCAAACTCCACTGCATGCGTCACACGATGCATTTCATCACCCAGCGTCACCGGGAGGCGCACACGCCCGATCACATGGGCGAGCGCCCCCGAGAAACCTATCAGCACGGAGTTTGAGGGGCTCACTAACTTCCGGTATCCACCAACATCCTCTTCACTTTGCACCCCGCAATCACGCCTTGTATCTCCAAAGCCTCTACTGAAGGGACTTGGCACACCTCATCTGGCTCCTGGTTGAACTAAATTTGCACCGCCGCTTTAGCCTCCATGGACGCGGCTCTGAGGTGCCTGGACCTGCCCAATTTATCTCGTAGGTCAACGGTACTAGTTATGGACTCCACCATGAGCCTAACCTGGCTAGGCTCTCCCTCTTGGTTCACCTTGAAAGCGGGTGGGGGTATCTCGAACTGAGGAGGAAATACCTCAGGAGCCAGCCGAATGGCAAGACGGATAGGCGCTTGTGGAATAGCTAGCACAACAGGTGCCGACTTCGTTTCCCTTGTGATATATGAGGGGTGGGTCCTTTCTTCTGCTTTCCTCACAAAGTCATTAAGCATTCCCCTGTCATATAAAGTCTGCAGGTCCGCCTTTAGTTGGTAGCAATCGGCTGTGTGATGCCCTTTGTCCTGGTGGAAGTCCCAATATCAGTCAAGGTTTTGCTCGTTTGGTTGCCCACAAATTGGTCCCGGCCAATGCACATGATACCCTCTGTCCTTCACATACTGCAGAATATTCTTCAAAGTATCGTTGTATTCTATAAAATTTCCCGCGCTCCTGGGCGGTGGGCGCTGACCCTCTGGTCTCCTTTGTGGAATATTGTTCGCGATGAAAGGTCGAGGCGTCGGGCGCCCCTCAATCTCCTCTCCCTTCACACGCCTCTTTTCTTGCCTTCTTGCAGCTAACATTTCCTCCAGCATGATCACCTTCTGCACCCTTCGATCCAAGTCTTCAGTAGAGATGACGGCCCTCTTTGAAAGCACACAACACAGTTCCTCACTACTCGTGCACTCCTCGAGGCAAACCCCCAGTACCAGGGGCTGCACATCTTTGACCGCCATGGCGACTGAAATCCATCGATCATAGAATTCTCTAAGTGCTTTACCATCCTTCTGCTTTATCTTGAACAAGGATCCTATAGTTAACGTTCGACGCTTTCGGCTTGCAAATTTGGACAAGAACAACTCAACAAATTGATCGAAACACTCAATGCGCCCCTCCTCTAGCTGATGGTACCAATCTAAAACCACTCCTGTGAACGCCGACGGGAATACCTTACACAATGTGGCGTCCGAACTATTGTACAGTTGCATCTTCGTGAAATAGCTGTTCAGATGATCTTTTGGGTCGATGACCCCGTCGTAGCTTGACAACGGTGGGAGAGTTGTCCTGGCTGGCTCCATTAGCACCCTTTGCGCCAGGGGTTGTCAGACCCCAAAGCGCCTGGTCTGACATCTAGGCGCCCATAGGTTGTGTTCCTCTAGGCCGGACATAGCGAGCTCGGCAAGCGCTCTCCACGTGTTTGAGCGCCTGGGCGGTGTCATCTCCCCGCTTGGCCCCTCGTAATATGGATGCCCGTATTGACTGTATTCTAAGTCGTCTACCACCCTATTTCGCTTCCTCATTGAGGGGTTGTACTCCCTCGTATCCCAACTCCTTCCTCCTTCTAACTCCCTTCAAAGCGTTGCTATGGCCTTATCTTGATCAGCTATAATCCTGAATAACTCCCTCTTTGACAATGAATCGCTTTCCATGGATAGGCGCTCGTGGCTACCTTCCTCCTCTACCTCCATGCTCAATTCTTGGCTCGATCGCTGTTCACTCTCCTCTTGGCTGGAGCTCTCCGTTCTTGAGCCATCCGCGCCTCCATCTCCTCATTCAAGTCTTTCATGCGCCTAGATCTTCCCCTTCCTGGCTCGCCAATTGTTTGAGCCAAGATACTCCGGCCCCACCGAACGCGCTGTGGCAAAGCTTCTCTCTTCGTTATAGGTTCCCGGACCCTGCAAAGACAAGCGCCTAGAGGGCTTGGGTATGCCCGTTAGCACTCCGACGACCAAATTAGCCGCAATTCTAGAGAGATAAGTGATTTTAGCGAGAGAAGTCGACCTTCTTAAATGCCACCTACCGGGTACTATTTATACTAGTCGAGCTTCCGACCAAGCCCCGACCAACTCCTATCGAGCAGCCTTACATCAGCAGGGCATTAAATGCCTGGTCTGGTCTAACGTCTAAGCGCCTACACGTGGCGCATTCCCGGGTCCTTGCGTCGGGGCGCATGGGGAGACCATCTGTCTACGTGGCGCTTTTTCGACTTTCCCCTGCCGTACTCCTTTGTCGACAAGCCTCTTTTGTCATCATGCGCCCCCTCGTCGTTGGCACCAAACCAGGCCATGCCATTTCGGGCCTTTAATGGACTTCAGGCCCATTGGACGTTCTCCTTCAGTGGGCTTATCCATACTTCCCTTACAATTTGGGCTTATCCATACTTCCCCAACAACATTGTACCACCTTTTGAGGATGAAATGCTTCTTCTTATGTCGTGGTCCGTGGACATATTGGGTCTAAAAACCTAACTCATAAGACTTACTCAAGTTGATTTTTACTGTACCCTTAAATCCCACTCCTTGCAAATAACATATGTGGTTTTCAAGTGTAGATAGAACCAAATCCAACGGTAGACAACATCATGTTAATGGTGACAACCTCCATGCCGAGCAGTGAACAACTCACCATAGACTGAAACCCTAAATCGACCATTCACTTCCTAAATCTATCACACCCCTTAAAGCTAAACTCTCTCTCTCTCTCTTCTTTCCATGCCTCAGTTCTCCTATGATTTGGGTTTCGTAAACTCCATATGTCTCTCCAACTTATTTGCGCTAATGGTCCTAATCACTCTAACTACCACATGGTTTAGGCTATGAAAACGGCTCTTGCACAACCAATAAGAATTTCTCCTTGGTCATATACACGGTGACTCAAATTAAACTATATGATAGTTCCAAGTTACTACCATGTTCATGTTTCCCAACCCTTTTTTTTTTAATTCCCCTATTGCCATTATGCCCTATTGATCATGACCTAATGATGTTTTAATGCAGTGAAGTAGTATTCTCATCTTGCAATAATGTCTTTTTTAGGACCAAGTATGGGCTAAAAGAAGTAAACAACACAAGCACAAACACCCTTCCCCAACGGTGCTCGCGATCTGCCATACATTAGCATGTGAAGAGCGATGCGACCGAGCCACCCACCTCAATTAACTATTGCATAGTTGCCTATCGTCTCCTCATTCTCCCAATAGAGAACGAGAATGGGAGATTTCCTGGATCTCTTGTCCCCATTGGCATTTGTTTATATTTCCTTGAAAACACCCCTTTTGTTTATTGACCTGAATTCGTCTGAATCCTGTCTAGTAAAACACTAAGTACATTGTTCAGTACTTCTCTCCTTGGGCGCCCTTGGAGGATGCAGCAACAGTTTATTCGGAAGGGTTACAGGCAGATCATGGCCCTCATAATCATGTTGTGAAAGTCTTGGTCTTCCTAGTTCCTCCCACTTGGACTTGATTATAGATGTGGAAGGGATTCTGCCTAGTATGATATCTCATTGATTTTGGTAGATGTACTTTATAAATGATTATTGTGACCATATAATGTAAAACTAGTCATGCTTATGTTTGCGAATAGCTAACTCTTTCCATTCAGTGATTGGGTCAGGTCAAGGTACAATTGATTTAGATTGAGAGAAGATCGTGAAGCGTTTGGACGTATTGACGATCTACAAGGAAAGAGTGAAGGTTCTCACGACTTGTCATCACACTAAACCTCAAGTCTTATGGTACTATAGAGAGAGAAGTGTATGTGGTTTAGTTAGAGAGCGAACCCCCCTCCCACAAAATGGGGCACCTTGCATTTGATGTGATTGTACTTCGAAGATATAGGCACCACACTGAAGGCTCTTGGTCTCAGGATTAGCGGACCTTGGCTCTTTAACCTGCCGAACTTCTCGGAGGCCGATGGGTTGTTTTCGTCACTCTTCCTAGCGGGCCGGTCATCTAGGCTGCGGCGGGCTAGGGCCTTTGCATTCGGGTTGAGGTATGAATTCTCACATTCTCAACCCTAACCAATTGTCATTAATATCTAAATCTTAACAAATCGTTTTTTACGCTTTCACTAACAGACGAAACATCAATCTCCATTCACATTTTTTCCAAATTTGTCATATTATAATGCCATGTCACCAACATTTATACCAAAAAAAGTCACTCGGAAAACCACAAGTTTGTTCGTCCAAAAACATAGTACATTCGACCAAAATAAATTGATCATCACAAGACGGGTCGCCCCTTCGAAAGTCAGTATTACAAAAAGAAGGGGGAAAACAAAGTTTTCATCAGTACAAACTAGTCTAATCATGATGATACGAACCACGCAAATTAGTAAATAATAATCTTAAAAAAGTAAAACTTTCACCAACTAAAATATTAAGATCAAGATGACAATAAAAACAATTGTGACCTACACATCATGTGTCTGTCTCTTCAATTGGAGCAAATATATCAACCAAGTCAAATGCTTAACCTTCATAGAAGCCGTTAACCACTAAAACACTTATTATTGTACTCATAGTAATGATCTAAAATTAACTTATACAAAGAGTACACTACCTTATTCGCTTTGACTAAAACCCAAAATCAAAATCCATTTCATTTCATTAAGAAAGAAAACAAATCACAACTTGTCTGAGAAAAAAAGAGAAATTTTTAATTGGTGGAGAAAATCATTAAAAAAAAGCATAATAAAATATTTGGAGGATAACCAGATTCAGAGCGACACAGACTGTTTGTTGCCATTTGCCAACAACAGCCCATGTTCTGGCGGTTTCTTTCTTTGCCTTTGCAGATAGATAACTTTACACACTACAATCAATAATCGTCATCACACCCTGCAAGCAACGCAACCCCGTCGTCCCCTTTCCTTCCCTTCTTCTTTCTTCCATCTTCTCCTTCACTCTTTTTTGGAATCTTGCGTCTTTCTGATTTCTCCCCCATAAAGTTCCGAACTTTATCTACTTCCCCCCCCCCCCCCTCTGCAGCTTGTCACGGGGCTCTCAGATCTGCGAGCACTTTGATGGGAATCAACACAGTGATTGATTGATCCCAGGAAATAGTTGCTGTTTCCTTTTCTTTGGCTTCCCGGATGGGAACTTGTGAAGGTAACCTGACAATCTCTCCCTAATAATCTTCCAGCAACTTGAATGCCTTGTTCACTGTTCTGTGTTGGAGCAAAAAGAAATTTTGTGGTCTCGCTATACAGTTCATCTCTGGGAGAGGGTTTGCCTTGTTGGTGTTCGACGAAAAGCCTGAATGGGGAAGATCCAGGGAAACAAGCTCTTGTTGGGTCTTGTGTTTATTGGGTTGGTGATTTTGGTGCTGGCGGGCAGTGGGGAAGGTCAAGATCCAGGTTTTCTCATAAATTGCGGCACAAGTTCTACGATTCACGTCGATGGCAGGAATTGGACAGGGGACTTGGCTCCTAGCAACAGTAATCTCACTCTTAGCTCTCCTGGGTTCTCTGCCACGACCTCGGAACCCATCGGCAATTCCATATTTAGCCAGCTCTATAAAACTGCCCGGATTTTCACCACCGACTTGAACTATACCTTTCGCGGTGTTCAGGGCGCTTCTTACTTCCTCAGGCTCCATTTCCATCCCGCCCAGTTCCAGAACTACAACGCTAGCGAATCCTTGTTCAGTGTTGCGGCCAATGGCCTTCGACTTCTGTCCGAAATCAGTGTCGCCGGGGACATTTCCCACAGGAATTCCATATTGCTGAAGTCAAGCAGCAACTCGAGTTTTCCCATTTCCTTGGTGAAGGAGTACATTCTGACTGGCAACGGTACTGAGCTTGTGGTTGAGTTCATTCCCGCGAAAGGATCATTTGGGTTCGTGAATGCGATAGAGATTGTTGAAGTGGAGTCCACGATTTTCCCTGAAACATTGAGCAAAGTTGGGGGAGGTGATGTTAGCCTTGGCCCAAGCCGAAGAGGGATCGAAACTATGCACAGGCTGAACGTTGGTGGTCACCAGATTAACCCGGATCAAGATTCGGGTCTGGGGAGACTGTGGGAAGATGATTCCAGCTACATGGTCACTGCAAATGCCGGCTTCGAAATCCACAATAGCTCCAACGTCACCTACGCTTCTTCTGGTGGTAATAATAACAACAATGTCACCACCACCTCGGTGGTGGCTCCTCTTCTTGTCTATGAATCAGCAAGAGCCATGTCCAACACGCAGGTGTTGGAGAAGAGGTTCAACATGTCGTGGAGGCTCGAAGTCGATCCAGGTTTCGACTACATGGTTCGGCTCCACTTCTGTGAGCTCGAATCCGATCGAGCTAACCAGAGGATTTTCAGGATCTATATAAACAACAAGACGGCTGCTGACAATTTCGATGTGTACGCAAGAGCTGGAGGGAAGAACAAGGCTTACCATGAGGATTTTTTCGACGTGCTGTCTTCTGGTATCAACACGATTTGGGTTCAATTGGGCCCTGATGCTGCTGGGGGGGCTCCATCGACTGATGCTCTGTTGAGCGGGCTCGAGGTTTTCAAGCTGAGTCGAAACGGGAATCTGGCCTACGTCAATAAACTCGATTCTCCAGGGAAATCCAGAAGGAGCGGAGTTTCCAGGACTCTGTTGGTTGGAATTGGAGCAGTTATAGGCTGTATTGCCATCATGGCAACTTTAGGCGGCATCTTCTGCTGCTACTCGATATGCATGAAGTTGAAAAGAGAAGAACCTGGTAAGAAGAATCCTAGTACAGGCTGGCGTCCGCTATTCAATGTTCATGGTACAGTAGCGAGTAGCATTGCTAATGGCAAGGGTGGTGGTGGGACCCAGAACCCCGGCGGTAGTGCTGGTTCAGTTAGAGTCGGCAGGTGGTTCACATTGGCTGAAATCCGAGCAGCAACAAACAACTTCGACGATGGTTTGGTTATTGGAGTTGGCGGTTTTGGGAAGGTGTACAAAGGCGAAACTGAAGACGGTTTAGTCATGGCAATCAAGCGGGCGAACCCACAGTCGCAGCAAGGGTTGGCTGAATTCGAGACGGAGATAGAAATGCTGTCCAAGCTGCGGCACAGGCATCTGGTGTCCATGATCGGATTCTGCGAAGAAAACCATGAGATGATATTGGTATACGAGTACATGTCAAACGGGACGCTTAGAAGCCATTTGTTTGGAAGTGATGGTAATCCATTTATGACGTGGAAACAGCGCTTGGAGGTGTGCATTGGTGCAGCTAGAGGGCTCCATTACCTCCACACAGGGGCCGACAGGGGGGTAATCCATCGTGATGTGAAGACGACGAACATATTGCTGGATGAGAATTTTGTGGCAAAGGTGGCAGACTTCGGGTTGTCGAGAACCGGTCCGGGTTGGGATCATACCCATGTCAGCACTGCTGTGAAGGGAAGCTTTGGGTATCTGGATCCCGAGTACTTCAGGAGACAGCAGCTGACTGAGAAATCCGATGTTTACTCTTTTGGTGTGGTGTTGTTCGAGGTTGTCTGTGCTCGAGCAGTGATCAACCCGAGCTTGCCGAAAGACGAGATCAATCTTGCTGAGTGGGCAATGAGGTGGCAGCGACAGAGGTCGCTGGAAACTATTATTGACCGGCGTCTCGAGGGAAGT
The DNA here is from genome assembly GCA_964030455.1 of Linum trigynum. Taxonomy (NCBI): domain Eukaryota; kingdom Viridiplantae; phylum Streptophyta; class Magnoliopsida; order Malpighiales; family Linaceae; genus Linum; species Linum trigynum. Next base: position 38,143,812 of record OZ034820.1, read on the forward strand.
TATTCCCCTGAATCGATGGAGAAGTACGGGGAGATAGCGGAGAAGTGTCTGGCTGACGAAGGAAAGAATCGACCAACAATGGGGGAAGTTTTGTGGCACCTGGAGTATGTATTGCAGCTTCATGAAGCTTGGCTGCAGCTGCAACAGGCAAACCCAACTGAGGTGTCTATTTCTGGTGGCCACCAGAGTATAGAAGCCAGCCAAGAACATCAAGAACAACAAACGTCGACTCCCCAGTCCCACATTGACGAAGATCAAGTGTGACAGTGCTGCAACTTGTACGTGTTATTCAAATTCTTTTATTTCACTCCAGTTTCTAAGCACAGAAATTGTAATCTTTCTAGCAACTGTATCATAGAGAGGGGAGAGCAGGATATTAATGTCTGATGAGATAGCAGAAGCATATAATTGTATTGTATTTTATTTCTTCTGCTAAGGTAGCTCTTGGCTACATTGAAGTCGGATTCTTCTTTATATATACACTGTCGGTCTCATTTTCCAGAGTAACACAATAACATAATATAACCAAAGCCAGAAATGTTGCAAAATGTTACAAACATGGTTTAGTAGCTATATTCAATGCAATTTGCAGGCGAGACTGCAGACAAGCTTTCGAACAGCTTCAAAGCATTCATCATCAACCGAGAAGGAGCTCAGACGCAGAAGCAGGGCTGTTTCTGTGATTTGGTCGAATTCTTGCCTTGACCTGAACAAGAAATAACCTCCGCATTCCCACGCTGAAAGGTTGGTAGAGTTTTGAAATGGCTTTCGCTGGAACAACAAGTGCAAACGTCAAATACCATTCCAGCGGTCAGGAAACTTGATCTTTCCCAAAACTAGGGAAATCCCATATACATTCTTTTCGTCCCTCGAGTCTCTAGATTAAATATTTCATCCCTTTTAGCCTCACTTGCCCCACATATATTGGAAACCTCTCGTTTCCCCTCAATTTCCTCTCATGTTAACCAGCTACCCGTTATTTGAGACTGAATGGGAGATTAATTAATGGAACCGAATGGAGGCAAAGATGGATTTCTTGCATACATGACGTATGAGTCATAAGATGAAAAACAGATTTCTTGCATGCTAAGCATGAACTCGTATAATTTGGACGGAATTTCCAGTATATAGGCACAAAACTGAATAAGAGGGGGGAATGGAGATTTACCTGAAGGAACAGAAAGACCTTCCTCCCGCAGTCGGCTATCAGCAGATTGTATGTTACGTTGTTCACTTGTAAGAAACTACAAATCTCAGCTACAACTTCCACTAGTATCCTGGAATAGCAGCAGGCTTCAAGGAGAAGGGTTTTGATGGGATAATCTATGACAGTTGAGATAGATATAGGTCCCGTATCCCCGTCTCTATATAAAAGTTCAACAGGTGCAAACTCCACTGGCAAAAGATCTGGGAAGTAGCAGGCCTAAATCCACCAAAAGAAAATAACCAAGAATGAAAAGCCTTAAACTTGTTAGCCCATAAGTCTCCAGAAATAACTCCATCACTTGAAATGATGTCGGTCTAATTCAGAAGTTACTGTTCGGCGCATAACTGATGCTAAAATCAGCCACTGAAGGAGTTAACTCGAACTACTCGACTTCCCAGATAAATAAATTCATCCAAAGATGAGATATAGTACCTGAAAGTGTGGATATGAAGCCCTAGATCCAGAGCAATCATGAAACAAGCGGAAAGAACAATTGTTCATGTCAATGGCAATCCGAGCAATCATGTCAAGGAATCTGGCATCCAGGGCATGGCAGAGATCTCTGTACCCACGAGGTATCAGATACACATGCCCATATTCCACTGGATTTACCTATCAACCATAAATGGAATCAGTAAGATTTCCGTCATTATATGATCAGCTCCAGAAATATTGCAGAAATCCATCGAATACTACTTCAAGCTCGGCAAATGATTTGCTGGAACACAAGATACTGGCACAAAAAGCTAGAAGAGCTGATGCATCAGAAAAATAAAGCAGTAGGGCCTGCATGAGATCAATTTCTGGATAGTAGCTATATAAAATAAGTAAACAGCAAGCATAGTGCATAGTAGAGGTATTGAACAATGAAGCAAATTGAGTGAACTCCGGGAAACAACTCCCGGCACTCTATCTTACATTAAATGCAATCATGACTGCCTCGTCAGGCACAGCAGCTGAAGGAATAATGTCAGAATGCAGCTTGTCGCCACGTTTAATCCAAAAGAGCAGGTTATCTTGCTGGTGGTTCAACCAGGCAGACTCTGATATATTCTTCTTTCTCCAACCACAATTCAACTGAGCAAGAAATCTGCTTCGACCAGTAATGATCTACGTAAAATGTGCAAATGTTAACTACACACAGTAGCCAATAAATAGCTCTTAAAACAAGATGAGGATCCAAAGGAAACCTTGATTTCCGTCAAGGTTATGTCATGCATGAATTGACCTTTTATAAGTTTCTCTTCCCACTGAAAGTCATCACAAAATGACGGAAATACATAAGGAAGCCAAACACTACAATGTGAAATTAGGAACACCTACGTTACAGACCAACCAAGAAGAACAAATCAACTAGGTGCTTACCTTTGCAAGCAGAAGATATTCAAGTGGACTCTGTTCTTCTTTGCATATGTGCAGGGGTTCATCAGACCCAGTGTTTTGCACGAGAGGTTCCACACCAATGTTGTAAACTGGGGTTTCAATGCCTATGCAATAGCGTGAGCAGTTCAAAATATCATCAATAGAAATGGAAAAACCAACAACCAGAGAACTGAGAAAACTGTTGTGTCAATTAGTCATCTTCCAGTTTCAGTGACAGTGCAGAGAAGTAAACCAATGCAAATGAAATTACCTTAGACTACAGACAGAAGGCTTATATCTGACATTCTTTAACCCAATACATACCTCCAGAGTTATGTAGACGCTAGACAATGTTCAAAACAATTTCAAGTAACTTCACTACATTTAGAAGATGAACGTTCAAGGGATTTGACAATCAAAACTAACCTTGAGAACCAAATTGTGGACAAACCGATTGCTTTGTGGTGCACTTGGATGGTAAATCACTACCTTCGAGCTGCTTGATATTCACCATTGCTATACTGAGAACCCTTACAGAACCAGAAGTAGTCTAAGCCAGTAGTAATCAATGCGTTGCCTCAAGAAACTTCAAAAGCACAAAACTTTAGATACATTAGCAGCAACCGCCACCAGCAAGGAAGGTAAGGTCTGCCGGGTGACCACCAGCCGATGGAAGTGCACCACGACCACCGTGAAACGAAGGAGATGCAATCAAGAACTTAGGGAGCTCGCTTGCATCCATGACTTTGCCCTTTTGATCGTTTTTATACGAGAACCTCCTTTAATAGCCGTGTTTGAATCGATGAAGCTAGCCCAATCAGGACCAGCTGACCAAAACCCACCTTATACCCTCGCAAATCTTGCAGGAGAACTGGAAATAACAAGTTCGATAGGTCAAATAAACGAAAAATGGCTATTCCTCTCAAACAAGTTGGGGAATTTGAGCTTCCCCACAAAGAAAATGAAATTTCCACCACCACATTCATTCATCTAAAATCTAAGCTAGGTTCTAAGCCATCAAGAAAGTTGTCAAGGGATTCTGCACGGCCACTGTCTCCCTCGCATAAATCAACCTAAATGGCGCTATGCATAGCACGAGTTTTAGAAAAGGGGGATCGATCGAATCACATTTCAACCGGAGTCCGATTCAGACTAATCAGAAACACATCAAAACCAACTACCGAATCCATGTCTAAAAGCTCAAGACGAAGGAATCAACAAGAAAAAGTTACATTAAGGGATCGCGACGTTTGCTGATCAACGTATAATGGAAAGTACGTACCTCGAAATCTTTCGGTCCTTAATTTCCAGTACCCTGTAAGCAACTGAGACCACCGCCTCTACGTGTTCCGTCAGCTACGAGCAGGGATGGCAACGGGAGAGGTCGGTTCCGGATAAATTATAAATTACGGGTACAAGGTTTGACAAAATACGTATAAAAATATAATTACTTATTCTTAAATACAACATTTAATCTCAATACCCAAATCGTAATATCAATACTAAATTTCCAAATTCATTAAATAAATCACAATTTAATTTTTCAAATTAAAATGACATCATTTTGTATAGACTATATAGGATGGAAATCCATCATACTAGTCATATATCTATTCATGTTGGGTTCATGGCCGACAAAGATTATACCAGGTTTAACTGGTTGTCATTCGATCGACATGACAACCATGCTCTAAACCATTTTCATCTCCATTCTCATTATCATATACCTAAATTAATACCCGACTTATTCCATTGTTGTGGGTGATTGATAATTTGCAACCTCGCTCTTATATTCGTGATTTTTTTAGTATACGTGGGTAATATTCGTCTCATATATCTACACAATAAATAAAAGTCAAATGAGAAAACTTGAAAACCCCATTTCAAATTTCCTGCATCTAGAGTGAAAGTAGGAAGGACATATTGGTCTTCACAAGAACTTTTTTTATTCATTAAAAAGACATTTACTAGGATTCGAACCATGACCACTTTAAAAAAAAAAAGCAAAGATCATAACCAATCATACTAAATACATTTGTTATATCTTTTTAAATTAAAAACATATAATCGTAGAGAGAAAAAAACTCTTCCCCCATTTCAAATTCTCTACTCCATGAGCGTTTGTAGGAAGGCTAGAATAGGGAGTGTCAATTTTTTTTCTTTTTTCTCTGTGGAACAGGCCAACTTACCGTACACATGCAAATTTAAACGGGTCCAAGAGTGTCAATTTTTTTCTTTAAGTCCTTTTATTTCTCCGTGGTGGTAAAATATATATGAAAAGGCAAAAACAATACCCCTTTTATGCTAAAAATAAAAAAAAATTAACAATAAACTAATGCATGGATTCTAATGGGCTAACCGCTAATCATAAAATAAAAGAGTTGAATGAGTCTGACCTACACGGGATTTGCCCATCAAGTAAAACAAATAAACATCATGGGTTTGTCATTCTAAAACAAGCTATTTTCTCTAGCATAATATATATTATGCTATTATTTTATATCATAGTAGCTAAAATATAATGTATTTTAAAGTTATTCAATGGTTCAACCTCGACCAACCCAATTAGTCCAATTTTTATCATTTCAGTTATATATTATGTAATTATTTGATATCATAATGATTAAATTATTGTGTATATTATAGGGAATCGTTTGGTATTTGTTAGTAAAAAACTAAACAGAAAGATCTATTTGGTTATTTTTAACATTAAAACGATCCTAAACATTTTCAGTTTCCTTTCGAAATTCTATAGTTTTATTCCGAATCAGTGATGTGCAAATGGCAAATCGCAGTCATCTCTTTTATTTCATTATTTTTTATTTTCAAATAGAAAGTTTAAAAGTAAAGAATAATTAGAGTTTGGCACGGGTCGGTCAAACAGGCTGAATTTCAAGTTTTGGCCCGTTTTGATCAAGTCTAATTTATAATCACATGGTTCACTGATACCCGATAAAAATCTCAATCCAGACCAGTTTGGCAGGTGAGTCCGTGTTTACCACCATTTTCTATGGATACAGGAACGGTGGTTCCTATCCCAAAGCGTGTTGTTCATTCTTGATTTCTTCAGATTTTATCATGGCTTGGCAAAAAACCAGAAAGCACAATGATGACAAGAAGAAAGTTTTATAAAGCAAATTAACCGGTCAACGGGCCGAGTAAAAGCTAGCACCGATTGTGAGATGCTCATTTCCCGAAAACCGGCGGGATAGACGATTTTTATTCGATTTTCTGGAATTCGGTTTCTATAAAACTTACTCCACCTCATCATATTACCAGAAACAATATTATTTCACAAGGTAACAGGTGCTTGATTTTGGCTCATAAGGCTGATTTTTGAATCGTTGAATCATTCATGTCTGTTTCCTACTAAAATTCATTAATTTATCAAGTGTTTCTAAAAAAAAAACTATACAACAATAAGCTATACACCTCATTACATTATCAAATTTCATACCTCACCTTCCTCTAACCAAATGGCCGGGGCCCACGCTAGTTCAATATTATTATACAAAGGTTGTCAACGTGCAGGTTGACCCGGTTCGGCCTGGACCCGACAGTAAAAACGGGTTATAGCCTATAGGCATCCAGTTTGGAATTAACCCGGATACTCAAACCCGGGAGAACCGGGCGGGTTGACCAGCTGAACAATTCCATGGCCCGCTGCTTCGCGTCTCTGCACTGTGGTCTCTGAGAATTGTGCAACGGAAATTCTTATTAGTTGTATTTGGTACTGCACTTATTAATGTATTTATTTATAACTAGTGGATACTTAATTAATTTATAACTAGTGTTTGTCGGGGAATTGTGGACGCAATTTACAACTTTGATTTTTATTATGAATTTTTTAATATTATATTATTTGTAAATTTTAATATGAATATTGATGTTATATGTTGAATTTAGATATACTTAATATTTTTATTATATATATTGCTACTTAAGTATGAAATATATTTTGATATAATGTTGGAAGCAAATTTATATAATTTATTATATATGCAAAATATAATATTTGTTACACTTATTCAGTTTATTCAGGCTAAATCGGGCTAAAATGATTCGACTATTAACGCTTAACTCACTCTATCGAGTCAACAGGCCAAACCGGACTAACAACCTTACATAGAATCAACATCAACATGTAGGTCTTCATTTATAAGACTAACAATACTAAATAAATCATAAAAGGAAAAACCGAATAAAACTGATAAAAAAAGCATATCAAGATGCAAAATTCAGTACCAAATGGGCATAGGAATTATTTTTGGTAGAGACTAGACTAGAAAGTACTAAAGTGTTCTTTCTTTCCTAAACACGTTTAAGAAACAAGTCCGTTGCCCCACAAAAAAAAGTTGTGCCTCTATATTTCCAAGCGCCGAAGGGCTAAGTTCGGGTCCTTAAGGCTAATAACTTAAGAATTATCTTAAGTGATTTCTATTGGCTGATAGAATTTAGTTAGTTAATAAATTGTTAGTAATTAATTAGTGATTACTCATAATTAATATATTAATTAATTAAAAAATTAAAAGCATGTCGCACTCATACCTTCCCAGTTCCTATGCGGCTATGCAAATGGCACACTTTTTAAAAGCTACAAAATCCGTACCGCAAGCTTTTTATCCCTGGCATTGGTTCTTCATTCGATTGTCTCTTCGACTATTTAATTATGGATAGACGTAAAAATATGAATCACTAATAAATATATTTTAAATTATTAATAATGTTATTTGAACAGTTAATAATGATGTTATATAATGTTAATAATTCCTTTTTAAATGTTAATAATGAAATTGTTTATGATTAACAATCTATCTTATATCTTTAACGGCCTAATATCATTTTTTAATAATGAAGCCGATTATTGTTAATGTCTTTGTTTTAGTTTTGAACAAAGACACCAATATTTGAACATTTTTAATGTCATTTGGCACTTAATATTGAATCCAAACATTATTAATGATTTTGTGTTGGTTCTCAATGAAATTCAATTTCTTTATCAATGGAGTGCACATTGTTATTAATGGTTTTCAATATCCAAATGTTGTATATTAACACTTAATATTGAATCATAATAAAGATATTGTAAATCAATGGTAATATTATTCAACTCTTTACTAACAATATAACATAAATTTAATAATACATTAATAAGCGTTGATAATGAAAATATAACTCGTTAGCAATTGAACTAAATTCTTTAATAATGTAACCGTAAAATATTGATAAGTATACTGAAAGTGTTAATAATGATGGGGTATATCAATAATAATTTTTTTTATAATCGTTGATAATGCAATTGAAAAACATTAATAATATCAATGGCAATCAGCATGGAGATAGAGTGTAAACATTTTAATTACCTTTTTAATACAAAAAAATATTAATTAAGATTTTTTATTTTTTATTTGGGCTTCCATTAACTGTTAAATACTAATATTTAATTAATATCTTTTATTACCCTTTTAGGTGGTTAGACTTCACTTTCTCTCTCCTCTTAATAACTTAAGAAACTCCTTAAGTTTTAAACTGAAAGACCGGATCCAACCCGAGCTCCGAACAAAAATTCTCATTTACATTAAATGTATTAGTCTCCCAATCTATGCAATAAATAAAAGTCAAATGAGAAAACTTGAAACCCCATTTCAAAGTTCATACATCAAGAGTGAAAGTAGGAAGGACATTTTGGTCTTCACAATTTTTTTTTATTCATTAAAAAGACACTTACTAGGATTCGAACCATGACCACTTAAAAAAAAGCAAAGATCATAACCAATCACACTAAGTACATTTGTTGTATATTTTTAAATTAAAAATATATAATCGTAGAGAGGAAAAAACTCTTCCCCATTTCGAATTCCCTGCTCCAGGAGCGTTTGTAGGAAGGGTAGAATAGGGAGTGTCAATTTTTTTATATTTCCCTGTGGAACTGGCCAACTTATCGTACACATGCGGATTTAAACGGGTCCAAGAGTGTCAATTTTTTTCTTTAAGTCATTTTATTTCTCCTTGGTGGTAAAAAAATATATATGAAAAGGCAAAAACAATACTCCTTTTTATTGCTACAAAGAAAACAAATTTAACAATAAACTAATGCATGAATTCTAATGGGCTAACCGCTAATCATAAAATAAAAGAGTTGAATGAGTCTGGCCTACACGGGATTTGCCCATCAAGTAAAACGAATGAACATAATGGATTTGTCATTCTAAAACAAGCTATTTTCTCTATCATAATATATATTATGCTATTATTTTATATCTTAGTGGATAAAATATAATGTATTTTAAAATTATTTAAGGGTTCAACCTCGACCAACCCAACTAGTCCAATTTTTATCATTTCAAATATATATTATGTAATTATTTGATATCATAATAATTAAATTCTAGTGTATATTATAGAGAATCGTTTGGTATTTGTTAGTAAAAAACTAAACATAAAGATCTATTTGGTTATTTTTAACATTAAAACGATCCTAAACATTTTCAGTTTCCTTTCGAAATTCTATAGTTTTATTCCCGAACCAGTGATGTGCAAATGGCGAATTGCAGTCATCTCTTTTCTTTCATTATTTTTTATTTTCAAATAGACAGTTTAAAAGTAAACAATAATTAAAGTTTGGCAGGGGTCGGTCAAACAAGCCGAATTTCAAGTTTTGACCCGTTTTGATCAATTCTAATTTATAATCACATGGTTCCCTTATACCCGATAAAAAACTCAATCCAAACCAGTTTGGCAGGTGAGTCCGTGTTTACCACCATTTTCTAGGGATACATGAACGGTGGTTCCTATCCCAAATCGTGTTGTTCATTTTTTATTTCTTTAGATTTTATCATGGCTTGGCAAAAAACCAGAAAGTACAATGATGACAAGATGAAAGTTTTATAAAGCAAATTAATCGGCCAACGGGCCGAGTAAAAGCTAACAACGATTGTGAGATGCTCATTTCCCGAAAATCGGCGAGATAGGCGGAACGAGAGGGTTGTTTGGGTGGATCGGCCACCAGTGATTCTTGTTGATCAACTATTGCAGGACAATGTAACTGCTTCGCTTGATTAATAAAGCACCTACAGGTTCAAGTAAAAAAAAAAAAGTTACTTGATTATGGTTCATAAGGCTGATTTTTTATTCGTTGCATCATTCATGTCTCTTTCCTACTAAAATTCAATATTTTTATCACGTGTTTCCCAAAAAAAAAACTATACAACCACTACAAAAAAAGGTAGTCATTTGTGACGAAATCTTACTGACGACTAAAAAATTGCGTAAAAAAAATTAATAATTCCGACGGAAAACAATTTTTGTTTGTAATAATGAAATTATTATTGACAAATGCGAATTTTTTTGTCAAAAATAGTATTTATTCGTCAGTAAAATGTTTTTTGCCCCACTTTTCATTTTTCACGGGGCTTATTTTTGACGACTTCATATTATGCGTTAGAAATAATCATTTTTACTAAACAAAAAAAATATCTCGTCAAAAAATATAATTATTATTGACGTCAAAATACCGATCGTCGAAAATAAATTTTTAATTTTGACGGAATGAATTTTTTATCATAAGTAATTGGTCAGAAAATGTTTTTATTGACAACACCAAAAGTTCATCAATACTAATTGGTCAGAAAAACCCCAATTGTTACGCCATAAATACTTCGTCGGTATTATTTGGGCAGAAAAAATTATTTTTTGACAACAGTAAAATATTATCAATAATATTTGGTCAGGAAAACATCTTTTCTGATAATATAAAAATTACGTCAATAATTTTGGTCAGTAAAACACATTTTCTGATATCATAAAAGTTCGTCAATACTAATTGGTCAGAAAAAAATTCTTTTTTGACAATACTACATTTTCGTCAATACTATTTGGTCAGGAAAACCACTTTTCTGATATCGTAAAACACTTTTTTGACGCAATAAGCCTTTCGTCAGTACTATTTGGTCAGGAAAATTTTTGTGACCACAGTTTGGTCAGAAAAAATAACATTTTTTACGCCATAAAATGTCGTCAGCAGTAAATGGTAAGCACAAATACATTTTGTACGCCATACACAAGAATGATATGTTTTGAATCAATAAATAAAAAAAAACACATAGTAAGCACTGTTTTATGAAAAATATAATGGAAATTATATAATTTATATTTCGATCTACAAAGACCAAATTAGTCATACTTAATCTTCGAACCCGACTCTAGTCCAGTTTAAGAGATCATCTCCCTCGGTTTGGAGTACCCTAGGATCATTAATTAAAATATAGTCTTCTTGATAGGCTTCGTCTAATGCTCCTTCTCCTTCCGTCGCGAACAAATTTCTTGGTCGCGTTTCAACCACAATTTCCCAATTTGGATCTCTTAAAGATTGCACATAATAAACTTGAATTGCTTGACTAGCCAAAACAAATGGCTCATCTGTTCTAAGCTTCGCGTAGTGTTGACGGTAATAGTGTCATGTCCATCTTTCCTGTAACCAACGCCTTCGCGAGCGGTGTCATACCACTCACACTGAAATAATACAACACGAAGCCCTTCCGTTTCCGTATAACGAAGCTCGATGATATCGGTGAGAACGCCATAGTAATGAATTCGACCATCGTTCTCCCCTCTCACCATCACACCACTGTTTTGACTGCTTTTGGTTAACTCGCGAGAACGAGTGTGAAATCTGAATCCATTGATACAATATCCTGAGTAGTGCAGGACTCGTTTGTCTGGCTCTCGAGCTAAGGATAACAAAGAAGGATTCAAACTTTGCACTTTATCATTGTGCATTCGTGTAATCTGCAAATAATTGCAAGGATAAACTTAAAAATAGCTTGCGATAATTTTTAAATATGGAAATTCTTTATTATATATGACATGTATGTACCTCTAATAAGAACCACTTAGCAAATTCTTGCTTATGCACTGCTTCAACCATACGAACACCTTGATTACTTAGTTGTTCCTTGTGAGTTCTGTAATTAATATAATTAAAATAAATTATATTCTAGCATACAATAAATAAATAAGTATTGGTATATATGTATATGTACCTTATAAAATCTTGCACTTCATCACAGTTTTGTAGGACATAAGAAGCTGCCGCCTTCCACAAATAGGTATTGAAGTCTCTCATGTCGTCCTTCACACCAATGACACGACCGACACCCGGAACAACTAATAGGTCATGAGATGGTTGCGATGACGATGAAGATTTATCTACATTTCTCTCTGGCCGATTAAATATAGTATCCATTCCGGTCAAATATTGCAAGCAAAATGTGACACATTCATCAACAATATAAGCTTCGGCGATTGATCCCTCTGGACGTGCCTTGTTACGAACGTAACCTTTTAACTTCTTCAAATACCTAAATTGTTTAAAAATTGTCAAATTAACTACACAAAGTTTCCAAAATGTCAGTATATAACATAATTTTAGTGTAGTTATATAAGTAGCATACCTTTCAATAGGATACATCCATCGATACTGAACTGGACCAGCAACTTTGGCCTCCCAAGGCAGATGGATGGGCAGGTGGATCATTATATCAATAAGGCAGGAGGAAAAATACGTTCCAACTTACATAGGATTATGGCAATTTGAGACTCCAAGTAATTCAAATCTTCCACATTTAGCTCCTTGGAACATATGTCCTTAAAAAATTTGCTAAGCTCAATCAGTGTGTCCGATATGAACTTCGGAAATAAGTCACGGGCGGCTAACGGTAATAACCTCTCCAAGAACACATGACAATCATGATTTTTCATCCCATGTATCTTTCGGTCATCAACATTGACACAGCGTGCCAAACTTGCGGAGTAAGCATCTGGTACCTTAACTTTTGATAGCCACTGACACAAGGATTTCTTCTCTGCCGCCGTCAAGCTATATGCAGCTCTAGGTAACTCTGTTTTCCCATTCCTCTCAACAAGACGAAGATCTTCCCTTATACCCATCTCCTCCAAATCACGATGTGCACTTAGACCATCCTTTGTTTTGCCCTCAATATTCATAATAGTACCAAAAATACTATCACATACATTTTTCTCTATATGCATGACATCCAAATTGTGTCGTACTAAAAGCGATGACCAATATGGCAATTCAAAGAAAATAGACTTCTTTTTCCAGTTATGAGTTTTGCCAAACCCATTGATTTTTTTGCCTTTTCCCTTACTGCCGACAGGTATAGTTTGTAAAGAGAGAAGTTGATTTTTTACCTCTTCGGATGATAATCGCTCTGGTGCACGTCTTTTTTCTACAGTGCCGTTAAACTCCTTCTTTTGCTTGCGCCATTTATGATCCAATGGCAAAAAACGACGATGATCCATGTAACATTCCTTGCATCCTTTATTCAACCTCAAATGTGAGGTGTTCCCTGCGCAGGAAGGGCATGCCAATTTTCCTTTTGTACTCCAACCAGAAAGGAGACCATATGCAGGAAAATCATTGATAGTCCACAACAATGCAGCTTTCATGTTGAAATTCACTTGTTTGAATGCATCATAAGTCATTATTCCCTCACTCCACAATGACTTCAGATCATCAATGAGTGGTCGCAGGTAGACATCAATATTGATTCCTGGACTTTTCGGACTAGGAATGAGTAATGTCAATAATAGATATGGACTCTTCATGCATAACCACGGTGGGAGATTATACGGGAACAGAATTACCGGCCATGTACTATGCTAGTTATTCATGTTGCCAAATGGATTGAAGCCATCCGTTGCTAATCCCAATTGAACGTTGCGAGGTTCAGAACCAAAAGTTGCATCATACTGGTCCAAAACTCTCCAAGCTTCACTGTCAGCATGGTGCCTTAATTTGCCATCTCTGACAACGTTGTTCGCTATGCCACACCATATCCTCCGCAGTTTTCCGCGACATGAATCAGCGTTGTCATCTTGGTTTTATGGGAAAATATCTTAGTATCTTGTAGGGCACCTTGGTGACTCTTCCCCTACTATCCTTCCTGATTTTCTTGTACCTTGGTTTCTGGCAGGAAGGGCATGTCGTTGCTCCTTTGAGCTCCCCGTAGTAAATGGCACAGTCATTTTCACAAGCATCTATTTCTTCATAATTTAGTCCAAGACCACTCAACATCTTTTTTTCGTGATAGTAATTCTTCGGCATTGTAGACTGTGCCATAGGGAAAGTAGATCAAAGAAACTTCAATAATTGAGTAAAAGATGTATTACTCCAAGAATTGAACCACTTCAAATGCATCATCTTCACCAGGCATGACAGACTGGATAACTTTTCATCACAACCTTCATACAATGGCGTATGAGAATATCTGACCAGTTTGAAAAACTGCCCTGCCTCTGCATTGGGATTCTCGGGGTCAGGATCCAAATGTGGTCTCAAATCATTCAGTAACCCCGGTATGTCATCTACATCCATCTCATTACCATCGTCTACAACATCCTCTGCATCCTCCTCTTCAGAATAATCATCGTCTGATTTCTCTCCATGGTAAATCCATTTAGTGTAATCACGTGACATTCCTCGTCGTAATAGATGTAGCTCAACTTCTCGTTTTCCCCTTCTTATAACATTCCGACAGTCCACGCAAGGACACTGTATTTTGCTGTCTTCGTCTTGAATATTGGAGTATGCGAATGCGATAAAATTTTGAACGCCATTCGCATACTCCATAGTTGATCTATTATGACGCTGCATCCATGATTTATCAACACCTTCCATAACCTACAAAAAATGTACAATATATTTTTAATTATTGCAACTTGCTTAAATGAAATATAAACTTAACAATATATATGTATATATATTATTGCAATCCAATAATTGTATGAAATGTTTATTATCAACAAAATATAAATTAAAAAGCCTACATAATCATCTGCCCCTCTTCGCTTCAATAAAACAGGAGATATTTTTATTTTTTAATGTCAGATAATCAATTAACACTAAAATTTATTCTGAACAAATTAAAATGGAGAACAAAAACACTCCATCTTCCCCTCTCACCTCCTCGCATGCACTCTATTTACCCAAACCCTTCATCGATTTCATTTTTGCTCTCTTACCCAAAAGATTGTGGCCACTTCAAGTCTGTCGATGATGGAAGATTGGGGGGCGCGCAGGAGACGCGACGGTATTTCCAGTTGCCGCGATGGTTGGTGAACTGGGGTGCGTGTAGGCGACGTCACGGCCGCCGTCGATTGCTCCGATCGGCCGACGAACTGAGCAGCATGGACGAGGCGATGCAGCGGGAGCCCAAATCCTCTGGTGGGTCTGGGTTACGCGGCGGATTGCGCTTCGAGAGAGATGAATGAGGGCAGAGAGGCAATCTTTATTCGCCAGAATTTGGGTGCCTTCGCCTTTCTTAATCGACAGAATATAGGTTTGTTTGCTTTTGTCTTTCGATTGGATGTACAAGCAAATCAATTTATATGCATAGATGTGGATTTGAATGCTGCGGTTTGATTTCCTCAATTGCAGGTGTAAATCGAACATGCATGCACCCAGAAAGCATCTTAGAACTCTCTGATATTGGGACTGGATCTGAATTCCAGGTAATTAGTTTGTTCTTTGCACAATGGGGTCTGTTCTGATTTAGTTCAGTGGCTTTAACTTTGATTTGGTCAATGCATGTGGGTTGTTCATCCATGGTGCAATTCTTGTTCATCCATGGGGTCTGTTTTTGGTTCGTTTTCTTTGCAATTTGGTTCATTGTTCGCAGACTGTAATTAGTTCTATTCAATCCCCCCTAATTTGTCAATTATTGTTCATTCATGTAATTAAACCTTAATTGCAATAAACGAATTAATGCGTTAAATGAGTACAACAGCAGAGAGGGATCTATGGAACGAGATTTCCTCAGAAAAGGTAAAGAACCATAAACATGCTCTGCCTCTTCGTTAGCCTAAAAAAAAGGGGGAATTTTTTCCTTGTTTCCCACCACAACACAATAACTACAGAAAACACGCTTCATTAATAATCCCTAGATAACATAAACACGCTTCAGTAGGCAGAGCCAAATAAAGGAACCAAAAGCGTTTTCTTCGTCATCTGCGATTTCCACTTCTCTGCCATTACTCTCTTCCCTCTAACGAATTCTGCTTCTCACTAGATGGCAAAGCAAAAGAAACGCCTCCGTTCTCAAAGCCAGAGGGAAGAATCTGCACCTTGTTCACCTGTGCAGAGCAACTCTCCCTCTCCGCCTCTTGTTTCAGAGAATCAGGAAGAAGGACAAGGGGACAGGAACACCGATACGCTTGTTCCTATCACTGAAACTCCGAGAATGGAGAAAAGGTCCCCTGCTACTGAATTGGAAGGAGAAACAGAGCATGTTGATTCGACTGCTCCACATTCAGCTGCGGACCTGTCATCCGAGGGTGGAAGTTCGAATGGTTAGTTTCATTGTGTGGTTTTTTTTAATATTTCGTATGACTTACTTCTATCTTTACATTGTAGCTGACTATAAGTTCTGACCTTGTGATAGGGACGACCAAAAAAAGAGAAGGAAGAGGACCAGGATAGGGTGTAAAGCCTGGACACAACCTGTCCCTGGAATTTCATGATAACAGGTCTGTAATAATGTTCCTTGGAATTTTTTGCACAACTTGTCCCTGGAATTTTTTGCACTCAGTGTCTCACATCTTTCATGATAACCCGTCCCTGTACTCACTTTACTTAGTTTGATACTTATAAATAAACTGTGCAGGATAATTACCACTCAAGCAGCCCGTGAAATTTCAGCTATCTTCAAAAGGAGCATCAATGGGCCTTGGATTACTTTCTCAGAGTATCCTGCATCAGAACTCGAGACTGTGATAGCTCGTTTCAAGGACTCGGGATTCACTTACACTGGGTCAGAAGAGGCTTTCAACGATATGGTCAGAGACCACGTGAAGAGAAACTTTCCCAGTGGATGTATGGTCTCCGAGACCGGATTTTCAAGAAGTATAAGGATCTGAATCAGAGAATGAACCATCCACCACCGCAAATTAGTCCATCAATTTGGAGGGAGATGTTTCAGAAATGGACTAACCCAAATTGGGTGGTAAGTTAAGTGGGTGTATGCTTTGGTGTTTGTCTTTCATCCTAATCTGTTTTCAGTGGTGAGCTGATTGTTTGTTGTTTCGAATTCAAGGAAATGAGTGATAAGAATAAAGGGAATCGAGAGAAGAGTGAGCTTGCAGCCACCGGCGGTTCATCACCGTTGGCCAAGTACAGACATGAAGAGGTAAGTTGCTGCACTATTGCTAATGTTTATGTTAGGCTGCCAGTGTACTCAGTTTACATGTGAATGCAATTTTTCTTTTTAATTGATTGGTAGATAAAACAAACTGGAAAGAACTTGATCCGATCGAGATGTTTAGACGTTTCCATGTGAAGAAGGACAAGAACTAGGTTTCGTCAAAAGCAAAAACCATGCATGTAAGTTCAATAATGTTTACAGAGTATTAGGCTGATGTTTGTACTCGGTTCTGTTGTCTTTTTTTATTGATATTGATGTTGGATACAGAAAATTAGGCTGCTGTTTAATTTGTACTCATTTTTGTTGTTTTTTATATTGATGTTGATGTTGTTTACTCCATGATTAGGATGGAATGATACAAGCAGAGGCTGAAAAGGTATCCCAAGGGGAAGAACCAAACAAATTTGCCATCTATCAAGAAGTGATCAGACCACAACGCCCCAAGCGTGTTTTAGGAATGGGCCATGGGGTGAGCTCGGTTGATGTCTTCGGTCCCACATTGAGTCAAGGTAGTTAGGGTTGCAGCAAGCGTTGTCAAGAGGATCGAACCAAAGAAAGGGGGAAAAATGATGAGAAAATGAAGAAGTTGGAGGATGAGATCGTAGATGTGAGGAATGTAGTTCCTCACATTGTTGAATCTGTCTTGCAGAGACTTGGAGTGCGGCTGCCCGAGTCATTCAATATGGTATGTATTTTGCTGCCATGTTTTATTTTTTACTCTTTACATAATTTTCGAATCTATGGCTAATTTATTTGTTATATTCTATGTAGGATCTCAACAGTGAAGCAAATGGGGAACAAGGTCGAGTTGGGGAAACTCAGGGCAACGATGTGGCCAACGACGAGTCCGACAACGAGTCCGATGAAGAGACTGCCGAGGAGACTGCTGCTGATGCATGAATTTCTTTTTAATGCTATCGTAGGATTCTAAGTATCGCTTGACTTTGGGATATTTTGTGTCATTTTCGGAGGATATTTTGTCTTTTGAAGTTTGGATGTTTGGTCGTAGCTGATGGCTACTTGTTAGACAGTTTGAAAGTTAATTTTGGAATATGCATAACTTTGTTTGGATGATTAGTTTGTGTTGTCATCACTAGAAGTATAATGGCGTCACAAATGAAATTTGATCAAGCAATTAGAAACAAATGTCGCCGTCTTAATAGATGTAATTGCACAATTGACAATAATTAAGCGTCATTAGTAAATGTAGTTTCTCCGACGACGTGCTGGAAAAGATAATTGTTGGTGATAATTAGTTGTCCTCGGTAAATATATTTTTTCCAATGACACATTGGAAAAGATTTTTTCCGACGATAAACATATGTCCTCAGTAATATAAATATAACCAACGACACGTGAAAAAAGATTTTTTTAATGATTAATAGGTGTCATCGTAAATAAAATCTTTTCCAACGTGTCGTTGGATAAATTTTTATTTATGATGACAACTATTCATCATAAAATTAATCTTTTCCGACGTATCGTTGGATGAATTTTTATTTACGATGACAACTATTCATCATAAATTAATCTTTTCCGACGTATCGTTGGATAAATTTTTAATTACGATGAATAGTTGTCCTCGGAAATAATAATTCTTCCGACGACACGTCCGAAAAAACATAGTTTTAACGACAATTTGTCGGCATCAGTAAAATTTATATTTTTTACTAAACGTCGGTAATAATATATTAGTGACACATACACATCATCATAAATGTATGTACACCGTATTAAAAAAACGTTCGACCTCAATTTCTGGTCACAAATAGTTATTTTCGATGAATTATGGACGTTAGTATAATTAGTATTTAGGACGTCTCGTCAGAAAAATGGTTTACCTACAAACATAATGCGTCAAAAATAAATTAAACTGTCATAAAAAAAATTCGTCAAATTCATCCGTCATGAGTGATTTCTTTTGTGACGTCATTTATTTTATTACTAACGTATTCATGTCGTCAATAATATTGTAAATTTGACGACTTGTCAATAATATTATTATTAGCAACGGGACAATTTCTGACGACGTTTGACGACGAAATGTCCTCGTAAAAGATATTTTCTGACGAAATATTATCAATTATGACGAAAATCGTGTCGTCGGTAATGACTGCCTTTTTTGTAGTGAACAATAAGCTATACACCCCATTACATTATCAAATTTCATATCTCACCTTCCTCTGGCCAAATTGTCGGGGCCCACGCTAGTTTACATTTATGGTCGAACAAAAAATTACGTACTAATCTCTCAATTTACATTCAAGGCTGAACAAAAATTCATATTGACAATCAAGAAGTAGTATCACACATGTGATCCACTAACTGCCAAGCCAACTGATAACCTATGTAGCAATTGGAACATTTTTGCTTATGTCTTATGTGCAACGTTTTCACGTGTGAAGGATCCTTGTGAGAATTTGCAGGTTTACAACATGATTGAGTAGAAGAGAAGAACACGTCAAGTTTCCTTTAACTAGACCTGTACGACAGCTTACAAGGAAACAGTGATGTTCAGATTCAAGCGGTATCCAACTCTATAGGACACAATGTCGTCGTATGACAACAACTTGGTTTAAGAAGAATAACGACTACCAAGTTAATTAGTGACAGATGGCATCCTGTAATTAGTCCATTCCACTGTTAGTTAAATGTTACCATTAATGTACACTACAATGTTTATGGATTAGTAGAGATATATATACAAGAAGAAAAACAGAGAAAGACATTCAGTCGATTCTCTCATACAAATCGTCTTCCTCATCTACTGTCAACTCTGACATTTTCTGCTACTAGGTTAAATCTTTCTCATGATATCAGAGCCTGATTGGCTACACATTCGACGCCAATTCCTTTGATTCACTTCCGTCTTTCGTTTTCTTTCTTTTCAAAACCTCACAATGTCCGATGGAGAAGACTCGAGTGTCGGGAAAGACAAGGAGGTTCCTCCTACTTCTCGCTATGAAGATCCATACAACAGTCATTCCTACTTAGCACAGAGCGACAACTCTTTTTGTCATGTCATCAGCTTCAAGCTCAACGATTACAACTACTTACTATGGAGTGAGTCAATGGAGGTGGCTCTACGCACCAAAAACAAACTAGGGTTTGTCCTAGATACGATTCCGGTCCCTGATCTCACTGACCCTTCTTATGGAACATAGGATAGGGTTAATGGCACAGTAGTTTGCTGGATTCATGATTCAATTTCAGAGGATATTGTTCCTAGTCTCCGAAACATTAAGGTTGCTTATGAGTAGGGTGGGCATTGGGTGGGTAGGGCGGATTTTGACCATAAAACGCACCCACCCACGCTTAAACGGATTGACAATTTTTAACCCATCACCCACCCATATTTAGTCTCGGGTTAGGTAGGGCAGATGGTGGATGATGCGTGTGGATTTGTGGGTTCACCCACATCACAATGTACAAGATATAAAGGAGTCAACATGAAATGATAATCGGTGGAGAGAGTTATCGGGTGGCAACAATAAGATGGAACAAGGAAAAAATGTTGAATTAGTTCTGAAATTTGATAGAAATTCTATTATGAAGGAGTTTTCCACCAAACCAATTGAGAGAACCATGCCTCCAAAGTATGTACCCTGAACACGGATTTTGACTTGGCCAAATTTTGCCTTTTTTCTTCCCAACTTCGATAGCTTCTTTGTCAAGTAATTGTGACGTGAATGGTTGGCAATTTGGGATCATATCATAAAACAAGGACATCAAATTGTAGACAATATTATACTAATTCCAAGTTGTTGTGGGATGAAAGTGACAACTATTTACCCATTCCCTATTGTGATTGAGCATCCAAGACCTATGAGAGAGTAATCAAGTATTAGGAACGTGCTAGGGCTATACATTTTTATCAAGCCAACGATGATAAAAAGGAGTAGGGGAGGTGGTGTCGGCAATGCAACTCACCAACCGCACCCAACAACCCTTCTTGTGGGAGTTAGCATCTGTGGGGTGCTCGGTAGGGAAGAATCTCCGATGGATGAAGTCAATTTGAATTGCTAGGAATTTGTGGGATTGACACTCTTATAATTGATGAAGCCTTTGAGAAGTTTCACTCGTACAATTATGGGAAGAAGAAAGGAACAGTTACATGGGGTAAAATAATCCCTATACCCAACACATAAATATGTATGCGCCGTAGAATACAGAGGAACGAGAATGCGATATTGGCTGCTTACGTGAATAGGGTGAAAGGTGAGAAAGGATAACGTGGAGGGGGTCTAATCTCAAAACCCTTTAAATATTTGTTAAGATTAAGATTAAGGTTGTCAAATTAGTTTATAGTTTTAGTGATATATTTGATTTGATAAGATTGGTTTATGTCGATTTAACTTTCGAATTCATGAATAAATACAAATTCATTTTAAATTACATTCACTAAAATAACATTGTATTGTTTAGAGAACGTAAATCCATCATACCAGCCATACCAGTGGTATTCACAACCATGCTCTAACCCATTTTCATTTCCATATACCCAAATTCATACATGGCTCATGCCATTGCTGGGATAGTTCATAATTTGCAACCCCACTCTCATACCCACGATTTTTTGGGTATCGCTGGGTACTATCCGTCCAATATATTCAATATCACTATAAGTAAAATTCAACATGTTGATCTTCATTTATAACACTAAACATATCTAAAAAATTATGAAATCAACAAAACTGCAACTATTCTCATGGAGTATCAAATGTTTCACCTCATATTACCAATAAAAGATACTTTATAAAGTTACATTACTAACTATTATACATTTACAAGAGGAAAAGTGGCATGTAGATCTTCATTTGTAACACTAAACATACCTAATAATTCGTGAGAATGGGTCGTTTGGAAGTTGTGATTGTTAAATAGATGTATTGTTGAGAATGCATGTATAATATTATACATGTATTGTCGAATTTGATACACTGTAGAATACAACGTTTGATATGTGTGATTGTGTATGTCGCATCAGCTAAAAACTGAGACAACAATCTCAACAATCACAACTAAAAGTTGAGATATAACAATCACTCAAAATGAGTGATAGTTTCTGTCACATCACAGAAACAATTCATGTATTGTTTCTGCTAAAAAAACAATGCATTGTAAATAATACATGCATAATGACAATCTCAACAAAACTATCGCAACTTTCAAACGACCCCGAAATGAACAAAACTGCAACTATTCTCATGGAGTATCAAATGTTTCTCCTCGAATAACCAATGAAAAATACTTGACAGAGTTACATTACTAACTATTCATACATTTACAAGAGGAAAAGTGGTCAACCAAATTTATCTTGTGGTTACCTGATTGACAATGTGGTCAACCGACCAACTTTGCGGTCTAATTTGTAAAAGTGATCGACCAAACCTAATGTATTTTATGGTCTACCAAAACCCTACCGAATTCCATATGAGATT
Source organism: Linum trigynum (assembly GCA_964030455.1). Lineage (NCBI taxonomy): Eukaryota > Viridiplantae > Streptophyta > Magnoliopsida > Malpighiales > Linaceae > Linum > Linum trigynum. The sequence continues at coordinate 38,166,044 of OZ034820.1, forward strand.
TACTGGACTTTACTGCAATTATATTGAATGATCCGTGTTTAATAGGAACTACATGAGTCGGTTATCTCAATGGACAATTCTCATGTATGTTCATGATAAATGTTTTTTTTTTTCCAAGAAATGTCAAGAGAGAAAAAACTATACATTCTACCCCAAAACCCTCCCAAACCAATACATCAGTGAAGCCACCCTACAAAGTCGAAGGAACCGATCTCAAGAGGAGAAAGTAACAGGGCTTACTGCGCCACTCTATGGGCAGCCCCGTTAGCAGTTCTAGGAACTGCCTAAACTCTAAGGAAACAGAAACTGAAGACGGGAGGTGGAAGTAATCATGAAGCACCGGACCTTCGAGGGAATCTGAAGAAATGCCCTGGCGAAGTTGACGAATCACCACTTCTGAATCACTTTCGATGATGACACAAGGAAGGGACTTGGAGACCAAGAGGGAGATAGCGTCTCGAGCTGCAAGAAGTTCTGCGAGGTAGGGGTCAACAATGTCTAGGTGCTGGAACCCTACTGCCAATGCCACATGCCCATCTGTTCCATGAACCACTAGTCCAGACGAGCAACCGAAAGCACGAACCGCAGCATCAAATTGATCTTCAGATAGCCAACAGGAGGAGGGATCCAAGAGGTGAGGCGGGAGTTTGAGGGCTGAAGGGGAGGGACGGGTACCGGAGTTAAAGAGGAAGAGACTTCGCGGACTTGGAAAAAACATTGACGAGCTAGAGACTGGGCATGAGGCTGATAATGCTCAAATACCACCTTATTTCGAGACTTCCAGATTCTCCACAATACGCAAACGTATAGGAGAACATGGGTTTGGGGGTGCTCAGAAAGCATAACATGTCGCCACCAGAGACTGAAATTCACAGTCGGGGCCGAGGTTTTATTAGCTGCAAGCTCTGTCCCACAAATACTTTCAAAATCATAAATTAATTTTGGAAGTCTGAAATTAATTCTATCCCATAAATTGGGGGATAAACCAACCATTAAAGGTTGTAAAGCGCCATAAATGAATCGCTTTAGTGACTCATTAATCACTTATAATGGATCATTAAAGACCCAATAACAAAAAATACCATAAATGATGTATTAAAACTTAATTAGGGCGAAATGATCAATGGGTCCATTAATTGGTCATTTACTTCTCGCCGGAGGAAGATTGATTACAGGGATCGTCGGACCAACAGTCACCAGAGACATGTGTTTCCCGTCGGCGGAGGAGCTTCTCAGCTGGCCGCCGCTTAATGAACCTTTCCACCGCATGAAGAAGCTACATACAACAGATTAACAAGTAGAGCGCTCTGTTTATTTCATTTTCCCCCATTTGTTCCGATTACACAAGAGCATCGGCTCCGGCGACGATCTCTAGAATCTCGCCGGTGATCTTGGCCTGCCGCCGCCGATTATAAACATTCGACAGTGTCTTCTTCAGCTCCGAGGCAATATCCTTCGCGTTGCTCATCGCGCTCATCCTCGCGGCGAGCTCACTCGCCAGCGATTCCTACAGCGCCTTGAGAATATGGCTGTTCAGATACAGGGGAAGCAAAGCATCCAAGATCTGAACGGGATCCTGCTCGAATTACAGAATCGGCAAAAAATCAGGAGTCACCGTCCTCACCACACCCCTCTCCACCGTCAATTTCCCTTCTTTGGTCGTCAGCCGGAAGAACTCATCCTCCGCGGCATCGACGCAAATCTCATTGATGTCGCAGACTTGAGAATAGGGCTTGTCGTCGAGTTCGTCGTAGTAGCAACATTCGTCGTCTAAAAGGGGGAAATCTCCGCTCCGGGGAGAAGCCGAGGAGATACGGCAGAGGCCCCGGGCGGCGGCGGTAAAGGGTTTAGGGAGGGTTTTTGAAGTTGGGGGAAAGAAGAGATTGGGTTTCTGAGGGCATTTGGAAGTGGAGGATTTGGAGAGGGAGGAGGTGTTGGCGGCGGTGGAGGTGGTCACATTAGGAAGAATTTCATCGCTACAAATTATGATAAATGTTGATAGATCGAGTAATATTCGTGGACAAGAGTCGTGGCAGTTGCCTCATTATGATGTATATATTTTTTTCGTTACAAAACACTTTTTTAACCAATATTTGAAAAATGAACGAGTTACATTAAATTGTGACTTGTGAGTTGTGACCATGAGGCTAGTTTGACCCTGCTGTAACTGTTGCTGAAGCATTTTCTAGTTTGAGTTTTTTTTATGAATTGGTGTTTCTATATATCATCAAAAAGGGTCCAAAACTGTGTGGCAACAACCCTGCCAAACTGAGTTTCAACAGAACAGTACCAAGGCTATACTAATTACACTTTTGCAACAAAAGACACTACTAAGAACCAAGAGCCAAAGCTGATCAAGACCAGAAACTACTCAGATTTTCACCTGGAAACAGCACAACTATATCATTCTTGATTCTGATAATAATCTCCACGACCTGCTGCTTCTTACCACCACCAAACTTCTGCAGACATCTTTCTCGCCAGATAACACTGACCATAGCTCTCCAGATTGCTCTAGCCACCTGTGCCCCCACCTGCTTCCCTTTAAGCTGAGAAGAAGCCCACTGCAGTTCAGAGCTCCAGTTGTCTGTTGGAATCCTAGGGTAAGCTCTAGCCAACAAGCCTGCAAACAACTCTTTAAACATACAACATTCACTAAACAAATGGTCTCTCGTCTCCAAAGGGCAAGGGCAAAACACACAGTTAACATTTCCACACCCCCCCCCCCCCACTTTATCACTGGTGGTAATATAATTCTTGATTACCAACCACACTAGAAATTTATCCCTAGGAGGAGAAGGACCTTTCCAGGTTAAAGAATACCATGAAACAGGGGCTTCTCTATGCCTAAAAGATTCCAAACAAGACTGATGTTATATCTTTTCATCAACTTTCCATTCCACCAGAAGCTTCGATTTGGAGCTTCTGCTTTTATGTTATACAAAAGCCAAACTTTTAGAGGTGTTTGACCCTGCTTTAATTTTTGAAATCGAAAAACACTTTTAAAAGTCGGACTAAACATAAGCTATAGTATACTATTCTTCGAAGGAGCCAAAAGAGCATAACAATAAAAGTAAAAACCAAAGAATTAAGAAAAATTGTTAAAAATAGCAGATCAAGATGCAAAAATCAGTTCCAAATGGGCATACAAATGATGATTTGTCCTTAATCAATCAAGCAAGTATCTCACTCAATATATAATTTTTTTAGGCTTAATTGCAAGTTTGGTCACTCAAATTGCTATAAAATTTCACGTTTGCAACTCAAATTAATTTATTCCATTTATAGTCACTCGAATTAGTTGAACAGTTCAAGTTCGGTCACTCTCCGTTAACTTTGACTGACGTGGCGGTCAACTTTGACAGTTGACCGTTAAATGTGTGACGTGGCAAATAAAAATTAATTAAAAAATAAAAATTAATTTTTTAGAAATTACACATCATTTTAAAAAAAATATAATTATAAAAAATGAAAAAAAGAAATTATCACAAAAAAAAGAAATTAATTTATTCTTAATTGCGAATCATATTTTAATTATGATCTCATATGGTGGTTCTACAGGCGGAGCTGGAGCGGGTGAAAGTGGAGAATCTCCGGCTGAGAGACATGCTGAATCAAGTCGCTGATGCACGATCAGAAGCCGTCGTCGCTTCCGCCGCCGGCTGACAAGCAGGACAACAACGGTGAAGGACCGGTGGTGGTCCCCCGGCAGTTCATGGATCTCGGACTAGCGAATTCCTCCGCTGCGTAAATACGAGTGGAAGCAATATGATTTTTACAGCCGGGTGCGAGTCTTATGGAGACAGTCTTTACAGTCGCCGGGAGAAACCGAGTGGAAGCAATATGCCGATGCGGCGACGGTGAGATAGCCCTCTATGTATACCTTGCAGGAGGGCTCGTCCCCGGGCTTTGCTGTGTCAATCGCCTCTCCCAGTGAGATCAATGCTAGGCCTCTCATTTGGTCGCTGATTTCTTGCTTCAACCCGCAATCGCTATAGACCTTGGTTACGTTTGGACGGCTTTCCATGACGACGACGACGAAGTTTCCGTCGCTAAAGATGAACGCAGCCGCCAGAACAAGGACTGTAAATATTGGTGGTGTCATGATTATTATTATTTTGTTTAAAATGTTGGGGGATGGGAGGGGATTCAGTTCTTGAGTTGATGATGATACTCGCTTATTTGATTCGAGTTATTTATGTCTTTTTTTGTGATAATTTCATTTTTTTCATTTTTTATAATTATAATTTTTTTATAATGATGTGTAATTTCTAAAAATTTAATTTTTATTTTTTAATTATTTTTTATTTGCCACGTCACACATTTAACAGTCAACTGTCAGAGTTGACCGCCACGTCAGTCAAAGTTAACGGAGGTTAACGGAGAGTGACCGAACTTGAACTGTTCAACTAATTCGAGTGACTATAAATGGAATAAATTAATTTGAGTGGCAAACGTGAAATTTTATAGTAATTCGAGTGACCAAACTTGCAATTAAGCCCTTTTTTTTTAGTAGAGACTAGACTCGAAAGCACTGAAGTGTTCTTTCTTTCCTAAACCCGTTTAAGAAAAGCTCCATTTCCACTCTTATTTAGTCAAAACCCTAGAACGGGGGACGGCTGCGTGCGTAACTTCTCAGCTCACCGTCTCACTCACACAGAACCAGAAATGCCTCCGAAAGCCTCAAAATCGAAGGAGGCGCCGGCGGAGCGCCCGATCCTCGGGCGATTCTCATCTCATCTCAAGATCGGCATAGTAATCATTCTTACTTTCCTATCTTCTTCTTCGTCTAATTTCGCTGGTTGTGCCTTCTTAATACTTAGTCGTCGCCTCAGGTTGGATTGCCTAATGTCGGGAAATCGACTCTTTTCAATACCCTGACGAAGCTGTCCATACCCGCTGAGAACTTCCCTTTCTGCACCATTGAACCTAACGAGGCTCGGATTAATGTTCCCGACGAGAGGTTCGATTGGCTTTGCCAATCTTTCAAGCCGAAAAGCGAGGTTTGTCTCTTAACTTTGCCGTCTTCGTGTTCTTATACTCGAAGCATGATAGCATCTCCGTTGTAGATGGAAAAATTTGCTGGAGTACGGCGATTAAGCGATTGGTTGCTGCGTTAGTGAGCTATATAGTTTTCAACATTGTAATTGGAATGGTCTATATTGATTCGGGAAGTGCAGTTGCTGTGATCTGTTGTGCAAGTTGCAGCTTTGTGAGTCTCATGGATCAATGATGTATTCTGGCTGTTGCATTTCCTTGTTCTTTCCAGGTTTCCGCATTTCTTGAAATCCATGATATAGCTGGACTCGTTAGAGGTGCTCACGAAGGACAAGGGTTGGGCAACAATTTCTTGTCACATATCCGTGCTGTTGATGGCATCTTCCATGTCCTACGTAAGAGGCTCTGTACTTTATCTGTTCCATACAAACACTTTTGAATCCTGAGGATAGGCACTTGTCAGCTTTGATTTCTTATGTTTGTGGACTTATAACTGAGAAGGAGATTCTGGTTAGAGATAGCTGTGATTCAACTATGATGACTGTACATTCAACTGCATTTTCTTTATGGGAGAGTGGAGATCACTGCTGCTTGTCAGCATTTCTAGATGATTGCTTGATTCCCTGTTATATGTTTGGTGGGATTTTGTGGTTGTTACCTACATTAGATGGTTAGATATTAGAAAGTCCACAGAAAAGGGATACAAGTGTAAGTTAGCTTTCTAGCATCTACATTGACTGCGCTAGGCAGTGCGCTAGCAGTTGTTGATGGTAGTACTCTGTGGAATCAACCTTAATAGGTCCTTTGCTTTCTTGTTTTCTTTCAATCAATTTCCTTAGAGCTCATTTCTATTTTTAACTGTTGACGTACAATAGGCGCATTTGAAGATTCAGACATTATCCATGTTGATGACTCAGTGGATCCTGTCAGAGATCTGGAAACTATAGGGATAGAGTTGCGACTAAAGGTAACCATGATCGTGCATGGTATTTGAATTATGGTGCTCTTTCGTGTTTCTGAACCTCTGTTTTTAAATTTGTTTTGAAATTGTTATATAGGATGTTGAATTCATGGAGAGGAGGATTGAGGATATTGAAAAGAGCATGAAGAGGAGCAATGACAAGCAGTTGAAGATAGAGCTCGAGTTGTGCCAAAGGGTTTGTGCTCTATGAGTTCAGATTCATTTTTAGATGACACTTTAACTTTATCGCCATGTGTTATCTAGACGTGTCATGCTTTGAGTTCTTGTACCAGTTTGTCATATTGATGTGGAAGCAGTAGCTTAACACGTTGAAGACTGTTTCAGTTCTTAACTCTTCAGTTTTTTGCTTTTGGTTCTCTTTCTTATATAATTCACATCGAATGCAGCAAAGTTTGGTTTATTTCCTTGCTCATTTTATCATTTAAATTATTATCAGAGTTGAGAAAACCTATGCATTTTGTTTCAAATCAATATTTGTCCAATTGGCTTGATTGAATGTGTTATTTTTTTCCTAGGTCAAGGCATGGCTTCAGGATGAGAAAGATGTGCGCCTTGGAGACTGGAAAGCTGCTGATATTGAGATATTGAATACTTTTCAGTTGCTCACTGCCAAGCCTGTTGTTTACTTGGTTGGTTTTCCCTATGGCTCTTAGCCCTTGTGATAGACTCGGTTGCTATCTCTCTGTTCAGTTGCAATCTTTTCTCTTAAAGTTATTTACTGTCACAACTGCTAGATTATTTGCTTGCTCCTTATTCTAAACTATTATCAGACCTTAAGTCTTCCAAAATATTGTTGAAACTTGAAAGTACTATGCCCAATAAGTTGCATACGGTTTTTCAGTGTCAGTAGTGTTTATTGTTATCATAGGTTAGTTTCTTGCACTACTATGTTTAACAATTTGAATCTCTGCCTTCTTTACCGTGTACAGGTAAACATGAATGAGAAAGACTACCAGAGGAAAAAGAACAAGTTCTTGCCGAAGATTCATGCTTGGTATTGCCATCATTTAAGCCATTATTATGTAGACTCAGCATTTTGACAATTTCTGAAAGTTATGGGTCATTTCTTTTCTTTCAGGGTGCAGGAACATGGTGGTGAAACCATGATTCCTTTCAGCTGTGTGTTAGAGAAGAATCTGACTGATATGCCACCAGATGAAGCTGCTAAGTATTGTGAGGAGAACAAGGTACAAAGGTTAGTGACTAGTGGAAACTGGCTTCTGTACTGTTGTATGCCGGTTCAAATGTTTCTCTGTTCCTAATTGTTGAAGCAGTCGCAAGAATATACTTGACCATAATTTCTCGTTCAATTGTATTTACTACAACATTTCTACATGTTGCTCATATAACTCACTTAGCTTGTATGGATGGTGTAGTCCTGGTTGTGTAAATCGAATCATTCTATTTCCATTTGGGTTTAGTCTCCCATTTATTCCAGATTGCTGTATTGATTAAATGAGAGTTTTATTTTGCAGTGCTCTTCCTAAAATCATAAAGACCGGCTTCTCTGCGATCAATCTCATTTACTTCTTCACTGCTGGGCCTGATGAGGTAAATCGACTGTGTACTTGGGGGATTCTTTGCTGGATCCTGCTTTCCTTTTATTATTGTCTTGCGACCGTACCCGAATGCACAATGCCTCTGGGGTTTGAAGTGTCGTTATTTGTTTTTCTCTGAGCTTTGATAGTCTCAGTTACTGTATTTACTGTACTGTTTTTTTGTATGTTATGTTTTGTAAAGTTCCACTGCGGGTTGATGTCTGAAAGATCTACTTTTGCAGGTGAAATGTTGGCAAATCAGACGACAGACAAAGGCACCTCAAGCAGCAGGGGCAATCCATACTGATTTTGAGAAAGGGTTTATATGTGCTGAGGTAGCTTAATTTCTGACAATTAGTATATTTCTATAACCAGAAACTAAATAGACGTAGCTAGACACTAGAAAACTTGTAGGTAATCGTTTTCAGTTGCCTAATGCCTACAGTTTGGCATTTGACCTTGACCAACATTGACATGTCTCTTCCTTTTCATTTCCTCCCTCTCTACCCGTCCGTACTTGGCCTCCATATCCCTGTCAGCCTGGTAGTTCCCCAATGAAAGAGAGGTTCAACAAACATTTGAAGTTTGTGACCTGGTTATGACTTTAATTGCTTGTGGTTCTCTTGAATCCTCAGAATACCTTTTAAACGTAAAACATTATTAGCCACTTCTTTTCGGCGTGCCATGTTGTCATCAAAATACTTGTATCCTGTGCTATAAATTGATTAAGTTGCTCATGACTGTTCATCAAGTGAAGCGACTGACTTCCTACTTTTGCTCAGGTCATGAAATTCGAGGACTTGAAGGAACATGGCACTGAGTCAGCCGTCAAGGTACTTGGTCTGGTTAATTTGAAGTGTTTAACTCTCAACATTAATGCTACATGTCATCTTAAATGCGGCACAGCTTTTTACGTGTGTTTTTTCCCCTCTTCTGAACATGGGGGGAGTTTGAACTTTGAATGAGGGAATAAATACACATTCTAGAATTGTGGTTCTGTGGAGCATCCTAGGAATAAGTTACTGCTAGTCTCTCTGAGTACAATTTCCCATGAAGCTGCTAAAAATCCTTTTGTTTTCTGTTTCCCCTTATTTTGGTTGGGGTGTAAATACAGGCTGTTGGGAAGTACAAACAAGAGGGGAAAACATATGTTGTCCAAGATGGAGACATAATTTTCTTCAAGTTCAATGTCTCTGGAGGTGGAAAGAAGTGAGCTTTCGCAACCTGACAGGCATTATCTGTACCCGCCTGCCGCAAGTCGAGCTTCTAAGAATGTAACTGAAGTCCGATGTGTGTGACAACATAGTGTAGTCCGATAACTCAGCACGCTCTTCGATTTTGATCCGAAAGCGCTTGCTCTGTTTTTCGACAGCTACCTACATTTTGTGTTAAGAGCGTTGTACTCCCTTCTACCCATCCAAATACTTTGTGTCTTGTTAAACAAACCTCTTATTATAACGGATAGATGCATGAGAGCTGGACGTGATGAAGGTGTGACTGAAATTATGAATTACAGTACGATGATGTCTCCCTGTCTGTGATTTTACCTTTTTTTACAGTATATTGAATGATGATGGCAATGCACGGGTTTTGCTTGTTGGCTGCAAATGATGGCGGAATGATGGTTGTGTGGGTGGGAAGAGATCGTGAATTGGTTGTCTTCCCATGGTAAATGTTTCCTTGGGTGTTTCTTCTTCGTAATAATATTGCCTCCCATTATTAACTTTACAGGGGACCATTCCATCGGTAAAGGCGCATACAAAAGAGAAATTTCGACTGGAATCCTTCGTCCTTGATTAAAGTAAACACCTGGTTCTTCTATAATAATGGCCCAATTCCGGAAAATGCAAAACTGCGAGGGGAAAGAGAGGCAAAGAAGATGAAATTGAGCAGCAATGGCAATTTGCAGGTGCAGAGTAAATGAGAGGGGGACCGCCGTCGGCTCGTGGCAGATCTCATCAATCAAAGCTGCAGAGAGATCAGGGTTTGGTGGCGATGGCTCACTTGTTTGTGGTCCTATTCTTATGGCAATCAAGGTGTCCACTGGCCTCCGGCGTAGGGTGATGTGGCCGTCCGGTGAGCTCAACTACATGATTAGTAGCTGGATTCCCCTTTTCAATAGGAATGAGTTGCAATGTTCCACTATTCAGTAATCGGGTACCATTACGAATGAAAGTCGACTTATTTCTTACGAGCATCGGGTACCATTATAAATGAAAGTCGACTTATTTCTTACGATGCATCGTTTGTTTTTCTAAAATGCATAGATACAAACCTTTAACAATTGGCCGAATTTAGAGACGAATCAATCAATCAACGGAGCAACGATGGGTACCATCAACAACGAAACAACCCCACAGCCACAAGTATGTAAGGTGGGAGTGTTGGTTGTCATATCTGACGGTGTTGGGATGTAAATACGAGTACCACTAATTTTTATTGTGCATGAATTATTGAAGATTTTTGGACTCGTGCCCATTAAGTTAAACCCTTAAGGTCCAATAACACAAACCCTAGCCTAGCCTATATAAATGCTCTTAACCCTTTTGAGGGGGGACATTATTCTTTTTTCCCATTCTACATACAAAGCATAATTTTGCGGCGCAACCTTTATCGTTGTTGTATGCACGATCTAAACTAACTTGGCTCAAACAGAGGAATACCTCCCTTGCCAACAAGATTAAAAGAACGGTAACTTGTTGAAGAATTTAATTGATTTGAAGATTTTTCAGATATCTAATGAAGAATTTTTATATGAAAGCATTTTGTGCTTGCTATCCTCATATGTGGAAATTGAATGAATTTAGTATGCAACTTATAGTTTGTTTGTTTATTTAATTTATGACGTATGGCAGTCTGGACCCGCACCGGGTCAGTCATTATGGCTGCACCCAACTCACCTCCGGTGCGTTATTGTTGGGAACCGGCGAGCCAAATGAAGTGACGCAGTCACCCAAACCCACGCCGGCAGCGGACCCCAATCCACTGAAATCCCTAGTCAACAAGGCAACTGTGCGGGTCCCACTGGTCCTCTACGTGGCAGATCCACTAAAAACTAAAAACTGCATTTGATAATGCCACTGACGTCCGCCACGTAAAAAACGGAGATTGATTTCCTTTTTTCTGTACTCTCTCTTCACTTTTTGGCGGGTAAATCCCTAATTCTTCCGCTAAAACATTTTCCCTTCCCTCCTTCCCCCAAAGGAATCCAATAACACTTTTCCCGCTATCCTTTTTCCTGACAACCCGGCCTCTAAGCCCAGCCCGGCCCGCCCCTCAAAAGACCAAACGAAGCCAGTAAGCCACTCTTTTTAATTGACCAATTGCGAAAGTAAGTCTTCTACTAGGGTTTAATCCAAAGAAGAAAATCTTTTTACTAGGGTTTTTACTGGCCTTTGGGGGTGATTTGTCACCTTGCGCATGGCTTGTCACAGTCGCACCGCATTGAGACAAAATTAAGCTTATTAACTGTGCGAAAAGGGGTTTTCTTGGTATTAAAAATGAAGAACAAATGTGGGGTTTATGGAATCTAAGTGGACAGTTACTAGTTCGTACTCGTACTAATACTCGAGCTTTTTAGTGGCTGGGTCCCTTTTGCATTCATTCCTAAAATTTGATTGTTTTTGTCCAGGAGGATGCCGTCTTGAAGCTCCCATTTTCATTGTTGGCCACAGCGTGAGGGTGAGTTCATTCTTCTCATTTCTCTCTACCCAGCAGCTGTTCAGTGTGTTTGGTTGCTTTGAGTGAGTGAGCAAACGAAACCCATGTGCATTTTTTGTATTTGCAGGAGATTTGGCTTCCCTTTTTCTTTAAAGTTGAGAGAGTTCTTTTGTAGGGAAAGGATTCCCAACCCGGAACCACCCACCTCCCACATTGTTAAATCAAAAGTTTTGAGAGATCTTTTGTGGGAAAATGTCGTCTCTTTTACCTTTTTCGGTTGCTGTACACGGCTGGCTTTCGTTGTAGCTGGTTTTTTCGCCATTTAAAGCTCTCTCTGGGTCAGCTCTTTTGAAGACGAATCTTTACTTTCTCGAAGCTTGGAGGAGCTGGTGGTTGGAAAGGGTCTCACAAACTCGCCGGAGTTGGTTCAAGGTCTGTATTTGTCTTTTCCTCTCTGGGTTTTCTGCACATTTCCTCATTTACCCGCTGAATGGTTGAAATGGCTCGCTCTTGCTAGGTTTCCAGCTTCAGAGATCCTCGTTTCTGGTTGAAAAGTGGGTGGTGGTAGTTTCTTTAGTCGGAAAAACTTTCCCATTTTGATATTTGCGGTTGAGGTTACCTTACTGCTGTGGAGAGGTGAAGCAAAGGCATTACTACAGTACTATGAAGCTTTTGAGGTTGTTAGTTTTGTCCCTCCTGTTCCTATCTGCCATGGGGCAGCTCCCTTCACAGGATATCTTAGCTTTGCTTGAGTTTAAGAAGGGTATCAAGCATGACCCAACTGGGTATGTTCTCCAGTCATGGAACGAGGAGTCAATAGACTTCAACGGCTGCCCTTCTTCTTGGAATGGCATAGTATGCAATGGGGGAAATGTAGCTGGAGTTGTTCTAGATAACTTGGACCTCGCTGCAGATGCAGACTTGAGTGTTTTTGCCAACCTCACAATGCTTGTTAAGCTCTCCATGGCAAACAACTCCATAACGGGCCAGATTCCTGTAAACATTGGTGACTTCAGGAGCCTCGAGTTCCTTGATCTTTCCAACAATCTCTTTTCTTCATCCCTGCCTCCTGGGGTTGGTAAATTGGCGAGCTTAAGGAACCTCTCTTTAGCTGGGAATAACTTCTCTGGTTCTATTCCTGACTCAATCTCTGGGCTTTCATCCATTCAGTCCCTGGACTTGAGCCACAACTCGTTTTCTGGGGTAGTACCAGTGTCACTGACCAGGCTGAATAGCCTGGTTTTCCTAAACATGTCTTCTAACAGGTTTATGAAGAAAATCCCCAGAGGGTTTGAACTGATTTCGAGTCTACAAGTGCTTGACTTGCATGGAAACATGTTTGATGGTCGTCTTGATGGGGAGTTTTTCCTTCTAACAAATGCCAGCCATGTAGATTTCAGTGGGAATATGTTGGGTGGTTCTAGTTCAGGGAAATTATTGCCAGGTATATCTGACAGTGTCAAGTACTTAAACTTGAGTGGCAATCAGCTTACTGGTTCACTATTGAGTGGAACCGAGTTGCGCTTGTTCTCTAGCTTGAAAGTGTTGGATTTGAGCTACAATCAGCTATCTGGAGAGCTGCCTGGATTTGATTTTGCTTATGAGCTGCAGGTCCTCAAACTCAGCAACAATATGTTCACTGGATTTGTCCCCAATGACCTATTGAAAGGAGATTCACTACTTCTCAATGAGCTTGACTTGAGTGGAAACAATCTATCAGGTAAAGAGTTCTTAACTTTAATTTTAATTCCCCCCTAGCATTTACTTCGCACAATGATTTGCAAACTCCTGACATTGGACTGTGATATTCTTTCCAGGATCAATAACTGCAATTATGTCAACAACTCTGCGTGTGCTTAATCTCGCATCGAATGGACTCAAGGGGGAACTTCCTTTGTTAACAGGAGGCTGTGGTGTTCTTGATCTATCAGGCAACCAGTTTCAGGGAAATCTCTCCAGGATACTGAAATGGGCAAATGTTGAATACCTTGATCTCAGCAAGAATCGTTTGACAGGGCCAATTCCTGAGGCAGCCCCTCAACTCTTGCGTTTGAATTATCTCAACCTCTCCTACAACTCTCTTACTGGCTCTCTCCCAAGAGCTATTACCCAGTTTCCAAAGATGAGGGTCCTGGATCTAACTTCCAACCAGTTAGAAGGCCCACTGTTGACTGATCTTTTGACTTTGCCTACTCTGCAAGAACTTCACCTTGGCAACAATGCACTCAGTGGTGCCATCGACTTCCCTCCTCCCAATACTAAATCCAACCTTCAAGTTCTCGACTTTTCTCACAATCGTCTTGATGGGTATTTCCCTGATCGGTTCGGGTCACTGACAGGACTTCAACAGCTCAATCTTGCAGGAAATAACATTTCTGGTTCTCTACCAACTTCCATGTCTGGCATGAGTTCACTTACCTTGCTTGATTTGTCGCAGAATCACTTCACAGGTCCTATACCCAGCAACTTGTCGACAGCCCTTGCAAGCTTCAACGTTTCCAACAATGATCTTTCAGGGGTTGTCCCAGAGAACTTAAGGACATTCCCTACCTCTTCATTCTACCCTGGAAACACCAAATTAACTCTCCCAGGCGGCCCTCCTGGATCAAGCAATGCCCCAGCTGAAAAATCGAGGAGGAAACCAATCAACACAGCAGTAAAGATAGTAGTGATAGTTTCCTGTGTGATTGCAGTAATCATTCTCATAATGCTTGCCGTCTTCATCCATTACATCCGCTTATCAAGCCGATCTTCGGCAGACGAAGTCGCCGGGAAAGCCATCGGGAGCCGCCCGGGGAGCAAGATATCCGGTGTTGGCGGAAGCAGCGGGGGCGGTGGACCGTTAGTTGTTTCTGCAGAGGATCTGATGTCAGCTCGCAAACCTTCATCGTCCGAAATCCTGAGCCCCGACGAGAAACTGGCTGCTGTAACTGGATTCTCACCGTCGAAGCACAGCCGGGTGTCCTGGTCCCCAGAGTCAGGAGATTCGCTGCCTTCTGAAGCACTGGCGAGACTGGATGTTCGGTCACCTGATCGGCTAGTTGGTGAGCTGAATTTCCTCGATGACAGCATTGCATTGACCCCCGAGGAGCTGTCGAGAGCCCCTGCTGAAGTATTGGGCAGGAGCAGCCATGGCACTTCCTACAGAGCTACTCTGGATAACGGCGTGTTCTTGACTGTGAAGTGGTTGAGAGAAGGCGTGGCCAAGCCGAAGAAGGATTTCGCAAAGGAGGCGAAGAAGTTTGCCACTATCAGACACCCGAATGTGGTGGGATTGAGAGGATATTACTGGGGGCCGACGCAGCATGAGAAGCTCATTCTTTCAGACTACATCTCGCCGGGAAGTCTGGCAAGCTTTCTCTTTGGTAAAGTATCTGAAGTACACTTCTTCCCCGTATTCATTTCTGTCCACATTGTAGTGTAGTCAAAATTGCGCTGCTTTTACGCTTCATCACCCAAAACACTTCTACGCAGAATTGCGCTGTTTGACTGCATTGGTTGCGGTTTACCAAATTTCGCATAACCTTTCTGCAGATCGGCCAGGCAGAAGAGGCCCGCCACTGACATGGCCACAGAGGCTGAAGATCGCAGTGGACGTTGCACGCAGCCTGAACTACCTCCATTTCGACCGTGCAGTTCCACACGGCAACCTCAAGGCCACCAACGTCCTCCTCGACGGTCCAGAGCTCAACGCACGAGTCTCCGACTACTGCCTCCACCGCCTCATGACACAAGCAGGCACCGTGGTCCAAATCCTCGACGCGGGCGTGCTGGGCTACCGCTCCCCCGAGCTGGCTGCTTCCAAGAAACCTGCTCCGTCGTTCAAGTCGGACGTGTATGCGTTCGGTGTGATCGTGCTGGAGCTGCTGACGGGAAGGTGTGCAGGGGACGTGATCTCGGGCGAAGAAGGGGCGGTCGACTTGACGGACTGGGTCAGGCTGAGGGTGGCGGAAGGGAGAGGGACAGAGTGCATCGATCCATCAATGGTGCTGGAAATGGGGAACGCGGGAGTGGAGAAAGGGATGAAGGAGGTGCTTGGGATTGCGTTGAGGTGCATTCGATCGGTTTCTGAGAGGCCAGGTATCAAGACCATTTATGAAGATCTCTCTTCCATATGATGAACAGCCGTCCTTTCTTTCTGCAGTGTAGTTTTAGTTATGGAGTTGGTGTTTTGTTTTCTGCAATGTTGTTGGTGGGGAGGTTTTAATGTCTCGTTGGGCCTCTCCTATGGAAGGAAGCAAAGAGAGTGTTTAGGGGAATATTTTGGTGGGTTGTGTAATGTTTTGGTAATGTGATTGTAGGGTAGTGGGATGTGGTTAGTTTATGGTAAAAGGGGTTTTGGCGACTGCCTTTGGTTGCCTGCTAATTTGTATTAACAACAACCATTGGGTGTAAAGATGGAAGAAGGGGATGGATCTGTCAATGCATGCAAAGGGGTTTTTTGAGATTTTGTGAGATGTTGACATGGCATTGATCTGATCAGGTGAGCAATAATTATAAAATTGTATCGTATTCGCAGTTTGATCATCAAAATTTATTTATTGGAGGTTAAACTGGTAGGTAATCTTTATCGGTATGAAAATGGTTGAAGCATAATTAAATTACGATTTTAGCATAAAATAACCTATTGTAGAATTGTCTATTATAACCTCCGAATAATGCTAATTAGTTTTGGATTTAAATTGAAGCTAGTGAGATCACCCAAAAAAAGATAAAAATCACATCTCCTTATATCTATGCAATCTTTGTCTATATTGCCAACTACGTTTTTGGATTGCAGTAACACCACATAACTATACGATTGCTATAAGTTCCCCTCAAAATTGGATAAAATTTGTGCTAACACTTGAATTCGTCATATCCAAAATTCAAAATTTAAAAGTTAAATTACTCTATCTCAATATCGTCGGACTAAATATTTGTTGATTTATGATTCAATTCAATTTGTTCCAATCAATCACCGTAAAAAAACATATTCAATTTGTTATTTTGCCTTTTTTTATTATAATAAAACTAATCGTAATACATTTTAAAGGGCTAGGCGGCTAAACATCGCCTAATTTAAAACGTAAAAATACTAAATTGTCTTTCATTAACTAAAAAAAATTCAATAAAACAAAATAAAACACCCTAAATTCCCTTATCCTCTTAACACCGCCGAACTTCTCTCCAAATACCTTCCGCCGCCGCTTCTCCCCCATCGCCCTCTATGCCTTTCTCTATGATTTGCTGAGGGCACTACACATTCATTCGTCGTTTCTTCTCCCCGCCATTGCTACGCCCTTCTCCCTCACGAGTCACGGCTCACTGTTTGTGTCTGCTACTCTACGTCTAGTAGTCTACCCCTACACTCCAGCAACCGTTCCATTTCGTTTCCATCCCCGCTAAATCATTTTAGGTTTTTCTGTCACTTTTATTTATGGAAAGCTACAATGAAAGTCTAACGAATTATCTTGTTAAATTAACACTAGAATCAATGCCCACAGCTACGCCGCGGGAGATGTAGTTGTATTTGGTATCGGTAAAAACAGTATACATATAACCAAAATGTTAGAAATGATATACAAAAAGTAAGTATTATAAGTTCTGCTAAAAAAACTATGAAACTTACAATCTTTTGCCTACTTTCCAACTCAGGTTTGCAAATTCTACCATGGATATCTTCTCCTTCACTTCTTTCTTTGGATTGTTCTTCTGGTCTGAAATTCATTTCTCAAGTATCCTTTTGGACTCTTTGAATGCAATACAATCCCTAATTCCTTCTCAGAAAGAAGACTAATCAAAATCAGCATGTTTCTTGCAAAAAATAAGAGAACGTAAAACAAGCGCCTCAATAGAAGAAGAGTCTACTAAGCATCTCCGAGTATGAATGAACTCAAATGTAACATGAAGTTTGGCATGGAAAACCTTCCCAGAACCCATTCAAACAGAATACCTTCAAACTGCAGATGCCAGTAATAGTTATACATTAGGCAAAATTCAATCCAGAATTGACAGAAGAAGAATTTAAACCCCTTCCTCTAGAATGATGAAGAAAGCAAAGATTCAATATCTATTTTGGTAATGGCACTTTCTGATTCTGCAGCAACTTGAAGTGGTCTGAAGCTTGACTTCAGCTAATATCAATTCAGACTAACATCGTGCATAACAATGCAAAGAAAAATTACGACAAATTTATGGAAGCACACCGGAGAATAAAATAAGCAAATGAACAAAGTATGAGCAGGAAGAAGATAATTTTGTGGATCTGGAGTAACACATAAGACCACCAGCAAGTGTTGTAGGTACTGCTACTTGTGTATGTTGTTGCAGCGTACTGTTGTTGCTTCTAGAACCAAATGCATGCACTGGAGTTATAAAGCAAGAAGCACAAAGCACAACCCATAAAAAAGCCGTGAGCAACATCAGGAAACCAAAACGGGGAGCACAATGATGAGGAGGAAAATTAAGAGGAACTGGAGTGACCTCATTGAATATAAGACTAAGTCTCTGAAACTAACTCCTTAACCATGTTCCTCTTCCATCATAGTGAGTAAAGCAGCTTCCCACCACTCAACATCATAGCAAGAAATGAGGATAAATAACTGACAGAAACTTACAGTAGAGGGAAAAGCACTAAAATGAGCAAATGGGAAATCAACAATGGATGGACTCTGTACCATTATTAAAGGACTTGTTGTATAGGGATGGCAATTTTGACCTGACCCGATTTACCCGACCTGTTTACCTGTTTTGGGGCAGGTCAAACCCGCCCCGTAGGCGGGGCGGGGCGGGCATGGGTACCTCTCATCGACCCGACCTGTCCTGACCCGCCCCATTCTCGACCCGTTCTTGCCTAAATTACATATAATATTAGTTAAATTACTTAAGATTTTCCTCTTATTACAGTATATTTTAGCTATAATAAATTTGTAAATAAGTGAAAATCTCAATTTCTTCAATAATTTAACTACATTTTATCATATTATGGTTTCTTTCTTGGTCTTTCAATGAAAAGAACGAATATTTTTAATGTTTTTCGCATAAATTACATACCCAATGGGTCGACCTGCCCCGACCCGCGCCCCGTGATAAATTACCCGACCTGGACCCGACCTGCCATGGGGCGGGTATGGGTATCGAGATACCCGCCCCGGACCTGCCCCATTGCCATTCCTATTGTTGTAGGCAGAAATCATAGATGTATAAGCCACCTTTGTCCATCACAATTTTGAATCCATCATTTTCCCAAAAAACTCTATAGCTTAGCTGAATTTTGTCATCTTGCAACACCCACTTATCAAGACATTGTAAGTAACCGAATCAGACAATACTTTTCTTTCCCCCAAGGATAAAAACAATGCAAGCGGCCTTGTCATGTTCCCCAACATTCATATACGTGGGACAGTCAAGACGAAACTCAATAGTTAAACCTGGAGTACAAAGAGGGAAAAGAATGCATGCTTGAAACTTAAGCATCAATATGACCATCTAGATTTCAGAAACTGATTCCGCAGTTATAAATGGGTTTCCTATGCATTCCCAAGGTTAACATCAGCGAAAGGTACGAAAACCCCAAAAGTAAATTGGACCAAACCAAAATGGGATTAGAGAAGTTGCTCCGAACATAGCTGCAATGTTAATGAAAAGGTTAGGAAGGATGATTGACAACAGTTGATAGCGAGATACATGTGGACATCAAAAGTTTACCCGTTGTGAGTAATTCCAGGTCCAAGTTCAAGCATTATACACCACTATGAGAACTGTCAACCGAGAATAAGTACTTATTTCAGCCATGAACACAGAACATGGTACAATCAGTAAGGAAAAGAGACATCATGAAGACA
Organism: Linum trigynum; assembly: GCA_964030455.1. Lineage (NCBI taxonomy): Eukaryota > Viridiplantae > Streptophyta > Magnoliopsida > Malpighiales > Linaceae > Linum > Linum trigynum. Next base: position 38,185,048 of record OZ034820.1, read on the forward strand.
AACTTCACAACAAAGATGATGATTAAATAGAAATCCAACATAAATATACAACTCTCGTGGCACATATGGAATGGAAAAAGTGAGACATAAAAGGTCAAAACAATTCTTGTATGCAGTATGTACCAAATGGTCATTCCTTCCAATCTTGAAAATAAAAAGTGCAAATCCAGCATAAAACTACCCCTGAAGTAGCGTGACAACAAAGAAGCCAACTAATAAAATTCCATCAGCTAAAAACACCATATATATGCAACCCTACTTATTAATAATCCAAACTTCACAGCTGATAGATCTTAAAAAAAAAAAGAACTACAACATACGGTCAACTGTAGCAAGCCTATGCGGGCTGGAACTGGTCAAAGGCTAGGTAAACTCAGAATTTCTTAGGTATAGAAATATGAAATTGGTAAAGTAACTATGGAGAAAAGAATAAAAGGACACGAAATGCTTACCCATAAATCAGAATCAGAAGGAGGGGATTCACAATAATCTTTGAGACCGGTCATATGCCTCTTTGAGACCCAAATGAACAGAGGTTATAGAAGCAAAATCGACCCTCTCTCCCTGTACTATTCCTTCAATAGGTCTGTGAACAGCAGAAGCTTGCGACGGCAAAACGACCTGTGCATAGTGGTTCCATCCATTTCTCTTATTTGGTTCGTGGCTCCATTCGGATTCTTCCGTTCTAAGTTCCCGAACCCACCTTCTTATCTTTCCATCTACCTCGCCGATCCAAACCTAATCCCAAAAGTTGAGCTTCTTCTTCCCTTTTGTTGGAGACCAATCCAGTTCTCCAACCGCCAAAGTCTCAGAATCGGCTTCCCTTTCTAAGCCACAGTCAACATTCATGGAGCCATCAATTCATTGGCCAATAAACGCCTCTCTTAGGAAACCACCAAAAACAAAATCTCAAAAATTAGAACCCACACTGTCACATCTAACGAAGATTCTAGCTTGGGACATAATTTATCTCAAATCTACGACTAAAAAAGACCGAGAAAACGAAGATGAGAAAATTCACTCACATTCATAAAAAAAAACAAAAAACCAAAAAAATCCACTCACCGTTGTATTCACCGGCCACTGTTGGGTCCGTCTCTTCCTCCCAGGTAAGGCCCCTCCTTTTCGGCCATTGTTCTTCTCAATCTCTCTTTCAGCCTACCGATTTTAGTGTGGACGAATCGAATGTCGCCGTTGAAGCCAGAGCTTTTCCTTTCGTTGCGGAAGCGACTTTTCCATCGAATATCGGCAACGCGTCACTGACATCATCCTCCACCTTCCCTACCACTGCCGCCTTTCTCCAAAACCCTCCCCGGACGCAGGCTCTTCCATCGCCAACCATTCATGGTGGTTGCTGAGTGAAGATCATTCTGGTCCCTCGTTTTCCAGCTATGTGGACAACGGAGCCCCCTCTTGGCCAACAAATATGGATTAAACCATGAGAGAGATTTCTTCTTCACTCTTCTTCTTCGTCGACTGAGCGAGAGAGGTAGAAAGAGTTTTTTCTTATCTTTTCTTGTTGATTGTGGTGAAGAAGACACTTTTTCTCGAAAGCACAGTGGAGTAGTTGCTGCAACATGTTGGTGGCGTGTGAGCAGTTGTGCAGAGGAGGCATGGGCGATGGCGTGCGCAGAGGAAGAACGTCTCCTTGGGTCAAGGTGGGCAGGAACGTCATGTTGGTGAGGAGCTGTGTACAGGAAGCTCCTCCAACCATATTGAGGGGAAGTCTTAGACCGCTTGGCACTAAACGCCAAAGAATGAAATAGTAGTAGCAAAATTAGGCCAATAAAGCGTACCCACCCTTCATGTTTAAAAGAATACTTGGAAAGGCAAGTTCTGTAAATGAGAGATAAGACTGGAGGAAGGTGAGGTATGACAATATTAAAAAACCCAGGGCGTACGACAAGGCGGCGCTCGACTTCCGCGGCTGCAAGGCCAAGACCACCCATCCCCAACGATATCCCGGCTCCCAAGGCGGTTGATGGCCTGGAGAACAGGCAGAGCCCCAGCCAGAGCAGCACAGTCGAATCGTCCGGGCCACCTGTGGTGCCGCGCCAGTTGGATTTCTTCCGCCCTCTCCCTCCTCCTCCTGTTGTCGGCGGCGCTGATGCTGGGTTTGTCGGCAGGTTTCCTTTCGTTTTCCAGGTGAATCAGCCGCCGCCGCCGCAGTGCGCTGTGACTCCGGTGTGGTTTTTTGACGGAATTGTGAAGCCAGAGCTCCCACCCTTGGCCGTCGATACCTACAGCCGGTGCGACGAGGGGGAGCAGAGCGAGACGGATTCGACGTCGTCGGTGGTTTTAGATTGCAAGGCAACCGGCAAGCGGCGGGAAGTTCTGGATCTGGATCTGGATCTCAACCTCGCCCCACCAGTGAACGCTTGATGGTCCGACGGTTACAATTCCAGAGCGTCAGTTACAAATCCAGAGGCGATTCCAACTGCGATCCGTTTCAGATACGCTTTTTTTTTCTCTTTCCTCTATAATTTAATATTTATTTATTTCCAGATTTATAATTCTATAATTTTTTTTCTTTTCCTTCTTTAACTGCTCGTTTTTATAAGCTTTTCATTAACTTTTCTGTAAAAAAAAAAGAAGAAGTAAGTAATTAAAAATGTTTTTCTTTTGTCCTTGTTAGCTTCTGATTCGGAGTATCTGACTAAGCCTCAATGGCTTGCTTAAGTCCATTCGGTGGAGCTTAGTTGTCCTCCTCTATGGGCGCTTGTGTGTTTGTTTGTTTTTGTAGGGAGCACGTAGTTTTCCCTTGACCATTCAAGTTTCCATCCTTTATGATTCAATCACGTGTTGTGGCGCATGCGACAAGTGGAGCGATCTTGGAAGAGATTTGTTTGGCGTCTGTGTCTTTTAATTTCTTTATTTGTACTTTTACGCAGAGGTTGTACAACAAGGCTGCCCACTTAGTGGCTTCTAATGCCCTTTCATCGACAGCTCGATATTGTGTCGACTGTCGCGTCTGGTTTTCTAGCGTCCTGTAATATCTATTTCATTCCCATCTATGGCAAAAAAAAAAAAAAAAGACTGGAGGAAGGTTGTACATGACATGGCCGCCGCCCGGAGCAGTGGTGGTGGGTGGTGGGAATCAATGGATGTCAAAGTTTTTATTTTATTTATTAAATATTTTTAATAAAACAATAAAGAACAAAAATGTAATCTTAATTCAGGCAATTAGGCGACGATTATCAATTCCCAACAAGGGAAACATAATTATGGGCCGTCTGGGCCAGCATTCGGTTTCCCTGAACTTCCAAGCCCGCCCATGACGTGGTACAATCAATGGATAAGCTAAGCTCCACACTGATCGAGATCGTCTTTCATCAGGTTTTGTGTTTTATATTTTTGAAAATGTTTTCCTTCTTCGGTAATCACTAATCAGTTACAGAATACAGAGGTACACTGAGTTATAAGATCATTCTTAACCAAGGGGCAAGGGCACTGAATTTGCTAATAACCTTCCTTTTCTTTGCAAAGGCAAGCTAAGAACGTCTATAAAGTGCGATTTTCCCTGAACTCGCAGTGATCTCTCCTCACCGAATATCACAACCCAGTTCAAAAACGAAACATAAAAGAGTTGCTTTCTGTAACTTGATCAACGCAGCGAGGAACTATTTGCTCAGGCTAGGAAGCTACTTGGACAGTTTTTCCAAATTTTCTTTCTCCCATGGCGATATGCAGAGCCAGAGTTAGAGCGGGAGCTCTACTTAGTTTGTTTCGCCACTATTCAGAGCGCGCCTGCTCTTCTTCACCAATCTCCTCTAACTTTCAGGTAAAATATGGTGTATTTAATTCACAGACTTGTTTCTAGTTTAGTTTTCTTTTTGTGCTCATCTTTTGGTTCGCCTAATTACAGAATGTTGGATTCATAGGACTGGGCAACATGGGATTCCGGATGGCAAATAACTTGATCCGAGCTGGGTTCAACCTAGCAGTTCACGATATGTAAACACTCCTCCTTAATACCCTCTTTTACTTCAAAGTTTGTTACTTTCCGATTCCATGGATAGCTTTTCGTTAATGGGCTTCTGGGTTTCAATTGATTTCAGTAACCATGGTGTAATGAAGATGTTCTCTGACATGGGTATTCCGGCTAAGGACTCGCCTCTTGATGTTGCTGATTCGAGTGACGTTGTGATTACTATGTTGCCTTCCTCATCTCATGTAATGATGAACTTGTGTGATCATTTCTTTTTGATGTTGACCCTTATTTGCCTGTGTGAAGCACGCCAGTGTAATCTAGTTTTTGTTTTTGTAGGTATTGGATGTGTATACGGGACCAAATGGCTTGCTTCACGGTGGAAGCATAGTGAGACCTCTATTGTTCATTGATTCATCTACTATTGATCCTCAAACATCAAGAAAGCTTTCAGCTGCTGTGTCCCAGTGTGCTCTAAAGCTAGAGAAAGGTATCATCAAGTAGCAATGTGTTCTGTGAATGATGTTTAACTCTGCCGATTTGGTGCTGACATCAATTTCCGGCAAATGCCTACCTTCCTCCTTGTATTGAATGAACAATTTGCATATCTGGAGATGATTGGAAGAAACCTGTGATGTTGGATGCTCCAGTTTCTGGAGGTGTGATTGCTGCAGAAGCTGGTACTCTTACTTTCATGGTATGGTTTGTCCCCTTCACTTATCAACTTTTGTGGATGAAATGTCTGAGAGCATGGCTGGATAAAGAGTCTCATAGGGTAATTCACTGCTCTAATGTGACAATAATGGAGGAGAGGTGGCAGTTTTCCTGAGTTTATGTGCTGTTTAAGTTTCCATGTTGCTAGAGCCAGGAGTTGGTTTTGTATCAACAGTGGGAGGTTACCTAGCGGTAGTTGTTCGGGAAAACATCTTATCCACCATGAGTTTGAACTTTGGGGTCAGTGACCTATGCTATACCTTGATGCATGATATGCAAAACCACATTTGTGAATTGTGACAGTAGTGCCCTGTGCCCTCCAAAAGCTTGTTTTCTTCCCTGATGTTGCGTGGAATTCCGAATTCATGATCCAAATAAGGTATCATGTCCAGGTTGGTGGTTCCCAGGAAGCCTATCTGTCTGCCAAACCCCTATTTCACTCAATGGGAAAAAACACAATCTACTGTGGAGGAGCAGGAACTGGTTCTGTAAGTTGCTACAAGTGCTTAAAAGCAAACACTTTTTGAGATAAGAATTCTCTTACCATCGTCTCTCCTTTTTTGGTTTTCTTTCCCGATTGGTTCTGTAGGCTGCAAAGATATGCAACAATTTGGCCATGGCTGTTAGTATGCTTGGTGTATCAGAAGCCCTAGCTCTTGGCCAGTCCCTTGGAATTGATGCAAGCACTCTGACCCAAGTTTTCAACTCTTCAAGTGCTCGATGCTGGAGTAGGTATAATGCTTGAATGGGCACATTACCTAGTATCTGCTGGGAGCTTCACTTCATTAATCGCGTGTTCTCATCATAAAAATAGTTTAGACTCATACTTAGTTCCTAACCAAATGAGAGCCCATACATGGCAGTGATAGCTACAATCCAGTTCCAGGAGTGATGGAAGGTGTACCTGCTTCGAGGAACTACGCTGGTGGATTTGCCTCCAAACTAATGGTGGGTAGGAAACAAAACACACTCGATCATCTCTGATAACTACATATGAAAGGTTGAACCGTTCACTAAACAAATGACATGCTGCAGTCTAAAGACCTGAACCTTGCTGCTGCATCTGCCAAAGATGTTGGCATGGAATGCCCTTTGACATCCCAAGCTGGAGAGATGTAAGTATTTCTGACATTTGATTCGAGTGTGTGGAACCATTTTTGTAGGAGTCAATATGATTATGGTTTGATGTGAAAACTTTGAGCAGATATGAGAGCGTGTGCAAGGATGGCCATGAGAGCGAGGACTTCTCTTGTGTGTTCCGTCACCATTACTCTGGAGAAGACGAGCTTTAGTGTCAATGTGCGCCCTTTCAAGAGATTTCACGGCTGCCCAGCTGCACGGAATGCCGGTTTTCTATCTGTGCTGATGGCTATACACAGACGATCAGCTGAGTGCTCCTGCCGTTGGAGATGACAGACTATAATTCTGCTGACCCATGCTTTGTAGAAAGAAAGTGTCCAAGTGGACTTTTACAAATTAGAAGTGGATTAGGTAGTTGTCAAATGCAGCCATGTTTTGTTTTGGACGATAATGAACGAGCGAGAGGCAATGGTTATGTATCTCAATCAAATGTGACCCCAAAAGTTTTATATTTGTTAGTCGGAATCTCAGACGCCAAAGGCCAAAAACCGCCTCTCATCTCCCCCACATCCGTCCCAAAAAAGCACAAGGAAGATTTTCTTGGAATATATTCGCTTTCCTTCTTTTGGATTTCTCTCCCTCTCTCCCCCTGTCCATTTGCGCCAGGATTTGAAGAGAATATGAATTGGTTAAATGCTGATTATCGGTTTGGGGCTGGGTTGAGGAGCCTGGCCTGTGCGGTGGCGACCGGCACGATATTTGCATTATATGATTTGCATAACTCGGTTTATGAAAACCTCCTCTTAAGGCAAGAGCTCAATTGACTAGTCGAGTCGAGTCACAACTACAAGTATATGGATTTTTAAGTCTAAAGAACAAAACCAACATTTTCTACACACATTTTAGCATTAAAATTTTCTACACATCACTCACTCGAACTCTGTAATGACCCACACATTTCGGGCCATTGGTGACCCACGACCCCGTTAACCAAACCAACATTTAATGTGGACGGTTTATTAGCATTTGGGCCCATGGCAACTATAGGACTGTCTATATCGGAAGCCCAGACGATCCTGCTAAATCCGGCTATAGCGTAAAAAGTAAAAACAGTATTTTGACTATTTTCCGTTTTCATTTTGTCGACGTGGGTACTCCGTTCACCTGTTTGTAATTTATAAAGGTAGGCCACACCGTAGCCGAAGAATTAAAATAAAAAAAATAGAAAAATGGTCCTTTTTTCCCTCCTTTCCCCGTTCACCGTTTCCTTCCCATTCCCAATAAAACCCCAAACGCCAAAACCCCCCCCCCCCCCCCTGCTCTTCATCTTCTCTGACAGTTCCCCAACACTTCTTCTGCTGCTCCGTCCTCTCACCTACTCAGACCACGCGGCGCCCGCTCGCAGAGATCGTTGCCGACGCCGGAGCAGCCGTCCCACCTCTGCCGCCTTCACGGAGACGATCAGTACTCACGCGTTCGTCGGGATTGTGAATGCCACGCGAGGTTTCTCTTCCTTCCCTCTTTCTCCTTTCGGTTGTAGCTCACAGTTCCAAAATGCCTCTTCCATCTCCGGCTTCTAAATCTCTCGGCGATTTCTGTTCTTATGCAAGCTCCACGAGTTGCTTTTTCTCCGAAATGCACTGCACTTCTCTTTGCCCTTTCGTTTCTGAGGATTCTTGCTCTTTGCTGTGTGCTCATTTTCTCTTATTTAGCCGCTTTTAATTCCCTGTTTCGAGTCTATGGCCGAATGCTTCTGGTTGTTTCCTGAGAAAATCCGGGAAAACGGATTCTAGCGAGACTTTTTTTGTCGTTTTCTGCAACTAGAAACCACACAAATCACCATGTACGGGAGACGGTGCGCTCCGATTTTGTTCATTTGATTGGCCTTTACTTTGACAATCGACCGACGGATTGCCGTTTGATTTCTGTAGGAACTCAAAATGGAAGGCCAAGGATCTGTAGCAGTGACGGTGAGGAAGATGAATCTTACTCCAAAGGCTATTATCCATCAGAAGTTCGGTCCCAAGGCGTGTTACACAGTGGAGGAAGTTCAAGAGCCTACACAGACTGAATGCCCTGGGTTGTGTATCCCACAGAAGGGACCGTCTCTTTACCGCTGCAGATTGGAGCTCCCTGATGTTTTGATCGTCACCGATACTTTCAAAAAGAAGAAGGAAGCTGAGCAATCTGCAGCCGAGATGGCTTTGAAGAAGGTTCTGTTTGTCGTTCTCATTCAGTAGGCTGTCAAATGAAATTTTGCATTTTAATTTTTCTGAATTTGACTCTGTCAGCGTTATGCCTTTGTTGCTTTCTGGTGTGTGGACGAAAATGTCAATCGTGGTGATGGGGAAAGTGAGAATTTGGTTATCTAAGTCTTGTCGGGTGTTGTTTTTTGCTACCTAATTTTCAATTTTATTTTTGGCTTCTCTGATTCTGCTGCTTATGTATATTATTTGTTGCTTGCTGCTGCAGCTAGGTATCCATCCTGCAACTGATAATCTAACTGCGATGGATCTATGTGATGCCTTAGTTCAACGGCTCAAGTACTTATTCTCAGAAGAGGTTTGTGCAGAAATATGGGGCTTAGCAAGTTCCAACCCTTGATAGATGTGAAATGCTCGTAATTTAGCCCATGCTAATCCTTAGTGGGATAAGAAAATCCATACGTGCTTGTCTTTTTGAAGGTGTTGTGTATTTTGACATGGGCTCTTTGTAGGACGACATCGTTACTCGGCTGCATTTTGTGCTATGCTTAAAATTTTTAAGTATGCGCTTTTAGATACCTCAGTTATCTTATGATTGTTGTGACATGCTTGTCCATGTTCTTGTTGATATTTTGGCCAGTAACCATACTGACAAGTCTTTTGATTTTCGTGTTTGACTGTGGTGATTGGTGAAGTTCCTTTCGTCTTCGCATCCATTAACTGGTCACCTTAGAGGAGCTTCTCGCAGAGCTGGTGATCTTTGTGGTTCAGTGCCCTCTTCAGTTTTTGCCACCTTTGACACAAAGTTGAGCAATATATGTAAATCACTGAATCCCAAGGTGGATTCCAATCCTTTCCTTGCTTTGCCAATCATTACAAGTGCTGCGACGAGGTTGTCCTCCTCTGTTTTAGTGTCCGAAAGTCGACTTTCACTTCGGAGACTGAGTCCGTACCCTCCTGAGGTGTTTTACTCCTCTAGTGTTCAACAGTCTGATTCTTCTGAAAGGATATCGGTTGATGCTATCTATATACCATCTTCGCTCGATGAACACGTTCGACAAGTGACTCTTCATTTGTCTTCATCTGGTTATTACATGGACGTTATTGCACAGAAGCTTGGCGTTGAAAATGGCGATAGGATTTCACTGTCAAGGTGGGTGGTGACTGCTGTACTTGTAAGGGATGGTTTCCCTGTAATGCATAGACTATATGTTTAATTCTGATTGCATGCCATGTGATAACAAATGCCTTAGCTGTTCAGTCCAGCTACAGGAAATTTTTTGGTGCTTTTATTTCTGAAAGTGTCTTAGTGTGTATCTACAGGACACTTGGTAAAGCTTCTTCAGAGACTAGATTATACTTTGCTGCCCCTGGATATCATCTGTTGGAGGTGTCCTCAGACCCTGGTGCAGTAAAAGACAATCCCTTAGAAGGATCATTAAATGCAAGAGCAAGTTACTTCTGTGGCCAAGTTGTACATGGTGATGCTATTATGGCTTCCTTTGGATACACTTGGAGGTCTAAAGAGCTCTTTCATGAGAATTTGACCTTGCAATTATATTACAGGTCTCTTACGTCTCTCAAGTTCAATTTATTTGGGTTTTAATCTTCACATCCTTTGTGTATACTCTTGTTGTATTGCTGCTTTGAACTATTTGTCTGAACAAACCTCTGATATCCTCATCTTTAATTATATGTTAGCATGCCGCCAGAATTGCACTGAAAAGTAGTTATTCTCAAATGTTATGTTTTGTCTGACAGGTTACTAGTCAGCACATTTCCAGGTGGAACTTATAAGTTGTCAAGAGAAGCTGTGCTTGCAGCAGAATTGCCTTCGCGGTTTACAACAAAAGCATATTGGAGGGGCTCATTTCCAAAAGAAGTTCTCAGTACTTTCTGCCGTCTGCACCGATTGTCTGAACCTGCATTCTCTGTTATAAGTTTGCCTTTACCTGAAAACTGTTTATCAAGGGTGCACAAAAAGGTGAAACTCAAAGATACATTCACATCAGAAATGGAATGTCTGAATGAGAGACCTACTATTGCTACTGGTGAGACAGACTCAATGGAGTCTGGGAGCACTTTTAGATGTGAAATAAAGATATATTCCAAGCGTCAGGATTTGCTCATGGAGTGCTCACCTACTGATCTATATAAGAAGCAGAGTGATTCCGTTCACAATGCTTCTCTGAAAGTTCTCTCATGGTTGACTGCATACTTTAACAACTTTGGCATTCCCTTAGAACAGCTAAACTCTTATGGAGAAAACCTTGGTATCCAACTTTATCCTGAAATTTTCTTTAGAGAGTTTGTGCTTTATCCACATGTTGGCGATAATAGCATCGGGAGGAATGCTGAACAAAAACTATTAGAATCAAAATGTGCAGATATGTTGTATTCTCTATCAGAACATGGTGTATTCTCATTGAGAGTAGAAGGTTGTGATTCTGGTGCATATCCATCTAATGGATCTCTACTGTGTGTAAGCTATTCTGTTGTTTTAGCAACTGAAGGCAAAGATATGAAAGAACTTCTTGAACAGAAGGATGAGTTTGAGTTTGAGATGGGCACTGGAGCAGTTGTTTCCTCCCTTGAGGCTGTTGTGACACAATTGTCAGTTGGTCAGTCTGCTCTCTTCAATACGAGGCTACCCCCTGAATATTTTGTTTTAGCTGCAGGGACTGATTCTGGAAGGATACTTTCATTTATGTCTTCGCGTAAGTTGCTGCCATTTTCTCCTCAAATCTCCAATATATTATTTTCCGTTGTTCTGTCATTTACACGCATGTTTTCTGAACACTGATTTATGGGGTTTAATGAATACTGATCTAAGTTTCTCCCCATCCGTTCTGTTGATTTTTTTGGGGGAGAAACCAGTTCTTTTAGGTGCTTCCTAAATTTCAACAGCCTTTTATCCCTCCTCGTCAACTTCTCACTGAATCGTGAATAGGATAGAACATCCTTTAGGAATTAGGAGCTTTAGATTTGCTATGAGTGCGATGTTTCAGTGCCTTTTCCCATTCAGTAACATAATATAAGGGCCTATCATCCAGCTAATAGTTAAAACTCTAAACTACCCTAGTAAGATTCATCATTGTGCATATTCTCCTTGAATGCCTTCTGCCATTGGCCTTAATTCTGATGTCTAATAGTGAACTTTATTCTGTTACTTGTCCTGCAGATAATTGTTACTTGCAATATTCAGTTTCCTTGTTGCATGTAACTGAACCTCCTGAAGAAAGAATGGAGCAGGCTCTTTTCAGCCCCCCGCTCTCAAAGCAAAGGGTGGAATACGCTGTCCAGCATATCAGAAATTCTTCTGCTGCTTCCCTAGTAGGTGGCTTTGAATTCTAATCCGGTAAAATTGTGACTTGTGAGTTAAGTACATGGAGTTGTTCTCTGAAAATACTACTTATATTTTTCTAGGTTGACTTTGGATGTGGATCCGGAAGTTTGTTGGATTCACTATTAGATTATCCAGTTTCTCTGGAGACAATTGTTGGTGTAGACATATCCAGGAAGAGTCTTAGCCGTGCTGCTAAGGTCTGGAGACTGAATACTGTGCTTTATTCCTATCATAGAATATTGCCCTTCCTATCATAGACTGATCTGGCTTACAAATATTCTTCCCCTGTTCTCAATTTCCTTAGATTCTTCATTCCAAGCTTGCTGCAAACACTGACATTGCTGTCAAATCTGCAATTCTATACGATGGTTCCATCACTGTTCACGATCCACGGCTGCGTGGTTTTGATATTGCCACTTGCTTAGAGGTTTGATCTTAATCTCTGACCTCCCAGTCTCTCTTGTGTAACTATCAGGGGCGTGTTTGCTTAAGCTTTTGCCTAAAAATACTTTTTTTTTTGTTTCTCAAGTTTTAGAGACGTGAATAAATAGTTTGATTATTGATGGAATGCTAGATAGTTTGTTTAATAAGAAAGAGACGATTGGGTTTCGAGAAATGAATATTATCTGTATAACTTTTAGACTAGTTTTAATTTGTAGAGGCAAATGACAAATTTAATAGTGAGATAGGTTTTATATGTAGGAATGTTTAAAAAATGCTGGATTGAAAATATGTGCTTGTTTCAACTTTCAAGTAAACTTTTCTTGAACATACTCGTTTACAGCCAAAACAAACACATCCGTGATGGTGATATTTGTCTTTGCATTTCTAAAACTGCGGTTGAGATTTTGTAGGTGATTGAGCATATGGAGGAAGAGGATGCCAGTCTGTTTGGAGATGTGGTATTGAGTTATTTTCGTCCCAAGATCCTCATTGTTTCCACTCCCAACTACGAGTACAATGTGATCCTTCAAAAGTCGGCGGGAAGCCAAGAGGAAGATTCGGACGAGAAAGTCCACTCCCAGACCTGCAAGTTCCGGAACTTCGACCACAAGTTTGAGTGGACAAGACAGCAGTTCAGTGAATGGGCGTGCCAGCTGGCAGAGAAACACAATTACAATGTCGAGTTTGGAGGTGTTGGTGGCACTGATGGTGTCGAACCAGGGTTTGCGTCTCAGATTGCCGTTTTCAAGAGCAAGGAGACAAGGCTTGTTGAGGAAGGAGCGAGTGGCGATGGCGCTTCTGAAACCGGGATGGACTCGGAACTAAGGTACAATGTTATATGGGAGTGGAAGAAGAGTAGTGATGAGCAATAGGTCCTGGGATTTTCTGACTTGAGATATCGTATATATGGAAACCTGTTAAAGATTTAGGGAGGTAGTAGGGTTTGTGGAACTTTGGGTGGTCAAAGGAATTATGGAGGCCCAAGGAAAACATGCCTGACGGGAGCAAGCCATAACCATATGCAAGTACTGGTTTTGCTTAGTTAACTTATCAACTATAAGATCTTACAAAAGTGTAGTTAGTCTTACAAATACCTGGAAAAGGAAAAGTTTCTTGGCAGTTGTTATTTTGCTGTTCACAAGCTCTTCTGGACACATTTTCAAACTTGATATGATTGAAATGAAAACTCAACAAAGGCTGTCCTATATTTAAGAGTGTGCAATGGGTTGTTCGTCTTGGTATCCAGACCAAATCGACACTTGAACAACATCATATTGAATTGAATATAATGTGGTTAGGTCTTTGCTCCCATGAATTTATAAGTACTAAAAAAAATGAATCGGATTGAGTACACTGTTAAGTTCTGTCATTGATCCTAATGTCTTTCCCTATTGTACCGTCGTTCTCATAAGATCCGGATGGAATATTAAACACCCCTGCCTATATTGAATTGTGTCAAGGATGTGCTAGCAAAGATGCATTTCAATTTTCAAGTAGATGACCACGAAAGTGAATTATGAGTTTGGGTGATCAATCCTTGTTGGCTCGGTGGCATGAAGCATTTTTGTATCTAGCCTACTTGTGGTCTTCTATAGCAGAAAATAGAACCATGTCAGCGTTTAGGATCATCGTCTATAGGTCAAAATTGAGATTAATGATACTTTATGCCTCTATGATTGGATTGTCAAATTCAGTTCTCACAAAAATTAGCGTGAGAATAGTAGCCAAAATTGTCATGTGAATACAACTTGCCATAGTGCTCACACCAAATTGTTTGCACTTCTCACAACTTTTTTTTCATTTGTAAACATAGATATTGTTAGATTTAATTTAAGAAACGTAGTAATGAGAATTTGTTAAGAAAAAAATTAAAAAAAATAATGATGAGATGCAAAACAATGTGAGCCAAATCCATGTGAATGGACCCCTCCATCTCCCACATGATTATGGATCCCAAAAAAAGCCCAATCAAGGAACAAAATTCGAACCAGAAAAGTGAAATCCAGAACCAAAAAAAAAAAAAAAAAAGGAATCAACCGCGTCATTCCACCATTTTAAGTTTTCTGAAAATTTCGATTTGCCGCTTTATGTTCCGTTCCCTACAAGGAGAAGGAAAGCCCTAAACTTCGTTTTCAATTCTTTCCTTCTCTCTATAAATGATAAATCTAGAACCCATTCTACTACAGAACCGCCGATCGCCATTTTCTCAAATCTGAAATTCCTTCCTTCCCTCGCCGCCTCCCGTCAAAAGGAAACAGAAATAAATTTTCCATGTCGGTCTCAACAGCTTACTCTCTGCACCTGTACGGCTCCACGGCAGGCGACGTCATCCCCTTCGATCCCACCGCGAAGCTCGTAGTTGCCCTGAGGTACAGGTACCAGCTCCAGCTCCCGACCCGCGAGGGCGTCAACGTCCAATTGGACGACGTCACCGTGCCGGAGGTCCGCCGGGGGTTCAAGTTCCCGCCCGACGCCTTCCGCTCCGCCTCGCTGCGAAAGGAATTCGTCAGCCGGGCGCTGAGGAACGTGATCGGCGGCGGCGGAACCGCGGAGGACGAGTCGGCGCGCGAGGAGCTGGCGCAGCGAATCTCGTCCTTCGCGGTGGAGACGGCGGCCAAGTACGGGATGAAGACTTCCGCGGTGGTGGCGGTGGTCGGCGTCAACAGGGTCGAGGTCGTCGGCCGCCAGGAGGTTGTGGATTTTCTTGCCGGCCACCAACGGCAGCAGCAACAGAAAACCAGCCAGCAACAACAGACGACTCTGGCTTAACAGATTAGCTCTTCTATTGCTTTCCCCCCTTTTTTCCTTCACTTCTTTGTTTAGGTGTAGCTAGTTGTTTAGGTGGAGAATGTAGATAGGGTAACTTTTGTGCTATACACAACACAAGTAGAGGGAAGATGGGCAATCAACCCACCCCTGAAGTTTTGGTCATGGTTGCCTGCTTGTAACATTTGTATTTCCACGAGTTTTGTTCGACTGCGTGTGCTAGCTGATGATGCATTGGCGCAGAGTCTTTTTGCTATAATGAATGTTATCGATGTTATGAAATGTGAAATTTGATGCTTTGCTGAGAAGTTCATTCTCTTAGATGAACAGGAAAAGGTCCAATCTTGAGTACTCGTAATACTCCATTCTGTGTCATGCATAACAGAAACTCGGATGCCTATTTTCTTGGGATAGCATTATCAATGTTGGGTTGTGGTGAAGTTTCTATCTTTGCGTTCCATTGGATGATCAAAAAGCTTGGAGCCAGAGATGGTGATCTTAGTGGTTCAATACTGGTTTTCTGTTCTTTCTGGCTTTTACCAATCACTGTCATGGAGATCAAACGGATGTTTGAATTGAATGAGATAGCTACTGCTATATCTTGGGGAGGGGTTTAAGATGTTAAACAAAGGCAGATACAGTCCAAGTGTCAGGATTTTCTCATTGATTTCTTTGAATTAAGGAGGGATTGCAGAATGCAGAATGCATTTCTCTCCTCTCTATGGCTGTGAGTTATGATACATCTCCCTATTGGTGGCTTTTCTATTTGCTGTTTATTGGTGGGTTTCTATTAGATGCACACTTCAGAGCTTCTTGCTAAGATTGGACATTAGAGACCTGAGATACAGTCAGTACTCAGTATAGATGCCATGTGGGTTTGTTGTATTGGTGGCAATTCACCAAAGCGGTCTCTTAGGATAGGCATATAATGATTGATAAACTGGATGACATAGTCTTTAGCAGAGTAACGTGACCAACAAGGATAAAAAAAACTTGCATACCAAGTTTCAAGCCGTTGACTCGACTCCAAAAGAGAGTCCAAGATAGGCAGCTGAAAATGCTCCCATCTCAAACTGAAAAATGTTGGCGAAGTACGAAGAATGACGTTGATCTCCCCCTACCACAAATAGTAATCATGTTTGTAAATTTTGAGTTCTCGATTTAGTGTTAAAATTTGTTAAGAAGTGGAAGTTAATTATTTTATAAAAAAATATTGTTTGGTGTTTCGACAAAGGAAAGAGAATGTGTAGTCTAAAAGATAAATATATCTACTGAATTATACGGATGACCAAAATGTCGAAGTGAGACTAATGAGGTTAAGAGCATATACTTATGAGTTATAACATGTGATCGGATAAATTTAGTGCAAATATTTAAAATATTAAACTCGTATCAAAATCACTACTTTTGGTATCGGATTCAACGAAAACTCATCTTAAAAATTAATGTTGACTGGATTTTCACCAGTAAAATCGAATTAACTTTATCTATAACAAAATGGTTACACATACTCTTCTTAGTTTGTTCAAAATCTTATATAGGTTCTTCTGGTGAAACTGAAAGGAGAGAGAGGGTGTCCTTATCTAAGATCCCTTTTACTTGAAAAATAACCATAATCATCAAAACATAGAGATAACTGTAAACACAACTAATCTAAATATACAATTGCTAGGAAAATCCATCTTCCATGACAAAAGACGTGTAAAAAGAGAAATGAATGACATAAAATATGTAGATCTTTCGCAACAATTCAAGTTATTGAGACTAAATGGTTTGTTCGTTAACATGGTACAATAACCTTCTGATAAAAAAAAAAAAAATGGTATCAACACTTTCGATCCAGAGGTTTTTGTTCGTATCCTTACAACAACCTACAACATAGTAAATGATTTAGCACAAGGTATGCTATGTTGAGAAACAATTATCCTTATACTAGAAATAATTATTTCTCAAACTACAATAATCAATTCACAACTAAAAATACTATTCAACATTCACTTCACACCAACAATCAATTGATTAACAAAGAAATTCTTGTATATTCCATCGACTTTACTTTCTCTAATTTTTCGCCGTATATAAGCTTTAAAAATCCTGAAATTTTAATTTAGGTGGCAGAAACAAACACAAATTTAAACATTACTCGCACGAAAGCTTAGTTATCCACGGGAATACAAGAAATTCAAATGGCATAATTCCCAGTTTGGACCAATATATATAACCCCACAATTCGACGAGTCCTTAATCAATCCGGCAATTAATTAAAGTTGGAATTAAACATTCTCTTCCATTTTTCTGTCTCGAAAATGAATTTCAAAAAGGCCGGTTTCCTTCTCCTCCTGGCTTTTCTGGTCATATCTGCGGCTGCAGCTAGGAGCCATGTCCACCCGGAGAAGACGGCGGCGACAAAAAGAGGAACCCTCGTCGCCGCCGGCATAGCAGTTGCAAAGCCCGAGCTTACATGCGATGGCGATACTTTTTGCGGCGATTACGGTTGTTGTGGATCATGTGACAGCGTTGATCCTTCCAAGTGCGATTCCTGTTGTCAACCCATTTTCGTGCCGCCGACAGAGATTCCGGCCGTCGGCGACCCATGAGCAACGATGCCACACTATTATATATGCATACTTGAATGAATGAAATGTTGTCTTTTTTTTCTTCTTCTTCTTCCAGTTTGTTGGTCGCCGGTGTACGGGTACTACTAAAGTGTTCGTCGTTATGAATAAAATAATGTGATTTGATTTCTATTGTCGTCGATCGGCAATGAAACAGAGTTAGAGGCTTTATGAGGTTCCAATCGAGTTTGCTTTTAGGATTGTCTGAAAGAAAGTTGATGTATGTTTCTTTAAAGTTTCTCTACTCATATGTAATTGTGCTTGGAATAAGATGCCTCTATATACATGGTAATTCATTTTACAATGAAATGAATTCTCGATCTTGTTAAACTGTCTATTTTATCTGTTAGTAGTTTTTGAGTTACTCTCGTTACACAATCATATTTGGAAAATTGGTTTTTGTTCCCAGAAGAAATTAATTTTGGATAATTTGTAGTAAACTAGTCCTTGTGGCCTGTGGGATCAATACTCCACTTACATTTTGTTACTTGACACAATATGTATACTTGTATAGCTAGGGTTTTGTGCATCATATCCATGTATATTATGATAATTATTAGAAAACTAAGAACCTATGTTTATTGATGAATGATTGATTGAAAAAGTTAGACAGAAGATCATCGAAGCTTAGCTTTTATCCTGAAGGTTAGGGCTGAAAAAACAGACCTGAATTTTTGAAAAATCATGGATCAAACCAAACTGTACAGTTTGGTCTGGACCATATACCATTAAAAATGGTCTCATATGGTCAATGGTATGTATTATATAATGTTTTGATCACTTGGTATGGTATGGTCTGGTCTATATTGCGCTTTATTGGACCAAACCGTGGATCCAGGCGACTTCACAACCACATTTCACTAGAGAGTAGAGACGATCGTGTTTGCATATGACATTATGTTAATGTTTATGACGTTATGGTGCAAGTTGGGATGCTTTGACTTTGTATCTTTATTATTTACTTCGAGTTGAGACATGATGCTACATCCTAACCTCAAACGGGTCAACCCTAGTGCTTAATCTAAATCCAAACTATCAGATTCATTAATCTAAATCCAAACGGGTTAAGCTACCCTATATTACATAAACTCAAGCTTTAGAATCCTGAATGCGGCAGAAACAAACACATATGTACAAATTACTTGAATGAAGGCTTTGTTATCCACGGGAGTACAAGAAATTCAAGGGCATATCTAATTCCCAGTTGGTGGAATAAGACCACCACATTTGCTCTTAGGTTGGGCCAATATTTATAACCCCTCAATTCGACGAGTTCTTCATCAATCCGGCAATTAATTAAAGTTGGAATTAAACATTCTCTTCCATTTTTGCAGAAACTTATTGTCTCGAAAATGAATTTAAAAAAGGCCGGTTTCCTGACCTTGATCCTTCTACTCCTGGCTTTACTTGTAGACCTTTCCTACTACTCGAGCTTTCTGTTTGTCAATAGAGCCAACCTGTTTGCATTTGATACGAAAAACACATTTGTTGCAAATAATAGGTATATCAGCCAGAGGGTCAACAACTATATCCATGTTTCTGTTTTGTCAAGAGAAACTAGTTATGAGTTGATAGATAGATTCCATTATGGATGTTTAGAAGCTTGTTTATATGTCTTAGACTCTTGTTGTAATGTGATGGCCATGGAAAATCTCTTGTGAGCTTGACTTATAGAACTATAAGTCAGAATTTCCTGAATTGGATAAGTATTATCCTTACCAGTATGTGAAGAAGTATCAGTGCCTTATGAGACTGAACATCAACTGATGGAGGTAAACTGTTGTGTGTAACGGGAGCTGGAGATTGAGAAATAGGATCTGGAATGTTTCCAGGAAATAGAAGGAGGAGAGTAAGTAGAGTTAGCAAGGTGTGGAGTTGTTCCTGAACTCATATATGTATGAGATGGGATTGTAATTGTCCCATTCAGGAATAATAGGAGAATAAACAGGTATTGGTAAGTCACTGTGTGTGATTTCTGGTTTAAAGAAGAAGAAAAAAAAAAAGGAAATATAGTTTTATGAAAAACAACATCTCTGAAAATGTAATCGTCATTATGAGCAGGTGATTCGTGTCAAAATGATGTCAATCGTCATTTGTGATATGATGAACAAGAAACATATGAATTTACTTTACTTTGTTTTTGAAGGATTTAGGGTTTATGGATTTCAGGTTTACAATTTGGAGATTAGGGTTAGGTTTGAGAATTGAAGTTAAGGCAATGCATTGATTAGTTGTGATCCTATATTATATTATTATATTAGACTAATGCTATTAATTAAAATTCAAAATTTTTATGTCTTCAGACTAGTTTTAGAGTTGGGTGCATAATATCCACTGATTTTTGTGACTGTAACATAGAAGGCACCATATATATATGACAGAGGGTAGCGTACGTCTGATACATGCTAACATTACTATTCATTCAACTAGTTTTACTATTTAGATCATGAATTAACCAAAGTTTGAGACATGTATTACACCCTAACCTCCCACGAGTGAACCCTATGACTTCTAAATCCAAACTATCAGATTCATTAATTAACTTAAAGCAGGAGATTGAGAAACAGGAGCTAGAATGTTTCCAAGAATAGAAGGAGGTGAGTAATTAACTAGAGGTAGGAATGTGTGAAGTTGTTCATAACTCATATATGTATGAGATGGGATTGTAATTGTCCCAATCAGGATTAAACGGAGAATAAACAGGTATTGGTGAGTCATTGTGTGTGAATTCAGGTTTAAAGAAGAAGAAGAAAAAAAAGAAATATAGTTTTATAAAAACAACATCTCTGAAAATATAATCCTCATTTTGGGTAGGCGATTCGTGTCGAACCGATGTCAATCGTCATTTGTGATATCATGGACAAGGAACATATAATTTGCACAAAAATCATTCAATATTTACTTTAATTTGATTTGAAGGATTTTGGGTTTATGGATTTACAATTTGGAGATTAGGGTTAGGGTTCAGAATTGAAGTAGGGCAATGCATTGATTAGTTGTGATCGTATATTATATCATCATATTAGACTAATGCTAATAATTAAAATTCAAAATTTGATGTCTTAAGACTAGTTTTAGAGTTGGGTGCATAATATGCACTCATTCGTGTGATTGTAACGTAGAAGACACCATATATGCTCATCGTATTGTACGTCCAACGAGTTTTGCTATTTAGATCATTGTTTAATCAAAGTTTGAGACATGATGTTAGAAACCGAACAGAAAAATTAGGTTTACCGAATCTGGCTGAGTCGCGGACTAGGTCGCTCTCTTTAAGACATTCGCGGCACTGCCTCGTAATTTGCACAGCAGACTATCAGCCGGTCGCCTCCAGGATAAAACAACCATTCTGATTTATTGCTCATCGGATTTGTGCGAAAACCGGAGCTCTATGAACTCACTCTCTCTCGTGTTTCTGCTCTTCTGAGGTGTGTTTAGAGGGTTTGGGGGGGGGGGGTCTGCTATTTATAGGAGCAGAAAACCCAGAATATTCCCTCTTTCTTTGGGAATAAGTCACATTTTAATTAGGGAGATAATTACTCCCATAATTAAAATATAATCTATTAAGATAATTAATCCTAATTATCTCCATAATATTCATGTTATTAATTATCGATCTTATTTTCGTATTATGGGAAAATACTGGATAATTAATTAGGAATTTCATTTATAGCTTTTCAAAGCTATTCATCCCAACAATCCCCCACTTGAATAGTTTTGAAACTATCTCTGAGCATCAACAGTTCCATAAGATCGGGCATAAGCTAAGGTATCGCGAAGATTTGAACCTTAGCGTAGTGGCTACACTTCCGATTTCATAAGGGTGACTCGTAGTCTTGAACCCTATCTCAGACAATGTAGCACACCAGATCTTTTCGTTGAGTGATATTCTCTCATAGGCCGTGCGTTTATGGCCATGCACGTTATCCCGGTTTAGTGAATGCTCTATCAACTTTGTGCCTCCAAAGTTCCATAGGGAGCGACCCCACTCCCACATTCACATAGGTGAGTCTATCAGGAGTACCCCCAAAGTAAAGTACTCCACCCCACATAGGGTATAGATCTCATTAAGAGTTATTAACTCAACCTCCATTGCTTTGGGATTCATGCTTCACTATGCATGAACTTTTTGCATACTACTCATGACTTGTTATTACCCATTGAACCCATTTCTTGGGATCTCCAGTCTATTGGGTCGGGTTACCATCACTTGTAGTCCGTGGTTCGGTAGGCATAAGTCCCATACCCTTGGTAGTACTTTGGACTTTCTCTCTAGATAATCCTTTCGTCAAAGGATCAGCTAGATTCTATTAGGACCTTACAGGATCCACCCTCATTGCTCCTATCGTTAGGAGTTCTCTTACAGCACTGTGCATATGACGAATTTGTCGTCTCTTTTCGTTCTAGAACTGGTTCCCTTCTTTAGTAATAGCTGCAACGCTATCACAATGAATCAACTACCCGAGGGATCGGTCTTTCCCATAAGAGAATCTCTAGTAATGACCCTCTCAATAAACTTTTCTCTTTACTAGCCATATCATTTCTGATTTCTTAGTTGATTGAGCCAGGATCGTTTACTTCTTAGAATTCCAAGACACAACACTTTCGCTGATGTTTAAAGCATGTCCACTGGATGCCTTGGAATCTTTTTAATAGACATTTAGTTATTTGTTTATTGTGATTCGGATTTGATTGTTAAGAATTGTTTATGTGGGTTGATTTGGGGATAGGTTAAGATTAATAAGTTGGGGTAGTGATAGGTAATTTTAGTACTTAAACTATGAGGCTACCTAGAAATGGTTAAGCAAGATTAAACCTAAACCTATTATTATTATTTTCTCTCTCTCCCTCTCCCTTTGGCTGCCGAGCCTTCTTCTTCCTCTTCTCCTTTGGCTGCCGCGACAGCGCCCCTTCTTCCCTCTCTTCTCTTGATCAAACCCAAAATCCACTCCTCTCTCCATTTTCTAAATCCCCGGATCAATCCCTAGTTGATCCTAATCCCTAATCCCTAGGTAGAGCTCAGACTCGAGTTCTATCAATTGGTATCAGAGCCCCGTTCTTGGGTTCGCGATCAAACGAAGACAATCGATATGTTGTCGACGAAGTCCATTGCAGCTGTTGAGATGGCCGCCAAACAAGCTGTAGACGCGCTTGTCGTGCCGTCCGGGGCTGATCAGGCAACGCCTGCGGGGACTCAACTGCCTCCCAGGGCTCCGCAGGGCCGGCCACGTGTGCCGGTGGACGGGGAATTTGAAGATGTGACGGAACAGGAGGATTCGCAGGCCCACTTCCGCGATCTCGTGGCTTTGATCGGGAAGGAGCGCCAGGAGTGGATGGCGGAGTCCCGGCGGATGGGGAGTAGGCTCGATGCCCTCCAGGCCCGGCTGGTCGAGCTGCGTGTGGAGCGGCGCCCTTCTCCCAAGGGTGGCGCTGGCGGGACCGCGGCGCGCGAGGAGGCGGACACGACGGGCGAGGGCGGAGGAACCAGGGCGGCCGCGTCACTGGTGGCGGCATCGGGGGGAGCGCCGGGATCGGGGGCGGAGCCGGGGCGACTGCGCCGGCGGCGGCGAGGGGGGTGACAGGGTCGGCGGCGGCGGGCAGCAGCGTAGGAGGCAGTGGGGCGGCGCCGGCGGTCGTGCAGGTCGTGGATCTGGAGGCGGCTCCGACAAACGGAGGGTCGGGGGACCAAACGGCGGCACTGGTGCGTGCGAGCCACGACCCAATATGTCGGGGTGGCGGATCTGGGCTTTTGCCGACGCCAATGGCCCAGGAGATGGCGGCCCGGGAGATGGTGGCTCGTAAGGGAAAGGCCAAGATGACCGGTTATGACGGTGGGGCCCAAACCGTAGTGCATGGGCCCACAGGTTCGATGAGGCGATATGATTCGGTGGGCCAGCCTCATGAGCAACATGGGCTGGGATGGCTGAACCCGGATCAGGAGTGGGCCGATGAGGAGCTTAGCCTGATGGGCCAAAACGCCCCATGTGCCGATCCGACTTTTGCTGGGGGTCCATCGGGTCCGAACCAGGTGGTGGGCAGGGCCGACCGCGATGGCCCAAGCCAGGAGGAGCGGGTCGGTTTCGAATGGGCTGGGCCGGGCCGAGGGGGTGGGCCGATCGGGCACGGGTGGGCTGACTCGCGTTGGGCCGGGCCGGGCAGCAGCTGGTTGGGCCTGGTTGGGTCGAGGCAACCCGGGTCGGGGCAAACCCCACCAGGGTGGACCAACTCGGGTCGGGCAGGCAACGGGCCGAACCAGTTCGAGCCGCAGATTGGGGGAGCAGGTCCAATGGCCTGGAACGGGTGGTAAGGGTTGTATGGAGGCGTTGGTGGTCCAACCGCTCGAGGAGCCTCGAGTAGCCTTGGGCATGGGAGGGGCTTTCAGTTTCATCAGCACCATCCGGGCGGGGATCCGGCTTTGACAGGTATGGTTCGTATCACCCTGCTTATGACGGAGCTGATGGGATGGTTTTTAGAGACAAACCCCCTACCATTGAATCCCCAAAATTCAATGGTCAGGAGGATGCAGGGCTGTGGTTTTATGCAGCGGAGAGGTGGTTCAGGAATCGCCCCATACAGGAGGAGGGGAAGGGGCATCTGGCGTCTTTTTATTTGGAAGGGGAAGCACTACAGTTGTGGGAATGGATGGAGCGGTCATACGGGGCGGCACAGACTCTGATCACATGGACGATGTTTCAGGAGGAGCTCCGTTACTAGTTCGGTAAGGCGGAGGGATGGGCTCCTGAACAGCTGGCCAAATTGAAGCAGACGGGATCAGTTGCGGATTACCGTGCGGAGTTCTTCAAGCTGGGTAATCAGTTCCGAGGGGTACCTGAGGATAGGTTGGTAGGGCTGTGTATGGCAGGCCTAAAACCGGAGATCGCTGCGGCCGTCCGGGTCTTTGAACCGGACTCCTTGAAGTTTGCTTTTCGTCTTGCAGGTTACAATGAGGAAGAGCTTGCCAGCTGGAGGAGCTCCATAGGCCGTTACCCGCGGCCGAGCGGGGCGGGCAGCAGCAGTGGAGCGGGAGGTGGTGGTACGGGTTTAGGTACATGAAATGGGGGACCCGCTGGGGAACCTGCGACGACGGCTGCCGTTAGAGGTGGGGTGCGGCCACCGCCCAAGGGCTTCGTGCGACTCTCCCCTGCAGAGATTGAGCAGAAAAGACGTGAAGGCAAGTGCTTCAACTGCGACGAGCGCTTCTTGATAGGGAATAAGTGTGCACAACCGGATTTGATGATGCTGGTTGGAAGGTGGGAGGACGAAGCATAAGAAGAGGCGAGCGGGTCAGACGATAAGGTGGAAGATTGATGACCTTGAGGACAAGGTCATTTTGAAGGGGAAGGGAATGATAGACATTTAGTTATTTGTTTATTGTGATTCGGATTTGATTGTTAAGAATTGTTTATGTGGGTTGATTTGGGGATATGTTAAGATTAATAAGTTGGGGTAGTGATAGGTAATTGTGTTTTAGTACTTAAACTATGAGGCTGCGTAGAAATGGTTAAGCAAAGATTAAACCTAAACCTATTATTATTATTTTCTCTCTCTCCCTCTCCCTTTGGCCGCCAAGCTTTCTTCTTCCTCTTCTCCTTTGGCTGCCGCGGCAACACCCCTTCTTCCCTCTCTTCTCTTGATCAAACCCAAAATCCACTACTCTCTCCATTTTCTAAATCCCCGGATCAATCCCTAGTTGATCCTAATCCCTAATCCCTAGGTAGAGCTCAGACTCGAGTTCTATCACTTCTATAGGGTATTCTTGTCCGCATCAATGTACCCTACCAATAAAGCCAGAAACCGTTGATAACTTATATCAAGGTCTACTGTTCTCTTAAAGTGTCTCATGACCCCTTTCAATAAAATTTCAATGCTTCATACTAGGACAATCAGTAAGCCTGCCAAGTACCCCCCACTAAATCGGGTCTCATGTTTATCAGCTGCCTCTCGCAGGCTGTAAATGCTAGTATATTCTAACTTTCTTACACCGTCTTAGGTGTTCTTTAAATATTTATACTAGCATCATCAAACATGTATGCAGGTGTACATCTTGTATTTTCCTAGATATTAGGATCTCTAAGTATAACATTTGTTTCATTCAGATCCTTCACATTTAAAATGCTCAACCATCATGGTTTTTCAATATTGACATCACGAGTCTTTGTACCAAAGATCGACGTGTCATTCATAATGCAAGTGTCATTCTCAAATGTGTACTCAATGCACTTGTCTCTTTCACAAGTGTCGTTCTCATACTAAATGCACTTGTCACTTTCACTTTTAAAACCATGAGAGAGAATCTGATTATTCATGACACTTGTCGCAACCGTCCCGTCCGGGGGGTCCGTATGTCGTCGCGTCGGCATTTTTGGGAGTCGCCATCGATCTTAGTTGGAGTGGATCGAACACTCTTGGGATCGGCTCTAACCTTAGGGTCAGAACCGAGATATGGTCTGCGAAAATGAAGTTCTGGGTTTGGGAGTACGGTTACGTATGGGGAAGTTAAGCAACACCCCCACAACGCCCTAAATCGGTACTACTTAAGTCGATAAGTTTTTATGCGAGTTGGGTGTATTTTAGTAATGATTTTGTAATTTGAGGGTCCCACTGGACCATTGAAGAAACTAAATCGTGTTAGTTGTAATTAAATTATACGTCCACTGACGTAAAAGATATAATTAATTGGTTAGTTGGACTCGAACCTTACCGGTTGCCTACGTACCCGTTAGACGGGATCAAAGTCCACGTAGTTCATTTGAACTTTGATAGTTTAATTGTGACATTTTCATCACGTTCCACTGATCGTGATTTTCGTATTATAATTTATGTTAATAAAATTTAATTTGATTATTATGAAATTATGAAAAGAGAATTTAATAATTTAAGTTATTAGGAAGAGGCTTGACTCGTATTGGAAAAGAAACGAGATAAACTTAATCCGCATTTACCATTTCGTATTAAGAACTATAAACAAATAAACTTAAGCGGGATGGTTAATTTAACATATGATTGTCGGCAGCCCAACTGGTCAAACCGCTAGCCTCCTCTGACCCAGAGACCGCGGGTTCGAAACGAACTGAGTGCAATTTTTTGATTTTTTTTCGTTTTAGTGTGGGGATGGGGGAAGGGCATTCTAGTAATTGCTCGAAAACACGGTGGCACGGCCGCGTAATTAACGATAAACCCTAGGGGCAAGATCGTCGTTTTAATGAAAGGGGTATAAATTCATTTTTTGGAAACCCTAAGCTAACTTCCTAACCCTAAACGACCCCATGGCCGCCGCTCTCTCCCTCTCTCCCTCGATCTCGATCCTTCTCCACCTCTCCAGAGAAACAAAACTAAACCCTAACCCTGATCCAAAATCGCCGCATCCCTCTTCTCTCATCCCTCGTCTCTCTCTCGCCCAGAGAACCCAACCCTAGCCCCAATCGAAACCGCCGCCGGCAAAACGACCCGAGTGAGGAAACTCCTCGGAGTTTCTCCTCTAGCCGCCGACCTTTTGTCTCCTCGATATGGCGTGAGTCGCCAAAAATCGAGCGGGAGACTTTCGATCTAGGTAAGATCGTTACATGCAAGTTTATTTTTTATTTCTGGGTTTTTTTTTTTTGCGAGATTCTAACCTTTCCCTCTTTTTTTCTTTCGGAGATCGATCTAAAACCGAGGAGGGGGGTCTCGATTTACCTTATGATAATCTCGATCTACCCTTTCTAGTTGGAACAGAGGTGACGACGAGGAGGTTTTACCCTCTGGTAAGCTCCATTTTACATGCATGTCTTTTTTATTCGATTTAACAAACAAGATTGGGGTTTGACTTCTTTTGTTTTTTTTTTGTTCTTGATTTCGGACTCCCACCGAGGGAAGGAAGGGGAAGGCGGCGGTCGTCGGCGGCGCGGCCAGCGCCAGAGCCGACGGCGAGGGTTTTGTTTGGGGTAAGTCCTTTATTTTAACCTTTTTTGCTATTCTGCTTTTTACTTTTTATTTATTATCATTATTTAGGGTTCTGATTCTTAATTTCTTAATTTTTTGCAGATCTATTCAATTTGAAGAGACTAGGTGATATCCCTCTCAATCTAGATCTTTTTTTTGATTGGCTGCTAAGAACCTATGATTTATTTATTTAGCTTAAAACAGTTCTATTGGGATGCTTTGAAAATTACTTCCTTTGTTGGGCATGGCTACTGCTCATGACCATCAGCTTGATGGGAAGCTTCTCTTAAGTGGTTAAATAATTGATTAAAAGGCTAATGTTAATTGGTAATAAATGGAATTCTTAATGAAGGCAGGGCTTTTATTGTATTCAGCATACAAATGACAACTAAATGAGAACTTTGTGATTACCAAATCTGGTAATTGAGTAAAGAAAAGGGGCGCCCTTAAACATAAAATGAGGTATTTTAAAATACTCTCTCAAAGATCTGGTTTGAATCCTATTTTGTGTTTTGAGTAGATTGCTGGATTTTTTGATGTGTTGAATGAGTAAACGGATTAGCCTAGTCGATATTATTGCTAAGTTCACCTAGCAATTTAACCTGAATCATGCTTGCTAGAAAAAACTGAGAATAATTTAAGCTAATTTATTGTATGTTGACTATAAATGGAAGCGGTCTCTTGTGGCATGTAACAAAAATTAAAAATGAATGGTAAAGAGAAACATACATATCACAAAGATCAGGATTTCATAATACCCCCTTTTACATGCAAACTTAAGCAATTTAACCATGGATTATAAACTTAGAAGTATCATATGTT
Organism: Linum trigynum; assembly: GCA_964030455.1. Lineage (NCBI taxonomy): Eukaryota > Viridiplantae > Streptophyta > Magnoliopsida > Malpighiales > Linaceae > Linum > Linum trigynum. The sequence goes on from OZ034820.1 coordinate 38,212,888, forward strand.
AAGTTGATCTTCTACATGGATGTATGAATGACTAGAATGCTTGTACGGTTAATGGGGTGTAGAGAATACCAACCTGTGTTGTGATTTAGTGGATTTTGATGGTGATGGCTCGTTGCTGCTTCTGACTCCCTGCCCTTTTTGGATCCTTAGTGCTTCTGTCTTTTTGGTGCTTAGTGCTTTTTAATGCTCTTTGTCTCCCTTTTTGTGTGTTTTTGTTGTTGGTTCTTCCTCCCTCCCTCTTATTTGGGGTAAGACAGCTCCTTATATATTGCTGCCTTTTACTATTCATACCTGTGTGTTGGCTGTTCCTCCTTTGTTCTTGAAGTGGTGGCCTGAGCCACTTATGTTGTTGACAATTTGGGATTGGTTCTTGGAGGAGGTGGCCGAAATCTTCTTTTTGAGATTTGGCAGAAACTCTGCTGCTCTGCTGTTCTGCTGCTCTGCTACTCTGCTGCTCCTTTAGATAAGGATGATGGGTTTGGTTGACGGGGTCGACCAGAGTTGGCCCGGGCTGACCATACTTGATTGGGTTGACCCGGGTCGACCAAGTTGACCAGAGTCAATTGGGCCGGAATATGGGCCTGGGTTGTGGGTTTTTTATTTTGGGTTGCTCTTCTAACATTTTCCTTTTTTTTGTTTGCAGGTCCCTAGTCCGTTTCTGGCCCAAAATGATGATCAATGGGGGCCCAAACAGCCTTAATTGGCAAGGCCTCCAACTCTGATTGGTGCCCAAACGAAAGAAATCTCCTCTTATTATTCATCTTTAGCTCTTTGCAAAAATGTAATAATCATTAGTTGTACATTCGTATTTTGTAATTATTTTGTAATTATACTGTAATTATTTTTGCAACTTATAATTGGAATAGTCATGTAATTATTGTATGGCCAACTATTCAATTGATTTGCTTCCACCTAGTTTGTTTATTCTTTCTCCCGATCGTGACCCACAACCCAACTTCTTAAATAAGTAGTTCACAATTATGCATTTTGACCAATATTGACCAATATTAGTAGGATTACTATGGCCTTCTTATCTCATTTGACCTATTTCAAACCTATGTCACTAATCATTAATAGTAATACTAGTATAGTCGTGACGGCATACTATTGTTATTCTAAATAAAGTGAGTTTGGTATCCATTAGCTACTGCTAGTCTTACCAGACATTTGCTATTCTAAATAAAGTGAGTTTGCATTAGCTACTGCTAGTCTTACCAAACGCAAATGTTCAAACCAAACAAAACGGACTTGAAAATCGGCGGTATTTATTGATCGGCCACTGCTAATCTCAACCCACCTCGTCCGAATTTTCACTTAAGTTTTCTTCTTAAGTTGGATTGTCTTTCGGGTTTTGAGTAGAATGGTCGTTCCGGACAAAATGTGGTGTCTACAACACTAATTCTGAGTCTATTTCAAATCATATAGTGATTTGTCTAACCATAGACTCCAGAAGTATGTTCTAGAATAACAACCTTTAAGATTGTCCCAATGTAGACTTCTTTATTCAAATCACCATTCAAAAAGTATTTTAACATCCAGGTGATGGATGTTATTCTACATATTGGTGAATATATATAAAAGAAATCTACAGTTTTTCCTCTTCACCTAAAGCCTTAGATACTAGGCGATCATTATACTCATAAACTAAACCATCATGTTTCAGTTTTTCCTTTTAGGAATCCATTTATTACCTTGGCTTCATTATCAGGAGGTAATTATCAAAGATACCAAATCTTGTTCGGTTTCACCGATATATTACCCAAGGCTTTATAACCAAGAGGCAACTCTACAATATTCTAAGTCTTACTAGATTCCACAAATTCCATTTCGTTAATAATGGATTCTCCTACAAATCTGCATCTTTTTGGAAGTTCGAACTTCTAGCAGACTTGTAAGATCTTTCTTAGGGTGTAAATAAAAAATTCATAACCAAAATCCTTGAGTGATTTATGGTTCACTTGTCTCTTATGAGTTTATACTCATATTCATCACTCCCACTAGTTCCATTATTTCTAATAGTAGGTTAAAAACAACCCCTACTATTTCTTGATTTTAAATGAAAGTCTATTGGCATTAATGGATTCTATAATAAACTGAGTACTCAAGTTATGAGGTCTACGTGTTTTTCTGTAACATATCCAATAAACACACAATCATATGCTTACTTTTAATCATATTGCACTGATTCTCTAATTCTAACATTAGATAGCCAAGTAATTAGAGCAATCAACAACTATGCTAGAAAGCATTTCAAATCATTCCAAGTAAGCAACTCATCATGTATAACCATGTCAAAATAATGTGATCTTAGCTATTCAATTATTCAATAATGCATGAAATACTCGTAGGGATTCATCATATTAACTTTTAAAACATATCATCGTATGCATGACCAGTAGATTCAGCAGTGACAATACTTTCTTAACCACTAACCAACGACCATTTTTCAGAGTTACCAGCAAGGTTAACCTCTGCTCTTTTCACAATCATCACAACCACCAATCCTCATTTTCAATCAAGTTAACACTTGAACTAGTATTAGCCTTGTTCTTATACTTTCGTGTCATATGACCTAATTTATCGCATCTATAGCAGAGAAGTAAAACATCATTCGTAGAGGATTGGCACGATCATTTGGTTACCATGAAGGGTACCATTCTAATTGGTGTGGATGGTTTGATTTGTTGCTCTCATTCTTGAAACTTTAATGTTTCAGAGCAACCTAAGTGGTTCGTGTAGTACTGATAATAGTACTTCTTACAATATCGTTATTATGGTCAATAAACTCATTCTATTCCAATATATTCTTCATTTGCACCCATGTAAACAAAATTATTCTATTCCACAACATATATTCTATTTATGCTAATCATCAAGGTAATACATCTCAATGTCGACATATACATGCATCAATTCTAGTTTTACTTTCTCGCATTCATATGGGTTTCTCAATACCATGCATAGAACTCATGAAATAGATTCTAGCTTATCATTCATCATAATGATTCATAAAGAAGGTTTTGATTTTTACCTCTTTTCGATGAGTCGATGCATTCTCAATTTGCACGAATAGCTAGCACCATATACATAGCTTCCTCATCTCCTTTCTTTTGTTGCAAAATGCTAGCATACATTTGATCAATAGGCCATGAAATACGAATTGGGCCTTGATTGGTCGCAATAGCCCAAGTCGTTCACAAACAACCCCAAGCTGGGAGGGACATCTTTAAATTGTGGATTGCTCTGTTCCACTTCCAATTATTCCACCGGCCAGTAGTAACAACATCCTTAGCCTCCCAGCCCATAGCATCACACCTCCTGCCGCATTTTACTCCCTGCTGAGGATTGCATCACCATCTCTGGCCTTCAAATGTTCCCTGGCAAAGCTCATTGGTATTGACTTAGTGGAGCCAGGATGGATGTAGGAAGGGTGGACAACAACCATTAAGTGAGGCATTTCTGAGGTGAAAGCTGCCCTTTCTCTACCAATGGCTTCTGTCTTCTCATTCAAACTCAATCCTCTAAGCCTCTTCACACCATTGTTCATTGCTCCTCCTCCTCTGTTTCGAGAACAAAAACATAGGGAAATAGGTTTAGGGTTTGAGAACAGAAGCTGTTAGCTTCTTCACAGCGGCATAAACCCGGAGTAGCAGAATCTTTCCCCGAGCCTTCTTCCTTTTTGTTTGGTCTCACACAGGTCTGTCCGAGGGAAAGTAATTTTAAGGTAGGCAGCCGCTACACTAAAGCCCCAGTATAACCGGTGACATGTGACTATTCCCGTGTTCTTCTTCTCGCAAACACCACCAGCAGGATAAGTATTCAAATAACAGAAGAATAAAATTGAATAATAAGAAGAGAGAAGTCCTCAATCTCGCCGCAATGACATTTTAGTATTGGTAGTAGCTGAGGCTTGCGAGATGGGTTCGAGGCAGCGACTGTTTTTTACGGTCTGAATTATTCCCTCCGGAGATAGTTAATCGGAGTCGAGAGAAGAACCAATCGAATGAGCCATCCGAGAAAGCGATCCAAAGGGCATCGAATCGAGAGGCAAACCGATCGACAGTAATTGACAACGATTGGGTCCAGATACAGTAATCAATCTGTTCGGTGCATATGACAGTAGCACAACGTCTTAAAATTGTTATAAATCGAACAGAAAAATTAGGGTTTCCGAATCTGGTTGAGTCGCGGACTAGGTCGCTCTCTTTAAGACGTTCACGGCATTGCCTCGTAATTTGCACCGTAGACTATCAGTCGGTCGCCTCCAGGATAAAACAACCATTCTGATTTATTGCTCATCGGTTTTGTGCGAAAACCGGAGCTCTATGAACTCACTCTCTCTCGTGTTTCTGCTCTTCTAAGGTGTGTTTAGAGGGTTTGGGGGGTCTGCTATTTATAGGAGCAGAAAACCCGGAATATTCCCTTTTTCTTTGGGAATAAGTCACATTTTAATTAGGGAGATAATTACTCACATAATTAAAATATAACCTATTAAGATAATTAATCCTAATTATCTCCATAATATTCTTTTTATTAATTATCCATCTTTTTCGTATTATGGAAAAATACTGATAGTTAATTAGGAATTTCATTTATAGCTTTTCAAAGCTATTCATCCCAACACATGATGCTACACCCTAACCTCAAACCGGAGTGGGGGTGGGGGTGGGGGGGGGGGGGGGGGGGGGGGGGGGTGGGTTTGACACCCTCTTTTTTATTGGTCCATTTTTCGTTAATCATTTGGTAAGTATTAATGAAAGTTGTAGAATTTAACACTCACATTAAATACTCATTGGAAATTAAATACCCATATTAATTACTTGTTTTTTTGAAATCTAAACCTATATTAAACACAATTCTCTCTCCAGAAAAGCAAATAATCCCTCTTCTCTCCTCCCTCTCATCATATGCTCCCGCCGTTATGATTTTTCGATTTCTGATTTTTCAAATCTGACTTTTCGATTTTTCAGTTATGATTTTTGTACCACTGCACTGATATTTTTACCACTGTATTTAAACTCATATATGATATTTTGTACCAGTGCACTGGTAGCGTTACCAATGCACTGGTAGAGATACCACTACACTGGTAACGATATCAATGCACTGGTAGTCTGGTACAAATATCATATCTGAATTTAAATGTAGTGGTAGAAATATCAGTGCAGTGGTACAACGTATCACTGCACTGGTACATTTTTTTTAATGTAACGGTACATTTTTATGGGTGGCCGGAGGAAGTCTGCCAGCGATATTTCACCGGAGAAGTGTGGCAGTCGAATGGTGCTGGAAAAAGGAAGAATGAGAGATGGGGAGAGAGAATTGTATTTAATGTAGGTTTAAATTAAAAAAGACAAGTAATTAATATGATGCATTTAATTTCCTATGTGTATTTAATATGAGTGTTAAAATATATAGATTACATTTAATACCAAGGGGGTGTCATTTTTCCAACCCCTTTATGGGGTTAGCAAGTGTGGCAGTCGGAGGCTGCTGGAAAAAGGAAGAATGAGAGATAGGGAGAGAGAATTGTATTTAATGTAGGACTGAGAAACGATGCGGTCTGGTCCAGACCAGACCATATATACGGTCTATGATCCAGACCGAGAGGCTAAAGTATAGACCGCAGACCAGACCACAGACTATACGGTCCGGTCCAGACCACGCCTGTGTGGTCTGGTTCGGTCTGGTCCAGATAGACCACACTCAACGAGAAATGAATAATATGTTTAGTCAACCACACAAAAAATTCAACCAATAACCAAGAAAAATAATTGTTATTTTCCTTAAAACATTAATCCTAACACGCATGAATAATTTTGATACTCTAAATCTTAGTACATAACAAAGATACAAAGTAAAAGCATCTCAATTTGCATCATAACGTCATAAACATTAACATAATGTCATATGGAGGCATGATTCTCCTTACTCTCTGGTTAAATGTGGTTGTGAATGAACGATGGACGAGATTCACAAAACTAAAGTTGAGACTTGGGTGTCGTTGTGGGAGTTGGGAGAGTGGTCGAATATCAATTGGGTCCACGGTTTGGTCCGGTAAACCGCGGTCTAGACCAGACCAGACCAAGAGATCAAAACATAAAATAATACAGACCATGGACCAGACCAAACCATACCTAACAGTCTACGGTCCAGCCAAACTGTGCGGTACGGTTTGGACCACAGTTTTTCTAACGGTCAGGTCTATTAACCCAGCCCTAATTTAATGTAAGTTTAAATTAATAAAGACAAGTAATTAATATGATGCATTTAATTTCCTATGTGTATTTAATATGAGTATTAACATATATAGATTACATTTAATACCAAGGGTGTCATTTTTCCAACCCCTTTATGGGGTTAGCAAGCTAACCGATCCCTCAAACGGGTCAACCCTAGTGCTTAATCTAAATCTAAAATATCAGATTCATTAATCTAAATCCAAACGAGTTAAGCGACCCTATATTACATAAACTCAAGCTTTAGAGGCTTCTTCTTCCCAGAACGGGTCAGTTGGGCTTGCAATTCGAAGCCCAACCAAAAGGAATTCTCCTTAACCTTTAGAGGCTTCTTCTTCCCAGAACAAACGAATGAAAACAAAGCAAGAATGGAAGCAGAGCAGAAGTAGAAAAGAGGAACAGAACTGAAACGAAAATGCACAGGGAATTTTAACGAGGTTCCCCAACCTACGGGTCAGTCCTCGTCTCGGAGATAGCACCTGCTAAGCTCCGAGAGACTTTTTTTTTATTTCTTTTTCACCTATAAAAATGAAAAGCAAATACAAGCAAGACACAAGCTAATTCCCAGATCCAATCCCAGACCTGATTACAACCTCCAGTGATCAGAACCTCTTCCTCTGATGCCGAGCCCCTCAGAATCTTTCCAATAGACCTATACCGCTATTATTCTGTGTGATTAATCAAGAGAAAGAAGACAGTTTATATAGGACCAGAAGGAGCCGTTGAAATCAAAAGAAGGAAAGTGCTCGCCAAGCTTCCATTTCTGAATCCTTCAATTTCTCAACGGTCAGCGACAATCAATCTTCAAATTCAGCGTTGCTCCTGTTAACAATCTCCCCCTAAGTTGGAGATTGAGATTGCCGATGAGAAGTACTTGCAAGGAAACTTAAAACACAGTACCACTGGGACAAAGATAGCAGAGAAACAGTCCAAATAAAACTGAAGGAAACTAAACCAAATGCCACAAATCCTGACACAACAGCTAAAAAAAAATCCAGACAAAAAAAAAAAAAACAGACCGACTGTTAAAAACAAAAACTCTCAAACCAAACTAATCTCCCCCTGAGAAACTAACAACAACCGAAATTAAAAGAGATCTTCAAGTCCTTCCTCAATAGCCGCAACAAAGTCGGAGATCGAGCGGTTGCTGGATGCAGAATCAGATCGGATCCATATAGTTCTTGAAGGGTAGCTGCAAACGGCTCCAGCACTCCATTACCAGCATTGTCACCAGGATCAAATCAGAATCAGAGTCAGACTTCAGCTCTGCGCCGCCAGCATCGTCACCAGGATCAGAGTCTGAATCAGAATCAGAGTCGCATATCTAGATCATGTTGACAGGAGGTTCCTCTCCCCCAATCGCAATCTCCAGTTCATCAAGTACGTCATCAGCAGTGAGCCACAGAGTGGGAGACGCAGTGCAAAACAAGGAGAGGGAGATAGGCAAGGCCAACAGGAGCTGAGTAATGCTAGCCGCAAAAGGAAGAGGAGCAAGATGATTGTGATTGAAAAAGGGATGAGAGCTCCAAAAAACAGTTGAGAGTAATCAAGAGGAACAACAAAAATCGAATGATTCATAATCCAAACATCCAGAGGGGTGATCCGATCAAGCATATTCAAGCGAGGCATAAACACTCGAGTGACAAAATAATGAAAGACCTGTAGAGTGGGCACCAACATAGAAGAAGGGATGGTACCATCTGGTCCTGGAAGGAAGCCTGAGAGGTGTTCCGCTTCTTCGTCAAGGTTGAAGTTGAACTGACCGAATTCAGAGACATCAGCCAGATTTTCTCCGAGAGCCGGAAAGTGAAGAAGGTTACCGATATCAGCTGCAGGGAGAGTCATGAGATGTCCAGCCACGAGCGACGTCAGAGTGCGAGAGTGAAGACCAAAATGTCGCAGGTTGGAGAAGAACAACCGCACTGCAGCAGGACGCACCAAAGTGGGTGCATCATCTAGCAAGAATCCCCAACCAAGGTTGTTGACAAGGTGGCGGAAATCAAGAACGAGGTCAATGAAGTCAGGTAAAGGAATGTCCCGGGAGGGGGAAATTTGACGAGAGGCAAAGGACTGAGTGTGGCGGTGGTAGTTGATGGGAATTGGCTCATGGAAGAGAGTTCCAGAGAAGGTGAAAGCAAAAGCATAAGCCATTGTCGCAGGGAGATGGAAAATAGAAGAATCTGAAGGGGTGGATGAGAGGAAAGGACACGAGAGGGAGGCACTTAAAAAGGCTAGACCTAGAGAAACAAAAGGAAAGAACCCAGAAGAGAAAAGGCAAGAAAAATCAAACAACACAAAAAGCGGGAAAAGAAAACACACAAGGAAACAAACAAAAACCAGAAAGAAAAATAATAATACAACATGAAGGAATCGATTACTCGAATCCGCTTACTCAGACAGAGTGGACAGAGAGCGCAATCCTATGTCGTAACATAGGAAAGTAAATCGATCAGCTGGCAAAGGTTTAGTGAATAAATCAGCGAGCTGAAATTCAGTGCTGATATATTGGAGAGTAATGACCCCAGATTGAACCAAATCATGAATAAAGTGATACTTAACCTCAATATGCTTGGTTCGTGAATGTTGAACTGGATTTTTCGACATGCAGATGGCACTCGTATTGTCACAAAGTAATGGTATAGATGAGCAAGAATGACCATAGACCATAGTTTGATAACTGGTATGATAGCCAAAGTAATTGAGTGCAAGTACTTCCGACAGCAATGTATTATGCCTCAGCAGTAGATAAGGCAATTGCCCCCTGTTTTTTACAGGACCAGGAAACTAAGGAAGTGCCAACAAACTGACAACTACCAGTAGTACTGTGGAGGTCTGTTAAGCTACCAGCAAAATCAGAGTCGTTGTAGCCTACTAAATCAAAGTTGTGATGCTTTGAATACCATAGGCCGACATCAAGCGTGCCTTTCAAATAACGAAAAATCCTTTTGACAGCTGATAAGTGACTCTCTTTGGGACAGGATTGAAAGCGGGCACAGAGGCATACACTGAATTGTATATTTGGTCGGCTAGGCATGAGGTATAAGAGAGACCCTATCATCCCACGATACATGGATTCATCAACTGGAGTGTCAGTCTCATCCTTGTCAAGCTTTATGTTAACAACCATAGGTATGGGACTAGTGGTCAAGGATTGGAAGTCAAATTTACAAAGCATATTTGAAATGTATTTGGATTGACTAATGAAGGTACCATGAGCAGTTTGTTTGATTTGGAGGCCAAGGAAGAACTGAAGTTCTCCAATCATACTCATTTCAAACACTTCTTTCATAGCCTCACAAAAATCTGAACACATCTTAGGATTGGTAGACCCAAAAACAATGTCGTCGATGTAAATTTGAACTAAAAGAAGATCAAAAGGCTCATGTTTAATGAATAAGGTTTTGTCCACATATCCTTGAGAGAATCCTTGCTCACAAAGAAAGGAGGTAAGACGCTCATACCAAGCTCGTGGAGCTTGTTTGAGACCATACAACGCCTTTCTTAGCTTGTAAACACGGTCCGGAAAATTAGGATCAACAAAACCTGGTGGTTGTGAAACATAGAATTCTTCTTGAATCACACCGTTTACAACACATATGTATAATAGGTAGACAAACATACAATACAAAACAAATGGGCCCAACTGAAAGAGCAAAGTAGCAAGACAAACAATTATGCATTAAGTATATTGCAACAGCCTGGCATTAAATGCAGTCTATATGTTATGATTATAGTAATTAGTTGGCCACAATCAATCGCCTCTACTATGATATTGTCTTTGTTTTGCTTTACCTACGTAGATTACTGAATGGAACCTACGCATTGATGATAAATCTCAATAGAACTTGCAATTATCAGCTGCTTTTACAAAGCTTTGCCCAGCACTACATGTGCAAGCCGAAAACCCATGGAATCCCACACGAACAGAGAAAAGGCTTTGAAATTTGTTAGTACCTTAAGTTAGTTTTCTGAACTTGGCTTGTCACCCTAACCCGAAGTCACTGTTTTTCCTCTGTTTCCAACCACCAATACCACAAAGCCCTATAGAAGGTAGAACTTAATTAGAAGGAATCAGAACCAAATCAAATGATGAAGTTGACATGGGCAAATAGATCAATTTTTCAGCAAGGGCAAAATGTAACTCAAGAATCGAACTAGCTGAAAGGAAGAACTGAGCTAATAGTGGAGTAGTATCCCGACATGGTTTTTCTTCTCTAATAAACGAAGAAATGGGGAGGGTGGACGGGGGAGATGACTTTAGCTTACCTGGATCCAAGCAAACAGAGGTAATCAGCAATAGAGATAAGATGACTTCAGTTGAATACAAAAAATGGATTATTATGTGCTGACAAGTTCTTTCATATACGTTGTTGTGGACATATACTGAATCTTATTGTCCAAGATGGGTTGAAGGTGATTAGAGATGGTTTCAAATCTGTTAGAGAAAGTGTCAAGTATGTTGAGGGATCTGAAGGAAGGAAGATTAAGTTTAAGGAGTGTGTTGAACAAAGTGGGATGAAACAATCAAAGTCGTTGTGGGTTGATGTACCAACAAGATGGAATGCAACTTACAATATGATTGATCGAGCAATCTTTTATCGTCAAGCTTTTGTCAATTTAGCAAGGATGGATAATGAGTATAAGGATTGTCCATCAAATAATGATTGGGAGAAAATGGAGGTGCTTGCAAATTTTTAGAAGCCATTTGATGAAATCACGAAGTTATTCTCGGGAACCAAGTACCCAACAAGTAACTTGTTTTTCGAGAATGTTTGGAAGATCCATCTTGAGTTGAAGAATATTTGTATAAGTTTTGATGATGATATGAGAGATATGGGAAACACAATGATGTCCAATTTCTTGAAATATTGGAAAGACTACAACTTAGTGCTTGCTTTTGGTGTCATTTTGGATCCTCGTTACAAGCTTGCATTTGTCAAATTATGCTATGAAAAGTTGGGCGAAGAGTACACTTCAAAGTCGAAGGCTATTATGGATGATTTGGAGCTTCTCTTTAAGGAATATAAAACTCAATCATCCACTTTACCTAGTCAAAGTGTGGTGCATATGGCTTCTCCGACCATTCCTTTGGATAGCCACACTGCTGTAAGTATAGGTTTCTAACTACCTTTTGAGTCATCTTGTTGTTTATACTCCTTTCGATCTTATGTCTGATTATTGATGATATGTAGTTATATCAATTATTTTTAGGGTTTCTATGCTTCCAATATCAATCATAACACATCAACTAGATTCAAGCTGGAATTATATTTGGCGGATCCTATAAGTCCTGCTTATGTAGACATTGATGGGGTTCCTACATTGCTTCCTTTTGAAGTATTGCAATATTGGAAGGATCATCAATTTCGATATCCTCAACTCTCTCGGATGGCAAAAGATGTGCTTTCTATTCCAATTTCATCAGTTGTTTCAGAGTCTTCTTTTAGTTTGGGAGGTAGAATATTATCCAAATGGAGGACTTCCATTTTGTCTAATACCCTTGAAGCTGTTGTGAAAACTCGTAATTGAATGCATGGATATAAAATGGGTAAGAAAATTTACATTCAATATGTTTGTGTGTGTCTATACTAAAGTAGGTAAGAGTTTACTTACAATGATATTTTGTACTTTCAAAGACTAATTGTACAGATGAGGATAATGAAGATGCAGAATATGATGGAGAAGAAGTGAAGCTTGTTGATTGATCGCCAAGGAAATTGTCATTTTAATTTGTGAACCTATTTTGTTGGTATGTAAGATGTGACAATGTCAGCTATGGATTTGTATCCTACTATTTTTTATATGGTAGAACTTAGTAAGCAAATTGTTATGTATCTTCTTATGATTGGAATTAGGGTATGAGTTATGACTTATGCACTATTATGAATATTTGTATGCTAGGTTAATATTTTGACAATGTTATGTGACCAGTTATATTATGTGTGGAAGAAAAAATGTTGTAATTATTAGGTACTGGTATATGATTGGCTTAATTAAGTCAATCATGTTTTTCATATGTATGTGTTATCTATATATATTATTTCTATACATCAACCAAATGTAAAATGTTGATAACCCTCATAGGATTTCTACTTATCTACCGAGACAGTGAGACTATTATGTGATTCAATTTAATGGCAGTTGTCAACACAACGTAAACCTTTGTTCTTGGTGGGAAAGATGAAAAAATAATAGGGCAAGTCACGTAAACTTTATATATATATATATATATATTATCTACATATAATATTTATGCACCAAAATATATTATGTAGTATTATTCATGCCAATGGGGCGGGTTCGGGTTGGGTTAATCGGGTTCAGGTTAGTCGGGTTGTGGGTCAAGCGGGTTGCAGGTCAAGCGGGTTGCGGGTCAAGCGGGTTGCGGGTCAATTGGGTTACGGTTCAGGCGGGTTGCGGGTCTTTGACTTTTAGTCCAATCGGGTTGTGGGCGGGTCGCGAATCGAGTTGGTTGGGTGGGTTACTCGGGTCGGGACATGTTTTGACACCTATAAGTAAGAGTGCAAGACTACAAAGGCAATTGTGGTCCCTTACTTCTTCTTCTTCCCCACCTGCTATAGCAGCAAGACTACAAACCGGTTCTTGCTTTCTTCTTCCAAATTGGCTTGTTTTTCTTACACAGAAATGTTTGCATCCTTCTCTTTTTGCTTTGGTACGCTGCATTTTTTTTCTTGAATAATTTGGTACGCTGCATGAACGAAACAACAATTTAATAATGCTGTTTGAAAGTGGAGAACACCCTTTATTTATTTCACTACCCGTTTAAAAAATTGTGAATTTAGTATCTCTAATCTTGGTATTCAGTGAGAACTTTGCTTCCTTTCCCGTTGGCTTGCAATTAATTGTACCCAGCTACAAATTTATCGACAACATATATTGATCACTTATGTTTGATAAAATCACCCCATATGTTCTACTTTTTAATGTCAATTATCTAAATTCATAATGTTGATGTAGGAGAACAAGAATGGCGCTACTAATTGTGGAGGTAATGGACCTGGTGCTACAGATGATGATGATATTAAGAAGTAGAAAGATATTGTTTATGAGGAATTTATAAAGACTGGTGAGGGGTAGAAAGAACAAATCCAAAATATTGTTGTAACTTTAATGAGGTAAATTCTACAACAATGAAAAAAGATTATTTGTATTCGTAAATATATTTTACCATCAAATTTTTGTGCTCAATGAAATGTAGGAAAACAATAAAGAGATAACTGAAATGCAAGAGAAGAACGAAGGGTCAATTGATAGTGGAGATAAATATATCCCTGATAGATATGAAGACATTATTAATAATGAGGTTGTTGCACATGTCGGAGGAAATGCAAAAAAAAAAAAGCCAAAAAGAAAATATGCAGTAATCCTTGACGATAAAGAGTATTAATTAGAAGGGTCATTTTAATTTGTTTTTAGGAGTCGGTTCCCTTGTATGAGATTTTTCTCTCATTTTCGTATATGATTTTAGTCAATTAGTCGTTAAAATGTCAGAAAACAGTAGGATGTTAATCATTTTGAATTGTTGAACTATTTTAATAATTTGGATTCTCTTATTCTCCCAATCGATTTGAAATTTTAGAGTATTTGAAGAACTTAGATGTTCTTGTACTAATGCATAACTCGAATACATATTAGATATTACTATTGTTATTTACGTGATTGACAACTGAATCCGAGCAACTGGTCGGGCCTGTGACTAGTTTTATATGTAGCTTTCACATACCGAATCTTACTAACTATGTACTACATTCCATAATTACAACAAATTTTTTGAATGGTATAAATGCTGATTAATTAAGGAAAAAAGAGAGCTATTTTTATACCACCAGAAGATGCGGTCAATTCTGATTAGTCACTATCTGATGTGCAAATAAAGTTTTCTAATGGTATAAATGCTGATTAATTATAAATTGAGTATAATCTCTCTACGATGTTGATCTTACAAAACTATCATTCTCCATTTTACATATCAGAAATCAATGCACACGGGTCAGAGTTGAAGAAAATGAATTAACCTTTGACCAAATTAGCAAGAAAGAAACATGCTTTTTATATAAGGCAAAAGCGTATACATGGAAAAATTGTCAACATTCCTACTAGTAATCCATTTATTTCATGTTTGTTTTAGATTTATATCTTATCAAATTGTGTGTTAGCTGCTAGGAATGTTTATTTTACTAATTCCTATATAGGACTGGGAACTGAGATGAATAACTTACAAACTAAGAGGGATAGATTGTTGAGGTCCATCAAACTTGCCGAAAATCATTATCATCGTCTTCGTGTGATGCGTTCTGGAGACTCTCCATGTTTATTAATATTTTCAGTATTTCATTTTCCTTCATTTATTATAATGATAGAGTTTGTTACCAAATTTCTTTCTTATATTAGAGTTTTCATTTTATTTCAGTGGTTGAAGTGTTTGATATTGGGAAACCATCATATAAATGTGAATATTGTGGAGCGTTGATGTGGAAGGGTGAAAGTACCAAACTCACGAGGAATTCAAATCAACCAAAATTTTCATTGTGTTGCAGACAAGGTAAAGTGAAGCTCCCTCCTCGAAGACAGCCTCCAGAAGTTTTGAATATGCTATTGCGAGCAAATACTTCAACCAGACGTCATTTTTTTGGAACATATCCAAGGACATAACGGGGTCTTTGCATTGACTTCTACTGGAGGTAAACCAGACCGATCAATAAATGATAGATGGGGAGTATATGTATTTCGAATGGAGGTCAAGTATATCATCGAATCGAGAGCTTGATACCTACTGAAAGAAATAGACCAAAGTTTGCTCAACTCTATATCTATGACATTGGCAATAATCTCCGAAACATGTTATATTTTTCTCTACATATCCAGATTCAAATCCTTTAAGCGATTCAATTATTGTACAATTACAGGAGATGTTAGATTCAAGTAATATCTTAGTAACTACATTTCGATTTACAAGGGATAGACTGAATGATAACACTGTTGTACAAGTCGAAATAAAGTTGCTTGCTAAAAGAGAAGGGGATGGAAGAGAATATGATTTGCCATCAGCAAATGAGGTTGCTGCAAGGGTTAGTGTGACTGTTGTTTTTAAGGAAGGTTAGTCACTATGTAATGCCAAATAATATCCGACCTCACAACTCAAAAGAGGAACCAGACTCTTCAATGTCGGGTTTCAAGGAAGTGGTTGGCAATTAATCCCAACAAAAATGTTATTCTTCGTCTCGATATGATACTTATTGACTCAAAGATAACTTTTTCACAACAACACAAATTCATCTCCATGATTCAGATACTTGGACAAATATTAATATGCCTACTTTTTCGAGGGTAATGATCAAGATTGTCAAACCGGTTTGTGCCGGTGTGCCGGTTTCACAACGGAAATGGTCCGACCGTGGTATAACCGGTATACATACCGGTGTATGTCGGTTTATCAAATATATGTAAAAGAAATAGGCTTAGGATAGGGTCAGTAACCAATGATTACTAACCTATGAGTAACTAAATCTGAACCTTTAGATTTAAGTGGGTCAAGAAAATTCAGATCTAAGGGTTGTCAACTAAAGACATTTTATTTTCCCTAGTTTTCTTAATTGGCTCTTATCTTCTTTGTTCTAACTCGGATTTCAATTTTTTTTGCATAGAGGGAACGAGTTTGTTGTGCTCTACAAAATGAGATCAATTTTCAATATATTTTGAGAAACTTTTTTTTACCAACTACATACCATATGGTAACTTCTTCGTTTTTAAGTCGTTTTTGAAAACGTTTGCTCAGAAGGAACGAGTTCATCATGATCTATTAGATCTATAAATTTCTGGGTGAAAAAATTACTGGATAAAAAATTACCTTACTTTACCACTATGGTATATGATTGGTAACTTGTGGTAACTTGTAGTAAACAATGACGAAAGTCGTAAATGACAGTTAATATACTCTTACTATCATGTATTCAACCTTCTTACCATATTGGTATGTTCATACCATCATGGTACGCTTTCTTACCATATGGTATTAAATTGGAGCATACCATATGGTAATGACTGGTAAAATATTATTCAATTTTTTTGTACTAAAAATATATCAAAGCGGATATCATTTTGAAGAGTATATTTAATCTGATTTATCTCTGCAAAAAAAAAAATTCGACTTAAAACGAGAGAGAAATCGTCCGTTAAAGATTAAATGGGAAAAAAAATAAAGACATTCCAAGAGAGAGACTACTGATGTCAGATGTGGACATGTTACTCATGGTCACTAACCATAGTGTTACTAACCTGATCCGCTCCAAAAAAATAAAAACATTAATCCGGTCTCAATCTATCGCCGACCCCAACCAAACAAATCCCCGATTTCCTTCCATCTTACAGTTACCCTCCACAACAATCTTCAACTTACGTTACCCCTCTCATCCTCACATGCAGCGGCCGCCACCCCAGCAACCCTTCATCTTTGTCAGATTTATTTTCTCTTGGAATTGAATTTAAGGGTTCATCGCGAGGAGTGCCGGAAGAAGAGAGAGGGATCCCAAGCAACCTAGTTCTCAGAGAAGGAATGAAAAAGCTGATTTGTCCGCCGATTTGTCTATGCTTCTATGGATTTTGGAATAGAGTCGGCGAGCCTCGACTGTGAGCGCCTGCAATTGCGATAGCGAATGGCTCTTGGACATGGATTTAGGGCGGGCTCTTCTAGAGGCGGAGGGCTCCACTGCGATATATAGGCTTGGTGAGGACTCAAGGAGAAGAGGACGTAGTCGGCGTTGGCGAAACGGAAGTTGGTTCGAAGGCAACCTGCTCTTCTTTATCGTTTTGCTGCCGCGCCGCCGAGCTCTCTGCTATACAGAGTAGGGTTAGTAGACGGAGGAAGAAGAAAATCAAGGAAAGAGTCTCCCTATGGAGCTGGAGGAGGGGGAGCGAAACGCAAAAGAACACGATGTTTTTTTTTAGTTTGAAACACAAAACGATGTCACTTCTCTCAATTTCCATAATTATACTTCCGGTTGGACCACCCGGAATTCCCGGAATTGACCATAGCATTCTGCCAGTGGCATTCCAGCCGGTTTCATGAACAAAACCAGTTCAACCAGGTTCAACCGGCTGGCATGTCACTGGCATGACAACCATGGTAATGATATATGGGTGCAAATTCCTATATGGCAAATCAAGGACTTTCAAAACGTGTTTTATGGTCAAAGAGTTTACACTATTAAAAACATTAAGGTTGATATGATAAAGGGAGATTACATGCCAATTCCAAACAAATTGGTCATCAAGTTTCAATCAAATACTCGGGCCGAAGCATGCGACGAAATTCCAACCATACTAACCTTCAAGTTTTATTTCATCAAACAAGATGAGATTGAGAGGAAGTGCAACCAAAGCAAACTTCTTTCATGTTCGAATTACACTTCAAAAGCAAAATTACTTCAGTTTCATGCGTCGACAACCTAAAATATATTTTTACAAATTATTCAATACACAGATGTTGTTCGCCAACTTATTCAGTACTCTGATTTGATGACAACTACTACACTCACTAGGGTAGTTACTCGCAAACAGCTCCAACCAAAACTTCTCGAGTATGGTATTCTTTAATTTTCAGTTACAATAGCATGCATTTTTTTTAACTCTAATCTCAAATCTTATATACAATTTGGCTGTGGAGGATTGGTTGTCAATGTAACTCCGTTTGGTAGGATAATTTCCCAACTAAATGCCATTCTCTCAAATGTGGGTAACCGCCGCCCTCTCATCCCGGTCATTACATCCTTATGTATCATTCTATATAATGGTAAGGCAATATCTACATAACCTAATTGTTATTGCTCATCAAACATTGACACAAAATTATCGACATTTAACTAAGCGATCACAAAATTTGCAGACGAGAATAATTTCCAATGTTGTCAAAGCGGACCGGACATCGATCCGAATTTGTGAGAGCTTCAAGATTTATCGACTAATCGGTGATTAACCGGTATTACAAACCGGTCATTAAACTGGCAACACACAATTTGTCAAAAATTCACGGTTTCATGACAATTCAGAAAATCAATACCATTTTTCAATTTGAGAATCTATATCCCGTCTACAGATTTATATGTAAATTGAATATTAAAAATTGATCATAGTACTTATAAATCAAATAAAAATACGTCAAAGTCATACACAATAATTTATAATACTTGAAAACCAGAATGAAAACATCAATTAATAATAATAAAAATAATTCTGAAGAATCTAATAAAAGTAAAGAGAAAAATTACTAGGGCGAAAATTCAACTAGTGATAATAAAATTTAGTATTGTTTGCGTTTGCCTATTAGGTGGAAATAAAGAGATAAAAATCAACTTATATTATTATTAAATTTAAAGAACCCAATAAATACGTAAATTAAGTAATTAAAATATAATTGTCATTTGTCTTTCAAATTCAATTTTCATTCCTTGGGCTGCTTTTACTTTCCTTACCTCGTCTTTCCTTCACTTGCTCTCCAATCCCATATACCAATCTTCTCCGTCCATTTTTTCTTCCGCATAATCCATCTCTCAGTCTCCCTAGGAGTGGTATCATGGTAATTAATAAAAGTAGCTTTGGGTCCGGTAAGAGTGTTCAAATGGTTACTATGGTTATAACCAAACCAAATAAGGCTAAATATCATTAATCATGGAATACAATATCATAACCAAACCGTCCAAACTAATACAACAACCAAATTAACCGAACTAAGTTTAATCGGTTTGGTTAATTGGTTAACCAGATTAACCAATATAAAATCACATTATTATTGATGATGAAATTTTTTCGGTTAATGCAACAATTCGTAATTTATATAATGAATAAAACATAACAATCAACACGTAGTTATAGTTGACCTTTAACAAAAATACATGCAACTAAGACAATTATCT
Source organism: Linum trigynum (assembly GCA_964030455.1). Taxonomy (NCBI): domain Eukaryota; kingdom Viridiplantae; phylum Streptophyta; class Magnoliopsida; order Malpighiales; family Linaceae; genus Linum; species Linum trigynum. Next base: position 38,232,056 of record OZ034820.1, read on the forward strand.
TACATTTAGTATAGAAGTATTCACCTAACAAAAATTTATGACAATGGTATGAGACTATGGGTTAATGAGTTGTTGTGTTTTTGTAAATTGACTTAGTCTCTTAGCAATTATCATAGGCTGGAAATGACCTTCCTTTCAAGTTTTCATCCATCATAATATATGAAATTTATCTAAATTAGGCGTCCATATGTTGTGGTCTACACTTTACATATACAAATATACACTATATGAGCAATATTGAGCTTTATATTTTATGAGTCTAAAAGGGATGAACGTTAACTCTTGAGTGGTTATGCAAAGTATTAAGTATGTGTATATAATATATGTTAGATATATGACTAATTACTTAACTGGTTAATTTGGTTTGACTGGTTAGGAGTGTCTGAAACCAAACCAAACCACCGAAACCAAACAAGCTAAAAACTTTAACCAAACCAAACCAATTATCCAAATTAACCAAATCAAATTATCCAAATAGTACCGGTTAAATCGGTTACCACGGTAACCAAACCGTTTGAACACCCCTAGGGCCCGACATATTGGCCGGGTTTGTCCGAACATAATGTAATCAATAGTATTTGTTTTGTGATGATTTTATAATTTCAATTTTGACATTTATCAATGTGAGTCTTGAGTAAAAGAACTATTATCGGTTATTCCGAGTAATTAATTATATACTATCGACATTCTTACATCTCAAATTTTTGTATTTCTAAATCAAGTTACATATCTTTTCTCTTGATAATTTCTTTCAATTATTGAATTCTAACCTACATAAAAAATGACTTCTTTGATTAGTCAATCTAAAAAAAAAGATTATACGATTTTTTTTGTCTATGGACCAAAATATTTTGATGCCATAAGCTTCATCTATATACTTTTGGGGTAATGACACAAATATTTTTTTTTTAATTTACCACTAATATGGCGGATTAAAAAGTATTGACAAGTATATTGTGTTTTGGAGAAAAAGTTAGGCGAGACCACCTGAGAGTGGCACCACCTAAGACTGAGGTGGCACCGCGAAGAACAATCCTAATTCTAACCCTAAATCCTAAACCCTGAACCCTAAACCAGCAAATTTCGTATCAGTTATTCACACCACAAATGGCTAATAGGTAAGAGACGTATTTATTTTTTTAATTATATTATTCAAATGCTATTATGATTGTGTTTAGTTTAATTAGTGAGTTTTTCTGTAGTGATTTTAGAAGATTTGAATTAGTCGTTCGGTGGAAATCGGAGAAAGTAGAGGATAATTTGGGCGTCAAATTCGTTGGTGGTGGTAGTTTTCAGTTGACGATTTTTCAAATGTAATAGTTGTGGTTTGAAGTAGTAGTTGTTTTTCAAATAGTTGTTATGGTTTAAGAAGGTTGTTGTAGTTGTTGTTTTTCAAATGTAGTAGTTGTTGTTCTTGGCCAAATTATAAAATGCCCGAGTTGTTGTTTGTTATTTGTTGTTCCGAATAGTTATCGCTAATTACATCATACATGAATGTAAAAATAGTTCAAGGAATAGTCTAGAAACATAAATAGTCCACATAACACATAAATAGTCCACATACATATCCCAAATAATAATAACATAACAAAAATACAAAAAAACTCTGACGACGACCACCACGATGACCACCATGCTGATCCGTGTCGAGGATAATCAACCCTAGCATGATGATGGTAGGCCTACATGGATCAGGGTGCCAGTGAGGTGTGGTACCGGCGGCCATGGTGGTCGTGGTGGTGGTGATCGTTAGAGTTTTTGTTTTGTATTTTTGTTATGTTATTATTATTTGGGATATGTATGTGGACTATTTATGTGTTATGTGGACTATTATGTGGACTATTTATATGGACTATTCCCTGATACGAAATTCGCTGGTTTAGGGTTCAGGGTTTAGGGTTTGAATTAGGATTGTTTTTCGCGGTGCCACCTCAGTCTTAGGCGAGACCACGTGGGACTTTCTTCCCACCTATTCACCTAAGTCTCAGGTGGTGACACCTCAGTCTCAGGTGGTCTCGCCTAACTTTTTTTCCAAAACACAATATACAATACTTTTTAATTCGCCATATTAGTGATAAATTAAAAAAAATACAATATTTGTGTCATTCCACCTATACTTCTATAGTATTTATATTTAAAGTCTAAAATATTGGGGGAGTGGGGACTTTTTAAAGTCTAAAATATTCGTTAAAAGAAGAGAAAGCAAACATTTACGGTTTCCCAAAGTCAAAGGAACAAATATCACCAAGCATTGGACCTACGTGTCGGCTCACTATATCCAGACTCGGCTTATCTTGTACTAATCATTAAATTCAAAATCGACCAAGTTACTTCACTATTACAGCCAACCATTCAAATTATGTGAGAGTAATATTTAAAATGATTATTAGTATAGCACAAATTAAAATTAGTATAAACATTGACACGATTTGTACATATCGATAGTAAGAATATATAAATAAAATGCAAACAAATCTAATGCTCGTAGAGGTGGCAAATGGATCGATCCATGGATTGGTGGATTCATGGATCAAATGGATTGGATCAAGTGGATTGATGGATTATCCATGAATCAAATGACATCCTCAACCTTGGACCAATATGTAAAATGTGAAAAGTTTAGGTACTAAAATATCGTAATGAAAATTTTTAGGTACCAAACGTAATTTTCTGTTTATGCCCAGTAACCCCCTTCTTACGCTTCGCACCTCTAGCTCCTTCGTCCGCTTACGCAGCCGCCTCCCTGCACTCACACAAGCGCCTAGCGGACCGAAGTGGTCCGTTAGCACTCCAACGCTCAAGTAAGAACCTACTTTTTAGAGAGAGAAGTGAAGGAACAGTTCTAGTAAGAGAAGCAAAAACTGAGTAAATGAGGTTTACCTACTCGACTATTTATACCCGGGGCGAGATCGACCGGTACACGTCGCTCTTGCCCTGTGTCAGACCCGCCATAAATGCGCCATACACCCCTAGACCATGCGCCTCGACCATCTGACACTTCGGTCAGAGGTTGGAGGCGCATGACATCACCGGATCAGCTTTTCGTACACTTCCGACCGTTGGCTGCCTTTGTCTCATATGTCCCTCGCCAGGTGCCCGGTCCCACCTGTCTCACACGCTATCTCAGCCACCTAGGCCTAGGCCCAGGCGCCCTTCAGCCCAAGGTTCCTGCTCCCATGGGATTTCTCAGTCTTCTTGGTTGGGCCCACGCCTCTGGTCCATAATAACTTACTTTGGGCTTCTTCCATCTGGGCCGGCCCATGTTCATTCCCCCAACAATTGCCACCCAGTTAGGCGCCTAACGCCCAAAGTTAGGGGCCTGACTGTGTATTTTCTCCGCGCCCTCCTTGGATCTGCGTCCGCTCCCGAGGTTCATGCGCCTTGCCTCTCTTGAGGTTCGCGCGCTTCCTTCTCCGCTATGCGTTCTCTCTTCGTACGATTTACTCTCTTCTTCTCCCTTGTATTTCTATTTTCTTACCCACGCTCTTTTCCCCCACTCGCCTATTCGTAAGTATGTGTTCTTTTACTTACTTATTATATATATATATATATATATATGGTGGCTTCTATGGTACCGCATACCTCGAGTATGGAAACTCTATCTAGACCTCGAATTACCAGGATTTTTGTGTCTGATATTATACCCTAACCCTTAATGAGTGAACCCTAGGTCATAATTATCTAAATCATAATCTATAAACCCTAAGATGGTGCATTCCTTTTTGTGCCTATATTTGGATGAATCATAACCGTCGATTATTATTTCTAATTAAATTGATCTTGGAGTATAAGATTGGGAGAGTTAACACCTAGATTTTGATCTTTAAGTGTTAGAGTATAGTATCATGTCCGAAAGATCGGTCAATTCAAGGTCTAGATAGTGTTTTCATACTCAAGGTATGCGGTAACCCGGATTTCACCCAGGGTACCATAGAACTCGCCATATATATATATATTTTATCTTATTTTCCCTCGACTGCCCCCCTTTCCGCCTCTTTTTCTGTGCCATGGTGCCCCTTGTGATTCCTCTCCCTTCCCTCCCCCCAATCCGCTCGCGATTCAAAATTCAAATTTCAAAATCGAGAGCGGATTGGGGAAGCCTCTTCGCCTCCCCTTTCTCTCTCTCCTTCGCTCGCCCCTTCCTCCCTATAAATTTCCTTCTTCCCCCTTAACAGTCCTCACAACTTGCAAACTTCATCTCTCTACTTCCTCTCTCTAGCTACAAACCCTCTCCACTACCCCCAACTTGCTCTTCCCCACACGCTTCGTTCGCTATGGCATCCTCCCGGCAAATCCCACTCAGCGTTCCCGCGCCTTCCGCCGAGACGGCCGCTCCCCAACGCGGGTCCACTCCACCTACGACCGAGGCACCTCCCGCCTCCTCTGCGCCTTCCAGATCACAGGCGCCTGCCGACGGCGAGACCTCGAACTCCCCTGCGGCCCCTGCTGCATCGAGTAAGTCTATCTCTGTGCGCCTTACCTGTTGTAGTTGAACCGCTTTCTCCCGTCCCCTTCAACACTTTTCTCAACGTTTACCATAGGGTTCAAGCGCCCCTGCGCACTTTTTTTTAGCGCCTCGTTTAAGGTTCAAACGCCTCTTCGCACTCCATTGCCTTACCCCTTGCCCCTTCCTTTGACTCAGGCGCTTCCGTGTCCCACATGTTTCGGCCATGGGACTCGATGTGGCCTCCTGGCTACGCGCCTCAAAACACCTCAATGTTGCCCCTAGAAGATGTCGGCCCGCACCACGCCTCGAAACAACTAAGGGCGCACCTAGAAAAATTGGTCGTGTGCGCCCAATTACCTGCGCCGTGGAGGTACATCCACGCGCCTCCCGAGGCTCGGATCGGGTTGTGTGGCGAGGGGTGGGTGGGTTTGTACCAAGAGTTCATCCGGTTCGGCCTACGCTTCCCCATCGAGCCTGTCCTCGAGGGCGTCATGGTTGCCTGCGCGTGTCCCCTCGCGCGCCTTTCTCCCTCCATTATTCTGAGCACCATTGCTTTTCGTTATCAGTATCGGAGACATCACGTGCCCCCCACCTTTAGATTTTTTAAACATTTTTTCAAAATGACCAAAAGTGATAACTGTCTGATCTTACAAAGGCGCAAGGCACTAGGGTACGGATTCATCAGTAGCTGCCGTAAGATGGGGCGCTCGTGGTTTGACTCGTATTTCTTCGTCAAACCACGTGAAGTGCCCTTCTTTGAGAGTGGGCGCCCTATGAGTTCAGAGTGGTCTTTGGGGACCCTCTTCGCTTTTAACAAAGTGGAACCTCTAAGTCAGACTGAGCAGGACATGGCGAAGAGTATATCGGCCCACCCTATCGACCTCGATGCCGGGGACTAGTATGCTCATGTTCTCGCCGATTTCTACGGCGATGGTACTAACTATGCGCCTTTTCGTTGCCCACACGCCTTTACTAATATTGTGACTTATTTGCTCTAACTCGTTTTTGTTTCTTTGCTTGGTACAGGGACTGACTTTACCTCGGTGACAAACCTGATAAGGTCGAAGCTCGACCTTCTCCGCAATACAAACATCGGCCAAGCCTCCCCAACCAGTCAAGCGCCTCGTCCGGCCGGGACGCAGCCCACAAGGTTAAGGGTGAAAAGGGCCACTGCTGCGAGCGCTTCTTCAAGGGGGTGCGACGCCTCGCCTCCCCCGGCCGCCCCGAAGGTGAGGCGGCCGTTCGTGACTCACCTGCTTCCGAGCGTCAAGCCTCTTCTGCCTCGGCTCCGTCCTCCCACTCCACGCCCCGAGAGACCGGTGGGGTGAGCACTCCTCCCTCGCCTTCCTCCACTGCCTCTCGCAAAAGAGCTGGCGGCGCCTTGCAAGGTGCGGGGAAAAAAACCAAGTCCGCCACTGTGCGTCAGCCCGGGCTGCCCCGCAGTTTTGTGGAGCCCACGATTGGGCCACACACTGGAGAGGTGATTCCTCCATACCTCTAGTCCAGGCGCCCTCTAGTCAAGGTGCCAGTGGACGTCCCCGTCCGGGCGGCAAAAGACATCCCGGCGGTTATGGCAATGGCCCGGGCGCACTACGATGTGGTAGAGCACCCGAATGGCCTGATTCCAGATAAGCCCTGAACGAAGCAGACGAACATGAGCGTCCAGGTAATGAGGCGCATACTACTTTCCTTTTATCAAATGCCCCCTTTATCAATTGATTATTTGGTACTAATCATTTTCTACTGTGCGTCTGAGCGCCTCAGATGATGCTCCTCTGCGAGGCTACCACGCGCGAAATTGCCTCATTTGCCCGGGAATGCACGGACGCCGCCATCTCTGCTGAGCGCTTACGGGCGGACTTGGATGCTGCCAAGTCCGATTTGGAGGCGAAGTTGGCGGCCAAGCGCCTCAAGACCCGAGCCAAATTGGAGGGGGAAGTCAAGGCGCAGGCCGAGGCGGACAAGGCCGAGTGGGAGAAAGTGACCAAAAAGCTCCGAGAAAGAGGCGCCGCGCTCGTGCGAGAGCGCGACGCGCTACTGGAGGAGAAGGGCGTGTTGCGCCAGGCCGTGGACGATCTGGAGGAGGCGCATAAAAAGACCAAGAAGTTCCGGGCGCATTACAAGCGCGAGCTGAAGAAGTCTCAGGCCAAGATGGAGCGCCTGAACCAGGACTTGCCCGATTACCCCGAATCAGAAGCTGGCAAAGATCTCCAAACTAATGTCGTGATTAGCACCGTGGAGATCATCAAGGCGAAGCTCCAGGCCGACCATCCAGAAGTGGCCTTTGACGCTATTGCTCTCATTGAGCATGTTGTGAAGGCCATGGAGAGCCAGTCAGGCGCCTCAGGTGCTGGGGGCGTTCCACCCTCGGATGGCGACGCGCCTATAGGTGGAGGAGGTGGTGTGACCACGGAGGTGGAGGCGGATGAGGAGGAGGTTGACGAGGAGATCAGCGTTGAGTAGTTTTTTTTTTTTTAGACAAGAAGTTCGTTTCCTGTAACTGCATTTCCCCTTCTGAACTAGAAGTTTGATTATCACCTACCTTGGTTGAAGCGCTTGGTTTGATGGTTTTATTTCGTGTGGGTGCGGGTGAAGAGCGCATTACACCTGCCTTTGCCTCTAACATTACTCAGGGCGCATTAAGTAGGGCGCGATTAGTTGTTTCTGCTTTCATGCATAGGGCGCAAATGTGAGGGCGCATTATACCTGCCTTGACGTTTTGCTTCTAGACGTTTTGCTTCTAACATTACTTAGGGCGCATTAGGTAGGGCGCGATTAGTTTTTTCTGCTTTCATTCATAGGGCGCAAATGTGAGGGCGCGTTATTCCTACCTTGACGTTTTGCTTCTAACGTTACACAAGGCACATTTGGTAGGGGCGCATTAGTTGTTACTGCTCACGCGCATGGGGCACAATTGCAGGGGAGCTTCTGAACGTGTTACTGACAAGCATAGGGCGCAATTTAAAGGGCGCTTTTGGGATTACTTGAACTAAAACCACAGGGCGCAAATTGAAAGGTGCTTTTGCAGATACTACTAACAAACATAGGGCGCGATTTGGAAGGCGCTTTGGACTTTACGACAAAAACTACTCACAACTTAGGGCGCAATTGGAAGGGCGCTTTTGGAATTACTTAGATAAACTACAGGGCGCAATTGGATCAGGGCGCTTTACACGCTCAACCCTCCTGGCTGCCTCCTACGCAAAAAATTGCCCCCTTCTACCCAGCCTTACTACTCGGCCTCACCCCACTAACTCTTCATCTTCCTTGATGTGATAGACACGAAGGTTCTGTGCATTCCACGTACGTTTGATGCTCTTTCCACTCATGCGCTCCAGCTTAAATGTTGCCGGCCCCACCACCTCGCGAACCCGATAAGGCCCCTTCCACTTTGGAGCCAGCTTCCCCTCACTGGCTTTGGGCCTGAAATCCCTTTTCAACACCATGCTCCCCCGCTGTATCTGGAGAGGGTGCATCTTCCTATTATAATACCTTGCCACTTGCTGCTTCATAGCTTCTAGGCGGAGGGAAGCGACGTCGCGCCGCTCTTCGAGCATGTCCAGGTCGTGCATGCGCTCTCCCTCGTTGGCCTGCGCGTCGTAGCTTGCCATCCTGAAGGTTGGTATGCGCAGCTCCACCGGGATGACTGCCTCGCTCCCATACGTAAGTGCAAATGGAGATTCTCCTATTGCCACCTTGTATGTTGTCCGGTGTGCCCACAGCACACTCGGGAGCTCCTCAACCCATCTGCCCTTTGCTTCCATAAGCCTCGTATGCAGCCCATGCAATATGCTTTTGTTAGCAGCCTCCGCCTGCCCATTCGCCTGAGGATAAGCCACGGACGAGAAGCGCAGAATCACCCCCTTCTCGTCACAGAAGTCCACGAACTGCTTGCAATCGAAATGCTTCCCATGATCGGTCACTATGGCCTCCGGCAACCCAAATCGCGTGAAGATGTTCCTGTTTGTGAACTTACGAACCTGCGCCTGAGTGATGGACGCCAGAGGCTCAGCTTCGATCCATTTGGAGAAGTAGTCAACTGCCACTATCAAGTATTTCATCTGCCCTGGCGCTTTGGGGAATGGTCCTAGCAAGTCCATGCCTCATTTGGAGAATGGCCATGCGCCCACATTTTCTCGCATAGGCGCAGCGGGAATGTGAATGTCATTGGCATGTATCTGACATTGATGGCAGCTGGCCACGTGCTTTGTCTCATCCGCCCTGATGGTTGGCCAGTAATACCCCTGCCTCAACAGTACCTTCTCAAGGCTGCGGGCTCCCGCATGCATTCCACACGCCCCTTGATGGACCTCTTCAATTGCCTGCTTCCCTTCCTCCTCAGTGAGGCACCTTAGGTAGACGCCGGAGTGCGACCGCTTGTACATCTGGCCATCAATGAGCATGCAACGCGCGGCCTTACGCCGCACTTGCCACGCGTCCCTATCGTTTTCCGGAAGGACCCACTGCACCAAGTATGCTCTGATGGGTGACATCCATCTCTCACTCTCTTCGGACTCGGTGATCGCCCCTATGACGGATTCACGCACCGAATGTTCTTTGGTGACGATGACTTGTCTATCGTCCTCGAAATCAGTCGCTGGGCGTTCTCCTCCCTTGGTACATGTATGAATTCCACCTCCTTAAACCACGCACCCTTTGCCTTTACCATAGCAACGTAGGTGTTCAGAGCCTCTTCCTTGACCTCGTACACGCCGTTCAGTTGATTCACCACTAACGCAGAGTCCGAGCGGAGCTGAACCTTTTGGGAGTCGAGCTCCCGAGCTGTATGGAGCCCGACAATCACCGCCTCATATTTCGCCGCGTTGTTGGTCTTCAGGGTTGAGAATCGAAGGGCCAACTCATGCATCGCCCCCAAGGGGCTCACAACCACCACTCCAGCTCCAACACCCAATTTGCTCGCCGCGCCGTCCACATAGACCTGCCAGACCTCCTCCGCGCCGTCTCCCGCGCTTACCACCCCCTCAGCAACAAACTCAGCCAACACTTGCGCCTTTATCGCAGGGCGGGGCGCATAGCTTATGCTGTATTCGCTCAATTGTACTGCCCACTTGACCATGCGCCCGGCCACATCCATGGACCCCAGCGTACTCCTCAACGGCAAATTTGTAAGGATTGTCACACCCAATTTGCTCGCCGCGCCGTCCACATAGACCTGCCAGACCTCCTCCGCGCCGTCTCCCGCGCTTACCACCCCCTCAGCCACAAACTCAGCCAACACTTGCGCCTTTATCGCAGGGCGGGGCGCATAGCTTATGTTGTATTCGCTCAATTGTACTGCCCACTTGACCATGCGCCCGGCCACATCCATGGACCCCAGCGTACTCCTCAATGGCAAATTTGTAAGGATTGTCACAGGGTGAGCCTGGAAGTAGGGACGCAACTTTTCTGCCGCCGTGACCACTGCTAGCACGGCCTTCTCAATGGGCGCATAACGAGTCTCGACTCCCGCCATCACCTTGCTCACATAGTGCACCAGCCTATCCTCCCCACTTTCCCTTCTCCTTGGAGACAAGCACCGCACTGACTGCCATTTTTGACACCGCAATATACAGGTAGAGCACTTCGCCCCGCTTCGGGGCAGTCATCACAGTAGGGGCCATTAGCAGAGCCTTTAGTTGCTCGAATGCTTCGTCACACTCTTCCGTCCACTTGAACCGGGCGGCCTTCCTTAGCACTCGAAAGAAAGGGGCGCCCTTATCCACCGAGCGGGGTATGAAGCGCCCCAAGGCGGCCAGTCGCCCGTTTAAACTTTGCACTTCATTAGGTGTGCGGGGGGGGGGGGGGGGGGGGGGGGGTTGGAGGCGCTTTATCGCCTCCACCTGTCGGGGATTAGCTTCGATGCCACGTTTGGTGATCATGAACCCCAAGAACTTTCCTGCTTCCGCACCAAATACGCACTTCAGGGGATTGAGGCGCAGGTCATGGGCGCGGAGCGCTTGAAACGTCTCACGCAAGTCCGCCAGATGATCCTTTCTCCGTTTACTCTTCACCACCAAGTCATCCACGTACGCCTCCACATTCCGCCCAATCTGATGCTGAAAAACCTTGTTCACCATACGCTGGTACGTGGCCCCAGCATTCCTCAACCCGAACGACATCACCCTGTAGCGAAAGTTACCGAACGGAGTCATGAACGCTGTCTTGTCCTTATCTTCCTCACACATGGGTATTTGGTGGTAGCCTGAGAACATATCCAGGAAATTGAGTGCCTCGTGGTATGCCGTTGCATCCACTAGTTGGTCGATTCTTGGCATGGGGTATGCGTCCGAGGGGCACACTCGGTTTAGGCTGGTATAATCCACGCACATCCTCCATTCCCCCGACGCCTTGGGAACTAGCACTACGTTGGACAGCCAAGTGATGTATTTGGCCTCCTGCACGAACCCCCCTTCTCGCAACTTCCCTACCTCCTTTCTAAGCGCTTCCTCCTTTTCCAGCGAGATCGGGCGCCTTTTCTGTTGGATAGGGCGCACGCCTTTTGCTATGGCAAGGCGATGCTCCGCAACCTCTGCCTTCACACTGGGCATTTTCTTCGCGCTCCATGCGAACAAGTATGGCAACGGCCCCAACTCTTCGCCCGTCGTGTGTGTCGAAACGCGAACGCATCTATCAGGACGTAGGTCATCCAGTGGCACATGTATCTCTTCATCCGCCGCTTCGGCCCTTGGCAAGTCTTCAAGCCGCATGTCAATGTTATACATCCGGCTCCTCTTGGCGAGTCGTGCTTCCGCAGAGGCCTCACCCCTCGATATTCCGATGCCCTCCAAGGTGACAAACTTTAGGACTTGGTGGCAAGATGAGGCCACCCCGTTGAAGAGTGCCAGCAAGGGGCACACCAAGATTGCGTTGTATGGTGAGGGGCAGTCGACTATGCCAAAGTCCACCGTGTGCGTGACACAAAGCGCCTCGTCGCCCAAGGTCACGGGAAGGCGCACGCGTCCGATAACTTGTGCGGGTGCCCCAGAGAACCCAATGAGCACCGTGTCCGCCGGCGTCACCATACTCGGCGCTAACTGCATTTTCTCAAACGTGGAAAGAAATAACACGTCCATGGAGCTTCCGGTGTCGACCAACATCCTTTTGACCTCGCATCCGGCCACCACTCCCCGGATTTCCAGCGCCTCCGTGGAAGGCGTTCGGCATGCTTCTTGGGGCACCTCATTGAAGCGTATCTGGATAGCCTCGCGCGCGCTGGCGGTGGCCGATTTCAGGCGCCTTCCCTCCTCCAGCTTCTGCCTCAAGTCTACGGAGCCCGTGATGGCCTCAATGGTCAATCTTACGCAGTTCGGGTTCGCCTCCTGCTCTACGTTGAATGGGGGTGGGGGTAGAACAGCTTCTTCCTTGGGATGGCCGTCTGCCGCCTCCGGCTTTTCATCAGGCGCCTTTGCCTGTGCCTCCCGCACTACGAATGTCCTCTGCGTTCGATCATCTTTTTTCACAAAGTCGTTCAGCATGCCCCTGTCTACCAGCCCTTGTATCTCAGACTTCAGCTGATAGCAATCTGCGGTGTGGTGCCCCCGCTCCCTATTGAACTTACAATATCTGTCGAGATTCTGTTCATTCGGGCGCCCCCTCATGGGACCCGGCCACCTCAGGTGGTAACCCTTATCCTTCACATACTGCAACACGTTTTTCAGCGTGTCGTTTAGCTCGGTGAAATTCCCCGCATTCTTCGGCACAGGCCTCTGGTTCTCCATCCTGCGCCCTGGGAACGGCACGTTGGGTGCCGCCAATGGCACGCGGGGAGCCTGCGGTCGGTATCCCTCTCCCTCCTCCGTCTTGTTCTTGCGCCTGTCAAATCTTCTAGCCGCAAGCGTCTCCTCTAGCATAATGACCTTCTATACCCTCCTATCAAGGTCCTTAGTGGACATCACGTGTCTCTTGGAAAGCGCCCGACACAGCTCTTCACTAGTTGTGCACTCATCCAGGCAACACCCCAAGACAGGGGGCTTGACATCCTTCACTGCCATGGCTACCGACATCCATCGTTCGTAAAAATCGCGGAGTGGCTCGTTTTCCCTTTGACGGACCTTGAACAAGGCGCTTATCGTGAGGGTCCTACGCTTTCGACTAGCGAACTTTGATAGGAACAAGGAAGCAAAGTGCTCGAAACAGTCGATCCGTCCCTCTTCCAGTTGGTGGTACCAGTCCAGCACCACCCCTGTGAATGTGGAAGGGAACGCACGACACATCGTGGCGTCCGAGCTGCTGTACAGTTGCATTTTCGTGAAGTAATTGTTCAAGTGGTCTTCCGGGTCGGTCGTACCATCGTAGCTTGGTAACGCTGGTATGACTGAGCTCGGCGACTCGGCGAGAATGCTCCTGGCCAAGGGCTGCCGAACTCCCCAGCCTCTTCCTGCACGCCTCTGTGCCCATCCGTTGTAGTCGTCATAATCTGATTCCAAGTGTCGGGTCAGGTGCCCCATTTCCTCTGTGCGCCTCATAAGGCTGGACGCTCCATCCCCCTCTTCATCCCGCTCCTTTCTCTTCGATCCAGGCGTGTGTGGGTCGCCTCCATTCCTCTTGAGCGCCTCGACCACCTTCTTCAAAATCTCGAGCGCGTGATCTTGGCTTTCGATAATCTGAAGCAATTCCTCTTTTATGAGCGCGGCGCCTTCTGCTTGCGCGCTCTCTTCGATCCTCGGGCTCCCTTTCCCATCATGCTCCTCCTCTTCCTTTGTCACTTCCGTCCCCTGATCATGAGGTTCAGCCCTTCCATCCTTCTCTCCTAATCCCGTAACCTCCATGCGCTTTGAGGGTTATATCCCCCTATCTGGCGCGCCAATTGTTTATGCCCAGTAACCCCCTTCTTACGCTTCACACCTCTAGCTCCTTCGTTCGCTTACGCAACCGCCTCCCTGCACCCACACAAGCTCCTAGCGGACCGAAGTGGTCCGTTAGCACTCCAACGCTCAAGTAAGAACCTACTTTCTAGAGAGAGAAGTGAAGGAACAGTTCTAGTAAGAGAAGCAAAAACTGAGTAAATGAGGTTTACCTACTCGACTATTTATACCCGGGGCGAGATCGACCGGTACACGTCGCTCTCGCCCTGTGTCAGACCCGCCATAAATGCGCCGTACACCCCTAGACCATGCGCCTCGACCATCTGACACTTCGGTCAGAGGTTGGAGGCGCATGACATCACCGGATCAGCTTTTCGTACACTTCCGACCGTTGGCTGCCTTTGTCTCATATGTCCCTCGCCAGGTGCCCGGTCCCACCTGTCTCACACGCTATCTCAGCCACCTAGGCCTAGGCCCAGACGCCCTTCAACCCAAGGTTCCTGCTCCCATGGGCTTTCTCAGTCTTCTTGGTTGGGCCCACGCCTCTGGTCCATAATAACTTACTTTGGGCTTCTCCCATCTGGGCCGGCCCATGTTCATTCCCCCAACATTTTCCAATGAGATTTTTCGTATAAAAATTAAATTTTAGGTACCAAAATGTAAAACATAAAAAGTATAGGTACTAAACCGTAATTTGCAATTTGAATCCATGGATTGATCCATGAATCCACCAATTCAATTGAATTGATTAAATGGATTGAATTAAGTGGATATTTTTAATGGATTGGTGGATTGGATTGAGAATTGTCACCTCTAAAAAACACTCTTATACTTTAAAAAGGGGTTAATGCCACATTTGGTCACTGTGATTACTAAATTGTGTCAAGTTTAGTCACTAGAAAAAGTTAATATCAAATTTGGTCACTCTAATTACTAAAACAGGTCATATTTAGTCACTCTCCGTTAGTCTCCATCCAACTCCGTTAATGAAGTCCGTTAAGTGCTGACGTGGCTAACGAGAGAGCCTAATCAGCGCCGTTTTGACCCGAAAATGGTCAAACCCGACCCGCCACGTCACCAAACCCGCCATGTCATACACCAAACCAAAACCATTAACCCAACCCGACCCAGAACTAAACCCTAACCCACCTAACAAAACAAAATTGGAAAATCGATTGGGTTAGTGGCCATTTTCAGACCAAGACCCTTTCTCCTTCCTCGCGAACTGCTCCTTCCTCTAGGTTCACCAATTCGATCGAACTTCAGGGAGAGATGTAGAGCTCCACGCTATCCCTTTTCCCGCGAGGTGCAATTCTCCAGAGCTTCCAAAACCTTGCCGGCTCGGGATTTGGCGTCATCCATGCTCGTCGCTGCTGATTTTCACTGCGGGGCCGGGTTTCGTGGCAAGCGCTTCTTCCAGGGAGAGACGGCAGAGGCAGTAGATGGCGGCGTCGATGTTGCTGCCGCATTCTTCTAGGGATAGCTCGAGAATCCCCACCTCCATGTTGGGGAACCTCGCCTGGAGGCGCTTGAGACATGGGGGAGCGAACCGGCGCTTCTTGGTAACTGGCGAGGGGTACGGCGATGGGAAATTGCAGTTGTATTGGAACAGATGCAATCACTTGATACCACAGATTCTTGAGCTGCATATGGTTGCTGAAGCCATGATTTGTGTGTATGAATATATAGAGAGATGGAGGGAGTGGGAATTTTGGGAATCAATTTGCACCTCGCGGGAATTAATTGGGTGTCTTTTGCACCTTGAAGGGAAGGAGCAGAGTAGAGCATCGCGAGGAAGGAGAAAGGGTTTTGTTAGGTGGGTTAGGGTTTAGTTTTTGGTTAGGTTGGCTTAATAGTTTGGGTTGGATGTATGACATGGCGGGTTCGGTGACGTGGCGGGTCGAGTTTGACCATTTTCGGGTCAAAACGGCACTGATTAGGCTCTCTCGTTAGCCACGTCAGCACTTAACGGACTTCATTAACGGAGTTGGATGGAGACTAACGGAGAGTGACTAAATATGACCTGTTTTAGTAATTAGAGTGACCAAATTTGATATTAAGTTTTTCTAGTGACTAAACACGACACAATTTAGTAATCACAGTGACCAAATGTGGCATTAACCCCTTTAAAAAGTATCATCTAATATGTTTAAGCCTAATATTAAACCTGCTTACATCTCCTTTCATCTCGTTTGAATTTGAAGTTTAGCTTTTAATAGTCGAGACATTGCCAAACTTCGTATAAGAATAGAGTGATTGAATAATTGTGGGATGCACATGCAAAATAAATTACTGCGAAGTCATCAAAATCTTGTAACAATGATGTCGACTTGAACGAAAGAAAATAAATTACAATTTAAACCGAGGATTTTGGCTCGAAAAATGGTCATGGTGAGTGGTGACTACACTTCAGCGGCATTACCATAACCCTTGCACAACCACAAAGGGAAGCAAAATTACAATATAATACAATTTAGTTTTAACCCTGCAAAAAAACCACGAAAATCACAATTACATAGAGGGAGAAACGAATGAAAGAGTTGGATCTTTACCCTTCTGTTCACCACTTCACCTCCCAAAACAAAAAACGCATCATGGGATGTTTGGATCTGCACATATCCTTGGTCGCCGGATTCTTGGCAATCAAACTCACCGCCTTAATTTCTTATGAAAGAAATCAAAGAAAGTCTACTAAGGAGAAAGACCGAACGAAACCATCAAAGCAGAGACAAAGCAAACCAGTCATAGAACAATCCCTGTAAGGCTGTAACCAAGCACCTTGGAACGCGGAGATGTGCTTCTCCTTTGTACCATGGTCCATTAAACCGTACTGTACCGGCGATTCAACCACAAAATACCAGTACCGGAGGCTAAACCGATAGGCGGTATTTAACGGTACTAACGGTTGAACTACGGTTAAACCACGGTTTTGCCATAAAATACCCTACCACTTACTTTTTGGGCACGGTCTGCGGTACGGTTTCATGGACAATGCTTTGTACCCGACGCTGAACCTCACCAATTCATATCAGCACCTACCAGTGGAGAAGTCACGTTGTTGGCAGGAGGGGCTATGGCCCCCTTCAACTCTCAAAATTGTGTAAATTTACATGTAAATTTCACAACAAATTTGGATAATAGAGTAGGTGATAAGACTTTAGCCCCTCTCGCCGGTTCAAACCTTTAAACGTAAATTCTTTTATCCCCTCATTCAGATTCATGGCACTGCCACTGGAAGCACCTACAGCAAACAACTTTAGAAAAAAGATACCAACTCAGAAATCGAAAGGAAAAAAAAAATTAAACAGGAGAACGAAACGTGACTATATATATATGGCCATTGTTGAGAGAGGTTCAGAGAGATGAAAACAAAAATCCAGAGAAGATCGAGACAAAGATAGACAAAATTCCACAATTACCACAACTCTAACTAAAACGAATCTGCAACTGAGATGGCTTCGTTGCACCTAGCAGATCTGTAAGTAAGAAAACCTAAAATCAGATCCATAAAAATTAATTCAGAACCTAAGATAACAAAGAGATAACGTTATCAGAAATAGGACAAAGAGATAAATACCCCAGCTTCTTTGACACTCTTGGTATAATAATAGTCGCCGAGGGGTGTACAACTGCTCTCCGGTGAGTTTGCTCGGCGGTGCGGTTAGGAAGGGATTTCCGGGGGCGGCGCCGGGGGATTCAAGAAGCAGATTAAATGTGCAACAATTATTATATTTTTATTGTTGTAAAAAAGGGATTATATTGATACCATCGAGAGAGCTGCGGTAAGTAAGGAGGTTTTGGTTGACAGGCGGGGGGAGATTGTACGTGTGAGAACTTTTGTGCGAGATAGACGGCCGGTGAGAGGGAATTATTAGAATTACCTGGAGGTCCTTCCGCAGTGTGCGGTATATTGAGGAGGGGCTGACGTGGCAAAAGCAATATATTGACATTGGCTTATAGTATTTTGTAGATAAGTCTAAATTCTATTTACCATGAAATACAATATCATAACCAAATCGTCTAAACTAATACAATAACCAAATTAACCATACTAAAGTTTAATCGATTTGGTTAATTGGTTAACCAAGATAACCAATATACCATCATATTATCATTAAGTGAGAATTTTTTTGATTAGTGCATCATTTGGTAATTTATATAATGAATAACACATAACAATCAACACAAAATTATAGTTAACCCTTAAAATAAATACATGTAACTAATACAATTATCTTACACTAGCTTTTTACCCGGCCCGTTGGCCGGAGAGATTTATTTTATAATTTATATTAATTAAATTATGTGTAAATCATTTGGATCTTCTAATATTTTGTGTTCTTGATTCATAACAAATTTTGTAGTATGTCTATATTAAAAATTTTCAATATTTAACACACTCACTTATGGGTCGGAGAGAATTATTGTATAATTTATATTAATTAATTTTTATGTTTAAATCATTTGGATCTTCCAATATTTTGTGTTCTTGATTCATAACAGATTTTGTAGTATGTCTATTTTGAAAATTTCCAATATTTAGCACGGTTTTCTAATCATAAATTATGTCGTTGTCACGTCACATCTCTAAAAGTAGCCTGAAGATATCAAATTTTGGATTTTAATTGGTAACATTAGTCTGATATGATGATATAACATATGGTTACAACTAATCAATCCATTAACCTAACCCCCAAACCTTCACTTTTGAACACAAACCCAATATCCCAAATTATAAACCCTAAACCTAATCCTAAATCCCTAAATCCTAATCCTTCAAATTAAAGACAATCTTGAATGTGCTTTTTGCAAATTCATGTGTTTCTTGTTCATAATACCATAAGCGACGATTGATACCATTTTGACATGAATCACATGCTCGGAATGACGATTATGAGGTAAATGCATTGAATGCATCCAAAAAAGTGGGTGCACCGAATACACCACCATATATATATAGTGCCGTATTCGGTGCACCCACTTTTTCGAGTGCACCCGCCTCATAATTGTCATTCTAACCATGCGATTCATGTCAAAACGGTATCAATTGTTGCTTATGATATTATGAACAAGAAGCACATGAATTTGAAAAAAAAATCATTCAAAATTTACTTTAATTCGAAGGATTTAGGATTTAGGGATTTAGGGTTAGGGTTTAGGTTTACAATTTGGGATTTTGGGTTGGGATTCAAAATTGAATGTTAAGGGGTTAGGGTAATGGATTGATTTGTTATGATTATATGTCATATCATCATATTATATTGAGAGTACTAATTAAAGTTCAAAATTTGATGTATTATGGACGCTTTTATCAGTGCACCCAAAAAGTGAGTGCACCGAAGTAGCCACCATATATAGTTCAAGCGAGTGTGGGCCAAGAGTACGCTATATGCTTGCATTCACACTACCATACGACCATTGAGTTTTACTATTTAAACCTCGAATTAACCTGAGTTTTTTGTTACATGATACTATACCCTAACCTCTAATATGTGAACTCCAATCCCTAATTCTCTAACCTCTAATTTATGCACATACTCGTCATACCTATCTTCTATCGTATCTTGCGGAAAATCAAAAGTACAGTATACCTTGATATTTATATATATATATATATATATATATATATATATATATATATATATATGTTTGTGTGTGTGTGTGTATGTGTGTGTATAGTAGACTCAAAATTATTAAGATACTTCGTCAGACCTATCTTATCTCGCCTAATATTCATATTAAAAGTACTACTTGCCTACACTCACCCCCGGGATAGAGATCCCGCTTTTACCCACATAACATCATACAACCATTGGGGTTGTCTATCATTCTATATGTAATATATAAAGAGGCAACTCCTAAGATCCTGCTATTTATATCTTATTCTCTCCCGCCGCCCCCTTTATGGAGAATAAAAGGGTAGGGATTACAGGATCATAGCTTGATATGGTTCTATTATGTTCGTCGTAGCGGAGGTTATGTTCTTTTTTGCTATTTTTGGGCTTCTTTTCATTCTTCTTTGGCACCTATGGTTGTGATCAGAGGCATTTAGCAACCGAAAGGGATTGAGATTTTAGGTCCTTTGAAAATCCAATACACATTCATGATCCTCGAGTTTGGACGAACTCTCGACCAATGTTGTAAAGATTAGTGAGAAGTTGGGATTATTGGATAAATATGTTTATCCCAATTGACAATCTTACTAAAACTACCAATCTTTATTTGGTAAATGTCTAGGTTAGTAGTTGATAAAACGTGATGTTTATCTTAGATTCTCAACAAAGATTTCTCTAACCTTCACATATGTTTTATTTTTCAAGGAATCTTGTGTCTTAGCCTAGGGTTTGAAGTCAAAGTTCGTCAACAATCATACTTAAGTCATTTTGAACATTTTGATTTATAATTGTCGACGATAACTCTAAGTCTGAAAGAAAATTTCTTAGCATATGACTTAGGACCTCACTAGAGTTTGCTCAATCAACCTGATACAGAGCAAATATTATTAATGTAAATATAGGACACATTATAAAATTATTGCACATGATCTAAACGAATAAGAAGTCTTTTTTTTAAATAAATAACTGTAACTACTCTATCAAGATTATACTTTGACATTTTGTTTCAATAATACTTGTTTTATTTTATAGACAAATACTTTACGAATAAAAGAGTGTTTCATTGCAATATAATATAAAGTAATATAGTTTATTTTTCAAAGGTAATTGAATGTCAAATATTTATTTTCTCTCTTTTCATATATATTTTGTTTAGTTGATAAAAACATTATTTGTTTATGTGTATGTTTCTTTAATTTTTTTCATCAAAATGTAACTTATCTTTCAACTTAAGTAAAAATGAGTAGGAAATTTACTTCATAAGGTTTAATCATATATTTTTTATTTAATAAAATGGAATATATGTCACTCTCTGTTTTCTTATTTATATTTTTTTTAATTTGAAAAAATTTATTATTTATGTGTGTTTGGTAAGTTTATCAACATGTAACTTATCATTAAAGTCAAAAAGAATAAATAGATAAATAAAAAAGAATAATTGGATAAAAGTAATGAAAATATTAAAGAAGAGAGAGGTAGCTACATAAATACATTGATAACTAATTTTTTTGTTTGTAAAAAAGTTGTCCAACTTGGCAAATTGTGGATCCTCCAAGTGCTTATGTGGCAAGAGATTGCTTTTGAATTGCAATAATATATAGTATAGATAGATAGATAGATAGATAGATAGATAGATAGATAGATAGATTTAACTCTTGAGTGGTTATGCAACATATTAAGTATGTATATATAATACATATTAGATATATAGCTAATTACTTAACTGGTTAATTTGGTTTGAGTGGTTAGGAGTGTCTGAAACCAAACCAAACCACTTAAACCAAACAAGCTAAATTTTTTAACCAAACTAAACCAATATCCAAATTAACCAAACCAAATTATCCAAATACTAGCGGTTAAAACGGTTACCATGGTAACTAGGGGTGGAAATAGGTACGGTATCGGTATCCCAATACCAAATACCAAAATCCCGAACACCAAATTACACCCTAAAATCAATCCCAATCCCAAAATATTTTGGTATCCCAATCAGTACTTTGGTATCTCATTCGGTATTGTCAAATACGAAATTAATAACCTTTATAATTAATAATTAAATATACAAATTAGTTTTAATTGTTTAATTTAGTGCAAAGCGACTAAGCAAATAGTCTTGAGTTTGCCTAAAGCTAAGATATGGATAAGGAGAATGGAGGTGAGGTGAAATCTCAAGTTCTTATCATTGGTAATCTTTAATTTGACGAATTGGAGGTTGAGAGGCGACTAATACTATTGTTTGCTTTTTGGTGTTATGAAAATAACACGAGGTTAGGTGAGAGAAGAGAGTGACCTAAATTGGAACGTCAAAATTGAGTTGGATGGGAACTTCTAAGTAGTGAAATAGTGATAGAATGATCTATGTATAATTAAATGACACTCTTGGTGGTTGGGGGTTTTGTATTAGTGAATGACTGAGTCTAGTTGAGAGGATAAAATACACACTAGCTTATATTTTGGTATTGATCGATATTTCAGTATACACTGATCCCAATCTCGTAATCCCTAATACCGAATAAAAATTGAAATTCAATCTCAATACCAATCCCAAGAAATAATACTGTTTTCGGTAATACCAAGTATAGACAAATTCAGTACGGTATTCGGTATATCCCAAATACCGGTACCAAACTTTCAGCCCTAACAGTAACCACACCATTTGAACGAGCATTTCTACTATGCTATATAGTATTGGTGCTTTAATGTACAACTTAAATTTGTACCATAACATGAAATTTATAAGTTTAGATTGTACCATAAAAGAATTTGTACCATTATGTTGTGGTACAACTTTACAACTTGAAGTTGTACCATCACATAAAGGTATAAGTTCAAGTTGTACCATAAAAGAATTTGTACAAACAGTATAGATATAATCTAAAGTTGTACCATAACGTTAAATGTACAATTTCAAGTTATACCATAAAAGACAAAAACCTATAGCACCAATACTATATAGCATTGTAAAATCCCTCCCATTTGAACACCCCTAAGTCTCCCTGTAAGCCTATATTTCATCCCCTTCCATTTTTGTAATAGAATTTGAAAAACTAAAACAGGCTAGAGTTCAAAACCGCTAGTTCGGGTCTATCGGTTTTGCCGCTTAACTGGATGAACCGGTCACAAATCGACCGAAAAGGTTGCTTAGCGTTTTAAGGCTTCCGGGACCAGGCTATTGGATGGGTCCGGGTTTTCCCGATCCGACCGAGATCCGGCCCGGTTTTGACAACAATGATAATTTCATCTCTTCGGGAGCGACTATGTTGCTGGCGAATCAAAAAATTACAGGTCTTTAATTTTGGTTGCGTGTTATTAGTTTGAAGTTGGCAAAATAAAAATGGAGTAACTATCATTCTATTTGGGTGAAAATAGTGACGACGATGAACCAAATCCTCCAGCAAGAAGCACAAAGCACCTCAATAGCTAACTTCAACCAGAACTTTGAATGAGGTAAATGACACGCCAAAACACAACACCAATCTGCGACCAAGTGTAATCGCAGACCGGGAATGCAGTAACAGGCAAGTTATATTATCAACCCGGGGTCTAGATCTACTGCTTACTCAGTGATTCTCTATTATCTAGCCAACTAAAGCAAGTGATTGTTTTTTAAAAGCAAAAGCAGAAAGAAAGCAGGAAATTATTCGGTTTTCTCAAGCAGGAAAGAGTCACTCGGGAATGAGTCCCCCTAGCTCCTTAGTTAGGTTCAATTGCAATTTACCCTGGGTTGATTTACTGTTGATTAGACTGCGGAAGATCCGGCAGTAGCTTGGAATCTCTTAAGCTGACCAAGCCCTCTCAGTCTAACTACCCGGCAGACGACTAGTCTTCACCGGGATAGAAAGCTGAAGCAGTAAGAACAGAACTCCACTACTGGAATTGGATTCCAGTACAAAGCAGTAAACTGGCTAACTCTCGTATAGCCAATCTCCTACTATCGAATGATGAGACTCTAGCAACCGAATCAGATTCTATCTATCTCAGATTGCAGCAGGAATCAGGAAAAGTTTATCAGACTTCAATTGACTCAATAAACATGCATCATTCGATTAAAATCAAACAGTAATATCATCCCAAGTCATTACAATCAATCCCCTAACACATAGAACTAGGGTTCTTCATCCCCAAGTGAGAGAGAGGTTCTACTCCATAGAGAGAGAGAAGAAAACAGTAATCGGAGTAGTCATACTCATAATGATGAGGAAAATCTGCTCCGGGATGATGATTTCCACTCCTAGGACGATCTCCAAGCTTGATTTGATGAAACCCAGCTCCAAGATGGCTTCTAGGATGTGTTCTTCACACTTTCTCTCTCTAGGGCTCCGTTTTTGCTCAAAAATTCTGATTCCCCCACTTTTGGCTCGAAATTGGCTCAAAAACCAGAATTTCCCGACTCACACGGGCAGGCCACACGGCCGTGTGGATCACCACTTTGCCCGTGCGAGTCGAAACGCAGCGTATGGATTAGTTCGAACTTAGGCTTCCCACACGGCCAGAATTGTGAGTTGCACGGCCGTGCGGGGTCTCCATCCTGCCCGTGCATGCTCTCGACAATAACCACACGGCCACAATTGTGTGTTGCACGGCCGTGTGGTTTCCATGACTGCCCGTGCAGCTTCCTTAGCACCTCGCCACGCGTCCGATTCTCGTACAATCGACCCCAAACTCGCTCCCGAGCCTCCATTCACGTACTAGGACCTGAAATATGACAAACAAGCACAACCTAGCGTGAAATCGGCCTAAAACACGAGAAATCACATCTCAAACGGTGTAAGAACAGGGGTAAAAACATGTGTAAATAACGGTCTATCAAACTCCCCCACACTTAACCGTTTGCTTGTCCCCAAGCAAACCAAGTCAGACACAAGGTAAGCTCACATATTTCAATCAATCAACATTGGGGACAAATCATAAAGGCACAGAACACGTGAATCGAACTGGTTTCCAAACATCAATGCATGACCAACTTCAATAGCAAACTGGACAACCACCACAAAGGACATTCGAGTGCAGCAAAATCGAGTAAAGGAAGAGTCTCCCTTCTGTTCACCAACCAACCTAGACTTGACTCAACCACTTACTCAAAACAGTCAACTCATGCATCCAACTCAAGACATCAGAATGGAGACCCAGCAATCTAGGTCCTCACCGGGGTACACGAGTATATAGAATATGAAAAATGAATCACTCACTCTCGACCAGTGGGGTCAGGACAATTTGATGCGAAAAATGCGCATGCTATTTCTCTCAATCCCTAACATCTCTTCACCATGATGGCAGCCTCTAAATGCTAGAGTTCACATATGGGGTGTCACCACTAACTAATCAGGAGGTCTTAGACACAGGTTCAAATGACTGGCTAGGGTCTTGGACATGGGGAAAAGGCCTTTTAGGTGGTGGAAGTATTCATAGCACAAGGTTCCACATTTCCAAACCCAAACAATCACAGTCAAACAAACCGGTATTTCCTTTCTGCTATTCTGCATTACTCAATATCTCAAGAGCACAAGAGCGAAGGAGGTATAAATGTCAGTATTTCCAAGCCAGACTGCTAAGAAACACTACTTACTGGGCATTATTCAGATTTTTGGTAGTGGCTCTCTTTGCTTTCAATTTTTCTTTGTTTTTCTTTCATTTTCTTTTCATTTCTTAAGAGAGCCACCACTTCTGCACATATTTCAAACATCTGCCCAACTTTTAAGCACTACCTCCAACACTCACATTCAATTTAGCAGAAATAGCAGAGAATCTGTAAAAACCACTTTGTGGAACCTTCTAAAAGATGCAAAAGGGTGATTTTTTCATTATAGACCAAAAAGAAAGGATAACACACGGCTCAAAGGGGCTGACTAGAGGGTATGACACATCAGGACAGTCAAATTTGGTCGTGGGCTAATCCTATGCCCCCATCATCCTAGCTAGTGACAACGTGAATGCTACACATCATGGAAGAGGGATCTATCGCACAAGAAAGAAACGAGCAGGCTCAAATCTCACATGGCTACCTATATGCTCTATCTCACATTCTGATACCCTGAACTAGATGCATAAGAGACTGTCAAGAACAAGTAATCAATCCAAGTCACAGTTGGTAAGCAAACAGTTGAAAAACTGAACCTCTACACAACTCTGCTGCACGTCTTAGTCCTCATCATCGGTTGTCCTAGTCACAATCAAGCTGTCATGCATCAATCCGAAAACCATTCAATTCATCAATCAAAACACAGTGCCAATATGATCAAACAGCAGTACTTGGAGCCCTCAAATCTTGAGATTTGGACAGTGGACTAGGCTCCAAGCACACATATATACATTCCAACCGATACAAAGCACCCCCCCCCCCCACACTTAAGCACGACATTGCCCTCAATGGAGCAGAGGGATAGAGAAGGGGAACGATGTTACCGGGGTGAAACTGCTGGGGGACTGGAAGTGGACCAGTCAGCGAGAAACAAACGGGAAGATGGACAGTTCTGCACGAATCGAACACCAAGAACACACTAGCACACTGTGCGTTAGGGATAAGTGCTAGCCCAGACGGCTATAGCAAAAACTATCCACAAAAGAAAACCGAAAACAAAAACAAACGACACTAAGTTCAAGCTCCTCACACATGGAGCAAACACACACAAGTCTAAAATGAAAAACAAAACACACTGAGATGGGCAACGAGTACAGCCTATTCGTCGCTGAGGTCGTCCAGATCGAAGTTGATGTCGTTCATGAAGGCGTCACCACCATCGGCACCATCATCACCATCCGCTGGGGGAGGTGGAAGTGGAGAGTCCTCCCAGGGAGTCCTCCAGACTGGCTGCTCGCCCGGTAGCAGCTGGAGCAGATGCTGCTGGACCTCCTGCATGCGCCGAGAACGGCGCCTCTCTCGCTCGATGTGGGCGAGAGTCACTCCCTGCTGGGTCTGGAGCTGGTCCAATCTCTCATCGTAACCCGCCATCCTCTGGTGGTACGCGGCCTGGTGAGCCGCGTACTGCTGCTGGAACTGCATCTGATGGTCGATGATCTGCTGGTTCTGGAGACGCAGCTGCTCGAACTGGAAGGTGAAGTAATCCTGCCCCGGGAAACTGGAACTACCACCCCCGTACTCGAAGGTGGTGGGGCGGGCGGCAGCAGTGTCATCCACGTCCTCGGGCTGGACCTCCTCATCAGCTGCACCCTCTGGCTGGTCCTCCTGCTGGTCCTCCGCTGGGATCGGAGGTTCCGGAAACCCCTCGATCCATAGAATGCCGCGGTTCTATCGCAGCAGGTGCATGTGACTGATCGTGGACCTGCCAAAGACAATGGTGTCCCCCTGCTGTGTGCACCCCTGCAGGGAAAGGCCGAAGTAGGTGGCCAGGCGGGTGATGAGGGGGGTGCAGTGGAGACTCTTCAGTTCCGAAGCAGTCTTCTCGAAGGTCCTGGCCACCACCGAACCCAAGTGGAGGGGATGGTCGTCTTGGCGGATCGACTGGAGTAGGTACAGGGCCCTCCTGGTGATGGCGTTGGCGCTGTCGGAAGCTGGAGTATAAGACTTCGCCAGCAGGTGGTGGAGAAGGCGGTTCTCGAGCTGCAGTGTAGTTGTCTTCGTCCTCCCGGCCGAGAAGGGACGTGTCTGGCCTGGCCGAGCTAGGCGGGTGTACAGCCTCCTGAAGTCCACCTCCGGCGGGTCGCTGACCTCGGTGACGTAGTCCAGATCGTCGTCGAGGTCGAGGTCGAGAGCCTCGGCCAGCTCGTGGTAGCTCAAGGACCGTGGAGCACCGCCTAGCCTGAATTTGACGGCTGCACCGTCTCTCCAATCGTCCGTGGGTGTGTGCTTGAAGGTCGTGTAGAACTCGAGCACAGGCTCATAGTAAACCTTCTCGCAGATGGAGAGCAGACGGCGCCATGGGCGGTTGGTGACGGCGGCGGAGAGTTGCTCGTAGCAGTGCAATGTCTGAAACTCCCGTTTGGACCAGCAGTGGTACTGCCCAAACGGGCATTTCAGGACCTGCTTGAAGCGATCCTGGGCGGGCCCCCTCTTCAAATCCCGGATGAACGGGTGCTTGAGGTCAGGTCTCGACATTGTCCTGCAAAAGAACAACCCAAAGTGGAACCAAAAGAGCCAACGAAAATGTTAATCACACCCCCACACTTAAGAACAGAAAAACAGCCTAACCATGGTTTCATCCATAGTTCGGGGGTCAGAAACTCGATAAATCAAGCATAATCTGAGTGGGGGTGCACATCCATGAACAAGTAGGCAACTCAAGGTTCACATTCATACCAAATACACCCTCAAAGCACATCATTAAGGGCCCCAACCGACCCCCACAAAATGGTACGAAAACAGGCATTTCATCGAACACCTTGTGTGCACTATTAAGGTAAGCATGAAATTGGCACAATTCTTGCACACAAGGGCTCAAACAATCAAGAGGGACTTTTCCCAACACAATTCAAACACAATCCATGCATTCCCCTCAATCAATTACACAAAAATCACAAGATTCAATGAGGTTCTCTAAACATGCACCCTAACACCCAATTCTCCACAATTAACATAGTTAAGGGCAAAATCAAACCTGGAGACTCAAGTAGAGGTGTAGGGGATGATGAGGGGAAGGCGATGGAAGCGACGAAACGCCTAAAAAGTGCCCGGAAGTGCTCGTCGGAGCCTCGCCGGAGTCTCGCCGGAAATCGCCTCCGGCGACAAAAATGTCGGCCAAATCTCCTGAAAATCTAGGGATAGGCCGATTTTGGTGGAGGAAGAGTGGGTTTGTTGTTGGTTTGGTGAAAAGATGACAAAAAATGGCCGAAAAAATCAAAAAGAGGGGTTTTGGCGCGGTTTTCCGGCGAGATGCAGAGGATTCCAGCGAGTGTTTGTCGAAGTTATGACCACGCGGCCGTGCTGGCCGAATAAATAGGCCGTGGCCCGGCCGCACGAGCGGGGCTGCACGGCCGTGCGTGATGCAATATTGCCCGTGCTGGCCGACACGGGCAGGCCGAGGTATACCACACGGTCGTGCCAGTTGCACACCTGGCCGAGTGGAATTTGTCGAGAGCTCGCACGGCCAGGGGATAAAATCCGCACGGCTGTGCGAGCAGAAGAGTTGCCCGTGTCGGCCACACGGCCAGGTCAGACCAATCCACACGGCCGTGCAAATTGCACTTTTGGCCGTGTGGAATTTTTCGAGAGCTCGCACGGCCAGGGGATAATATCTGCACGGCCGTGCGCGAGTATGGCCTGGCCGTGCGAACTGCTGGACGCCCGAATTCAACCTGTTTTCACCCAAAAACGACATTCGACTCTGGAACAACATCTCAAGACTCAAAAACACAAAAAATAACAAAAGGAAAAATGTAAGAAAATGTAAACATCGGTGGGGTTGCCTCCCCACAAGCGCTTCTTTATCGTCTTTTAGCTGGACGCCAGTAGAGGAACTAAGGGTCCTCGAGCTTGATCAGCAGCTCTGCGCGCTCAACAGCACCTCCCAAATACAACTTTAGGAGGTGGCCATTCACCTTGAATGGCTCGGTTTGAGCATTGCTGATCTCCACCGCACCGTGCGGGAAAACTTGGGTGACCGTGAAGGGACCCGACCACCTCGAACGGAGCTTACCCGGGAAGAGTTTCAGGCGTGCATTGAAAAGCAGAACACGATCACCTACCTGAAACTCTTTCGGGCCCCTCAACCGAGCGTCATGGAGACGCTTGGTGCGCTCCTTGTAGAGCAGGGTGTTCTCGTAGGCGTGGTAACGCCACTCCTCCAACTCCAGCAGCTGTAACTTACGTTCTGTACCTGCAACACTCAAATCCATGTTTAGCAGCTTAATGGCCCAGAAGGCCTTGTGCTCTAGCTCTACCGGCAAATGGCACGCCTTCCCATAGACAAGCCTATAGGGAGAATCCAAACGGATTTTTATAGGCAGTCCTATACGCCCAAAGAGCATCATCGAGCTTGGTGGACCAATCCTTGAGAGACTGATCCACCGTCTTTTCAATAATTCGTTTTAGCTCCCGGTTTGTCAGCTCGGCCTGCCCATTTGACTGGGGATGGTAGGCCACCGACACCTGATGCTTAACACCATAGCGAGAGAGGAGTTTAGTGAATTGCCCTTGAAAATGGGTTCCTCTATCACTAATGATGGCGCGGGGTGTCCCGAACCGGGAGAACAGCTGCTTCAGAAAGGAGCAGACTCGTCTTGCATCATTGGTGGGCATGGCTTGAGCTTCTGCCCACCTCGAGACGTAGTCCACTGCAACCAATATGTACAGATTTCCAAAAGATGGAGGGAATGGGCCCATGAAATCGATACCCCAAACATCAAAAATTTCACAAATAACAGAGATATGTTGGGGCATCTCATCCCGGGAAGAAATGTTACCTGACCTCTGGCAGCGGTCGCACTGGCGTGCGAAGGAGTCTGCATCCTTGAAGAGCGAGGGCCAATAGAAGCCCGACTGTAGCACCTTCCGCGCCGTGCGGTTCCCTCCATGGTGACCTCCAGTAGGTCCCTCGTGGCATTGAGACAGGATGTCTCCCATCTCGTGCTCCATGACACAACGCCGTATCACGCCGTCTGCTCCGATTCTGAAGAGGTAAGGATCCTCCCAAAAGTAATGCTTCAGATCGGAGAAGAACTTGCGCTGTGCATGAGTAGCCATCCCCTTGGGTAACTGCTTGCCCACCAGATAATTGGCAAAGTCAGAATACCAAGGGGCCACGCTGTCCACCAGGGTCATCGCCAGCAATCACTCACCAGGGAAGGAGTCATCGATCTCTTCCACGAAGTTGTCCACCGGAGGGGCTTCCAACCGTGAAAGATGATCTGCATCAACATTCTCGGCTCCTTTCTTGTCCTGGATCTCTATGTCGAATTCCTGCAGAAGCAGGATCCAGCGGATGAGCCGAGGCTTTGCATCAGCCTTGCTCATCAAGTAGCGAATCGCCGAGTGATCTGTGTAGACCACCACATGTGAGAGCACCAGATATGGCCGGAACTTGTCAAATGCATACACCACAGCGAGGAGCTCCTTCTCAGTGGTGGTGTAGGTCTCCTGTGCATCGTTCAAGGTCTTTGACGCGTAGTAGATGGGCTGGAAATGCTTCTCGCGTCTCTGACCCAGAACTGCTCCGACTACATAGTCACTCGCATCGCACATCAGCTCAAAATGGAGAGACCAGTCAGGAGTTACCATGATAGGGGCATGGGTCAGCTTCTCCTTCAGAGTCTCAAATGCAGCTGTGCACTCGGGATTGAACTGGAATGGTACATCCTTCTCTACCAGCTTGGTCAAAGGCAGGGCAATCTTCGAGAAATCTTTGATGAAGCGCCGGTAGAAGCCTGCGTGACCTAGAAAGCTGCGGATCCCCTTCACAAAAATGGGAGGAGGTAGCTTACTAATCGTCTCAATCTTCGCGCGATCCACCTCAATCCCCTGCTTGGAGATCTTGTGCCCGAGCACAATACCCTCACGAACCATAAAATGGCACTTCTCCCAGCTGAGTGCCAGATTCGTCTCTTCACACCTCTTCAGAATGAGTTCCAGGTTATGGAGACAATGAGAGAAGGAGTCTCCATAAACCGAGAAATCATCCATGAAGACTTCCATGATCTCTCCAACCAGTCGGTCGAAGATCGCCAGCATGCATCTCTGGAAGGTCGCCGGTGCATTACACAGCCCAAATGGAATCCTCCTGTAAGCAAAAGTACCGAAGGGACAAGTGAATGTGGTCTTCGCCTGATCCTCCGGAGCAATAGGAATCTGGAAGTAACCAGACATGCCATCCAGGAAGCAATAGAACTCATGGCCAGCCAACCTCTCCAGCATCTGATCAATGAAAGGTAGGGGAAAATGATCTTTCCTGGTGGCGTCATTCAGGCGCCGGTAGTCGATGCAGACTCTCCAGCCAGTCACGGTCCGCATCGGGATCAACTCCTTCTTCTCATTCGGGACCACAGTCATCCCGCCTTTCTTCGGGACCACCTGAGTGGGGCTGACCCACTTGCTATCAGATATAGCAAAGATGATCCCTGCATCCATGAGCTTCACGATCTCTGTCCGGACCACTGCCTCCAAGTTAGGAGACAATCTCCTCTGCGGCTGCCTGACTGGCTTAACCTCATCCTCCATCAGAATTCTGTGGGAGCAGAAGGATGGGCTAATGCCTCTGATGTCTGTGATCTTCCATGCCATGGCCCGGGCATACTTCTGCAGCAAAGCCACCAGGCTGCTCTTCTGCTCGGGTGTCAGATCCGAGCTAATAATGACCGGGAGCTTATTCCCCTCCCGGAGAAATGCATACTCCAGGTGAGATGGGAGGGGCTTAAGCTCCAACTCTGGTGGCTCCTCCAATGATGTAGCGAGCCGGGGCGAGATGGGGATTGGCTTGAATGGTATCTCTCGCCCCTCGATCATGGCCTCGTCCAGCTCTGCCAGCTGCTCCTCCAGCTGCACATCCTGTGATGCATGTTTCCCTAGCAAAAGACAACGCTCAAGGAAATCATCAGTACCCGCACTCGTGATGGCGAGTGCGGTCTCAAAATCAGCAACAACATCACAGTAATCTAGATCATCATGGAGCTGGGGGTGTTTCATATTATCAGAAACAGAGAAGGTGATTTGTTCACCCCCAGCTCTCAAAATCAGTTTTCCATCATTAACATCAATAAGCGCCTTGGCGGTGGCGAGAAAAGGTCTACCCAGTATCAATGGCACATCAACATCCTCATTTATGTCCAAAATCACAAAATCAACAGGATATGAAAATGGCCCTACTGCGACTATCAAGTCCTCTGCTATACCCCTAGGATGCACAATGGATCTATCAGCAAGCTGGATGCTCATCCTAGTATCACTGGGTTCACCTAGGCCTAGCTTTTTAAACAGTTTATAAGGCATGACATTTATGCTAGCGCCTAAATCCACCAAGGACTTCCCTATATGCAAACTACCAATCATGCAAGGGATAGTGAAACTCCCTGGGTCTTTTCGCTTCTCTGGTAGTTTGTTCTGCAGGATGGCAGAACACTCCTCGTTGAGCATCACCGTTGACAGCTCCCCAAGCTTCCTCTTGTTGGTGAGGAGATCCTTCATGAATTTGGCATACTTGGGCATCTTCGATAATGCCTCCACAAAGGGCATGCTAATGTTTACCTGCTTCAGCATTGCCATGAATTTGGCAAAATCAGTCTCCAGTCGGTCCTTGTGCAACCGAGTAGGAAAGGGAAGCTGGGGTACATACTCCTTCACCACTGGTTGCGGTTTAGGAGCAGACACCTCAACCTCCTTCTCCATGTCTTCCTGATTAGCTGGAAGTGCTGAAGCAGGGGTCTCTCTCTCCTCTGCCCGAACAGGCGGATCGGCAGTCACCTTGCCACTCCTGGTTGTGATGGCACTGCAGTTGGCATTCGGATCCTGTGGATGAGGAATGGTCTGACCAGGCAGGGTACCAGGAGTCCTCTGAGCTACAGCCTGGGCAACACTCCCAAGCTGGGTCTGTATATCCCGCAGCACAGCCTGTGTATTTCTCTGACCAGCTTCTAGCTCCAAGAATTTGCCTGAAGCTTTCTCCATGAATTGCTCGATGTTATTGAACTTGTTCGCACTGGAGGTGGCCAGAGAACCCACCAAATCTCTCAATTCCGCCATCGGGTCACTCTGTACTGGAGCTGCAGGTGCTGCTCCTGTCTGCTGAAATGGTCGCACCTGTGACTGTGGTGGAACTGGCCCCTGTCTGGGCTGGTAGAGTGGCTGCTGTGGATGCTGAAATTGCCCCTGTCTGGGCTGGTACGGAGGCCTCTGGAAGCCAGGTGGTCTCTGGGGAGCTGGTGGTTTGGGATTTGCCCCAGCCCAGGAAAAGTTAGGATGCTGGCGCCACCCCTCGTTATAAGTGTTGCTGTAGGGGTCGAAGCGCCTGACATTACTGATAAAGTCCACCTGCTCCTGGGGAGTAGACGATTCCCTCATCGCCTGGCAGTCCTCTACGGTGTGATGGGAGCTCTCACACCACTGGCAGTGCATCGCCTGCGGCTGTCCTGTACCTGCAATCAAACCAGAACGATCGATAGCTGAAACCAGCTTCGATACCACCTGCACCAAATCAGATGACTGGGTGCCCACAGCATGCACACCACGTCCTGGTGCTCGCCTCGATCTCCTGGCAGTGCCCCAGTCGTACCCGTTCTCCGCCATCTCCTCAAAGAGTTGATTCAGTTGTGGCGGGGTTTTTGTCAGCATGTTCCCGCCACAAACCGAATCAATCAGCTGCTTGTCCTCCGGGAAGAGGGCGTGATAGAAGGTGCCCACCTTGAATGCATCATTGAAACCATGATTGGGACACCTGAGGAAAAGACTGGTGTATCTCTCCCAAGCATCCCTGATGGTCTCATCTTCGTCCTGGGTGAAGTGGGTGATCTGCTTCTGCAAGTCAGCTGTCTTGGATGGAGGATGGTAGCGGGTGAGGAACTTGTCCGCCAGGTTGGCGAACGTAGTGATGGAGCCTGGAGGTCGAGTGTCTAGCCACTCCTTGGCTTGCCCCTCCAGAGTGAATGGGAAGTACCTCAGCTGGATGGCATCTGCGGGTACCCCATTGATCTTGATTCCATCAATGAGCTCGTGGAATCGCCGGAGATGTGATCGGGGGCACTCCCCCTCCTTGCCACGGAACATCACCGAACCGCGCAGCATGGTGATTACTGAGGTGCTCACTTCAAAATTATTGGCTGGGACATGAGGGTGTTGAATGGGTGACCTCATGTCTGCAGCCCTAGCGGTCCAGTAATGTCCCATGGTCTGCTCCTCGGGATCGACCACAGCATGGTCCTGTGGATTGGCCATCTCCTCTTCTTCAGTGATCTGTAGCTGTGCTAGCGCCTCCTCCGCAGCCAGTCGCGCCTTTAGAGCCCGCTTGAAGTTTCTGCAGGTTCGTTCAAGCTCCTAGTCCAGTGGTAGTAGATCTCCCGACTGGCTACGAGTCATGCACTACCTGCACACAATCAGCAGAAGCAACCCGTGAAGGTACACAGGTGGAAGAGATAAAAATGCAGTAAATAAAAAGCTAGAGTAACAAATTCTCACGTTTCCCCAATAACCTAGAGGGGTCCCCGGCAACGGCGCCAAAAACTTGACACGCCAAAACACAACACCAATCTGCGACCAAGTGTAATCGCAGACCGGGAATGCAGTAACAGGCAAGTTATATTATCAACCCGGGGTCTAGATCTACTGCTTACTCAGTGATTCTCTGTTATCTAGCCAACTAAAGCAAGTGATTGTTGTTTAAAAGCAAAAGCAGAAAGAAAGCAGGAAATTATTCGGTTTTCCCAAGAAGGAAAGAGTCACTCGGGAATGAGTCCCCCTAGCTCCTTAGTTAGGTTCAATTGCAATTTACCCTGGGTTGATTTACTGTTGATTAGACTGCGGAAGATCCGGCAGTAGCTTGGAATCTCTTAAGCTGACCAAGCCCTCTCAGTCTAACTACCCGGCAGACGACTAGTCTTCACCGGGATAGAAAGCTGAAGCAGTAAGAACAGAACTCCACTACTGGAATTGGATTCCAGTACAAAGCAGTAAACTGGCTAACTCTCGTATAGCCAATCTCCTACTATCGAATGATGAGACTCTAGCAACCTAATCAGATTCTATCTATCTCAGATTGCAGCAGGAATCAGGAAAAGTTTATCAGACTTCAATTGACTCAATAAACATGCATCATTCGATTAAAATCAAACAGTAATATCATCCCAAGTCATTACAATCAATCCCCTAACACATAGAACTAGGGTTCTTCATCCCCAAGTGAGAGAGAGGTTCTACTCCATAGAGAGAGAGAAGAAAACAGTAATCGGAGTAGTCATACTCATAATGATGAGGAAAATCTGCTCCGGGATGATGATTTCCACTCCTAGGACGATCTCCAAGCTTGATTTGATGAAACCCAGCTCCAAGATGGCTTCTGGGATGTGTTCTTCGCACTTTCTCTCTCTAGGGCTCCGTTTTTGCTCAAAAAGTCCGATTCCCCCACTTTTGGCTCGAAATTGGCTCAAAAACCAGAATTTCCCGACTCACACGGGCAGGCCACACGGCCGTGTGGATCACCACTTTGCCCGTGCGAGTCGAAACGCAGCGTATGGATTAGT
This sequence comes from Linum trigynum, assembly GCA_964030455.1. Lineage (NCBI taxonomy): Eukaryota > Viridiplantae > Streptophyta > Magnoliopsida > Malpighiales > Linaceae > Linum > Linum trigynum. The sequence continues at coordinate 38,267,035 of OZ034820.1, forward strand.
TCGAACTTAGGCTTCCCACATGGCCAGAATTGTGAGTTGCACGGCCGTGCGGGGTCTCCATCCTGACCGTGCATGCTCTCGACAATAACCACACGGCCACAATTGTGTGTTGCACGGCCGTGTGGTTTCCATGACTGCCCGTGCAGCTTCCTTAGCACCTCGCCACGCGTCCGATTCTCGTACAATCGACCCCAAACTCGCTCCCAAGCCTCCATTCACGTACTAGGACCTGAAATATGACAAACAAGCACAACCTAGCGTGAAATCGGCCTAAAACACGAGAAATCACATCTCAAACGGTGTAAGAACAGGGGTAAAAACATGTGTAAATAACGGTCTATCAGTAAATCAATTTAAATTCATGGAGGAACAAACAATACATATTGTTCACAACATGGACAAAGTAAATTCTAAGACCATGAAAACAATTATTTATATTTGTAAATATTTTTTAACATAAAATTTTTGTGCTCAATGAAATGCAGGAAAGCAAGGAAGAGATTATTCAAATGCAAGAGAAGGAGTATCTGTCGGGTGATATTGGAGATCAATATATCACTAATGGAGATGAAGATCTTACTACTGGCGGAGATGATGATGTTTCTCATGGCGTAGGAAGTGCAAACAAGCAAAAAAGAAAACATACAGTATTATATGACGATGAGGAGTAAATATAAGATTTTTCACAAAACTTCTAGGAGTCGGATCCCTGACATAGGGTTTATCTTTCATTTTTTGTAAAACAAATATACTCGATAACAATATGATGTCATCTTTTGGATGGGTTTCTTTCATTTTTCGTAAAATAATTATACTCTGTAATTAATTTAGAATGTCAAAAAACAAAATGATATCATATTTTGAATGGTTGAAGTATTATAACAATAATAATTTGAATTAGTTTACGCTACAAAGCAATTAAAATGTTATGTAATTTCATAAACTTGTATTTTTTAACCTTCTACCAAAGAGACGCTAATCTCAGAGACAAATTGCTACGACTATTTACGCGATTGACAAATGAATCAGGTCGTGGCTAGTCGATATATGAGATATACTGAATGACCTCATCCAACTCAATTTTGACTTTCCAATTTAGGTCACTCTCGTCTCACTGAATCTCTTGTTATTTTCATTACACCAAAAAGTAGATACTCTCAGTAGTCATCTGCCAACCTCCAATCCATCGACAAAAATTATTAATGACAATAATTGAGATATCACCATATCCTCCCTTCTCCTTATCCATGTCGTAGTTCTAGATGTAATACAGACTCTGGCTAGTCTCCTTGTGCTAAATAGGAATTTATAATGAATCCGTTCAATGGAGACTTGAATGAATACAATCAATGATGTCTTCGATTAGTTTTTATTGAAAAAAAAAATTCACCTCAAATTCTTAACCAAAATTTTCAAGCACGAAGTTAAACCTAGAAATCTAAACTATATAAATGCTCGAGATTAAGACCGCTATTTATATATTTGATTATTAATTGTGAAGGTAATTAGTTTCGTTTCATATATAAATTGGGATACCAAAATATTTTGAAATTGGGATATCAAATTTATTTTGAGATTTGATTTTAGGGTGTAATGAAGTATTTGGTTTCGAATACCAATATCATACCGATTTTCACCTCTATTTTTGAGAGCCGTATTTTAAATAATAATTCTTAAAATGCAAAAAAAAAAGTTTTAACAAATAAAAAAATTAAGAACCATAAAAAATAATATTTATATAATTTGTAATAATTTATTTAGGGTAAGCGGAAAATAGATGATCGAGGTGGACAGGTGGTATATCGATTATTAAGGGGAAAAAAAACAATTAACGAAGATACCTAATATCCCAAAACGACGTCTCAGAGCATTCGCAACCATTTGAACCTCCAGGTCAAGAAGAACAGAAAGCAGCCCAAACGGCTACTAATATAAAAAAGGGGGAAAAACGGCTCTTTTCTTCCTCCGTTTTCAATTTCACTCACTCTGTTTTCTCGCCCTTTCTTCTTTCCCTCGCAAACGGCAATAAACTTTCTCAGTAAACAAACAACAGAATCTCCCCCCTTCTTTCTCACTAACAAACTCCTCTCCTTCTCTGTTTCCGGTAAACTTCCTCGGCCGTTTCTGAGCAGAAACCAGAAGACGGGGCAGAAAACAGTGCGAATATCTGTCTCCACGCGATCAAAACTGAATCTTTCCGTTTCTTTCGTCTTTGATTAAAAGGGTCGCCACAGAACTTCCCCGGCAATGCGGCAGAAAGAGAACGATCGGGTTTGGAGTTGCGATCGGAAAGTTCAAGCTCGGGGTTTCCTCACCCCGCCGCCGACTTGGACGCCGCCGCATACTCGTGCCCAGCGTCGTCTTTTTCCGCCGCCGCCGTTCTCGGAGAGGAAGATGGAATCCTCCGCCAACTCCAGCACGTCGCCCGCCGGGAGTTGCAAGCACGACCTCTTCCATGTCATTCACAAGGTCCCCGCCGGTGATTCTCCCTACGTCAAGGCCAAACACGTTCAGGCAAGTCAAACAAAACAAGTCCACCTTTCTTTTCTTTTTCTTTTCTTTTCTTTTCTTTTCTTTATTGGGTATCTCAATTTCGGATGAATTTTGAATTTGAAACGCCGCCTGGGAAAATTAAGTTATCTTCTTCTTGGGTTTTGTTGCAAGTCTTTGGAGTTTTGCATGCCGAGTGTTCTGATAATTGCCTCTGTGGAATTTTTTTCTTTTGTTTGTTCTGGGTTCGAACAGTTGATTGAGAAGGACCCAAGCAGGGCAGTCCCCATGTTCTGGGCTGCCATAAACGCTGGGGACAGAATTGATAGTGCCTTGAAAGACATGGCTGTAGTGCTGAAGCAATTGAACCGGTCTGAAGAGGCAATTGAGGCCATCAAATCCTTCCGCCATCGCTGCCCTCAAGAATCGCAGGAATCCATTGACAACGTGCTGGTTGAGCTCTATAAGGTAGGACGGTTCGAACCCAGTTCTCGATTTCCCTCTGCTTTTCGTTCCTAAAAGAAGATCATTGCCCTGTTTCTTTTTCTTGATGATGTTTGTTCTGTTGTTTCGTACAGAGGTCAGGAAGGGTGGAGGAAGAAATTGAAATGCTTCAGCGCAAGCTGAAGAACATAGAAGAAGGAATGGTGTTCGGTGGGAGAAGGACCAAGGTCGCTAGGTCTCAAGGCAAGAAGATTCAAATAACTGTTGAACAAGAGAAGGCTCGAATTCTAGGGAACTTAGCCTGGGCTTACTTACAGCAGCACAATTATGGCTTAGCGGAACAACATTACAGGTATATGTTACTGCAACTTGATCTGTGAAATCCAAAAGAATGCTAACTTTGTTGCTTGTTCTAATGTCTATGGGATTCGCTGATTCTTCTTCTGCAGGAGGGCTCTGTCTCTGGAGCCAGATAGGAACAAGCAATGCAACTTGGCAGTGTGTTTGATGCACATGAACAAGCTCCCTGAAGCAAGAGCTCTGCTTCAAGCTGTAAGAGCTTCATGTGTGAACCAACCGATGGAGGAATCATACGCCAAATCATTCGAGCGTGCTTATCAAATGCTGACGGAATTCGAGTCCCACCAATCAAGTGACGAACCTCCTTCTGCTTCATCTTCTCTGCAAACTCAACCAATTGGTGATCACCATGGCTGGACGGAAATCCCCTATTTTGCTGCTGCAACTCCTCCGCCTCAAAGCTTCGGCATCCTCATGAATAGCGGAAGGCATCGGCCGGGTTCCAGCCAGAAGAAGAATTGTTATGCTTCAACCACACCTGTGCTGTTCTCTCGGCCTAGAAGGTGTTTATTCGGAGGAAAGTGGGGAGCAGAGGAATTCCAGCCAATGCGCAGTTGTAGTAGTACCAACCGCGGAGAGCATCAAGAGTTGAGTGCAGGAGGGATTGAAGCTACACAGTTAAAAATGGAGGCTAGTATGGTCACCCCTCAGCTGAAATCTCAGCCAAGATGGGGGACTGCTTCTTCTTCACCTTCACCTTCACCTGCTGAAGGAGACTGGAGGAAGCCATGGAGACAAGCTGCTGCAACTGCTGCGGGTACTACTCCTGGCAACAATGACAGCAATAATATAGTGGTTAAGTTTCCAGTGGGAGATGTGATCGTGATTGATAGGAAGACTAATCACAATGTTCTATCAGAAACAGAAGCTTCTTCTGTCGATGTGAAACCAGAGAGCAAGCACAAGAGTTGGGCTGATATGGTTGAAGAAGATGAAGCCGAAGCAGCGCTGGGAAAGCTACCAGTAGCTTGGAATGGTGATGAGGAAACGGGATCTTTGGATGAGAACTGGGATGCAAACGTGGCTAATGACGAAAAGTGCTGTTATCCAAAGAATGAGCAGCAATGTGTCCAAGCTGGTGGAGGTGGTATATCGAGGACGACAGCTGCATCGAGACGTCTGTGCTTCGATGGAGCTGGGAAGAATATGATCAACACGGCGACTAAGAGAAGAAACCGCCTTCAGGTTTTCAAGGACATAACCCCATCTCCAGATAGTCCACGGGCATCTTCAGTGGCCATGTGAATGAACAAGAAAGAAACGGCTCTCTAAATTCGTTGATTCTTTTGTAAATGATGATTTGTGAGGCCCCCATTTGTATATCATTCTTTCGATGTAATACATACAAGTGATGAATAAATAAAATCTCCTCCCTGGAGACGAGCTGTTTCAAAGATCACAATTTCCACACCAAGCAGTGTTTTTGTACTAACCAATCCATACAAGAATTGCATAGCATCGATCAAAAGGGGGACAAGACTCACTGAGAAGCGGAAGCATGAGGGAAGGAGAAAAGATCCATAAAATCAATCAACAGCTTAATGGAATTGTATTGCGCTGGGACAAAATTGATTGAATGTAATAATACATTTGGATCTCTCATCTGTCTATCAAAACCATAGTCGTACACAGAGGGATTTGCAGTTGCTCGGTCAAAACTTAGATAAATCCTCCTCCGATAGCTTTAATCGTTGAATTGCAACTCCATTTTGAGCATCAGAAATCTTCCCCCATCTTCCCAGGCGAGGTTCCTAGTGCAGAAAAAACAGATGATCTGTCAGCTTATGAGGCTAAGAGATGAGACCATATTTCTTAAAACAACAAACACGAATCGGTATATGGGAGGGTTCATGTTACCTTGCCAACGCCAGCAACGAGGAACTTCCCAGATTTGGCAAAAGCCATGGAGTTTACAAAACCAACCTGAGTGTTTTGAACAAGAAAAGGACTAGCTAAGTAACAACTAAAGGAGTATGCAGGATGAGACAATGCATAGGAAAGAGATTGTAAAATGAAAATGGTGATGTATGTTTGTTGCTAACCAGAGGAAGATCAAACAATGGCCGGATGGCTTTTCCTTTTGGAGAACTATCAATAGCCCATAAACGGACTGAGCCATTGCCAGCTCCTGATGCTGCCAAGTCGCTACCTCTACATGCAGCAACTGAGCTTACCCAGGAATATGCTGATGACAGTAATGATAATATGTGAGTGGGACGTGCAAATCACTAGAGAGAGTAAAAGTCTAGCAATTCAAGGTATAAAACCATTTTTTATCCACAATCGACACTTTCTAAAGTATCACAGATAACAAACACCACCAGCTAGAAGCAGGTTACGTGCATCACCATTAGAGGGTTTCCGGTTGTCATTTTCTTCATTCTTGAGGTCAGATGCCAAAGCATGAGCGTTCTTGATAACGCTCACGGGCTTCTTCCTTTGTACAGTCCGAAGCTCAACACTCCCATCATCAGAGCCAGAGAAGAAATCCTCATAATCAATTAGACAACAGCTCTCTAAAGCCGAGGTAGAAGAACGAAATATCACTCGGGACTCCTCGGGGACCTATGTGCAAAATCCAGATATGAGATGTCGGTATTACACTCAATTGAAAGGAAAGTAGACTTTGATATAGAACATAACCCAGATAGAAGATCTAATGGTTTGGAATGTCACTATCTACGATAGCATGCAGTAGAAGATGCTTCATATGGGGAATTGGAAACTTACTTGTCCCCGCGCAAATAAACACTTCTAACAACCCTATACTACGAGGAATACGGACCAAGGTGTCAAGACAAATTGAGAATTATTTCTCTTTAGTACCTTAAAAAACTGCATAGTACGATCGCGTCCAACAGCCAATACCCTTTCTTTCCGTAGGCAATCAACATTTAAAACGTCACTCTGATGACCAAATAATGTGCTTATGTAAGTCCTGTCTGCAACATTCCATATCTTGATCGATCTATCAAATGAACCAGAAAAGAGTTCTGAAGTCCCATGCCTAAATGCTAGACATGACACAGCTCCTCTATGGCCTGGGAAAGCCTGGAAGACATTTAAACAAAGATTCAAATGAGAACAGTAGAACCAGCCAGTTCAAGGATACTCTTCCTTCTTATCACACAAACTCATAGATAGGCATATTCGACAAATAAGATATAAGAAACTAGCCAAGATACCTGAACATGTTCACGTGTCCGAGTATCCCATAAGTGAATGTGCCGATCTGACCCTCCACTAGCCAAATACCGACCATCTGGGCTAACAGCTAAAGCCAAAACACTTTTACTGTGTTTGGTAGCTCGACCTTCTGGATTCTTGGCTCCATGGGACTTCAAAATTTTATCAGTTGGCCATTTGTATCTTTCACTTTTCCCACTCTCTATATCCCAGTGTACGATTGAACCATCCTTGGAAGCAGAAAAGCCCCTCAATTCGTCATCTGACAGACACACTGCAGTGACAGGATGTGTGTGCTTCACTAGGTAGCGAAATCCATCACCAGTTTCCGGCTTCTGAACCCTAAACCAATGACGAAAGTAAGTTGCCAACCAAATACAATCACATTCCACCGGTCAAATTCAAGCACAAACTATATATATCTTCCTAACTGGGTAGAAATGTAAACAGAACGAATGTATCTCCAATTCATTCACTGCTACTGAAGAGAAGTGTTATCAATTTTCGAAATGAATGGTTGAAACTTTAACAAACCTAAAAGGAAGAAACTTTTTCATAAAAATGAAACCCAACTTTATAGTTTCTTCAACTACTTACCTAGAAGCAACATCCCTCCTCAAGCGCCCACTCTCCTCCAACTGTTCTTTCATCAACTTCCGAGCAACTAAGGAATCCCTCTCGCCTTCCTTCTCATACCCTATTCCTTCCTCCACTTCCCCATCGTCCTCCTCTGCAAATTTCTTCTCAATAGCCATAAATTTTTGCAGAGCCTCTTTTCCAAGCCTTACCTTCTTCTCGGCGGCTGTCTCATCGGCATATTCATCAATCTCTTCATCCTCATCGCCGTGTCCAGAGCTCGCGTCAGAGCCAGGGTACCCATTCTCCTGGTCCGACTCGCCTGACTCAATATCATCGTCCCGGAAACCGCCCTTCCGCCGCCTCTTCGAATCGGGCTTGAAAAATGAATCGCCATTGCTCTTGGATTTGTTTCCTCTGGGACCTCCCGGGCCTCGCTTCGCCGGAGCTTTGTCCTTCATGAGTAAGAAATTATCAGGGCGTCAACCCCTTATGGCAGTTGCAGTAATCTGAGAAAGCCGCGACTTTGAAAGTTGCAGCCTTGCAGGGTATTCTGGGGAGAAACTGGGGAGGTAGGTTATTATGGGGAGAAAGCTGCAGGGGTTTAACGTTAGGGTTTATTTGTTTCTGTGGAAAGGAAGCGGCAATGTGATGACGGAGAAGCAAGATCAAGGCTGGGTCGGGTCGTCGGATCGGTGCGGTACTGTTACTCGGGTTATCTCCCATCAAAGGCTATCAGTAGGTGGGCCGAAAGCCCAATGGCGTTCGTATACAGGCTTACTTGTTTGGGTAATAGCATATATATACATTCGCTACCCAGTATTTGGGCCAATACTATGATGCCGCACTAAAAAGTGTGGTACCGGTGACGCCGTTTTCTATTTGGCCACGTGGAGCTGACGTGGCATGGGCTGGCTTTGATTAAACCCATCCAAACCGATGACCCATTAAAAGTGGCCGAACCCTACTATCTTAATTAACAGAAAAGTGTATCTTGGCGTTCCCACAGCCGTTACATTTGTTTTTTTATTTTCATTTATTAATTTTAAATACATTAACATTAAATTGCATTTATTTTTATTCTGAAAAAAAAAACGAAGGAAAAGGCGAAAAGCGAATCGCCGTCTTCCTTGTTCAGTCGGTCGTCAGATTCTGAAAAAGCGAACTGCCTGGTGGTGAGCGCCACCGTCGCTGATCAAACTGCATACCCTCCACCAAACTGTTCACCGTTCCTCCTCCTTGATTAACACGATTCGATTGGTTTTGGAAGATTCAGAAAACGCAAACAGAGGGGAGGACGACGACGGACAAACCATTCGATCTCCTTCGGCGAAAACGCAAAAACAGGGGACGACGACGATGGACGAACCAAAAGGGAGTTCTTTGATCACCTTCGCCGGCGTTCTCCAAAAGCACTCCGGGTACTTATTCGTCCATTATTGAATCGTCGACACCAAGCTCCTGGAGGTGCCGCGGAGCAAATTTTCCCAACAAATCAAAAAGCTTCCAGGTAATTTGAGAACTGTATATTTTTGGTTTGAAGACATTTATTCGGGTCCTGTTAATTCCCTATGCAATCTGAAGTTGTATGTCTTGGATTATGCAAGAGAGGTTGTATTTGTGTTTTCCCTTATTTCTGGTTTTATCGAGTGGTTTTATCGAGTGGCAGCGGAGTTTCTATTGTGTCCATCATACACTGCAGACATTGAACTTGAACCTCATTCTTAACAATGTAATACGTGATATATTATATCCTGATTTATCAATTGCTTGACAGCCATTTTAGAACCGATTCATTTGATTCAAAAAAGACTCTCTGTAACCTGAGTAAATATATGAAAGAGAAGCTTAGCATTAGAAGGGGGTAATACACAGTACCTGCAAGATATGCCTCTCTGTTCCAAAAATGATATGCACTTCACATTAGGTGCCGTGATGAAATCTGATAATGATGAACTTCTTGCAAACTTGGGCTGTTCCATTTTCCTCTGAAATTGTATATTAAGATACAATCTGTAGATTCTACTCCAACTGGTTGAGTTTATATAAAAACAATTAGAGCAATGTGTGTGTATGATAGCTTTAGTCTCTTATGAATCCCATATTCTTGTATCAGAATGTAGTTTGGAGTGCAGTAATGTATCCTTGATATATGTTTCAAGTTTGCCAACTATGTTTTTAGCCTTTATGCTCTTGTCTCACATGTGGTATCCCTGTTAGAAGGGTATAATCTAGAGGTGGCAATTTCAATCCAATCCACCAATCCAATCTATCAATCGATTAAAAATATCCACCTAATCCAATCCATTTTATCCAAATCCAATTGGATTGGTGGATCCATGGATCATTGGCAAATTACGGTTTAGTACCTATAATTTTTATTTTTTACATTTTGGTACCTAAAATTTAATTTTTTATACGAAAAATATCATTGGAAAATTACGTTTCGGTACCTAAAATTTTCCATTATGACATTTTAGTACCTAAACTTTTTACATTTTACATATTGGTCATTGGTTGAGTATGTCATTTGGATTCATGGATAATCCACCAATCCACTTGATCCAATCCATGAATCCACCAATCCATTAGATCCAATCCATTTGATCCATGGATCTACCAATCCAATCCACCAATCCAATCCATTTGCCACCTCTAGTATAATCCAATCTCTATCGGGTGGTTGCTGCATTTTTATGCAGCTTTGGTGTGTTTGTTTTTACTGTCTCCTTTGATATCTTTTCGTAATTCAGTACATGCACTTCATCATTATCCAATCATTTTGGGCCAATACTACAAGTGCGGCACCGGTGACGCCGTTTCTGATTGGGCCACATGGTGCTGATGTGGCGTGACTGGTTTATAAATCCAATTCAACCCGTTGAAGAGCCAAACCGCAGCCATTAAAACAGACGGGATAACGTCTCCGTCCTCACTCAGACGTTTGGCTATTTATCTCTCCCCTGTACCCCTCCACTTAACTCCTTCACCATATTCCTCCTCCTGCATTCATTCTGTACAACAAATCGAAGAATCCTTGATTCTAAGCGGTAGCCTGTCACCATCGAAGTGCTCTGCCGGCACAGACAATTAAAAGGCGAAGAAAGTTTGAATTGTCATCCCTGCGGCTTCCCCTCACTCTTCAATATCCTGTTGGAATCTTCAAAACCTAGGTGCCTAGAGACCTTGCCTAACGAACCCGAAGGGTCCTGCTAATTTGGTTTAGTTTCCTTTTGCTCTGCACTGTTATGTCACGACTGCTGCAATGAAGGTTTGTTTTGGGATTTTTCCCCTTGCCTTGTCGTGTTACGGAGCAGCAGGGTATTGGTTGAAGTCCCCATGTTCTGCTTATGTGTTGTCCTTCCCTCTTGTATCTTATGTCAGCTAACAACTTCTCAGTTCTGCCTGTCTGCTACTCCCGTTTCTAGTTGGTGCTTTTGCCAAATATGAATCCAAAACTTGAAACGTCGTTTGGTTTGTTATGCTAATTGGTCTTAAGTGAAATTGACAGCAAATTCATTTATCCATAAAAACCGAATTTGAATGCTTGTTTGAAGAGAATAGCACAATACTATTGTATCTTATTTCACTACATAATTAATAACCCAACATATCCTGGTTTATAAATCTCTTCAATTGCCTTTATGCGAATCTACCCAAAGAAAGGAAAATTGTGCAAAGCTTTTAAAATCTCACATGTTAGAGATAAGAAGGATTGCACCTTTAGGCGTACACATTTGCTACGACTATTAATAAAGAATCATCAATCATGCAGCTGCAAGGAGAACTTGTTTTCACCAAACCAATCCAATCCAGTACGAGGGGAGTTGTGCTGATTAGGACTCTATTTGTAGATGCTTTTGTGTGATGGTAAATCCTCATTTTGGCCTTGTAGTTGAATTTGTGAAAGAAGACATGAGGTTTTTCTTGGTTGGTCACCTCTAATTGACAAGATATTTTCTTAATCTTATATGTTTTATATTGGGACTGCAGGTGCTGTTCAATTTTCCTTCTCTGTGTGTTTTGGGTGCTGCTGTGCTTGTGTATGTTATTTGTTGCGGTTGTCCTTTTTTTTGGTTTGGCTTATTGGTTTTCTGCTGCAAGGGTTTGTGTTTGAGTTGTGTTTGGCTTATTAGCTTTCCCACTCAAATGTCCAGCCGGTTACTAACTTAGTTCATATTGTTAGCTTGCTATCAATGATTCATGTGATCCGTTTGTATCATTATGCAGGTAGTTAGGTCCTTTTCGATCGGAAAGTGTGCATCAAATTTGAATGGAAGGTTTGGCTCTTTAGTCTTTACTGAATAAAGCAGAATTATATTTATCAACTTACAGTTATCTCGATGAAATTTTTTTGGGGGGAAGGCAGGCTGGGGTTGCCGACCAAGGAAGCGCCAACAACTCACTTCAGTTGGAAACCGACTTGGCATGGAGGACATATTTTTTCATGAAAGCTGCGATGCCACTCTTTCATTTTATTGCAGCTAAACAAACTAATGACAACTTCATTTTCTTCTGACATAAACAAGCAAGATCTCAGAAGTAGAAACAATTACTGGAATCCTTGTGGTTTATGTAAAGTGTATTTGATTATCTTGTGTTGGTAGTCCGCTTGAAAGTGAGCAGGAACTTGTATGTACTACTTCTAAATCACAAACTGAAAAGATAAGCTTTAGAGAGGTGAAATGTCAATTCTTCTTTGCGGAGTAGAATTTGTATGTTGGACCATTTTCAGTAGGAAGAAAGAGTTAGTTTTGGGGACTGCAGTTTATATTATCATCATGCGATTTATGACATGGAATTTTTGCTTGCATCTCCCCTTTGCTTGGGAGGGTTTATAAACGAGTCTCTTTTCCGAGCATGTACAAGCAAGAAAGGAAATATGTTGTATGATGTTTTTGTTGTTCTCCTTTAATATTTTCCTGATTTTTTTCCATTAGCCAAGATAGAGTAAATGTCCCAGTTTAGATCAGCACTTAACCTTCGCTCATTCTACTTGTGCAATAAGCTAATAACATATCACACTAAAATTCAAGAGGGGAGTCAAAAGCCAAAGAGATTTCTAACTCAATCATTCAAAAGAGATCAGCATTAACATAAAATTCAGCCTACATACCAGTTTCGTCAGCAAAAGAACCCAACGCAGCAGGTGCACTAATTCATACTACTACTAAGAATCCCAGAACATTAAATTACATAACTATTCAGTCAAAACTACCTAAAACTTCACTAAGGCTATATGGTATTCCCCAACCGTCTGCAAAACTAAACCCTGAACAAACCAAAACGTTCCACTGCTACCACCGAGCTTAGGACACTTTGTCCGGGCATTCCTAGCCTTCTTTTTGCGTGGGCTGTGACTTCTGGGATTTGATCACATCGACTTTCTAAGCCTTCTTTTCGCTTACTCTTCTTAATCCTCTTCTTTTCTTCTCTGCGTTACCACGCGACATTCTTAGCATAATAGACAAAAAGATATTCACCATAATACATATCGTTAGTTCCATATATAAATTTTGAGACAAGAGGCAAACCTGATAGGATAGCAGCTTCCCTGCCTCTTCATTGCTACCTTGTCACGATAACGAGAATAACAATGCTTGACATAGCAGCACAACATCCAATAACTAATTTTCTCTTCATATTGCTTCTGGAATCAAGAGTCTCTTTCTCAAGAGTAGCAAGCCTCGTGTACAACGATCATTCTAGAGCTTCATAAGATTAAAAAGCTCCCCCTAACCAAATAGAATACAAATTTTCCTGATAAGCATAAGCAGTATAACAGCAGCTACATGAGCAAATATATTCACACTTAAGAGCGCTACCATCTGGGTAACTAGAACCCCAACCGACAACCGGTCGTCTTTTATCAGGCAATTACTCATAAGATTCAATAACTCTCAAGAAGGTCTGGCCCTCGACGTGCATCCATTGACGCTAATTTACAGTTAAGGAATCAGACTCTGCAGAAAGATAAACTTCAGGCTCTTTTTTCCAATTTCAGTTTAAAGCCCTGTAGAAAGATAAAATTCAGACTTCTCAGGTATTGCATTGATTTTCCAGGCTAGTAACAGTTACATAACTTCGTGGCTATCAGCGTTGGGAGAGTTATCCACCCGATAAATATAAGAGAGGGTGCGATCAGGTAGATAATAACAACCTGGAATTTGAAAATATTCAGCAAAATATTAATCACGGGGAGGGAACTACCTGATTATTTAAGCATATAATTAAATATTCAATCAACTACGTAACAAGAAAAGGGGATATTTATTCTTAATAATAGATAGATGAAGCATTTGAATTCATATCAAACTCTCATTGCTACTGTGGACTATATAAAAACATATCCCTCTTTCAGGACTCACTTTTCGTGGAAGGGAGTAGGGGTTTACAGAGTCGCATAGCATCATTGAAGGTATTAGTTAGCTTGTTTTTTTCCCTTCTACCCTAATTTCATAGTTTGGTATTGATTTTCATGGCGGGCAGGAATTTTTATGCAGAATCGACGTCCCTGGGTGGAGAAGTAAGGTATGTGTTCATACTTAACCTCTATTACTTTCAGAAGCATAATGATGTTGTTATTTTATTAGAATACCAAATGCAACTTTCATAGATTACCAAGCCATTATAATTCTTATGCCATAGGTTTTCGGGAAGAAGAAAAATGTATTAGTTTTTGAAAATACTTAAATATAACAAACTCCAAACAAAGAAGCATTCTTAGGCTTTTAAAATCATCAACTGACATTCGAAGTGCTGCTAGTCATTCGTTAAATACTCTATCATCGAGCTTTCAATTCCACTACCTAAGAAGCAAATTGGCTATGAAATCAAAATCCCAGAAAGAGTCATGGAAATCATTAAGGTTATCATCTATTGCTTGTTCAGCCTATATTCTAAGTCATTAAATCATCAGGACACACTCTAAGAAAATGCTACTCCGTCATGAAATTCTTACCTGGAGAAAATAGTTCTCTTCTGTCTATCTCAGACAAAGACAAAGCTCTCCGCGGCATACCCGTCGATCCTCTACGTTCAACAATCTTGTAGGCTCTCCAGGATACGAGACCTGCACTCTAGCAGCCTCCCGCTCACAATCAACTACTGCCGGAGCTGTGATTATTAAGTGTCAAATTCCCCTGGACAGATTTGCATAGCAAATAAGACACAATGAGTTATAAACTTATAACACAGCTGGTCATTCAGTCAGCAATGCAGGCAAATATTTAACATCGTGGCTTCAAATTCATGTGCCCAATGCAGGAAGAAAGAAGAAATTCTGAGATATTCTACTTGCTGAACAATAAGCTAAACTAAACTTTCACAATAATCAACCAGGATGCATTGAATTAAACCTCTCTATCAAGATCCAGAAATGGTTTTATCAAATATATTTTCTAGTAAGTAGTAACCAAATCTCACAGCTTTAGCATCAATCAACTACATGACCTATAATGCATATGCAAAGTACAATAGCCGTCAATAACAGAACTATGTACGATTATGAATTGAGCAGCTTGCATATATCAAAACAGCAGTATCACCACACCGGCACACCCACACTCAAGACTACACATTGCAGAATATTTCTACCACACCTTTGAAAAGATTTTATCAAGATCTTGCAATGGTTCTGTACGTTGGAAAAAATAGACCAAATACTCCAACATATTCTGTGTGTATTCCCTGTATTGCCTGCAAATAAGAATCGAAACTATGAGAAATCATGGAAACCCAACATTTTAGAACACTACACATGTCGATTGAGCTGGCCATAACAATTAATTGGCCATGTAGACACAATCAGATAACGAGAACCAAAGAGAAATTACCTGGTCAACTTGAGTTTCCGATCAATTTTCTGTGGTTGACTGAAAAGATTGAGATAAGTTGAGTACTCAATGTGCGAGTCCTCGGATTCTTTTTTACCACTACGGGGCATCCCAAACTTTGCATTGATGTACTGGTTGTATAGTTCATGCAAGTCAAGATATTTCCCATGGGCTTCCTGAAATGTGAATTTTGATAATCCAAAGTGCAAATGAGAGCCAAAATCAAAATAAACAACCGAAAACTTTAAGAGAAACCAGATGTTAACCTATTATAATGAAACAGATTGACAATTGACATAATCATAGCCAAACATTCTGACTGCTAAGGTTCGCAACCAGAAGACTCCTTGTCCTGAACACTCTATGGACCCTAATATACAGGTACTGATTCACAACAATTCAATGCCTAAAAAGGGTCAGCAACTTGGCCTAATAAAGACACACTGAATGCTCAACTCAAAACCTTACTGTGGTACGAGCTGAAACCTAAATGAAGTAGGGATGAAGCTAAAGGACAGGAAAGACAGTCATGTAACAATAGCTCAAAATAAGGCTAACTAGTACATACAATTCAAAGTAAGGCATCATGCCCTTTTTTTCTAGCATAAGGTATGGAAGTGGGAAGAGAGAGAGAAAGAGAGAGTTACCTCGCCAGTAAACTCAATGACAGGTTCTTCTTTGAACAGTGCCTCGTACTGCTCCTCAACATCCACAACATGGGCTGCCGGATGCCTTCTATGGTATTCACGAATCTAACAACCAGACAATTTCAAACAACAAGATTCATTAGCCTTCAATTCCGAGCTTCCACTGCAATTCGAATATCAACATGTCATCATCAATCTAGATAATAAAACCTAAACTATGTTCTTATTCCATGTTAAGAAAGCAGATGGTTCAGTACATTACCTCTTTCAGTCTATCATAAAATGCACTAAACACATTAGTTCCACTAGCCATCTGGCCTCCCAGGGCAGCAATCTCGTCCTTCCTAGCGTGATCCTTATCTTCGTATATATCAACCTGAACTAGCCATAAGCAATTACATTCAATCTATCCTTATCTTCGTATATATCATGCAATAGGACACATACACAGGGGTTAAGTGTACAATCCTTCTGAATTGTTATTGGCTTGTTGTATCCCAAATCTGAAGCTCAATAATTTTTGGCCTTAATAAAAATGTTAACTAAACTCCCGCCTCATCTAGATCAACAACCAGACCAAGAGAAAGAAGAAATAAGCGCGCAACAAGCAATAACAAATCACACTTCACTTATAGAGGGAGCCACTTCTAATAAGGGCATTAATTTAGATGGTTCAAATGGAGCCACAACCGAACACAATAAAGGGCATGTAAAGCGGATTGTAGATTATTAGCATGTATTGTAGATGGTTCAAACGGAAGTGAACTGTTTGAAAGTTCATACAAAGTAAATATCAAACCAAGTAAAATCGTTAATTGATACCAGAAGTATGGATCCAGATCACCATAGTTGGTCCTCTAAAATGCTTTAAATTTCCACTTTACTCCTTTGAGCTTCATGTAAAGTAATATTAAAAAGGTGATCAGTGATAATTTTAGAAATTAACAATTTTTACGTCTATAAAAATTTCAATGCCATTGCGAGCTTAAGCAGCAGAATTCAATCGACTTGAGCGAATTCAAGTGCATTTGCATAAGGATCACATGTCAAGATTACAGGCCTACCGGACCGGTTAAGTGTGTAGGGATGTTCTGCACGAAAATACACTAACCTGACCTCAGTCCACAAGCCACCACAATCAATAATTAAATAACACATAGAAAGGAAACTTTAACCATGAAACCACACAAAGAAAAGCCAACAGATTCACCTAACAAGCTTTACCTGCTGACATAATGGCTAATACAGGCAAATTACTTTCTTACTTAGTTAGCACTGAGCATGAAAGGCACTCGTAAGTTTCTAGTGCAATGCACCTTGGAGTTGAACTCAACAATCGTGGCTTCCATCATATGCACCTTGGAGTTTTTCGTAGTTTGGACTTAGTAAGGAAGTCTTACCTCCCCGGTGCTTTCAGCCCGAACCAACCTTTCCTTGTTGGCTGGTTTTCAGTAGTCGGCCTTGGTAGTCCTTTTAGCTCGCTTTCTGTTCCCATACTTGTAATTTGGAGCAGCCAAGAAATACCAAACTGCCTCCTCTGTATCGACCTCTGTAGATGGTTGCCATGCCCACATCAAACAACAATATATATATTACATCTCATCATTACTCAATATATTGTTCATTTAGCTACATCTGCTTCATGTATAAATACCATCTCAATTTGGTTACTGGTGTTTGATCATATACTCAAGAATTACTTGGTAGCTCCCAAGGTTCGAACTTGTTAACATTAACTTCGGCAATGCAGCGAACTTCATCATCACGGCCCAACATCTTCTACTTCAAATAGTAATTCACCAGTTATTCTTCAGATGGGTGGAACCTGCATCCAACCATCTCCTCATTGTCGCCTGCTGCTGATCCTGCACTCCACATTTACCTTTAGTTAGCTCTGTTTTTCTAGTAACTATCTTATCCCTGGAAAATTACTCCACAATTGCCTGCAATTTACTCTGTTTGGTAAGTTTAAAAAGGGGATCACAACTTCACAAGGACTTGATTGTGACATAATTGTGCTTCGTTACTTAGCACTAAGCATGAAAGCCAAATTACTTCAGCCACTATGATTTATAGACTAACACCAGCACTAAACTAGTACATTAAACACATCAACCAACAATAATTGCCAGAACCCGGTTCTATTAAAT
This sequence comes from Linum trigynum, assembly GCA_964030455.1. NCBI lineage: Eukaryota > Viridiplantae > Streptophyta > Magnoliopsida > Malpighiales > Linaceae > Linum > Linum trigynum. The sequence continues at coordinate 38,284,723 of OZ034820.1, forward strand.
TTGCATCTGACATACAGATAATTGGAAAGCCTAGTGTAAAGGAGCTGAGGTCTTATATATCATAATTTGTACTCAAACAAAGGAGAGTTTAAATAGAAATGTTGTCATCCGTATGTGAAATACCCAAAGCAGGCAAGCAATAAAATCTTTCTAGTAAGGCAGGAGGGAAACCCAACCATAAACTGCAATATCATGAGGCAGGGGGGAAATCTAACCATAAGTAACAACCCTATTACCAACCTAAATCTTTTAACACACATTTTTTTACAATTACAGGTAACAATGTTGGACGTTCTATTTGGTAAGGACTTTAGTGGTATTCTTGATGATGATCACCCATTTCAACGCTTTCCCATTCAGTTTGTAGTGGAGGCCCCTCAACAATCCAATGAGTGAGTTACCATCGTGTGCTTCATATAATGATTCGGTTTCACGCTACAACGATAGTGATAATAACTACAATCTATAATGCCATTTTTCATTGGACAGCGATGATTCTGGTACGTTTGTTGTGAAGTTGATGAAAGGTGCAACATCGCTAGACAAGGCGGCAAGAGATATGAGAAAAGAGGTAGCTATCATTTAAGAAACCCGTCGGTATATCATCGTTAGAGAAATTTGTGGTGCAATCTAATTGACTATTTGAACTTATAGTTCCACAGTGAAGACGAACGACTGAATTTAGTACTTGAATTGGTGAAGTGGGAGTTCAACAAGAAGAAGGACGAGATCGAGGAAGCGGCAAAAAAACATGTCGCGACTAAAAAGGCTGCACAAACCAAGGGCAAACCAAGGGCTTCGAAAGGACGCAAAGGAAAAAAGTGAACTGTTGCTAATCACTAGTCCTCTTATGTTGTCTTTCCATTAATCTCTTTTGGCTTCGATGAGTTGATTTCGGTTTACGATGATGGATTCTGTATTGGCTTATTTTGAACACTTTGAGATCAACAAATCTGGTTTTGTTCTATTATGGATAGATTAATAATTTCATTAGAAATTTTGATTTTTCTTTTCATAATTGGGGGTATTTATCATTTGGCATAAATAATTTGTTTCAAATTTGTATTGTGAGACCGAAGTTTTGGCTCCAACATTCTGGCGCCTTAATTTTGCTATGCCAAGTAATCAGCTAATCGACCTAATCCCTAGTTTTCCAATGGAACGCCCCAACCCCACCGGCAAAATCCATTCTTCGATCAAGGACGCAGAAGACAGATTAGAATCTCGCCCCGTCGCTATGCTTGCTCGGAAGGCCAATCGAGGATGCAGATCAGAATCCCGCCGCCATGCTTGCTCGGTGCGCCGACAGGGTTCAATCGTCTCTACTGATGGCGAGCGATGGTGAGGAGGAAGAAGGAACCGCTCGGTCCGTCCTGTCGCCGCCACTCGGCTGTTCCCTTGCCCTAACGTCCTTCGTTGTCTTCCCACGCCGCTCTGCAATGAACGAATTCATCACGACGGCTGATGCATCGGCCAGATTCGGATCAGCCACACCGCAACCTTCCATTATCCCTTCCAACGTCCCTCTCATCTCCGCCTTCCTCGCATTAGCTATCGCCCAGTTTCTCAAGCCCTTCACCGTCTGGTACTACTCTCTGTCCCCTTTATCTTCGTTCTTCCGTTTTTTTTCTTTTCCTTTCTGGTTACTATTGGTATTCTATTAAGCTTAGTGCTATCAATTTGTATTTTTTAGCTTCTAAGTGAAATTTGGGAAATCCCTTTTCCTATTCTTTGCTGCCGATGTACAAAGCTCGCTTTTATTAGCAGCGTGAATTGGTGAGGGGAAGCAGATGAAGCTTCAGGGAAGAAAGCTTTTCCCTTGTAAGTTTTAACCCATGTGGTGATGAGTTAACGAGAGTTCCTAGATGAAAGGAAGTGGTGGATAGTGAACTACAGAATGCTAGTTCTTAGAATTGGTCGGTGAATATGGGGCTGGTGGGGTTTAGCTCCTACGCAATACACATATTGAAATGAGAGCGTGCATATCTTTCTTGCTAGGAGTTGTGATTAGTGTTGTAAGGAAGAAGCAATTGAAAACTGTTTCACTATCTTCCTTTTGCCCATTGATGATTGTGGATAATGCACTGGATTCAAAACCCTTTCATGTTGCAAGTCATTGAGATATATGGTTATTTGAGGTAGTGATGAATGTTGCATTGGCTTCTCAGCTGTATAAAAGTTGAATGTATTCGATTAATCCTCTTCTGCTCTAAAAATCATGAAGGTTCAAGGAGAGAAGATGGGATTCTAAAAGGATGCTTGGGTCTGGTGGAATGCCCTCCTCACATTCAGCAACAGTGACAGCGCTGGCTGTGGCTATTGCACTGGAGGAAGGAACTGGGGCCCCGATTTTTGCTGTCGCACTGGTTTTGGCTTGTGTTGTATGTACTCATTATCCAGGTCTTCTTCATTCTTCCAAGTTTCAATGTTTGTACACATTGAAGTTGATGAAAATGTTGCGAACATGAGGCTTCGTAGTACAAATCAGGGTGCTTGTGTTATTCAATGGCAAGTTAATTCCTAAGCTAATAGGCTACACTGGTGTAGAGTGAAATCTCATGATCAGCATTGCATTGCATGCATAGGTCACTGCTAGATCTTAGTTTCTTGTTCTACATTTTCTACCTTGTTTAAATCTTCAATTTTTCCTCCCAGTACGTGTTTGTTTGTAGTAGAGACATTAAGCTGCCATTGTGGTCTTTTAGTGATTGGGGGTCATGCTTGTCCATTTGTACGGTTGTGTCCCGGATGTTATATGGGTCCAAAGCTTCCTGTAACCATTTTGATGAATGGTTTTGCAGGTTATGTATGACGCTACTGGTGTTAGACTTCATGCTGGTCGTCAGGCTGAGGTGAGATAAATTTTTGAAGTTTCTGGACATACTGTTCTACCAAAAATCAGAAGAATATGCGAGTTTGATGGCAGTTGTGTGCAACTGAGCATATTAATTTACTTTCATATCATGGTATCTGGTTAGGGATATCTATCATGCTACGAGTGATAATTTTCTCGGGTTGTGAATTTAGTTGGGTCTTGCTACGACTGGATGCTTCCTGTATGTATAGGATATGAGTATTTTAGTTATTACTTTATTAGCAGGTTAAAACAACCCTTTTGTTCCATTTATTAGTGCATTTGGCCCTTCCACAGTCAGATGCTATACTGAATTCTCTCCAAATTGTTATTGGTTATTTATTCAGATCGCAAGATGTTCATTTTGCAACCCGCCGCGCAGCGCGGGCTTTCCGAACTAGTAGGATCAAAAGAAGCTGAGGAAGAAAACATAACTCCTAGGGTACTGCCACTGTATGCCATGACACCCTCCACGGTGTCGGTACCAATGCAAACAGCCATGACTCCAGCAGCGCCAGTTCATTTTGGTGGTTTCAAGTCAGCGATTGAAGAGACAGTTGCTGAAGAAATTGACTACTCATTTGAAGAGAGGAGAGCTGGGTTCGTTCTTCCTCACACAGCACATGTGAAGTCACTGATTCCAGTTTGATTTAAAATTAGGTTCTCTTTTACATCATTTTTAGGTAGTCAAAACTTGGCTTTATCTGCCTTTATAGACTTGCTTGGAGTGGAAGTCAAGATTGTAATTGGTTTCTGGATAGTGTATACTAGTCCACAAGAAATGTGGACAAGGACCAGACTCTGTGGTCTGTGGAAATGCAAGTTTACTTCAATGCTAGTTGAATCTGTTGTTTCAAGAAGAGAATTAACATAGGATTTAAACCGAAGTACATTTCAGCGTATTTCCAATTTGATTCAAATATTTATTCGATCTACTTGAATATGATAGGAATAAAACATTCACCCACCAACCCCTAAATCCTATTTACATCTTTCCTTTTCTTCCCCCACAAATTTTAAGACATGGCTTCCACCACCTACTTCAACAAAAGACTCAAATTAGGTGCATTAACACCACAAAAAAAGAAAAAAAAAGAAAAGAGGAATTCAACAAAATGGCTACACATCAGTTCCTCGAAGAAGACTCTGCAACACCCACATCTTCAATCACCCGCCTTTCAACAATCTCATATTCTTCTTCTTCTTCAACCGTCATCTTCCCTTTATCATTCCCGTCGCCACCACTCAACCTCTCCACCCACAGTCCATAAACCATACTCAACCGGATAGTTCGTCCCCACCACACCATCCACATAGTCAGCAAACACCTTGAGTATCGGCGACACTTTCCCCAGCTGCTGCTGAATCAATAACTTATGGGATACTAACTGCTCCGTAGACGTGATGTGGCACCAAGGAAATATTAATAGAAAGTAACTGAGTTTACAATCTCGCATTTCTTCTTTCACCAAGCTTGGTAACCTTGACCTGTATAAAGAAATTATATCGAGTGTTTTAGGCTCTATACTGACAAAAGTTTCAATCAGGATCTGCAGCCACATACATATCCGGAGATAAGTTTTTCACTGCTTTACAATAAAATCTAAGAACATACCTATTAATCACTAAGTTGCTGATCATATGAAAGTCTAATATTCTCAGCTTAATATTCCCAGCTTGTAGACGCATGAGCTCCTGCACATTAACAACAAATCGGGTGATTTTACTTCATAAGTAGAATCAATCGTTACAAAATGAAACTAAATAGATATAGTTCCATACCTGTATCTCCATGATCTTTTTGTGGACATGTGCGAACATCATGTCCTTCATTAGTGCAATGACTACAACGTCTTTTGGTTGGCTGGGTTTAGTGATGGCAATGGGGCGGGGCGGGGCGGGGCGGGTAACTCAATACCCATGCCCCGCCCCACGCTAGTACGGGTCGGGTCGGGTAATACCCGCGCGGGAACGGGGCGGGGCGCGTCGACCCACTCTTACATGTTATTTGAGAAAAATACACGCACAATTTTACTTTTTATGATAAAACGAAGGGGAAAATACTTGATGAATGAATAATAGTGATGATATAATAAGTAATTGAGTCTATTTAGTTGAAAGATCAAATCTAAATAGTTGAATAAAAGTCAAAATAGGATATATATATATATATATATATATATATATATATATGAATGGATGGGGTAAAAAATTGACATAGAACGGGGTAAGAATGGGGCGGGGCGGGGCATGGCGGGTCGGAAGTTGATACCCATGCCCCGCCCCACACTAATGCGGGTCAGGTAATACCCGCCCGGCCGCCCCATCGCTGGTCAGGTCGGGTATTACCCGGCGGGGCGGGTTCAAATTGCCATCCCTAGCTGGGTTGATGATTCACTCTTACGTCCTTTTGTTTTCACAACATGGGGATGTTTAATCCTAATACTTGGTGTTCTTTCTGCTGTTTTCTCCATGGGTTCCAATCCGCCATTCTTTCGCCAAATTTCCTCGGCCAACACACTCAACCTTTCGATTTCCTGCTTCACCAGCTTGTATCCTTCCTCCGTTTTTTATGCATACCGACACAGCTTGCCAAAGCTTCCATTTAGATTACCAGATCTCACCATAGCATGTAACTCTTCTTTTTGCAGCTCTGGGTGGACTGATTGCACATGACACTCTTTCTTAGCATCCTTGGACCATCGTTTCACCACCAAAGAAGATGGAACAACTGACATGTTATTAACTTTCATCACAAAAAAAAACAATGACTGCATGGAATGCCTTTGCTCTCGAGAAGCTGACAAGAACACTCGATTCTCCTATTTGCTGGGTAGTAAACCACAATCCAAGAAGCATTAATGTTCGAATATTTGCTCACCTCATAAATGTGCTTCTCCCCATTCACCCTAGTCGACACACAATATAGCAATGGCTCCTCCTTAATCCTCTTCCGCACTTTAAAGAACATTTTGCGAGTATAAATTCTACCAAAGTGTTCCTCAATACTCCGAAGATGTGTATCACACACAGGGAAGGTATCAACACTCACAAAATCTTCCTTTGCCTCCTTGTTTCTCAACCTTCGTAGACCTCTATCGAATTGTAGGAATAACTCATACAGTTTCAATTTCCTATCCAAAAAACGATTCAAATAAGAGTTCATCCCTTCAACACGTTGTGAACTCTTCATTCCAGCAGTGAACGTGCCAAAGAAAAATGCTTGAGCCCATTTATGTCGCTTCTCATACAATTCAGACAACCATTCATTGCTGCCTAACTGGAACTCTTCCATACCTTTCCTCCATACCTCCTCAAATTCATCAACCGAGTCAATCCGTTTTAACAATCTGTCAAATACTTTCAGAAACTCCTTTGGACTAACATTCGATTCTCATTCCTTCTCAAGTGCCAGCAACAAATCCTATGAGCAGCACCAGGGATCAACTCCTTAATGGCCCTCTTCATTGACGTACACCCATCGGTAATCACAACACTTGGGTGCTTACCTTTCATACATAAGAGAAAAGTTTTAATTACCCAATTGTAGCTCTCTACAGTTTCGTTGGGTAACAAAGCACACCCAAATACTGTAGTTGCGTGATGGTGATTCACCCCAACAAATACGACAAGAGGCATCTTGTATGCGTTTGCTTATAAGTTGAATAAAAAACTAACACATCACCAAAGCAAGAGTAATCAAACCGGCAGGTGGAGTCGGCCCAAAACAAATGTTTTAGTCTGTTATCCTCATCGAGTGTGAACTTGCAGAAGAGTTCTGAATCAATTTCATACTTAGCACGTAAGTATGCTAATGCAGACTCTGCATCACTATGCACTTCAAAATTCTTACCTCCATCCACGAAATTGTACAAATCCTTGAGAGTAAAACTGACGTTGTCATAGCCACCTACTTCATTTACCCTCAAATCCATTATCTGACTCGGTTTCACACCCACCCCTCAAAGTGACTCTACTTGTGCCTTATCAACCTCCTTCAGTGACCGATGAGACCTTAAGAACTGCACTTGTTCAGGTCCAACTCTATCATGATTATGCTCGGAAACAAACTCCTCTACCTTGTACTTCCCATCTTTTTTATCAAATTTCACCTTGAACGAAGCAAGACATCCGAATCTAGTCACCGCCTTTGCTTCCCTCTTCATATTTTCTCTATTCACATTTTCTTCAGTTCTGACTCCTTTTTTACAACAAACCCATTTTCGTGATGTCCATTTCCCATATTTGTTAACCTTTCTGTCCCTTTTTCTGACACCAAACCCCATATACTTGTTGTAAAAGTTTTCAGCTTCATCAACAGAATCAAATGTTACCTCCTTCAAATCATGAAACCCCCAATCCTCTATGTTTACAGGAACATTAACGTTCAAGAGCGACATCCCCGTATTTTCACGGGAATGACCAGTACTTTGACTTTGGGCAGCTGTATTAACATTCTCAGTAAGTATGTCATTCTGAATATCATCTCCATGAGCTAAAGAGAGTTCTTCTGATCCTGCATACCAAGTTCACTTATTACTTCACTTTAAAACAATAATGTAATCCTGATATATTGTATAGAGATGCACACCTTCCATTCAGGTTGCACTGTGTTCACTTTATCGCCTAGCCTCTCTATTTCAAAAAAACCTTCAAGGATAAACACTACCCTTACCACATGTCAAAGATTACAAAAACATCATATGAACCGTCATTACCAAGCTTACAAATTGATAGGCTACTTCATAGAAAAGTATTGCATCCCTAGCAGCACAATACAATTGATTTGAGTTTTGGAGATGACCAGCAAACATCCTCAAACATGATTGAACAACCATTAAATAAAACAGCCTAGATACTCCGACTGCAAGAATGACTCCATGTTTCTGCCTCTCAGGGAACTAACATGCATTACCTACCCAGGAACAACACTACTGACCGCTCCTGATTCATTCAACTTCTCCAATCACTACTACTCTTCTATACTACTTGGAAGTGGAAATCACATCTAGACGTTCCTTAGTTTCTTCCCAGCAGGGTTTGATGGAAGGTTATCATGACTAAAAAACGTGGAGATTCTTGGTAATGAAAGCAATTATGAGATTCTGTCACTAACATCAAGCATATTAGCATCTCTAGTTGTCCTCTCGTCTCTCAAACTCATGGACTTCAGCAAACTATCGGGATCAACTTAACTAGTAGGTTTATGCGGAATCACTTGTCTCCTTCAGTTCAAGGGTTTAATGGACTTCAGCGAAATCTATGAATCATCATAAACATCACGTTGGTAACTAGTTTATCCTGGTTAAATGGTCTACATAAGCCTGAAACTGAACATGTTTCACTAATCACAACCATATCCGTCATTTAGTCAAAACACACTCACCCATTTAACAACTGTTTACCACTAAACTGAGGTGAGGATTTCCAGCATAAACTTACATACAAAACATTAACAATGACAAACACAATGAGACTTCATTACCGAAGATGGAGTTCAGTAGAGTGCTTACTGTGGAATGTGGTTGGATGAGTCAAATTGGGGATAGAAACCTCCAAGCTTTCCGAGTAAAGGTCCTTGGTGTATCCAACTCGGCTGTGTATGCTTAATGTCCCACCGAGTCACCAACGACACTAACCCAACCGAGATATTTCCTTCCTAGCTACGGCGCGATCCGCTGCCTGTCTCCCACAAAGTAAAGTATCTCCCTCCCTCTTCCTCTATGGCAAGCAAAGAAGAACATAAATCAGTTGCGAAATTAAAACCCCAATTATAGGGATCCTAGTGTTGGACGAATGAACGGTGGCTTGTGAAAATTCAATCATCCATCATAAAGGCAATGATAGAGATCTATAAACCAGGATATATTGGGTTTTGAATTATGTAGGGAAATAAGATACAATAATCTAGTGCTTTTCTGTTCAAGCAAGCCTCGAAATTCAGTTCATATGGATAAATGACTTGCTGCAATTTCACTAATGAAGATTGAAAGATGATGACTCGGTATTTGCACATGTTTTCCCCTTGTTTCTTGATTGTTTGAGCTTGAATTATTGCGTCTTTGTCCTATTTTATGCTAGGTTGTGTTCTTTTGTCACAATTCAGGTCCTAGCACATAAAGTGAAGCATAGGCGCAAGTTTCAAATCAATCAGAGATCAATTGACGATTCGGGAGAAGAAACTCGGGCATGACCTGAAGAAGAATGGATTTCTACCTCACTTTATGGACAAAGAATCATGCAAGCTTGTCATGAAAAGAAAGAGGACGAGACTACAAGCGTCTGGGATCAAACAGGGACTGATTCGGAGTTCGGACGAGGGAGAAACGAAGCATTAAACAGAGGCTGAGCAAGCCACACGGGCATCCTGGAACTCCACACGGCCGTGTGGGTTGTGGCCGTGTGGAAATCACCGAGCCTTCAAACGGGCAGCTGGGAAAGCCACACGGCCGTGTGGCCTGGCCGCGTGATCGGGAATTTCTTTTTAAAGCTCGATTTTCAGCCAAAGGAAAGGGGAGAGCTGGGTTTTTGGTTCCCAAACACCCAAGGGACGAACCCTAGAGAGAGAGAGCGACTTGGGAACATTCTTGGAGCTATTTTGGAGGATTTCTTCGCCATTGGAGCTCGGGAATCAAGCTTGGAGATGGAGATTGAAGATCTAGATCAGATTTCTGCAGTCTCTCTCTTCTCTATGGAGTAACTTCCCTTCACTTAGGTTTTGAGGAACCCTAGTTCCATGTGTTAGGATCTTTCTTGTATGGAGTTTTTGATGCTATATTGTTTGATTATAATCGATTGAGGCATGATTTATTGAGTCAATTGAATCTTGATCAAATTCTCTTGATTTCTGCTTTAACCTATGATAGATAGAATCTGATTAGGTTAAGAGAGCTTCCTTGATTGATGGTGGTGAATTGGTTATACGAGAGTTAGTCAATCTACTGCTTTGTACTGGAATCCAATTTCGGTAGTGGAGTTCTGTGTTCATAGCCTCAGCTTTCTATCCCGGTGAAGGTTAGTCGCCTGCCGGGTAGTTGGACTGAGAGGGCTTGGTCAGCTTAAGAGATTCCAAACTACTGTCGGATCTTCCGCAGTTTAATCAACAGTAGATCAACCAAAGGTAATTACAACTTGGACCTAATTGAGGAGATAGGGGGAATCATACCTAAGTGAGTTCACAACTTGTAATTAGTAGAGTAGTCAGTAGAGTAGTTTATAAATCAATCCTTAATCTAGTTTGCTAGATAATGAACTGAAGCTGAGTAATAGTAACTCTAGAGACCCGTGGATTCGATATTTATTACTTGTGCCACTATACTGCAGCCATTTCATTGGTTACACTTGGCCATTGTTAGGTGTTGTGTTTTAGCGTGTCAAAAGACCAATTACCAAAACCAAACCAAACAACATTATCAGGTACTGGAATCAGAATGTGAAAAACACCAACCAGAATGGGGAATAGCATACAGGCAAAACTGAGAAGTTGTTAGCCAACAGAAGATAAAGGAGGAAAGAACAGTACATAAGCAGAACAGGGACACATCGACCAATTCCCTGCTGCCCTGTTAACACAAGGAAAGCAAAAAATATTGCAAAACAAGGCTCCATTGCAGAATCCATGATATTACAGTTCAGAGGCAAAATGAAACTTAGCCAAATTCGGCAACAAAACGAATCGAATCATTGTTCTAGTACCAAAACACAAATGAATCGAATAACCAGGAGCGTTCGGATTCTTTAGGCAAAGTCACTAGACACTCAGGTTTCGAATATTCCAACAGGAGGGTGCAGACCGAGGGGACAGGGCATAGTGAGGAACTCTTCCCTTACGCGCGCGAGGGATTGTCGGTGTCGGCAGAGCAGTTCGACGCAGACAGAGGGCGTCCCTGTACTAGGGATTCGTCAGTTTTTGTTTCACAAAATGAATGCCAGAGGAGGAATATGGTGAAGGAGTTTATTGGAGGAGATGGAGTTCCGATCGGAGTGGGTGGAGTTCGCCGGAGCTGCTTTGTTTCTCGCCGAAGTAGTTTCGACCGAGAGAAGGAGATCGACTGCTCGACTTTCCCTTCGTTGCGTTTCCTTGGTTTCTGGAGGAAAAAAAATTAAAACTAAACAAAATAATATGGGAAAAGCACTGGGGAAAAAATTAACGGAAAGAATCCGTCCGTTTGGGTACGGCTTCGGTTCGGGCCAATTCCAATAGGTCAGTAGGCTTTGGGCTCAAATTAAATAAACCAGTCAGGACACGTCAGCGCCATGTGGCCCAATCAGAAACGGCGTCACCGGTGCCGCACTTTTTAGTGCGGCACTGTAGTATTGGCCCAATATTTGCCCTACGGTTATAAAAGAAAAGTTCAATTATGTATTACTCGCACAAGCCCAACATTCTTGTTTTACACTTAACCGCGTCAAAGTAGTCTGCGTAAAATTCCAAACAGAAACTGGCGGAACAGACTCCGGCGTATTTTTTAGGCTAACCGCCTCCGGCTTTGAATCCGTCAAAATTGTGATTTTACGTAAAATCCCAAATGGGGTTAAATCGGAATCATAAAATCGAATCGTAAAATCGTAGGATTTTAAAGTACATTTAGAAATGAGGACGGAATAATATTAGTAAGGAAAATCATGAATAACACAAAAGCACATAACACTTATAATGATAATTTTTTAATGTTAATGTTCCAATTTATCAAGGTTAATATTAAGAGGTGGTGAATCGATGATGATTAATACGTTGATGTGAAGTGATTATAGTCGATGGTGGTTAGTGTGAGAAAACTAGATTATGTTGGTGGAGGAGAAGAAAAAGATGCGTAATTTTACAAATTTTGGAGAAAATAAGTAAAATTGACTTAAAGATTTGAATCGTAAAATCGTAAGATTTTAAAGATTTTAATGATTTAAATCGTGAATAGTGTAGGATTTTAAAGTCCATAGATTTTATAGTAAAATCAGAATCGGAATAGGTAAGTAAAATCGTAAAACAGTAGGATTTTATGATTTCAATGGGGATTTTGACTACTCAACGCCTCTTTACAACAGTAATAATTTACCTACCGACTCGCCGTGATTGATCCCTCTATAAAACAGGTTTCATGGCTTTTTTCACTCCGACAGAGACGAGAAGAGTCCGAGCCTAGGGTTTCACCGTTCAAGTAAAGTTAGGGCTCCGGTTGCCGTGATGTCGCTATCTGTCTATTGTTGGCGCTTCTCTAGTCCGTTCTCCGGTGTGATGGATGTCATCGACGAACGATCCATGATGGTTTCCTAGCTCTGCGTGGTTAACTGGTACAAGTTTTATCATCTTTCTCCTTGTCGCCTCCCCTTCTTTTCAAATTTGCTTTGCATCTTGTGGTTTGAATTTCTGCACGTTTCCTTCTTTGTCAAAGGACTAATTCTCTTATTTGTCTCATGATCTCTATCGATCTTTGACTCAAAAATGGGCTTAGTGGGTGGAAAAGGGGTATCATAATCTCTCACTTTGTTGCTTCATCAACGTAAATTTGAACGGTTATTGATAAAATGTTTTGGCTGCTTTGTTCCAGAATCACAAGTTGGTTTGTTGTGTATGTACAATGCTAATTTGAGTGTGTCCTAGGATCTAATAGCGAGACTGCCTTGTTAGTTTGCTGATTTCTGTCTCATAAGAATACTTTAATTTGCCAAGTATGCTCCTTATAGTTTATCCGTTTGATCAGGGATAAACTAGGATTTCAAGTCGAGGGGTGGGGAGATTTTTTTTCAAACCAAATAATACTACAAAAATGTCAAATAAATTTATTATCATAAACGCACACGACGTATTTGAGATTAATGAAATCGCTCAAAATAGCATCTACGCTAATAGTATCGATTATATCTCGTTCAATATATTATTGGCAAAACCTCGAAAGTTTTGGCTATACAAGAAAATGAGAACATCTACGTCTGTTTCGTATTCTCGGCCGACATTTTTTGCGGCTTTTAATTATTAAAACCAATAAAATCTATAGTTACCTAAGTAACGTATGAAACTAAGAAGGATAAAAAGAAACAAAAAGGAAAATGGAACATCTACGCCTATTTCTAAATCCTAACTTAGCAACCCAATTTTCCCTTATGAATTTGTCTGCTCCCTTCTTTCTTTTGATCTTTTCCCTTTCGCAGGTCACCTTCTTTTCCAACAATGAGGCAATTAGCTATACATCTACTCCTAAATAAAGAATAACCCCAGTCAACTCCATCAAGAAATTGACTACTTTTACTTACTTTTAAATATTGGAGGGTGTTGTATTTGTTTGGTTGTATTTTGTAATTGGCCTTTTATACCCGTGAGAGCTGTCGAAGGGTATAAATAGTGATGGCCGAATTGCATCTGCTGTAACCCTAGCGGTAGCAACTACGAAACCTCTGCATAGTGATTTTTATCTCGAGAGCCATGCTCTCCGTGGATTAGTCTCGGTTCCCCGGGGATACCACGTAACTTCGTGTGTCGTTTACTTTCCGCAATCTCCTCCTTTACATGGTATCAGAGCTATACAATTCAGACCTCGCGTTTTGATCTATCATGGGTTCGAAGGATGAGTCATCTGGCGGCGACACACAGGTCGGCTCCTTGAGCACCGATGTCATTCCGATCAGCTCTCCTCTTTACCTTCACCCGTCTGAAAATCCTGCCCATATTTTTGGCAGCGAGTTATTGAATGATCTGAATTACGGTGAGTGGGTCAATGACCTCACCGAAACCCTCATTGCCAAGAACAAGCTCGCGTTTGTTGATGGCTCCCTTCCCCGCTCCCAGACCGGCTCTGCACGTCACCAGGAAGCTTGGGATCGTTGTGATGCCACCGTGAAAGGGTGGTTGAAGTCTGCAGTGACTCGCGAGGTGCGTAACAGCGTACGGATGGCGACCACTGCCCATGCCATCTGGCCCAATCTCCAACGCCGTTTTAGTCGCGGCTCAGCTCAACGGGCATATGAGCTTCGGCGCATGATTGCTTCCTTGCGCCAAGAGAATTTGTATGTTTCGGCATTCTATACGAAACTTCGTTCTTGGTGGGACGAAATGGACGCAGTTGGCGGTTTCCTCAATGTGCGTGTAGTGGTTGCTCTTGCAGTGGTTGTCGCTGCAATCTCCCAGCTCAATATCAAGCCAGACTTGAGACGGAACGACTGTTTGACTTCTTACTCGGCCTGGACGATGCTTATTTTGTCGTTCGGTCGCAAATCCTTAGCACCAAGCCAATTCCTATGCTCGCTGAGGCCTATCAGATCGTTTCGGCTGCGGAGCAGCATCGGTTGATCACTGGGGGGCGACGTCCGGTTGTTGAAACGGCGGCATTCCAGGTGCAGTCGGACAAGGAACCAAAAGAGGATCGTGACAAACCTCGCTGTTCGCATTGCAACAAGTTGGGACACCTGCGGGAGACTTGCTACAGACTCATTGGATTCCCGCCTGGTCACCCGCGTGCGCGACAAGGGGATGAGAAGAACACCAGTACGCGTCGTTCGAGGGCTGCTCATGTTGAGCCTGAAGCTCCTGCCGAGCGTGCGAGCCCTCTTCCTGGACTAACTGCAGCTCAATTTGCTCAGTTGAAGCTATTTTTGTCCACTTCGTCTCCTGAGACATCGTCTGAACCTTCGATAGCTCTCACGGGTATAAAAGGCCAATTACAAAATACTACCCAAACAAATACAACTAACAAAGACACCCTCCAATATTAAAATGTACCACTAAGGTATGATTATTTATTTGAAAGATTTGTACGCTAACTGTTTTATGGCCGGTTCTATATCGGTTATCCGATAAACCTTGCACTTCTCACTTATCTAGATCGCTGACCGGTCCGATTTTGACAACACTGTCTGGTGTGGAAGTCCCCCTTTGATTTCCATTACAAGAGTGCATATGAGAGAAATATTTGAATGAATACTCAATAATTGTTTTGTGTGCTTACCAGAAAACTATGGTTATTGTATTTATACCCTTAATATACATTTTGCACAATGTCTCCTTTCCTATTTTTCAGATTCTGTAGTCACTGGCGAGATGTTCAGTGGGAGGTATAGTGTTTACTATAATGCATGCGATTTTGTACCGATTCAACATTGTCCGAGTACGATATCTCACCAAAGGTCGATGGATCATCGTCTTCACGTGAGATCACCACATTTGAAAGAGACTTCGATATTAGTGGTGATGAGTTACAAAGCGTGATCATAGATGAACCTTTCCGTCTGGTCAACCCCAGACCAGCGACAATGTTGTTGTATATGCCTTGATTATTAAGTTCTACCTATTATGTCGTGCTCCTTTCTGCTTTAGAATACTTTTGTACTCGGTAGAATTGGTGGCTTTTGGGCTTGTTCTGTTTGCGAATATGATCTATGTTTATCAAAGCTAAAACAATTGCTCACAATCTCAGGTATGTCCATAGTTATGAGCTTTCATGCTTCCTTATGTTCTTAAAGCCTTCTCGAGCCAAACTATACATTATAAAAGAGCAATATACACTACAGGAAAATGCACCTTTCATCACGGTATTTCCCGTGACGAAACAGCCATTTCCCGTTACTGAAGGATTTAGTCACGGTATATTCCCGTGACAAGCATGTCCGTTATTGAATATCAATGATCACGGGAATTCCTGTGATATCTAATAAACAATAACGGGAATATTCCCATGACAAATGATCTATACTATCACGGTGATTCCCGTAACTAAGTATTTAACACGGGAACAATACCGTGATGAAAGTATAAACTAGCCACGGTATTTCCTGTGACAAATTGAGTTATTTCATATTTGGCACGGGATTTCGTCCAAAAGTCACGGAAATGCTAGGCCGGTGTCCATGCTAAAGTAATGGGTTTTGTCTCAACCATCACGGGAAACCCGTGATGTTAGTTCTTATTAGTAACAGTAAAATCTCGTTATAGATAGTTGCTGCTAGTCACGGGAATCCCGTGATGGATACTTTTCTCTAGTCACGGAAGAATTCTGTTATTGTTATTAAACATTTAGTCACGGGAAAGTTTCACAACTAGTCACAGGGAACACTGTAATTGATAGTAGCTAAAAGTAACCTGGATAACCTGCAATAGTTACGGATTGAAGCTTCGCTTGAAACAATTAAGAAGACTTATCAATATACATATCATTCACTCGTCAACGTTAGTTTACAATTAAGAAATCTATTCTTGAAGCATTTTACGGACATGGAACCTATCTAATCCATCATATCACAAAATACCAATGCTTCAACAAAATAAGCTAGAGTAGTTTCTAGGTTTCTTCAAAAACAAAATTGTCATTGCACTCGACAATGTGCAAGGTTGAACTACTCTCTTATGCTTCACCTTTCTTTCAGCCGCCCACCTTATATGTTGCACTTCTTAATTATAAAAGAGAAATTACAAAAATTAGCTTTGTTAAACAACACTACAAACATGTATAGAAAAACTAACATTAGAAATAACACATTTATTCATATACATACTAAAACAAATAATTCTTGAACCAATGAAAGGTAGCAACACTGTCAAACAACAACAAAACATCTCAATAAAAATTCATGAATTGATTGTTCTAAAATGCCTTCAAGCTGTAACATTCTCCAAAGAACGACCTAAACAACTCAATAAACAACCAAGAATGAAATGTCTGGAGCGGCTTTTAGAAGCATCAACACTCTCCAAAGAAGAACCAAATAACATCACAATAGATAGCCATGAATTTAGTGTTCTAGAAATAATTTCATAGGTAGCCACACTCTCCAAACAACAAAAACACAGCAGCTGAACAAACAGCTTGGAATTGAGTGTTTTGAAACTGATCTTATAGGCCAGCAAACTCATCCAAAGAACAAAAATACAACAACTCAACAAACAGCCAGGAATTCAGTTTTCTGAAACTAATTTCATAGGCAACCACACTCCAAACAACAAAATCACAGCAGCTCAACAAATAGTAGGAATTCATGTTCTAAAACTGATTTCATATGCAATCAAACTCTCCAAACAATAAAAAACTAGCAGCTAATAAAAGGATAAGAGTTCAGTGTTCTATATCCAAACAACAAAACACAGCAACTCAATAAGATTAGAATTTGGTGTTCTAATGTTGTCTAGAAAGCACTAGTTTACATACCTAATTTTGTCGATTTTGACTACTTTTGAACAACTCTTGCAACTTCTTCATTTCATCTTTCATATTGGCCATCTCTTCAGCTTGTTCAGAAACCGTATCTTTTAGTTCAGTGACAGTTTGTTGAAGAGCTTCCTTTTCTTCACTGATCTTCTTAATTGAGCTATCCCTTGCTTGCCTCATCAATTAAAATGGATTTGAAAGGAACATATGCTACTATCTCCTCATCAGGAAACATCATTCTGCCAAGAATCCCAAATCCACCATTCACCCACTGAACAATCAAATCTATAGCAAGAGGGGAATAAGAAAGGAGTGATAAAGTAATTGAACTAATTAGATAGGTCTTCCCTGCAAGCTGTATGATCAAAGTTCAGCATAAAGTAGAGAATGCACAATTCATTTGTGCTTGCCGCAAAACTCATGGGAATATCACTCCAAAAAAGCAAAGTCTTCCCTGTTAGAGAAATGAAAGTCTGTTTATATTTATACCTTGAGATACTAGCTCAACCCTAACTTGTCACCGCGAATCCAAGAGTCTTCGTTCTCTCCTGACCACCAGCAACCAAAACCCTACAAGTGCAAAGATTAATTAGCAGGAACACAACACCAACCATGTTATATTTTGATCAAAGTTAGCCATAAGGATAAGGTCAATAAGCAGACCTTACGTGTAAAGATGAGTCTCTTAAGTGATGGTGAGCAGTTGGATTAAATCGATAGAGGCAAGAAGATGATTTTTCAGCAGACAGAAAAGCAAAACTCAAATAGGGGATCGAGCAAACTGAAAAGAAAAAAAGAGTCAGTACCGAAGGAGAATATGACCATGGTTTTACTTCTCTAGACGAATATACAAATGGAAAGGGTGGCTAGGGGAGAAGAAGGCTGACATAACTGGAGATCAACAACTTAGTGGTCTATACTCTTGGATTCTCAACTTCCGGAGCTCGATTTGCTTGCATCCGAGGGGAATTCCATTTTATCGGCAAAGGGTTGCAAAATTGAGCTCGCTTTGCTTTCAATCTTTCCCCGAGTGACTGATTCGGATTTCACCCGGTCCACAGGATGAGTGAGGTGTCTTCCATTTTACCACTGATAGTCGATTGAGTTTGGGGAAGGAAGGTCGACGATGGGGGAAGGAAGCAGGAATACCGGCGACGGGGAAGGAACAAGGAGGTCGACGCGGTATGGTTTAATGGAGGAGCATTTTCAATCCTTCCCCTCCAGACTGATTCAAATTTCACTCGTTCCACAAAATGAGTGAGGTGTGTTCCATTTTACCGGTGATAGGAACGATTGAATGGAAGGAAGGAACGACTGCAATGGGGGACGAAATACCATCGATGGGAGAAGGAACCAAGGTGATGGAGTAAGGGATTCGGGCGATAAGGGAAGGAACGATGTCGATGGGGTAAGGAACACCGACGATGGGCAAGGAACAAGGAGGCTGGCGATGGGGAAGGAACAAAGAGGCGGGGAGTATCTGATTTCGAGCTAGGGACTTTGGTAAGCCAGAACGAGAAACCAACTGCACTTTTCTTTTTCTTTTAATTTTTAATGATTTTCGGTCTCATCCTTTTTTCATTGGCCAAAGAAAACTCCCGCTTTTCCCAATCTTTGGAGTGAAAACGAAAAAATGAGAGGGAAATGCATTTCGTTTACCGCCAAAGTATTCTGTCACGGGAAAGTCTCAGTCTATTATTACGGGCTGATAACCCATTACAATTTAAGATTGTCCAGCTCAATTAATTATGGGAATTATTCCCCGTGAGAACTGTTAAATCTTTAGCAATGGGAAAAATCCCGTAATTAAAATCCCGTGATGAAAGATCAATTTTCTTGTAGTGATACATATTTCATGAAAATGAATTCATGGTTACACCTAGTTCAGTTCTATATAGAGGTGGCAATTGGATCGGATTCGTGGATTCGTGGATTGGATTGGTGGATCAATGGATAAAATGGATTGGATCCAATGGATTGGTGGATTCATGGATTGGTAGATTGATCCATGAATCCAAATGACATCCAAGGCTTGGATCAAAATGTAATTTTTGAAAAGTTTAGGTACTAAAATGTCATGATGAAAAATTTAGTTACCAAAATATAATTTTCCAATGTTATTTTTCGTATAATAATATAAATTTTAGGTACCAAAATGTAAAATATAAAAAATATAGATACCAAATCGTAATTTGTCATTTGGATCCATGATTGATTCATGAATCCACCAATCCAATTGGATTTGGATCAAATGGATTGGATTTAAATGGATTGGATTAGGTGGATAATTTGGTGAATGGATTGGATTGGATTCATGGATTTGGATCCTAATTGCCACCTCTAGTTCTATAGGTTTGCAGCAAAGGGATAGGTACACCCTCTGCAGAATGGGAAGCTTGAAGGTTGCTGCTATTGCAATTGTGATCCTCTAATTAGGTATCACTATCATCATTCTCTTTCTCCTTTCCCCACTTGCCACATCAACATGTAGAACCTGGATGATATGATTGTCGCTTCAATTTGGCTGCCAAATTTCAACAAGCAAGTGGAAAAGTTTATGCCTATATGGCATTTGACTTATGAGAATATCATCAAACGCAGTTCAAGAGTTCCCTTCCAAAACTAATTTCCCATAATCATTTTCAGTTAAACCAAAGCTGTAATTTCACTGAAAAGAACACACAAGTTGTTAGATAGTCATTAATTGGGGGTTTATTTGTAATTTAGACGTTTTAAGTTATGTCGGCTATTTTGGAAATTATTGGGGTTAAATCGGTTAGGTTAAGTCTTTGGGTAGTTATAGGGAATTAGTTGGATTATATATATTCTTGTTAGGCCTAAGCTAGGGTTAAGCAATAACAACAGAATTATTCCCTAAACACACTCTCTCTCCCTCTCTCTAGCCGAGCCCCCTTCCTCTCCCTCTCTACCCGTCGGCCACCTTCCCGGTGACTGGGTTCCTCTTTCTCTAAACCCTAATTCCAATTCTACCTCACTCAAATCCCTAATTCTCCTACCAATCACAATCCCTAATCGCACACCTAAATCCGTGCTCTTTCTGTGGTATCAGAGCCTGGCTGGTGTGTCAATTCTCTGAAGAAACACTACAATCTGAAGATGTCAAACCTTACAAACAAACAGCAGCCGCCGCGCCAGAGCAAGGAGGTTGTGACGGTCAAGGATGTGACGATGAGCAAGTATGACGCGATGGCAACATCGTTGGAGATCCTGACGGAGGTTACGGTGAGGGCAGTTGAGGCCTCGAAGGGCTCGATCGGGGCAATCGAAGCCATGGGCGACCAGATCAAAGATTCCATCGAAGAGATGGGCAAGAGCGTGGCTGAAAACATCTGCGGAGCCCTAGCAGCGACGATGCAGGAGGTGCTAACCCAGGTTCTGAGGAACCGGGAGCCGGCGGCGATCACGGCCATGGGGATGGCGCCGGCAGCAGCAACCGCGGCGGGGTCGGCGGGCCAGGAGGGCGGCGACGCGGGAGCGGAGCGGACCGCGACGGTAGCGCGCCAGGAGGAGGAGGCGACGGGGGAGAAACCGCTGGGCGACGGAGGAGAGACCGCCGGGCGGCGGTGATGAGGCTGGGGCGACGCGGGTATTGGCCGCAACGGGCGGTGCGCCGAGGAGTTCGGCCGTGCCGCGCAGACGCGCCGGGGAGCAGGGGAATTTGGGCGCGAGGAGCGCGCCCGCGCCAGCATTCAGCGGACCGGGTTTGCTGCTGACGCCGATGGATCCGGCCCATGACAAGGTCCGGGGGAAGCAGAAGATGGTGGGGTACGAAGGAGAGCCGTGGCTGACTGGGCCCGACGGAGAAGAACCATGGCCGATTGGGCTAAGGGAGGAGGATGAGCTGAGCTTTGGGGACCCAGAGGGCTAGGTGGACCCGAGCCTAGAGGAGGCCAGATGGGGCTGGATCGTTGACTCGAAGTCGTGCCGAAACGGACCGGCCACTGGGCGGCCGACCGGACGGACCGGAACCGGTCGGACTGGGCCGAATAGAACCGGGTCGGGTCAACCACCGGCGGACAGCAGCTGGAGCGGCCCGGGTAGGGGTCTCGGCAGGGGCCAGGAGTACGGGTACCCCTAGTGGAGTACACCGCGAGCAGTGGGAGGTCGAGGTCGAGGCTGTCGGGACATTGGGCAAGGGTCTGGGACCAAGCCTGAGTACGGCGGGAACAACCAGGAGGTGACGGGCGACTGGCCCCATCTTCCCCAGCAGCGAGCCGTGGGAAGCCACTACCATCAGGGCCCGATGAATCGACCGCCACCACCGAACACAGGCAGGTATGAATACAGTAACCCTCTGTATGAGACTGAAGAGGAATTGGTATTTAGAGCTAAACCGCCAGTGATAGAGTTTCCCAAGTTCGACGGCTCGGGAGATGTGGGTTTGTGGTTGTATGCAGCTGAGAGGTGGTTCAGGCACCACCCGATCCGAGAAAAGCGGAAGGCGCACCTAGCATCCTTTTATCTTGAAGGAGATGTCCTCCAGTGGTGGGAATGGACCGAGAGAGCTTATGCAGCGGCAGGTGAGATCATATCATGGCCCAGGTTTCAGGATGAGCTGCGCTATCAGTTTGGCAAGGCGGAGGGATGGGCTCTGGAACAGCTGGCCAAGCTCAGACAGACAGGGTCGGTAGCCAAGTATCGCGCTGAGTTCCTTAAGCTGGGAAACTAGTGCAAGGAAATGATGGAGGAGACTCTAGTGGGATTGTGTATGGCGGGACTCCGTCCGGAGATGGCAACCGCCGTTAAGGTTTTCGAACCTGACTTTCTTCGAGTTGCCTTCAGGATTGCAGGGCGCAAGGAAGAGGAGTTGGCTAGTTGGAGGACGTCGGCTGGGCGTATCCAGAAGGCCAGTGGAGGAATGGGAGTAGAAGCTGGTATCATGCCGCCGCCGAGAAATGCAAGCCCGGCGGCCACTGGAGCATCATCGGGAAACATGTTCCAGTCGAGGCTGCCACCAAAGGGGTTTGTCCGGCTAACTCATGCGGAAATGGAACAGAAGCGCAGAGACGGTCGTTTCTTCAACTGCGATGAAAGGTATACGGTGGGACATCAATGCACCAAGGGACATCTAATGCTGCTTGTCGGAAACTGGGAAGATGAAGGGGAGGAGATCGAGGCGCGAGAAGCGGAAGAGAAGAAGGAAGAGAAGAAAGAAGTTCTACCTTGAGGGCAAGGTGGGTTTCAAGGGGGATGGGATGTTAGATAGTCATTAATTGGGGGTTTATTTGTTATTTAGACGTTTTATGTTATGTCGGCTATTTCGGGAATTATTGGGGTTAAATTGGTTAGGTTAAGTCTTTGGGTAGTTATAGGGAATTAGTCGGATTATATATATTCTGTGTTAGGCCTAAGTTAGGGTTAAGCAATAACAACATAATTATTCCCTAAACACACTCTCTCTCCCTCTCTCTAGCCGAGCCCCCTTCCTCTCCCTCTCTACCCGTCGGCCACCTTCCCGGTGACCGGGTTCCTCTTTTTCTCAACCCTAATTCCAATTCTACCTCACCCAAATTCCTAATTCTCCTACCAATTACAATCCCTAATCGCACATCTAGATCCGTGCTCTTTCACAAGTACAGACTAACCACGCCATATAACATGCTACGAAGCTGAGAATAGCTTCAGATATCATTTAACATTCACAAGAGATAGTTTCAGACCACCACTAGTCTGTAACGAGGGAAAGCATGCCAATCATCCACTATAAAGTCCAAAGTCCAAACTACGGATTATTAGTAATGCAAAGAGCTCTATCATTGTTGTTCGTCTTCGTTAGCACTAATATACCATTTCAGCACAAAAGCACAACCAATTACCTTGTTACTCAACTCTTCCCATTTCCATCTAGGCTATCACTGCATCTCATCTAATTGATCATGAAGCCTTTAGCCACACTCACTAGTATCCTAACAGCCAAAAAGAATTGACAACAAGGAGGAGTTATTGGTAGTCCATGGTAGTCTGTTACAGAGCAATGAATTGCTGCTCGATAATAAAGAAAGATTAATGAGTATGGAATAACACCCAAACAATGCTCACGTCGCAATTGGTAACTTCAAATTTAAGAGGCAACAGAAAAGAGAAAACCACAACCAACGCAGGAGCAAAATGACCTGAATCATTGCTCTAGTTGCTCCACTTACAGTTATTGTGGAGAGTCACTACATGACGGGTATGGGTAATATACACAAAACAATGGAGAATGAATGAATATTCCTAACTCAACAACAGATAATCACTTATTCATAAACCTCATGTGGAGGAAATAGTTTTCATTTCTCATCTCATAGAAAATCTTCTTCGCACCGTTTCAGTCACTTTTAGGGAAAACAGAGTGATCCGACATCTATTTAACTTTGTCTTCTTACTCACTGTTTAAGGGCCTTTTGTTATGTCGACGATGAGACAGGAATCTCCGCCCCATCCTCATACCCATTATCGCCCGACATCTAATTCATATAATACTATCCACACCAAGTTCCATTAATTTGATCTCTGCCTCCTCCATCTTCCACGAAAATTTGAAAATGATATGACATTAAAAACCTTCATTCACTTTTCTAGTACCACCAAAATATATATATGTAACCTTTTATCCCTAATTTCCCCTAAGATTTTAAATTTATGTTTCAACATTCTAGCTCTAAAATCGCACTTGTCTTTAACTTAATTATATTAGCTTTAAGTTAAGTTTGATTTGGATTTCCAAGCAGGTATTATTAGGGGTGACAAACCTTAAACCGTTTACCGGTGGTATCGGCGGCCGAGTGTCAAATGGTGAATCTCGGTTTACCAGCCCCAGTATCGGTAAATACTGACAGTAAATCGGTAATACCGATACCGACAAGTGCGCAACTTTGAGTTTGCCAAATATTAAGTTAAGGCATTAACATAACATATACTTCATTATTCACAAATATTACGTACATGAATGGAAGTAAGTATAGGCCTCAAAAATATTATAAATAAGAGTTAATAATAAATTATTAATTACAAAAATGAAGAAAAAAACTCAGAAAAATCAAAATATTACAACATCACCCCACTGCCCAGAAATTCGGTTCGGTAATTTTCAGGTAAACCGAACCGAAAAACCGTGCGCAACTACTCCTTACGGTAAGTCGGTAAAACCAGTTTGTAGCCGTTTACCAGTAATTCGGTAACCGGTAAACCGGTTACAAACCGGTATCGGTAATCAATTCCCCTTACCCACACTCGGCATACCGAAAACCGGTAGTACCATCATTTGGATAAAATCGGTTACCGACCGAATACCATCCACGATTATCCTATCGGTTAGCAGAGTATGAGTCTACTACGAATTGAAAATGGGGACAAATTCAAATTCAAGTCATTAGTTTTTATTTATGAACAGATGTATTCCAGCCACTCTCTCATGTCTGAATCATAACCCCTGCAGAAGTCCTGGCAAACATCAACAGATGGAATGTAATCTGCTTTCCGGATTCATTTTACTTCTACAAAATGTACACAAGACAAGCATAAATTTCCGGCAAAATCAAGGCACCGTGTTACAGGCATCTGTATTCTGAATGCATTCTTCTTTCTGTCAGCCGACCAGGCAATTCGAAAAGATAACACCTAATCAAAACAAACGCAGAATGGGGTTGCAAAAGCTAGCAAATGTTGTCTTAGAAGAAAATCAGTTTGTTCTAGCAGCAGGACCGATCGCTTAACGGCTTCTTCTGCTAGTGATCGGAGCCCTGGGCCCCACCTTCTTCCGAGCCTCGTCTCTTCTTCTTGGCCTCCCCATGTCTCGAACGCCTTGGCGCCTCATCCTCGCTTTCACTCTCGTCATTTCTGAAGCTGTTGCCTCCACCACCAAATTGGTCTTCATGAGAACCCGCCTTAGCTCCTTCATGCTGGTACCTGCTGTCATCGTCTGGTCTCGACAGATCTCTTCTAACCGATCTCATGCTGTTTTGTGACATTGGTGCCTGAAGTGGCGGATGGAGCATACCACCGCCAGGCCTGCCACCCCGCATCTGATTAGCAGCATTGGGACCCATCCCTCCCCCCATAAAGGGCGGTCCACGTCCTGGACCCATATTCATCCCGAACCCTCCAGGTGGAAATTGAGGGGGTCGCCCAGGGAACATCATACCAGCTCCAGGGCCAGGGAAATCGCCGGAGAACCTGGGACCATAAGGGCCAAATCCACGTGGTGCCACACCGAAAGGATCTGGCATTCCAAAACCATCAGGTGGTACATGATGTCCGTAAGAAAATCCATCACCATGACCACCCATCATCATTGGAGGGAATCCTCGGAGTCCGGGCATTGGCCTGACTCCGCGACCCATTGGTGGTGGCATTTGAGGAGGCCACATAAGTCCACCTCTGCCTCTCCCTCCTCTTCCCTGCATCGGTGGCATTAGTGGCTGCCCAAAGCTCTCTTCCTCCTCTTCGCTTTCTTCCTCTTCCTCTTCTTCATTGTCATCGAATAGAACAATGTCGGGGTTTTCATTCTCGGTATTCACTCCTTTTGCTTTCTCTTCTTCTCGTTTTGCTTCTGCTGCAACTGAGATTGCCTGCATCCAGATGAATTAGGTGTCAATTTTGCCTTTCCTTGCCCGAAGGCAGAAGACTGGAAGTTGGTAAGGGGAACAAATACCATGAGTTCACTATCGGGCTCGAGGTAAAGTAGGGAAGCCAGCTGCTCTCCAATGGAAGGCTCTAACTCCTGACAATCTCTACTAATCTGCATAATGTAAACCACACAGCACTATCTGAATACTGACTGGTGACTGCAGCAAGGCTGGATGGAACTACAAGTCTACAGATGCATGTCGTCCGGCAGATCAATTCTCAAGATATAAATGCGGCCTAGAAGTATACAAAAGGAACAACTGAAACACAACTAACACTAGGATAAGCATTAGCTATGCATAAGAAGTTCCAGATACTACCTTCACCGGTAAGTTCTCATTGTAAGGGTTCCTCAAATGGCGAGTTTTGTGGAATGATAGCTCACATAACTGCAGAAATGTTCAAATAAGCTTTGGGAAACCCGGAAAATGCAAATAACAAATGGGGAAAAATAACTCATGAAAATCATTCTTCGTCCCTGAATATTACTATTACAGAAGTTTTATTTTGATACCTTTAACCATTTAACAGAGAAGTTCCGTCCGTAATGTGCAGTGCCATGTTGGTATTTCCAATTCCCTCCACCAACGGTAGCCCCTATCTTTGATGTCATCTTTGCACAACCCTACGAAAAATGTCTTTCATCAGAAAGGTGGGGAGATTTGTCATAGATTAGAAAACATGTCATAAGATCCCAAACATACCTGGAAATGACGAGTTCGATTGACTGAGAAAATCAAAATGACATTTTCTGCAGAGTCAAAAGCTTCATTCAGTTTAGCTTCATTGCTTCTTTGAGTTGCCCATACACCTTGTTGGACTGATAGTTCCAAATTTTCACGGTTGCAACTTTTGACTATAAAATACCTAAGTATACATTTACCCAAACAGGTCTGGTTATTACTAGAACAAAATTTCCACCCTGACTGAAATGCGAGACTTAAATGTACACACAATTGACTCTAAAAGCAGAAATTTGAAATGCACTAACAGATCAACAAGAGGACTAGAAGTCCGGATCACTATTCTCATCAAAAGAACAATGAAAGCAGCCAGATCCGGCAAAAATGCTAGCATTCGTCAAACGACAAACCCTAATATCAGAATGAACCCCGTAAATTACACATTCAGAACTTATCTACACTGTAAAAAAAAAAAGAACTTTATCAACAAATGCAGAAGATAGTTGACAATAGTAATTGCCAATCTCAGACAAGACTCAAAATTTACACCCATACAGTCAGAACTCAGAAGAATTTGGTAACGCACATTACCTAGTCAATGACTGATGATGCTACCAAGAATATATAGTGAACAACATACATGGCTACTGGAAATCCTGAACTCTTAAATAAATAGATGTCTTTCATTCATTTTACAAATCCTTTAAAACATTATCAGAAACCCAAATGGAATGAAGTTTTGAACACAGCTATGGTACACTTGGACAGATACATATTACATCACTCACAAATTGTAAAAGGAAATGAAAGCCTTAATGGCCTGACCACTTCCGCATCTCGAACCCAGAAGGTATTCAGTTTCATTGTACAGTAAATCCATCATAGATAGGTCATGGTTTCAGGAGAAAAGTACAATAACAGTCTCGGCCTCTAGTGAAGAACATAAGCACTTTTTGCCTCTACTTCAAAATGGTCCTACAGATTTCAAATTGCTTAACATAATTAAGATTCTAACACTAATCCCTGGAGAATAAAATGATGTTTCGAACCTCCAGACCAATGTATGGCATCTGACATCTGTAAATAGCTAAGCTTCTTATATATCATAGGGGTTTCTGTTCATCTCATACATACTAGAATGTCAGATAAAATACAAAGAGGGGAGAGAACTTCTTCATAAATCACACTATAATATATTAACATCAACGAGACAAGATACACCAATTAAATTATACAACCCAGTTATAGGCCTTAGAACTCTGAACACACCTAGATATTCCTGGAGGCAAGGGAGTAGCTGCTTTGCTTGGCTGATTAGGCACCCCGTTTGGAGCATTTTGCATCTGCGTCTGGCTGACCTGTTGTTGCTGTTGTGGTTGAAGTTGTTGCTGCTGTGGCTGCTGCAACTGCTGTTGTGATTGCTGCTGCTGCGGCTGTTGCTGTTGCATGTTAGCAGACTCCACCACTGAAGGTCGCATATTCCCACCCTGGTTGCTGTGGTTGGGACCTTGCTGAGCATGCATTCTGTCACCTTGTTGATTATAACCGCCACGTTGTTGGAAAAACTTGTTTTGCCCATAGTATGAAGTCAATTGCTGAATCTTCTGGAGCACTTCTTCTACCGAGGGTGGAGGCCCTGGCAGCTTTGCGTGCCTATAACGACAATCTGAACCGTTTGGACAAAATCCCAGCTTGTACCTACAGTCACAAGAATTCCCTCAATTCTGATACCCCAATGCTTCACTTAAATCATTGCAGCTGGTCCTAAACAGAAGTTTGAATGCAGAGTTTACCATAAGGAACTTGGGGAAAGAATGCATTATCCAGGAGTTGGGCATTCTAAAGCAGATAAAATTGTAACTGAATGGGATTACTCAATCCAAAATCTAAAAGAACTTGGAATGTAGCCAGGTAGAACTTAGAATTATAGGTTAAAATCAACTAAAAACCCCCCAATTCAATGTTCTCTGGTAGAAGTCTGAAAGCAACAATCCGGTAGTCAGGAGAACTAAGCTAACCGATGAAAGAGTTACGAGAGGACGTACATGTTGCATTCTTTGATGTCCTCATTAGTGTGCTTGTAGACGCAATCCTGCTCCCGGCACTCCCCGTAGAGCCTGAAGAACCGGCAAATGGGCATCCGAGCCTTGTCATACTGATGCAGGAAACCGCACGCGTCGCCCTTCATACAGAGGCTGCGAAGCCAGTGCCGGCAGACGGTCTGCCGAAAGCTCCGCCGCCCGGATTGGTTGTTCGGTCCAAGGTCCATGGGCGCAGCGGCGGGGGTGGATAGATTGGAGGCAGCGTTGGCGGAGGCAGCGGCCGAGTTGTCCGATGGGATAGCCGGCATGGAGGCGGTAGGGTGGGAAGGCGCCGAATCGAGGCCACCTTCGAAGTCGAAGCTGAGAACTCCCTCCGAGTCCTCCATCGGTGCAGACGCACGAAGTCTCGCGCCGGCGACGATATAGGCTGTTGCAATTAGGGTTCTAAGGTGACTGGGTGAGGATGAGTTGGAAGTAGAGGGTTAAGGAACTGAAATTTGCAAGCTACAGAGAGCGATTAGTGATGCTGCTGTGCTGGCGATCGGGACGGCCAATGGCAGGGGGAATGGATTTCTAGGTCTTCCGTCTTCCTTTGTTCAGCGGCTCTGGAAATGAACGAAAGGCAAACGGGAACGACCAAAACCGGTGTTGCTACAGTACTGCGCTCTCAATCTCTCCAAAAACTTCTCGCAAGTCGCAAATACACTAATCTATTACTATTTTACCTACTATTTTTTTTTTCTTTCTTTTTTCTAGAATTGTCTGATTTTTGTTTAAACCCTCATGGTCATTTTTTTTTTACTCATGGTCTTGGTGTGTATATCAGGACAGACTTTTCCAAAAATAGCATCATTAAAAAAAATGACAAAAATAGCACTCAGGCCACACAAATTCCAAAAGTAACACCCTTTTGTTAAAAATCGCACGGTCAAGGTGCGGTTTACATATAAACAGCAACCTGGGGGTGCGGTTTGCGTTTTAAAACGTGAACCGCACCTTGAACAAGGCGGTTCTTAGGCTGACCTAGGAAAACCGCCTGCTGAGGATGCGATTTCTGTTTCTCTAACACAAACCGCATCCTCAGGGTGCGGTTTTCACTTGCCGACACACAAACCGCACCCCCTTGCGGTTTGTGTGTCGTCCGCATTTTCCCGACAACCAGCATGTTGGCCATGCAGGTTGACAGACGTGGGGCTGCATGGCAGATGAAAACCGCACCCTCCCCCTGCGGTTTTCAGTGATGATTTAGCCTATAAAAGGATACCCCGGGAAACCTCTTCACACCTCTCCTTCTTCTTCTTCTTCTTCTTCTTCAATTTTCTGTTGTAGCCCCCTACTTTTTATTGTTTTTGCGATTAACGTTATCTCGTAAGTTTATTTTGTATTACTTTTTATTGTGATTTGTGATTTTTATGATTCTAACTGAATTACGGTTTTATTGCAGATGGCATTCCAAAAGTTCACGCTTGGGTTACGTTGGAATGGTTACAAGGAAGAGACTGGAAAAGAGGGGTCACCTACGTCGGTGGCAATTTTCAGAAAATAAAGGTCGTTACCAGACCGATGCTTGAAGACCTCCATCAAATGTGTACTAAAGTTACTTGCATGGATGGCACGAAAAGAGTTGATCGTATGGTATACCAATATCCAAACAGAGAAGGCGGGTCGTTGTGACATGAGGAATATGTCATAACCACTCATGATGAAGTAGATGACATGCTCGAATTCTTGAGGTCCAATAATCTTTCCAAAGACGAGATGTTCGTTTACACCAAGGCGGTCGAAGGCGTTAGAGGTCATTCTGGAGACGGGCAAACATCTGGTATCCATGGTGGAGGTGAATTATATGGTGATCATCCCTGTAACACCCTAACCCGGCCGGGTACTGCTTTTACTAAAATGCCCTTGATAAATAAAATACTAATATCTTAAATTGCAGCGAAAACAAAATTTTCTTAAATAAAATAACGAAATCACACACTTGTAATTCAAAGCAACGCCCTAACACATGGGCAAACTCAATACTTAAAATCTCAAAGTGATCTCTAGTCTATACTCATAATCATAAATGTAAATAACTAATATCTCTAATGTTGTTGCTACTAAAAACCCTGACTAAGCATCCTCCGTGACGCTTATACTGCCCTCCTCTAGCTGGTTGCCCTCGAACTCGCTGCTCACTAACTGCTCCTTTAGCTCCTCCTCTAGCTCTTCAAACTGGTGAGTGAGATGTGGTCAGTCTACGCCCTTACGCTTAACATCTTATTAATACTTGATCACTTTACTTAACTTAGTGGAAATTGTTTTGTACTTCCACTATTAAAAATCTTGACTCTTAAAACTTCTTAAACCTCAAATCTCCACTTAAATTCTTGACTAACACAGGGATCTCTCACTAGCTAGTTCGGTTGCCAACTCAGACGTATGAGAACCCATCCAGGCTTTCTTTAAACTTAAACTTATCGTGTAAGGCTCTTTTCCACGATTCTCAAGAGCATAACTGCTGCTCATCTTAAAAATCTCAATGACATAACTACTGCTCATCTTAAAAGTCTCAAGAGCATAATTGCTGCTCATATCTCAAAATCTCAAATGGCAACGGACTTGGCTCTAATGACTAAAACTTTTAAAACGGTTCCACCTTCTTTTAAGGTGAATTACTTCTTAAAAAGAAACTTGTTTCTTAAACTTTAACAATAACTTAGTAAAGCTTTAAAGTAAATAATAACTCATGCACATTCACTTCAAACATAGCTCAAACAAAATCACATATCATCAACCATAAGCATGCACAATCATAGAAACCACTTCACAAAAATTACTTAACCCTCGTAAGATAAATGCTTAAAAATACGTAAGGCGTAGAATTTACCTCCTTGAACACTCACCTCAAAAAGACGACTCTGGTTAGACTCTGAAAATTCAAAAACTCCCTCCTATAATATTTCCCTCGTTTTTACGAATCTGTAGGCGCAGACGGTTCTTCGTTTGGACGTCAATCGATCGAGTTATGACCAAAATAAACATTCTGTAAGTTTAAAAGTACAAGGTACCGAAATTGCAATTTTTCCAGTCAATATAGTTTACCACGACCCCTCTGTAAAATTTCCGAAATAATCCACCAACTTTTCGAATTGTCCATAATGGTACCTGAACTTGACAGTTTTTCATCCAACCTTTCGATGTTCGTTTCTCCCTCGTCCGACGTCAGAATCCGATTTCGTCGACACGGTGATGATCCTGTGATCGTCCTCTTTGCATTGGTACCCCCAATCGAAAAAATACTTGGACTTGAGTTTTCTGGTTTTTCCGGTGAGCTACGAGGAAGTCCCGACGAAGGTCCGACGAGACCTCTAACTACCTCAAAATTTGATTCTAACTCCGTGGAATGGTTCCTAACATTCTCCCGAGCAAAAGCAATGCCAAGAATCCTTCGTTTCCCACTCTTTGATCGTCGTACGAATACCCGTCGTGTCGCCACAAAGCTTCCGGAATATGATTCCATCGAGCTACTAGTAACGAGCTGACCGCCACGACACGTTGAGACTACGAGAGCGACGACTGCCTCCTTACGCCGAGCAAGCTCACGCTGGAAGGGCGAGGAGCGTGATGGCGAGGTTGGCGCTACTGGCTGCTGCTTCTGTCGCCGGCGTAGCGTCCGTCGTGCAAGATAATGGACGGGATGGGAGCCCCTGCGATTGTTTTCTCGTCGGTTGCTGCTGCTGTAACCTCGTCGATGGAGGTCGTACGGGTAGAGCGAGGGAGAGGGGATGGGAGATCGATTGGGGATTTTTTGGCCGGTGCTGCTGCACTGGCGGGTGAGGGGAGCTGGGTAGGTTTCCTTCCTTTCCTTCTTGCGTTACTGCTGTTGTTTTAAGGGGAAGAGATTGGAGTGTTAGAGGAAATTAATCGGGGAGAAGCCGAATGGGGAAACAAGTTAAAGGGTGGGGGGGAATAATGGGTTTAATTGGGGGGAGGGGGGAAGGAGAGTCCATGAGGTACAGGCGGAGTGGGTGTAAGTGTAACGGGTGGGGATTAATTCCCTTTTTCCTTTTATTTAAATAATAATAATTAATAATCATATTATTATTCCTTCGTACGTGATTGTTGATCCAACTGTTGGTCGTACCTAGACCCAAATATCGAGGTGTAACAATCCCGACCAAAGTTACCATGATCCTCATTCCTACTTTCAGTACTAAGAGCAAGGTGAAACTCATCATCAATCTTTCCCATCATATGAAGAAGAAGTTCAACGGCACCATCCAACCAACCTGAGTACAACTTCCATTCAGGCAGCGGCAGTTTTCACAACTACCATTACATAGCTGATTAAGGTGCCATTCATGATCTAGATCAGATGGAAGATGCCCTGCCAACACCAGATAGTGACCCCTTCGACGAAGAAGGTGGGAGCAATGTTAGTGCAGACAACTCTGACCCTCTTGAAGGTGCTGATGATTTAGGAGGCCCAAAGTCAAACTCAGATGATGATGAGGTGTCTCGTGACCGTGTACCTAATTCGTACTACACTCACTTTCCAGACGATAATTGGTGTGTTGATAGCGACATGGAGCCTCCAGAGGTCCCACTATGGGGTCCACTTAGTGGGTTTATGAAGGGCCAACAATTTGGTTCTAAGAAGGAGGTGTGGCACGCCTTTGAAACTGAAGCAATGACTCAGCATTTTGAATGGCACACAACTCATTCCAACACGAAGAGGCTCATAGTCAGATGTCGTAATCAACAAGAGGGATGCAATGCTAGGATTCGGGCCATCAACAGCAAGAGACACGACTATTGGGTCATATCCCGTGCGGTGAACACAAACACATGTGTGTCATCCATAACATCCCAAGGCCATCGACAATTGAAATCCAGGGTGGTGGCCGCGGCGACTATCAAGTATCTAATTGAGCAAGATCCTGACCTGAAAGTGAAAGTCATAATTGCTGACATTACAAGTCATTATAGTTATATTATCAACTATAAGAAGACGTGGCATGAAAAGCAGAAAGCTCTAGCTGCCGTCTTTGGTGATTGGGAAGACTCATATGCATTCCTTCCCAGGTTGATTTTGGCATTGGAGGCGTCTAACACTGGCACGATTTTCTCCCCTCGATACCAAGATGAAGAGATACAGCCGCCAGCTCCCGGTGACAAACGCCATACGGGTGTAACAATGGGTGGTTGCGGTGGAAAAATTGGACGTGTCGTGCTATGGCACTCGTCGGTGTTGTGGCAACGTCGATCTATAGGAAGAGGCTCTTCCAGGATCGCGCGGGGGACATCCACGCTCATACAGTGAGGAGTAGGAGGCCACGGTTGTTGAGGGCGAGGAAGGGGATTGAAGTCGGGTTGTCCAGTCACGGATGAATCATCATGCCAAGTACCCGAGGATGTAGGGGGTCGTTGAAGAAGTTCGGGCGGGGATCTTGGTAGGAGCTCGGGCGGGGATCATAGTAGGATGACGGTCGGGGAGATTAAGGGTAGCTCGTGTGGGGATCATAGTAGGAGATCGGGCGGGGGGATTGTGGGTAGTTCGGTCGGGGATCGTAGTAGGAGCTCGGGCGGGGATCCTAGTAGGAGCTCGGTCGGGGATCTTGGTAGGAACTAGGGCGGGCCGAGATCGTAGTAGGAGGAGGGGTGGGGATCCTAATGGTATGTCGGGCCGCCACCGTGTGAGGAGCTGGGGTGGGGATCCTGATGGTAGCTAGGGCTGACACCGTGTGTCACTTCCAAAGGACCCGACACTTTCCACCCCTCAATCGGCCTGATCTCGGGCACGTAAGGTCTTTCCCGAATCTTCTTATTTTTCCTTCTCTCGTATGGTGGTAGGAGGTTGTCCACATCAAATGCTACCGGACGTGGCACTAGTGCGGGTATCTATGATGATCACGACCTCGTGCTCTGATACACCCAAGCAGGCTGTTTGTCATCCTCCTCAGCAAAGCCCACTTCTTCCTTTACCAGTTGATCTCGACCATGAGTCATATCCTTGATACGCTCGAGCCCATCAACCTAAATCACATTAAAAAGTTAGCAAGGCTAAACTAATGATATGTCTATAAAAAGCAATAAATTTAATTGATTACACGGAATTACTTACCAATGCACCATCGGCCGCACCCTCCGGAGTCATGTACCTAACCGATTGTTGTTGATATCTATCCATGTATGGGTCATGTAACTCCATTCGAACCACAGTTGTAGGAGTGACAATCTCAAAATCTAGTCGGTTCTCCCACATCCGGATGAATTTCGACACCTTCAAGGGCCAATCTTGCTCACCTTGCCGACCATCTCGGTGGTGAAACGTTCTTTGACTCTCGGGGACCTCCAAAGGAATGCATTGCTCCCGACCAAACCGACGGAGGCATCTATTTGGCAAATGTCACTCCACGATATGGTGACAAATGAGAGGGACTCTCGTGCACCATTGACCGATATGACCCGGAAATTGTTGACAATGCCATGTAACGATGTTGGCAGGTATGGATCGTAAATGATCTACAAAAAGAAATGATAAACTTAAGTTAAACGAAATTGGAAAATACATGTACTCCATCAAAGAAAGTTATAAAATTTCGAAGTATTCTAGCTACCTCTCCTTCCCAAAGTCGCTCTAGCCTCCTCCAATACTCCGCCAACTTGTGTTGGGAAAGGTTGTCGCATGTTGTGGCTCCAACTCACCTTATTAGTAAGACAATAATGAAATGCTATAACTAAATAACGAAATTGTTTTATGAAAACCATGATTGGGTATGAGAAATTTACCTACAACCATAAGCTTCACCTCGTAGGGGATGGTCGACGGGCCAATTCCTGTCGGGACGTTTCTCCGGTGCAATCCATGAGAGATGCTCCCAAGCCCAAAATTGAACGATGAGCATTGCCCCGCCAACCTCCCTCACAGTTTTGAGAGATGCATTACACAAATGGTGGTAGATATTAGCTAGGCAAGCGGATGCCCAGCTCAACTCCCTTATCGCATCCCAACTATCAAGGAGAATCCTAAGCCATCCACAACTAAGTAAATTGTTGGATTTTTTTGGAGAAGAACACTCCTCCGATCATGCCTATGAGATAGACACGAGCATATCTTTTTCACCTCCTCGGGACTTTCCTCGGTCAGGGGCACCCCGCCTTTTGTAGATTGTGTTGGTCCTTCGACCACTTCGTCAATCAAGTGATTGATACTTGGTTTTTCCTCAATGGTGCTAAGCGATCTGTCGCATCAACGCTCCCCTTGATTGGCACTCGCACCCCCAAAACACTGTGGATCAAATGCTGCCAACCGGTCATATCACCAACATCCTCAGGCGCATGATCACTCACACACACCGCTTTGTCGTCGATGGGCAGATGGGTTAGGACGTGGACGTCCTTTAGAGTGATAGTGCACTCTCCTTCGCGAAAGTTGAAGCAATGTGTCTCTTTTCGCCATCTCTTCACCAATGCGCTGATGAGCTGACGATCGATTTTTATGCCCACGAAATGCCTAATTGACTCCAACCGTGCCTTTTTGAGAAATGGCAAAATAACGTCATTCCATGAGAGCACATTGGTCATACCCCTGTAGCGGAGTATTTGGTATGCCTCCTAGCGAAAAATTTAACGTTATTTATGATATACTAGTAATAGTTTTTTTTATAACCAAATTAATTAAAATAAATGAATTAACTTTGACTATAATTTTATTATAATTATATTATTAACAAAAAAATTAAAATAATTCAAGATTTTTCCCAAGATATATTCATAATTTCATAAAGCAAACATACTTAATAAATTAAATTAAATAACATTTTAAATGAATAATAATTTAAAGAGATACACATTAAAATATTTGAAATTAATAAAATTATAATTGTACACATACACATAAATCGTATTGGTTGTTTTAAATAATTTAATCAAATACAATGCAACACTCGTAAGACTCTCAGAAGAGGTATACATCTTCTTAGAGACGCAGCCTTTTTGACAGAAAAAGGGGGATCCGAGGATCGCTTAAAACCCGATTTTCCCAGGGAATGGGAGGATCATGATAATCGCTTAAAACCTCATTTCCTTAGGCATGCATCTCTTTATAAAGAGTCTAAGTAAGTGGCGCTATGTATTCGATTAAATTATTGAAAACAACCAATACGATTAAAAATGATCAAATTTATTTATATTCCACTAAGTACGTTAACAAATTAAAAGAAAGAGAAATGATGAAGAATTGTATGTACCTCGTGATCGTTCCAAACATCCCTTGAACGATGGTTGGGTTGGTCGTACAACACGGTTGTATCACTAGGCCCTTGATCAACATAATACCGTTGGTTGTATATATCCACGTCGTCCCCAACCTACGAGAAAATAACAACAACACTAGTACATAGATTAATTGAAAAGGTTATAAGAACAACATTTAGTAATGAGTACGTACAGCTTGAAATTCATCATAATAAATTCTCTCTTCTTGGAACCACTCGTCCATTTTTTCGCGAAATTCGGACAGAGATTCGGCGGGATTTGAAGGAAAAGCAAAAGAAATATTTTCTGATGGCAGATCGGACTTAGCCGCAACCAACAGACCACTATTTCCTAAGCTTTTGGGAGGGGAGGGGGATGGATAGAGAGATAATTTTAAAGAGAGAGAGAGAGAGAGGAGAATGAGTTGTGGTGTGAAAAAATGAGGAGGGGGAGGGGGTATTTATATCCTTCAGACCGCACCCTTCAGGGGTGGTCTCGTAATTTTACCCATTGCAAAACCGCACTAGGAAGGCGCGGTTCACGGCGACCGAGGCGCTGACCGTTCGCCAGGCGCGGCGTCTTTGATCCCTGACGTGGATTGCTGCGTTGGCGTGCGGTTAGCCGTTGGATCGCCACCTCATCCAACGGTCCTGGGGATTAACGACTCGGGAACGCGGACTGCACGCTGAAAGTGCAATTTTCGGGCTACCCTAGCGTGGACCGCTCCCCCGTTGTGCGGTTTGCACATAAAACGCACCTTGAAGGTGCGGTTTATATGTAAATGTGCTATTTTTGGAATTTTTGTGGACTGTATGCTATTTTTGTATTTTTTTTTAAAGGTGCTATTATTGGAAAAAATCCCGACTTTCTATAAGGTCACACATCCTTACAGTGCGCCACGGTGAATATGTTTAACTTTATAATTCTGACAAGAATTCTTACACTTCACCTGAAAACGCGTATTGCTATTTATGACTGTTTCTTACTTATGAATCAAGGATCTCTCCCGTGCTATGTCGATGTGGGATTCGCTTAGCGTGTTACACACACCCCCTTTGGGACTTGACGTCCTCGTTGAGGTTTCCCCACCATCGTTTAAGAGGGACACGGAGAGGCTCTGATACCACTTATAACATCTCACTCCTTTTTCCAACAAGATATTGCCTGCTTTGGGCCTAGTCCCTCATGTTTTTTGCCCAGGGATGCATATAAAGGTGACTTCTCATAAGTTCACCCATTCTTGCAGACTTGCATTGCCCCATACTGAGCTGTGGCAGATCCATAGGGCTCTTTGGGTATCCCGAGACAGTCCTAAAATTTTGGTATACGATCATTCAACCCCCGATAGTAGTTTGCATATAGGTAAAAAAAATATTTAAGTGGTAGCGGGACACTCCTAAAATTTGGGAAAACGATTATAATCTCCCAATAGTAGTTTGTGTACTGGTAAATATAAACATTTAAGTGATTGTCTATGTGATTTGAACTTGGGTCGCTGCAACTATTAGTAAACATATTTTTCATTAGACTATAACTCATTTGTTCTTGTATTTTTTTAATAAGGCATTCGTTCTTGTATTTCAAATCCAAATATAATAGTAAAAAAGCTATTTCTTATCCCCAAATATTTTCAAAGGCTAACGATTAAACCCAATTACAGGCTCCACTTGTGGATATATCAAGAGAGATTTGTAGAGCATTGTTAGACACCGATTATATTTTATAATTTTTCCAAAATACGAAACACGTCATGTGCTTTGTCGTACTTTGGACAAGGAAGATATTTTCTTATTTAATTATTAATTTAACTTAATTTTTAGGAGAGGACACTCCTATATAAAATTTCTGGATTCGCCACTGATAGTGAGTACGTTTAATTTCAGAGCTTGTATAAGAACTCTTCCATTTCACCACAAAATGTGTATTGTCGGTTAAGATCGATTTCTTACTTATTAATCATGGATCTCTCACGTACTTTGTTGATCTGAGATTCGCTTAGAATGTTGCATATAACTCGAGAAAATATTAGAAAATAAGAGTCCCTAATCAAGAACCCTCTTTAGGCAATACTTTAGTGAAACCATCCTACAAAATTAAAGAAAACTAATTTTAGAGGAGGCATCAACCGGGTTTAACATGCCACTTTATGTGCAGACCAGTTTGTGGGTCATGCGACTGCCCTAAAAACTATACTATCAGAGTATGAATCAACCAGACTGCGACAATTTTGAAACAATGACCCTCCAAGTGAATCAGCCACTAACCTTGACAAGGGTTTACATATCACCACCACAGAAACACTTTCAAAGATTACTCGAGTAGAGATGGCAATAGAACAGGATTTTCCTAACCATCCGCATCCTCATTTTCCAACACTCAAATTTTTGTCAGTTAATCTAATCAAATGCTAAACTTGTGTCAACAAATTTTAAGGGAGGGGCTTTTTTCTTGGATGAGATGCTAAAATGAATGGATTGTTGAAATGTATAGATTTCATTTAGAGGTGAGATAATGTAGCTAGTAATTAGTATGCAATTCACATGATTCCAGATCTGTCATCTCGCCTCCTCTGTGTTAGAAGCAGTGTGTAGAAGGAACGAGAACTTCGCATTAGAATTACACATAAGTCACAGTCAAGTCAATATAAAGATTATACAACACCGTCTCCTTAAAGAGCTTTTGGATAATTGTACACATTATTTCAACAGATTCCACTTTAAGAGAGTATATTAACAGCAAGGGAATTTCCGGTGGAGGTAACCCCCCCAGGGGCGGATCATCACAGGCTACAAGTCAACATTTGGGTTCTTGTTCTTCACCAATCTGTTCCCAGCTCCCTCGTCTCAAATAGTTTATCAATGTACACTATCAGCGGCCCAGATGCTGAGATGTAACTCTGCATTTGAATCCTTGCTGAAGCCTCTGCAAAGAACACACAGGAACACGAATCAGATGATGCTACTACCAAGAATCGAGACAGCATGAAATGGTTTCATTCTCTTTTTCCTTTTTATCTCCATCGTTAGAGGAAAACAAATGCATTTTTAGACTAAGGTTCAAGACTGCAGTGGAGTGCAACCACAAGTCAGCAACTAGAATTTCATGCCTTGTCGGGTGCAAACTAACATTTGCAGCCTAGAAGAGAGTCAATTTTGTCGAAGTTCAAGCCTGCTAGACGTATCAACGCTAAGTCGAACCAACTATGCAAGAAGAACGGAAGTGTGATATTGTGTACCGTATCAGATTAGGGGAGCGAGAAGGCATACCCAAGGACATAATGCAACAGAGTTCTGGCACTTTTTCGAGTAAAGCACAATGGCTGAATCTAGATCTCATTACTGTTTACTGAGAAAAATGGTTCAACGAGAATGCAAACACTCACCATCTTCGTTAAGCTTCCTCATTAGCTGTGTTCTTGTGGGAAGGGCATACATCCCTGCACCAACTGCTTTCCTGATCGCCCAACCATGGTGAGGAGCAAATACCTGTGCATAAGCCTTTGAAGCTGGGTCCTTCAGGGAGTCCCCTCTGCAGCCAGAAAAAGGGAAAATGTTAATGTTGTCCTTCCAACCATCCATACAACAGACACCACCATCGTTTGGAATCTCCATTTTTTTATTTGCATTATCAGCAATCAAGAACGTATCCCAAGATTGCTACTCAAATACACAGTTGGTAGAAACTACGCCCAGCAACAAGTAAGTGGACATTGCTCAAAGCAGTGCCAATACAGAAGATGAGTGGAAATAGAAACACCAATCCGAAAAAGAAAATCTGGCTAAAGTAAGCGACTTAATCAACTGCCATTTACTAACACATAAGAGTAACATCTCTCCGTAATGTCTAAAGGCAAAGAACTGCTGCAGAGACATACGAGCAGAAGAACAACATGCGCAAGGACTAGGAAAATAGAAACACCATTCTTCGCTAGACAGAATAGTGACTGGGAGATTCCGATGCAAAGCCACATTACAAACCAACAGAAAGCAAAAACCACTGAGTGCATTCAATTCAATAACTCTGGATCAATCTGAAATGTGGGTATTGCATATTCCATCAGCTCTACTTCTTAGCATGGGGCGGCCGTACTCATACCAACAAACGCCATAACAAAATTTGCTAGACTTAATTATGAGAAGCTGAAAGACGAAGGAAATGCAGAAGAGAGAAGGAGAGAGGCGCGTACTGTGTTGCAAGAATTTGCTCAAACAGCACTTTGACCATGTCGAGGCCACGCTTCACCCTCAAGAGGTTCCTGGTGTGACTGCCGGCTTTCCTCACCGTGTTTCCCGCTACATCTTTGTCCATCATAACTGGTAGGGTCGTAATTGATTTTGATGCTTCTGCAAGATCGTGAACCTGCTCATCAGAAACTAATCAATTCAAATTCCCCCCAAACAAAAATGTGGGAAAGAAGGGAACTTTGCAACTGAACTGATCCTAGCTTATAATGGCGGATTCAAATTACACAAAAGGGGTACCTTGGCTACATAATCCATCTCAGCGAACTTGAAGGCGATGCCCAAACAACCAAAGAGAGGCGAGACGAGGGAAGCGGCACGAGAGAAGGGCGCAAGCTCCAAGCCTGCGGCGGATTGGGAGTTGACAGTGGTTTCGAGCCCCTTGAACGCCTCCGCGATCTTCTTAAGAGGCTTCTCACCGCCGGCATCCGCCATTGCAGGAGCTTGAAAGAAGAAGAAGAGAGGAAATCACGAACTCTGTCTCTCGCCTGGAAAAGCTGCTGATCGGTGAATACGAGGAGGTTGGATTTGTCCCCAATGTGATCGTCGACGGAAAAACGACCACCCGGGGGATTAAGCTCCGGGAAAGTTCCCTGCTGCTGCCAGACTACGCAACCGATGTTCTGTCCCTTTTTCCTCTGCTTCTTTGTTTATGGGACAAATCAGGCCTTGGAAATTGGAAGAATCAGCAGCGCGTTGTCAGGAGTGGACTTTTCTGGCCCACGTTGATTGTCCGGGTATGCCGACCTGCAGCTGAAGCCCACGAATACGAACTCTTCCCCAAAATAGTTTCCAGCGGTAAAGAGATCCAAAAGGGATTATGGGCCACGCTGGTGGATGCAACTCTTAAAAGGGAAATTGATACTATATCGGTAGGGCTTGGAAAATAGACCAGAAGATTAGAAAAATCGTGGCCCAAACCGAACCGTACAGTTTGGTGTGGATCGTAGACCATTAAGTATTGTCTGCTTCATGGTTTATAATATTTGATGTTTTGATTTTTTGGTCTGGTCTGATCTAGATCGCGGTTTATCGGACCAAACTGTGGGTCAACCGACTTTTCAATACGTGTTAACAACTCATTCGATCACTCTCCAAACTCCCACAATGACACCCAAGTCTCAACCTTAATTTTGAGAATCTCGTCCCCTCCTTCATTCACAACCACATTTCACTAGAGAGTAGAGATAATCGTGTCTCTATGTGAAATTATGTTAATGTTTTGACGTTATTGTGCAAGTTGGGGTGTTTTTACTTTGTATCTTTGTTATGTACTAAGATTTAGGGTGTCAAAATTATTCATGTATGTTAGAATTAATGTTTTAATGCAAAAATATATTTTTTCTTGGTTATTGGTTCAACTTTTTGTGTGGTTGACTAAACAAATTGTTCATTTATCGTTGATGCGGTCTATATGGACCAGACCGCACAGGCGTGGTCCAGACCGGACCATATAGTCTGTGATTTGGTTTGTGGTCTATACTCCAGCCTCTCGGTCTAGACCATAGACCGTATAGGCAAGACCGCACCGTTTCCCAACCCTAGATATCGATACCCTAAAATCAAATACCGAAATTTTGAATGTCGAATTACATCATAAAATCAATCACAATCTCAATCTCTAAATAATTTCGGTATCCCAATCTCATTCCCTAATTATTTTGGAATCTCAATCGGTATTATCGAATACGAAATTAATTTACTTTACAAATAATAATTTAATATATAAATTAGATTTAATTGTTTAATTTAGGGCAAAGAGACTAATCAAAGAGTCTTGAGTTTGCCTAGAGTTAGGATATGGATAAGGATAACGGAGGAGTGGTGACATCTCAAATTCTTGTCATTGGTAATCTTTAATTTAACGAATTGGAGAATGAGAGACAACTAATAGTAGTGTTTGCTTTTTTGGTGTTACGAAAATAACAAGAGATTAGGTGAGAGATAGGGTGTGCAATGGTCTGGTCCGTACGGACCACACCAGACTTAGTGTAATGCGGTCTGGTCCTTGGTCTCAATGAATTTTACAATTACTGAAGAAATGATGGACCGAGCTGATATTTGGACCGGACCGAACCAGACCAAATGGATTGAATGCAAGGATGGTCCAGTCCTTGGTCCTTAGATGTCTTGAACTAATGGACCGCGATTCTCATGAGTTTGGTCTGGTCCAGACCGGACTGAACCGTTGCACACCCCTAGTGACAGACGAGAGTGACCTAATATGAAAGTCAATATTGAGTTGGATGGGGGCTTCTAAGTTGTGAAAAAGTGAGGAATGACCAAATGTTGTGTGCTATATTTCATTAATTTTTAATTTTTGGTGTTTCTCAGTATTTCGGTGTATAGCGATCCCAATCTCGTAATCCCAAATATCAAATAACACTTCAAAATGAATCTCAATCCCATTCCCTAAAACATAATCCAATATTCGGTAAATTCGGTATGGTATTCGGTATATTCCAAATACCAATACCAAACTTCCAGCCCTAGCTACTATTACCTGATTGGATTGGAGAAGGATAGCAATTGCTAACGAATCGAGTTGGGTGCAAATTCATTAGCTTATTCAAAATAGTTCGGCTTTTTTTTTTCATATCAATACCTATACCCATAAAAAAATCGAATAAAATATCAAAGTGATATCCATACCTGATTAGGTTGCAGATATCTACAATTATCCTTGAATAATAATTGCTCTTTATTAATTTAACCAACAATTACACTGAACTTAAATAATTGCTAGTAGTACTAACCAAGCCAAACTCGGACTTCTTTTGAGTTGCTTCTAGGGGACAAGTTACTGTACCTTTTATTAATGGTCACAATTACTTTCTGACCATAGTCAATAATCATAATTCATATCTTCTTTTAATGGTAATGGTTATTTTTTATCCAAACCTTTTCCAGATTCTTTTATATTATTCAAACCTATTAAAATTCTATTAATTAGCCAAATCTTTCATAATGCATCAAAATATTAGCCATTTTTACGTTATTGTTAATAATTTTATAACTCTTTTCGTAGTTAAAATACGAAAATTTTGGAATGTTGACCTACATGTATCTTTTCGAAGTCAGTATCATGTTGCCAAGTCCATATTACTAACAAAATTGCTAAATAAAGGTTAACATTTGGTTAATTCTTACTATTTCGATAAGTTTGGATAATATAAAATAATCTGAAAAAAGGTTTAGATAAAAAATAGACATTACTCTTTAATAAAAGTCTTGCACCATACATCTTAAAGACTGCTCAGTGCTCACAGTCACAGGATCACATTTATAATCTTTTAAACGAGCAGATTTCCGGGTAACCCAGTTCTTTCATATTAGCTAAGTGATAATTGTTATATTTCCCCATCCCTATCGGGCGACAGCGACCAACAAACACTAATCTGAACACTCTAGTCACATGTGAGCCATCATCTTCTAAACAGAGTTATAAAAAGAACAAAGCTGAACGAGCACCTGATCTCTGAGTCAAAGACTATCTGAATCTAATGTTTGGGAGGTGAACTTTAGCACTTGTTCCAGATAACAAATACAATCTTCCTTCTCTCTCCCTCTTGCATATACGATAGCCAGTAGGAACACCCATCGTAGATGACCATCCGAACATGGCCGGACTTTGCTCTCAACAGAATATATTTGCAGACAACATCTATCTCATGATGCCCCAACTCCAGTCTCCTGCAACATAGAATGGAAACCAGTCG
Organism: Linum trigynum; assembly: GCA_964030455.1. NCBI lineage: Eukaryota > Viridiplantae > Streptophyta > Magnoliopsida > Malpighiales > Linaceae > Linum > Linum trigynum. The sequence goes on from OZ034820.1 coordinate 38,329,266, forward strand.
AAATAAGAGCCTCGGATCATTCTAAACTCTAAATCAGAAATGAAGGGCGAGTTTCATCAATCTGCATTGTGACCTGTAAAGGGAAACAGTAAAAAAAGGTTCAGCATTTTACATACCTCCCCAAGCTTTTTGTGGAAAGTCATCTGTACTTCTCTGCGCAAATTTTCTACACTAACTGCAAAGTCGCCATTTGATTCCTCTGCTGTTACACCGTCCAGCTCCTGTGTCATTCTCTCCAAAGCATCATCCAGCCCACAAAAGTCCTTCAAAATGACTGCATTCCCAGTTTTCAGTTGCAGGATATTCTTGATAGCTAGAAGAGCCTATAATGACCACCAGATCCCAAGTGAATAAAGATTACTGCCAAGCTCCAATAAATTTTCTGTCTGCCTGTCCACTACTGGTTTCTACAAAAGCAAGGGTAGAGTCTGAATGCTAAAGAGTTACCTTTTCCTGGAGATCAAGGTCAATTGACATGGTCAAATCAACAATAGACTTCAAGAACAGCTGATTTCCAAAGCAAGAATGTTCTCCTCGGACTGGATTTTCTAATTGACCTTCGGCCAGATCAGAAACAAGTGAAACTGTTTTCCTGCGGAGTCTGATATTGGAGCTGGAGTTGCTCAGAACATCCTGATAGAATACGAATTGAGTGGTTGAAGTTCTTATAGCAATGGAAGTTGGATCATCAAAAGGTTTCCAGAATTCTAAATTACCATAAGCAGTTTATCCCCAGCTTCAGAAAAGAACATATCTTGACCAGCAACATTGTTACGAATCAAGGCTGACACAGCATAGAGCGCTTTAATTGCTTCATCAGCTGAATTAGATAACACCATCTTCATTAGGGTTGATAGTGCCCCAAGCTCCAAAACCTTGAGAGATTCGGGATTTAGGAAATTATTCGCTGTAATCATATACAAGGCATGACAGCAAACAGATAGCAAAAAGAGACTTTACCTGTTTTTGCACAAGTACATTATTTTGACTAGCTTTGCCAATCACCCATGCAGATATCGTCCTGATATCTGATGCAGGGTGATTAAGCTCTCCAACCACCAGTGCAAGACCGCCAAGTTTAGCCAAATCTGGCAGACAGTGGACAAGGTGTCATTGCCTCATTACATGCTTTAACACCCAATTCAGTCAGAATGCATACATACATGATGGCTTTCCAAATCTCAAGTCTGGACAACTCAATGTTTAACCATATCACCCTACAAAGAAATAATATCTGCTAGCTTAACTACCTCACAATCAAGTAAAACAGTGCCAAAGAAAAAAAACAAAGAGGTGGTAGGGGAGTCAGGGCAAAACAAATGACACTAATTCGAAGCCACCATCTCTCTTCGCGTACTAGGGTGGGAACCAACCTGCCAGTACATTTTAAAGATTGTAGCAGTTCCACCTACTGCCTTTTGGGAGGTCAAATGGTCTGTATAGCTAGCACGCTGGCAATTTGGGCCGTTAAGCCTCAGATTCCAACATTCCGTCCAAACTTATTCAAAACATTTCTACTGATCAGGTACTCTGAACGCATCATAAAGACCAGGTTAAAGATGCTTGGAACCTTATTTGGAATTAAATGAGTACCAAATTCTTCTAGACATAGAATGCAACTAAATTGAGTCCTTGCTTTGGTACTACTTACTAGAACTGCAGAAGTGAAGTTAAGATTCAAGTGAACGCATGCAAGAGTTGACGTGATGGGAGGAGTCATTTTACAGTAAGCTACCTTATATTATAGAACGGGTGCGAGTGTACAACTTGCTATTCATCATTCTCTAACAAGTGTCAACTATTTCTTCGGAACCAAGTTTACAAAAATGAATTTACTTCTAACAAGACAGCAGATCACTACAACTTAAAAGATACTCTCAATTCCCAAATCCTTCTCTACACGTTTCAAAGACCATGATTTCAAAATTGAAATGCTTCAGAAATTTCTTTAAAAATCTCTAGAGAATTTGCAAGGAGTTGGTCAGGAAACTGAAAAACTCCACATGAAAAGACATAATGGAATAAGTCTAACACACACATAGTGACTGTTCTTAAAAACGAAGAAGCTTCTAAGTCGTACCATTGGCATTATCAATTGGCTCAACAAGAACAAGAAGCTCCTCTAGGGCACGGTGACGATCTTCTATAGGTACAGAGGAATTTTTCAAGTCATCCAAAGCAGTCTGCATCAACTGTGCATCCGACGGCATTTTCAACTTCTCCATCAGTTCCTGCATCACCATAATAGAGCCATAAAACACAAGAACTCAACAAAGCCCCTTTTCTATGACGAGAAGGAGTCACACTCACAGCAGCTAAAATTTAGCTGACATATGAGAGAGAGAATTGCTAATGACATTCTAACAGAATCTAGAACTCCAAATGGATAAATAAGGGCGATGTAATTGCATCACATAGTTTAGCAACTGCCCGACAAAGTATACTTAAGCTTATGTCCCGCGAAGAGATAGATTATGTGCTATAGCGTAGCCTGTTTTTGTGTCCATTCAATTACAACAAGTCAAAGTTATAAAAAAAAAAAAAAAAAACAAATATGAACACATCCATTCCGAAACGTACAAAAAGGGTGCATTTTGTTCTTCAGCAGGCTGTATGAGTTTTAACCTTAATTTCCATTTGCCGCTTATTCAGTTCAGCAGCAGATAAACGCTGAGCATCTTGAGCAGATTGCTTCAATGCAGCAGGATCAGAATGACCTGATTTATGCCGATTGCCCAGAAATAGACAACAACATATTAGCTAACAGTTATCCAGACACAAAAAAGAAGAAGAAGAAAAAAAAAAGACAACTTCAACTGAGAATCTCACTCACCTATGGCCCACTGTAGCATCCCTTCAAGAGAAGAAAAGCCGCCATCAAGTTGATCCTGCTCGCTCACGATAGCTGAAATAACAGAGGATTCATTGCCGGGATCAGACTTGGGGATAACGATACCAGACTCCTCGTTCCCTGGCGTCCAAGATAAACCAGCTGAAGGAGATGTCTCGTTAAGTTGTATGTCTGCCGTTACGCCAGATACGACCAGCGCCAACAAGACAAGCACTCCCGCCAGCAGCCCGCCGAAGGCGCCATTATGAAACCTCGATGAACTCCACCGGACCATATGAGTGAGTATAGCGGATTCGCAGGTCTTAGTCCAGCCAGTCACTCGGGAAATAGTATCAGATAGCAAAGAAACCCAGCAACCTAAATACCAGAAACCCCAAACCTCAAATCCGCAACCAAATCCAACGAAGAGCTAAAAGAAGTAGAGGCATAATAAATGGAGACATCAACAGTGGGGAACGGAAGAGGCAAGCACGAATGAACTTACCCGAAAACTGGGGATTCAAGGAAGGAGCGAGCAGATGCGGTAGGCGCGTGTAATGGGCACAGTAGAGCGGAAAAGAGAGAAACTAGGGTTTGGTAGATTGAAGATCAAACCAAAACAATTCCCTGGTTTGGAATTGCGAAATGGTAGTGGGAGAGTGGAGTTTGCGGAATTCTTTTCCCCAATGAGGATGACCTCGCTGGAATTTGACAGTGGAGGGAGGGAAAACTAGGAAGTAAATACTCGATGACACGACTGCAAGGTGCCATGTCACTTCTCCTCCGCGATTGGTCAGATGATGTCAACAAAAGATACAGCGTGGTCCTTGATTTGGCCGGTTTGGATCCGGTTCCTAAACGGTTAAACCTACTAGCTTTGTACCCGATTAGTTTTTTTTAACATAGATAAAACCGGGAAAAGCCCAGATACATAGTCAGAGAACAATACATAACCACAAGCAGAAGTCGACTAATCGTCGAACTTTCGATGAGAGAGCATTTTTTGTCACAAAATTGGGTGCTCTATTAACTCTATGAGTAACATACGAGCAGGAACAAAGCTTGAAAAGCCTTGCTAGCCTGCAAATTACTTCTACAAGCACGCTGCCCATCGCTATGGCAGCATCTCCACCCAAAACCCGCCCAATAGGCAGCATTGAATTGCCACGACAATTGATTCGGAAAAATTATGAGTTAAGCACCAATTCAAAGCATCCCACAAAACTAAAAGATCGGCCAGAAAAGAATCCGGAATACCTTCATAAAACTTACCCATGGAAAACAGGACACTGTTGGAATCGTCAGGTCCCACAAATTCTGTGCCAGCGCAACGATCACGCTGCGCCTAGGGCTGCAAATGAGCCAAGCCACTCGCGAGCAACTCGGCGTTCGAATCGGAAAAAACTCGTTCGACACTCGACTCGTTATTTAACAAGCCGGCTCGCGAGCCAACTCGTTAGTTAACGAGCCAAGCCTGAGCTAGACCATGCTCAGCTTGATAAGCTCGCGAGCTAGCTTGATTCGGTGGCTTGTCGAGCTAAGCTCGCGAGCTGCCTTGTTTTGAGCTTGTGGAAGGATGAATTACTCTTTTAAACATGAACATTGTCTTATAATACAGATGTGTATGAAATTTAGATGTTATTTCTAGTTTCTAGTGTTCTTTCTATCATTTAAATTCTTATGTTTATACATTTTTCCAGCAAAAATGATTTTAAATCGAGCTCATCTTGAGCCGAGCTTGTACTCAGTTTAACAAGCTATGTTAATGAGCATTTATCGAGCTCTACCGAGTCGAGCTCGAGCTAGATTATTTTTATTCAAGCCGAGCTCGAGCTCGAGCTGGATTATCAAAATTCGAGTTCGAGCCGAGCTCGAGCTGAAAAATTAATAAACGAGCCGAGCTCAAGCTAAGCAAAAACTCGACTCGACTCGGCTCGTTTGCAGCCCTAGCTGCGCCCAACCATTAAAACCAACAAAAATGACCGCAGGTGGAGGAAGTTCCGCCAGCGCCATGGTGGAGTGGAGAATGCCCGAAACAGGGGAGAGTTTGGCCGATCACCAACATGAGAAGTAGAAGTGGAGTGATCGTCCTGAGTGGCAGACTTCCACTTCTCAAGCTAACCTTAAAATTGTCGATGTAATGCCGCGGGAAGATATTGGATTCCCCATGGACAACCCAGCATCTTCCTTTCCATATCCGCCAAAGAAGGAAGACAATCTCAGCCACCTGCAACTTGGATAAGTGGAGAGAAAAGATTACAAGCAGATGAAAGATATAATATCGGGGACTACGTTATTAAATTCCCTGATATAGTTCCTGCTGAGGTTGCAAAACTTCACACGCAAGGTGTAAATGCAGTGGTTCTTGCTCGACTAAATGCCACACACCGACAACTATCGTGCAATTAAAAAAGCGACGATGAAAACTTTCTGCACTAACCGAGCAAACCGGACAGGTCGTTGAGGAGATCAACTTCTTACTAAAAAGAACTGTGCAAAGAGGGAGGAATACATGAACAAAGCGCCAAGAAAAGTTTTGGAGCTTAGGCGGCACCCAATGTAGTCAAAATCCCGATTTTAATCTTAAAATCTTACGATTTTACGATCTTACCTATGGGTTCCGATCCTGATTTTACTGTAAAATCTTTGAACCTTAAAATCCCATAAAATCCCGATTTAAAACTCTAAAATCCATAAAATCTACGATTTCTACGATTTTGTACGATTTCAAGGTTCATATAAATTGGATCAAAATTAGGCCGGTCAAGTTGGGTTATGCCCATGAACCGAGTCAAATTTACTTCCCCCAACCCAACATAATGAACAACACAACCCCAACCTGAAAGTTAACCCTCAATTTATTTTCATTCTCTTCCTCGTATCTTTCTCTTTCGCACGTCGGCGCCCAACTCCTTCCATCAACGATATCTTCCACCCTCCCAATTAGCTTGTAGTTTGTTCCCACCACCCTCACAATAATCCAAATCTCCATTACATTGCAAGCTTTTGTTCATCTCCCAATCCTTCAGCACCACTAACCCGACCTTTTATCAATTAAGAAGGGAATGCATCAATCAATGAGTTATCTTTTCCAGATGATGGTAATCAAGGAAATATGGTTAATGGTGAAAGTACTTCAAGTGATCATAAGAGTAATGATATTAGTCCTTAAACAAATAAAAACGATGAGAGTGAGGGTGAGGGTGAGGTTGAGGATGATGACGATGATGTGTAAGTGATGTTAATGTTGATCCTAACGATCTTATGTGATTTTCTACTCTTAACAATTAATTAACAGTGATATCTATAATGTTTCAGGTTTCTTATTTGTGTGTTTCTATTATGTACAAGAAAAATATATGGATTAGTTGTGTTTGTTTAGCAAACAAACTTATCTTGGGAAGTAATTATGCTTTATGTGGTTGATTGTTATTCAAGATATGCATTTTTATTACTATTTAGTGTTTTAAGTATTTATTTTAATATGAACCTTAAAATCTTACGATTTTACGATTTTAATCTACGATTTCGATTCTACCTCAGTTTTCGATTTTACTTAAAATCTAGATTTTGACTGCATTGGCGGCACCAGCAAGCTCCATAAATATTTCCAGAATCTGCAGTCAAAAGGTAACCCAGGGGGAGGAACTTGAGCATTGAGCTCATTAGTAATAACCTGGTACCCGGAACAAACAGTGTAGTCTCCCGACGAAGAGTAATGCTACAAAAGCAGATCTTTAGATGGTACGAGGGCCAAAGGAATGCCTAAAATAATCTTGATAGTGCAGGCAGGAAAAAGGCTACGCAAAAGATCAAGGTTTCAGCATCGACAAGTGTTGTCAATAAGATCAGCAACCCGAAGAAGAGCCTGAGAAACGCTAGGAAGAAGAATTGGTGAAGAAGGAGGATATGTCGATAGCCACCAGTCTTCAAGAACGGGAATGGACAATCCAAAACCAACTTGCCAACGGAGTCCGTGCTTGAGCAGATCACGACCTTCCAAAATATTCAGCCATGCCCATAATGGTCGAGAGCCTGCCTAAGCTTCCAAAAAATGATGATGAGGATGGTAGCGAGCTATGTAGAGATGACCCAAAGAGTTGTCCGGGCTCCGGAGAACACGCCAAGCCTGCTTAGCAAGTAAAGCAACATTGAATCAGTCAAAGTCACAAAAACCAAGACCGCTTTGAAACTTACTCTGACATGCGCCTGGCCAGGACAACCAATGAATCCCATTCTCCTTATCCTGGCCAGACCACCAGTACCTCACGAGCTAGCTATTACAACGTCGAAATGTCCACGAGGGAAGGAGAAATGAAAACATCGCATATACCGGGTTGGCAGAGCCCACTGCCTTGATGACTATCTCCTTCCAAGCAAAGGATAAGCCTTTAGACTTCCAACTCCGAATTCGCCCTGCCAATGCTTCTTCAACAAACTGGAAGGTCTGACTCTTCGATCGTTGTACTTGAGATGGCAGCCTGATGACTCGATATTTACACATGTTTTCCCCTTTGTTTCTTGATCGTTTAAGCTTGCATTATCGCTTCTTTGGATTCTTTTATGCTAGGTTGTGTTCCTTTGTCACATTTCAAGTCCTAGCACATAAAGTGAAGCATAGGCGCAAGTTTCAAGTCAATCAGAGATCAATTGGAGACTCGGGGGAAGAAACTCGGGCATGACTTGAAGAAGAATGTATTTCTACCTCATTTTTTGACCTGATAATCATGTAATCTTATATTGAGAAGAAAGAGGACAAGACTACGAGCGTATGGGATCAACGAGACCTAATTTGAAGTCTGAACGAGGGAGAAACGAAGAATCCAAGATAGGGGACCCGACTTCTGTTAAAAGGCTGTTTTGTGCATTTTTGGAGGGAGAGAGTTGGGTTTTTGTTCCCAAACACCCAAGGGACGAACCAAAAGAGAGAGAGAGAGAGGTATCGTTCGCCTTGGAGGGATAAAGTTGGGTTTTAGGGCAATCTTGGAGTGGAATTGGAGGATTTCTTCGCCTTGGAAGCTCGAGGAACAAGCCTGGACTTGAAGACTAATCATCTGAAGATTCTCACTGCAGTCTCTCTCTTCTCAATGGAGTAACTTCCCTTCACTTAGGTTTTGAGGAAACCTAGCCATGTTTGTTTGATTGTATGATTGTATGAGTACTCTTACTTGATAATCTTGAGTTCATATTCAATCTATGCATGTTTTCATCATTCAATTCTGCTTTAGTCGAGATTATTGATTCTACTTTGATCCTATGAGAGCGAATACCTGATTAGGTCAATAGAGCACCATAGATTGATAGTATTGGATCGAATGCTTTAGTCGAGGGTCGATTCAGTGCTTTGTATCGATTGAGAATCTCATTCGTTAGAGGAAATCTAGTTCAGAACGCCTTGATCGGTTGTTCTAGAGAAGGATACTCCCTCTAGGTAATCGACTCAAGAGGGCCTTGTTCCTTTAGTCGAGACTCAAGGTCTAGTCAAGGATTCTCCGCATTGTGAATGAAAGTGAAACATGTTAGAGATCATGATGACTCGATATTTGCACATGTTTTCCCCTTTGTTTCTTGATTGTTTGAGCTTTAATTATTGCGTCTTTGGCCTATTTTACGCTAGGTTGTGTTCCTTTGTCACATTTCAGGTCCTAGCATATAAAGTGAAGCATAGGCGCAAGTTTCAAGTCAATCAGAGATCAATTGGCGATTAGGGAGAAGAAACTCGGCCATGACCTGAAGAAGAATGAATTTCTACCTCACTTTATGGACAAAGAATCATGCAAGCTTGTCATGAAAAGAAAGAGGACGAGACTACGAGCGTCTGGGATCAAACGGCGACTGATTCGAAGTCCGGACGAGGGAGAAACGAAGCATTGAATATAGGGGAACAGGTTCGGCAGTAAAAACACGGGCGCGCCTAAATCAAAACACGGCCGTGCCCATATTTAGGCACGACCGTGTTTTGGCCGACGCGCGCGAGCGTGTTTTTAACACGGGGCAAAACACGGGCGGTCAAAAGCAAAGCACGACCGTGCCCTCGACCGTGTTTTGCCCAGAATCAGGTTTTTTAACGCAAATTCAAACCAAAGAAAGAGAGAGCTGGGTTTTGGATCCCAAACACCCAAGGGACGAACCAAAGAGAGAGAGGGCGATTTGAGGGCATTCTTGGAGTAGAGAAGGAGGATTTCTTCGCCTTGGAAGCTTGAGGAACAAGCCCGGACTTGAAGACTGGTCATCTGAAGATTCTTACTGCAGTCTCTCTCTTCTCTATGGAGTAACTTCTCTTCACTTAGGTTTTGAGGAACCCTAGGTATGTTTGTTTGATTGGATGTTTGTATGAGTACTCTGACTGGATAATCTTGAGTTCATATTCAATCTATGCATGTTTTCATGATTCAATTCTGCTTTAGTCGAGATTATTGATTCTGCTTTGATTCTATGAGAGGGAATACCTGATTAGGTCAATAGAGCACCATAGATTGATAGTAGTGGATCGATTGCTTTAGTCGAGGGTTGATTCACTGCTTTGTATCGATTGAGAACCCCTTTCGATAGAGGGAGTCTAGTTCAGAACGCCTTGATCAGTTGTTCTAGAGAAGGATACGTCCCTCTAGGCAATTGACTCAAGAGGGCCTTGTTCCTTTAGTCGAGACTCAAGGTCTAGTCAAGGATTCTCCGCATTGTGAATGAAAGTGAAACAGGTTAGAGATCATCAATCGTTAATCTGGCTAGTGGCTAGGGGGAATCATACCTAAGTGAGTTCCCAACCTGTAATTAGATTAACTTTAACTGTAGTTTGCTAGAGTAGTTTTAGCTCTTTCATCTTAATCTGATTTGCTAAATAATAAACTGAAGCTGAGTAATAGTAACTCTAGAGACCCGTGGATTCGATATTTATCACTTGAGCCACTATACTGCAGTCCCTTTCATTGGTTACACTTGGCCTTTGTTAGGTTTTGTGTCATAGCGAGTCAAGTTTTTGGCGCCGTTGCCGGGGACTTTCTAGAGTATTAGGAAAGGCAGAAGTTTGTTACTTTAGCGTTTTTCGTTTCTTTTCTTTTCCACCCTTGCTTTTCACTTGGGTGTTTTTGTTTTTGTTGGTGCAGATCTGAATCATGGATCCTAATGGCTTCTCCAATCATTGGGGGTATCCACCACCATCTGGGTGGTATTACCCCGAGACTCCGTGGAGCAATCAAGGCGGAGAAGACTATGGATTCGGGTTCCAGTACCAACCCCCTTACTACGGAGAACAACCGGACCCCTGGGCATATCAAGAACAACCTCATTACCAAGAAGAATTTCTCCCACAACCAGAAGGGCCATTGGAGCTGGAGTTACCCATGGAGGCCTTCACGGGCCATTCTGCAGAGCCATGCTACACTCCACAGCCAGATCCACACTATGATTTGAGGCTTCTCATGGAGAGATCATGCTCCAGTATGGATCATTGTGTCCAGGCCTATCGTGAAACAGAGGAGATCCTCCTGAGCCTTAAGAAGAGCGTCGATGATCTTGAGCGATCTTGGGCACAGCCTGCTCCAGATCACCCTTCTGCTACCATACAAGAAGAGGAGGAGGAAGAAGAAGGCTACAAGGACATTGTGGAGCACACTGAAGTTGTCACGGAGAGCTCCCGTGATGATCATGATCAGGAGTGTCATGTCGTAGCCGACCACACCTTCCCACACCCCAAACTGAGCTTTGAAGAGGCGGGCATGAGTTCGGAGATGCAAGAAGATCTCATGAAAGAAATTGCTTGGCAACTTGCTCTCCAATCCGTGCTAGAAGAAGAAGAGCAAGAAAGGGTGCAGAAAGAAGTTGTGGAGGATGGCGAAAGTGAAGCTGGAGAAGTTCTTGATCATTTCCCAGGGGTGATACCACATGAAGAAGGAAGGGAGGTTAAAGAAGCAATTGGCGTCCAGGCTGAGGATGAAGTTGAGGTGGAAGAGGCATGCACCGGCCATGAGTTGCAAGTAATATCCCCACCAAACTTTGAGGAACTGCTTGGCAAGGACCCATTTGCAGTGTCTCTTTGCCAGACCAAGGCCACCTCGACATCGGTCCCTCTTGGTGGACGCGATGGTGGCCAATCGATGCTGTCATATCTAGTTTGGGGCAATGAGACGAGAGAAGAGAAGAAGAGGTCTCGAGGGTGGAGACTTCATCTGCATCAAGTACATGAGCCTTCATCACCTGCCACAGCACATGCTCATGACTTGAGACTCCACCTCATCGACGAGAACCTCAACTTCAAGGAGGTTCTAGCATGGACCGAAACTTAGGAGCCATCGTCCGGCTCACGACGTGAAAGAAGCGCTTGTTGGGAGGCAACCCAACCAGTCGGTTTGTATTTCTGTCTCTATTTCTCCTCGGTTGAGTCAGTTTTGCTATTTGATTTTAGAGTCAATAACTCAACCTTTGTGAGATTTTGTGTGGTGTTTGTGTTCCGACTACTTTGTCCTCCTGGAATGCACCGCCTTCCCCGTCCACCATCATTCACCGTTGATATGGTAACTTCGTTCTACCCTCCTTATCTTTCCTCCATTGAGGACAATGTCGTGCTTAAGTGTGGGGGGATGTTCGATTATGTATGTGTGTGAATGTTTGACTGTTTGTGTGCTTGGAGCCTAGTCCACTGTCCAAATTTCGATTTGAGGGCTCCAAGTACGTGTTCCTTGCAATTGCCTGCTCAGTATGCTTTGAATTGACAGTCTTTATAGTAATATGCAACCTAGGGAGGTAGTGTAGCACTATGGAGGATGTTGATGCATTTAAGAAGTCTCATTTCTTCTTCATATTGTGTTGGTTGATTGAGTGAATTAGTGATCTTAAGACCCCTGAATTGTGTGGTGTTGTGGACTCTCTACCTCTCATGGACTCTTGTTTCATGTTTTGAGTTTAACAGGTGCTCGAAAATGTGCTTTAAAATAATGTCTCCCGTGCGAATAGGGCGAAAGTGTGTAAGGGGAGACGAGAATTCGTTCCCAATTTTCACCTACTACCTCCAGCCCCCTTACATGTCTTTCCCCCGCACGAGGCTCGAGACACCCGCTCCTGGCATGGCCGGTAAGAGCCGGGCTCCCGCAAAACCTCTGCTAGGTGGGAGCCCCCATTTTGTGAAAAGCAGGTTGGGACCCTTGAAAAAAAAAGGAAATATAACAGAAAACAAGCAAAACAGAAAGAAAAGGGTTTCCAACCGTCTTCAAAAAGAAAATAAGAGCACCTTGAAAAATGTGAGTCCATGATATTTTTTTTTAGAGTCTCTTTGTCCACGATTCATTTGTCCTCTGTTCACTATTTGCCATGATGCCGACTCGAGACTAGCATTCTCGCCGAAGAAGCTATGAGATGACTTGTGCGTCGGTTGACCTCGTAAGCTGCTAAATGATCTAGAAAATTCTCTATCAACGATCGAGGGTGCATGTTGCTATAGAGGTCTGGAGAGCTCATTGGTTTGAACTAGGTTTGCTGGGGGACAAGCAAACGGTTAAGTGTGGGGGGATTTGATGACTCGATATTTGCACATGTTTTCCCCTTTGTTTCTTGATTGTTTGAGCTTTAATTATTGCGTCTTTGGCCTATTTTACGCTAGGTTGTGTTCCTTTGTCACATTTCAGGTCCTAGCACATAAAGTGAAGCATAGGCGCAAGTTTCAAGTCAATCAGAGATCAATTGGCGATTAGGGAGAAGAAACTCGGGCATGACCTGAAGAAGAATGAATTTCTACCTCACTTTATGGACAAAGAATCATGCAAGCTTGTCATGAAAAGAAAGAGGACGAGACTACGAGCGTCTGGGATCAAACGGCGACTGATTCGGAGTCCGGACGAGGGAGAAACGAAGCATTGAATATAGGGGAACAGGTTCGGCAGTAAAAACACGGGCGCGCCTAAATCAAAACACGGCCGTGCCCATATTTAGGCACGACCGTGTTTTGGCCGACGCGCGCGAGCGTGTTTTTAACACGGGGCAAAACACGGGCGGTCAAAAGCAAAGCACGGTCGTGCCCTCGACCGTGTTTTGCCCAGAATCAGGTTTTTTAACGCAAATTCAAACCAAAGAAAGAGAGAGCTGGGTTTTGGATCCCAAACACCCAAGGGACGAACCAAAGAGAGAGAGGGCGATTTGAGGGCATTCTTGGAGTAGAGAAGGAGGATTTCTTCGCCTTGGAAGCTTGAGGAACAAGCCCGGACTTGAAGACTGATCATCTGAAGATTCTTACTGCAGTCTCTCTCTTCTCTATGGAGTAACTTCTCTTCACTTAGGTTTTGAGGAACCCTAGCTATGTTTGTTTGATTGGATGATTGTATGAGTACTCTGACTGGATAATCTTGAGTTCATATTCAATCTATGCATGTTTTCATGATTCAATTCTGCTTTAGTCGAGATTATTGATTCTGCTTTGATTCTATGAGAGGGAATACCTGATTAGGTCAATAGAGCACCATAGATTGATAGTAGTGGATCGATTGCTTTAGTCGAGGGTTGATTCACTGCTTTGTATCGATTGAGAACCCCTTTCGATAGAGGGAGTCTAGTTCAGAATGCCTTGATCAGTTGTTCTAGAGAAGGATACGTCCCTCTAGGCAATTGACTCAAGAGGGCCTTGTTCCTTTAGTCGAGACTCAAGGTCTAGTCAAGGATTCTCCGCATTGTGAATGAAAGTGAAACAGGTTAGAGATCATCAATCGTTAATCTGGCTAGTGGCTAGGGGGAATCATACCTAAGTGAGTTCCCAACCTGTAATTAGATTAACTTTAACTGTAGTTTGCTAGAGTAGTTTTAGCTCTTTCATCTTAATCTGATTTGCTAAATAATAAACTGAAGCTGAGTAATAGTAACTCTAGAGACCCGTGGATTCGATATTTATCACTTGAGCCACTATACTGCAGTCCCTTTCATTGGTTACACTTGGCCTTTGTTAGGTGTTGTGTCATAGCGAGTCAGATCATCAATCATTAATCTGGCTAGTGACTAGGGGGAATCACACCTAAGCTAGTTCCCAACTTGTAATTAGATTAACTTTAACTGTAGTTTGTTAGAGTAGTTATAGTTCTTCTATTTTAATCTGGTTTGCTAGATAATGAACCGAAGCTGAGTAATAGTAACTCTAGAGACCTGTGGATTAGATATTTATTACTTGTGTCACTATTCTGCAGTCCCTTTCATTGGTTAAACTTGGCCATTGTTAGGAGCTGTGTCGTAGCGAGTCAAGTTTTTGGCGCCGTTGCCGGGGACTTTCTAGATTATTAGGCAAGGCAGAAGTTTGTTACTTTAGCGTTTTTCTTTTATTTTCTTTTCCAGCCTTGATTTTCACTTGGGTGTTTTTGTTTTTGTTGGTGTAGATCTGAATCATGGATCCTCATGGCTTCTCCAACTATTGGGGGTATCCACCACCATCCGAGTGGTATTACCCCAAGACTTCCTGGAGCAATCAAGGAGGAGAAGACTATGGATTCGAGTTTCAGTACCAACCCCCTTACTACGGAGAACAACAAAAACCTTGGACATTTCAAGAACAACCTCCTTATCAAGAAGAATTCCTCCCGCAACCAGAATGGTCATCGGAGCTGGAGTTGGTCATGGTGGCCTTCACGAGCCATTATGTAGAGCCATGCTACACTCCAAGGCCAGATCCGAACAGTCAATTGAGTCAATTGGGACTTTTCATAGAGTAGTTTGCTTGGGACACCGAGAGATTCAATCACAAGATGGACCTCTTTTTCCAATCTACTTCTCCTCCTGACTCTTTATCCCTTCGTGAATTGGAGGAGACTGTTCATCACTCAGCAAAGCAAACATAGTGGGTCGAGCAAGTTTGTGCACAAGTTACTCAAGATCACCCTTCTACTACCATACTATAAGAGGATGAGGAAGACCAAGGCTGCGAGGACATCGTGGAACATACAGAAGTTGTCACGAAGAGCTCCCGTGATGATCATGATCATGAATGTCCTGTTGTAGCCGACCATAACTTTTCGCATCCCACACCGAGCGTTGAAGAGGCGGGCATGAGTGAGGAGATACAAGCTGATCTTTTTGAAAAGATTGCATGGCGACTTACTCTCTTATCTGTGCTAGAAGAAGAAGAGCAAGAACGGATGAGGAAAGAAGTTGTGGAGAATGACGTAAGTGAATTAGAGGAAGTTCTTGATCTTTTCCAAGGGAAGGAATCGAATTTTGAGAAAGGAAGGGGGGGGGGGGGGGTTGAAGAAGCAATTGGCATCCAGGCTGGGAACGAAGTTGAAGTGTAAGAGGCTTGCACCGGCCCTATGTTACATGTGTATCTCCACCAAACTTCGAGGAGCTGCTTGGCAAAGACCCGTTTGCAGTGTCTCTTTGCCATACCAAGGCCACATCGACATCAGTCCCTCTTGGTGGACGCGATGGTGGTCAGTCGATGCTATTATATCTAGTTTGGGGAAATGAGACAAGAGAAGTTTCGAATAAGAGGTCTCGAGGGTGGAGAATTTATCTACATCAAGTGCACGAGCTTCCATCAATGAGACTCCACCTAATCAATGAGAATCTCAACTTCAAAGAGGTTTTGGGGTGGAAAAAAACTTAGGAGCCATCGTCTGGCTCACGATGTGAAAGAAGTGCTTGTTAGAAAGCAACCTGACCGGTCGGTTTGCATTTCTTTCCCTATTTCTCAAGGAACAAGCCCAGACTTGAAGACTGATCATCTGAAGATTCTTACTGCAGTCTCTCTTCTCTATGGAGTAACTTCCCTTCACCTAGGTTTTGAGAAATCCTAACCATGTTTGTTTGATTGGATGATTGTATGAGTACTCTTACTTGATAATATTGAGTTCATATTCAATCTATGCATGTTTTCATCATTCAATTCTGCTTTAGTCAAGATTATTGATTCTGCTTTGATCATATGAGAGCGACTATCTGATTAGGTCCATAGAGCACCATAGATTGATAGTATTGGATTGATTGCTTTAGTCGAGGGTTGATTCACTACTTTGTATCGATTGAGAATATCATTCGATAGAGGGAATCTAGTTCAGAATGCCTTGATCGGTTGTTCTAGAGAAGGATACGTCCCTCTAGGAAATCGACTCATGAGGGCCTTGTTCCTTTAGTCGAGACTCAAGGTCTAGTCAAGGATTCTCCGCATTGTGAATGGAAGTGAAACAGGTTAGAGATCATCAATCATTAATCTGGCTAGTGGCTAGGGGGAATCACACCTAAGTGAGTTCCCAACCTGTGTTTAGATTAACTTTAGATGTGATTTGTTAGAGTAGTTATAGTTCTTCTATTTTAACCTGGTTTGCTAGATAATGAACCGAAGCTGAGTAATAGTAACTCTAAAGACCCGTGGATTCGATATCTTTTACTTGTGCCACTATTTTGCAGTCCCTTTCATTGGTTACACTTGGACATTGTTAGGAGTTGTGTCGTAGCGAGTCACAACCTAAGGTATTCGGCCCCCACTGTCATTGTAGAGACCCCAGGAAAGAAGTAAGGCCTAGCAGTTCTTGGTCAAAGATATTGCGACTGATAGTAATTGCTGATTTCTCCAGATTGACAAGCTGTCCACTAACAGCGCCAAACTCATTCAACAAATGAATTAGGTTTGCATATTCAGGAATAGAAGCACGAAGAAACAGAAAGGTATCGTTCGCAAAAAAAAAAAAAAAATAAATAAATAAAAATAAAGAAAGATTGGAAGTAATAGGAGCTAGTCTATGAATACGTAAGCCATGAAGGGTGAAGTCCCAAAGCGTAGCTACAATGGAAGTAGAGAAGGCTTCTGAATATAAAGCAAACAACAATGGAGAGGGGATCGCCTTGCCGAATGTTTGTAAAAACATGTTTGTTGGATTCTAGAGCAATACTTATTGTACCCTCTTCAAATTATACTAATTCACCTATCATGATTTCATTAAGACCATAAATATAAGTAATGTCGTTACCTATTTGAAGTATGGTAAAGCTGTGAACCAAATACCTATTACAGACCAAGCTGCTTAAAAGAAATGTAAAGAATGAGAGTTGTTGACAATGGTATAAATCGGCCAAAATAACCATGAATAGCTACAATATTATAAGTTTCTTAGCCAAATTTTGTAATGGAGTTGAAAGACATAAATCTACAAAGAAAGCAGCTTCGCATTTTTCGAAGGGCGACTGCATAGGCGATCTGTGACTGCAACTAGGGTTCCGAAAAGATGTCGACGGACGTTGTGCCGTTGGCAGGAGGTAAGCTATCCTCGTCGTTTTTTACGGAGGCGGTCTCCAGCTAACTTCGGTCGCCCACTGAGTCGTCCTCCCCAAACCCTAAGGGCGATAGGGAGGCGCAACATATGAAAAAGCGAGCAAAGCAGATAGCGCCACAAACCAACGCCGTGTCGGAAGGAGCGGGTCCCAGGGAGGAAGATGCGACCAGGAAATCAATGCCACCAAGCCCCAGGCCAAACGCTTGGTCACAGGGGACGGGAGCATCACGTCGACTCTTCGGAGGCGAGGTACGTATGGAGGAGTGGTACACGACTGATTTTGACAGTGAGGAAGCGGCTACGGCGATGCTTTGAGGATGGCCTAGAGGAAGGCTTTGATGGGGAGGTGGATCCCACTTGCCCGCCAATATACTTCTCCGCAGCTAAAGAGAGGTCCTACTGCCGCAAGCTATGGTCTGCCCTTATCGTGAAAGCATTGAGCATATCAGTGTCATATACGGCGGTGTCCATCCGCTTGAACACAATATGGGCAAAGGCCGGGGGGATCCAGGTTACGTCGATGAAGAATGGCTACTTTCTCGTTCGGTTCACAAGTGGACTCGATTATGATAGGGCACTCATGAATGGACCATGGATGATCAGACCAAATTACCTGTCGGTGCACATGTGGGATAAGGATTTTGATCTGTATAACCATGAAGTCTCGTCGACGCTAGTTTGGGCGCGGCTCCTTGAGATCCCTATCTAGTATTTTCACCAGGATGCGGTTATGAAAATTGGAAGGCGCATTGGTAAACCAATTTGTATCAATGAGGCCACACGTACGACGGCTCGTAGCGATTATGCCAGGGTGTGTGTTCAGGTGGACATCATCAAGCCCTTACTCTCGAAATTCTCTATCAAAGGAAAAAATATTTTATCCAATATGAATGGCTGGAAAAGATTTGCTTGAGCTGTGGAACCTATGCTGAGAGAGGCGACTGCTCCTGCGCAAAGTCGCAGGCACCTATGAGAGCCGACAATGTAGAGAAGTTACTCACGCCAGTAGTCGCCTAAACAGAGCCCCTTTATGGAGAGTGGATGATTGCGAAACACAAGCCCCACACCCAGAGAAAAGCCACTGAGGTGGAGGATGACATGCACGTGGATACAGAACCTCTGAAAGCCACTGAAGCATCTCCTAGTCCCATACCGCAATAGTCGACAAACCAAAAAGAACACCATCCGGCAAGCTAACAGGGGACACAGGCGAGAGTCGAGAAGGGAACTACTCTATCTAGGGAACCCCAGGTGACTACCCCTAGCTCGGGCCAAGCTAAGGGGGTGGTTATCATTTCATAGGAGACTTAAACTGTGGGACTGAATGTGGTGACAGACGTAACCCGACCCGAGCTCACGACCGACGGGATGTTTACGTCGACACCCATGCAGGCTGGCGGGAAATAACACGTTCTAGTGGCTGTGACCTTGACTAATGATGGAGTGAAAGGCAGGCCTCCAGACTTGACTTCAGGTTCCAAGTCAGCAAGCTCGGGCGGTACCACGGAAAGTGCGAAGATCAACTCTTTGGGGATGCAGATCGACGAGACTCTCCTCCCGACTTCGTGATCTAAGGGAGTCCTCTTTCCTTCCCCCTTAATTTATGGATTATAAAGTCTTTTCGTGGAATTGTAGGGAGCGAGGAGCAAGGGCTTTTTTTGTGCTTTCCGCAAATATCATAGGAAGTCTAAAACTCTTGTAGTGATTATTGTGGAACCCAGGATAAGTGGAAACCGTGCTTTTGAAGTAATTCTTGAAATGGGTTATGACAAAGAACTCATAGTAGATGCTATAGGGTTCTCTAGGGGCATTTGGATTCTATGGAATTCATATGACCTCGACATTATGAGAATCTAACCAACACTGTCTTCATGTGCAGGTACAAGGTCTGCTATCCCAGGATGTTGCATGGCAACTTTCAGCAATTTATGGAAGCCCAGCACCCATGCAACGTTGCGAACTATGGGAATTTTTACGAGTATTGGCCGAGGATATGGCGCAATCTTGGCTTCTTGTGAGGGATTTCAATTCCATTATTAGCCCATTGGAGAAGCTAGGGGGTGCTCCCTTTGATGCTGCTAGAATTTGTGATTTCCAAGAAGTAGTGCAAGACAATGGGCTGATCGATCTGGGCTTTGAAGGATCCCCTTACACGTGGTTCAAAACGGGTCTCCGGGAAAGACTTGATAGGGGAATGGCAAACAATCTCTGGGTCACCAACTTTCCCGAGACAGTGGTTAGACACCTGCCCCGTATGAAGAAATCCGACCACCGACCTTTACTAGTCTCCTTGGCAGAGCCCCACCTCCCTACAGGACCTAAGCCATTCCGATTCCTGGTGGCATGGCTCACCCATGAAGGATTCCGCGATATGACAGATGTGGCATGGGCTAGAGGCAACTTCTTCACAGAGTCGGCTGTTGCGCTTGCTCGAGATGCTATGGTTTGGAATAGAAATGTGTTCGGCCACGTAACTAGATGGAAGGACCAATTACTTCGACGTATTGAGGCACTCGAGCAAGTTTGTGGAGGTGCAGGTTTTACCGCCCACTTCAGCAGGTTCAGGAAGAGTTGGAGTTTGTCTTATTTCAGGAAGAACTCCTATGGTGCCAGAAATCTTGGCTGGAGTGGATTAGTTCTGGAGACAAGAACACTTCCTATTTCCATACCAGAACTCTCCGGCGAAGGCAAAGAAACCGCGTCACAATGCTAAAGGATGGTGCGGGCAACTAGATTGAAGACCAGATGGTACTCTTGGAGATGGAGCGGGTTTACTTCAGCGGGTTGTATAAAGATGAGGGTGACGACTTACCATCACTGCAAGCAAGCTTCCCGAGCTTGGAGGACTCTCAGTGGAAGCCCCTAACCGTACTCCACACTTGGAAGAGATTCATACAGCTATCATGGCGATGGGTGCCTTGAAGGAACTAGGGAAATATGGTATGAGCCTAGTCTTTTCCAGAGGTGCTGGCAAACGATAAGGAAGTCAGTGAAAACCTTTGGCCTCGGTTGTTGGAGTAACCCGGATAAGATCAAGGAAATCAATTCTACAATTCTTGTCCTCATCCTGAAGATGCAACAGCCTACCGCAATTGATCAGTTCCGTCCGATCAGTCTATGTAACGTTGCCTACAAGGCGATCACGAAGTGCTTGGCAGAGAGACTTAAAAGCCTAATGCCAACACTTGTCCATGAAACGCAGACTAGTTTTGTTCCTGGTCGCCACATTACTGACAATATTTGCATATTGCAAGAGGTGATACACTCAATGAGAGCTCGTAAAGGAAGGCGCGGTTGGATGGTTCCGAAGGTGGATTTAGCAAAGGCCTATGACCGGATTAGATAGGCCTTTGTCCGTGACACCCTGGTTGCCGCCGGTTGACTCGCTATGACACAACTCCTAACAAAGGCCAAGTGTAACCAATGAAAGGGACTGCAGTATAGTGGCTCAAGTAATAAATATCGAATCCACGGGTCTATAGAGTTACTATTACTCATCTTCAGTTCATTATCTAGCAAACCAGATTAAGATAGAACAACTAAAACTACTCTAGCAAACTACAGTTAAAGTTAATCTAATTACAGGCTGAGAACTCACTTAGCTATGATTCACCCTTGCCACTAGCCAGATTAATGATTGATGATTTCTAACTTGTTTCACTTTCATTCACAATGCGGAGAATCCTTGACTAGACCTTGAATCTCGACTAAAGGATCAAGGGCCTCTTGAGTCGATTGGCTAGAGGGACGTATCCTTCTCTAGAACAACCGATCATGGCGTTCTGAACTACACTCCCTCTATCAAATGAGGTTCTCAATCGATACAAAGCAGTGAATTGACCCTCGACTAAAGCAAACGATCCAATACTATCAATCTATGGTGCTCTATTGACGTAATCAGGTATTTGCTCTCATAGGATCAAAGCAGAATCAATAATCTCTACTAAAGCATAATTGAGTAATGAAAATATGCATAGATTGAATATGAACTCAAGATTATCAAGTAGGAGTACTCATACAATCATTCAATTAAACAAACATAGCTAGGGTTCCTCAAAACCTAAGTGAAGGGAAGTTACTCCATAGAGAAGAGAGAGACTGCAATAAGAATATTCAGATTATCAGTCTTCAAGTCCGGGCTTGTTCCTCGAGCTTCTAAGGGGAAAAAATCCTCCAATTCCACTCCAAGAATGCCCTCAAATTTCCCTCTCTCTCTTTGGTTCGTCCCTTGGGTGTTTGGGATCCAAAACCCAGCTCTCCCCCCTCCAAAAACGCACAAAACAGGCTTTTAACAGCTTGCGTTCGCGACCCGTTCGGGTATTTTGGGTACCCGGCCGGGTATTTTTGGTTCACGACCGGGGGGGGGGGGGGGGCCTTCTGATGCTATCAAAAATCCCCTATCAGATGGTCAAAATACCCGGTTGGCTATTTTGGTCGGGTATTTTGCAGTTCCGGGTCCCCTATCTTTGATTCTTCGTTTCTCCCTCGTTTGGACTCCAAATCAGGTGTCATTTGATCCCAGACGCTCGTAGTCTCGTCCTATTTCTTCTCATGACAAGATTATTATTCTATGGTCACAAAGTGAGTTTGAAATCTATTCTTCTTCAAGTCATACCCGAGTTTCTTTCCCCGAGTCGCCAATTGATCTCCGATTGACTTGAAACTTGCGCCTAAGTTTCACTTTATGTGCTAGGAACTCAAATGTGACAAAGGAACACAACCTAGCTTAAAATAGGCCAAAGAAGCGATAATGCAAGATTAAATGATCAAGAAACAAAGGGGAAAACATGTGCAAATTATCGAGTCATCACCGGTGCTCCAGACAAGTTCGTAGAACTGACGATGGCCTGTATCTCCTCGCCATCGATGCAGATTCAGTGGAATGAGGGGGTCTAATAGAGAGCTTTAAACCGTCCAGGGGCCTAAGACAGGGATGCCCTCTCTCTCCATACCTTTTCACTCTTTGTATGGAAAGACTGGGACATATCATTGATGAGGCAGTCAGGGCTGGCAGATGAAAACCGATACGGTTGTCGCAAGATGGACCGCCGCTCTCCCATCTTTTATTTACGGATGATCTAATACTTTTTGGCAAGGCAACTAGAGAACAAGTGCAAGAGTTTAACGCCTATTTTGAGAAATTTGGGGGGTCATCCGGACAGCAGATCAGTAGGCCGAAGTCACGGATGTTCTTCTCGGCTAACACGACCGATGGTTGCTAACTAAGTTTGAGCGTTGAGCTTCAAATACCGGTAACCATGAATTTGTAAAGGTATCTGGGAGTGCCGGTAATACATGACAGAGTATCAAAAACAACTTTCTGGGAGCTGATTGGCAGGATTGATAAGCAGCTGGCTGGCTGTAAGGCGTCTACACTATCACTAGCAGGACAGATCACGCTAGCACAGTTTGTGCGGGCATCTCTCCCTGCCTACATGATATAGAAAACCTTCTTACCGGCAAGCGTGCGAGAATATATTAACAAGAAAATCCGCAATTTCATATGGGGTAGTATGGAGTAGGGCCGGAAGGTCCACCTTGTCGACTGGGAAACGTCGTGCAGACCAAAAGATGAGGAGGGCTTGGGGCTCCGTGACTCTACTAGAACTAATGAAGCTTACATGCTCAAAATTTCTTGGAGGATCCTCACCAAGCCAGAAGAGCTATGGGCTAGGGTCCTCCTCTCCAAATACTCATGGTGAACTGAGGAGGGTCGTCATTTGCTCACTGAGGGCCGACTCTCTAATCTTTGGAGGGGAGTGATTCAGGTGGCACACTTAATTGAGGAGGAGGAGACTTATTGGAACGTCCGAAATGGGCGTACGACCAAATTCTGGAGTGACAGGTGGCTGGACAATAATACGATCGTAAAAGTCCATGCCCAGAATCTCTCGTCGGAGCTCTTGAACATGCCCATCGTGAAGTTTGTACTCAATGGTAAGTGGAACTCAGATTTCCTCCTCTGCTACTTACCCATGTTATTGTTCGCAGATTTTGCTTCATCCCATCCCGACGGAGGAGGCAGACGACGTGCGTGAGTGGCGGTTCTCTCCCAATGCCAAATTCACACTACGAACGGTGTACGAGCTGACGGACAACAGGGCATACCCTATCTAGCGACAACCTGTATGGAAATCGGTGTGGAAGACTCCAACTTTGCAGAGAGTGAGGGCATTCCTATGGTTGCTGAATCATGACCGCTTGGTCACCAACGCCGAGAGAGGACGCATGCATCTTACAACCAATATAAGCTGCAAGATTTGTGGTGGTGGCCCGGAGACGACACTCCACGTCATTGGGGACTGCCCTTTTGCTCGTGCTATGTGGGCGGACCTGCTCAAAGATGAACCTGATTCATGATTTTTCGAGTCTAATGCCCATAGGTGGACTCTGTACTATCTTTCAGGGCGAAGCAATATTATTGACAGAACCATTTTTGCAGGAACCTGTTGACTTTTGTGGAAGAACAGGAATGACTTTGTGTTTCCGGGGTGAGCTAAAGGCTCATATACAAATCCAGTTCCATTCAAAGCAGATCCGAGACCAGATCACCAAATCACTTGAGAAGGAGAGAACCATATTCGGGGATGGGGGACCCTGAGAGCGGCGCCTAATTGGCTGGCAACCACCGGCGCAGGACTGGGTCTGTGTCAATACGGATGGGTCACTCATACTCTCTTCTGAGAGCACGAGCTGTGACGACATCATGTGGGGGGGGGGGGGTGATGGCGTTTCATCAAAGCATTCACCAAAACCTTCGAGGGGGTTCAATCACTCGTGCAAAGCTGGCTGGGATTGTGTATGGTTTGGATCTTGTTTGGGAGCAAGGAGTCAGGAAAGTTCTTCTGCAGATGGACTCAGCAACTGCAAGAGTCCTGATCGATACTGCGACCCCGCATCATATGCACTACACTCAGGTCACCGAAATCAGGCAAAGACTCAACCACGACTAGACGATTAGGATTGATCATGCTTTTCGCGAGGCGAGCTTCACCGCGGACCACCTTGCTTCCATAGGGGATTCTTACTCGATATGAGTACACGTTTTGGATAGGTCGAGTACTTCTTTTCTGTATTGGCTGTACTTTGATCGGGTGGGGAGTGAGACTCCCCGTTTTGTTTGCATGCAATAAAGGTTGGGACGCACTTAGTGCCTGTTCTTACAAAAAACAATCGTAATGGAGTTGGGCATCCCTTTAGTAAACCGACTTGGACCGATTCAACGAATACAGATATTATTGATTGATTTCTCTATACATTCAGATATTATTGATAGATCACCTAACTCGTGAGTATAGGGGCAGCGTTCCCGCTTTAGAGCGCCCATTCAAGGATTCTGACGAGAGCGTTGAAAATTCGCGAACTCATTTTCCTCAGAGCGCGGTTTGTCTAATTGTAGAGCGTGATTGCGTAATCATAAGAAGAAGCCCCCTTCATTATCGCTTCCGACTAGAAGACTCATTACCGCCCATCGCAAATGAAATCCCTTCATTCTTGACCTCCTCGATTGTTTCTAGCTTTGAGTTGCTAGCTATTTATCATATCTCTCTTTGCATGTCTATGGAGCCCTCTTTCTCCTCCACATCTATTATTCACCAGTCATGACGCCGAATCCCTTTTCGCGATTGAATCCTACGACAATTGCAGCTAATCTATCCACACATGAGCAAATTGTGGGATGAATAAAAGAAGATTTATTGGACGAGGTTGATTTAGGTGGTCGTTGATCTAAAATTTGGTAGATTTACAAGAGATCTCCGTCGGAAGTCGGATCTCTGATTTTTATGGAACAAAGAGGAGTAGAGTAATAAGAAGAAAACGTTGGTTTTTCGTGGGGAGGGAGAGCAGCGGCATCAGAAGAATCAATTAAGAAAAGGAAAATAGAGTTTTCTATGTATGGAAGAGAAGGAAACTGAAATCACAACCGCATAATAGAAAGGGAATTGAGTTAAAGTGATCAATCTGGTTGTTTCATTCAGGCTTCAGCTGCTCTCAGTATTTAATTTCAAGATAAGGGAGTGGAATGTAATTGACTGGAATTGGTAGTTTGTATTGAATAGGAGAATGGTTTAAATATACCAATCTCTACAACAGAACCACTACTAACGTAGCTACAAAGAGGATAACAACCCATCCACTACTGCACTAATTAAATTAAATAAATGGAAAGTAATTAATCTAAGAAGATTCTTTATCACGCCCCCACAAGATGGTGACAGGTACAACACCAATCTTGGACTGAAGACGTTGAAAACGAGCAATGGGCAGGGGCTTGGTCAGCGAGTCCGCGAGCTGGAAGGCAGTGGGAATATGGTGAATTTGAAGCTGCTGCGTTTGCACAAGATCCCGGACAAACAAGTAATCAAGAGCAAGATGCTTCGTGCGAGAGTGATGGATGGGATTGGCCGAGAAGTTTACAGCACCGAGATTGTCGCAGCAGATAGTTGGAGTAGTAGAAACCGGATGATGGATCTCTTTAAGAAGATTCTGTAACCATAGAAGCTCCGACGTGGCGTGTGCTAGAGCTCGATACTCTGCCTCAGTGCTGGATCGAGCAACAGATCGTTGTTTCTTTGATTTCCAAGAAATAAGAGTACCGTCGTAGTAGATGGGAAAGGCCATAGTGGAAGTGCGATCATTGGGGTGTCGAGGCAAGGCGGAGACCGAGATGGGAGGTGCCTTTTAAGTAGCGAAACAGAAGCTTAACATGTTGCCAATGCAGCTGCATAGGAGTGTGCATGAATTGAGAGAGCTTGTTGACGGCGAAGGCGATATCTGGGTGGGTGCAGAGGAGATACTGCAATGAACCAACAACCTGTTTATATAGGGTCACATCGGCAGGAGGTGAGCCATCAACAAGCAAGAGCTTGGCGGTGGAGGACAGAGGAGTTGGGGCGGGATGCGAGTCAGCCATGCCAAACCGGGTAAGGACGTCAGTCACATACTTTTGTTGAGAGAGGAGGTACCCGTTAGATGTCGGTACAACTTCAATACCAAGAAAATAGTGGACAGGCCCAAGGGTCTTGAGGGAAAAATGTGCAGCCAAACGAGCCAGGAAATGCGCGAGAGCAGGCGCATCATTGCCAGTAAGTAGAAGATCGTCGACGTAAACCAGAATATATAGTGTGACGGTGCCCTTGTGATAAATGAACAAGGAGGCATCTGATTTTGACTTGACAAATCCTTCTTCTTGAAGAAACCCGGAGAGCGCGAGATACCAAGAACGAGATGCCTGTCGAAGGCCATAGATAGGCCGAGACAAACAACAAACATGATCTGGATGCTCCGGATCACGGAAGCCGGGGGCCTGGGTCATATAAACTGTCTCTTGCAAAGAGCCTTGGAGAAAGGCATTGTTGACGTCGAACTGCAAAATCCACCAGTGATGAGATAGAGCAATGGAAAAGACAGTGCGAATGGTGGCGGGCTTTAGAACCGGGCTGTAAGTATCATGAAAGTCTATGCCCGGACGTTGAGAAAACCCCTTAGCCACCAATCGGGCTTTAAACTGTTCAATAGAACCATCGGGGTGACGTTTGATACGAAAAATCCACCTGCAGCCAACAATATTAAAACCAAGAGGACGGGGAACAAGAGTCCATGAGTGATTAGCTAGCAGAGCTTGGATTTCGGCCCTCATTGCCGCATTCCACCTTGGGTCAGCAAGAGCTTGCTTGACCGAGGTAGACTCAATATCCAGAGTAACAGCCTGTGAGTGAATTAGTATCTTGGGTTGAAATATACCGTGATGGCTGCGAGTGACGGGCCGATGGGCAGGCTTAACCGGTGGTGGAGGTAGTTGATTCTGTTGAGAGGAGGAAGCAATGGGTAGCGCAGCTGCTGGGGAGGAGAGGTGATGTGGAGACGCGGACGTGTTGGGTAGTTGAGGGATGGGCTGGACAGAAGAATGAGAAGGTGGGGAAGGGGAGAGGGAATAAATAGTGACAGGGGGAGTAGTAGTGGCAACCCAGGTTGGCGGATCATAGGAAGGATCCGATGGGGAAGATAGGCCAGAAAAACAGTCTCGTCGAACTGGACATGGCGAGACGTGTAGATGCGATGGGTACTAGGATCGTAACAATGATAGGTGCTTTGAGTGACGGAGTAACCCAAGAAGATGCAGCGACGGGAGTGAGGTGCTAATTTGTGGGCAGAGTAGGTGCGTAGCCATGGGTAACATAAACAACCGAACAGTTTTAAATATTTCGGAGTTTCATTAAACAAGGCATAGAACGGAGAGGTGCCACGGAGAGAAGAGGAGGGAAGGCGATTGATGAGATAGGTAGCAGTTTGAAAAGCATGAGACCAGTAACGAAGTGGGAGGTTGGCAGTATGCAAAAGGACCAGACCGGTTTCAACTATGTGTCTATGTTTGCGTTCGACGAGGCCATTGTGCGGAGGGGTATGTGGAGGAGTTAACAGGTGAGTAATGCCATGTGTTTGGAGGAAAGAACATAGTTTCTGGAATTCACCACCACCATTACTATAAATATGCCGAATCGAGGTATGAAAGTAATTTTCTATCATTGTTTTGTAAGTAGTGAAAACATGATGAACATTAGATTGACGGCGAAGAGGATAAAGCCAGGTGTATCGAGAAAAATGATCAACAATGACTGGATAATAGGTGTAATTGTCATGAGAAACAATAGGAGAAGGCCCCCAAACATCCATATATAACAAATCAAATGGACGAGATCTAGCGAGACTCGAAACTGAGAAAGGCAGTTTTCGGCTTTTATGAAGAGAACAAGAGTCACACAAAGAAGAACATGTAGGAGAAATAACTGGAAGAGACTGATTACGCAGTACGCGAG
Source organism: Linum trigynum (assembly GCA_964030455.1). NCBI lineage: Eukaryota > Viridiplantae > Streptophyta > Magnoliopsida > Malpighiales > Linaceae > Linum > Linum trigynum. The sequence continues at coordinate 38,357,144 of OZ034820.1, forward strand.
AAAGGAGCTTGGCATGGGGATGTCCCAACAGGTTGTGCCAGACCGTAGAAGAGAGCCGGGTAGTAGCGGTTAAGGCAAGACGAACAGGAGGAGAATCCGCAGGCAGCTCATAAACATCACCTCTATTCTGGCCTCGTAGCAGGTCCGCCCCCATGGCTAGATCCTTCACAACAAAAAAACCAGAAAAGAATTCCACAGACACCGGGTTAGACTTACACAGCTGGGCAACAGAAAGGAGACGACGGTTGATAGCAGGTACACGTAAAACATTATGAAGATGCAAACGTGTCATAGGAGATGATAAATGAGAGTTCCCAACATGTGTAATAATCAAACCTGACCCATCGCCGATGAGAACTTCATCCGGACCATTGTAATCGGTATATAGAGAGAGATTACCAAGATCGGGGGTCATGTTATTTGTAGCAGCAGAATCGACCAACCACCCGGATGATGTAGAAGAGCCAGTAGTAGTATGATGAGCTTGGGGGCGCCCGCGGATGCGGTAGCAGTCTTTCGCGGAGTGACCAGGTCGATCACATAATTGGCATTAAAGGCGGGGCCTGCCAAGGAGGGACGGAGCAGCACAACCGGGCATATAACCGGCAGAAGCACGAGGGGATTGAGCACCGCGCGACTGGCGAGGGCTGTCATCGCGAGGAAGGTAGGCCATATTCCTCGCGAAGGCCACAAAGAATATGAATAATAAGATCCTCATCAGAAACCGGCGCATTGATAAGGGCAAGTTCAGCGGTGGTTGTGCGTTGTGCCTGTAGATAAACCGATACTGGTCGGTTTTCTTGAGCTTCTTTGCCAAGTTTCTCTTTCAGATTGATGACGCGTTGACGTGATTGATTGGCGAACATACGTTCTAATATTGTCCACGCTCGACGAGAATTGGTGGCTGCAGAAACATAGGGTGCAACGTCGGGAGACATCGATGCAAGAATGGAGTGAAGGAGTAACTGATCTTGTCTGTACCAGCGATGACGGTCAGCAGCAGGGCATCAGCAGCAGGAGCTGGATGAGTGCCATCCAGGAATTTGAGGAGGTCGAGGCCGTGAAGAAGGGGGAGAAGCTGGGCTCGCCAGGTCGGAAAATTGTCGCCGGTAAGTTTGGTGGGTAGCTGCGAGGCCGAGTTCAGCGTGATGATGGTGTTGGCCTCGTCAAGATTAATGACTGTTTCGCCAGACATGTTTGGAGAAGAGGAATGGTGGAGAAGAATTGCATGGAAGATTTTTCAGGAAACAGGAACGAACTTGATAGAGATAGAGAAGAAAGAATTTTGATTCGGATTTTCAGGAGAATAGGTTAAGGAAATCGGAGCCCTAGCTCTGATACCATGTAATTGACTGGAATTGGTAGTTTGTACTGAATAGGAGAATGGTTTAAATATACCAATCTCTATGACAGAACCACTACTCACGTTCACGTAGCTACAAAGAGGGTAACAACCCATCCTCTACTGCACTAATTACATTAAATAAATTGAAATTAATTAATGTAAGAAGATTCCTTATCATGGAAGAGATAATGAACCTATTTCCCTTCTATTTGTTTCGAAAGCATATGTGGGACAAGGCATAAGAATAAAAAATTGAATACTAAATTATTATTTAGTCATCCACTCTTTTTAGGAAATATTTCAATTAGTATATTAATTTTTTAAATATTTTCTCAAAATAATATTATAATTATTTTAATAAAATAATATTATATTAGAGCTCTTCTCACGCTCTCAATATTATATTCTCGCAAAACAGACGGTCTCACGCTCTCGCTCCTGCTTCATGAATTGGTTACCTAAGTTCAAACCCATCTTTATATATAGACTATAGTATTTACTGTGCAGAGAGAAATTGCCCCCAAGAGAATTACACAATACCAAACCCAAAACTCCAAGAACCCAAATTACAAATTCAAAAGACGCTAACTCTAGAACATGATTCTCGATGTTATCTTTGGTACAAAACATGACGCTAAAGGATGATCCAACGTTTAAGTATTAATAATGCCAGGGGTTTGATCCTCAATATTCAAGTCGCCATGCATAGTATTTTACCTTTTTTACTTGATCTACTCTTTTTTCCCCTCAACGGATGTAGACTTCTTTTGCGTATTTGATTCCTTTGCTGTAGCACAAACGTAACAAATTCATTATATAATAGAAAACAAGCATAGCAAACTAAATAACCCATAAAAGGAGGAAAACACTTGTATTGTATATATACTGACCACGCAGTGACTTGCTGCTGGTTCCATTAATCGCTGACAAGCGATCACTGCTAGAATAATAACAACCATTCTCGTCGCAACAACAGTCGATACATTTGTACAAGGGAAAAGAAGTAGTACGGCAACAATTATTTTTCCCGCACTTCTTCCCTGTTAGTCACATTTGTATTCCAGATGAAGTTTAGTAAAAGAAATTGACTCGAAATGTAAGAGAGAGATTGAAAATTTTATTCATCATCATAAACTAATGATGCGGAGAGACTTAATGAAGGGAAACTTGCCCCATTGAGCCAGCAATTTTCTGGTAGTGAAGGTAGTGACCATCAGTTGATTCTTCTTGTTGAAAACTGTAATTAAACATAATGAATTATTTCTAAATTACTATGGTACATATGCTATAAGTGGACAAAAATCAATTGGTCCTAAATTTACATCAGTCATTATTATAATTTAAATTGAAGTGAGAAGTACAAAAATGAATTGGTTTACCATCCCTATTCCCTTGACTTGCGTCCCGCCTAAATGATCAAGACCAGCCATTGAGTTTCAAGTTGTACAAGATATTCGTGTTTTTTCTTTCTCTAAATCAACTTTTAGTATTGGTGTCCAGCTATCAATATTAACCACTTCCTTAATTACACTCTGTCTCAAACGCAAGCCAACTTATGGGTTTGAAGTTTGCATACGACAGTCATACCATTTGCTTTAACACAACGACTAATATCGGGGGTCGTAAGGAATTGAACACGTGACTTCAAATACAAACCAGTTCTACTACCATGCCATAAACCAACTAGTTTGATATTTGGGGATTAGGGTTTGTACGAACATGATTAGGGATTGAGATTGGAATGATAAGAGGAAGAACAGAATAAAGAATCGGCCGAAGCATTGGACTAGAGAGAAAGAGAAATTAGGAGATACAGAGAACTTATGGCTTGGAAAGATAATTCTTTAATGATTTCTTGCCCTCAAGGTTCACCGATTTGACCTCTTCTACAGTCGTGATCACGCAATTCACACTTTGACTGCTTCGCTCCCTGTGATTTCTTTTATTCCAATCGTGCCCCATATTTCCCCAAACTATTGAGCCCAACTTATACAAAGTTAACCCACCCAACCAACCCAACTGAGGTCTGATCAGCTTATCTGTTTGGCCAGAGATGAGCCCAACAACCCTTTTTGAGATAAAGCCCAATAGGAGCCCAATTTGTCCCCACAAAATCAGGCTTAATTGGGTGGCGCAGTCCGTTGAGCCCCTCTCTCAGCCCAATAATACATCAAGCCCATAACCCAACTCTGATTCGGCCCGCTCCTCTCCTCCTTGCGGCCCAATTATCAGTCGTCGCCTTCCCAAAACGAGCCCAGCCCATTTCCTCCTCCTGGTCATTCCCGCTAACCCATCCAGATGTGCGGCCCATGTTGCCGAGCGGCCCAAGGGAAGTTGCAGCTCAAGGGTTGTGAGGAAAAGAATCCGCAGACATTCCTCTTCCTCCTTGCACCCATCTTCAATTTCCACGGCTGACCCGCCAAGCAAATGGGTGGCGATCCCAACGCCGCCGCGCTTATCCTCTTCTTTGGCGATGCAACTCGATAGCCCATCGCCTCGACCCTCCTTGCTTCCTCCTCCCGTAACGCCTCCATCTTCGGCGACGCACGAGGCTCACCGCCACCTGCGCCCTTCTTCTTTTTCTTCTTCGATTTCCACGGCGGCGAGTAATTCCTCGGACAAGACGTACTGCTTGCTACTGGAATCACCTCCTTGTCAGTTGACGCATCCCCCGACATCGCCATTAATCTTCGCGCCTCCTGCGCTATTGGCGGCGCCGGCGAGTCCTCCCAGGGACCCAACGTCGTCGACTCCAACCCAGCTTTTGCGGAAGAGGTAGACAAATGATGAAACCACTCCATGCTTGACCTAGTTCAACAATAGCGAACTCCACATGGCGGAATTACCTTGACGTCTTGGATGAGACTGGAGACGGATGACTGTGTTGCTTACTTTGGAGACTTCTAACTGCACTGCTGACTATGCTTCTCCGAGCAACCTGACTGATAGATAGACGCGGTCGACTTGATGACTTAACTAGTCGACCTACATGTGATGATTCCCTATTCTCCCCCTCAAGCTGGAGCATGAACGACGTGAATGCCCAGCTTGAAAGTTAGAATGGTGAAGACTGAAAAATGATTGATTCTGAACGCGAAGGGGACGATCGCTTCTTGATCGTGACTTCCCTCACTCCAAGACTTGACAAACTTTGTTGACATAAGCTGTACTATCTCCCCAACACTAGCTATTGAAGGGACGACAAGAAGACGTCGTGATTGTCTTCAACGCCATGACTGTGATGTTGGTGAAGACTTGCTTGACAAACATTGTTCAACAAATGAGACGAATGCAACTACAACAATGAAATTGCATACCCGAAAGCATCCCTGCATGACTCGCAACAATGTAGCCAGTGACATGACCTCCATGATCTTGATGACGACCTGACAACAACCATGACAAAACTTCACAATGATAGTGGCTGCCTTCGACTTAACTTTGGATTCCCAAGATCTGCAAAGAAACCATTGATAGAATTCCACTTCCTATGCAACTCTTGAATTCCACGTGACCTTGATGAAGACCACAACCCCAATGGACAAGCCTTTTTGACGACCCGGCTGTAAAAAAAATTAAGATGAGATGACGAGAAACTATGGTCGAGCAAAAGCTGAAGCAACTGATGAACTTAGCTGATGCCAACTGACAACCCATTTAGTTTCCAACTCCACCACGAACACAAGGCCGGAAAACATGATGACTATATGATTCTGTCGACCCAACGTACTCCCACCAAACGGTCTTGTCATCCCATAATAATCTTCCTCCGATGCATGAAAGTGTATCTTCACGGCATGTAAAGGAAGGGACACATTGACTTTGGACAAAACCAAACTCGTAATGAAGACCTTGACCTTTTTGGCAGTGCAATTAAGCAACAAAACCCCCAAAAAATAATAACTTGATCTTTGGACTAAAGCATGGTCTCCAGTCTCAAACACACACTTTGACCTGTTGACGATGAGCTGAACGGCCACGACATGAGCCTTGACAAATGAGGAAACTCCTTGATGCGAACTTTAGATGATACCAGATGAAAACCCTTGTTCAATCGCCGCTAAGAACACAAAGCATGAAATTACCATGGCCATATTATTCCGCTGACTTGATGGAACAGGAGCTGGTGACCGGCGATGATGGGGCTTACGATGAAGTTGCAATAGTGACATGTTTTGGCTTGCAACGACAAAAGACGCCGCGGTCGCTGACATGAGCGGCGGCTGTGAGGAGGCTGCAGTCGCTGATGGCACCGACGGCTGCGAAGACGGAGTGGGAAGCCAGAATGAACATCGGCCCTCCTGACGATTGCAGCCGTGAATGAGGGTAGCGACGCCGGGATGATTGAGCCGGCGAACGGACTTCAAGTAGATCCAAGGCGGAATGGACTTCGCCTCAGTCAACCGGACGTGTGGAGAGCGGGACTGCTCATCTGAATCAATAACGGGGATCTTTTGGACGGATCTGGGAGATCAACGACAAATAACCCCAACAATTGACGATCGGCGAACCATGGCAGGATGGACTTCGCCTAGGTCGACTATGCTCAGCGGAATAACATCGCTGATGAACAAAACAAGCCAGCGGGATGAACATCGCTGGTGCGCGGAAGACTAGCTGAATCTACAGCTCTGATACCATGAAGAATTTGATGATGCGGAAATACGAAATAACACGGAACACAAGATTTTACGTGATATCCTCGATCGATTGATTGATCGAGACTAATCCACGGTGAGCTCGGAAGAGCTCACGACTGACGATTTTATTATAGGACTACATTGTGACGACTTGCTTACGACAATCTCGTAGCTAAGCTTATATAGAGAGACTTAGGGTTAAAACCCTAATGACAACCAGGTTTCCTTCTTTGACAAGGACAGGGAAACAAGGGACTTGGAGGACAAGGAATTAATTACATTTTGACTAAGTAATTAATATCCTCCTCAACAGCCTCTTCTCCTCGGCCTTCGCTGCCATGCCTGGGACCGATGTACCAATTGGTCCAAATGTGGTGGTGGTGATTGGCTTCAACTCTCGCATCGCGGTGGAGATAACTGCCATGACAAGTTCTGTGGTTGACTTTGAATTAGATGTCGTGGTTGGCGATGAAGGTGTTGAAGTGCGGTGGTCGAGTGCCATGGTCAATCCCGACAACGGCTGGTCTTTGAGCTCAGCCTCTGATTCTCCATCTTGGAGAGAACCTGGGATGAGTACACTAGTGATGCAGTGTGGGATGGCAGCCGTAGGAGTCACAAGATCTCATCCTTTTACTTCCCCATTATCAATCCCCACAACCTCTTCGACTGCCTTCCTCTCGGTTTCGACCTCATCAAGAGCTGCAGCACCGCCCGGCTTGGCCAGCGCCGGTCCATTGCCTCGCCGCGTGGTCCGCGGCTCCTCCTTCTCCAGCGTCGGCCTTGGCGACCCGCCATCTTCCGCCAAAGTCAACGGCGCCTTGCGCCGCCGTGCCCCTGCCGTGTCCGACGGACAGACGTCTCGGTCCGCCGTGCCACGCCACGCTCCTCTTTCACTACCCCGCCGCGTTCGCGCGCCGCCCCTGGCTTGTTCGGTGCAGATGGCGTCGAGTTGTTGCTTCACACCGGTCCACTCCAGATCAAAGAGCATTGATGAGCTCATGTTGGCTCTGATACAAAATGATAGAAACAAGGTTCTATCGGGTTTGATATTGGATGATTAGGGTTTGTACGAACAAGATTAGGGATTGAGATTGGAATTAGGAGAGGAAGAACAAAATAAAGAATCGGCTAAAGTCTTGGACTAGGGAGAAAGAGAAATTAGGAGATAGGGAGAACTTAGGGTTTGGGAAGATAATTCATTTACTGATTTCTGCTTAATTGAATAAAATACCCAAAATACATATTTATAGCTAAAGACTGAAAAAGCCTAATAGACTATCTTAATATGACTCAAAGACTACTAGTCATATCTAATAATATCCTAATAATTATTAATAATGATAAATATGAAAATCGAATTTCTATCATAGTCCCAATAACTCGAGTTATTAGGAGAATTCCATGTTTGAATTTCAACCACTTACTTATATGATTGATTCCAAAATCAAGAGCATTCAAGATTTTGATAATGATCAACAATCTCATTAAGATCTATTTCACCCCGAAACTCAAATATAATAACAGAGAGGATGAGAGGGTTCTTGAAGGAAACTTGCCTCTAGAATAAGGCAGCAACTTTCTGACCGTGGCAGTGGTGATCATCTGTCGATTGTTGTCGTCGTGCAAAATTGCATCCAGAGGATTGAGTGAGGCAAATGCACAAACAAGAACCAAGAGGAGAGAAAATATAGCCTTAATAATTTCCATTGATTGCTTTTTTTCTCTTCTCTTTTCAGATACTACTTTGGGAAGCTATAATGTATGAAATGCCCCCAAGTACAAGGACTCCTGCAAGAAAAAAACTATAATATATCTTATGGCCATCCTTTAATTCGATTACTAATTTTAACTCTTAATTCTCATGAATATCGATGTCGAGAAATCGAGCCGTACAAGAAACCCAACAATAGTGAACTCATTCAAAGATATATCCTCTTCACAGTACGTTCCATGCGCTTCCCAACATCAAAGTAAGAAAAATATTAAACTCCAAGTGTTTACTTCTCCAAGGGATCTACGGATATACCATTAGCTAATTTTATCCTAATATATCTATCGAGTTTTATTATTTGGATGAGTCCCTAAGTCGATAGTCAGACGCGTGACAGTTGTAAGATCATCTATCTATCTATACATAATATTATGGCAATTCAAAAGTAATTGTTTGCCACCTAAGCACTTGGAGAGCTTACAAATTGCCAAGGTGGATAATATTTTTACAAAAAGAATAATAGTTATTGATATATTTATGGAGCTATCTCTCTCTTCATTTAATATTTCATTTCCCTTTTATCCTTTTTATGTATTATATCAATGTACACAATAATAAATAATGTATGAAAAGTGACATATATTACATTTGTTATCTCTAATTTATTTAATATTTATTTTTCTTTTCCAATACTTCTTTTATGTTTTTGTTTTTACTTTTGCATTGTATAGATGTACGCAACAATAGACTAATGTCTTTGAGTCACACATATAACTTTTTTTTCTCAACCAAATTTTTTTTTTAACTCATCTATCTATCTATCTATCTATCTATCTATACATAATATTATGGCAATTCAAAAGTAATTGTTTGCCACATAAGCACTTGGAGAGCTCACAAATTGCCAAGGTGGATAATATTTTTACAAAAAGAATAATAGTTATTGATATGTTTATGGAGCTATCTCTCTCTTCATTTAATATTTCATTTCCCTTTTATCCTTTTTATGTATTATATCAATGTACACAATAATAAATAATGTATGAAAAGTGACATATATTACATTTGTTATCTCTAATTTATTTAATATTTATTTTTCTTTTCCAATACTTCTTTTATATTTTTGTTTTTACTTTTGCATTGTATAGATGTACGCAAATATAGACTAATGTCTTTGAGTCACACATATAACTTTTTTTCTCAACCAAATTTTTTTTTAACTCATTTTTACAATAATTTACAAATATGTTACATTTTGATGAACAATTTATACAAACACACATACATAATAACATTTTATCGCGACAAAATAACGATGGAAATTAAAGAGAGAAAACAAGAAACGTTTGAATAGAAACTTGACCAAGCAATAAAATCTATTTCTTAAACAAAAACCTTATTCATTCTAATTAAGTGAAAAAATATGAATCATAGGTGAAATAATTTACAATGTATCCTAAGTTCAAATTACTAATATTTTTCATTTTTGCTCTTGATCGTGTTAATTTAGCAAACTCTACTGAAGTTTTACGTCATATGTTAAGAAAGTTAATTTTCAGACTTGGAGTAATAAATTTTCAAGGATTATAAATAAAAAATTTCAAAATGACTTCGATATGATTGTTGATGAACTTGACTTCATATCTTAAGATGAGACACGAGATACATTAAAAAATGATACATGTGAAAGTTAGATGAATCTTTGCTAAACTGTATTTATCTATACATAATATTAATGCAATTCAAAAGTAATTGTTTGCCACCTAAGCACTTGGAGAGCTCACAAATTGCCAAGGTGGACATTATTTTTACAAAAAGAAAAATAGTTATTGATTTATTTATGCAGTTATCTCTCTCTTCATTTAATATTTCATTGCTCTTTTATCCTTTTTTCGTATTATATCAATGTACACAATAATAAATAATGTATGAAAAGTGACATATATTACATTTGTTATCTCTAACTTTTTTAATATTTATTTTTCTTTTCCAATACTTCTTTTATGTTTTTGTTTTTACTTTTGCATTGTATAGATGTACACAACAATAGACTAATGTCTTTGAGTCACACATATAACTTTTTTCTCAACCAAAAAAATATCTTATTAAAGCTCACTAAGTAAATTTTTAACTCATTTTTACAATAATTTACAAATATGTTACATTTTGATGAACAATTTATACAAACACACATACATAATAACATTTTATCGCGACAAATAATGATGAAAATTAAAGAGAGAAAACAAGAAACGTTTGAATAGAAACTTGACCAAGCAATAAAATCTATTTCTTAAACAAAAACCTTATTCGTTCTAATTAAGTGAAAAAATATGAATCATAGGTGCAATAATTTACAGTGTATCCTAAGTTCAAATTACTAATATTTTGCATTTTTGCTCTAGATCGTGTTAATTTAGCAAACTCTACTGAAGTTTTACGTCATATGTTAAGAAATTTAATTTTCAGACGTGGAGTAATAAATTTTCAAGGATTATAAATAAAAAATTTTATTGCACATGTGAAAGATAGATGAATCTTTGCTAAACTCTATGTTAAACATCATGTGTTCATCAACCACTGACCTATGAAGCAAGATTAGAGAAGTTAATCATCGTAAGAGGTATGATCTTTCTTAGCAAACACATGCATTTTTTTTGTTGCAATAAAACACATGCATAGATAATTATATATTTATGAAATAAAATAATTCGATAGAAATTCAATGGAGCAAGAATAGATCACATTATTGGATAAATGAAGATGATAAGTAAGAATAACTTTTCTCTCACTTATAATATGTCCTTCCATCCCTTATTCTCTTTTACAATTGTTCATATTTCTCTTATTTTCTTAACAATTTATAAATCCCGATAAAAAACTAGCATTAATTACACTTAAAAATAATTAAACTCTTTTTAACATATATGCTTATATATTGACCATAAATGTGGCAATACAAAAAATGCATATATTAGTATAGTAATGAAATTTTTATTTCTAAACAAATACCAAACATAAATAAATTTTAGAAAACGAAGGTTCTACAAGTTGTAAAATTATACACTAACGCACCATATTAAGATCAAAATCCATATGTGGGTATCTTGGATTGAGATTCTAAAACAATATATAAACAACGACAATGAGTCTCAGTTAGTCCAAATTAAATTTCAGAAATTAGCAATTGATACATATTGTATAAGAGACTAAATACAAATAAGATCTTACAGTAAACTTCATGAACATTCAAAGTGTCAACTTTAAATTGGGATGGAGAAATTTATCCAATAATGAAGTATATATACAAAGAAACTCTCTGAAAGATGTCCTCATCTGAACAACATGGATTCATATAAGATAGAAAAAATTGTAGATGGACATGGTATACCTTTGTGACATGGTTTATGATTAGAGAATTCAAACAGTATAAGTGAATGTGCTAAGTATTGAGAATTTTCAATATATAGACACACCACATACGTACTCACTTATCAATACAAAATATAATAAATTTAGAAGGTCTAAAATAGTTTCAACATATAGATAAATTGAATTAATGTCAACGATAAAATGAAATTCTCCGGCCAACGAGCCGGGTAAAAAGCTAGTAATATGTTAGTGATGAAGATGGTAGTATGAAGTCTTACCATGATGGATAAGATTATGGTATAACGATGCTCCCTATGATAGACATACGCTAGGCATTCATATATGTATACACAGTTACACACATGAATGGTTTTATTGTACCTTTAGTAAAATCAAAGATGTGATGTACACTGAGTATGAAAATGTTATCTAAACCTTGAATTGACCGGAGTTTGGGTTATGATACTATACCGTAACCCTTACAGATTAAACTCTATGTCTTAATTCTATGACTCTCATACACAGTGGCGTAGCGAGGATTTTATGTAAGGAGAATTGAAACTATTGATTTTTATATGAGAAACTATTGATTTTTGTGATGACTCACATTATTTTTCTACTATAATAAAATTTGTAAATTATATACTATTAATCTAAACTATCAAAGACCTTGTTGTCAATATATCCTACCGACTAATGATTCATAATTTTGTTAATCATTCCATTCATGGCGGGTTATGGTAAAGACGGTCTACTGCTCAGGGATAGATGATGAAAGTGTAACACCCCATTTTTGGTTTAGGGTTCGATTAAGATTCGACCGAACGGTTGGAGCCACGATTACGTACGAAGAATTGAAACTGTGAATTAGAAATAATAATAATAATAATAACACTAACTATTATTATTATTATTATTATGATAATCATCATCCCATCCCGCACGTTTCATCTCCTATAAGCCATGAGAGAAAGAAAAAAAAAATAAATTAAATCAGTAATTTTTCCAGATAGGCCGTGGTCAACTTTGTTGACTGGAAAATTATAGTTTCGGTACCTGGTACTTTTAAACTCACAGAATGTTTATTTGGTCATAACTCGATCAATTGACGTCTGATCGAGGAACCGTCGACGCCTATGGAATCGTGGGAACGAGGAGAATTTAATGGAAGCAAATCATGGAATTTTTAGAGAGGAGTCAGAGTCGTTTTCAATGGATTTGAGGTGAGTGTAAAGAGGGTAAAATCTCCGTCGAGGTCTTTTAGTTTATGTCTTTTAATTAAGTTATGTTTGTTATTTTTCAAGTATGCGCGATAATGTGTGAGAGGCATCCCACCGCCTACTTAAGGTGGAGGCACGCGTTATGCTTATGTATGTATGAATGTATGTTTGTATGGTTGATGGTATGAGGAACCCCCAGGCGGTTGGGCCACTACTGGACGCAGTAGATGGTCGGATCACTGCTGGACGGCGAGACGTTACGCAACAGTTGATCGAGTATATTGGGGTCACTACGGGACGGCGAGACGTAATGCAGTAATTGACCGGGCATGCACTGGACGGCGAGACGTAACGCAATGCCATTGCCGAGTTTGGGTATGCAACCGGACGGCGAGACGTAACGCGGTTGGCATACTAGGGTAGGAAACCAGACGACGAGACGTAACGCGGTGGTTGTGTTTGAATTAAGGATAAGAGTAAAGATCTTCTATGAGTTAATGTTGAAATACGTTACTAAGGATGAAAGCGAGAACGACTTTCATCTAAGGAAAGGAAACGCTAATAACGTGTTTTAGTAAGGAGGTTGCTTAGGGCAAGACCTTAGGAAGTAACTACGAGACTGATCCCTTCTCACTCACCAGGTTGAGGATGGGTTAGCGGAAGTGGATCCCGAGAAGAAGTAAGATGAGGCAAGCGGTCGTGCTAGTACTGATGATGAGATGTCAAGGAGCTGGGTGAAGAGTTATAGTTAAAGTTTGATAGTTAATTTATGTTTATGATTATGAGTATATATACTGGAGAGTCAAGGTTCAAAGATTCTGTGTGAAGTTGTTTTAAGTGTTTGAGATTGAGATTTCGCCCAAGTGTTGGGGCTTTTCGTTTAAAATTCTTAAATAATGTCAGTTTGTTTATTTTAAAATGCGGTTTGGGTTGCTCCGGAGTAATCGGTTTTCGGTTTGAGTTATGGTTTAGTTTTTGGAAAAGATTGGGTCGTTTCATTTTGGTTTCAGAGCCGGCACTTCTCTATTTCTTGGTCTCCAAGGAATATTGGAGTGACGATCTGAGTTTTTCAAAGTTTCTGTTTTTAAAGGAAAGGAAGGAGTGAGTCAAAAGGGTTCTTTTGAGGATTTTTTTTAGAATCTCCAGTATAGTCTAATCATGATTAGAAAATTCACTTTAGGATACCTTACGAGGGTTGATACGTCTCGAGAAGGAGAATGAGTTGATTCCTAAGAGGATCGCTTAGTGAACTCATTCGTAAGCAAGAAGGGTAGTCCAAGGCAGCTCATATCCAACGTGGATGTTAGCTGATCATTATAAGGTTCTTGGGGACACAAGGTATCAAGGACGTCGTAGGGAAGTAGGTAAAGGTAACGTTAAAAGGGTGGCCATCATCTAGAGGAAAGGAAGCAAGAAAGGTTCGTTGAGTTCGCAAAGATCAAGCGTAGGGCTATGACCCAAAGAGTAGAGGATGCTAGGCTGTAAGCAACGCTGAGGGCACTTACGCAAAGCACAAAAGGGGGCTAACATCGAGATAAACGATATGAAGTATTAGGTTTGGAGAAGTCACATGGAACAAATTGCGAGGTCGAAATTTTTCTTAAGGAGGGGGGAAATGTGATATCCCAGTCGAAGCAACTGCTATCAATTGCAAGGTATTTAGGTCCAAAGGTCGAGTACATAGATCTCGAGAACACAGTTCCAATTTCGGGGACGAAATTGTTTTATGGGGGGAGGAAATGTAACACCCCGTTTTTGTTTTAGGGTTCGATTAAGATTCGACAGAACGGTTAGAGCCACGATTACGTACGAAGAATTGAAACTGCGAATTAGAAATAATAATAATAATAATAATAACACGAACTATTGTTATCATTATTATTATTATGATAATCATCATCCATCCCACACGTTTCATCTTCTATAAGTCATGAGAGAACGAAAACAAAAAAATAATAATAAATTAAAAAAAAACCAACCCGTTACACCACCCGATCAAATTCTCCTCACTTTATCCCTACCCCTACAATCGCGTCGTCACTTTTTTTACTAGCGTGAGCGCCTGACATTTGGCCGGAGGAAGGTGAGGTATGAAATTTGATAATGTAATGGGATGTATAGCTTATTGTTGTATAGTTTTTTTTGGGAAACACGTGGTAAAAATAGTGAATTTTAGTAGGAAAGAGACATGAATGATGCAATGAATCAAAAATCAGCCTTATGAACCAAAATCAAGTACTTGTTACCTTGTGAAACAATATTGTTTCTGGTAATAGTAACCAAATTCCAGAAAATCGAATAAAAAATCGCCTATCCCGCCAGTTTTTGAGAAATGAGCATCTCACAATCGTTGCTAGCTTTTACTCGGCCCGTTGGCCGATTAATTTGCTTTATAAAACTTTCATCTTGTCATCATTATGCTTTCTGATTTTTTGCCAAGCCATGATAAAATTTAAAGAAATCAAGAATGAACAACACGAATTGGGATAGGAACCATCGTTCATGTATCCCTGGAAAATGGTGGTAAACACGGACTCACTTGCCAAACTGGTTTGGATTGAGATTTTTATCGGGTATCAGGGAACCATGTGATTATAAATTAGACTTGATCAAAACGGGTCAAAGCGTGAAATTCAACCTATTTGACCGACTCATGCCAAACTCTAATTATTCTTTACTTTTAAACTTTCTATTTGGAAATAAAAAATAATAAATGAAAGAAAAGAGATGACTGCGATTCGCCATTTGCGCATCACTGATTCGGGAATAAAACTTTAGAATTTCTAAAGGAAACTGAAAATGTTTAGGATCGTTTTAATGTTAAAAATAACCAAATAGATCTTTATATTTAGTTTTTTACTAACAAATACCAAACGATTCCCTATAATATACACTATAATTTAATCATTATGATATCAAATAATTACATAATATACATTTGAAATGATAAAAATTGGACTAATTGGGTTGGTCGAGGTTGAACCATTGAATATCTTTAAAATACATTATATTTTAGCCACTAAGATATAAAATAATAGCATAATATATATTATGCTAGAGAAAATAGCTTGTTTTGGAATGACAAACCCATGATGTTCATTTGTTTTACTTGATGGGCAAATCTCGTGTAGGTCAGACCCATTCAACTCTTTTATTTTATGATTAGCGGTTAGCCCATTAGAATCCATGCATTAGTTTATTGTTAATTTTTTTTTCTTTTTAGCAATAAAAAAGAGTATTGTTTTTGCCTTCTCATATATATTTTACCACCACGGAGAAATAAAATGACTTAAACAAAAAAAATTGACACTCCTGGACCCGTTTAAATCTTCATGTGTACGGTAAATTGGCCCGTTTTGCAGAGTAAAAAGAAAAAAATTGACACTCCCTATTCTACCCTTCCTACAAACGCTCCTGGAGCAGGGAATTTGAAATGGGGGAAGAGTTTTTTCCTCTCTGCGATTATATGTTTTTAATTTAAAAAGATACAACAAATGTACTTCGTGTGATTGGTTATGATCTTTGCTTTTCTTTAAAGTGGTCATGGTTCGAATCCTAGTAAGTGTCTTTTTAATGAATAAAAAAAGTAATTGTGAAAACCAAAATGTCCTTCCTATTTTCACTCTGGATGCAGGAGATTTGAAATGGGGCTTCATGTTTTCTCATTTGGCTTTTATTTATTGTGTAGATAGATTAACCAAAAGAGAAGCAGACAGAAGGGAAGAAGAAGAAGAAGAAAAGAAAGAAAGAAATGGCTCCTTCTCTCGCCTCTATTGCAAGTAGCAGCAGTCGCGCGTCGTCGTTCCTTCTTCAGCCCTTTGTTTTCTTCTGCATCGACGCTTCACGGAAGCAAGCAGCAGATAACAGCGACGATCAACGGAGGCAGTAGCAGTCCCCATCATTAGAACCATAGCTTCCCCGATGGCGATCGATCCTCCGTTCCTAGGTCGACAAAATCATAATCCTCAAGGTGTAGGGAGCTCGCCGGACAGTACGTCGACAGAACCGGCATCATCGAATTCAACAAAGCTTCAAAAACTTGGTACCATCGCGTAGTGGACGATCTCAGGAACAACCCGGTTTCGACGGAATCGAATTTCGACGTTGGACGAGGGAGATACGAGCCTCAAAAGTTTGGGATGCAAATCAGATAGTTCAGGTACTATTCTTGTCAATTAAAAAAGTTTGAGGATTAAATCAGTAATTTTTCCAGATAAGCCGTGGTCAACTTTGTTGACTCGAAAATTACAGTTTCGGTACGTGGTACTTTTAAACTGACAGAATGTTTATTTGGTCATAACTCAATCAATTGACGTCCGATTGAGGAACCGTCGACGCCTATAGAATCATGGGAATGAGGAGAATTTAATGGAAGCGAGTCATGGAATTTTTAGAGCAGAGTCAGAGTCGTTTTCGACGGATTTGATGTGAGTGTAAAGGGGGTAAAATCTCCGTCGAGGTCTTTTAGTTTATGTCTTTTAATTCAGTTATGTTTATTATTTTTTAAGTATGCGATATAATGTGTGTGAGGCATCCCACCGCCTACTTAAGGTGGAGGCACGTGTTGTGCTTATGTATGTATGAATGTATGTTTGTATGGTTGATGGTATGAGGAACCCCCAGGCGGTTGGGCCACTACTGGACGCAGTAGATGGTCGGATCACTGCTGGAAGGCGAGACGTTACACAACTATTGATCGAGTATATGGGAGTCACTACTGGACGGCTAGATGTAACGCAGTAGTTGACTGGGCATGGACTGGACGACGGGACGTAACACAGTGCCATTGCCGAGTTTGGGTATGCAAACGGACGGCGAGACGTAACGCGGTTGGCATACTAGGGTAGGACACCGGACGGCGAGACGTAACGCGGTGGTCCTAGTATTTTTTGTTTGAGTTAAGGATAAGAGTAAAGATCTTCTATGAGTTAATGTTGAAATACGTTACAAAGGATGAAAGCGAGAACGACTTTCATCTAAGGAAAGGAAACACTAATAACGTGTTTTAGTAAGGAGGTTGCTTAGGGCAAGACCTTAGGAAGTTACGACGAGAATGATCCCTTCTCACTCACCAGGTTGAGGATGGGTTAGCGGAAGTGGATCTCGAGAAGAAGTAAGATGAGGCAAGCGGTCGTGCCAGTATTGATGATGAGAAGTCAAGGAGCTGGGTGAAGAGTTATAGTTAAAGTTTGATAGTTAATTTATGTTTATGATTATGAATATATATACTGGAGATTCAAGGTTCAAAGATTCTGTGTGAAGTTGTTTTAAGTGTTTGAGATTGAGATTTCGCCCAAGTGTTGGGGCTTTTCGTTTAAAATTCTCAAATAATGTCAGTTTGTTTATTTTAAAATGCGGTTTGGGTTCCTCCGGAGTAACCGGTTTTCGGTTTGAGTTATGGTTTGGTTTTTGGAAAAGGTCGGGTCGTTTCAGAAAGTTTTTTGAATGAGACTGTAGAGTCGAGCGACTTAGCGACCATGCTTGAGAGGAAAAGTTTCAAATGGAATTGAAAAGGGAAACATATATAGTTAAATACTACCACAATAAGTTGATTCAGTAATGTTGTGACAATAAGAATCACCAAACTAACAATTATCTAAAAAGTTAGAGATGTAAAAGTTTGGAATAACTGTATGTGATTTTTATTATCTAATTTGATTTATGTTTGAAGATAATATAAATGTATATTATTAATTGTAGTTTGATGATACAAATACTAAATACTATGAATATGGTTCCATCTTCAACGTACAAGATTTCATCCAAAACAATATGATATACTCCTTTCTCCCAAAGCAAGGGTGTGCCAGGGCACCTCCTCTTTACATGCTGCCTCCGCCCCTGCTCATACACCATTATCAATTTAATTTATTAGAAAAAATAATCGACATTCATTATTCATCTAAATACATGCAACAAATTAGATGCACCATCTTAGTGGTTAGGGTATATGATTTAGTAATTAAAGACCTAGGGTTCACTCATCTAAGGTTAGAGTACAGTTAATGGCAGAGTCAGAGGGTTTGGGCTCAGCCACGGCCCACGGGACACACGTAAGTTTTGGTAAAAAATTTAAGATGACATAAGCGTATTTTATCATTGACTAAAACTCACTTATCGTTATTTGATTGCCATAAATTATTTTTTTACATGATGAATGAAATCCCTAATAAATATAATTTATATTCTTAAATAAAGAACATATCTAATTTCAACTTCTAACTTCGTCACTGGGTAGTACCATGACTCAAAATTCTGTTAATTCGATTCGAGATAACGTTTTTTTTTTTGCTAAGAGTATGTGCCTATGTGGTACCTTTAGATTTTCCCAAAATTATGTTAATTATTTTTATATGATACTATATCCTAATGGATAAACTCTAAACTCCGATAATCTGTATAGGCTAGCAAATATTGTAAGTCACGCATATACTTGCGTTTATCATTTATCAAATTATATATATATATATATATGGTGACTAATTCGGCGCACTCACAAAAATGATTGCGTTCAATGCACCAAACTCAAAAACTAGTCTTAAGGAGTCGGATTTTGAATTTTAATTTGTAGAATTAGTATAATATGATGATATAACATGTAATAACAACTAATTAGCGGATTACCCTAAGCCATAGACCTCCAATTTTGAGTTCTATCCCTAAACCCTAACCCTAATCCTAGATCTTTAAACTCTAAATCCTTCAAATTAAAGCAAATCTTTCATGGTTTTTGTGCAAATTCATGTGCGTTATTGTTCATCACATCATAAGTGATGATTGACATCATTTTGACATAAATCTCATGTTTGAAATGACGATTATGAAGCGAGTCCACTGAATACACCCAAAAAAGTGAGTGCACCGAAGACGCCACCATATATATATATATATATATATAAACCTATATCTTCGTTACTATTGTCTAACAATGTTCAGGGTGGCCGTTCGGTTACCAGTTAACCGGACGGTTAAACCGATAACCGGCCGGTTATCCACTAACCGATAACCGAACTTCGGTCGGTTATCGGAGGCTGGACGAAATGACTTTTGATCTTAAAAGTGGTTCGATTAACCGATAACTGAGATACCCGAGAAACCGAAGTATATTTTGGTCGGTTTTCGATAGAGGGGTGGTTATTTCGATTAACCGATAACTGACCGATCGATTACCGATTATGACCGAAATAACCGAACTGACATCCCTAACAGTGTTTATGTCGTGGTTGTTTTCATCTATCATGCTTAATTGGGCTTTAAGCCCATGAGTTATTTTTTTGGGTCGAAAAACCCATGAGTTTTTGTTATTATTTATCCAATTTTCTAATACGTCTCTCTACTTGAGACTTATTTCAACAATATAAAATGGACAAATAATATGAACGCTAATGTAGCCTATGATGCCTAGGTTTCAGTTTAAAATGGAACTGCTTTTTTTGAAGTGTTTATTTTTAAAAAGCTCAAACCAAAAGTTGCTTTTGCAAAACCTACAACATGTTCAAATTAGCCCAATGTTTTTCCTATACTAACTTTCTCGCCGGAGAAGCAACTCAAATGCACAAATCTGGTTGTGTCCTTGATTACTCTTATTGAAAGCTCTCTATCAAATTAAAATCATGACCATTCCTTTATACGCAATACCAAAGTATAATGATAAAAAAACATTATCGCTACTTTAGTAATCATCTTTATTTATGAGTTATATTATATTTTAAATTCATGATTTTTTGTGTTATTATGTATATTCAACTTATAATATTCTTATTTATGGGGCAACGATTCATTAAATATTATTTAGCAGTTAGATACCTGTTAAATTAATAAAATGTAAACCGCTCGCTACACTAATTCATATTCATGTTCCAATATGACAACAATGATTTAAACAATAGGAAGAAATTAGAAATTATCCAACATTGGCAGATTGATCCTCCCCACCGCCATTGTCCATTATCTCCCCAAAAGCGTTCCCTATCACGATTTGTGATGGAAAAGATGGCTGCGAGAGATAAATTCACTACAACAAATATGGTCCATGGTGACAAAATTCTAATTTGTCATTTGTTACTTTATCACCACAGAATATATAATGTGACAAAAAGTAATTTCGTCATAATATAGTCGGATATTATGACAAATTTAATATTTGTCATAACAAATATTTGTTATGACAAAAGTTATGGTGTCACAATTATTTTGTCATAATAACTTCGGGTCGGATGATTCGCAGTCCTATAGTGTGACAAAACTAGTCGTCACAGTACGGTTTGTCACTTTATATACCGTTAAATTGCAATGTGACAAACTATATTGTCACATTGATTGGAATTTCAGTTGGCGGGAAAGATAGGAGGGAAATATTAATGTGGAATATGACAAAATTAACGTTTTGTCACATTGTAATTTGTTTTTATTTTTTCCTCTTATGCATTGAAAAATAGCTTGAGATGATCTAACGCGTGGGTGAGGTTTTCGTTTCCCTCTCGTTTTTCACTCTCCAAAATCCATAGCTCCTTTTCCCCCTCTCCAAAAACCTAGTTCCAGAATCCAAAATCGGCCTAGCTCCTCTCCTCCTGCATGCCAACGATTTGGAGGAAGGACAAAAGATTGGAGGAATCATAATTGAGGAAGGCGCCAAAGCACCAGTGGGTAGCAATGAAAACTTGTTCAAGATGGAGATGGGAGTTGTTGTTCGTGTACTAGCTCCGATTAGGAAGTTCTTTTGGACTGAAGTCACCGAGGAAGAAAAACTGCCTCTCTTTGCAAAAATAGAGGTAACAATTTAGTAATTCTAATTTGTAAATAGTGTTGCGGTGAAATGTTTTTTGCCCACTATGTTAATGATTTATGTTATTGCATATGGTAGAGTGAGTTCGACATAGATATGAGTGATCCACATGTGAGAGAGATGGTCGATGGGATTATGGCTGCTCGGTTTAGAAGATTCAAGCACAATTGCCACCAGCATTACATGGAGGAATATGATCCTATCAAGGCTCGAGAGAACCCCAAGGAAACAGTGAATATCGATGACTGGAAGGTGTTGTATGATCATTTTGAAAGCCCTGCTTTTAAGGTATTGGTAACACCTTCTCTTGCACATGCATTTTTTTTATATTCACGTTTAAGTAATGTTTTCGTTCTTGCAGAAGCAAACTTTAGCTAATGGTCAAAATAGAGCCATGCAGATTCATCCTCATACCACAGGTGCTAAGTCACAGAGTCAAAGGTTGTATGCACTGGTAAGTAGAGTGACTCAGCATTGTCTTGGTAAATTAGCATGAAATTATCTAATGTCCAAAACTCTGATATTACGGACAAAACAATAAGGAAATAGTTGTTGAACCAACCGAGAATGATGCATAGGAGAATGTACCAGCAGAAGCCTCTAAGCCTCCAGAACTACGGGTGTATGCTGACACACATAAGAAGCGCGATGGATAATGGATCAATCCTGCGACTAGAAAAATTATGTAAGAATTAGCCGTCTAACTTTTAACATGTTAAGCTGAATGCCTCCATTTGTTAAAAATGGACCAAACCCACCTTTTCATCTACAGGAAGATATGACTAATCTTCAAAGAAAAGCTATTGAGGAAGGAAATGAGGTATCTGGGGTTGAGATTGTGGAGAAGGTCTTGAAGAAAAAGCCTACCTTTGCTCGAAACACAAAGCGTACAACTAGGGAGCTCCAACTTGAAGCGCAATTAGAAGCTGAAAGAGCACAGAGGCAAGCTGAAAAGGAGAGTTTTGAACTAAGAAGCAAGCAGATGGAGGAGCAGATTGAGCAACGACAACAGAAAATAGCACCTCAAGAAAATAAATTTGATCAGATGGCAGCAACACAAAAAAGCCTTAAAGCTACTATCAATCAGTTGGCTGCAAAGATGAATGGCACTGCATGGTAAGATCCTTGTTGTATTCGACTGTTTGGATGAGATTAGAATTTCATTGTTGGTTTGTTGTTGTTGTGAATGGCACAATCTGACATATGGTTATATTTATCACATGCAGGTAGATATGAAGGCGTGAAGAATGTTAAGTTGGAGCTATGAAGGCTTGATGTTTGAGTCGAGGTTTAGGTAGTGAACTAATGATGTAGATGTGTAGGTTATGAACACTTTTGGATGTTTGGCTTGCTGTGAACTATGAAAGCTTGCTGGACGTTTGAGTTCTCTAGAATGTTGGAGTTTTGATTACTCTTTTGGATGGTTGGTAGCTATGAATGAAATAGTTCTTTGGATATGTATAAAATTCATTTTGTCATATTCTCTATAGTGCAGTGCCAAATATGACGAGCAAGTTGTCACAATACAGAAACGATTTGAAATTATCCAGTTTAAAAGAATTCACACAGTGACAAATGTGTTTTGTCACTTAAAACATAAACTATAATGTGACAAACCTAGTGACAATAATTGTCGTTACAATAAACTATTTTGTTATAATAGCCTCTTCAAAATCGCATGGCCTGCGTCTCATCATGTGACAATATATTTTGTCACTTAAGAACTTCATTGTGACACCGTATATTTGTCACTGGAACAGGAAGGGTATGGTGACAAACTCCATTTGCGTTTGTCACAATAAATCTATTACGACGAGCTTCCGGTAACAAATGCACTTTGTCACAACAGATTTTACGTGACAAAATCGGGACCTGTAATGACAAAACGGATTGTCACCATAGACCATATTTGTTGTAAAGACCGACAACAAGAGAGCTAATTGAGGAAATGAAAGCACAAACTTAATCCATCTCTCGTGGATTAACTTATTTGGTACAACCTCTATCATCCGGTGATGGGAATGGGGTTGAGAGAGAGAAGAGAGATTGATGAAAATCTACAGTTTGTGTGTAGAAGAGAAGAAAAGAAAGAAGTGAAAATATATGATTATTAGTATTTTAGAGCATTATTGAATATTGATTTTATCTTTTGTTAGGTTTTTGCTTTTTTTTTCCACTACTTGCCTATTGAAACTTGAAAGGTTTTTTTACCAAAAAAAAAAAAAAAACTTGAAAGGTTTATGAGCGGCAGCAAAGCGCGGGTCATTTCTAGTTTTTATATTAAAGTTGAAACTTAGTTACTGTTGCCTAAAAAGATACTATTTGATACATTAAATTTTATTAAATTACAACTTAGTCACTATAATGTACATTTTATATTTTGATACCCCAAATTTAATTTTAGTGAAAAATTATTGAACAATTATATTTTGGAATCTAAATTTTATGAAATTTTCATACCTACAATTTTTATATTTACACATATTGGTCCAATGTTTATATTTCACTTGAATCCATGAATCCAATCCACCAATCCTTTTGAACCAATCCATGAATTCAATCAACCATAGCATAAAAGTATAAATTTAGTTTGTATCATACAAGATGTTGTATCACTCAACTATAGGAGAAGATTCAACCATTTTATATTTGCTCATTACGTGAAACATTAAGAAAATGATAAAAGAGAGATGATTCTAAAATATTGCAAGTGCGAATTTATAAACTCATTTAGTAGATTTATGGGGTACTAAACAAACTTCTACTAACTACATGTAACAAAATATGCGACATCTACATAAGCAAGTGTCAATGAATTGCTACGGTGAAAAGGGTTGCTGTTGTATCGACGACCAACTAAAAGAATTGGTCAAAACCTTTCCACCATCTGCTTCCTCTTCATTTCATTTTTCACTCGCCTTCCATAACCCTTTCTTTATTTCTTTCTTTGCCTTCTTCGTCTAACCCTAATTAGTATACTACTTTTATGTATTCTAATCACAAGTATGAACGAGTCCATACACGAATGACCAACAGTCTAGAGAATTAATAATTGAATCATGAACCACTAACTTTTTTAGCTCAATGTCGAGTCCAATTAAAAACGTATATATATGGTTATTACTTATTAGAAAGTCCTTATTTTGCACTACGGGATTTGAAGATGTGAAATTTTAAGCGAGTTCGAGTTTGTATTCCTTTTGCTTGTCTCTAGAGTTTTTTTTTTAACCCAGGCTAGAATTTTCAATAATTATACATGGAATTTTCAACAATTATACATAGAAAATAAATAGTAAATAATTATCATCTTAAATACATCACCATGAAAGGAATTAAGCCTTAACTATGTAAATTACAGTTGGGTACCTAAACTTAATAGATCTTTAGATTTATAACCTAATTTTTTTGGCATATAAGTCCTCAAAATATTGTTGGAATATTATATTTTAGTACCTAATTTCTTTTTGTGATATTAGATTTTAATACTTGAACTTTTGAAGTTCTACAAATAGGTCTAATTTTTGTATGTGTAATTAAAACACCCTCAAATAAATGGGTACCTATACCCAATTCATACACATTTAGATTATACAATTAAATATCCATACCCTACCCAAACCCATCTACAAACTTCCAACCAATATATACGTCACTCATACCCTACCAATAATTAATGGGTTTAGGTAAATATAATTTATTAGCCAAAATTTTAAAAAAATTTAAATGAGATGTTGACCGCCACGTATCTCTTCTCACTCAATATCATATTTTCAAGTCAAAATTACTAACAAAACTGCTAACAAAAAATTAATTTTAGACTAATAATACTAACAAAACAACATAACGTGTCATATAATACATGCCCATAGGTCATCTCCGCCTCACAACAAGGCGCGGCATCGCCACCTAATTTCTTTATATAGTTACACACTGCTTAGTACATTGACCCCTCTGGAATAAAAAATATTCGATGAGGACATATATATGTCTTCATGTGAAGTTGCGTTCTTATTTCCACCAGCTGAGTTAGAGTTGGAGGAATAGGAGAGTCCAACAAATAAAGCATTCAACTCCTTGAATCTTGATTATACCGATCTAGGGTCCACTTCACCCCGATAGTGAAAATGCACAAAGATAAGAAAGCTTGCCACCAAATTGTAGGACTTGGTGGGTTGGATTGGGTGAAAAGGTAAATTTCATAATTAGTTAAATGAAATGAACCAAATCTCTCTTCGAGGCATCTGGCCTTTTCCCCAACGGGAAAACCAAATCCCGCCGCCCGTAATTCTATCTCCGGCCGCGAGAACCCTATCGCTAGTGATGGCAATCGCATGGGAAAATGAAGATTACCTTAATATCCATGCTCCGCACCATGTTAATATCTGTGTGGGTTGGGGCGGTTAATATCTGTGTGGGTACGAGGCGGATCGATCCATTATTATATGTTATTTTTAAAAAAATATACGCAAAAATTTATTTTTTACGATAAAAAGAAGAACATAACACTTTATTAATGAAAAGTAGTGATAATATAATAGGTAATTGAGGCTAATTAGTTGAAAGATCAATCTAACTAGTTGAATAGAAGTCAAGAACGAAGTGGGGTGGGACATGGCGGGTCGGAAGTAGATACTCATGCCCCGCCCCGTGCTACTGCGGGTTGGGAAATACCCGCCCAATCATGGGTGAGATCGGGTATTATATAACAGGACGGATTCAAATTGCCATCCCTAACTATCGCCCGTTAAACGAGAACGTGAGGTTTAGATATAATGGAGCTCCAAGGAAGTGTCTAAGAAGCGGCGATTTGAGGAAAATTAGCAGCGACATAAGGCCCCGGGCATGGCCGAACAAAAAAATATACAAAATCGACAATAATGGTAGTTCATATGCAATAGGACTTCCGATGAAAGAGCATTTTTTTTGTCACGAAGTGAACAGGTGTGTGCAAGTTCTGAACAACAAAAAAAAACAAGAAACTGACACAAAGGACAATGAGAGAGAACAAACTTTCATTGTAATAGCTCTGATTTTAGAATGTGAAGAATTTCTTATTATAGCATCCCAGATAACTAGTTGAGAATCTGACAAGCCGACAAAGCTTGTTGCACATCCTTGTGGAGTTTTTGTGGCCCAATCAAATCGGATCAGTACACCTTCGTCGGGGAAGGTTATGTCTGGCCCCATGGCCAAACACAAAAGCAACGAAATGAGTTCCTGCAAAATCAAACAAACAAAATGGTCCCTCGGGAAATATAAATCTATCACAAGAGATAAAAGCATATCATTAAGGCATCATAAGAATTTCGAAAACAACAGTAAAATAGTTGTATAAAATGAATATAAGTGTAACAAATTCTATAATGGTGGGAATTACAAAAATATGAGATCTCTAACACAAATATTGGTAAAACATACAATAAAATATTAGATTATGAGATGGAAACTTACAAACCAAAATGATAAAACACACAATGATAATAAAACACAAAAAATACAATTATTGATCTGTAAAACTTAAAAAGAACATTAATACAACCAATCCCATTCCATCCCAATACCCAAATACTCTAAACTTATGATATTGTAAAATAAAAAGACAAATTATCATGGTGTTTTCCCCGGCGAAAAAACTGGACGAACAGAATTGATTTTTGCACCTTTTTGACTTCTGATAAACGATTAACAAACACAGTTCACACCTCTTTGAACAAAGTTCAAACAAGGATGTTCAATGTTTTGATGAACTACGAGGAAAATCTACATTAAATTAGCCTACTCCTATGGAGATTCAGTGAGAGCTCCAACACTACGACTATGGCTAAAGTTGAGAGGAAAAGAGAAAAGGATAAAACTTGACAAGTTGTGTTGAGTTGTGATTTTTTAGAACTCTTTCTCTGTCATCTTCACCTCTATTCATAGTCACCAAAAGTAACTGCCTCGAAAAACTGCTCCTCTAACGTGGAGTGATGGTTACCCTCTCAACTGTTCAGACGGTTATCCTGACGTCGGATGTGCCACCCTCTTCAGTCTTGACCCCCTCCTCTTGAGACCTCATTCTCTGTTCTTGGTATCTCCTCCGTAGCTTTGCTTGTCTATAGAGCAAAAATGGCCAAGGCATAAAAGCAGACCACGTGCCCCATATTGATGGGTACTCAAATCACATGAGTAAAAAATGGCAAAAATATTTCACCATTACGAGGGTAGGGAGATCACGTGCTCACATGACCCCCTTGACCACCTGATGGGGTGGTATCTAGGTGACCCCCTGACAACCTCATGGGGGCGATGTTGACCATGCCTCTTGGTCATACCATGAGGGCGTATGTTGATGACCCCTGAACCATATCATAGGGGGTGGATATTGATCATGAGGGCGTGAGCCATGACCCCCTCAACCACCTCATGGGGGTGGTATCTACCATGGGGACGTATGTTGATGGTTACCCCTTGATCATCTCAGGGGGGTGTTCCTTGCCATCCTCATCATCTTACATACTTAGCCAAATTTGTGCTTCTTACTGTATGATGATCACTCTTTGATCATACCCCTCACCACGTCATGGTGGTGACCGCCCTCATCACCACGTCATGGGGGTGGCAATATGGTGTCCACCCCCTTACCACATCATGAGGGTGGTGGTACTTTGATACCCCTCTCACGCCCTTACCATGTCATGGGGGTGACATGTTGACCATCCCCCACCACGTTACGGGTGGCGGTATGTTGCCACTCCCCTCGACACGTAATGGGGGGGGGGGGGGGGGTGGTAGTACGGTGGCCACCCCCCTCAGCATGTTCACTGGGCAGTGGCGTAGCCAGAATTTTATTTAAGGGGGTGCCATAAAAAATTATATATTCGGTCTCAAGTTTTATATTGTGAAATTATTCTATAACTATATGAATCAGCCAAATTATCAAGATTTCACACTTAATATATCCCACCGAATAACCATTCACTACTTTAGTTCACTACATGCGAAGGCTGATCAATCGTTTAATAGCATAAAATGTTATCAACGTGTGCATTGACAAATGCTAGTAGCAAATCAAATCTATTTTCACAAGCAAATACATTGATAGAAACTAATTTTCATGTAGAAATTAGTAGATGAAATTAATTTATTAGTTTGTTGTGATTTAACGATAGAAGATTTGACAATTGACATTGAAATTTAGGATTTAAATATAATCATTAACTAACTAATACTACTAATATTTTGTTCTTTCTCCAAATCTAAGGGGGTTCCATGGCACCCCCTTATTACACTCTAGCTACGCCTCTGTCTGTGGGTGGCGGTATTTGCCACCCCCTCAGCACATTATGGGGGTATAACTTGGATTTTGCAAAATCATGGATATATGAGGGTGTTGGGTTCATCATGGACTTGAAAAATTCCATTATTTGTTTCATAGATTTCATGATGGAATTGATTACTTAGATTTGTATGTATGAAGTAAAATTTACCTTTGTTGCCCTCGTTAGTATGAGAAGAGAAATGAAATAGGAGGGGTAGTGTGGTCTTAAATGATGGGCTTCAAAGTCCATGATCAATTCCCACCTAAATAGGTGAACTTTCAAGTCCGTGGGGTTCACGAATTTAGACTCTTAAAGTTCGTGGGACCCACGGATTTGTTGCCCCTAAATGCATGAAGCAAACAATGGAGTTTGGACAAACTCCATGATGGATCCAAATCCCACACCAAATCCATCAAGTAAACAAGGCTGGCTCTTCTAATTTGTTAGCCTAGAAGAAGAAAAAATTTAGTAGAAAGAGAAGAGAGAGAAAGGGAAACTTGCCCCAATCACCAAATCTAAATAGCTTTCTCGTGGTGGAGATAGCGCTCATCCGTTGATTCTTCTCATGAAAAACTGAATCAAAATGAAATGAACCATGAAAAACTGAATCAAAATGAAATGAACTAGTTCTAAATTAACATACTGTAAACACACACTATATATACGTGAACAACACCAGCTTGTTCTAAATCAACATTATAACTAGAGTAGATGTGAGTAGTACAACAACGAATCATTTATCATTCCTTGGTGTTATCATGATTCAAAACCATATAAGCATTTAAAAATTTGATAACGACCGATCATCATAAATCTCATTTCGTTTCTGTGACTCAAGTAGGCAGAGAAAGAGGGTAGAACTTGAAAAGAACTTGCCAGTAGATTTATTAAGTAACGACTTCCTGTTGATAGTGGTGACCATATATGTGCATTGTTGTCGTCACGGAAAGCTGCATCCAAATGCTGGAGGGATGCAAAAGTAGGGGTGGCTATACGGTCCGGTCCGGTTAAATTGGTCCAAATTGATCCGGTCCCATTCTGGTCTTTTCGATAATATAAGGGCCAAAAATTGGATTGGATACAGTCCGATCTTGATACGGTCCGGTCCCAATTCGGTCTTGATTTTCTATTGAGCTTGTGGGGATTTGAGAGGCCTAAGGCCTGAAAGTGTGAGGAGCTGGTTAAGTTTTGTACTAAGTGCAAAGGTTTGTGACCGTTTATGCAAATTACCCTTAAGTTTTGGGTGTTGAGCTCTCTTATCAGGTCTTTATCCAGTTTTCGATCCGGTCCCGAATGATTTTTTACCTCAAAACTAAGCCCAAAGATTGGATTGGATTGTTTACTATCCGGTCCCGGTCCGATCATGGTCCGGGTTATACGGTCTGGTTTCAGGTAAAATCAAAAAACTCGGACCAAATAACTAGCATATGCAAAAGCGTAAATAAAGAAGAACCAACATGGAAAATATAGCCTTAATCCTACCCATTGATATTGCTGCCTTTTCCTCCATATACTTGGATGGCTATTTAAGCAGATTGCGTTGCAAAGAAACTAAGTGGGTGAGTATCGTACCATGGATGATCGGGTTAATTTATAGTGTACCAGACTAGACTAGATCTCCAACAACGCTAAACTCATTCTCTAAGATAAAATATTAATTAACTCGGAACTATAAAAAAAATATATGGACTGAGGAGCTCTCTCCTCTCAAATCTGCTTGTTCGAAGATCTGTCTTTTTCTTGCGGCGGCCGGAGGAGCAATCAGTCGTTTGGTAGGCCTGGTTTTGGCCGTGGTGCTTACTAAACAGGGCGTGCAAGATGTACGTTGGATCGAGCATCTCCTTGCTACACAGGATCATGGTCAACAGACTAATCACATGTTTGCGAAATCCGATGTTCATCATCGGCAAACGATGGCAAGGGGGCGTATCAGCACTTGGAAAAGAAAAGGCGATAGGGATCATGGCTTCCTCAAACGGAAAAGAAGTTTAGCTTTGGACCCTCTACAATCCGACCAGAAGAATAAGCGAATTCGGCGATGTAAATTACCGGGATGGCGTTTCCGCCTCCCTTCCCCGGCGGAAATAGAAGAAATGGCGCGGGAAGATCCATTTTTGAATTCGAGAAGCCATACTGGGCATGAAAATTTAACGGAAGAACCTGACGAGAATGAACTCAGATCCCGAGATGGGGCGAGGACATACGGTATGCAGGTGTGGCATTTCATGATCCCATCGGCCTTTGCGTTCGATGGGGACGAGGAAGCGACATGTGAATCTTGTGATAAATTTGGAATTGAAATAGCACCGCTCGTGCAAAACGAAACAGTGGTGTCAGGATTCAGATCCCGGAATGGGGCGAAGCCTGGGTCAATAAGTGATACTGGAATTCTGAAAGTTGGCTCGGCCGACTGTTGTCCGGTGAGGCATTCCTGGCCAGGCTTGTGCGCGCGACTTTTCCAGCTCGACAGACCTTGTTGGGGTTGGACTCCCAACGCCCTCAAGGAAAAGCGATCTCCTCATCGGATACGCGTATTTCCTAATCGTCAGAGTATCGTGAAAGGCGGAGGGATAACCAAAAAATCAGATTTCAAAAATCGCAGTCTTAGTCTCCTATCCCAATTAATCCTTCCCCGACCATTAGCTATCCAGCCATCCCTGTGTTATTTAAGATATTCGACCGGCCCCTTAATTCCCACTCGTTCTCTGCAGACTGACGAACAAGAGGGCTGGCAGTGGAATATTACACAGTGTGAGGCACGAAAAGTCACTGGTAAGTGGTTTCTGTACCCAGCTGAAGGTTTGTTTCATGTTTGGTATGATACAATTACCGTGCACCACATTGGTTACTTATGTTGGGGATTCCCTTGGTCGTTAGGGGAAGGAGTGGGGTTTTCCTCCAAGAGTCTTTCTGATTCGCTGCCTTTTCAGGTGGTACCCATGGCGCGAATCACTAATGATCAAGTGGTGGAGTTCTCCCTTGAGGAGATCCAAGCTACTCGTATTCGCAAATCAAGAATGCTCATTGGTCGTCTTTTCTCTGATGATCGGCTTTCCACTGCCGAGCTGAGGAATGCGGTGAATCGGCCATGGCAAGGTCAAGGACGTATTATTGTGCGTGAACTGCCGCATGATCTGTTTGAATTCACGCTCCCGTCGGAGGCATCCAAATCATGGGTTTTACAGCGAACCCCATGGATCATTGCAGATAGAATTTTGCATTTGAAGGCATGGGTTCCCTCAATTTCCCATCGCACTTTTGAGGAACTCGCGCTTGTCCCATTCCGAGTCCAGCTATGGGACGTCCAAGATGACTGTTGTACACACCAATTCGGGCGGGAGATTGCAACTTCCACGATAGGTCACGTTTTGGAAGCTGGCGTCTTCTCCAGTGCTGACATGGCCCGGAAGTTTGTCAAAGTAAAGACCCTGGTGGATTTTTCCAAACCATTACGGTCTCAGATCATGGCGACAAACGACGAGACTGGTGGGTTTTAGATTCGATTTAAATATGAATTCCTTCCTACTTTCTGTTTCAAATGCGGACGTGTGGGACATGCTCGTCAGACATGCCGTTTTGATCCCCCAACAAGGAAGGAGAGGTTTGGCCCCCATATGTCCACTAAGGAGATGGGGAGGAAGGTGTTCGATGGTGATGAGACACGACCTCAAGCCCCTCGGCTGCAAAAATCTGCGTGGTTCAACACGGAAATCCATGGGCCTAAGGCTGCAAGATCGGGCACGGAACTGGACTCACATATTCCTGGGCCGAACGTGCGCCCCACACATGGGCCTGCAGGTGGTTCGGACTGTACACGTTGGATGGGTTCTTCTAGAAACCCATTAGCTACCACTGAAGCCCGATCCCAGGGCCGAAGCCCAAAACATTTCTCGGTGGCAAAAGGGCCCAAGCTTGCCCTGGGCAAGTCGGCTCGCCGTGGAAAGTCTAAGAAAGGGCCCTCTCCGAGCCCAATGGAGATTGATGGCCCAATCAAAAATCACCTGGAGGCTGATCGGATGAAACGGGCTAAAGTGGTGGCTGCTGCAGACTCTGTCGACATGGCTCAGAGGAAAGGGGGATCGGTTCGTTGCCAGCGAGGTCAATCTCCTACTCCCAGCACTTCGGTGGCTTCCAAACCAAAAAATACTGAAGGGAAACCGAGACATCGGATGCTGATCCTAGAGGAAGAATCGGAGGAGGAGTTCATCCTCAGTGAAATTCCTTCCCCAATCCACTCGAAGGGCTCGATGAAAGCTGGGTACATCATCTTCGCGGCCCGTCTGAAAATATGGTGTTGGATGTGGGGCCGCTTAGGCAGATTCCCCCTCCACATAATAATGATGATGAGAGGGAGGGATTGAGGGATTAAGGCGGAGAAGCAGCACCAGCCACCGAAGGGAGAGACAAGGAGGATGAAGGGTAAAGGCCCTGCTTTGGTGCCGACAAGGGGGGAAAATTTGGGTCCAAACTCTTTTTCTTGTGAATCGGTTGATATGACATCGGAAGAGGATTATCCGGTTTTGAAATTCGGCGCCGTTTTCCTCAAGGCAAGGAGAGCCTTAAACGCTTGGTCCGATCAAACCGGGTGAACCAAGTGGTTCAAGCCTTTGAAAAAGGGATGACCATGGCTGAAGTTGAGCCACATGGCCATGCATCTAAATCACAATGGGGATGCTGTGATGGGCATCGACATTGATGAATATGGTTCTAATATAGATGCGAAGGTGCTAGGCAATAAGAAACGTCATTTGGATGAGATGGCTTGGGAGGTTGCGGAGAATCCGATCCCCAAGAAACAATTTGTGGAAGACATGGATGAAGCTGAAAAGTTGGAGGAAGCCAGCCTGGAATGGCCCCCCCGCGGATAAATGAGGCTTCCGGCCTGGAATGTGAGAGGAATTGGACCATCCCTCACATTCCAAACTGTGTTTGGTTTAGTGCATTCTAATAAACCGGATCTCGTGTTTTTTTTGGAAACTCGATCGAGACAGAAAGTAGTTGCCCGGCGTTTGCGGGGTCTAGGTTTTCTCTCTTCTTGTTGTTTTTTTGTTAATGCGGCTGATGCAACAGGTGGTTTGGTGGTGGCTTGGTCCCCCGAACTCGATGCTTCAGTGTTCTTTCATTTGGATTTTTGTATTTGTGTTCAAATAAATGAATCGAACGTTTCGTATGTGGTGATCTTTGTTTACATTAGTTGTCATGTTGCTATAAGAGCCACCCAACTCGAACAATTGCGCGATATTTGTGGTGGTGTCTCTAGTCCCTATGTTATTATAGGAGACTTTAATCTGTCCTTAACGAGTGTGAGAAAGACAGGGGGTAATCAATGGAATGCTCTTTATTCGACTAGCCTATGTGATTTTATCCATGATATGGGCCTCATTGATCCGGGGTACCATGGGGATCCTTTTACCTGGACAAATAAGCGGATGGGTGCTGCGTGTATTCGTGAACGCTTGGACAGAGCCCTTTGCTCCCAGTCATGGCTGGATCGTTTCCCTGATACCCTGGTGAAGCACTTTACGGATCAAGGATAGGATCATCGGGCGATTCTGCTGTCGGATAAGCCTTATGTCCGTACTAGTCGGCCTCTTTTTAGGTTTGATGCTCGTTGGGCGGATAATCCGGAAGTGAGAGCCATGGTGACCTATGTCTGGAAAGAAGAGGTCCAAGGAACCCCAATGTTCCGGCTATGGGAACGTCTCAAGAAACTTCGTCATTGGTTGTATGACTGGAGCAGAGCAGGAACGACAAATTCTTTGCGAAACATAAAGACTCTGCAGGCAGAAATAGATAGGCTCAAGCAAGTCCATCCCATTAATTGGGATGAGGTCCATTGCCTTGAGATTGAGTTAAATAGGCAATGGGAGGCGGAGGAAGAGTACTGGCAGCAAAAATCCAGGGTCCGTTGGCTCAAAAAGGGGGACAAAAATTCTTCGTATTTCCATACGGTGACGAGGACCCGCCGGAAAAGGAATTTTGAGAGTGGGCTTCGGGCTGACAATGGAGAGTGGATCACGGATGAGAAAGGTAAAGCGGATATTGCCACTAATTTCTATAGTAACCTTTTCACATCCGAAAATCAGATCCAGGATATGCATAGTCGGCTGGATGATCTGCCCATTGCCCAAAGTGTAACAACAACCATGAATGAGGCTTTAACGACTGCCGTGCTCCCATAGGAGGTGCGCAAAACTGTATTTGCTATGGGATCCAAACAAGACCCTAGGTCAAACAACTTTACTGGCAAATTCTTCAAGGCCTTCTGGGACATTGTGGGGCCCTCGATAATTGATGCAGTCTGCTCGTTCTTTACTTCGGGCCGGCTGCTCCGCAGTTTTAACCACACATGGCTCACGTTAATTCCTAAAGTTGATAATGTGGAGACAATGAGGCAGTTGCGCCCAATCAGTTTATGCCAATTTGTTTACAAAATTATAACCAAAATTTTGGCAGAGCGGTTGGCCATTGTCCTCCCCCATGTGGTCTCGGAAGGTCAGAATGGCTTTATCAAGGAGCGTCAAATTGTAGACAATATCCTACTTGGGCACGAGCTCATGCATTACTTGAAAACCAAAACTCGAGGGACGAAAGGGTTCATGGCCCTAAATGATGACATGGAAAAGGCCTATGATAGAGTCGAATGGCCTTTTCTTCTTGCGGTTTTGGAAAAATTGGGATTTAGCTCTATTTGGATAGGATGGATCAGGGAGTGCCTCAGTTCTGCATCTTTTTCCGTAATGATGAATGGCACTCCGTCTGGTTACTTTTCTCCCTCTAGAGGATTGCGCCAGGGGGATCCTTTGTCTCCTCTCCTTTTTGTGCTGTGCACCGAGGGGTTTGCGGCGCTTTTCTGGAAGGTGATATCAGAAAAGAGATTGGCCGGGATTAAAGTGGCTCCACGGGCCCCAAGACTGTTGCATTTATTTCTTGCCGACGATTCCTATTTATTCCTGCGAGGCACGCTTCAGGAATGCGAAAACCTTATTGAGGTCCTGAATGAATATGAGGAATTGAGTGGCCAGCGGGTGAATCTTGCCAAATCAGCGGTTTGCTTCAGTAGGAATATAGTGCAACAAGATCAAGAGTTCTTGGCGGCAGTTCTGGGGGTCGGGGCCGTTGGAGTCCATGATAAATATCTGGGTCTCCCATCTTTGATTGCAGATCTAAGATGGAGATTTTTCGTTATTTGGAAACCAAATTGTTGGATCGCCTCCAGGGATGGAAACTAAGGACGCTTTCGTGGGCAGCCAAAGAAACCCTCATCAAGTCTATTGCTCTGGCGTTACCATTGCATGTGATGTCCTGCTTCAAGCTCCCTTTGTCCCTGTGCCGCCTTTTGGACAGGCATGTTGCCCGGTTTTGGTGGGGTGAGAATGAAGGTCACCCGAAGGTGCGGTGGATGTCATGGCCGGACATGTGTAGGAGTAAGCATGACGGGGGGGATGGGATTCCGCCGATTTGAGCATTTTAATCAGGCAATCTTGGCTAAAATTGGTTGGCGTATCCTCAGTGAACCCAACTCCTTGTTGGCCCAAGTCTATCGGGGTAAATACTTCCCTAATGGCCATTTCCTAACTGCTAAAGCTCTATCAAGGCCATCGTGGGGTTGGCAGAGTATCCTGTTTGGACGACAACTTTTAGAGATGGGTTTACGGTGGCAGGTTGGGAATGGGCGCTCGGCATCTATGCTCCATTCTACCTGGGTCCCTGAATTTCAGTTTGAGCCCTTGAGTTATAATCCTCAGGTTTTGCCGGATGGTGGTGATCCACTGGTGGCAGAGCTAATTTGTCAAGGGGAGGGGCGTTGGTGTGATCAAAAGCTTAATAAGTGGTTTGATCCAGTGACGTGCCGTATCATAAAAGCCATCCCTCTCCCACGGGATAATGTGGAAGATAAGCTCATTTGGCATGATACAGCGGATGGGGAGTTCTCGGTCAAATCGTCATACCATCTGGCTGTCTCCTTAGAGAAAATGAGGGGCCGTTGGAAGGCGACGGTGGATTGGATGGATATGACAAGTTGGATTCGGCTGTGGGAGGCCAACATCCCGCCTAAGTTGAAGTTGTTTGTTTGGCAGATCTTTAGTCGGATCTTGCCTACCACTGAAGCTCTCATAAGTCGCCATATCCCGGTCCTATCTCGGTGCCCGGTCTGTTGGGGAGGCCCTAAAACCCTGGAGCATTTATTTTTGGATTGTCCGGTAGCACGTGCCCTGTGGGGGATGGCGGGGTTGGAACACCTTGGGGAGGGTTTGCCACGACACACCTTTCCTCTGTTCCTTAAGAAGATGCTGGCTTTAGTTCATCAGCCGTCGCTGTGGATGGCCATTGTTGCGGTTCTCTGGCGGATTTGGAAGTCCCGCAACTGGGTGGTGTTTGAAGGCAAACAGTTTGGTCTTCCGGCTCTTATGAGGCAATATGCGCAGCAGGTTGAGGAATGGGCGCGTCTCCCAGTAGAGGACATTCCCCTAAACTCGGTGGTTGGGGACCAGGAGCCTATTCTGGTGGGGTCTTTTGAGTTTGTCTGTCGATGGGATGGCGCCACGAGACGGGGATCACATTTGGCCGGTGGAATGGTCCTTATGACCCCTTCTCGAGTCGTCCTGAGGGCTAGTGGGCTCCAATTTCCTGTCATAGGTGATCCTGCGATAGTGGAACTGACTGCTCTGCGTGAAGCTATTCTTTGGTGTCTGGGACAAGGCTTCGCCTCTGTTAGGTTTGAAGGGGATGCGAAAGTGATCATTGACAAAATCAGGCGCGGGGATTCAAGAGATAGCAGGATGGGTGCTGCTGTATTGGAGGAAGTGGTGAATCTTTTTGACAGTAACCCTGGTTTCAGTGTTAATTTCGTAGGTCGGAGTAACAATAGGGTAGCCCATTTGGTGGCTAGGAAAGCCCTCTCCTTGTACCCGACTATGAGTCGTGCTTTTAATTTTCAGGCCTGGCTGTTATCCAGGATGTAACTATCTTTTTTTGGAATCAATATAAGATTATCTTTTGTAAAAAAAAAAAAAACAATCTGACGTCATATATGGATAGAGAGTACGCGCTATCGTACTCTAGATAAATTACGGGCATACATGTTCGGACTAGCAAACATTTAGCAAATCGGGTGTAACGTATGTTTAGTGAATTAGTTTTATTGACAATAAGAATTAACAAGAATTTGGAGTGCGGTATGAATACCATACTGTTTCCAGCGAAACCAAATATCCACCGCCGGTGCCGAATTTGTTTAAGGCGATGTTGATTTGTTGTTTCGAGGATGAAGCTCTTGTGGTGCCGTTCGATCGAAAGCACCACTGAATGTTGAAATCAAGACGACCGTCCACTAAAAAAAAGACAGTCAGTTATGACCAGACTTTTGGCGTTGGAAAAGACATTTTTTCGTTGGAAATGACTAGTTACGACGAAATACAGTCGTTGGTCGTCATGGGAAAAAGTCCCATCGCAAAAAGTGGAAGTTCGTTAGGGCGTCATAAAAAAATTGTTTGTGACAAATATTTGGCTGTCTTTACATAAATTATCGTGGTCCTAAATAAATTATACGTGATGCTCAGAAAATGACGAAGTTTTTTTTTTGTGAAGGAATTTTGTTTTTTTTTAACAAAAAAATGTTGGCAGAAATAAACATTTTATGACTTAAATATCCTTTGACTCTATTTACGACGATAGTGACTCATTGAGAAATTGTAAAATTTAGATCGAGATCTGAATTCCCAAATTACCCTTCATATTTTTTTTTTGTCAAATAATGTTGGTCATAAAAACAAATTTGTCGAAATAACATTATTTGTGATGGAATTGGGTTCGTTGTTATTTATTTTTTGAAAAATACCCTTTGAAATTTTCGTCCTATAATGTTGGTAAGAAAAAAAATTTGTCGGAATAACATTATTTGTGATGAACTGGACTCGTTGATGTTAACATTTGCTACAACATATACATTTATGGGTAGATTAATTATTCCATTTTAGTATATTAAAATTATATTTACGGGTTAGTTGTTATAACAACAAAGATAATAATACTAAATTTTATTACATAATACAATATCTTAATTTCATTACAAAAAACTTTTAATATTATTCAGTTCATAATCGGAACCAAAATATGTTTGCATAATCACAAACAAAACAAAAAATCCTCAGACCAATCGGCCATTCCCCTCCCCCAACCCAAAACAAACCCTTAGCCCAAACGAAACCCTAACTCAACCCACAACCCTCTCCCCCTCGACAGCTTCTTTTCTAATCTCTTGTCGCCGCCGCCGGCACTCGCTGGAGAAGAGCAGCGGCAGATCCAGAACAGAGAAGAGCACTGGGCCGCATTTCATTAGAAAATTAGAACCGTAAAAAATATAATGATTATAGTTTTTTGCAATGTAAATTGTACACAACCGTATTTTAATTTAGGGAATGCATCAATAATGAAGTCTACATCCATACCAATAGTATACACTGTTTCAAATAAAATACTTGAGCAATCGGCGAGAAATTCATCGCTCATTTTGTTGAGCAAATCAGTTCTCACATGTTTCATTGTTAAAAAGGTTCTCTTCGTAGTAGCTGTTGAAACGAGCAGCATCAACACTAGATAAATCAATCGACTAATCAATTTACATTGTGTGTCCATCCCTGCATACCAACTGCTTTAGTAAATTTGCAAGGGAACAAACCTCATATTTCTTTCAGTCTTTTACGTTTTTTACTTTTTAGAATTTTAGGTTTCATTGTTTTTTTAAGACGCATAATCTTTGGGGCTAAAATTTCTAGGTTAAATTTAGAATAGTGATTTGAATATGTTCAACTTGATAATTTTTCTAGTTAAACCCAATCTTATCATAGAATAACACTAGATTGAATGTCTAAAATCAAAAATTTCATAAGAACTATAGTAACTACGGATCCAGAAGAGGGCTGGGCCGGGGCCTGGGGTGGCCACCCCCTGGATCCGCCAGTGGAGAAGAGGATTCGAAGCACGGGTAGGCCTGCCTCATCTCTCTCCCACTAGTGAAGATATGCATCACCCAGCCCCGTTCTTCCCTTCCATTCCCTTCGCGTAGCCGACTTCCCTTCAATTCCCCAGGAACGTCCTCATCACCGCCTCCTCCTTGGCCTACCGACACTGAGCAGCGGAGGGAACATCACAGATATAAGCATCCTCCGCTCACCTCTCTGAATCTGTTCCTCTTCTCCTGAATCGAAAACAGAGACGAATATATTGAAGCTCGAAGGAGAAAATTAGACCGAAAAACACCATGCATGCTTGGATCTAAACCCATACTAACCTCTAATATTCATCATCAGATTTTTCCTCATCACCGGCATCAATCACTGTTGCTGCCTGCCCTATGTTGTGCTATGTCGTTGATGGCTGGCGATGCGCTATGCTCCGCATCAATTGCCGTTGCCGCCGAATCTCGAGACGGAGGAGATACCAACGCATCACCATTGCGTTGTGCCTGCGTCGACTGTATTTCTTGGGTAAAGAGAGTGAGATAGAGATCTGAGCAGAGAAAATGGGGAGATAGGAAGAAGGTACTAGTGAAACCAGTGAGAGAGGAGAGGAAGAAGGGATATAGGTGAGCGAGAGGAAGGGGAGAGTTAAATTTTTTGTTTTTGTTTTGCTTCTTCGGTTTCCAGAGAAGAGGGACAAGATAAGAAAAGGGCAAGTGAGTTAGAGGGTGATGAAAGGTTAGAGAATAGGGAGGCGGTTAGGGTTTTTAACATGAGCTTTTATAGGCCAGGAAATTACCACAAGCCCCAATATCTTAAGTTTTCTCATAATAGGTCTTAAATGTTTTAAATCTTGCCAAACTGTAGTACAATTGTTGCTCTGCTGGTGCCTACATGGTTTAAAGTTTGCGAAGTGGTCCCAAGAACATTTAAGTAACATATAAAAACTGGCCAAGAAGAGAAACAAAATTGTATGAGCCCGTACACCGTGGGTCGGGGCCCGAATAATAGAATCCCATGACTCCCAAGCGAGACCCCCGTGACTCCCAATCGTTGTCCGAATAATAGACTCACTTCAATAGCAACAACCATGAAAGTTATACATATACCTTATGGTAAACGTTCAATAAAACTTGTACCTATACCTTAATGGTCAAATTGAACTTGTTCTCATACACTAATTGACAAATTGAACTTGCACATGTACCTTAATGGTAAAATTGACCTTGTATATGTACCTTATTAGTCTAATTGAACTTAGACATATACCTTATGGTAACAGTTCAGTTGAGCTTGTACATGTATCTTAATGGTGTAATTGAACTTGCACCCATACACTAATGGTCAAATGGAACTTAGACATACCTTAATGGTCAAATTGAACTTGTACCCAGACAGTAATGGTCAAATTGAACTTGTACATATATCTTAATGGTCAAATTGAACTTGTACCCCAGACACTACTGGCCAAATTGAACTTGTACATATAGCTTATTGGTTGAATTGAACTTAGACACATACCTTATGGTAACAGTTCAATTGAACTTGTACATGTATATTAATGGTGTCATTGAACTTGTACGTATACCTTAATGGTCAAATTGAACTTGTACCCATACATTAATGGTCGAATTGAACTTGTACATATACCTTGAATGTCAAAATGAACTTGCACATAAACCTTTATGATCAAATTAGCTTGTTCATATACTTTAATGGTCAAATTGAACTTGAACATATATCTTAATGGTCAAATTTAACGAGTCCATATACCTTATGATAAAAGTTCAATTGAACTTGTACGTACCTTTATGGTCAAATTGAACTTGTACATATACCTTATGGTACAAGTTCAAAATAATTTTTTACATATACTTTAATGGTCAAATTGAACTTGAACATATATCTTAATGGTCAAATTTAACGAGTCCATATACCTTATGATAAAAGTTCAATTGAACTTGTACATACCTTTATGGTCAAATTGAACTTGTACATATACCTTATGGTACAAGTTCAAAATAATATTGTACCTATACTATACAATACAATACAAGTTGTAATTGATTTGGGTTGTGATTCAAAAAAGTTATAGATCAATGATGTTAAAAAAAAGTCACACTGAATTAAGTTCCAAAGTGGCGACTATATTTTTGGTCATCGGTGGCATTGTGAATAAATTTCTTTTGGCGTTAGATGGTTTAAATGTATTTAAATTAACAATAATTTAATAAAGAACCAAAGGATTAATTAATCTAATTAGTATTATTCTCCTTGTAAAAGATAAAATAGTGTGAGTATGTTGTCTTTTACGTGGAGGACGTTGGTTAAGCTAAGTAAAATTGCACATTGATTAACTATTAACCATAAATAATGTGGCCTAATTGGTTAAGTATGTTGTCTTTTACGTGGAGGACGTTTCCACCTTGATGTAGGTTTTTTATTTTTTTTCATTATAACATACTATTTCTGATACATTACTACATAGAAACACATACATGAAAGCTAAAAATAGTTAGGTAGTGCAATTGGTGTGTACTCATCATTTTAAATTCATGGTTCATAGTTCAATCATCCAAACATGTAATATTTTTTTGTACCTTACACATTATTTCCAACCGAATTTTGTTTTTGACGGATAAGGTCAAAACTAACTAAAACATTGGTAATGTTAACATGTTATTTGTCACGACCAAAGTTTGGTCATAAAAACTTATATTTGATACATTATCTTCCACAAATGTATATTTCTCATAAAAAATACTGTGGTAATTATGACGATTACTATGTTGAATTGCAATGTAAATTTATTACGACCAACTTTTTACGACAACCAGTGATTAATGGTTGAAAAATATAAAGTTCTTTTGATGGACCAAACATCCCTCACAAATAATATCATATATGACGAAATATTTTTGACAGTGGAGACAGTTCGTCAAAAGCACTCAATTATTCCCATGACCTTTTTTGGAGCGTTGAAAAAAATATATATTACTAACGCCATTTTTAACCTTGTCACTAATAATAATTATTTTCGACGCAATAACAGGTTTTGTTACAAATAGTGACCCATGATTCGTCAAATTAGCCTAAAATTTTATTTTCGACGGGGGTTTTAATTATTTCGAACGCATAAAATTATTGGTCATAAATCATAACTTCTTTCCCAACAAAATGTCTATTTCGTTGGAAATGATGCTTATTTCTCACAAAAATACAGTGTCATCGGTAGGTTTTTGTCACAACTAGCTGTCTTTTTTGTAGTGGTCAAATATCCACCGCCTGGCGATGTTGATTTGATCGGTGTAACTCTTATTTCTGAAAACAAAGACGATCGTCAAATATCCACCAATTGACGGTGTTGATTTGATCGATGCACCTCTGACTTCTCTAACCAAGAACGATTGTTACTCGGTTCACACCTCTCCAAACAATGTTCGAACGAGGGTGTTTGAGTTTTTGGTGGAATCTACGTTACAACTACTCCTATGGAGATTCCTGTGTAGAGCTCCGCGACTACAACTACCGCTACGACTATGGAGATCATTCCTAGAAGGAGAGCTCCACAACGGAGTTACAGAGAAATGATAAAATTTGACAGATGTGTTTATGTGTTGATTTTGGTTGTCCCCCTCTCTCCTTGCTCCGCACCTTTTATTCGAAAAGCATCTTCGTAGTCTTCACGCTCCATGAAACCGCTTCCTCAACTGCTCCGTTGTGAAATCCCACATGTCTCAACTGCCTTGATCTCTTCTCTTCTCTCCCGAATCTCACGTGCAAGAAAATAACACCGTTATTTTTATGAGCCATCGACATCGTTTACGCCTCCACCAACAAAGTTTCCTTGACGTCGTCGCCGTTGATCCCATTAACAACATTGCTCAAATATCTACCGCCTGGCGATGTTGATTTGATCGGTGTAACTCTTATTTCTGAAAACGAAGACGATCGTCAAATATCCATCGCTTGATGGTGTTGATTTGATCGATGCAACTCTGACTTCTTGATTCGCTATGACACAACTCTTAACAATGGCCAAGTGTAACCAATGAAAGGGACTGCAGTATAGTGGCCCAAGTAATAAATATTGAATCCACGGGTCTCTAGAGTTACTATACTCAGCTTCAGTTCATTATCTAGCAAACCAGATTAAGATGGAAGAACTAAAACTACTCTAGCAAACTACAGTTAAAGTTAATCTAACTATAGGTTGGAACTCACTTAGGTATGATTCCCCCTAGCCACTAGCCAGATTAATGATTGATGATTTCTAATTTGTTTCACTTTCATTCACAATGCGTAGAATCCTTGACTAAACCTTGAGTCTCGACTAAAGGAACAAGGCCCTCTTGAGTCAATTGCCTAGTGGGACGTATCCTTCTCTAGAACAACCGATCAAGGCGTTCTGAACTAGACTCCCTCTATCGCATGAGGTTCTCAATCGATACAAAGCAGTGAATCAACCCTCGACTAAAGCAATCGATCCAATACTATCAATCTATGGTGCTCTGTTGACCTAACCAGGTATTCGCTCTCATAGGATCAAAGCAGAATCAATAATCTCGACAAAAGAAGAATTGAGTCATGAAAACATGCATAGATTGAATATGAACTCAAGATTTTATAGGAGGAGTACTCATACAATCATCCAATCAAACAAACATAGCTAGGGTTCCTCAAAACCTAAGTGAAGGGAAGTTACTCCATAGAGAAGAGAGAGACTGCAGTAAGAATCTTCAGATGATCAGTGTTATAGTCCGGGCTTGTTCCTCGAGCTTCCAAGGTGAAGAAATCCTCCAGTTCCACTCCAAGAATGCCCTCAAATCGCCCTCTCTCTCTTTGGTTCGTCCCTTGGGTGTTTGCGATCCAAAACCCAGCTCCCCCATCCTTTGGCTTGAAATTGGGTTAAAAACCCAGAATTTCCCGACCACACGGCCGTGTGGATTCCCAGTTTG
Organism: Linum trigynum; assembly: GCA_964030455.1. Lineage (NCBI taxonomy): Eukaryota > Viridiplantae > Streptophyta > Magnoliopsida > Malpighiales > Linaceae > Linum > Linum trigynum. The sequence goes on from OZ034820.1 coordinate 38,401,437, forward strand.
CTCGTGTGAGAATTGAAACGCCACGTTTTGATTAGTGGACTTCACGCACGCTGCACGGCCAGAAGCACACGGCCGTGTGGATTTCCAGTCTGGTCGTGTGAGCTCCTTGGACTTTCCACACGGCCACAAGGGGTCCCCTACACGGCCAGTGTGGCTTGCCCGTGTAAAGTGGTGCCACACGGCCAAGTCACACGGTCGTGTGGAATTTTAGGCGTGCCCGTGTGAGTTCCTCAGCTTCTCGCCAAAAGTTCAATCTTCGTCCAATCGACCCCGAACTCTTTCCCAAACCTTCATTCACGTACTAGGACCTGAAATATCACAAACAAAAACAACCTAGCATGAAATCAGCCTAAAACCCGAGAATTAAGACTCAAACGGTACAAGAATGGTGGACAAAAACATGTGTATATATTAAGTAATCACTTCTCTAACCAAGAATGACTGTTACTCGGTTCACACCTCTCCAAACAATGTTCGAACGAGGGTGTTTGAGTTTTTGGTGGAATCTACGTTACAACTACTCCTATGGAGATTCGTGTGGAGAGCTCCGCGACTACAACTACCGCTACGACTATGGAGATCCTTCCTGGAATCTTCATGCTCCATGAAACCGCTTCCTCAACTGCTCCGTTGTGAACTCCCACATGTCGCAACCGCCTTGATCTCTTTTCTTCACTCCCGAATCTCACGTGCAAGAAAATAACACCGTTATTTTTATGAGCCATCGACGTCGTTTACGCCTCCACCAACAAAGTTTCCATGACGTCGTCGTCGTTGATCCCATTAACAACATTGCTCAGCTTGTAACACCGTCAAACTCACGGTGTCGTTGGACTCCACGATATTGTTTTGTATTAAACATTGTCGTTTTCTAATCCGCGGTGTTGTTGATACCTCTCGCGGCGTCGTTTTCGACTAAACGACACCGTCCAAAAATAATCATTAAAAATATTAATTAATTAAACTCGCCAACACTATTGACTTGCAGTCAAACTCTCACCCCTCGGCGCCGTTCGTAGTTCAACAACATCGTTTTCTAGTCCCGCGATGTTGTTTAGCTTCTCGACACCGTTTTACTTCTTCACGACATTGCTTGACTCCAAACATTGTCGTTTATTATCACATGACCGAATTAAATGTCGAGACTCATTAATGCGGCATTGAATTCATGTCAAAAATATTTTAAGTGTAAACACATACCACACCATTAATATCTAAAACAAAATTTTAAGATAAATTTGATCAAAAAACAATTATTGATTCTGATTCGTTGAGTAGCTGTATATCGAAATACGTCTAATATCTCGACTGTAGCTGTGAATTTTACGATGGCAGACATAGATTTAACCATTTTCATAAAGAGGTTTCCTTAATTAATTACCAGCTGTACATAATACGGTTGAATCAGAAATATTCGATGAGGACAAATATATGCCTCCAATGTGAAATTGCGTTCTTCCACCACATCAAGCCTAAGGCTAAGATTGTACCGATGAAGATAATAAGCTTTACATGATGAAGAGAAACTTCAGTTACGTTATAGGGACTAGGGAGGGTAGGCGGCTCGATCTTCATGCAACTTAAACACAAGGATTACTTTTGATTCCAAATTAAAAAGTAATAATTTGGAATTTTTTTTAATGAATGAATGGAAGATCCAAACTTATTTAGCATTTTGCTGCCTGCATGAAATTGTCAATGAATAACTAATAACTCATGCAAAGCTGCACACATGGAACTTCGTTGTTGCAATTTATTGCTGTGATATTAGAGTTTGTGAGTACTTATCTAAATTTTGAATTGACCAGAGTTTAGAACATGATACTATACTCAAATTTTGAAAATTAAAACCTACGTCTTATTCTATAAATCTCATACAATTAAATTTGAAAATTAAAACCTACGTCTTATTCTATAAATCTCATACAATAAAATTAATTTAATTAGAAACAAATTAAAAGTGATGATCATGATTTGTCAAAATACAGCAAAGAGACTATGCTCCATCTTAGTAGGATCTAAGAAGATAAATAATATCTAGAGTTCATCCATGTTCTGCGATGACAACTAGCGTCACAAAGCTACATCCTTTGGCGACGGATACCACCTATGGCAAAATTCTGTTAAACATAGTAGCTACAACCTTTGGCGACGTAGTATGCGCAACTCACTGTCGATGCCTTTGGTGGCTACTAGTTTCATCGCGAATACCTTTGGGCGACGAATTTGTTTACTTTTAGCGGCAGTTTCGTCGGGAAATGTTTTGTTTCTTGTAGGGTAATTAATAATTCCTCAGCAAGTGAAAATAGGATTAATAAGTTTACGTAGTTATGTACTTATGTTGTATAGTATACCAATGACCATTGTGTTCAAGTATTAGTTGGTATTGTTAAAGCAATGTGCGTTGTCCAACTAGTAGTTGTCTACAACCGGCTATAATAGAGAGCGGATCCGGTTAGTAACCTATAGGTCAGTAATTATACATAACTCAATCACCATCTACCAAATCAGCGTCCATTCTCTCGGTTGAAAAGTCTTTCATTTTTCTCCCTGAATTTTTAACGGATGATTTCTCACTCGTTTTAAGTCGGAATTTAAAGTTTTTGGCACATTTAGATCAAATTAATTGTGCTCTTCAAACTGATTTCCACTTAGATATATTTTTGGAACAAAAAAATTGAGCCATTTTAATACCAGTCTATACCATATGGTATTGACTGATATTGAAATAAGAGCATACCATATGGTATGAAAAGCGTAATGGTGGTATGAACATACTAAAACTGTAGGATGGTTGAATACATGATCATAGGAGTATACTAACTGTCATTTACGACTTTCAACATTATGTACCACAAGATACCACCCCGTACCAGGGTGGTGTTATGTGGTATCTTTTGGTCCTGCATTTTGTTCATCCAGAAATTTGTAGATCCAATAAATCATGATGAACGCGTTCCTTCTGTGCAAAAATTTTCAAATACGACATAAAAACGAAAAAGATACCACATGGTATGCAGTTGGTAACAAGAGGCAATAAAAAAAACATTTCTATAAAAAAATATTGAAAATGGTTCTCATTTTGTAGAACACAACTAACTCGTTGTATCTGTAAAAAAAAAAAATTGAAATCCGAGTTAAAACGAAGAAGATATGAGCTGCTTAAGAAAACAAGAGAAAATAAAAATGCTTTTAATTCTTCACCCTTAGATCTGGATTTTCTGGGCCCATTTAAAATGAAGGGTTCAGATCTAGTTACTAATGGGTGCATAACCATGGGTTATGCACCGTATCAGTAGCCGCTCGGTACATAACCTCTAGTATGTATACTAATTTTGTGCCCGCCCGATGGACGATATGTTTTTTTATTTTTAGTTTTATAATAGTGATAGGAGCTATTATCATGTAAAGCAATAACAATCAATAATTTATCATCATTTTGAAGATCATATTCGTGATAATATACTCTATGCATGATGGCCAACAATTTTCAACTTGATTTGTTGTACATATGTTTTCATTGATTTTGCCTTTCGTGTATCTATATGTTTGGACCAAATATTGTGAGTGTCTAACATTTCTTTTAGTATCGTGAAAAAACTTCACGCAGATGGGTCAAATTATCATATGTAATGATTGAATTAAAGCATTTTATCTTATTTCTCCATTTGATGAACATTCTTGTGGTAGTAAAATGCTCAATCGATGGTAAATTCGCCATCTGATAGATACGTATAACTCATACCCATCATTCAAACAACGACCCATCTTGCACTCATATAAATCAATTAAAAAACTACCATTGTTCTGCACATTTCTTTTTTGTCAAATACACTTGTATAACCATAAGTTTCACGTTTGTGACACATATAGCCATAACTATCGAAAAACAGAAAATAACCGGGTCTATTCCTTTAACGGTGTCAGTTAACAGTATAACTGGACTGGCGGAATAATGCTGACCTGGCGACATTTTCTCAGTGAGAGTCCATGTGGATTAAAGAATAAAACCAATTTTTTATATATAAAAAAATGCTCATTTACAGTTGCAGAGACCCCAAATTTGATTTACGGTTCCAGGAGACTCCAAATCGAAATCGAAAAGGAAGTCAAAATCGAAATAACTTGGAATCTTGCCCTTCCTTCAGAGCAAAATCAAAACCATAATCAAATTAGCAACTCCGGAGAACCAACACCTTTCGGAAATTAAGACATAATTCGAGTGAATCTGGGAAGAAGCCAAGGGATGCCATCCTTATTGGGACTTTCAGGGTCGAGGGTACACGTACGATAGCTCGAGACCGGGTGACCAGGATTGTGATAGAGTCGTGAACAACGTTCACTTTCTGAAAAGAATATTTCCACCCTCTATAAAGCCTTGGGTTACAGGAAATTTCTTCCAAGGATAAAACTATCACCACTTTAGGTTCCAGGCTCAAGAACACTAAAGCATACTTAGAAATTTTTGGAAGAAAGAAGAAGAATCTGTTTGATCGTATGTGGCACCATCCACCCCACCCTTATATTTATAGGGGCCGAATCCATGCATTGTTTCATGAAAGGTTGCATTTATCCATACGAAAGGTTGCCTTTATCCATATAAAAGGTTATCCTTATCCATATGAAGGGTTGCCTTTATCCATAAGGTTATCCTTATCCATAAAATAATGCAACCGCCACTAGGCCAAAGGGATGTGTCCCTTCACGGAATTAGAATATTGGTTCGGTCGGTCTAATCCCAAACCGATTGGTCGGTCCAACCAAAACCGGTTTGACTTGGTTAGTCCGGTTCAACCAAATTTCCAACATTCCTCCCCCATTTTAGTGTATTCTTGGAATTCACTAAAATCACAACATTCTTCCAACAAAACTTAAGCCTAAATGAAAATGTCGTGACGATTGAATTTTCACCTTAGTATATTACACTTGACGAATACTCGAATACAAAGGGTGTCGGTAACGATTGAACCCATTGACTCATATGAATATTCGAAGATAATATAGAATTAAGTTTTCAAAACTTCTAAGTGCCTTGACACTATTATCCGCCATGTGTCCAATCCTTCTCATAAGCGCACACGAAACCAAAGTCCGGGTTTCTTGAAGCGGCTACACTTCATGCTTACGTAGGTCGAATCTTTTATTCATGTACCCGCATAATACACTTTGTCAAAGATTCAATTAAGAAGTTTTAAACTTCATCCTTTTCTCTCATGCAGATAACAAGCACATACCTCGGGATGACAAATTTTGTGCTTCAATATCTGATAATAAGCTTTCCACATTCAATTCAGCCTCTAACGTTGTATTAGAGGGGAATTGGGTGTCCCATTACCAGAAATTATATGGACTTTAATCCATCCCTTTCACAGACTTGATCACCAAGTCACTAGTTAACCACTATCAACCAAATTAATTCGAGTTTGGTCATACGGTCTAGACACAACACTATGAATGATCAGTTCACAGCTTTTACCGTGTCATACTCCCACATGACCGTACTTATCATTTTCACTTGACTATATGCCTTAGCCAAATTAGCATTACTATCACAAAAGATAGTAATAGGTGAGATTGGTTTAGGCCATAAATATATGTCATAAACCAAACCTCTCAGCAATTATGTCTCTTCTCTAAGAGAAATCAAGGCCACACAAACTTTGATTCCATAGTGAAACTTAGTGATGCAAGTTTGCTTTCTAGAGGCATTATGGCACCTCTCCCAAGCAAGAGGACTCATCTCAATGTTGAAGTATCACCTTTAACATGAGAAATCCAACTAACATCAACAAATCCTTCCAAAAATGGATGGAAAGCCACTATAACTCAATACAATGTGCCTTTTGAGATATCTTAGTACACGCCTCACTTCATTTCAAATGATGAGCACTATGATTCATCATGTACTGACTTAATTGTTCTATCGCATATGTGATATCTTGTATCATGCAAGTCATGCATACATCGAGCCCCCAATTTGACATGGAATTTATGCAAGTACCTTCTCATGCAGAAAAATTGAGAGAAGGACTCTTTCTTGTCGTTTCGCTTGATTCAATACACAGAATCACATTTGCCTCCCCCATGTGCTACATGGAGAATTGAAATAACAACTTTTTATTTCAAAGTTCACTTATCTTTTATTGGTTCCAAAGATAAGCATGTCTTTTACATACAAATGTACAATGACTCCATTACCAGAATCATCATAAATTATGTACGCATTTTTGTCTCCTTGGTTTAAAATAACATAAACCACTAGACAAAATCACTTATCTTTTGTTGGTCCCAAAGATAAATATGTCATCTACATACAAACAGAACGACTCTTCTACCAGAATCATCAAACATTGTATATACAATTTTGTCTCCTTGGTTTAACATAAACCACTTAGACAAAACCACACCATCAAACCACTAGACAAATCCATATTTGTCTAGCACTTCGTAAACGTTGAATAGAGAATTAGACAAATTAACCATTGAGTATGTGACCTACCCAAAGGCAATTTTCATTCTTCTATTTCTCCATTTTACGAATCATTCTCCTTCTTCCTCATCTTCGAATCATCCCTCTTCCAAGTTACCTTCCGGATATGGAATACACCATGAGACAAGTACGAAGAAAACCCTCTTCTACTTCCATCGATGAAATACCCATCATCGCAAATTCTCATGATTCCATAGACCGGAACCGATTTCTTGTAAAGAGCAGTTCAAGCCATTGTACCGGAAAATATTCTTTTCGATTGTTGGGACTTTCAGGGTCGAGGGTACACGTACGATAGCCCGAGACCGGGTGACCAGGATTGTGATAGAGTCGTGAACAACGTTCACTTTCCGAAAAGAATATTTACACCCTCTATAAAGCCTTGGGTTACAGGAAATTTCTCCCGAGGATAAAACTATCACCACTTTAGGTTCCAGGCTCAAGAAAACTAAAGCATACTTAGAAATTTTTGGAAGAAAGAAGAAGAATCTGTTTGTTCGTATGTGGCACCATCCACCCCACCCTTATATTTATAGGGGCCGAATCCATGCATTGTTTCATGAAAGGTTGCCTTTATCCATACGAAAGGTTGCCACTATCCATATGAAAGGTTATCCTTATCCATATGAAGGGTTGCCTTTATCCATAAGGTTATCCTTATCCATAACATAATGCAACCGCCACTAGGCCAAAGGGATGTGTCCCTTCACAGAATTAGAATATTGGTTCGTTCAGTCTAATCCCAAACCGGTTGGTCGGTCCAACCCAAAACCGGTTTGACTTGGTTAGTCCGGTTCAACCAAATTTCCAACAATCCTTGCTCCGCTGCCATCGGCGGCGGTTCGACAACCCAAAGCTACCAATCCCTTCTTCTCTCATCTCTGTAGGACTTCCGGGCCCGGTGGGATTGCCACTGGGTCGGGTTCCTCAACTCGGTCTCTCTCTCCCTTTCCTGCATGACGGAGAAAGACCCGGCAAAATAAAAATCGGGATCCACAACCTAGAAGCTCTTCCTCGAGTTCTCCCTCAACACATTAATCCCATCGTCGACTCTGCTGAAGTCTCCACCTACCACCCCCACTGCTGCAGATGGTCTGCTCTTGACGATTGGCTACTGATAAACTACCAGCTCGGCCGCCTCCAGCTCATCTTCTTCTTCGAAATTGGAATACGAGGAAGACGATTCAGTTGTCGAGTAGTAGTTGGCTCGACGGAGACGAGTATGCAAAGGAGATTGAGAGCGAGGGGGAGTAGGAGTGACGGCAGCTGCAAAATTGTATAGGGATTTAGATTGTTGCTAGCGGCGGCTGACGTCGAAGAGGAGAAGGTATGGACGACGGGTGGTGGGGAGAGAGGAAGAAGCTTTTTTTTTAATTAATATATGACGTGACATATGTAAAGTTCTGCTGATTTGTAGCTTATGTGGGAGATGAGTTGGATCTTAACTTGATGATATCCCAAACGCTTTTAAAGTTTCTAACGGATTTGGCTAGATTTATCACACTACCTTCTAATATTTAGGCTATTTAGTGTTTTCCGATAGTTATCACTATATTTGTCACAAACGTGAAATTTATGGCTATACAAGTTTATTTTGCCTTCTTTTTTCAAGGATGTACTTTGTTTTTTGACATAGCATAAGCCGAACACTAACATGTACTTGAATGAGGTCCAAGAAGGAAAAAAAAATCACATATTTGGTAAATAAACACCTAAAAAATAAACATTGTTTAGACTTTAGATCAATGATATCAAGAGCATGTAATTAAGTATAGTTGTAGTACTATACTATCAATCTATACATCTATAATTGTGCATTACCTTTAACCCTTTTAATAATTTATATATAAAAAACTTAGTTATAGTGACACTCTGCCTTCACTTTATATTACCATACAATATTAATTTCAATAACCAAAGATCAAAAGAAAATAGCCGTGGCGACAACTGTAATGTTCCTTCTTATAGTTTACTACCATCATCGTTATAACTTTTTATAAGCTCTGTTGGCCAAGCAAGAATAAAAAAATACAAGATTGGTGAATCCCACCACATACATAGTAACTGTTATATCCCACCCCTATACAACTGAAACACCCAACTGCTACATATGAAGAACAGAAAAAGCAGTAGCAAACTCTGGCCTACTAATTCCATAAAGAAAAACATCAGACCGAAACGCATCAATAAGCTTCTCAGCAGAAGTCAACATGCCTCCAAAAATCCTGCAACACCTTTCCCGCCAGATCGTAGGCAGCAACCATCACCAATAGAAGCCGATAACTTGTCCCTAGGTAGTAGCCTTCAACAGATCAATAGCATCTCGAAACCAAACATCCCAACTACAATCAACTAGCATATGACAACCCTGCAAAACCACATTCGCCACTCTCCTCGTATAATCACAATCAAAGAACAAGTGCCCTCTGGATTCAAATCCCCTAGAGCAGAGCACAAAACTAGGGTCCACAGTTCTACCACATCCAATCAATTTATCTCGAGTCGCAATTCTATCCTTAATAATGAGCCACGAAAGAAATCGATTATTAGGAATAGAAAACTTTGCCCATCATAGACGCCACCAAGATACAACAGGTTGCTTAGTGCGCAAGGAGTTCCATATTACTGTAATTTTATATTTCACCAGTATCTTGCCTTTTCAATTAATTTATAATAGAACGAAGGACGAAGTCTGAGTACCTTCTTCCATATCCAGAAGCCACTTTGAGTTTCTTTCACATCCCAGAAACGTCTCCCTTTAATTTTGTAATTATAGGCCCAGGCTACCCAGAAAGACCCACCTTGCATTAAGAGAAGTCAGATCAACTTCCCTGCAGATGCAACGTTCCAAACAGTAAGGTCCTCAAGCCCCAATCCACCTTCTCTCTTGGGGATAGTAAGCAGATTCCAATCAACTTTAGCACTGCCTGATTCATTTCCATGTAACAGAAAGTCTGAGCAAAGCTTCTAAACTTGTTTAATAACACTCTTAGGCAAGATTAAGATACCTAACCAATATTGCTGCACTGGATAGATAACTGACAAAATAAGTTCAAGTCTGCTAGCATAAGTGAGCTTACCAGATCTCCATGAGCGAATTTTACTAACAATTTTGTTAATTAGCATGTCACATTCTCTCACAGAAAGCTTTCCAGCCACTAAGGGGAGCCCTAAGTATCTAACATGGAGTGATCCTTCGGGAAAACCAGTTAAAGCCAAAGCAATGTCTCTGCTGCTCTAGGGGTACGTCCAAAATAAACTGCAAACTTGTCTGGGTTCCACTTGAGCTCTGAAATTGAGTAAAACTTATCTAGCACACGTCTAACACAAGTAAGATCCCATCTTGAACCTTCTGAAAAAATTAACAAGTCATCCGCAAATATTAAGTGAGTTAACCCTATAGATTTGCATTGCAGATGAAATGGTAACTGGTTAATAAGAGCAGCCTTATTAAGCATGAAAGAGAGGACTTCAATGACTAAAGTGAAGAGGTGTGGTGACAGCGGGTCACCCTGCCTCACCCCTTTACAAGCTGGAAAGAACCCACACAAACCCCCATTTATACTAACACTGAAGAATGCAGATGATAGACAGGTTTTGATCCAATTGATGAAGAGCTGAGGAAACTGCATAGTTTTCACGACTTTGAATAAAAACTCCCAATGCACTGAGTCAAAAGCTTTCATAAGGTCAACTTTGACTGCACATCGACAAACTAATATTCTTGTGCCTATATTTAGAGACTATTTCTTGTGCCGTCAGGATATTTTCAGTGATGTTCCTTCCTTTTATGATTCCTACTTATGAGACTAGGGAGGATTGATTGCAATCTATTAGCTAGTACTTTTGAAATGACCTTATACACCACATTAATACACGTTATTGGTCTGTAACTTAGGAACTAAAGTGAGAGAAACAGAGTTCAAACCTTTAGGTGATGTTCATTTGGCAAAGAATTCCAAAACACCCGCTACTGAATCTTCCCCAACCACACTCCAAGTCTTTTGATTGAACCCAGGGGTCCAACTATCAGGGCCTGGAAATGTCTAGTTTCATCGAGAACATAACAGCCTCTATCTCATCAGCAGTAACCTGAGAACATAATTTAGTTTCCTCGTCAACAGGTACCTTCTTGACAATTAAAGCAGCCAATTTGGATCAGATTGACTCTCGGCGTTGACAATGCCATAGAACTTTTTATAAAATGAAGCAGCTTCTCCAGCAATGTCCTCAGGGTTGTCAATCACTTCTCGGGAGTCTAATGTAAGTTGGTTGATCATCTTTCGAGCATGTCTCAACTTCATTGATAGATGGAAGTAGTTTGTATTAGAGTCACCTAAAAAAAGCCATTGCACTTAGGGATGACAACAAAACCCGAACCCACGGGTACCCTACCCGACCCAACCCGGTCAACGCGGGTAAAACCCGTGTTGACGGGTTTTGGGCCGGGTTTATGTTTAAACTCGCTAACTATTCATCGGGTTGGGTTTGGGTTTAGGTAAACCCGCCCCATGGGTACCCGCCCACATCCATATAATTAATTTTTCAGGGTTATTTAATATTCTAAGCAATATATCTTCCTTAAACAACTAATCTTCTTTATGTTTGTGGAAACATGTCTAATTTGTTCTTTCTAATTATGTACAATGAAGTTGATATTATGGAGTGGAGAGTGAAGATGCTTAGTTGATAAGGAGAAATGAGCTTTCAATTAATCATGTTGTTTATAGACGTTTGACTCTAATTTTGAACAATTTGTATTGATAATTTGCGGTTTGCTTGTATGCTCTAGATTGGTGTATTTATGGATAATTTTTATGAGAAAACTGACGTTAAGCTTTTACTTGGAAAGAAAATTGTTATTGTAAATTTTTACCAAAAAAATCCACGGGTACCCATGAACGCGAACCCAACGGGTTGGGTTTGAGTTTTTCAAACCCAGCGGGTTTTACCCCGAGTTTTTTTGGCGGATAAAACCCATGGATTTGGGTTTGGCAAAAACCGCCCCAACCCGACCCATTGCCATCCCTAATTGCACTCTTGATTTCTGCTTAGAGAAACTTTCCTCTGATTTCTTCAATTGATAAAGGTTCTTGGCTAGATTCTGTTCCAAAATGAAGTTACTCTTAGAGGGATTCCGAAGAGACTCCATTTGAGCTTGTCTATGTAGCTCCTTAACCTCCTATACTTTGCCACTGACATATGCATAACATTCTTTATTCCATTTCTTCAATTCTGTCTTTGCAAATAGTTGCTTCATTTGCAGGCAATACAAATTCGATCCTCGTTCAAAAGTGACCCAAGCTTTCTTCATAAGATCCAAAATAGGAGGGATGATCCAACCACATGTAAAAAAAAATCTAAATGGCTTCGGGAAGGACTTTGTTGGCATAGTGGGTTTGATGAGCAGACCACAGTGGTCAGAGAAATTCGGGGAAAGAAACTCCACCACACAGGAAGGGAAAGTAGAGTACCAATCAAAGTTGACTAACACTCTATCAAGCTTCCTTGCTATAGGGTTGGTTGCCTGCCTGTTAGTCCAAGAAAACCATGGACCAGAGAATCTATGATCATCTAACTCCATACTACCAACCCAACTTCGAAAAGCCACCATACTTGAGTTAATAGGAATCCCATTAGAAGCTTCATCAATATTCAATATAGTTTTTCTTTGCATCATGTAATTGAGTTCCATCATAGACGTTCTAACAAACAACTTATATGAATTAGTTGATGGCTAGCATAGACTAATTGATGTATTTTTAATGTAAAAAATGAAGATTTACTATTTAGAATTGATTGGAGAAAAGAGATTGTGTCGACACAATCTACATAGGTATGGTGAAGGAATTAGGAATGAAGGGTGGTTGAGTGAAATCAAAATGCATATTTTTCTGTAAAGGTGGTTAGCTAGGTTGTTCTAATAATTTACCAAGCAACAATGAAGCATAAGCAAACTGCGAAGAATGATATAATTTTAACTTATTTACGAATGGGAGAGACTTGAACGGAGCCGACATACAAATATCTCTGCAAAAAACAAGCTATGTGTCATAATGTGTGTGGGTGGGGTGGGGGGGGGGGGGGGAATAAAGGTGGAAAATAAAACCTTTGCGAATAGTGGTAACTTGAGCAAAGTCTAAATGCGAAAAGGATAACTGAATCACGCTTCTATTTTTTAAAGAGAAAAGATAATTATTGTCAAACTTGTATAGAAAATTTAGGTGCATAACCCTAAAATAAAATAAAAATGCATAACCACTCCACATATTAATTTTAACGAACTATATCTTATTCGTTTGAACTCGGGTTTCATATTTTTTTCATAAAAAGATCAAATAAATAATCTAAAAAAATGAAATTTACAGTTTATATTTAAAAATTATAGGTATATATTTGTAATTTTTAATGGTGTAGGAATTATCGTGTATCATGGTGGCACATAACTAAACTATGCATGTGGATTTTTAATAATTGTATGGTTTGTGAACATGTCACATAAATATGTAAATTTTATAATGTACTTTACTTAGCAAGTTAACATTTTTACTTCCTATATTATCAACGACTAATGGAATATAAATTGTAATAAAAAATCAAATAAATATGCCCTACAAAATGATATATATACTGTGATATGTTTTGGAAAAAAGAACGCACATGAAAGGTGTTATATATCATGGTGGTAAAGACGATTGGAAAATTTTAGCCTATGGATATCTCTTTATAGATCACAGTTAATTCATTTTTCTGTGCATCATTATTGAAAACCTGCTTAAATTGAAGAAGATACAATACAATTGATAAAAATAAGTTATTAAGAAAATTATTTGTATTTGAACCATGAGATCTATCGAATCTTAAAACTTTGCTATTAAACTAACATAATTTTTAGGTTACACATATGTAGGGTTGTTAACGAACCAGGCTATTCGCGAATGGCTCGGTCTCGAACTCGATAAAAGCTCGTTCCATGCAATAAAAGCTCGATTCGTTTATTAACAAGTCAAGCTTGAGCTCAACCTTGTTCGGCTCGTGAGGCTCGTGAACTGACTCGATTAGGTGGCTTGTTTAGTTCGACTCCTGAACTATCTCATTTTGAGTTCATGAGATGTCTCAACATTGTAACTAGCGAGCTAACTTGATTACGACTTATGAGTAAATCGATCTATATCTTGTGAGTTGGTTTGTTAATGATGCATATATTTATTAACTTGTATATCACACCTCATGTGATGTTTAATAATTTGAGTATGTGAGCAAATATGTTTAGTATATGACATAAAATCAGTTAATTGCATGTATCATATATAACATATAAATATTAGGGTATTTAATTCATAAATTATCTTAGAGTTGAGCTCGAGCAAATTTTTTGATCCTAATGATGAGCCAAAATTCAATAAATGAGTTGGCCCGTGTTCGGCTCGACTCAGCTCGTTCATAAACGAGCCGAGCTCGAGTTCGGCTCGTTTATATATGAACCAAATATGAACAAGACCACAAAAAGGCAAAAAAACACACACAAATGTGGGGCAAACAAGAAAGAAATACAAAAAAATAAAGGAAAGATAGAAGATGAAAACAAGCTACAAAAATGGAGAAAAAAAAATTCAAACAAAAATTCAAAACCAACTTACATCAAAAGTCAAGAAAAGAGCAACAAAAATGAAAGAGAAAAAAGAAGAAAAAAAAAATTGTTATAATGACGACATATATTTACTCACCCTACACTAATTCTCAACCACTGGTGAAAATAGTCATCAGAGATAAGTCCAAAAGTCCGTAGCCACCTGCCAACAATTTGAACAATCTTACTGCAAACCTCAGAATGTGTAGCTTCCAAATCGCGAAAATTTTTGTTGTTTCGCTCGTTCCAAATGGAACAAAAAACCGCATGTGGTAAGACTTTGACACAATCCTTGATTTTTGGATCACACCACAATCCTCACCAATTCGGGAGAAAACAATTGATATTAGCTGAAAGCGGACCGTGAAACTGAAACATCTTTGTAAATTTGGACCAAATTATCGCAGAAAAGGAGCATGAGAAAAAGAGATGTGAGACGGACTCCTCTTGGAATTTGCATAGAGAACACCAGTTGATAAGAATCATGCCTCTCTTCCTCAGGTTATCGATGGTAGAGATCTTCGAGAGGGAAGCCATCCAGACGAAGAAGCAGGTTTTGGAGGGAATAGAAGGGATTCAAACCAATTTGAAAGGGTAGAAGACATCGACTCCAAATGCACCATGAATGAGATTAGTTGTGAAAGAATGAACCGAAAAGGCAGAGGATGCCTCCAAAGGCCAAACTAGTCGTGTCGGTCCCATGGATATCCAATTCGATGGCAACAAAGATAACAACTTTATCAACTGAACACGCTCCACTTCAGCTCCTCGTCTAAGAGAGATCGTGAGGTGGATCTCCCAATAAGGCCTGTCAACCACAGAAAATAAGTCAGAAAGCATCCAAGGATTGGGAAACGAACCCAACCCTTGAAAAATCTCTCATCAGGTGTTTCCCAGGAATCCACTCATCATGCCAAAAAGAAATCACATACCCACCCCCTGGATTGAGATAGGCTACATCCCAAAAGTAAGAGCTCTCGTTAACAATTGCCCGCCATAGAAAATATCCATGAGACCCCAAGTTCCACACTTGTTTCCACTCCGAAACTCCTCGTCCACACTTCACTACAATCAACTTCCTCCACCATACACCTCTCTCAATCCCAAATCTCCAAGCCCGGCCATTTCCCAAGCAAGGAGCGGTATAACAATCTTAAGATCCAAAACACCCAAGCCTCCCTAGTGATAGGAGTTTTCATAATATCCCATCTAACCAGGTGAAGCCTTTTCACTTTCAAAACACCAGATCGCATGAAATCATTTTGGAATTTTTTCCAATCTCGCAATCAGTGAGGTTGGGGCTTTGAAGATAGAAAGTAGATAGGTAGATTGGAGAGAAGACTCTTTAATAGTACTAAACTTCCACCAAATGAGAGTAACTTGGCCTTCCAAGATGCTAACTGCTTCTGCACCTGTTCGATCATCGATTCTCAAATAGTCAAGGAAGTTGTCCTAGCTCCCAATGGTAATCCAAGATTTCTTGTTCATGTGCACATTACAAAGAAAGGAATTATGTTCCAAAATAAAAAAACATAAAAGAGATTAGAATTGAATTAGAGAAAATATTAAATACTCGGTTCTTAATAAGTTTACATGAAAGTTAAGAGAACTAATGACTTGTGTAAAAAAAATATATATATGAGAAAATGAGTTGAATTAGAGAAAATATAATTATGTCATCTTTAATAAGTGAAGGATGTTATCTTGTTGATACATATATAACTCAGTTTTTTTATAACTTCCTTTTTCAATGGCGCTTTCACCCATATCAATATAACTTGGTTAAAATAGTATTTAAAATATTTTCACAGCCATCAATGATATTTTACACAGATGGAATTATCGTGTATCATGGTGGCACAAGAATGAATTATGCAAGTTTATTTTAGCATATTATAGTGTAAGAACATGTCAAATAAATATGTGATTGTAATAATATATTTTACTTAGGAAGTTAGCATTTTCATTTCATTATATTAAAAACAGCTAATGCAGTAAGCATAAAAAAATCATTTTTAGTATATAACTATGAGTTTATTAGTATACCGACAAAATATTACATTGTTGGTGTGATAGAATACCAAAGAGGGTTTTCCTTTGATTTATGATATTTTCAATTTGAAATGAACATGATATACAAATTGAAATAAGTGTTTGGATTTGAATAATAATTGAATTTTGAATTTTCATTTTATTTTTCTATTTATTATTTTTCAATTATGAAAATGAAAACAAACATTATTTTTATTTTCTAATGATTTTCTATGATGGATAGAAATTATCATAGACATTTTTTAGATTTAATTAATATTAAATTTAGGACCAATGTTTTGATAATTGAGTCAAAGGTCAACTGGTAAAACAAGAAGATCACAGTCAAAGGTCGGGGGTTAAACATTCATTGTTTTTCTTTATAATGAAAATGCATTCATTGTTTACAACGAGCCTCTTCCAGTGTATCCCATTAAACAATCATAAACAAACTCATTGCCAATTCGACTTTGAAGTTTGTTCTTTTTATATCTCAATCTAAAAATACTCTTTCTACATTTATAGTTGCAACTGGTAGAATCAAAACGAGTTTCAGAAGCAAATAAGCTTACGTATATAACTGATTGTCTTTTCTCTCCACCATTAGCTGAGAAAATTCATCAATTCCTTTGAATCCAACCAATTTCTCATTAATCATAACATCATGCTAATACCGAACAAGCTATTGTCGAATAATAGTGCCATTAACGAACCAATAAATTAATTATTTTTATTAATTAATAAATAAGGAATGTGTTATGGTAGAGTCTCAAAATATTCTTATATTACTTGTGTATGTTGACGAGTTTGATTATTAATTCAAACATATGTAAGGTATATTTTACCTCCCAAAAATTACCTATGTCTTGGAACAAGGCAAACTGCCCTAGCTCTGCCCATGTGTGTATTACTTTCTTCCATATTATGACCTTCTTTATATAAATTAACATCGTCGATCATCCTCATTATTCAAGTCGTCATACATAAATTTTGCTTTTACACGATCAATCTACTCTTTTATTTTCTTGACGAACGTAAAATTCTCTTGCTTGTTCGATTTCCTCACGCTGAAACACAAACATAACAAATTCATTAATTAATAATAGTAACTAAATATAATACTGAACTAAAGTAAAACTTTTGTATACAGTAGTAACCGTGCACGGGGCCACAGCATGCGTCACACAACCCGAAATACCAACTATGAGAGCAACAATTATTTTCCCCACAATGGATACCTGCTGGTCACATTATGAATTAAGTTAAGGAAAACTAATTGACCAAAAATATTAAGGGAAAGATTTAAGTATTACTTTTTACCCGCGAGTTAGAATGGAGAACAACTAATGATGACATAATGTGAAAGAATATTTGGGTGGAAGAAAGGTTATGAATGTTCAAATCTTGATAAGCTAATATATATTATTAATGCCTAATTGATTTCGTTGTAAATAGATGATATAACATCCAAACTCAAAAGGTGGCAGGAAAGCGCATGCTCCCAAGAAGCTTTATTTTGTTCTTGAAGGTTGCTACAAGAGGAAGGAGAAGGAGTCGGGGGAAAGTTTTACTGTTATACCCACCCCTCCAATTTGGAGAGAAAGCAAGGAAAAGAATCAATGAGTTGGGAGTTGGGTGTTTCTAACAACAACAACAATAATAATATATATTAACATGGTTAAAATTCTTAATTAGTAAAATATGATATGGGTAAATTACGTATAACATATGTACGAGTATTTTACTTTATTTCTTAACTAATGATATGTCTAATAGTACGTCAATAATTACGAAATTATAAAAAATAAAATAATTTGAGAATAATATGAATACAAAAGTTTTAAACAAATGAAATATAATTTAAAAAATTAATAAGATATGCCCAACTTGTATTATGCGCGCATAATATTATTAAAGTTGGTTGTTCTTTGTTGTTAAACATAATTTACGAAAAGCTATTATGATGAGTAATTATAGGCTAAGGTAATAATGTAATGTAATCTTATTTGATTATTAAATATTAGTGTTTGTAAAATCGTTCCGTACAGGTGGTTCTACCAGATAGTACTTGAACAAACTGACGTTTGGATCGTGTGATACCAAATTGAGTATAATATGTTCCGGTATTTGGTCACATAAATTTTATAGAATGATTGTCACATTGTACAACAGAAGTAATTCAAATTTTATGGGAAATTTTTGAATTAATTTAAAAATTAATGAGATTTTAAATTGTAGTTTTTTTAATAGTGAACCAAATTAGGAAGAAAAAATAGATTAGATTCACCATTCATAAGTGAAAATTATATTAACACATAATTAAATTATTTTACTACTACATAACCAATAAATAATATATCTATCACACTTCACAATATACTTTTTCTCTCTAACCTTTTCCCTCACTTTCCTCCATAAAACAACATTTTCCCTCCCCGCCACTTTTCCTTTCTCTCTGTTTCTCTTCCTTCCAAATTTTCCTTCACCTCCATTTTCTTCCCTTACATGTCAAATTTGTCCAATAGCTCAACTTTGGATGAATGAGATATTTAGTAATAAATCTTGTTTAATTTGAATGAGTTGCAGAATAATTGGAAAAAGAGTTCATGACCAAAAAAGCATCGACAAAGCCAACAAAATTGTAATTCGGAAACTTGTTTGTGACCGTTTCATTGCTTTTTAGTGGTTCTTTTAATTTGTTAGCCTGGAAAAAATATTTTGCATGTGAAAGAGGAGAGAGAGTCAAAGGAGAAAAACTTGCCCCAGTCGATAAGCAACTTTCTAATGGTGGCGATGGTGAACATCTGTTGATTCTTCTCGTAGAGAGCTACATCAAAATAGAATAAACTATTTCAAGATTAACATGGTATATGAACACACACTATGAATGAACAACACCATCTTGTTCTTTATCATCCTTAACTAGAGCCGACGTGAGTAGCACAAGAACAAATTATTTTATCATTCCTTGACTTACAACCCACCTAAAATTATCAAAACAACCTAGTAAGCTTCCAACCGTACTATTCCATTGTATAGTTTCTTTCTTCAAACGAATTCCTAGTTTTGGTGTTATAATGATTCAAAACCATAAGCATTCAAAGATTTGATATCGACCGATCATCGTAATTCTCATTTCATCTCTATGACTCAAGTAGAGAAAGAAAGAAAGAAAGCAGTTAGTACTTGAAAAGAGTTTACCTGTAGAATTATAAGACAACAACTGTCTGTTGATAGTAGTGCGTATCTGTGAATTGTTGTCGTCGTCCTCGTGTAAAACTGCATCCAAATGTTGGAGGGAGATGCAAAAGCGCAAAGAAGAACCAACATGGAAAACATAGCCTTAATAATACTTCCCATTGATTATTGCTTTTCCCCCAGACCAGATACTTGGGTAGCTATTTAGATAGATTGCGTTGCAAACAAATTAAGTGGGTGAGTACGTACCTTGGACGATCGGGTTAATTTATAGTGTACCGGACTAGACTAGACCTCCAACAACATTGAACTCATTCTCTAAGATAAAATATTAATTAACTCGGAAAGCGTTTACTTTGCCGAGGGGTCTTACGTCATATATGGAGAGTGCTATCGTACTCGTGATAAATTACGGGTTCGGACTAGTATACATTTAATGAATTTGGCGTATACCGTATGTTTATCTACATCATGATTTAACCGGAATTCAGAGTGTGGTATGAATTTCATATCACAATTCTCTAAACTGAAATCTAAAGATCAATATGATAAAAAATGGTACTGGTTTTGATTCGTTGAAGTATATTGAAGTACATCTGATATCTCTACCCTAGCTGTGCATTATATGATTATACGATGACAAACCCACATGAACAGTTTTCATAAAGAGGTTCCCTTAATTAATTAATTACTAGCTGTACATAGTACAGTTGAATCAGAAATTATTCGTTGGCGACAAATATATTCCTCCAATGTGAAATTGCGTTCCTGTTTCCACCACATCAACCTAAGATTATACCGATGAAGATAAGTTTTACATGATGAAGAGAGAAACTTCTCTTACGTTCTAGGGAAGGTAGGCGCCTCGATCTTCATGCAACTTATCATAGTGTATCACTCCGAATTTTGGGTTCAGGTTTGACCATAACTAATGAACGGTTGGTTGGAAAATTACGTACAAAATATTGTGACAGTGGGTTAGAAATAATAATAATAACAACATTAATAACCATTGTTATTATTATTAATATTATTATTATCTTAATCACCACCATCTCAACGCTAGCAACATAGGAAAGTAAAAATAATAGAAAACCCCAAAATAAACCCCACCAGTTACAACTCCAACCCGTCTCGTTTCACCTCCCTTCCCCATTTACAATTTATACAATAAATAAAAGGCAAATGAGAAAATTTGAAGCCCCATTTCAAATTTCCTTCATCTAAAGTGAAAAGTGAAAGTAGGAAATACATTTTGGTCTTCACAATTACATTTTTTTATTCATTAAAAAGACACTTACTAGGATTCGAACAATGACCACTTTAAAGAAAAGCAAAGATTATAACCAATCACACTAAGTACATTTGTTGTATTTTTTAAATTAAAAACATATAATCGCAGAGAGGAAAAAACCCTTCACCCAGTTCAAATTCCCTGCTCCAGGAGCGTTTGTAGGAAGGGTAGAATAGGGAGTGTCAATTTCTTTCTTTTTCCTCTGTAGAACGGGCCAACTTACCGTACACATGCGGATTTAAACGGGTCCAGGAGTATCAATTTTTTTCTTTAAGTTCTTTTATTTCTCCGTGGTGGTAAAATATATATGAAAAGGCAAAAACAATACTCCTTTTTATTGCTAAAAAGAAAATATTTAACAATAAACTAATGCATGGATTCTAATGGGCTAACCGCTAATCATAAAATAAAAGAGTTGAATGGGCCTGACCTACACGGGATTTGCCCATCAAGTAAAACAAATGAACATCATGGGTTTGTCATTCTAAAACAAGCTATTTTCTCTAGCAACGATTGTGAGATGCTCATTTCCCGAAAACCGGCGGGATAGGCGATTTTTTATACAATTTTCTGGAATTCAGTTTCTATAAAACTTACTCCACCTCATCATATTACCAGAAACAATATTGTTTCACAAGGTAACTGGTACTGGATTTTGGTTCATAAGGCTGATTTTTGATTCGTTGCATCATTCATGTTCCTTTCCTACTAAAATTCACTATTTTTATCATGTGTTTCCAACAAAAAAAAACTATACAACAATAAGCTATACACCTCATTACATTATCAAATGTCATACCTCACCTTCCTCCGACCAAATGGCCGGGGCCCACGCTAGTTAACCTAATAAAAAGAAAGGAAAAGAAACCCTACTCACCTAGAGAGCTAGCGGCAAAAGAAAAACCAAAAGAAAGATGAAAATCCCCACTCTGCCACTCGTCCCGCTCCACTCCTAGCTCAACTCTCCCGGCTCTCAATTTATTCTCCATGCCACTCCAATATAGCCACCTAAAGAAGAGGCATGGTTGGAATTATTGTCTTCCCTCATAGGACCCGAGCAGCAAAGAGAAGGCCAGGTGAGAGTATGCGGCGCCGAAGCATGGAATGCAAGGAGCTATGAGTTCATAACTTTTCAGCTAAAGGTTGATGAATCACCGCTGTCGCCGTTGGTTCAGAGCTACCAATCAACAAAACCATCGTACAAGGAGCAAGAGGACGAAACTAGCTAGCCGATCCTTGGGAAATTGATGTAGCTCATGTGATGGTGGGGGATGTGGCCGAGCAAGCATGAAATGAACAATTATTGAAGGAAAATCGATTTATGGACAGTGGCTGATTCAATTCATCTGGATTTAAGGTGAGTGTAAAGGGGTAAATTCTACGCCTTACGTATTCTTTCAAGTATTAGAGTTTTCATTTTTTTTGTGAAGTGTTGCTATGGTTGTTTATGCTCATGATTGATGATATGTGCTTGTTTGAGCTGTGGTTTATAGTGAATGTGTGATGTTTGCTTTAAAGCTTTACGTTTATGAGTGATTGTTAAAGTTGTATACAAGTCCTTTTGTTTTAAGAAGTACTTCACCTTCAAGAAGGTGAAGTCGTTTTAAGTGTTTTTTAAGTTGAGCAGCAGTTATGTTCTTGAGATTTTTAAGATGAGCAGCAGTTATGCTCTTGAGAATCGTGGAAGAATAGCCTTCCACGATTAGTTTAAGTTTAAGGAAATCCTTGATGGCTTCTCATATGTATGAATTGGCGACTGGACTAGCTAGTGAGGGATCCACGTGTCATTCAAGTATTGAAGTCGAAATTTGAGCTTTAAGAATGGAGAGTAACAGCAACTCCCATACAATTTTAAGAGTTAAGATTTTTATAACAGTGGAAGTACAAAACAACTTCCATTAAGTTAAGTAAAGTGATCAAGTATTAATAAGATGTTAAACGTAAGGGCGTAGACTGACCCCATCTCACTCACCAGTTTGAAGAGCTAGAGGAGGAGCTAGAAGAGCAGTTAGTGTGCAGCCAGTTCGAGGACAGCCAGCTAGATGAGGGCACTATTAGCGTCACAAAGGATGCTTAGTCAAGGTTTTCAGTAGCAACAACATTAGAGATTATTAGTTATTTACATTTATGGTTATGAGTATAGACTGGAGATCATTATGAGATTTTAAGTATTGAGTTTGCCCACTTGTTAGGGCTTTGCTTTGAACTATAAGAGTGTGTTTTCAGTATTTTATTATGAAATTTTTCCCGTTGCAATGTAGATTTGGTTATTTTATTTTCCAAGGGCATTCTAGTAAAAGTAGTACTCGTACGGTTTAGGGTGTTATATTTTGGTATCAGAGCCGGTCTTCCTCTTCCTTGGTCTCCAAGGAATACTGGAATATCGGTCTCAGTTTTAAAGGCTTTTGTTTTAAAGGAAAGTAAAACGAGTCAAGGATCTTCTTTTAAGAGTTTATAGGATCTCCGGTCTACTCGAATCATATTAAGGTGAGTAACTATGACAGAACAACACGAAGGGATGGTAGCCCGGGTTGCGATTGTTTAAGAATAGGCTAGGACGTGATTTAGTTAACATATCGTGGTTTTTCAAATGAGAGATTTAGGCATATGGTTAGGATCTCAAAGGCTCTCAAGATCAAGTATCTCGTCGTCATTATGGATAGTAGTTTTTGAATTAGTTAACCAACTACTTGAACGTTAGCAAACAGACCATCATCATCAACCTAGATAAGGAAGAAGGAACGTTGCAAAGGTCTGTGGAGGTATAATCAAATGTGCGAGGACTTCAACTCCAAACACCAGCAAAGAGATGCCAATTGAAAGGGAATACCTCAAGCATTTTGAAGGAGTTGAGAGAGTAGTACAAGGATTTTACTACTAGGAAACAAGTGGATGATCTAATAAGCTAAGACAAACAAAGGGGTGAAATATGAATCTCGGAAGGAAGAGGTACAATCACTAGATGCCAGTAGCTATGATAATAGGATGATGTTAGGTTCTTTGTTCCTAAGGAGTGGAAAGTGGGCAATGAGTCAAGAAACGAAGAGGTACCCCGAGAAGTCCCTCAACTGGTTTTTGTAGCCGATGGCTCAACGCCATTACAACACAGTGTCAAGGAGCAGAGGAAAGTTTAGGGGTCGTTTGCTTCATGGATTTGGATCATGGATTTGGTACCCAAATCCAATTCATCATGGATTTAAAAAAAATCCATTGTTTGCTTGCACTCTTTTTTTAGACCAAATCCGTGGGGCCCATGGATTTTAAGGGTCCAAATCCATGGACCCCACGGACTTATAAATCCCACATGTTGATGTGGGATTTGGAATATGACATAAATCCTTGATGGTATTTTATCTATATACCCTCATGCACTTTTAATATTCCAAGGTTGTCCTCAAATTTAACTATTACACATTATAATTAATCAAGTAATTAACAATAAATGAATAATATAAACATTCAATTAATGTGCAAACATGAGTTAGATTTTCTATATCACTTCTTGTGTTCTAGTTTTCTTTGACCTTTTCATGGAACATGTAATTCTTTGTTCTCCCGATTCTAATATATGTTGTTATATGTTACTTTTGAAAAGGAGGACAAAGAATTGGTAATTGATTATGTTACGTTAAAAGTTAAACGGAATTTTCTTGTTTATTATTATTGTCAATGTGGCAACATTATGCTTATTAGTATGTATTGTCCTTGTTTTGTGTACATATCATAAACATGTCAAACATATAGAAAAGGATAGTAAGGTAATTTTGAAGTTTTGTCCTTGTTTTGTGTACATATCATAAACATGTCAAACATATAGACAAGGATAGTAATGTAATTTTGGACTTCAAGTAGTAAATCCCACACCTTTAAATCCATGATAAAAACATCTCAACAAACAAAGGATTGTTACAAATCCATGATGCCTTAAATCCTTGATAAATCCTTGGGTTTTTAAATTACAAAACCCTCGTTTTTAAATCCATGAAGCAAACGACCCCTAAGACTTTAAGAAATGCTAGGGTAGTATAGAGGAAGCGAAGGAGGAAATAAGTAGGTTATAAGGAGTATGAAAGGACGTCAAGAAGTCAATAAGTCAAGACGGAGATGAGGCATGGTCATTTACATATGACGACAAAGGAACCCTTAAACATAAACTACGTCACTAGAGAAGAGGGTACATGACCCTAGGGAGTTAGGCTGATGACAAGACTTTAAAAGAAACAAGACAAGCAACGAGATAAATGATGTAGAAGATAAGTTATGGTCTCAGTACGATCACCATTGGACGAGATGTGGAGGAAAGTGCCACCGAAGTCTAAAGCAATCCATGTAGAAGACAGTGGGGAGTCAATACATAATAAAAAACAAAGAATGTGAGAGAGAATAACTGTTAGTGAATACGAAAAGGGAACTACTTCACAGCAATGCGTGAGTTGAATATTAAGTTAACAGCAAGCTCGAAAGAGGATATTAAAGGCACTACAAACAACCCATGTCACATAAGTTCGGGAGGTTGTTGGGATAGTTGAAAGGGAATGCAAGAGTTCATGATGATCTGTTATGTGGTTGTCCTATCCAAAATGGAGGGAGCCCCTAGCCACTTAGGGTTTGTGAGGGGTGACAGGAGGAGGAACCTCCTAGTAAGTTGGAAATAGGGGGCTAAGAGCTGAAGTCTCGAAACCAGCTATAGAAGTAAGTCATTAAGCCAACCGATTATAGAAAAGTAAGTGGAACGTTCTATAAATGTTCTAGTGAATGGCAAAGAATTCGAGGAAGCATATGGAGGTTCCGATGAAGGATGAAGAATATGTGTGGGTGACTCTAGTTCAAGAAACTGCATAGTGGAGTACGACGAGGAAAAGCATTACCGAGAAGGAGGAAATCATTAAGTTACCTATCTAAAGTGCCCACTCTGAGTGGGTGCAACATAGTAGGAGGGCTTCTAGAGGAGGCGCATATTGAAACAGGCATGTCTAGTTAAGCCACTAAGAATCCTAACTAAGAAACTAAGACAATGTACAGGCATCGATCGAAACAAAAGACGTGAAGTTATGTTAAAGTTTACCAGGGGCAAACCACTATGGGAAGCTTTGACCCAAAACAACAACGAGAAGATACTCAACAGAGTTCAGATTCGAAAGATAGTACAAAGCATTAACAGAGGAGTATAGTAAAAGTAAACAAGCAAGGAGTAACGAGGAGATGACCACCCCGTTGATGACTAAAAGGAGAGACGAAGAATCTAGGAAAGAAGTAGGAGATTCAGACCTAGAGGGTACAAGGTCCTAGGCGACCTACGTGGTCAACCACATACGAGGCTACGTTAAAAGAGTTTTTGCGATCAAGCAAGAAGGAGGTTAAGTCTTCATTAGTGATCTGGGTGTTCGAAGTAGCATTACCTGCTTAGGTATCAACTAATGGAGATAGAGGATGCCTACATACGATCGAAGTACGTAGCCGATGTGAAAGGTTTTAGAAGCATCAGACAACAGGGTATTACTGAGATGGTCGAACGTTCATCGTGGGCGTTGTTATAAATGCGTTGCTACGGATCCGGAAATCGCCGGAATCAATGAAGCAAGAATAAGAAAATGAGAATAAAAAAAACACAGACACACGATTTACGTGGTTCACTAACATGATGTGTGTTAGCTAGTCCACGGGCCAGAGAGAGCTAGTTTCACTATATCGAGGAGAATTACAGATTAAAGAGGAGTATGAGAAATATTTATAGTACTTCTCCATGTGGGTCTAAACCTAATCCAATCTGGCAAAGGAAACGGTTACAGACGAGGCCCAGAACCAGTCGTAGCGGCTAATAGTCATTTTCAAGTCACACCAAAAACTCTCCAAGTCATAATGTGCCACTATTGCTAGTAGCACTCCGATCGAATTATGTCTGACCACTAGTGAGAAAATCTCATTGTAGTCAACTCCTTCCCTCTGCGAGAAGCCTCGTGCAACCACCCGAGCTTTAAATTTCATGCTCTCTTTAGAAGTGATTCCTTCCTTCTTCTTGTAGATCCACTTGTTTGTAACAATCTTCCTTCCCTGTGGTCGTTTGACTAGCTCCCAAGTTTGATTCCTGTCATGGGATTCCATCTCATCTCCCATTGCGGCAAGCCACTGATCAGCTTCGCCACCCGAAACGGCTTCTCTATAGGACTGTGGTTCACATGCATCCACTTCTTCAGCAAACTGAAATGAATACGCCACCATGTCCTCGAAACCATACCTCTCTGGAGGTACTCCTGCAGTCGCTCTCTTTGGTCTACCGAAAGCTATAGACTGTTGAGCTCCTGCACTGGACTTTGAAGTTTTTGGCTCTGTAAAAACATCCTCATGTTGATCTTCTCCACCTTGGTGCTCAAACTCACTCTCATTGAGAGTTTGCAGCTCCACCTGCGTATCAACATTCCTGCTACCTTCAAAAACAATAACCTTCAACATGGGGTTAAACATAGACTTCTCATCAAATATCACAATTATGCTGAGTATAACTCGATGCTCAGAAGGTGACCAGACTCGAAATCCCTTAACTCCATCTCCGTAACCCACAAATACACCCTTCTTTGCCCTTTGGCTAAGTTTGCCCTCATCCACATGATAATAAACAGGACACCCAAAAACTTTCAGTGAAGAGTAATCAGCAGGCTTACCATACCACACCTAATAAGGAGTCTTCAACTCGATACATGTGTGAGGTCCACGGTTGATCAGGAAGCACGCTATGTTCACTGCTTCTGCCCAGAATCTTCTCTCTAGTCCAGCATTAGAGAGCATGCACCGTGCTCTCTCCAACAATGTTTGGTTCATCCTTTCTGCAATGCCATTATGTTGGGGTGTATCTCTCACGGTACGATGACGGCAATCCCTTCATCCTTGCAGAATTCGTTGAACTCAGAATTACAGAACTCAAGACCATTGTCCATTCGCAGCTTCTTGATCTTCTTACCGGTTTGATTCTCCATCAATGTCTTCCACTGCTTGAACTTCGTGAAAGCCTCACTTTTCTGCTTCATCATGAAAATCCAAGTAAATCTCGAATAATCATCAATAATAGACAGAAAATACCTGCTGCCTCCAATGGATTCAACTCGTGAAGGACCCCAACAGTCGGAGTGGAGGTAATCCACTATCCCCTTCGTCTGGTGGATACCCTTCTTGGGAAACTTGCTGCGATGTAGCTCCCAAACACACAATGCTCACAGAATTCCAAATTTTGCACCTTGTGCCCGCAAAGAAGATCCCTCTTTGATAGAACTTGCATCCCTCGTTCACTCATATGCCCCAATCTCATGTGCCAGAGAGTGGTCATTATCTTCCTGATGAACCTGAGACGATGCAACTGCATCAGAACTAGACAACACATACCCTTGTAATGCATACAAGGTCCCACGCTTCACTCCTTCAGCACCTTCCTTGAACCTTTGCAGACATACACAACTCCACCTTTTCCTTTGAAGCTGAAACCCTTGCTGTCAAGTAGACTCAAGGAGATCAGGTTCTTTGTCATTCGTGGAACATGCCTGACATCATTCACGGTACAGAACGAACCATCATGTGCTCGAACCTTTATGGACCCGATTCCAACAACCTTGCGGACAGCTCCATTTGCCATGACCACGTTACCACCATCTATCTGCTCGTAGGTTGTGAATCAATCCCTGTGCGGAGACATATGGTATGAGGCTGCAGTATCCAGAAACCACACATCCCCACGATGTGCCTTCTCATCTACAGCCAAGGCCAGATCGTCTTCAGAACTGTGGTTCACTTCTCCACGACAACTGAACCTTGTTTCTTTTGTTGTCCTCTTCTCTTGGGAAATTTATACTT
Source organism: Linum trigynum (assembly GCA_964030455.1). Taxonomy (NCBI): domain Eukaryota; kingdom Viridiplantae; phylum Streptophyta; class Magnoliopsida; order Malpighiales; family Linaceae; genus Linum; species Linum trigynum. Next base: position 38,429,919 of record OZ034820.1, read on the forward strand.
CCAATGATCCACTTCCTTACAGTTGTGACAAGCATCACCTGGCTGTGGACCGAGACCCTTGGAATTCTTGTTTGAATTCCCTTTACCAGATTTCTTCTTTCCCTTTCCACCTATAACAGCCAAACCTGATGCCTCACCACCTGTACCATATCCAAACGCCTTATGCCTGATCTCTCACGTATGAAGAGCAGACCTGACATCCTCCAACGACACACTTTCTTTATCGGCAATAAAAGAATCAACGAAATTTTTATATGAACTCGGCAAAGAAACTAGCAGGATTAGGGCAGCATCCTCTAGCGAGACCCCCGACTACTAGTCGTAGCGGCTGATAGTTCGATTCAAGTCACATCAACAGGCGTTTACATCATGGAGTTCAAGGAGTTGCACCAACATTCATGAAAATGAGAACATTATAGGTCAAAATAGAGGTGAATTATAAGGCGACCTCACTTAAGAAATCTTGAGAGGAGACCTTGAGATATCGCGGCGATCACAAGATATTTTGAGCAAAGTACTAAAACATCGAAGTTGTCTATGAGTGGAAAAGTTGATAGTTGTATGGAGCTAATAGTTAGCTTACCAAGTTGTCTAGGAGAAATGGTTTCACTACCACTATACTATAATCACATCTGATTGGAGGGAAGGATTCATAGCTCCATGCTCTATCAGATAAGGAGGTTCAATTCCCTGTAGTAAAAGGAGTACCACAAGCCAGGTTGGAGACAGCCATAATGGACCAATTTCGAGGGCGAAATTTCTATAAGTGGGGAAGAAATGTGATATCTCGATTTTGGATTTAGGTGCAACAAAAACTATCAGCTGATTTGGATCAACATGTCAAGCCAAACCGACATTTTGTTTCATCACTTTTGGGACAAGTTGTGAAACAAAAGGGCAGTGAGTCACTCAAGGTTACATGAGTGCTACAGCTAGGTGGGGATACCTATGATTGTCAAAAGGGAAAAATATGAGATACAGTGAACTACACGAGATGAGCAAAGACTCGTAACGAAGTGGTTATGGTAAGAGTAAATGATCGTGGGAAGGAAGTATAAGAATAAGGTTAACAGAAGGATAAGTTCGAGCAAATTTCGGGCCCAAAATTTTTATTAGGGTGGAGGAAATGTAACACCCCAAATTTGGGTTCTGGTTCGACCATAACTAATGAACGGTTGATTGGACGGTTACGTATGAAATATTGTGACCGTGGGTTAAAAATAATAATAATAACAACATTAATAACTATTGTTATTATTATTAATATTATTATTATTATCTTAATCACCACCATCTCAACACTAGCAACAAAGGAAAAGTAAAAATAATAGAAAACCCCAAAATAAACCCCACCAGTTACAACCCCAACCCGTCTCGTTTCACCTCCCCTCCCCATTTACAATTAACCTAATAGAAAGAAAGGAAAAGAAACCCTGCTCACCTAGAGAGCTAGCGGCAAAACAAAAACAAAAAGAAAGATGAAAACCCCCACTCCACCGCTCGTCCCGCTCCGCTCCTAGCTCACCTCTCCCGGCTCTCAATTTATTCTCCATGCCACTCCAATATAGCCACCTAAGAAGAGCCATGGTTGGAATTTTTATCTTCCCTCATAGGACCCGAGCAGCAAAGAGAAGGCCAGGTGAGAGTATGCGGCGCCGAAGCATGGAATGCAAGGAGATATGAGTTCATAACTTTTCAGCGGAAGGTTGATGAATCACCGGTGTCGCCGTTGGTTCGGAGCTACCAATCAACAAAACCATAGTACAAGGAGCAAGAGGATGAAACTAGCTAGCCGATCCTGGGTAAATTGATGTAGCTCATGTGATGGTGGGGGATGTGGCCGAGCAAGCATTAAACGAACAATTATTGAAGGAAAATCGATTCATGGACAGTGGCTTATTCAATGCATCTGGCTTTAACATGAGGGGAGTGTAAAGGGGGTAAATTTTACGCCTTATATATCTTTCAATCATTAGAGTTTTCAATATTTTTGTGAAGTGTTGCTATGGTTGTCTATGCTCATGATAGATGATATGTGCTTGTTTGAGCTGTGGTTTATAGTGAATGTGTGATGTTTGCTTTAAAGATTTACGTTTATGAGTGATTGTTGAAGTTGTATACAAGTCATTTTGTTTTAAGAAGTACTTCACCTTCAAGAAGGTGAAGTCGTTTTAAGTTTTTTTAGTCACTAGCGCCAATCCGTTGTCATTTGAGATCTTTGAGACAGAGCAGTGGTTATACTCTTGAGATAATTAAGTTGAGCAACAGTTATGCTCTTGAGATTTTTAGGATGAGCAGCAGTTATGCTCTTGAGAATCGTGGGAGAAGAGCCTTCCACGATAAGTTTAAGTTTAAGAAAAACCTTGATGGCTTCTCATACGTATAAGTTGGCAACTGGACTAGCTAGTGAGGGATCCCCGTTTCAGTCAAGTATTTAAGTCGATATTTGAGCTTTAAGAATGGAGAGTAACAGTAACTCCCATACAGTTTTAAGAGTTAAGATTTTTATAACAGTGGAAGTACAAAACAACTTCCACTAAGTTAAGTAAAGTGATCAAGTATTAATAAGATTTTAAACGTAAAAGCGTAGACTGACCCTATCTCACTCACCAGTTTGAAGAGCTAGAGGAGCAGTTAGTGAGCAGCCAGTTCGAGGGCAGCCAGCTAGAGGAGGGCAGTATAAGCATCACAAATGATGCTTAGTCAAGGTTTTTAGTAGCAAAAACATTAGAGATTATTAGTTATTTACATTTATGGTTATGAGTATGGATTAGATATCATTTTGAGATTTTAAGTATTGAGTTTGCCTACTTGTTAAGGTTTTGCTTTGAACTATAAAAGTGTGTTTTCAGTATTTTATTATGAAAATTTTTCCACTACAATTTAAGATTTGGTTATTTTATTTATCAAGGGCATTTTAGTAAAATTAGTACCCGACCGGGTTAAGTGTTACATTTAGCATTTTGCCGCTTGCATGAAATTGTGAACGAATAACTAATAGCTCACTGCAAAGCTGCACAAGGAACTTCATTGCTAGGGATGGCAATTTTGCCCATACCCATGGGTATTTTACTATCCAACCCAATTGGGTTTGGGCATGGATTCCAAATAAATGGTAGATGGGTAGAGTTAGATGGATTTGTACCCATACCCATTTACTTGGGTTGGGTTGGGTTTTTAACACATGGATTTGGGTTTGTACCCATGCCCAAAGCCAAATTACAGTTTGGTACCTAAACTTAATAGATATGCATATTTAGTACCTACATTTAATTTTTTGCATATAAGTCCTCAAAATAATGATGGAAAATTACATTTTAGTACCTAAAATTTTTTGGTCTTACATTTTGGTACCTAAACTTTTTGAGTTTTACAAATCTGTCCAATTTTTGTTTGTGTAGTTAAAACACCCTCAAGTAAATGGATATCCATATCCAACCCACATCCATTTACATAATGAAAGCAATATCCATACCTAACCCAAACCCATCTACAAACCCCCAAACCCATATACACTTCATCCAAACCCTACCCATACTAAATGGATCTATTTGGATTTGGGTAAAATTACCCATGGGTGGGTAATTGCCATCCCTATTCAAGTAAATGGATATCCATATCCAACCCACATCCATTTACATAATGAAAGCAATATCCATACCTAACCCAAACCCATCTACAAACCCCCAAACCCATATACACTTCATCCAAACCCTACCCATACTAAATGGATCTATTTGGATTTGGGTAAAATTACCCATGGGTGGGTAATTGCCATCCCTATTCATTGCTGCAGTTTATTGCTCTGAATATTTGGATGTATTTGGATAGAATGGTCTGCATTTGGTACGTATTTGGAATGTGGGTTTCCAAATTCTAAATCATTTTTTGGAAATTAACTATCTATGATATTTGGATTTGTACCAAATTCATGTAATGATTTCCAAATACATGCATATTTAGTGTATTACTTGTTCATTTCAAATATTAATTATATATGATTAAGACTTTACCTGACTACTCTATTTCTTAAATTCGGTACAAATTTGACATGTAATTTTGCATACATTTCAAATTTGACAGCCCTATTGTTGGCTTCAACCTATCTCCTCCACTGATATGGAGAATCACCAGCACAGAAGTTAACCTCGCCTAATCTGCCGAGAATTATATTTTTTTTCATTTGGCGCCTACCACGGCAGCACAATCTAATACAACAGCTGTTGAAACTGATTTCAATGAATTGAGGGAACTAAATATCCAAATCGAAGCTTCACTATCATCAATATTGATGGGTAGGAGAGGATCTGCACCGACAGATCACATTAGAGGCAAAAAGTCATGCAAGGTCGCATGAAGTTGGCTATATACCAAATTGGATTAAAGAATCCGTAAAAATTGGTGTAAAAGAGATCCATTGAATATTGATGTTGTTGAAAAGAAGATATAAGGTTGTGAAACCGAATCCGAAGTTATACTTGAAAAATCAATGATCCTGTATTTTATTATAAAATTGTGGTGTAATTGTAGTTTAATAATTTCGTGTCACTAAACTCGCCAACCGTTTCAGTATATCAGTATCTGGTATTTTTAAACCGACTAATACGATAGGGTTTCTAAAACACCGAAGAGATGGAGAAAGATACCAATTGATCCGTCGCTTTCTACATTATGACTTACTAGCATTGGGCCCGGCCCGTTGGCCGGTGTCTTGTAGAATTTTGAAGTATAGAAAAAAAAGTAGCATGATCAGCAGCTATTGGTTCAGCTTAATCAAATTTTGAGCTTATAAAATTGTATTCGTCATTAGAAAAACTCAAATAGCATCGACATAAAACATTAACACCTACATAAAAACATCCATTGTAGTTGTAATTAGTAATTACCATGAAAATGTAAGAGCAATCAAGAAATACTTGAGGAAAAATTTAAATGAAAATTATTAAAGTAAGGGGTAATACCACTGGAAATACCATTCTTTAACGAAAGTGCTATTTATAGTACATGCTTTCAATAAACACAAAAATATTCCAACCTATTAGGGGTTTACGTCATTTGTGTTACGCAATTTTCTGTTGACCGTTAGAATTGATGGTTGACCTGACGGTGGCCAACATTGTGTCCACGTAAGCGACAAGTGGATGCCACATTGCAAAAAAAAGAATAAAACTTTTGAAAATATTATTTATTATTTATTTATTATTATATTACAAAATTAAAATAATTTTAAACACCCCCCCCCCCCCCCCGCCCCACCGTGAATTCGCCCTCCGACGACCAAACTTTCACCGCCGTAGTTGCCACCTTCCTTCTCCATCGATGGTGACGACTAGCCGACTTCCTCGAAGTAGCTATTTCCACAATCCTCTATCTTTTTTACAGCATCAGGCCTCTCCTCCGAAACTCCCGATCCCAAGCCTCCACACAGGCCGCCGCCGCAGCATTACTCTGCCATTCCTCCTCCCCAATCGCCGCCGAATCTGATGAATCTGCAGCCGAAGGAGCCGATTGTTGTCCAGGAGAAGGAGGCGGAACAGTTGGTTTGATTCGATAGCAGTGGTGGAACTGTTGGTTTTGGAAACAATGGAGCTCCTGGGCCGAAAGGAGATCTTTCTACCTGATTGAGGGTTTCTAGATTCTCGAGGATTGCAATTGAACTGGGTATCCTTCCTTTAAGCCTGTTGCCCGAAAGATCCACACGGGTGAGATTCTCGACCAAATGCTTCGGAATCGAGCCCGTGAGATTCCCATTCGTGATGGTGAGCAGGGGGCGAGGTCGAGATCTGAAGGGAAACGGATAGCGGTAATGGGGCAGTCGGTGAAGGAGAGAGACTGGAGGGTGGAGAGGGACTTGAGGGCGGTGAAGGAGAGGGAAACGTCGTCGGAGCAGTTGGAGAGGTGGAGGGAGACGACGTGGCGGAATGGGGAAGGCTGGGCGCTGGGGTCTTGGAAGTGGAAGGAGATGGGATGGTCTTGGGAGGAGGGACGATGACCGGGGAAGAGGTTGGGGTGACAGCTAGAGCGACGGCGGCGATGGGCGTGGTGGATTTGCCGGCTGCAGAGGCGGAGCTGTGCTGGCTTTTTAGGGGGGTTGGGGAAATTTGGAGAAGAAGATGAGATTAGTGGAGGGGGAAGGACTGGGAGGTGAGAATTGTTTTTATTTTTATTTTTTTTTTCATTTCATTAAATAAGCCACGTCAGCGAGCCACGTAGGATCCTATTAAGCGCTGACTGGGCGTTGAGAAGTCGCCCAGTTATGTTTAACGGCCCAACTAACGGAGAAAACATTTTAGTATACAAATGGCATATCGAAAACGATGTAATATTAATGGCACTTTCGCTAAAGGATGGTATTTCCGGTGGTATTAGCCCTTAAAGTAATGCATAGATGGGCAAATCTGGGATTTTTCCACTAATAGCACCCTTAAAAAAAATTACAAAAATAGCACCCATGTAAAAAAAATTCCACTAATAGCACCATATTTTTTGGAACGCACCCCTAAGATGCGTTTTAAATGTAAAACGCACCAAACTGATGCGATCTACATGTAAAACGCATCAGAGGGGTGCAATCCATAATACAAAACGCACTAGACTAATGCGATCCGGGGAGGACACGGTGCGATCCACAAGATCGTTGGATTGGCGGACGATCCAACGGCTCAGCGCACGCCAGCGGAGCGATCCGCGTCTTGGATCGCAGATCGCACGCCAGGGGAGCAATCCGCGCCGAGGTCAGTCAAACCGCATTAGGAGGGCGCGATCTGTGCCTGGGGAAGCGGAAAACGCATTGGAAGAATGCGATCCGCGTGGGGCAAAATTACAGAAACGTCCCTGGAGCCTGCAATCTGAATCCTATAAATAGCCCCCCTTCCCCTCTCATTTCTTCACACCACAACCCATTCTTCCTTCTCTCTCTAAGTTTTATCTCTCTAAACCCTCCCCCTCCCAAAAGCCTAGGAAATAGTGGTCTGTTGGTTGCGGCAAAGTCCGATCTGCCATCAGAAAACATTTCTTTGGTTTTTTCCTCAAAACCCGCCGAGCCGAGCCGAAGCTCTGTCCGAATTGCGCCGAAAAAATGGCCGATTGGTGGCAAGGAGAAGAAGTTTTTATTGATGAATTTCAAGCGGTACGTACTCATTATTCGGGTTTAATTTTTGTTGTTGTTATCTTGCTTTTTAATTAATCTATGTACTAACCTCGTTGTTATTTTCTCGTAGGCTGCGGAGGACGTCGATATTTACAACCAACGGTATTATCTCGAGCAAGGACCGTTGGATCCAACCGACTTGTACGACCAACCCAACCATCGGTCAAGGGATGTTTGGAACGCTCACCCGGTACATACAATTCTTTACCATTTGTCCTTCTTTTATTTTGTTAATGTATTTAGTGGAATATAAAATAAATTAATGTTGAATTTTTAATCGTGTTGGTTGTTTTCAATAATTTAATCGAATACATAGCGCCACTTACTTCGACTCTTTATAAAGAGATGCACGTCTAATGAAATGGGTTTTTAAGCGATTATCATATCGTCCCATTCCCTGGGAAAATCGGGTATTAAGAGATCCTCGGATCCCCCTTTTTCTGTCAACAAGACTGCGTTTCTAAGAAGATGTATACCTCTTCTAAGAGTCTAACGAGTGTTGCTTTGTATTCGATTAAATTATTAAAAACAACCAAAATGATTAAATAATTTACCAAACTGTCCTTACGATTTATTTTTATGTGTACAAATGGAATTTTATTAATTTCAAACAATTGAATATGTATGTTTCTCTTTAAAATATTGATTCATTAACAATGTCATTTAATTTAGTTAATTGTGTATGTTTATTTTACGATAATTAGTATGTATCTCTTTAAATTATTATTCATTTATTATGTTATTATGTTAATTAATTTAGGATGTTCGTTTTATGATAATATGTATGTATCTCTTTAAATTATTATTAATTTATAATGCTATTATGTTAATTATATGAAATGTCTTTTTATGTCTGCTTGAAGTTAAATAATTTAATTTAAGTAATTTAGTTATAAGGATTAAACCCTTACTAATATATACTAATTAAAGTGTAAATTTTCCCTAGGAGGCACAAACAATAATACGCTACAGGGGTACGACCAATGTGCTCCCATTCCACCCAGCCATCTTGCCCTTTCTCAAAAGGGCACGATTGGACTCGATCAGACATTTTAACGGCATCAAAGTTGATCGCCAACTCATCACCGCCCTAGTCGAGAGATGGAGAAAGGAGACCCATTGCTTCAACTTGAGAGAAGGAGAGGCCACCATCACACTAAAGGATGTCGCCATCCTAACCCATCTCCCCATCGACGGAAAACCGGTGTGCGTGAGTGATCATGCCCCCGACGATGTCGACGGTATGCCCGGTTGGGTTCATTTCATCTATAGTGTTTTGGGAGTAAAAGTACCGGTGAAGGGGCAAGTTGATGCGACCGATTGCATGCCCTCAATGAGGAAACACCAAGTGTCAATTACTTGGTTGACGAAGTACTTTAGAGAGCATTACGAGAGTCATCCCCTAACCGAGGAAAGTCCGGAGGATGAGATCGAGAGATATGCTCGGGTCTATCTCATTGGCATGATCGGAGGAGTGTTCTTCTCCAAAAAAGCAAGCAATCTCCTTAGTTGTGGATGGCTTAGGATCATCCTCGGTAGTTGGAGGAGATGGGGGAGTATAGTTGGGCATCCGCTTGCCTAGCTAATATCTACCACAACTTGTGCAATGCCTCTCTAAAAGCTGTGAGGGAGGTCGGCGGCGCAATGTTCATCGTCCAATTTTGGGCTTGGGAGCATATGCCATGGCTTGCACTGGTACAACGTCCCGACCGGGATTGGCCAATCGATCATCCCCTAAGAGGGGAAGCTTATGGAACAAGGTAAACTTCTCATACCCATCATGTTTTTTCTTGGTTGATTTTCCCTTGTGTTTTAGCTTATTGTAATTTCGATTATTGTTTTATTAATAAGGTGGATCAGACACTCCACTTGTGACAACCTTGCCCAACACAAGTTAGAAAGAATCTAACCAGAGCACCACTCGCCAAATGTACTAAGATATTGTAATTGGAACTAAATTATACAGCTAATTACAAACTTACCAATCCACCACAAATTATCAGCAAGCTTCTTCCGCTTGAAATGATGGTTCCAGTTGCTCTTGAAGTGTCGTATGCACCACCTTTGGGACCACTTCCACGCTGGATCTAAACCTAAGATGGCAGCTCTGATGCCGGCGTGCCGATCAGAGATTATTGTAAGGTTTGTCCTCCTAGTACAATGGATCTGAATTTGCGGGAAAAACCATCCATAGCTATCAGCATTCTCTCCCTCAACGATGGCGAAGGCTAAAGGAAAGACTTGTCTGTTTGCATCCGCCCCACTGGCAATCAGGAGAGTGCCCTTGTACTTGCCGGTAAGGAATGTTCCATCCACTTGGATGGCAGGGACACAGAAGCCAAAACCATCAATACATGGCTTGAATGCCCAGAAAAGTCATCTGAAATGGCGCTTGTTACCTGGCTCTGGGGGTTGTATCTCTTCATCTTGGTATCGAGGGGAGAAAACCGTGCCAGGGTTAGACGCCTCCAATGCCAAAATTAACCTGGGAAGGAATGCATATGATTCTTCCCAATCACCAAAGACGGCGGCCAGAGCTTTCTGCTTTCCATGCCACGCCTTCTTATAGTTAATCATATAACCATAACGACTTGCAATGTCAGCGATTATGACTTTCACCTTTAGGTCTGGCTCTTGCTCAATTAGATGCTTGATAGCCGCAGCAACCACCCTGGATTTCAACTGTCGATGGCCTTGGGAAGTTATGGATGACACACATGTGTGTGTGTTCACCGCACGAGATATGACCCAGCAACCGTGTCTCTTGCTGTTGATGGCCCGAATCCTAACATTGCACCCCTCGTGATGATTACGGCATCTGACTAAGAGCCTTTTAGTGTTTGAATGAGTTGTGACCCATTCAAAATGCCGAGTCATTGCTTCTGTCTCAATGGCGTGACGCACATCCTTCTTCGAGCCAAATTGTTGGCCCTTCATAAACCCAGTGAGTGGACCCCATATTGGGACCTCTGGCGGCTCCATGTCGCTGTCGACCATCCAATTGTCGTCTGGAATGTGATTGTAGTAGGGGACTGGTACACGGTCACGAGCCCCCTCATCATCATTAGCTGAGTCTGACTCTGGTCCGGAATCATCGGCACCTTCAAGCGGGTCGGAGCTGTCTGCACTGACGTTGTTCTCTCCTTCTTCGTCGGAGGGGTCACTGACTGGTGCTGGCATGACATCCTCCATCTGATCCAGCTCATGAAAGGCACCTTCATCAGCTCCATAATGGTAGTTGTGAAAACTACCGCTGCCTGAGAGGAAGTTGTACTGAGGTTGGTTGGGCCGGTCCGGTTGAACTTCTTCTTCATATGATTGATGATGACCTTCACCTTGCTCTTGGTACTGAAAATATGAATGAGGATCATGGTAACTTTGGTAGGGATGATCGCCATATAATTCACCTCCACCATGGGTACCAGATGTTTGACCGTGTCCAGAATGACCTCCAACGCCTACGACCGGCTCGGTGTAAACGAACATCTCGGCTTTGGAAAGATTGTTGGACCTCATGAATTCGAGCATGGCGTCTACCTCATCCTGAGTGGTTATGAGATATTCCTCATGCCACAATGACCCACTTTCTCTGTTTGGATATCGGTACACCATACGATCAACTTTTCTCGTGCCATCCATGCAAGTAACGTTAGTGCACATTTGATGGAGGTCTTCAAGCAGCGGTCTGGTAGCGACCTTTATCTTCTGAAAATTGCCACCTACGTAGGTGGCACCCTTTCCGGTCTCTTCCGTGTAACCATTCCACCGTAAGCCAAGCGTGAACTTTTGGAATGCCATCTGCGATAAAACCGTAGTTAAGTTAATATCATAAAAATCAAAAATAAAAATTAACAATACAAAGTAATACTAAATCAACTTACGAGTTAACGTTAATCACAAAACTACTAAAGAAATATGTAATACTAAATCAACTTACGAGTTAACGTTAATCGCAAAACTACTAAAGAAATATAGAGCTACATCAACTTACGAGTTAACGTTAATCGCAAAACTACTAAAGAAATATGTAATACTAAATCAACTTACGAGTTAACGTTAATCGCAAAACTACTAAAGAAATATAGAACTACAACAGAAAATTGAAAAGGGAAGTGAGAAGGAGAGGTGTGAAGAGAAATGGTTGTCCGGGAGGCCTTTTATAGGCAAAATCTTGATGAAAACCGCACCTTAGAGATGCGATTTTCGTCTGCCATGCAGGCCCATGCAGACCCACGTCTGTAACGTCTGCATGCATGTCGGAAATTGATTGACCAAAACAAATCGCACCTCAGGCATGCGATTTTACTAGGTCTGGCTCTAAATCGCACCTCGGCCATGCGATTTTAGTAGGTCAGACCTAAATCGCATTTCGGCCATGCGATTTTACTAGGTCAGACCAAAAATCGCTTGGCTAAAGTGCGATTTGATTCCAGATTTTTGGAACGCACTTGTAGGGTGCGATCTATTTTTAAAACGCACTTGTAGGGTGCGATTTATATGTAAAACGCATCTACAAGGTGCGTTCTATTAAAAAGGGTGCTATTAGTGGAATTTTTTTTAATGGGTGCTATTTTTGTAATTTTTTTTTAAAGGTGCTATTTCTGGAAAAATCCCGGCAAATCTCCCTACAGCACACGATGGACTCAAGAAAACAAATGATTTTAAAATAGCAGACCAAGTGTGTTGTTTAAGTAGTAGGAGGAAGTTTTAAAGCACAACCAATCTGGAATCAATAAGCAGCAGAACCTGGGCAGCAGTATTTCATTAATAACACCATCTATCAAACTATCTAAAAAATGCAGCAAGCCTGCTCAGGCAAACAACCTGCATACTGTCCACAACTCAAATTGAACAATAAAGGACAATCCACAAGGGAATCAACCTAGAAATAGACGTTCAATATAAACCTGAATGAAAAGATAATACTAAACACTCCGTAGATAAAAGCAAACTGCTAAACAGAAGCATGACAATGTGGCCCTTATCTGCATGAAGTTGCAGCAATACTACTTCTCATCGTTAAGGTCATCCCTCAGCAGCATGTTTTCTTTTCAGCCCAGTTAAGGTTGCTTCTCCAATGTCTTCAGGACTTGGAGTCTTGGTCAAATGCTGCAATCAAAGTTTAGAAATAAGATAGGTATAAACTATGATAGTAGTCTGGTACAGTTTAGGCAAACTGAAGTGATGTGCAGCTGAAATGCATCTACGCGTGCCCGAAGTGGATCATGATCAATGCTCACAACAGAGGGTTCAAGAAATTGAACTGAGTTAATTTAACATTGAGTTTCAGTGTCATGTTAACAATATGTTGAATCTTAGGCGGAATAGGTTCTTTGTTCCTCTGGTTTGATTGGAAAAGCACATAAGCCATTCCTCTGAAAAAATTGCAGCCCTTCATGCTCCAAGATGGCAAAATCAGCTTCTTAAGTATCATCTCGCAACGGGAATTTGACTCTATACCTAAGGGGAACATGTAATGAAATACAAAGAAATCATAAATCTGCATATTGCTTATCCATATGCTGAAGTAACATATTAATTTAACATCAAACTGATTCTGCAAAATATGCAGATTGCAGGATGTACATAGCAAGAATCTGATTATCTGCTTACTTGGCTTTAGCAATGGAAGATGTAGTCTTACAATGACCACAAAACTACTCCTCGAGGTCCTCTTCCATCTTGCGAAGGCACACAACACAACCCATGTAGCACCAATTAGGACGTACTTGAATCACTTTTCCTCGAACCACAAACAGTTCTCCTGAAGTTCAGTAAAAAAATTGATTAAAAACTTGGTATTAGATAACATAGAGGTGATGTAAGGATACCAATTATTAAGTAAAAACCCTTACATTGTACTCTTCCATGGTTTTGAAATCATTGAGTTGAGCAATGGAAATTTTTGGAATCACAACAGTTGGTGCCTCAGCAAGCAAAACAGATGAACCGAGAGTTGTTTCCCTTGAATTAATAAAAAAATAGCTTAAGAATCTGCTTCGGCCATCCACATTTAAGACTCAAACTGAATAAACGAAATGGCCAAAAATAGGAGGAATCGCATGAAAATAGAAGTCAACGTCTCCAATAAATTCATTCTTGCATTAAGACAGATCAGGTCCAGTATTGAAAAGAACATGATTCTAGTTCTGTAGTTATTGATCTTATTTCCTTTTGGAAGGAAAGTTCATACCTAAACTTCTGTACCAAAACCAACAGAAACTAAAGATGATAAACACACATACCCAATATTAAATTGATCCACTTATGAATATCCATATTGCTTTTCAACAGGGTGGCTCCGGTCCATGACAAATAAAGATCCCCTTGTAGAAAAAACAAATAAAGAGTTAGTTTCGAATTTCAGATTTGCAATCAAAATTATCAAATAAAGGATGAGTGTGCAGAACCTTTAAATTCATCCACAAACACATACGTAATGGTCAGGATGATAGATTTCCCTTGATTGCGAGAGATTATGTCTTCCAATTGATTGCCGAACTTACCCATAAAGTGACTTTCACAATCTCCCCTCTGATTGCAAGTTTACACAGGGCCAAAACAAAGTAAAAAGATATGGACATGGTTCACAAACAAAATGAACCAAAAATTAAATATGAGGCTTCAAGGTATGAGTTTTACTGTGATCTCTTTCCACCATTTTGTAGCCGAGGTTTTTGAGGTTATCGACAAATGATCAATCAATTGGTCAATCACATCTACAGTAAGGTGAAAATTGTAAGCTAAACATCTCATGATTTGACATGAACTTAGAAAGAAACAACACCCTACCCGAAAGATTCTTCTTATCATACAACTTCTTCATCAGATCAGCTTGTTTCACAAAGTAGAACTTGTAGCATGGTATGTTTGAAACCGTTTGTACATGCTGGACTAAAATGGTTGAATTAAATCAAACTCAACCATCAAATAATTGGGAACTGGTCTGAATGTGTTCTTCGTCAAAGCAACCTTAAAATGCCTAATCTCATATACTTCTTGCTCTTTAAGAATCAATTCAAATTTTGGAATCAAAAGAGGGGAACCTTAGCCCATAATCTTAAAAAAAAAGCAGAGGGTAACCTTAGCCCAAATATCTGACCCCTAGAATACAAACAAATCAAAATAAGTTCCAGCTAAGTAAGATCGTAGATTTTGTTAATAAGGGAAGATAAAAAGGTTACCTCGGAATCGATTAACACCATGTCCATATGAAGAACCTTTCCTGTGTTGCAGTTAGTTGCAATCTATCTCCGAGACACACGACATTGATCCATTTTCGTGAATGAGTGGCTAAATCCTTTAACAGCTGCGGTGCCATCTTCTTACTCTAATTGATGTGGTGGTAAGTCTGAAACCCTTTGCAGTCACATATCTCACCAATTTATAGCTTCGCTGGACGGATAACCGCTACACCCATATTCCTCAGAACTGAAAAATCGGAAGTTAGGCAGTTGGAGAGATAGTATCAGGTGATTACCGTCGACCAAGAAGGTAGAATGAAGAGCGAGCGATGGCAACAGTTGCTGGGTCTGCTGCCGTTTCACCCACCTTCGTTTACAGCCCAAAAATCTATGGATCTATAAGCTCGATGCTCTGAGAATCGGTACACCCACATTCCTGGGAACTAAAAATGTGGATCTACGACTCCCACGACCATCATGTTTACCTTGGAATTGGCCAACATACACAGCAACGAACGACGAAGTAGAGAAAGAGCGACGATGGGGGATTTCAGATTGAGTGTCGACGAACAAAAGATTGGAGCTGAGGTGAGCTTCGATGAGCAGAGTGGTCGCCAGGTAGGATTTCGCTCAAATTGAGAGAGCCAAAAAATAAGGCAGATGATTTATATTTCAGATTGCGGTGGGAAGAGTCGGCAATCGAGATAGGTTTCGGTAGTAGGTTGGGGGTTTTATATCTGATTGAGGTTGGGGAGAGACAACGACGGAGAACTTGCCCGGTAGGAGAGTCGGCGATTGTTCCGGTGGGAGAGTGGAAAACATACAGCAAAACTAAGGCCCCGTTTAGTATTATTTTGTTGTTGTTGTGGTTGCACTGACGTTGTGCAAACAAATGTACAACCACAACAGGAAAAAAACACACAACACAAACCTGTTTAGATAGTAAATTTGAGAAATGATAGAAACTGACAAGCAGAAACAAAAACACGTTTAGTTACTTCTGCCTCCTACAACTCACAATGCATGAAGCTGTTTGATATAGTTATCCATCCAATTCATGTATCTTTGTAACAACAGAAAAAACTCAAAAGATCAATAAGCAGGGTAATGACCTTCTCCTTTCCTTTCACTAATCCGAATCTCAACAGATCAATAAGTAATGGCACCAGGACAAAACAATAATGGTCATGTTTGAGTTTCTTGAACATCAGCTGCCTGCAAGTTTTCTCTGAATGTCGAAAATTCTGGAAGCTCGAGATTATAATCCTGCATGACAAGTGTGCAGTTTTGCTGCACTTTCATTCCAAAACAAACATCGATCTTGCAGTAATTTCAGTATCCCTGCGTCATATATGCAGTTGCTGATCGGCGATTCACAAACATCAAAGATTACTCATAGCAGATTCACAAACATCATAGGTTGGTTAGGATCAATCGATCCAACTATTTCATTACTCATGACAGATTCACAGATATCACATGATGGAGTTATCATGGTTCCATTAACGTTTTCATTGTCATCTTTACAAGGACATCCATGGTTACCATGGCCTCGCCCAGCCTAAGTCCAAACAACAAAGGCAAGCAAAGGAAACGGGGTGCAGAAGCATACCATCATCCAACCTTTGACTAGTTCAGAGTAGGTTTTTCCCAATGAAGCTTTAAGCTCCCCACTGGTCAATTTCATCTCAGGATACTCACACAAAACCTTCATGAAGGAGAGTGATTGTCATAAAAATACCGAAGCTACTTAAAACTTTTTGTAGATGAAGGATTCAACCATTATTGGACAGGTGCTTAACTAAGAATTTAATAATCTAAACAAATTATGCAATTAATTATCAAACTCATGGAAAAATTGAAACAATAACTGGTCGGCGTAGAAGCGAGAGGGACGACCTGGACGCAAGCGGCGACGAGCTGGACGACGACGGAATGGTGAGACAAAGTTGCGGGACGCGAGGCTGTGCTAGTGCGATGACCTGGGCGCGAGGAGGCGACGAGAAAGACGGCGGAACTTGAGGCAGCGGCGTGCGCGCGACAACCTGGACGCGAACGGCGACGAGAAGAAGGTTGTTCCTAGAGCTGGTGCGGAGAGGAGGAAGAAGATAGTTGTGTGCGGCGGGAGGCAGAGTAAGGTTTGTGGGTGAAAAAATTAAAAAAGACTGAGATGGGTTTCGAACGGGGTTGGCTGGAGACAGATTTAATGAAATCAACGCTCCAACAAGGGAGAAACCTGTGTGCAACATGTTAATGAATCACATACAAAGTAATAAATTGTTGTTTCTCTTATTTGGACTGATTGTGTGAATCTGTTTCACAACAAAAATTAAAAACCTAACTAAACATATTTTTTTTCCAATGGTTTCCACAATTTTTAATAACACAACAGAAAACAAAAACAAGCAACTATACTAAATGGGGCCTAAGTCTTAAAAAAAAGAAGAAACGGAGTCTGAATTTCCAATTGAGACCCTCCGAACTGTGCGCTAATTGCAACAAGGGGTGACGTGTCATAAGGTGTTTTTTGACATTGCTATATAGTATTTAGTAGATGAGATCTTGAATTGCATGTTTTTGCGACGGCAACTTTGTCGCGACGCATTGCGGATGTCTTAGGCAATGGCGGTTCTCAAAACATTTGGCGACGCATGTTTGCGACTGGATTATGCCATCGCAGAAACTGCTGCTTCTTGTAGTGGTGAATGGTTAACACAACCATGAAAAGTGAAGTGTTTGATAAATTAAAGGGGTATCCCGGATGTAAACATGTTATGCTAATTCAATTCGCGCAAACTTTTTATTTTTTATGCTAGTAAAGGTGGAAAGTGTAATAGAAAAGTTTCTATAGGAATTCACCTCATGGATAAAATATTATATGAAGACAATAAAAAAAGATTATATAAAGTCAAGATGGAAATTTTAACAGGAAAGCATTTTTTTAATTATAAATTTTCTAAAGAAAATACGTGCGCGGGGTGTAAAAATAGTAGACATTTGCTTTAAATATATAAGACTAGATTAGGGCCCGGCCTCTTGGCCGGGAGAGTTTGGTTTTCATGTGTATGTGTAGTAAACATTGAGGTATATATTTTTTTTATGGTTCATGTTGTTGGGGATTGAAATAACTATTTAATTTGGTAAGTTCTCCATGAATAATATAGGAAAGTATTTAATGTATTTGACTAATGAAGTTTAAAAAATGAAAAACAACGTCCAACTACACTAACATAAATACATATTTTAAAACAAAGTCGTATCTATATAAAAATGTCTGAGAAGAACAATGATAAGAGTTGTTTTACATCACATATTCATAATCAATCTTCCGTATACGATAAATTTTTTTGCCTTTTCCATTAACTTTCATGTATTCAATGATATAATGAAACAAAGTATATGGTTAGAGTGTCCTTAAAAAGAAACAAACTAACTGACACAATCATGGTTCCATTGACTTTTGTGTATTCAATGATATAATGAAACAAAGCATGCAGATGTCCAACTGGCAAGTTCAACTAATAGAGCAACACATAAAAAGCTAAATCAAAGCGAAAAGAAAGCAAAAACTAAAAGCAGCATACCTAACATTTTGGGGGAAATCCACAACAATAAAAGTCATTGTATGAACACTTGATAATGATTTGAACACTTGTGATATATGAGTAGTGAAAGTTAATAAAAGCATTGTAGCTCTTACTCAAGTTAGAAAGACTTTGATTTAATGGTAAGTAAACAATGATATGTAGTGCTTAAGAGGGAAGATGAGATCTTACATTGTTTATTAATATGCATCTTAGTTTCATAAATTTTACATCATTAAAAATTTATGTGTTGAATAGAAACTCATCCGAGTTTGGAGTCATTGTAAAATGTATGTTATGAAGCTAATGAAAAGTCTCAAACATCCACATGCTTGAAAAATAAATCTATATTATCAAACATAAAATCATATCTTGCATAAGAAAAAAGTAGTAATTCGATAATCAATATAGGAATCAATATGGACACAATATCTAATCAAGAGAAGAGGAAGCGGAAAAACACAAATTGTTGTGTATAGATTCCGCTCACGATATTTCAAAGTGAAAAATATCATAAAAATTATTAACCAATAAAAGGGAACTGTAAAGGGGGAAATCCATCAATTTGAACCTGAAATGAGAGGAATTAATATCCTACACCAACATATATAATGATATATTACATCCTAGAACATCATCAAAAAATCTACCTAAATTAAAAAGTATACTAAATTGAATCTAATGTAAAAGTAACGATGAAGATAGATATTATATCCACCTAAGGAATAATAAAGTAAGCAATGTTTCTTAGAGACCTCTCTCGATAGAACCACTCTATTATAGAACCCATTTTGTCAAACAATTGCATCATATAGAGTTTTGACTTAAATTTGAAGTGCTTATAATTAGCTATTTCTGCTCACGAATGAATTAATTATATAATTTGGTAAAAGAAAATAATTTATAAACTTGAGAGTTATTTTTTTGTTGTTGTTAAATCATTTGAACTAAAGTATGAAAGTGCTTTAGAACCGTTATTTTATTCATTATTATTAAAATTTCTATTTTTATTATAATATCTAAGCATGTCTAGGCAAGCTAGGAGATAGACAAATGCCCAATGACCGCCGTGCGCCTAACGTGCTGTTGAACCTCAATAATTATAACAAACTTTGAGTGCATCTTATAAATTTGATCACTTCTATTTTGGTATAATTGATTACATCATGAAAGCGATCAATCAAAGAGTCTTTCTTTAAGATTTTGATAAGATGTCCCCTACTGCACAATTAGTATGACTAAATTTTAATAAGATAATCATGTATTGAATTTGGAATCAATAGCGCAAAAGATTGTACTAACTCAAGTAGAGTTTTAGCTACTCGGTACTTCATATTCGCATGTAGATAGCTATTTCGAAGAGTTCGAATATTGATTGAGTTTGTTGAACTTTACGTAACGAAACTATGATGTCAATCGCAAGATATTATGCTTTTTGGAGAAATTGGGAGAATATGTTGGTGATTTCAAACCTAACATGGATAGCGTTGAATTTAAGTGATAAGCAACATTTATGTTTAATAGATTAGACAAGAAAAATATATTTAGCATTCCCATAAGTTGGTATGAAGAGTGAATAATTAGGAATTGAAAGCTAGAAACAAAGTTGGATTTAATAAATAACTGCAAGTGATATTGTGAAAAAGAAAACAAATGCTTAGAGCATAGCTAGGAATGAGAGTGTTACATTAAACTCTCTAACCCCCTGTTCTCGAAAGATGGAAGGAAAATGGAGGAGAGGGGAGGGGATTAGGAGGGGAGGGATAATTTGGAGGTTAAGGAAAATGGAAGGAAAATTGTGTTTTATGGAGGAAAGTGGGAAAGAAAATGTGTATTGGAAATTGTGATGGGTATGATATTTTATTGGGTTATAATAGTAAAATAATTTGATTATATGTTAATATTATTTTCATGGGTTATAAATTGTGAATTAAATTTGTACTTTCTTACTAATTTTGTTCACTATAAAAATCAAAAGTAGATGGTTTGAATTTTTTTTGTGAACATATTGTTAAAATTTTGTTCTCTATTTTTGGGATTCATCAACTAGCAACTAAAAATGACGGGTGGGCAACGGGACGGGATTGGTACCCAATCCCATTTGGTGAGTAAACTCTAACTCATATTCCAAACTCGTACGGGTTAACGAGTACCCATTACCCGTACGGGACGGATAACCCGTATATAATCACAAATTATAAGATCGAGAATTGTATTCACTGAAAAGCAATGGGTCTGTTTGTTGCCATGAGCATAAATGGACAACACTAGTGTAAAAAACAAACGTTGGAATGGGCAAATGGCCATCCACTCTGTGGGTTTGTTAAAATGGAAAGCAGTTCAAATGTAACCTGCAATTTCAACCACTTTTCCTAACAAACTTTCCAGGACCAAAACTGAAGAGCTAGTAGATTGATCAAAGATGAATCAAAGATGGAGCAGAGATGGAGATGAGAAAACCTTCATCTATTGTTTGGGGGAGGCACGCACGAAGAAGGAGAAGGGGAAAAGAGAGAGAGAAGAGAGAGGAGAGAGATGACTGAATTAAATATGATGGTATTAGTTTTCTCTCACTTTTGGAGGGATTGATGGTACAGTAAATTTTTGTTGCTTTTCCTTCCCCCCTTCTTTCAGAAACAAGGGAAAATGCATTGAGAATTTAATTTCCCTTCAAACACTTTCCTTCACCCCATTTTCTTCCGTAAAAAAACAGGGGGTAAGAGAAAGCAAGTAACCATTAATATTTAGTTGTGGATATTGAAATAGTTAACTATGATGAATACTATACTGGTGATTAATACTTGGACCTTAGCTTGAACATTGCATTATGACGATAAAAATTATTTCATTAATTACATTGAAATAAAGGGTCGTATGGAAGTTTTGATTATTTTTTTAGATTGTTAAAAAAAATACATTTTTCATGAGACAATAATATGTTTTTAATTTTGTTCATACACAATCGTGAATTATTTGTTTGATTTGACTAAAGTATCATTCAAATTGAATGATTAAACAATTTCGAATTTTAGCATAGACTGTCGAGATAATTGGTATTGGTGTTTGTCATGTTTATATTTCTTGAAACGTATGGTATGTCATCATTGAACACTTCATTGAACACTTCAATTCAATGCGCAATATTCAAACCAATGATATTTGTGTTGAGATTTTAAGATTATCCTTCATTTATAAGTTAGAAAAAATTCTAAATTAATTATTAACATATGAAAATAGAAGTATCAAACACCACAAAATACTTACAGTAGACTTAGCGGGCTAACTAACCATGATAGAAAAGTACTTTGTTTTTCATAATTTTAACTTCCTCTATGTTTTGTATTAATAAAGTACAACAAATGTGTCTAGTCTAATTGGTTACAATTCTTGTCTTTGGTGAAAGAGACATATTATCTTACAATATATTAAAGGGGTTTGGAAAAAACACCCCTGTACTCCGTCGAAGCCTCTCCGCACTTCTCGGGCAATTAGGAATATTTTTTATTTTTTAATAGTCCCCCTTCATGCGCCCGTTACCTTCTTTTTTTTTTTAATAGGAGAGATGGTAGATTTGTGTAAATAATTAATTATCACCATTTTTCATCCATGAGAATGATTTATTTTTCGAAATAATAATAACCGTTAACTATTTACACAAAAAAAATTACACATCCAAACAGTAGTTCTAATTGTTTGTGAACTATTTATAAGTAATATTTGTTTTATAGCCATGAAAATATTTAAAAAATATTTTAAATTTTTTGGATTTGATCGCATGTGACACGGGTTCTAATGAAATAATAATATTATCTATATACGATAAAAATTTCCCTATGTAAATTCTCTCAATAAGTTGGGATATAATTGCAATATCTCAATTCTCAATTTCAAAAAGGGAAAAAAAGCATCTCAATTATGAAGACATTGACGCTTGCGATGTCAAATGTTTAATTTTTTTTTAAAAAAATTATTAAAATTAAATCCAGTTAAATTTAAATAAACATGTAAATAATCGCTATTAAGATTCAAAACCACAACCAACAAGTTCCAAACAATAATTTGAAATATTTAATTAATTAAATAAGCTCCATTTTACTACCTCGATCCCAGTGCATATAAAATAATTGATGATTTTGTTACAAGTTCACAATAAATATTATCATATGTTTTTAACCCTTAATCTATGATTCGTCATCTTTTTACTTCATCGCGATTGCCAATATTGAGTAAATATTAGATGAACTAAGAGTGAATTCTATACTAACAACCCAAATTAAAAATTGATTGCATCAACTAAAATATTAATCAATTAAATAAATATGTGAATTATTATATTAACTGATTATTATTAATGGTAAGTTACCCCGGCCATTGGAATTTTTTTTAAGGAAAAGGAATTGGTTAATCATCGAGTAACTAGGGTCGTTAGTAAAGAGTATTTAATGAAAAAAGGCAAACATCGACAAAATAATAAAAAAATTGTAATAATTAATATCCATGATGCCCTCATTCTTGTATTTGATCCAAAAGGACTTTATTGATAAATAACTAAAAAGAGCTCGCGTCTGATTAGCTAGTTGGTGAGGTAATAGCTTACCAAGGCGATGATCAGTAGCTGGTCCGAGAGGATGATCAACCATTAGCCGGGAATAAAGCTAGTTATTACTTATAACCATTTTTATTTAGAGGTACATCGTGTACGACAATTACTATATATAGTGTAGTACAACTACAACAAATGTGGAAAACCCGCATTATCGAAACAAAGAAATCCGGTTACGATGCTCAATATGCAAGCCGTCACACATCATATATAACTTCTACTCGATCTCTAGTCTTTCTTTTTCTCCGCAGACGTCGAGTTATCCTGCCCATTCGATTCCTTCGCTGAACACGTACATATCAAATTCAATATTTATAAGAAGGCTAAATTGCAAGTTTGGTCACTTGAATTACTAGTAAAATTAACGTTAGCCACTAGAATTACTTTATTCCATTCGTAGTCACTTAAATTAGGTTAACAGTCCAAAATTTAATCACTGGCCGTTAGTCTCCGTTAACTTTTGCTGATATGACGGTCAACTATAATAGTTGACCGTTAAATGAGTGACGTAGCAACTAAAAAATTAATAAAAAATAAAATTTAAACTTTTCTAATTTCCAAACTCATTTTTACAACCATTGACAAAGAAATGTAAAGATACCAAACTATTATAATATACTAATTAAAGTTATAATGCGATTCTACCAAAAAAAAAAAAAAAGTTATAATGCGATTACTGTTCAATAAGAGTTTTGTTACTTTGCACCACTGTCGTCCTACTTTTGCTGACCCGCAGGACTCATCGACGCGTGGAGCCCCGGTGGGGATTTAATTAGTTGTTACTTGTTACTTTGAATATGCTACATTCGGGCAACTCGGCTACTTAAACTTACGGACCGTTTGGTATCAAATGAATTGAGAATTAATTTCATTGTAAAATGAATAGTCATGTAGAATTCATTGTCAAATGAAATCCTATGTTTGGTATGTTATATTCAAATCTGTAGAAATAAAATGAAGTGTCGTGTACAATTCATTGTCAAATGAATTCTTGTGTTTGGTATGTTATATGTATAAGTAATTTAGTTAATAAAAGAGGTTAATCATGTCATTTTATTATAATTAGTAAATACTTGTGGAATTCATTTGGAAATTCCATCTCAATTCCTCGAAATTGCTATAACTAGTTCCAATTCCGTAGAATTCAAAATTTAGAATTGAAAATGAATTCTTTTTAATATCAAATACAAAAACATTTCATTTCGAAATGAATTTCTCAAAACTTATGGAATTCATTTATACCAAACAGTATGTTAAGGTAGCTTTGGGGATGCTTGAGGATAATTATGTTTATCGGTCTGAGTATTATAATTAGGGATTATGTTGGGTAATCAACAATTTGGTTCACATCGTCCAATTGTACCTAAACGATATTTCGATTGAATCGGATAGGATTGAATATATTTCGATTTGGATTTGGTCCTACCAATTATCATTAAGTATGAAGAAGAAATGGACCAAAATTTAATTTGGACCGGACCGAATCGAATCGAACCAAATGAACTGAACATACTTTAGGTTCCGATCTGGTCCTCATTTTTATTTTGCTTTTGGTTTGATCCTAAGCAATACACTCATAAGCGGGATTCTACCTAGAAGCGGAAAATGGGTAAAATCGTAAAGCGTAGAATTAAAGCATAAAAGCGTAAGTTTTTGGGCATACTGTAAAAGAACTAAAAATAAGTTTTTTGGTGCATACGTAAGTTTTTAAAATATACTTTTTATAATTAATTTCATGAAAAGAATACTCATTCAGTGAAGTAAAAGCGTAAAAATGTAAATCATTTTAGTGAACTAGAAGCGTAAAAGCGTAAGTTTTTATGTTTTAAAGCGCAATTTAGTTTGATTTTATACACTAAAGTTTTTACATAGAAACGAAAGCATTTTGGTGACCTAGAAGCGTAAAACCGTAAGTTTTTAAGTTTTAAAACGCGATTTTGATTACATTGATCCTAAGTCAATTCAATCCGGCTCTGAACAGAAACGAACATTGCTCATCCTAATTCAGAGGGACGCCGAGTGGACGGAAGGAAATAACTATTATTAGGTGGCCAAAGAAGTTTATCAAAAAATTTATGAGTTTTTAGAAGTAGAAATAACACAAAAATAATAATGCAACCAAACTTATCAAACTGATTCATACCATTACGCCAATTTAGCAACATAAACCAAGATTTTCAAACGATGATAGTTAATCTCATGAAATGGTTGCTAACACTACTTTCCATTGGTTATCCCAAAACTGAAGGTAAATATTTGAGCTTGAGGTTCCATTTCCTTCAAGCTAAACCCAAATACAGTTGACCTATTTCTTTCACATAGGTGGGCTTGCAAATAACTACCCAGAAACTAATTGCATAGCCGCTGCGGAGCGCGGTCATCATCTCTCTAGTATATATGAAGAAGGAAAACACTTGTATAGCAAGGGTACAGACCATGTAGTGAACTGTCGGTGTTTTCCTTGACAATAGTAGACATTTTGTTAACATTTTTTTTTATAATATTTTGTTAACATTTTTGTTAGTAATACTGACTTGACAATATGATATTGAGGGAGAATAGAAATATAATTGTCTACATCATTTTTTTTTTGAAAATTTTGGCTAATACACAACAATTTATGGATAGGGTATGAGTGAGATGGGTTTGGAAGTTTGTAGATGGGTTTGGGCGGGGTATGAATATTTATTTTCATAATCTAAATGTGTATGAGTTGGGTATGGATACCCATTTATTCGAGTGTGTTTTAATTAAACATACAAAAATTAAGATATAGAGTTCACTTATGGTATTAATATCATGTAACAAAATCCTATTAATTTGATATTTAGATATCATTTCCTTACTGAGGATATTATATGTTATATCTTTAATTTTACTCAAATTATAATAGAAAATACCATATATGGATGCATATGGTTTAAACCTAGACCACATTTATTTACCGTTGACTAATTGAAGTGAATGTGTTGTTTTTATTGGGTCAGTTCCATTGGGCTTATGATATTTGTATGTTGGGCATAGGCCTATGGGCTTGTGCTATGGTTTGATCCATTTCTCATTTACTTTAGAAGTTAGAATTCTTCTCCCTATTCGTACGTAGCGCGCCATTTTCTCCCTTTTATTCATCATGAATATTGTTTGGCTCGGCTTCGTTCTCGCGAATCTTTTCCTCGGAGGCTTCCCTCTATGACAGTTCTACACTTGGCTATGGCTAACGATGAAGGGAATCCTGAGAAATGCAGTGAGCCCATGATGAAATCAAAAATTACGTAAACCTATTCGGCAACGACAACTGTTGGGGAGATCTGCACGTTCCAGATTGCCATAAGAAAAAGATTACAAAATTGGCCGGAGCTTATTGAAGTACATCTAACACTCAGATTACATGGAGTATTATCTCTATATATCTAGACCATGAATTTAATCGAGTTTCGAGTATGATACTATACGTACCTAATCTCTAGTGGATAAACCCTAGGCCCCGATTCTCTAAACTCAAACCCGAAGTTCAATATGATGGAAAACAATAATTGACCGTTGAGATTGGTCGGAGCTCATCAAAGTACATATAACAGCCAGGTCACTTGAAATATAATATACTCATATAGTATACTAATCTAACAGGTTTGATAATTTTGTAGTCGTCATTATTTATTAACTACTGTGTGTATTGCTTTCTACCATGTTATGACCTTCTCAACATAAATTAACCTTGTCGATCATCCTCCTTATTCAAGTCGACATAAGTAATTTTGCTTTTACTCTATCAATCTACTCCTTTATTTTCTTGACCAACGTACGTAGAGTTCTCTTGCCTGTTAAATTTCTCCGCTGAAACACAAACATAGCAAATTCAATAACTTTTTATTTTGAGGGGTTACAAATTCAATAACTGATGGTAACTGAATGTATATAATAGTACCGTACTAAAGAAAAACTTTTGTATAGAGTACTGACCAGGCACTGGCTTACAACAGTGTATACACTTCGCGAAAGGTGGACTGCGAGTGCAACAATTCTTTGTCCCACAATGGATCCCTCTCGGTCACATTATCAATTAAGTTTAAAAAAAGGACAAAATATATAAGGGAAATTTTTAAATATTATTATTTACAGTAAAAGAATAATATACGTTTTAATTTCAAACTACTCTCGATAACCCACGTGTTAGATTGGAGAACAACTAAATATGGACATGATGTGAAAGAATATTTGGTTGAAAGAAAGGTCGTGAATATTCAAATCTTGATAAGCTAATTAATATATCAATGTCTTGTTGATTTTGTCTGATATCGTGTTCTAAGTAGATGATACAATATGAATATCCAGACTCCAAAAGGCATTTAAGCTTTGATATGGCCATATTAACTAAGTTTCATTTTACCCTCCAATACCTCAACTTGGGGTGGATAAGAGATTCTACAAAAAAAAAAAAAAAAAAAAAAAAATTCTTGTTTGAATGAGTTATAGAATAATTGAAAAAGGCTTTTATGATAAGACAACAAAATGCTAGTACTTTTTTTTTTAAGAAAGCAAAATGGTCATTGAGAAACTTGTTTGTTAGTGTTCCGACTTTTAGGTATTTTTTAATGTCTATTTTTTATTCAAATATTTTAAAGATTTTTTTATATTATTCAAATCTATTAAAATACTAAAAATTAGGCCAAATGTTAACTTCTAGTTAGCAATTTTGTTAGCAATATTGACTTGGCAACATGATACTGACTTGGAAGAGACACCTGAAGGTCAACATTCCAAAATTTTAGTATTTTAACTAAGAAAAAAGTTACAAAATTATTAAAGATAACGTAAAATCTCTAATATTTTGACGCAATATGAAAGATTTGGCTAATTAATAGCATTTTCATAGGTTTGGATAATATAAAAGAATTTGAAAAATGTTTGAATAAAAAATAGACATTACCTTTTTTTTAATATTTGTTAGCCTAGGTAGGAAAAACATTTTTCCTGAGAAAGAGGAGAGAGAGAGAGAGTGAAAGGAGGAAAACTTGCCCCATTCCAAAAGCAACTTTCTAGTAGTAGCATTGGTGATCCTCTGTTGAAAGCTACATCCGAATAGAACGAACTGGTTCTAAATTAATATGCTATATGAACATGCACTATAAGTGAGCAACGCCAATTTGTTCTAAATCATCATGAACTAGAGCTGATGTGAGTAGTACAAGAACGAATAATCATTTTGTCATTCCTTAACTCGTAACCTTCCTAATTAATTAGATTATCATCAAAACCACCTTGTAGTTGTACAAGCCAATTTTATAGTTACTTTCTTCAAGCAAATTCTTAATTAATATTGATCGTATCATGATTCAAAATCATGAGCATCCAAAATTTTGATATCGACCCACCATTTTAAATCTCATTTCGTCTCTACAACTGAAGTAGAGAAAAAGAGAAAAGAGGATTCTCGAAAATAACTTACCTACAAAACTATAAGGCAACAACTTCCTATTGATAGTGATGACCATCTGTGGATTGTTGTCGTCGTGGAAAACCGCTTCCAAATGCTGGAGGGATGCAAAAGGGCAAAGAAGAACCAACAGGAAAAATATAACCTTAACCCTTCCCATTGATTGCTTCCTTTATTTTTCCAAGACACACAATCTTGCAAAGAAACTTAAGTGGGTGAGTATGTAGCGTAGGGATTCCCTTGGATTGGGTTAATTTATATTGTAGGTGTGTGAGGAATGAGGATCTAACCGGACTAATGCTTTGTACATAGTACGGTTGAATAAAAATACTCGTTGAATTTTTAGTTCGAGTACCGGCAGATCCAACCGGATTATTATCTGTCCATAGTCCGGTTGAACCAAAATATTGGTCGAGGACAAATATATGCATGCCTCCAATGTGAAATTGCGTTCCTTTTTCCACTACTTGGATCCGGAGGAATCCATGTAATTAAACAAGGTTGAGGAGGCATTATAGATGCACGAGAGGTAAAATCAAGAAGAAATCCGAGAAACGACAGACACCTACTAATTTCAAGTACTGTGGTAGCCCACTCTTGTTATCTTCTCCCAGAACGCAATTTCACATTGGGGCCTTAGACATATATTTGTCCTCAACAAATATTTTTATTCAACCGTACTATGTACAGTACAAAAGCATTAGGCCGGTTGGATCCTCACACACATACACTATAAATTAACTCAATCCAGTCCAACCCAATCAAAGAGAATACCTACACTAAAGATACTCACCCACTTA
Organism: Linum trigynum; assembly: GCA_964030455.1. Classification (NCBI taxonomy): domain Eukaryota; kingdom Viridiplantae; phylum Streptophyta; class Magnoliopsida; order Malpighiales; family Linaceae; genus Linum; species Linum trigynum. The sequence continues at coordinate 38,458,674 of OZ034820.1, forward strand.
ATTTCTTTGTAAGACTCTGTATCTTGGGAAAAAAAAAAAAAAGGCAGCAATCAGTGGGAAGTATTAAGGTTATGTTTTCCCTGTTAATTCTTCTTTGCGCTTTTGGGTCCCTCCAGCACTTAGATGCAGTTTCACACGAGGACAACAACAATTCACAAATGCTCACCACTATCAGCAGGAAGCTGTTGCCTGATAATTCTATGAGTAAGTTCTTTCCAATAACTCTTTTTCTCTACTTGAGTCATAGAAACGAAATGAGATTTAAAATAATCGGTAGATATCAAAATTTTGAATGCTTACGATTTCGAATCTTGATAATACCAATAAGAAGGGTTTGCTTGAAGAAAGTAACTATAAAATGGGTTAAATCGGACCCGAAATATTCTCTCTTTTTCTATTTCAAAAAGTTAGGGTATAGTATTAGGTTCCAAACTCTGGTTAATTCATGGTATATAATAAAACTCGACGGGAGTACAACAAGATAAGCGTATGCTTAGAATACACTAGCCTAACCATATATATAATTATAGCCTGTCAATTTAAAACTAGTTCAATCCATTATACTGTAGCTTTCTACGAGAAGGATCATCATATGATCGTCACTGCGCCCACAAGAAAGTAGCTTGGTAATTGGGGTAAGTTTCCCTCATTAACTCTCTCTCTTTTCAGGAGGAAAGGGAATTGCTAATCATCTCCCTAAATCTTAGAATCGCCCTAATTAAATTTACTTTTATAACCTTTTTCTCTTATCTCGTACTCTCTCCTGTTTAACCCCTTGAATTTCAAAGTCGCAGATTAAGCACTATACGAAACTAGAAACTATCACCAATACTAATAAAAAATCAGTTCATTGATCCATTTCTTGATCAATCGAATATGAATTACCAGTACCAGGAATCCAGGCCTCAAATTCTGGCTCTTGAACCACTTCCGGAGCGAAGAGGAGCCTCTTCTAGGCGATGGCCTGTTAGTATCCGTGCACGATATTACTTTGCCGGTGGAACCGACCGAGCGAGCGAGTGACGGCGGCGAAATTCGACGGTGAGACATTACTTCTTTATCCCCTCGGATATCTACGGCGACGGATTGGTTGGCGGTGATTGGGGGAGAACACTCAGCTTCTGATGGGGTCGAATCAAGAATACCCTTCCCATCTACCCATCCCAATCCACCCACAATGCGTCAGCTTTGGGAAAGCAATAATCTTGCTCAGTTGCTCTAATTACTTGATGATGATCCTTGCTTGATGCCCAGAAACTCGGCTCCTATGTTTTTCGGGGATTAGGGATTTTAGATTTAACGGCGTTTGTTTTGTTGATTTTTGATTAATTTATTAAGTTTAATTTAGTAATTTTATGTTTTAATTTAGATTGATAACAGTAAAACTAGGGCGACGTTTAGGCTTTCAAGGAGGAAAAGGTTATTTTCTTCCTAACAAATGAAAAGAACCACTAGAAACAATGAAACATTAACAAACAAGTTTCAAACAAGGTTTATTATTATTCTATAACTCATCCACCCAAAGTTGAGCTATAGAAGGTTAAAATGAAGCTTAGTTAAGATGGTCAATATCTAAACCTAAATGCGTTATTGAGTTTGGATGTTATATAATTTTTACAATACAACATCAAACGAAATCAATTAGGCATTAATATATTAATTAGCTTATCAAGATTTTAATATTCTCGACCTTTCTTTCAACCAAATATTCTTTCACATTATGTCAACATTTAGTTGCTCTCCAATCTAACTCGGTGACTTATCAAAAGTAGCTCGAAAATAAATCTTATATCATTCTTTTACTGTGAATAATAATACTTAAATCTTTCCCTTATATTTTTTTCAATGTTTTCCCCTAAACTTAATTCGTAATGTGACCAACAGGAAAAGAGTGTGGGGAAAAGAATTGTTGCCATCATGATTGGTCGTAGTTCTGGTTGTGTGACCGATGTTGTCCGCCAAAGCCTGGTTAGTATTCTATAAAAATAAAATAAAAATCTTTACTGCGGTATTAATATTATATTCGGTTATTATTATTAGTTATTGAATTTGCTATGTTTGTGTTTCAGGCTTTCAGTGGCAAAATCGAACTAGCAACTAGGCAAATTACAATCCGATCTGTTGAACCGACTCGAAACCGCTCAAACATGATCCGATCCGTAATCAAAGTCAACAACCCGAAACTACCCAATCCGACCCGATTGCCAGATCTACTGGCAACAGAACTCTACGGTGGTCAAGAAAATAAAAGAGTAGATTAATAAAATAAAAGCAAAAATTATGTACGGTAACTTGAATAATGAGGATGATCGACAAGGTTAATTTATGTTGAGAAGGTCATGACAGGGAATAAAGTAATACACACAGTATTAATAAAGAATAACGACTACAAAATTATCACACCCTCACTATTTCTAAATTGGCATATAGATGTTTCTATCGTATAGCAGACAAAATCTGGTATATGTCATACACGAGGACATCTATATCATATGCGTCTATCTCAACGGTCAATATAATTGCGCGTTCTGTTTTTTGTGGGATTGTAAAATAAATTACGAGTACGCTGACCATTGAGATGGACGCATACGCTGGAGATCGTCTGGTGTACGATATACACTAGTTTTTGTCAGGCGTACACATACCTTACCATGCGGCCGTCGAGTTTTGTTAAAAGACCATGAATTAATCGAAATTTGTGGCATGATATTATACCCTAACATTTAATGGGTCAACTCCAGTCTCCAATTCTCTAACCAAACCATAAGATTCATTTAATTTTAAAATAAAATCAACTGTTTTGATTCTTCAAAATATCAAATACAAATAATATATATATATAAATACAAGAATATAACATACGTCAAACATACGCTAGCCTTTGTCACATATATACAAGATAGGGGTTATGTACCGCTATGCGCAATTGAGTTTTTGCTTAAATCGTTTGCCGCCGACCAATAAAATTCATAAGCCCTTAAAACATATGGAAAAATAAATTGAAAGTTATAAGCAATGCAGTCAAAATCTAGATTTTAAGTAAAATCGAAAACTGAGGTAGAATCGAAATCGTAGATTAAAATCGTAAAATCGTAAGATTTTAAGGTTCATATTAAAATAAATACTTAAAACACTAGATAGTAATAAAAATGCATATCTTGAATAACAATCAACCACATAAAGCATAATTACTTCCCAAGATAAGTTTGTTTGCTAAACAAACACAACTAATCCATATATTTTTCTTGTACATAATAGAAACACACAAATAAGAAACCTGAAATATTATAGATATCACTGTTAATTAATTGTTAAGAGTAGAAAATCACATAAGATCCTTATTCGTTAGAATCAACATTAACATCACTTACACATCATCGTCATCATCCTCAACCTCACTCTCACTCTCATCGTTTTTATTTGTTTAAGGACTAATATCATTACTCTTATGATCACTTGAAGTACTTTCACCATTAACCATATTTCCTTGATTGCCATCATCGGGAAAAGATAACTCATTGATTGATGCATTCCCTTCTTAATTGCTAAAAGGTCGGGTTAGTGGTGCTGAAGGATTGGGAGATGAACAAAAGCTTGCAATGTAATGGAGATTTGGATTATTGTGAGGGTGGTGGGAACAAACTACAAGCTAATTGGGAGGGTGGAAGATATCGTTGATGGAAGGAGTTGAGCGCCGACGTGCGAAAGAAGAAGATACGAGTAAGAGAATGAAAATAAATTGAGGGTTAACTATCAGGTTGGGGTTGTGTTGTTCATTATGTTGGGTTGGGAAAAGTAAATTTGTCTCGGTTCATGGGCATAACCCAACTTGACCGGCCTAATTTTGATCCAATTGATATGAACCTTGAAATCGTACAAAATCGTAGAAATCGTAGATTTTATGGATTTTAGAGTTTTAAATCGGGATTTTATGGGATTTTAAGGTTCAAAGATTTTACAGTAAAATCAGGATCGGAACCCATAGGTAAGATCGTAAAATCGTAAGATTTGAAGATTAAAATCGGGATTTTGACTACATTGGTTATAAGTGTTGACACGTCATGTATCTTGGGAAATTTGCTGTGAATAAGTTATCGAAACTGGAAGCTGGGCTAATATATTACAGCTGGTTGCAGACAACTACTTAGTTGGGATTAGTGCTGAAAAACGGAACATATATATCCGGTCTATGGTCCAGACCAAGAGGCTGAACTATAGACCACAAATCAGACCATAGACTTTACGGTCCGGTCCAGATCACGTCTGTGCGGTCTGGTCCAGATAGACCATACTCAACGAAAAATGAATAATTTGTTTAGTCAACCACACAAAAATTGAACCAATATCCAAGAAAAATAATTGTTATTTTCCTTAAAACATTAATCCTAACATGCATGAATAATTTTGATACCCTAAATCTTAGTACATAACAAAGACCTAAAGTAAAAGCGTCCCAACTTGCACCATAACGTCATAAACATTAATATAATGTGATATGGAGACACAAGTATCTCTACTCTTTGGTTAAATGTGTTTGTGAATGAAGGATGGACTAGATTCACAAAACTAAGGTTGAGACTTAGGTGTCGTTGTGGGAGTTGGGAGAGTAGTCGAATGGGCCGTTAACACGTATTGACAAGTCGGTTGGATCCACGGTTTGGTCCGGTGAACCATGGACCAGACCAGACCAAGAGATCAAAACATAAAATAATACAAACCATGGACCAGACCATACCAGACCATACTTAACGGCTTAAGATCAGGACCAAACTATGCGGTACGATTTGGTCCACGATTTTTCTAACGGTCTGGTATATTTTCCCAACCCTAGTTGGGACAATGCACAATGCTTTAACAACACTACCTAATACTTGAACACAAATACACAATGGTCGTTAGTATACTATACAACATAACTACGTAAACTAATTAATCCTATTTTACACTTGTTGAGAATTACGCTAGAAGAAACAAACTTTTTCCCGTGAAATCGTCGCTAAAATCAACGAATTTGCGATTGTTGCAAAGTATTCGCAACCAAAGTAGTCGTCACCAAAGACATCGACAGTGCGTTGCGCATACCACGTCGACAAAGGTCTCAGCGTACATAATCGTCGCCAAAGGATGTAACTTTTTCGACGCTAATTGTCATCGCATAACATGGTTTGGGCGACAAGTGGCTACGTCGTAACTCTCAAACGACGAAAGGTTCCATTGGAAACATCATGCACTCAGCGATGAAAGGCTTCGTCGCGAAAAGGACTTCAGGGTAGGGGCGGAGCCAGGATTTTAAGTTCGGGGGGCGAAAATTTTATTATCGTAAAAAAAAAAAATATTGATGTCACCCCACAAAATGTTATTTAAGATAATTATAAGCACTAAAAGTTTGATTTAAATTATAAAATGTATCAACGACATGTTCAAAATTATTAAATAAATTTCATCAAAAAATAATGCACCATGTTCTTCAATTTATGATAAGTAACAAATGAATGTCTATAAAAAATGGGAAAATAATTGAATTATTTGCTATATTTTTAAAATTATCTTTGAAGATATAAATGTATAATTTCAATTAAATTTACCTAGTTTGAAGTTAAATTACGTATGAAAGTATGAAAAATCAACTTAAAAGACAAGTAGTTAATGCACCATGTTCTTCAATTTATGATAAGTAACAAATGAATGTCTATAAAAAATGGGAAAATAATTGAATTATTTTCTATATATTTAAAATTATCTTTGAAGATATAAATGTATAAGTTCAATTAAATTTACCTAGTTTGAAGTTAAATTAAGTATGAAAGTATGAAAAATCAACTTAAAGTAGTAGTAAAAAAGGAATTGTTGAGGTATTGAACCCACAACCTCCTATATAACAAAAGACCACTTATCCACTGGACTAAAGTAACCAATTCAACAATCAAATTGCACAATACAATTATATATACATGTATCTGAATTAATACGTAACTTCAAATGCTCGTCGTATTTTAACACGATCTTCACAATTCTCGGGGGGGGGGGGGGGGGGGGGGGGGGGGGGGGGGGGGGGGTGGAGGGGGGGCGGAGCCCTCCTGAGTCCCTATGTAGCTCCACCCCTGCTTCTGGGGACGATTAGCGTTTCACAAAACAACTTTCAGCAACGATGATCCTCACCGCCAAATAATTTGTCGATAACAGAGTGAAATCAAATTTCAACGTCGTTTTCCGATCCGTCGACGTTTTTTGTCTCCTGACAGTAACAAGCTGATGACGTTATTGCGCTGCCGTTTTCCCTTTACTCCTTTAAGCTGTACTTTCTTTTACACCAAGTCAGACTTGGTTTCCTTTCCAAGCTACCAAACAATGCCTATGGAAGCTTGTCTTCTTGTATGTTGGTGAGCCTATAAGAGGCGAATTTGATGAATGAGAAAACTAAAAACTAGGTTTTCAATCCTTCCATCTTGTTCCTTTGTTATGGTATCACAGCCTGGGATAAAACCCTAGCTGCCACCACTCCCCTTCAATGGCTGAACCACAACCACAACCAGAACCCAAATCACTAGATCCACAACAACCAAATGCTATTGATCCTGCTTCTGACCCTTTTCTTCCTCCATGGTTCTGAGCAACCTGGATCTCTTCTTGTTGCAGAAAAACTCACAGCAACAAATTACAATGATTGGAGCAGAGCTATGCTCAATGCTCTTGCAGCAAAAAACAAGTTGGGCTTCATCAACGGTACAATACCTGAACCACCAGCTACTGATGTGAGGCATGGAGCTTGGACACACAACAATGTTATGATTCTCAGTTGGATCCAGCAGTCCACTTCTTCAGAAATCCGCAAAACCATCCTCTCCAGCAAAACAGCAGCAGAAGCTTGGAAAAGCCTCCAAACACGTTATGGATCTGGTGATCTCATCAGGATTGTTGAGCTTGAAGAAGCACTTTCTTCCCTGCAGCAAGGTAATTAGAATGTGACTGAGTACTATGGTAGAATGATTACTCTCAAAGATGAATTAGAGAACTACCAACCTCTCATGCCATGTTCATGTACTCCTACCAGTCACAATACATGTGTTGCCATGCTAACGGTTCTCCAGTACCAAGAAACAAGTTATGTTATTCAATTCCTCAGAGGCCTCAATGAGAACTTCTCTGGTGTTAGAGCACAAGTGCTCTTTGGAGATGAACTTCCCAATATCAATAGGGTCTTTCAAAGGATGCTTCAACACGAAAGGCAACTGTATGGTACTCAATCTGGCAAGCTCATAGCTTCTATTTAAACAGATCCATCAGCATGGCTGTTCAAGGGGGCAACAGAAGGCCAAATCTCAATTCCAAACCCCCTTACTGCATATTTTGCAGAAGGGAAGGCCACACTGAGGATATATGTTTTCAAAAAGATGGATGGCCTCCTGGCATGACCAAACCTTCCTCTTCCACACTTGGCACAGTCATCACTTGCTCTTACTGCAAAAGGAGGGGTCACACTGAAGACAAATGTTTTCAGAAAAATGGCTACCCTGCCAATTTTGTGTCAAGGAATCCCAACTCTGTTTTGGTCGAGGAAGACCTACTGTCAATTCAGTTGGCACTGCTGCTCCACCTGATGAAGTCAAGCTCACCAGAGCTAATTATGAGAAGCTCATGCGCCTGATGAATGCACAACAACCTTCCACTTTCTTCTCTGCTGCAGCCTTTGTCACCAACAAAGGTATCCTTCCTACCCCTATCTTTAATGCTTTCTCTTCACCACAGACAATGTGGATAGTTGACACAGGAGCATCATACTATATTGTATGCTCCTTATCTTACCTACAAGACCCTCGGTCTTTGACCAATGTCTACATAACCCTTCCCACTGGAGCCAAAGTCCAAGCCACACATTCTGGCACAGCTGTATGCAGTGATGATATCATCCTGCAAAATGAACTATTTGTACCCCATTTTTTCCTTCAACCTTCTTTATGTGAGCAGACTCACTTCCACCACCAACCTAAGCTTATCATTTCAATCTACCATGTGTCTTATATAGGATTTGGAGCAGAAGAAAGTGATTGGTTTTGCTAGCCTTCACAATAGTATCTATTACCTTCAAGCATCACACACCCCTAAGTTGATTACTGCAGCTTCCAGAACTCCCTTTGACATATGGCATTTTAGATTAGGACATGTCTCCCACTCTAAAATACCCATTCTCAACCAATTTTGTACCTCCATTACAACACAGAAGGATCAACCTTGTGATGTTTGTCATTTTTCAAAACAAAAAACGACTTTCATTTCCTGTAAGCCAGTCTGTAACTCATTATCCCTTTGAACTACTTCATGTAGACATTTGGGGTCCTAATTCAGTTCCATCCTATGATGACTACAAATACTTCTTAACCATTGTGGATGAATTCTCACGAATGACTTGGATCATTCTACTTCATCTCAAATCAGAAGCCAGACCCAAACTCATAGCCTTTTGCACACAGATGCAAAGACAGTTTCAAAAACAAATCAAAATTATCAGGTCTGGCCAAGGCCAAGAATTCCAAATGTATGATTTCTTCACCTCCACAGGCATTACTCATGAAATGTCATGCGTTGAAACCCCATAGCAGAATAGCAAGGTTGAAAAAAAGCATCAGCATATATTTGCTGTTGCTAGAGCTCTTCAATTCCAAGCTCATTTACCACCAATTTTCTGGGCAGATTGTGTTAAACACGCTGTCCATCTCATCAATCGAGTCCCAACCTCAGTTCTTTCCAACCAGACCCCCTTCTAACTCCTCTACAACAAACCACATGATCTAACTGAGTTGAGAGTTTTTGGCTGGCTGCCTTTGCTATGTTTCCACCCTTGCCAATCATAGAACAAAGTTCCAGCCTCGAGCTAGGAAAACCATATTCATAGGCTATACTCCTGGCATTAAAGGCGACAGACTATATGACTTAGCCTCTCATAAAGTTTTTACCTCACGAGATGTGATCTTCTATGAATCACATTTTCCATTCCAAGAAGCCACCTCTGATGACTCCTCAAACCCACATGCAGACCTTCTTTTTCCCATTCCATCCCCAGACTCCACTTTTATTCATGACACCACCACTGTTCCTATAAACTCAACTCCACCTAATCCTACTCCAGCCCCATCTCCACTACCATCTCCTACTGATCACAGTCCCACTCTATCTCCATCTAATTCTCCACAGCACAATACTTCTCCCTCTCCCCCTACTTCCCCTCCACCACCTCCAACTCCAAATCCCCCTACTCAACCTACTCTCAGACTTTCAGACAAAACAGTCAAACCCCCTCATCACCTCGTAAAAAACTACCACTGCTACCTAGCACAAGGTCCTAGCAGCACCAATCACCTCAATCTGCAACAGATCAAAGACAACAGGTATTCCCTCTCCTCCATGATTTCTTACAACAATCTCTCTGATCCATTCAAAAGGTTTCTGCTAAACATTTCCAATCATCAAGAACCACAATCTTACAAAGAGGCCTCTAAGCTTGATGTCTGGAATCAAGCTATGCAGACTGAAATTCAAGCTCTCATTAAAAATCACACTTGGGATGTTGTTTCCCTACCACAAGGCAAGAAACCAGTTGGCAACAAGTGCATTTATAAAGACAAATTCTTGTCTGATGGTTCTCTAGAAAGACATAAAGCCAGGTTGGTTGCTAAAGGGAACACTCAACAAGAAGGGATTGATTTCCATGATACATTTGCGAGGCAGAGTATCGGGCTCTGGCATTCACAGCTTGTGAGAAGGAATGTTGCAATATCTTCTCCAGGATTTCCAGGTCCCTTCTTCTACTCCAACAACTATGTATTGCGACAATCAGAGCGCCATTCACATTGCGAAGAATCCTACCTTCCATGAGAAAATGAAGCATATCGAACTCGACTGTCACTTTGTTAAGGAAAATATGCAAATGGGCACGCTCAAATTCCTGCACATCTCCTCAGCACACCGATTGGTCGATCTTTTCACCAAACCCTTGTCACCTGCTCCATTTCTATCTTTGCTCTCCAATCTTGGTGTGCGAAATCTCTGCCCACCAGTTTGCGCGGGGGTGGGGGGGGGGGGTTAATAGAGTGAAGTCAAATTTCAACGGTCGTTTTTCGATCCGTCGTCGTTTTTGGTCTCATGACAGGAACAAGCTGAAGACGAAGATGTTGCGCTATCGTTTCATCATCTCCTTCTGAAGCTCAAGTTGTTGCGCTGCCGTTTCATCATCACCTTATGAAGCTCAAGTTGTTGCCCTCTCATTTCACCAACTCCTTCTAAAGACGACGTTGTTGCACTGTCGTTTTCCCTTTACTCCTTTAAGCTGTACTTTAGTCAGACTTGGTTTCCTTTCCAAGCTACCAAACAATGTCTATGGAAGCTTGTCTTCTTGTATGTTGTTGAGCCTATAAGAGGCGGATTTGGTGAATGAGAAAACTAAGAACTAGGTTTTCACTCCTTCCATCTTGTTCCTTTGTTAGTGGGCGAAGCTTAATCGCGGCCAAAACAATACATTTTTTGCATTTTTTTTAGTTTCTGATTCTTTCTGCCGTGGACTATCAAAGAATAAATTGGTGGAAATAGAGAAAGAAGACTAACCGTTTTCCACAATAAATAAGAACGTATACACAATCTTGTTTACTGCACATAAAATAAACGGGTCGTTAGGATAGATTATTTGAGTGAGTTATTTGAACACAAATAACTTGTTTGACAGCATTTTAAATAAATGAGTTATTAGGGCAGTGAGTTATTTTCAAATAACACTTTTTTTATATAATGGATTACAAATAACTTAAAACGAGTTAATTGAAATAACTCATACCCCCTGTGTTATTTTGAAATAACTTGTTTTTATCATTCTGCTTTTGTCAAATACCACATTTGTGTGATTTTATCAAAGGAGATACTTTACCATCGCTAATATAGGGACTGATCCCTCCAGACAAATCAGTGGCTCTAAAACCAAGAATAATGTGGCAAAGTGAAAGGGGAATATGTTCAAGAAATGAATAGGGACGAGGGTGTTTGTATGAAAGTTCGAGACTGGGTGACTTGGACTATGATAGAGTCATAAATAATGTTCACTTTCCGTAAAAAATATTTCACCTTACACATGTAAACACTTGAATGACTTAGTTTGTATTAGGTAGGAGAGTTAGATTAAATACTCTCTCTACAACAGAAACCTAACCTACGTGGCTATAAACAAGGGTCACTAAGTACACTTACAAACTACTAACTACAATAATAATAAAGTAAATATTTATTTAAGAAATATCCTTAACACGCCCCCGCAATATGGTGGCGGGAACGACGCCAATCTTGGACCGGAGGAGCTGGATGGTGGCGGGAATGACACCAATCTTTGACCGGAGGAGCTGAAAGTGACTGGTGGGTAACGGTTTGGTCAATGAATCAGCCAACTGGTGCGCGATAGGTACATGAAGGACGCGGAGAGTGGAACACTGGACGAGCTCGCGGACGAATAGGTAGTCGAGAGCTAGATGCTTTATACGTGAGTGATGAATTGGTTTGGCGGAGAAGTTCACCGCACCAAGATTGTCGCAGTATAGAGTGGGCGGGGACGTAAGTGAGTGATAAAGCTCAGCTAGAAGCTGTTGTATCCACAAGAGCTCGGAGGTAGCATGAGCTAGAGCCCATAGTATACAAGATGGTGCGATGCTTCTTCGATTTCCAAGATATCAAATTACCTCCATAGTATACAAGATATGTCATGGTAGACGTGCGATCATTGGGATCTCCCGCCCAGTCTCAGTCGGCGAACGCCACCAGGGAGAAAGTGGGAGCAGCGGAGGACGAAGACCATGAGATGTGGTGCCCTTTAGATAGCGAAGTAATCACTTCACGTGTTGCCAATGAAGCTGCGTTGGTGCGTGCATGAACTGCGAAAACTTGTTGTCGAGTGCAAAGAAGGTATTGGGGAGACCCAAGAACTTGTTTATATAAGGTGACATCAGCCGGGGGAGTGACTTTGATTTGACAAAGCCCTCTTCTGCAAGAAAACCAGATAATGCAATCTACCAGGAACGAGGCGCCTTCCGAAGACAGTAGATAGCCCGATTGAGACAACAAACATGATTATGGAATTGAGGATCACGAAAATCGGGAGGCTACTTATGTAGACAGTTTCATCAAGACAGCTATGTAAGAAAGCATTATTAACATCGAATTGTAGAATGGGCCAGCGGTGGGACATAACAATGGTGAAGACGGTGTGCACTGTGACCGACTTCAACACCGGAGTGTATGTATCATGGAAATCAATGACGGTACGTTGAGTAAACCCCTTTGCCACGAGTCGGGCTTTGAAAGGATTAATGGAGCCGTTAGACTTAGAGTTCCATTTTATCCGAAAAATCCGTCTATAGCCAACAATATTTTGTGATAAGGGATGTGGAACTAGAGTCCATGTCGTATTTGCCAAAAGAGCGTGGAACTCAGCCCGCATTGCTGCATTCCAGCGAGGATCGGCTAGAGCCTTCTTGACTGAGGTTGGTTCGACATGCATACCCACATGCGAAAGAAATAGTTTCTTGGGACAGAAAATACCATGTTGACTTCTTGTTGTGGGTTGATGCGCGGCCTTGACCGGCGGGGACGGAACCTGATTTCCTTGTGAAGAGGATGGAGCGAGAGATGCATCCGATCTAGAGGCAGCATCAAGTCTATGAGAAGAGGAGGTGGCCGACGGAGATGACGCAGCTGGCGGTGGGCAATGCATGGTGGCAGGGAGTCGGTGAATGGTAACATGAAGGGTAGTGAGTGCTAGCCAATCGGGAGGATCATAATGGGGAGAAGGGGTTGTTTGTGGGCCTGGGAAAAGAGTCTCATCAAATTGCACATGGCGAGAGACAAATATTTTGTTGGATGAGGGATCATAGCACTGATAAGCGGTCTGATTCAGAGAATAGCCAAGGAATATACAGTGTCGAGACCGGGGAGATAATTTGTTGGTCGTGTACAGACGGAGCCATGGGTAGCAAACACAGCCGAACACGTGAAGCTTAAGGTAGTTAGGTTGCTAATTGAATAAGGAGAAGAAAGGGGAATGGCCATGAAGAGTGGAGGAGGGGAGTCTGTTTGTGAGATAAGTGGCAGTGGGAAAGGCATGAGACCAGAAGCTAAGCGGAAGGTGGGCAGTGTGAAGCAGGGCAAGACCGACTTCGAAAATGTGCTGGTGCTTGCGTTTGGCAATTTCATTATGTTGTGGGGTATGGAGAGATGTAAGAAGATGAGATATGCTGTGATTTTGAAGAAACGAGCAAAGCTTTTGAAACTCCCCACCATCATCACTATAAACCCGGTGAATGGTGGTGTGGAAAATTTTTCAATCATCGTTTTGTGAGTGGTGAAAACATGATGAATATCAGATTTACGAGAGAGTGGATATAGACATGTATAAGTATAACGTGTGAAATGAGCAACGATGACTAAATAGTAAGAAAAATTTTCATGAAATAAAACAGGCGATGGCCCCCAAACATGTATAACAAATCAAAAGGACGGGTGCTGGAAAGACTAGAAACAGAGAACGGTAGTTTATAGCGTTTATGCATAGAGCATGATTCACACGAAGAACTGGACAAAGAAGAGGTAACAGGCAGATACTATTTACGCATCACACGAGAGAAAAGTTTGAGATGAGGATGGCCGAGCCGATTATGCTAGAGAGCCAAGGAAGCACGTGTCGCCGTCATAGCAAGCTGAAATGGTTGAGACTCCACCGGCAACTCGTAGACGTACCCGTTATTCTGGCCTCATAGAAGATGTGCCCTTGTGACTAGATCCTTCACAACAAAGAAATCAGAAAAGACTTCCACAGACACAAGATTAGTCTTACAAAGTTCAGCAACAGAGAGCAAACGACGTTTGAGTGCAGGGACACATATAACATTGTGGAGATCCAAACGTGTAAGAGAAGAGGATAAATGAGAGTTGCCAACGTGAGAGATAACCAAACCTGACCCATCGCCGATGAGCACCTCTTCCAGACCATTAGAATATGTATATAGTGAGAGATTACCAAGCTCTGGTGTCATGTGGTTGGTGGGCAGAATCGACCAACCAGCTAGAAGAAGAAGAATGAGCCGTTGTAGTATGATGACCTTGGGTACGACCTTTAATGCAATAGCAGTCTTTGGACGAATGGTCGGGCTTTTCACAGAACTTACACTGGAGCCGAGGACAAACAAGAAGGGAAGGAGCAACAGTACTGGTCAAATAACCTAGAGATGACCGAGGAGAGGACGGGGTACGCATGTTGCGCTGACTGGCATCACGTCTAGAGTAAGAATCTGTGCCATAATAAGAAGTCGTGGAGCCGCGGTGAGAACCTTCAGCTGAACGTGAAGGGCTACGACCTCGATTAGAGAAGAAAACCGTAGTGGGAGCATTGGTGGGAAGACACACGACAACTATGTCAGCCTCGAAGTCGACCAGGCAATCGTGAAGGTCTTCAATGGCAATGGGAATGTCACGAGCACGGATAGCAGCAACGACATGGCCATATTCCTCACGCAACCCATGGAGAATGTGAAGGATGAGATCTTCATCGATGACAGGAGAATTGATAAGAGCTAGCTCCACAGCGGGGGGTGCGTTGAGCCTGAAGATAAACGGAGACAGGTCGATTGCCCTGAACCTCGCGACCAATTTTCTCCTTGAGATTGATGACGCGCTGGCGTGATTGATTAGCGAACATCATCTCTAAAATCTTCCACGTTTGGCGGGACGACGTAGCGGTAGAAACAGAGGGGCAACCCCCGGTGACATTGATGCCAATATTGAATGGAGAAGCAGCTGATCTTGCCTGAACCATCGATGGCATCCAGCGACAGGAGCATCGGCAGCTGGGGCGGGATGAGTACCATCCAAGAACTTTAGATGGTCCATCCCACATAGAAGAGTAAGAAGTCGTGCTCGCCAGGTAGGAAAATTGTCTCCGGTGAGTTTGGTAGGCAGCTAAGAGTCCGGATTCAATGTGATGATGGTGTTAGCCTCATCGAGATTAATAACAGTTTCACCAGACATATTTGCAAAGAATTGACATCGACAAGAAGATGCATCAGGGTGCAAAACAGAGAGGAAGAAAGAAAATCAATATAGATAGAGAAAGAAGTTTTGGGTCGAGATTTTGGGAGAAGAGGTTAAGGAGATTGGAGCTACAGCTCTGATTCCAGGTATTGTACTCACCCGCTTCACAAAGGCCGCGTTTGAGGATACATTTATTCCAGTACTGCAGTCATCACCGGCTCCTCCAAAGTCAACCAAACCTCCATCTCATCTAACTCCTTCCATCCTCCATCACAAATTCACAATTCACAACCACCGAGTTCGAAAAATCCGGCACCGTATAGGCGTCATCACCTCCTCCTTCTCCGACCGCTCTACTCAATCCAACCCAAACGGTCGCATTTCTTTCAACCTTTTGATACAAATTCATGCATATAATTTAAATTATCATATGTAATAATCGAATCAGAGCCGTTTTAATATATTTCTCCAATTGATGAATGTATAACTGAACAAATTTGGTAATTGAAGATTCTGGTGGTAGTAGACTACTCAATCGATGGTAAATTGGTCCCTAATTGATAGGTATAATCCATGTCCATCATTCAAATTATGATTTCTAATCGTCGCTCATATAACTAAAATCAATAGATATCGTTGTTGCGTATAGTTTTTTTTATAGGATGTACTTTGTATTTTGAAGTAACATAAACACGCACTAATATGTTTTTTAATAAGGTCCAATAGTGAAAAATTCACATATTTGGTAAATAAGCACCTAAGAAAATAAATATGGTTTAGATCTGTAGATACCCCATTTTGTCCGGGTTGATACACGATCAAGTATGAAACTTTAATTCATGTGAGATAGACAATTATGATGCTTAATCGTTATTTAAATTAATACTATGCATCTTAAATTATTTTATTTTTAGTATAACAAATGAGATCAAGCTCTTATAGTCAATTCACGAATCATCCTCACTAAAGCTTATATTGCTCTTATAAATAATAAATCTCAATTATTAGTATTTTTTCATATTAAGTATCCAACTTTAATTAAGAATACTATTCAATTAGTATTTTTCATATTAAGTAGTTTACTTCGACATAAATCTATTATTTCTTTTAGCATTGCTATACATGTTTGTACATGAAGAGTATATAAATAGAAAAACAAACACAATTCTATCAGTTCAAATGCATTTAACGCATATACATGTATTGGGTGTGCCTACGTTGACATGCACTTTCCGGTCGACCTCAGTTAGGATTAGGTCGACCTCATTTAGAATTCGGTCGACCTCATTTAGGATCAGGTCGACCTAATTTGTTGTTTCAGTGTAAAAACAGTTCATGGTAAATACTTTGGATATTCATATCATACAATTGGCTAGATGGAAATTGAAGACTAATGACTTGTTTTGAAGCTGGAGTGTCCCTCTACATATTGAAGTGATTGAGAGATCGATAGAAAGTCCAGAAGACCATTTTTGAACCTCATCAAAAGGCTATGCCAAAACTGGGAAATTGCCTGGAAATGGCCAAGTCAGGAAACGTGTTTGTGAAGCCTATTTTGGAGCTCAATTCGAGAAGCATGAATGCGAGTCGAGTCTAGGAGCCTATACCACGTTAAATTAGGTATGTTTTTATAAAAATTCAAGGCATTGGATGAAAGATTGGATATCTGTAAGGCTTCAAACAAAAGGGTCGAAGTTGCTACGAAGGCTGTTTTTCTGGCAGACTTCGAGCACAAGCAAGCTGCCAGAAAAACAACCTTCGTAGCAACTTCGAGCCTTATGTTTGAAACCTTAAAGATATTCAATCTTTCATCCAATGCCTTGCCTTTGTATAAAAAAATACATAATTTAACGTGGTAGAGGCCCCTGGACTTGACTCGCATCCATGCTTCTCAAATTGAGCTCCAAAGTAGGCTTGACAAACACGTTGCCAGACGTAGCCATTTTCAAGCAGTTTCCCAGTTTTGGCATAGCCTTTTGGTCAGGTTCAAAAATGGTCTTCCGGACTTTTTATTGAGCTCCCAAGTACTTTAATGTGTAGAGGGACACTTCAGCTTCAAAACAAGCCTTTAATCTCAAATTTCCATTTAGCCAATTGTAAGATATGAATCTCCAAAGTAGACACCATGAAACTGTTTTTACACTGAAACAACAGATTAGGTCGACCTAATCCTATATGAGGTCGACCGAAAAGTGCATGTCACCGTAGCATACTGCACATGTATTATATGGATATTAAACATATTTTCACTAACTATTTTGATGTTACCATTATATCATTAAAAAAAGTTCCTTACGGTTTTCTATCTAACAAATTCAAGAATATGATCATCTTTCACTCGGAGATAAACTTATATGTTTAGCTCGAGTTCAATAGAATTTGTCTAGAATTTAATGTCTAATATCATTGCTTTCTTCTCAAAAAATGATAATTGTTAGAAGAAAAAAAATTCCTGCAAATTTCAAAAGCATTTATTAGCAAGTTTGAGTCTATGGATTTCGGATTGTAATAACTGAGTAAATATTTTTACACTTAGTTAGTCGGACAACAAACAATTATAGATTATCAATAAAACTATTTATGAAGTTTAAATCATCTTTGGATGTCCTTACATGTGGTGATGCGAACCTGCTCACCCATCATGACGTTATTCGAGCTCAAGTAATCTCTTAACATGGATCATGGACCAAGAGACAAATTAAGAGGTTCAAAGAGATCTTGGCAGCATTAAAGATTGGTGAAAATGGCTCTACATGCATAGCCTACGAGTTTGTTATTGTGAAATCGATTGGCAGAACATATAATTCTCGTGGTCCAAAGATGAAGGCTCGAATACACAATACAAGAATCAAATGGGATCATTCTTGATGGATATAGAATTGTATCCAGAAAAGCCCATCGCATTGCTTCAATTCGTGGATCCAAATCATGCGAAGATGGGCTTGGAGAAAGGAGTGAAGATTCGGCCCAAAATGAAGGAATTCTCTTATAGTGTGAACACAAGGTGTGAACACAAGGAGGAAGGCACCATTCAATGCTAGATTCTAGGAGGAAGTTTGACTAAGTTTTTTCCTTGTTTGTTAAAGTTTTTGTTTTCCTTTTTCAAGTAGGATTTGGTTTTCCTAAGTTGTTTTGTGTTTAGAATCGTGGGTCTATGAGGAGTTGTATTTTTCATTCAAGTTTTCAGCAATCAATTACAAGTGAGTTTGTGTGAGTTCAGTTGTGAACGTTTTTGCTTAATCTCTCCTTGGGGATTCAGGAGAATTGAGTGGTCTCTTATCAACTAGAGAACATGTCTGGTTGTGGCAATCATCGACGATATCACTTGGCCTCTTCCACGGGTTCGAGATTGTTTGGAAGGTTTCATATACCTTCTGTCCCTTCTCACAAGTTCAGATTTGTTTGAACGATTCCGCAAGTATCCTTTTTTCGTGTTATTGAAGAAAGAAGAAAATCTCAAAAAAAATTTGAGGTTTGCAACTCTGGTGTTCTAGTCCAATTTGGGAGGATTCTCGAATTAGGGTCATATCATGTGGCAAACCAGCTTACATGTATACCTTTTTATTTTAAAATTACTTGGTTTATCAAAGTTGTAAGTTCCAATTCTGAGTAGAAGAGATATGTTATGAAAATAAATCTATCAAGGATGGTTGTTGCTCAATTCAATAAATTCTTACAAAGGTTATTAATACTATGCATCTTAAATTTTTTTTTTTATAAGGGTGATATAGGTTTTATTTTGTTGTTATTAAGGTACTACTTAAGGGATTCGAACCTGGGACCTCCAGGTTCTAGGCTAGTGGTATTTCCACTAGACCAAGCCCTTGTTCGTTATTTTATTTTTAGTATAACAAATGAGATCAAGCTCCTATAGTCAATTCAAGAATCATCCCCAATAAAGCTTATATTGCTCTTATAAATAATAAAATTCTCGATTATTAGTATTTTTCATATTAAGTATCCAACTTTAATTAATAATATATTCAATTAATTACTAACATTTTTCGTATTTAAGATCCAACTCGATTGTGAATACTACCAAATATAAGTTTGTTGTCTTGGATTATGAAGAAGACAAGATTTCTTAAAATTATTGTTGAAAAGCTATTAAAAATATTGGAAGAATGATACCCCATCTCCCTTATGTCTTATTAAATGAAGGAATGAAGTATTTAACTACAAGGGGTGGAGAGAAGAAAGAAAGAATGAAGTTGAATTTCCACTTTAGTAACTACATCACAAATTCCATGAGCAAATTAACAATTTTGAACATAATCATTGATGGAAAAAATGAATCTCCAACAACAACTGCAACTATAATGAGGCAACTTCTTTTTGTTGTGAAGAACCTATCAATGATGAATATAGCAGAGTTGATGATAAAGATTGTTGATGCTTAAGAGGTGATACCGATTATTTTGGAAGATTTATATGCTTAATTTCAACAAGAATCTACATAGAAGGCTTTGATTACAATGTTAGTAATTTTTATGATGGATGCACATTTTCTCTTTTCTAGGAATTGGAAATTTGGATTTCTTAATGGTAAAAATTAAGAAACTAGCTTGCTATTTGGTAAAATTGATATCGTTATTTGTAATTCGCATAACATTTATATGTAATCATAGCACGAGTATAAGATAAGTGGAGATTACTGAAATTTAAACTTTGAAGCTTTGTTAGTTAATGTCATCATATTGCAACTGGCCAATGGGACGAGGTACAATCTAGTAATATTTAATTACATATGCAATTGCAAGCGGATTGTATTGATGTAGGTGTAATGACATTCATATGAGTTGGATTGCAAAAATAATAAGGCAAAAAAAACTTCATTTGCAATTAAACTTGCAATTGCATTAATGTGGATGCTCTTAGAGTCTGTGAGTTCTTATGTAGAACATAGGGAAGAACATTGATCTAAATTTTGTATTGACCGAAGTTTAGGATACGTTATTATACCCTAATTCTTAAATATTAAAATCTAGGTCTTAATTCTATAATCTCATACAATAAAATCAATTTAACTAGAAACAATAATCGATGGTTGTGATTTTTTAAAATACAACCAACAAACTAGATGCTCCAACTTAGTGTTTAGGGTCTACGATTTGATAATTTAGATCTAGGGTTCACTCATCAGATATACCTTACTACTCTTTCCCTTAGATGAGATGGATAAATGTGTACTGTTACACCCCACTCTTCCCAAATTTCAAAATGACTATTATACCCTTGGGTCAAGTTCCACCGTAATATCAATGAGGACTAAAAATGTTAATTGTCGATTTAAGCGGTGTCAAATTTGGACATAGAATGAGGAAGTTACAGACGTTAATTGAGTTTCGGATTAAACTCACCCGTAATTTATGAAATTCCCAAAATACCCCTATGATTAATCAACCCTAAGCTAAACCCTTGTAATCAACTACGAGTATAAGTATGTGTGTACTTGGGCGGCCGCCACTTCAAAGTTACATATCTACGGGAAACAGAATGAGAGGACGGTGACTCGGTGAGGGAATGAGCAACTAGTTAGAAAATAGAGTTTCAATCCATCTATGGGAGAATTTCTTTTCCCAGGGTCGGATACCAAAGTCGCCACCACTCGGCTAGTTGAATTGCGAGGTTCTTCGTCCATTCAACTTGGGGCCAGATATGGGAGTCATTTTAGGAATGGCAATGGGGCCATACCCGCCCCATGGCAGATCGGGTCCAGGTCGGGTAATTTATTACGGGGCACGGGTCAGGGAAGGTCGACCCAATGGGTATGTAATTTATGTCAAAAACATTAGAAATATTAGTTATTTTCATTAAAAGATCAAGAAAGAAACCATAATATGATAAAATCTAGTTAAATTATTGAAGAAATTGAGGTTTTCACTTAATTACCACTTAATTATAGCTAAAATATAATGTAATAAGAGGAGAATCCTAAGTAATTTGACTAAGATTATATGTAATTTAGGCAAGAACGGGTCGAGAATGGGGTGGGTCAGGGCAGGTCGGGTTGATGAGAGATACCCATGCCCGCCCGCCCCGCCTACGAGGTGGGTCTGACCCACCCCAAAACAAGCCAAACAGGTAAGGTAAATCGGTTCAGGTCAAAATTGCCATCCCTAAATCATTTGTTGGGCAACATCTTGAACTCTCTATTCATTATGTGGGCGCTAATTTGAAGCCTTGGGAGAAGAATAGAAATGGGCGGCGGAAATATTTGTTTATGGTGTTGTGTAGCTACCTTGTCACCAAATAGTTTGAGCTGATTCCTTTTTGCCTCGCGACGCCATCTTTTCATCAAGGTAAGTGCCCAGATGTCCCAGCTCCTACATTAATCAATAGGGATCGTGATCGTGGATGAGTTGAAATGGGGGGATTAAGCTGACAAGGCTTAAAGTGGACCTTGTAGTGAAACCCCAAAAAGGGATATGAATTCCTGTAGTAGACGGAGGAATTGGTTTTGGTTGGGTTGTCAAATTGACCGCGTATTTTAATTAAGGGCCGTTGTAGGTGTAGCTAGGCTTTTAGCAGCCATGGCGTGCATAACTGGTGCTAGCAACATCATGGTAACATCAAATGAGGAAATCTGCGGGTTAGTTGGCGTAAGTGTGGACAACCAGGGAGATTCTCGAGTAGCGGTAATGCTTAATGACATCTCGATGTGGTAGCTAATTGGTTTGATGAGTGTAAAGAGGGTAAATTCTACGCCTTACGATTTTTCAAATATTTTCCTTGAGTATTTTCAAGTATTGAATTACGTGATGTATGTGCAGTGTTTGATTCATGTTTGAGATTGCATGATTATGTTTGATAGTATGTGCTTTGGTTGAGCTATGATTTGAAGTGAAGGTGTATGAGTTTATCCCTTACTCTGAAGTTTTCGTTTATGAGTAATTATTAAAGCTTAAGAACAAGTCCTTTTAAGAAGTACTTTTTAAGTGTTTTTAGTCACTAGCGCCAGTCCATTGCCATTTGAGATTTTCAGATAGAGCAGCAGTTATGCTCTTGAGATATTTAAGTGAGCAGCAGTTATGCTCTTGAGTATCGTGGAAGAAGAGCCTTCCATGCTAAGTTTAAGTTTAAGGAAAGCCTGGATGGCTTCTCATACGTATGAGTTGACAACCGGAGTAGCTAGTGAGGGATCCCGGTGTCAATCAAGTATTTAAGTCAAGATTTGAGCTTTAATAATGGAGAGTAACAGTAACTCCCATACATTTTTAAGAGTTAAGCTTTTTAATAGGGGAAGTACAAAACAACTTCTACTCAGTTAAGTAAAGTGATCAAGTATTAATAAGATGTTAAACGTAAGGGCGTAGACTGACCCCATCTCACTCACCAGTTTGAAGAGCTAGAGGAGCAGTTAGTGAGCAGCGAGTTCGGGGGCAACCAGCTAGAGGAGGGCATCATAAGTGTCACGGAGGATGCTTACTCAAGATTTTCAGTAGCAACAACATTAGAGATTATTGGTTATTTACATTTATGATTATGAGTATAGACTGGAGATCATTTTGAGATTTTAAGTATTGAGTTTGCCCATGTGTTAGGGCGTTGCTTGAACTGCAAGTGTGTGTTTTCAGTATTTTTTTTATGAAAATTTTTCCCGCAACAATTTAAGATTTGAGTATTTTATTTATCAAGGGCATTTTAGTAAAAGTAGTACCCGGCCGGGTTAGGGTGTTTCCTGTACTGCAAGGTTCATGCGATCCTATTGGTCCAAGGTTGGAAAACTGGTATATGAACGATATGTCATACCTTTGATTTTATTCAAGATACGATACAAGACACCATATTTTTTATTTTCGCGTGATATCAAGAGAGGACGAGAGTTATACAAACAAAACTACCTAGGAACCCCCTAGTGAAACCATTCAAAACAATCGAAAGACTGTAACTCTAGGAGAGGAAAAACTATTCGTTGTTGTTATAGTAGCATCAGGAGTAAAAAGGAAAACTTAAAAAAATTGATAAATTTAAATTAAAAATTTAAATCCTAGCTTCCTCTCTCGATTTCCTCTTTCTTCCCCATCAACTACTTCTTCTACCGTACGCTCTCTTTCGCAGCCCGCAGTAATGCTGCTACACGGTAAAGGCGTAGATCTTCCTCTCATCTCAGGGAAATAGTTAGATCAGAACCACGATGAATCTGGCGGCTACGATTGAGGCCTCTACCCCCTGTCGTTCCTTCTATCTTTCGCTGTCGGTAGACCTGGCAAATTATAAATCGATTCGTTGATCCGACCTGGCAAATTATAACACGTGATTTTTTGGGTAGGGTTGGGTGGGTTAGCGGAGCGACCCGTTAGACCCGTTCCATTTTATGTCACTCTCAAAATGATAAAAACACTCATAAATTGGTGAGATGTTTAAAAAACTCACAATGATTTGAATGACATGTTTGGAGTTTAAGGATAATCCAATATCATGTGTTTCTTGTAGTATTATTACTCTTGTGATTCTTTTTAGACGATTTGCGTAATTTGTATTTCATTTCATTAGCATGAGAGTATTTGAGAATATTTTAATTGACATGTGTTAGTAAAGTATTGTCATGCATATGTGAAAATTTTTGTTCTTTAAGAAAACATGAAGCATGTTTGATATTGTTTCTAAGAACGCTCATAAACCGAAATGACCTGTAACCCGACCCGGAACAGAATGGGCAGGGTCAATATTTGACCCGAAATTACCTGTAACCCAACCCGTAACCGAAGTCCACAACCCGAAATTACCCAACCCAACCCGATTGCCCGGTCTAGCTGTTGGGGTCGCTAGTCCTCCTGTCGTTTCTTCTTTTTTCGACGAAGCCGTCAATTCAAACAGTTCCGCAACCAATTTATTGTTGATTATATACGGGTGTTTGTCATGGGTCGTGCATGTAACATATTATGTTGTGGATGTTCGGAGTTGGGCTTAGGGAGTTTGGTTTATGTAATGAACATGCAGCCCATGCAAACTAGGGCTAGGGGTGGTAAACGGTAATCCGGTAAACGGTTTACCATTTTACCGAACTGGTAATCGAAACCGTTTACCGGCGGTATCGGCAGCCGAGCGGGAAATTGGGGGAGTCGGTTTACCGGACACGGTATCGGTAAATACCGACGGTAAATCGGTATTAGCGATACCGAATCCCCCTCCCTACTCCCTAGTGCTGCGCTGCGTTTTGTTGCTTTACCCCCAAAAATATAAAATATTATACATGAATGTAAGTATAGGCCTCAAAAATATTGTAAATAAGAGTTAATAATAAATTTTTAATTAAAAAAATGATGAAAAAAACTCAAAAAAATCAAAATATTACAACATCACCCCACTTCCAGAAATTCGGTTCGGTAAACCGACCGAAAAACCGCCCGAAATCGCTTATCACGGTATTTCGGTAATACCGGTTTGTAACCGTTTACCGGTAATTCGGTAATCGGTAAACCGGTTACAAACCGGTATCGGTAATCGGTAATCAGTTTGGCCAACTTCGGTATACCGAAACCGGTAAATTCGGTAAACGGTGCCGAATTGACGAATACTTTTATTGAGAATCGGCATACGGAGCATCAAGAGACCCCTGAGGCCTCCTCAAGCAAACGTCCTCGGCTTACATGAGAGTCGATTGATGCAGGGCAAGGTGGAGCGTTGGAGCAGCAAAGGGGCCAGCAATGGATGTCTTCTGTTAACAAGTTTACTAAGTCTTTGTTGGGTTTTTTCAGTCTTTTGTCTTTTCCTTATTCTCTAGCACTCAAAACTGTCAGGTAGTGAGGGGAGCCAGTACATCATCTGACTAGGAAAGTTTCCTATTTTGAAATATGAAATGTCCATACCTTGATTTTTCTATGCATGCAGTATTTTTTGAATTTTCCATGGCTAGGATCCTAAGACAGGTGACGAGATGCAGTAATGGTCATCTCCAATGGTGCAATTTTTGTGACTTGCAAGATGATGTGGCAAGGAGGTGCAATTGCATCTTTAAATTGCTATGATGTGAGAAGCTATTGCAAGGGTGAAAATTTGCATAATGTGCAATTCTTCTTGCAATTCAAATGGACCCGCGGGTGGGCCCTTTTTTACTCTTTTTTAAAGATTTTAGATGATGGAGATATATAAATTGTTTAGTAGTGGTAAATTAATATGTTGGTCCCACTCATTGAAATTGCATTTGGATTTCATTGTTGTAGAGAGGATGAAGTTGAGAAGTGGTGTTTTCTCAAAATTATAGAAGTGTAAGTAGGGACTACCTATGAAATTGCAAATGAATTTCATTGGGGGAGATTTTAATATGCTTTTGTTCTAAGCAGTTCGAATTAGGTCGAAGAATGTGTTACTTATTTCATCTTCAATTTTTAATGGTTTTCGAAAATTATCATTTTATTTATATTTGATCACAAGTATAGTGATGATGATAGGCGTGAATAGTATGGATTTTAAATGCCTTGATTATAATGATTTTTTATCTATAGTGAATTTTTTCCCTTTTTCATCAAGACTCGTGTTTCTTTTATCCCCCCGGTGTATCTATCATGCTTCGTTTATAGTAAAATACCCTTTTAATTATACACAATAAAGAATCCATTAATTATGTAAGCCTTTTTATTGTATTTGTTAATACAATGAATTCTCTCACTAAAAGGGGAGTGCTTACATCGTTGGTGGAAATTCAAGGAATGGAAGCCTTTCCATATCCTAAGAACATTAAATTAATTACCTAAGAATTTTCTATCTGCCTTGTACGGGTTTTTGTCATTAATTATGATGATTGGGAGCCAATCAATTTTACTTTTTGGGTTAACTATACATGAATGCAAATTTAATTAGACAAGGGCAATTGGGAACGAAGTGGAATGATATAATCTCAATTAAACCTCTCTACAAGAGCCAATGGCTTGAAACAGAAGCAACCTCACTCACAAGTTGGAAGGTGGAATTTTTGTTAAGTCCCTTTGCCATTTCGGGTAGCTCACTTTCGAAGCCTGTTCGTCACGCATGGCTCGATGAAAATGAGATTTTATTGATTTGTATTGAACCTGGGATATTTGTGAACACCAGGGATTACTTGGGAGCTGGAAATCAAGTCCAAAAGGTCCCTTTTCAGGTTGTGCAAAGTGTAACTGGAAAGCTGGAAATTGCCACTTGTTGGCTAAGGTAGTAGCCAGGTTAAAGCTAGATACTTTGAGACTCGATTTGGAAGGGATGGCTGTCCTAAAAGTCAATATAGTTTCCACGAAAAGCCAATATAGTTTCCACGAAAAAACAAACCAAAGCAAACCAAAAAACAAATATAGAAAGCATTCACCAAACCAAACCAAAAATGGTTGTCCATCATCTTGAAAAACAAAACATAACATGGTTGTCCATCATCTTGAAAAAAAAAACATAACATGGTTGTCCATCATCTTGAAAAAAAACGCAAAATCAGGTTGTCCTTGGGCTCGTTGACTAGGTTTCCTTGTGCTCTTCTCTTTCCTTTTTCCCCCTTTCATGGGCTTTCTTGTACTCTTCGACTACAGCTTCAACTTGAGGTGCAACTGTTCTTGCTTCCGTGAGCACCATATGCCTTTATGTAGTTTATGGGCTCTCGAACAAGGTACAAAGCGATCTGCATCCTCCTTACTTGAGTGCATGGCTATCAACATCAACAAATATGCGAACTAGAATTGTCTTTAACCAAATATAAGAGGAGTCCCAGCTTGCGCCATACATCCACATGCAGACCCAGACTCCACTGTCAGAACTACATAAAATGAAAGCATTGCCTGATAAACAAGTTGATAAGCCGTCGTTTAATATCACACAAAATGGACATACTTACCAATGTAGTTGTTCTTGATCCTTTGAAGGATTTGTGTACAAAAACTCCGCAATCCTTGGTGGCGACAATCCCAGACCTTGTTCACGATAGATAATCTTTCACAAGGCTTGCATAAATCTCATATGTACACATTAAGAAACGTTTGTATTTAGAAAGAGGTTTTTACATTTATTGCGTTATAACGGCACAATGTCATAAATTTACCATTGTTTGAAAAGATTGTAGTCGAAAGGAATTGCGGTCTTCAGTTGGTTGTGCATCCAAGATATGGACTTCTTCCTTTTCCAACTTAATGACAGCCAAGTACCAATGGGCATTATCTCTCATCGGAACAAACACCTACATATGCAGAAATTGTCAACACGTATTAAAAAAATAAACTGCAAACCATGTAATACTTATTTAGACGAACAGATTAACTTGTTCACCATATTAGTTCAACTAAGGAATTTTGATTCGTATAGGTCTAATGCCCTCTTGGGTGTTATTCCACACGAAATCACTAGTTCCTGCCCATATGGTAGTTGCACAATTGAAATTTTGTCAACACAATATCATTCTCGTTAAAAAAACATGTGTTGTATTTTTTTGTGAGAGGAAATTAATCTTAAGCATAATCGGACCACAACCTGTAGTTCAGCAGGCAGATAGCACACTCCTTTTCCGTCCTTAGAATTTGTCCACAACTCTTCTAGAGTTAAGTGACAGGCCACTGCTGTTATAACCTAATATAACATAGACAAAAAACACTTCATGATACTATAGATTTGTTACAAAATAATTCTACGTAGAAAGCATTGATAGTGGACAAACAAAACAAAATTTTGGAGTTCCGTTGATTACTTCAACATCTACGAATGAGCGAGGGCTTAAGGACCATAATGACTTCCTGGTACAAGAGTTGTTTGAGGTTTTGACCAATACTATGTCAGGTTGCAGATTGGCTAAAAATATATAGTGAGCAAGCTGGATTTGTTCATCATCGTATTCCATACCAGTAGGTAGCTTAAACTTCAAAACAACCTGGAATAAGGACCACAAATAAACACGAGTCGAAATGCATTCGTTATGTCTGACAGAATAACGACAAAGAACACTTCAATGGCAAATAGAACACCTTTATTACCTTGTCAACAGAACTTAGGGAAATACTTTTTCCATTTGGCTTCTTTGGTGTTACCTCAGAGTCAGATTCATCGTCCGAAATAAAAGCGATGACTAAAGCAGGAGTGGATGGAGTTCTTACACCTTTGGGTAGCCTTGGTTTCTTTGTTGGAGTCACAAATTCGGCGGTCTCCTTCAATGACAGTGAACCTACAATTAATAAATTAACTAGAATGAATTTCAATGGTTAAAGAGCTACTAGACATACCACAAGCTTGGACGAAGAGCGAGTAATCCTCCTATTTTCCATGTTGTGCCTCTAAGCTTTATTTTGTACTCAAAATTGCGGCAAAGAAGGATCTGGAACCACTGCTCTATCGCTGAAGATTAATTATAAATACAAGGTTACAGGGATAAAATGTGGCGGCATATTTTTCCCACGGAAAAATAGTTAGGGTTTAGTCTAAGTTACATGAACTTGGGATAAACATGGGTAGTTATTAAACCTAAAAATAAAAATATTTTTTTTTATTGAATAAAAAATTGAGTGCTATTAGTATATATATGCTCATATTAATATTTGATCCTTCCCCATACACGTAGTACACATATAGAGTCAGTTGGCGTTTGGCTTTACTAAGCATTCCTTTTCATTTTAAATATTTTCGTTATTTCTGAAAATGGTAAAGAAATCACTAAGATAAAGAATAGAAATTTCAAATCGTTCCTACCAAAAAAATAAGATATCACAAATCGTGTTATGATTCGGTTTAATGGGGATAATTATTAAGTGGCCCATTGATGACTTGATATATACACATGTTTTTGTCCACCATTCTTACAACGTTTGAGTCTTGTTTCTCGTGTTTTAGGCCGATTTCACGCTAGTTTATTCTTGTTTGTGATATTTCAGGTCCTAGTATGTGAATGAATGATCGGGAACGAGTTCTGGGTCTATTGGACGAAGATTGACGGTTGGCGAGAAGCTGGGAAAGCCACACGGGCACGCCTAAAACCCCACGCGGCCGTGTGACCTGGCTGTGTGGCACCAAATTGCACGGGCAAGCCACACTGGCCGTGTAGTGGACCCCTTGTGGCCGTGTGGAAAGTCCAGGGAACTCACACGGGCACGCCTAAAATCCTTACGGCCGTGTGGTTTTGACCGTGTAGCGTACCCGAAGCCACTTAAGTGAAACGCGACGTTTTGCACACTCACACGGGCAGCTGGGAAAGACACACGGCCGTGTGGTCGGGAATTTCTGGGTTTTAACCCAATTTTGAGCAAAATGAGAGGGAATCGAATTTTTGGAGCAAAAACAGATCCCTAGAGAGAGAAAGTGCGAAGAACACATCCTAGAAGTGATTTTGGAGCTGGGTTTCATCAATCGAGCTTGGAGATCATCATAGGAGTGAAGATCATCATCCCAGAACAAATTCTTCCCATTGTTATGAGTATGACTACTTTGTATTCTGTTTCCCTCTCTCTCTCTCTATGGAGTAAGACTTTCTCTCACTTGGGTATGAAGAATCCTAGTTCCATGTGTTAGGAATCTTGACTGTAATTACGTTTGGATTGCGATATTGCTTGATTATAATCGATTGATGTGTTTTGATTGAGTCAATTGAAGTCTGTTCATCTTTTATTGATTTCTGCTGCAACCTGAGATATATAGAATCTGATTAGGTTGTTAGAGCTTCTTCAATCGGTAGTAGTGAATCGATTATACGAGAGTTAGTCGATTCACTACTCTGTACTAGAATCTAATTCCAGTAGTGGAGTTCTGTATTCATTTCCTCAGCCTTCTATCCCAGTGAAGACTAGTCGTCTGCCGGGTAGTTTGACTGAGAGGGCTTGGTCAACTTAAGAGATTCCAAGCTACCGTCGGCAATGCAGTCAAAATCTAGATTTTAAGTAAAATCGAAGACTGAGGTAGAATCGAAATCGTAGATTAAAATCGTAAAATCGTAAGATTTTAAGGTTCATACTAAAATAAATACTTAAAACACTAGATAGTAATAAAAATGCATATCTTGAATAACAATCAACCACATAAAGCATAATTACTTCCCAAGATAAGTTTGTTTGCTAAACAAACACAACTAATCCATATATTTTTCTTGTACATAATATAAACACACAAATAAGAAACCTGAAACATTATAGATATCACTGTTAATTAATTGTTAAGAGTAGAAAATCACATAAGATCGTTAGGATCAACATTAACATCACTTACACATCATCGTCATCATCCTCAACCTCACCCTCACTCTCATCGTTTTTATTTGTTTAAGGACTAATATCATTACTCTTATGATCACTTGAAGTACTTTCACCATTAACCATATTTCCTTGATTACCATCATCTGGAAAAGATAACTCATTGATTGATGCATTCCCTTCTTAATTGATAAAAGGTCGGGTTAGTGGTGCTGAAGGATTGGGAGATGAACAAAAGCTTGCAACGTAATGGAGATTTGGATTATTGTGAGGGTGGTGGGAACAAGGAGATGAACAAAAGCTTGCAATGTAATGGAGATTTGGATTATTGTGAGGGTGGTGGGAACAAACTACAAGCTAATTGGGAGGGTGGAAGATATCGTTGATGGAAGGAGTTGGGCGCCGACGTGCGAAAGAGAAAGATACGAGGAAGAGAATGAAAATAAATTGAGGGTTAACTTTCAGGTTGGGGTTGTGTTGTTCATTATGTTGGGTTGGGGAAAGTAAATTTGACTCGGTTCATGGGCATAACCCAACTTGACCGGCCTAATTTTGATCCAATGTATATGAACCTTGAAATCGTACAAATTCGTAGAAATCGTAGATTTTATGGATTTTAGAGTTTTAAATCGGGATTTTATGGGATTTTAAGGTTCAAAGATTTTACAGTAAAATCAGGATCGGAACCCATAGGTAAGATCGTAAAATCGTAAGATTTTAAGATTAAAATCGGGATTTTGACTACATTGACTGTTGGATCTTCCGCAGTATAAACAGCATTAAAGCAACCAAAAGTAATTACAACTGTGACCTAACTAAGGATCTAGGGGGACTCATTCCCGAGTGACTCTTCCTTTGCTTTAGAAAACCGAATCATTTACTGCTTTCTTACTGCTTTTAGTTAAATCAACAATCAATCGACTTAGTTTGCTAGATAACAAATATACACGGAGTAGGCAGTAGATCTAGACCCCGGGTTGACAATTAGAGCTTGCCTGTTACTTCATTTCCGGACTACGATTACACTTGGTCGCAGTTTGGTGTTGTGTTTTAGCGTGTCAAGTTTTTGGCGCCGTTGCCGGGGACCTCTAGGTTATTGTAGAAACGTGAAAGTCTGTTACTTTAGCATTTACTTTTATGCATCCTCTCTTTTCCGCCCTTGCTTTTCACTTTGGTATTTTGTTTTTGTTGGTGCAGATCTGATACATGGATTCTCAAGGCTTCTCCAACCATTGGGGGTATCCACCACCACCCGAGTGGTATTACCCCGAGACTTCATGGAGCACCCAAGGACGAGAAGACTATGGAGTCGGGTTTCAGTACCAACCCCCTACTACGAAGAACAATCAGACCCTTGGGTATTTCAAGAACAATCTCATTATCAAGAAAAATTCCTCCCACAACTAGAAGGGCCATCGGATCTTGATTTAGCCACAGCCTTCACGGGCCATCCGGCAGAACCATGCTACACTCCACAGCCAGATCCAAACTATCACTTGAGGCTTCTCATGGAGCAGATTTCTCGAGTACCTGAGAGATCCTTTCCCGAGATGGATTCTCATATCCAGGCCATGGCCCAAACTGACTTCTCCTTTCCCCGTGAAACAGAGGATACCCTTCGGAGCATAAAGAAGCACATAGAGGTCATTGAGAAAACTTCTGCACTGTTTTCTCAAGACAACCTTTATGCTGCCATACAAGTAGACGAGGAGGAAGAAAAAGGCAATCATGAGGATGTTGAGTTGCATACAAAAGTTTTCACGAAAAGCTCCCATGATAATCATGATCAAGTGTATCCTCTGGTGGTAGATCACAATTGTCCCCATTTCCGCTCTGATATGCTGGGCCCGAGCGAGGAGTTGCAAGATGATCTCATTGAAGAAATTACATGGCGACTTACTCTCCAATCTGCTGGAAGAAGAAGAAGAGCGAGAAAGGGTGAGGGAAGAAGTTGTGGAGGACGAGGAAGAGAGTAAAGAAGAGGAAGTTCTTGATCTTTTCCAAGGGGAGAAACCACATTCTGATGAAGGAAGGGGGGGGGGGGTTAAAGAAGCAAGTGGTTTCCAGGCTGAGGATGAAATTGAGGTGGAAGAGGCATGCGCCGGCCATGAGTTACATGTGATACTTCCACCAAACTTTGAGGAGCTGTTTGGCAAGGACCCATTTGTAGTGTCTCTTTGCCAGACCAAAACCACATCAACATCGATCCCTCTTGGTGGATGCGATGGTGGTCAATCGAATATATCTTATCTGGTTTGGGGCAATGAGACAAGAGCAGACGCGAAGGAGAGGTCTCGAGAGTGGAGACTTCATCCTCCTCAAGGCCATGAGCCATCTTCATCACCTATCACATCACATGCTCGTGACTTGAGGCTCCACATCATCGACGAGAACCTCAACTTCAAGGAGGTTCTGGGGTGGATCGAAACTTAGGAGCCACCGTCCAGCTAAAGACGTAAGAGAAGCGCTTGTGGGGAGACAACCCCACCAAGGTTTGTTTTTCTTTTTTTTGTATTTCGGTTTGTCCACTTCGAACTATGGTTTCTGTCCCCAGTGAGTTTTGATGACTCTAGCCCTGTTGACTGGTCCCATTTCCAGCCCCCCGACAGTCCGTATTCCCGGTAACATGTTTCCCCTTATCTTTCCCTCTACTCCATTGAGGGCAATGTCGTGCTTAAGTGTGGGGGAGTGTTTATCTATCTTTGACTGCTAGATGAGTTTGTGTGCTTGGAGCCTAGTCCACTGTCCAATTTGATGAATTGAGGGCTCCAAGTACCGTTCCCTGCAAAATCCTGCTCAGTATGCTTCGAATTGACAGTCTTTATGGTGATATGCAACCTAGGGAGGTAGTTGTAGCACTATGGAGGATGTTGAAGTATAAGATTTTTCCTATCTGTCTCTCTGCTGTGCTGGTTGATTTTGTGAACTAGTGGATTTAGGACCGTTTATTCATTTGGTATTGATGACTCCTCTTATTTTGTGTTGTGGACTCCTATATCGAAAAAAGGGTGCTCATATGAAAAATGAAAAAGCAGTTGGTCCTCCTTATCTTTCCCTCTGCTTCATTGAGGGCAATATCGTGCTTAAGTGTGGGGGGGTGTTTATCTATCTTTGACTGCTAGATGAGTTTGTGTGCTTGGAGCCTAGTCCACTGTCCAATTTGATGAATTGAGGGCTCCAAGTACTGTTCCCTTCAAAATCCTGCTCAGTATGCTTTGAATTGACAGTGTTTATGGTGATATGCAACCTAGGGAGGTAGTTGTAGTACTATGGAGGATGTTGAGGTATAATATTTTTCCTATCTGTCTCTCTGCTGTGCCGATTGATTTTGTGAACTAGTGGATTTAGGACCGTTGATTCATGTGTTATTGATGACTACTCTTATGTTGTGTTATGGACTCCTGTATCAAAAAAGGGTGCTCATATACGAAATGAAAAGGCAGTTGGTCCTCCATGTCAAAAATTTGAAATTCTAAGACATGGGGTAAGACCAACGTGTGTGGCACCGTTCAGTGCACAATATTGGATTTTGGAAGAGATTTTAGTGATCCTTAGTGGGGGGCCTACAAGATGAAGCTAAGTTGTCTCTAGTACAAGTAAAATTTCCACCCGTTGAACGGTTTGCCTACTTGAGGATGTATTTTTAAGGGCACGGATAGAGCTTCCGACCCCCCTTAATTTCATTGACCCTCCACACGAAGTGAGGAATAGGAGTTAAAAGAAGTACTCTGGCGAGTGACAGATGTACAGAAATTGCTCTTGATCACCTAATAAGGGTAGGCCGCGCATACAAACTGTAGTTGGAACCCCAGCAAAATAAAAAAAAAATAAAAAAACAAATAGTAAGAAGAAGGGGTTTCAACAAGTGAAATGAAATGAAACAACACCCGATACAATGAGTCCTGGGTTGTTGAATTGTGTGAGTCTCCTTATCCATGAATTGACTGTCTTAGTTCCACTACTTCTCATGATCCTGGCTTGAGTCTAGTACTCGCATTGTTGCTAAATGATCTAGAAAATCCTCTGCCGATGATTGGGGGTGCATGTTTCTATAGTGATCTGGAGAGTTGCATTGGTTTGAGTCAGGTTTGCTTGGGGACAAGCAAACGGTTAAGTGTGGGGGAATTTGATGACTTGATATATACACATGTTTTTGTCCACCATTCTTACACCGTTTAAGTCTTGTTTCTCGTGTTTTAGGCCGATTTCACGCTAGGTTATTCATGTTTGTGCTATTTCAGGTCCTAGTACATGAATGAAGGTTCGGGAAGGAGTTCTGGGTCGATTGGACGAAGATTGGACGGTTGGCGAGAAGCTGGGAAAGCCACACGGGAACACCTAAAACCCCACGCGGCCGTGTGACCTGGCCGTGTGGCACCAAATTGCACGGGCAATCCACACTGGCCGTGTAGGGGACCCCTTGTGGCCGTGTGGAAAGTCCAGGGAGCTCACACGGGCACGCCTAAAATCCACAAGGTCGTGTGGTTTTGACCGTGTAGTGTACGCGAAGCCACTTAAGTGAAACACGACGTTTTGCACACTCACACGGGCAGCTGGGAAAGCCACACGGCCATGTGGCCTGGCCGTGTGGTCGGGAATTTCAGGGTTTTAACCCAATTTCGAGCAAAAGGAGAGGGAATTGACTTTTTGGAGCAAAAACAGAGCCATAGAGAGAGAAAGTGCGAAGAACACATCCTATAAGTGATTTTGGAGCTGGGGTTCATCAATCGAGCTTGGAGATCATCATAGGAGTGAAGATCATCATCCCATAGCAGATTCTTCCGATTGTTATGAGTATGACTGCTTTGTATTCTGTTTCCCTCTCTCTCTCTATGGAGTAGAACTTTCTTTCACTTGTGTATGAAGAACCCTAGTTCCATGTGTTAGGAATCTTGACTATAATTATGTTTGGATTATGATATTGCTTGATTATAATCGATTGAAGTGTTTTGATTGAGTCAATTGAAGTCTGATCATCTTTTATTGATTTCTGCTGCAACCTGAGATAGATAGAATCTGATTAGGTTGTTAGAGCTTCTTCAATCGGTAGTAGTGAATGGATTATACGAGAGTTAGTCGATTCACTACTCTGTACTAGAATCTAATTCCAGTAGTATAGTTCTGTGTTCATTGCCTCAGCCTTCTATCCCAGTGAAGACTAGTTGTCTGCCGGGTAGTTTGACTGAGAGGGCTTGGTCAGCTTAAGAGATTCCAAGCTACTGTCGGATCTTCCGCAGTATAATCAGCAGTAAAGTAACCAAAAGTAATTACAACTGTGACCTAACTAAGGAGCTAGGGGGACTCATTCCCGAGTGACTCTTCCTTTGCTTTAGAAAACTGAATCATTTACTGCTTTCTTAATGCTTTTAGTTAAATCAACAATCAATCGACTTAGTTTGCTAGATAACAAATATACACAGAGTAGGCAGTAGATCTAGACCACGGGTTGACAATTAGAGCTTGCCTGTTACTGCATTTCCGGACTGCGATTACACTTGGTCGCAGTTTGGTGTTGTGTTTTAGCGTGTCACCCATTCAAGCATTAATTCGGCCATCATTCCCAGTAGGGTTTTGTAATCTACATCGTTGAAATATTAAAAATTTCCCGTAGTGACAATGACGTCGGAGGCAGACCCACCATTGACGTCAAAGGCAGTCCTACTATCAACGTCGGAGCCAGTCCAAGAAAACGATGGTGTCGGAGCCAGTCACACCACCCAGGAAGATAATGTCGCCGATCTCATATTTCTACAGCCTGAAGATATTAAAAAAATGAAGTTCGATGATACATAAGAAGCCTATGATTTCTACATGGACTACGGGTTAGTCAAAGACTTTGACATCAGAAAATCATACATTGGTCGTGATAAGAACCAAGTTATGATATGGCGTGACTATGTATGCTCTGGCGAGGGAAAGAGGCGCATGAAAAGCACAGAACGAAAGAGAGAAGCAAGAGGGGAGACCAGATTTAACTGCAGAGCCAAGATGCGTGTTCAACACGACAAGGTCGATGGGAAGCGGTATGTGCACCAGTTTGATGATGTACACACACATGAAACGATCCCTAGAGAATATAGACACTACATGAAAGGGAAACGTCGTATGATTGATGCAGTCAAAGCAGCGATAAATTTTAGAAGAGCTGCAGATATGAAAACTTCTCAAATTGTGAACCTGGCCGTATCAGAACCAGGAGGCTACGAATATTTGGGGTACACGAGGAAGGATGCATATAATTATGTGGACAAAGAGAGGAAAGAACAAATCAGTGAAGGTGATGCCGCAACAGCCCTAGCCTACCTACAAGCTAAATGCAGCGCGGACGATCATTTTGTTATTGAACTATGAAGGATGACGACGAACGACTTATTAACATTGACACGCTATAACACAACACCAAACTGCGACCATGTGTAATCGC
Organism: Linum trigynum; assembly: GCA_964030455.1. NCBI lineage: Eukaryota > Viridiplantae > Streptophyta > Magnoliopsida > Malpighiales > Linaceae > Linum > Linum trigynum. The sequence goes on from OZ034820.1 coordinate 38,495,274, forward strand.
AGTCCAGAAATGCAGTAACAGGCAAGCTCTAATTGTCAACCCGGGGTCTAGATCTACTGCCTACTCCGTGTATATCTGTTATCTAGTAAATTAAATTGAGTGATGTTTGATTTAAGTAAAAGCAGTAAGAAAGCAGGAAATGGTTCGATTTTCTAAAGCAAAGGAAGAGTCACTCGGGAATGAATCCCCCTAGCTCCTTAGTTAGGTCTCATTTGTAATTTCCCTAGGTTGATTAACTGTTGATTAAACTGCGGAAGATCCGATAGTAGCTTGGAATCTCTTAAGCTGACCAAGCCCTCTCAGGCAGGCTAACCGGGAGGAGAGTAACCTTCACCAGGATAGACTGCTGAGGCAATAAGCACAGAACTCCACTACTGGAATTGGGTTCCAGTACAAAGCAGTAGATTGATTAACTCTCGTATAACCAATCTACCACTACCGATTGATGAAGCTCTAACAACCTAATCAGATTCTATCTATCTCAGGTTGCAGCAGAAATCAAGAAAAGATGATCAGACTTCAATTAATTTAATGAATCATGCATCAATCGATTAAAATCAAACAGTATAAAAATCCCAAGTCATTACAAACAAGATCCCTAACACATGGAACTAGGGTTCTTCATACCCAAGTGAGAGAAAGTTTTACTCCATAGAGAGAGAGAGGGAAACAGAATACAAAGTAGTCATACTCATAACAATGGGAAGAATATGCTCTGGGATGTCAATCTTCACTCCTGGGGATGCAATATGGGCTTCAATGGTGAGAAATCCACTCCAAATAGCTCCTAGGGTATGTTCTTCGCACTTTCTCTCTCTAAAACTCTGTTTTTGCTCCAAAAAGTCGATTCCCTCTCCTTTTGCTCGAAATTGGGTTAGAACCCATAAATTCCCGACCACACGGCCAGGCCACACAGCCGTGTGGCTTTCTCAGCTGCCCGTGTGAGTGTGCAAAACGCCGCCTTTCACTTAAGTGGCTTCAGGTATGCTACATGGCCAAAACCACACGGCCGTGTGGATTTCCAGGCTGCCCGTGTGAGCTCCCTGGACTTTCCACACTACCACAAGGGGTCCCCTACACGGCCAATGTGGCTTGCTGTGCAATTTGGTGCCACATGGCCAGGTCATACGGCCGTGTGGGTTTTTAGGCGTGCCCGTGTGGCTTCCTCAGCTTCTCGCCAAACGTCCAATCTTTGTCCAATCGACCCCGAACTCGTTCCCAAACCTTCATTCACGTACTAGGACCTGAAATATAACAAACAAGAAAAACTTAGCGTGAAATCGGCCTAAAACACGAGAAATACGACTCAAATGGTGTAAGAATGGTGGGCAAAAACATGTGTATATATCAAGTCATCAAACATCTTGTGGGCCGATAGTGTTTCTGTTGCTGATTATGCATGCTTTGGAGAATTACTGTCATTCGATGCTACTTACGAAAGGAACATTTACCAGATGCCTCTCGTGATTTTTTCAGGTACTTTTCCTTTACACATAGAATTATCCCGAGCATGCTAAAATAACCCTAGCAGTTTCCATAATCTAACTTATTTTGTACTTTTTAGGTGTCAACCACTGACACGCTACGACACAACACCTAACAATGGCCAAGTGTAACCAATGAAAGGGACTGCAATATAGTGGCACAAGTAATAAATATCGAATCCACGGGTCTCTAGAGTTACTATTACTCAGCTTCAGTTCAGTATCTAACAAACTAGATTAAGGATTGATTTACTAAACTACTCTACTGACTACTCTACTAATTACAGGTTGGGAACTCACTTAGGTATGATTCCCCCTATCTCCTCAATTAGGTCCAAGTTGCAATTACCTTTGCTTGATCTACTGTTGATTAAACTGAGAAAGATCCTAAATTAGCTTGGAATCTCTTAAGCTGACCAAGCCCTCTTAGACAGAATACCCGACAGGCGACTAGCCTTCACCGTGATAGACTGCTAAGGCGATTCACACAAATTTCCACTACTGGAATGAATTCCAATACAAATCAGTGAATTGATTGACTCTCGCACAACCAATTCACCACTATCAATTAAGGAAGCTCTCTTAACCTAATCAGATTCTATCTATCATAGGTTAAAGCAGAAATCAAGAGAATTTGATCAAGATTCAATTGACTCAATAAATCATGCCTCAATCGATTATAATCAAACAATATAGCATCCAAAACTTCATACAAGAAAGATCCTAACACATGGAACTAGGGTTCCTCAAAACCTAAGTGAAGGGAAGTTACTCCATAGAGAAGAGAGAGACTGCAAAAATCTGATCAAGATCTTCAATCTCCATCTCCAAGCTTGATTCCCGAGCTCCAATGGCAAAGAAATCCTCCAAAATAGCTCCAAGAATGTTCCCAAGTCGCTCTCTCTCTCTCTCTAGGGTTCGTCCCTTGGGTGTTTGGGAACCAAAACCCAGCTCTCCCTCTCCTTTGGCTCGAAATTGGCTTAAAACCAGAAATTCCCGACTCACACGGCCAGGCCACAAGGCCGTGTGACTCTCCCAGGCTTCCCGTGTGAGTTTGCAAAACACAACGTTTCGTTAAGTGACTTCAGGCTTCCTACACGGCCACGACCCACACGGCCGTGTGGCTTCCCAGGGTGCTCGTGTGGCTTCTCAGCTTCTCGCCAAACGTCCAAACTTCGTCCAATCAAACCCGAACTCGTTCCCAAACCTTCATTCACGTACTAGCACCTGAAATATCACAAACAAGCACAACCTAGCGTGAAATCGGCCTAAACACGAGAATCAACATCTCAAACGACTCAAGAATTGGGGTAAAAACATATGTAATTATTGGTCTATCAAACTCCCCCACACTTAACCGTTTGCTTGTCCCCAAGAAAACCAATGCAACTCTCCAGACCTCTATAGCAACAAACAACCCCGATCGTCGGTAGAGGATTTTCTAGATCATAAAGCAGCTTACGAGGTCAACTGGTCTTCTAAGATGTTCCCTATCTCTCTTAATGCGACTACTAGACTCAAGCCAGGATCATGAGAAGAAGTAGAAGTAAGAAAGCCATTTCATGGATAAAGGGACTCACACCATTCACAATCAAGGACTCGCGATACCGGGGTGCTCTTTCACTTCATTTCACCGTTGGAACCCCTTTTTCACTTCCATTTTACTTTTTTTTCATTCACTTAGCGGGGGTTCCAGCTGCAGTCTTTCGCACGGTCGACCCTTATTAGTCGAGAAAGAGCAATTTCTGTACATCTGGTGCTCGCCAGAGTACTTCTTTTAACTCCTTTTCCTCAACTCGTGTGGAGGGTCAATGAAATTAAGGGGGGTCGGAAGCCTATCCATGCCCTTAAGAACACATCCTCAAGTAGGCAAACCATTCAATGGGTGGAAGTTTTACTTGTACTAGCGACAGCTTAGCTTCACCTTGTAGGAGTACCCCACTAAGGATCACTAAAAATATCTTCCAAAACCCGATTTGGTGCAATAAACGGTGCCGTACATGTTGGGCTTACCCCATGTTTAAGATTTTGATGATTTTGACATGGAGGACCAACTGCATTTCATTTTTCACATGAGTACCATGTTCGATACACGAGTCCATAACACAATCCAAATAGAGTCACCATTACCACATGAATTCAACGGTCCTAGCTCCACTAATTCACAAAATCAACTGGCACAACAGAGAGCTAGATAGGAAAAGTCTTATACTTCAACATCCTCCATAGTGCTACACTACCTCCCTAGGTTGCACATTACTATAGAGACTGTCAATTCAAAGCATACTGAGCAGGATTTTGCAGGGAACAATACTTGGAGCCCTCAAATTTAAAAAATTTGGACATTGGACTAGGCTCCAAGCACACTGATGACTCGGTATTTGCACATGTTTTTCCCTGTGTTTCTTGATTGTTTGAGCTTGAATTATCGTGTCTTTGGCCTATTTTACGCTAGGTTGTGTTCCTTTGTCACATTTCAGGTCCTAGCACATAAAGTGAAGCATAGGCGCAAGTTTCAAGTCAATCAGAGATCAATTGACGATTCGGGAGAAGAAACTCGGGTATGACCTGAAGAAGAATGGATTTATACCTCACTTTATGGACAAAGAATCATGCAAGCTTGTCATGAAAATAAAGAGGACGAGACTACGAGCGTCTGAGATCAAACGGCGACTGATTCGGAGTCCGGACGAGGGAGAAACGAAGCATTAAACAGAGGCTGAGCAAGCCACACGGGCACAACCCACACGGCCGTGTGACCTGGCCATGTGGCCGTGTGGAAATCACCGAGCCTTCACACGGGCAGCTGGGAAAGGCACACGGCCGTGTGGCCTGGCCGTGTGAGTCGGGAATTGCTATTTAAAACCCGATTTTCAGCAAAATGAGAGGGAGAGAGCTGGGTTTTGGATCCCAAACACCCAAGGGACGAACCCTAGAGAGAGAGAGCGACTTGGGAACATTCTTGGAGCTATTTTGGTGGATTTCTTCGCCATTGGAGCTCGGGAATCAAGCTTGGAGATGGAGATTGAAGATCTAGATCAGATTTCTGCAGTCTCTCTCTTCTCTATGGAGTAACTTCCTTTCACTTAGGTTTTGAGGAACCCTAGTTCCATGAGTTAGGATCTTTCTTGTATGAAGTTTTGGATGCTTTATTGTTTGATTATAATCGAATGATGCATGTTTATTGAGTCAATTGAAGTCTGATCAACTTTTCCTGATTCCTGCTGCAATCTGAGATAGATAGAATCTGATTAGGTTGCTAGAGTCTCATCATTCGGTAGTAGGAGATTGGCTATACGAGAGTTAGCCAGTTTACTGCTTTGTACTGGAATCCAATTCCAGTAGTGGAGTTCTGTGCTTATTGCTTCAGCTTTCTATCCCGGTGAAGACTAGTCGTCTGCCGGATAGTTCGACTGAGAGGGTTTGGTCAGCTTAAGAGATTCCAAGCTACTGTCGGATCTTCCGCAGTTTAATCAACAGTAAAACAACCAAAAGGAATTACAACTTGGACCTAATTGAGGAGCTAGGGGGAATCATACCTAAGTGAGTTCCCAAACTGTAATTTGTAGTTTTACTTAGTTTAGTTAGTAGAGTAGTTTGGTTAATCAATCCTTAATCTAGTTTGCTAGATAATGAACTGAAGCTGAGTAATAGTAACTCTAGAGACCCGTGGATTCGATATTTATTACTTGTGCCACTATACTGCAGTCTCTTTCATTGGTTACACTTGGCCATTGTTAGGTGTTGTGTTTTAGAGCATTAAGTTTTTGGCGCCGTTGCCGGGGACTTTCTAGAGTATTAGGAAAGGCAGAAGTTTGTTACTTTAGCGTTTTTCTTTTCTTTTCCACCCTTGCTTTTCACTTGGGTGTTTTTTGTTTTTGTTGGTGCAGATCTGAATCATGGATCCGCATGGCTTCTCCAACCAGTGGGGGTATCCACCACCATCCGAGTGGTATTACCCCGAGACTCCCTGGAGTAATCAAGGAGGAGAAGACTATGGATTCGGGTTCCAGTACCAACCCCCTTTCTACGGAGAACAACTAGACCCCTGGGCATATCAAGAACAATCTCCTTATCAAGAAGAATTCCTCCCACAACAAGAAGGGCCATCAGATCTTGAGTTACCCATGGCGGCCTTCACGGGCCACTCTGCAGAGCCATGCTACACTTCACTGGAAGATCCGAACAAACAATTAAGGCTTCTCGTGGAGCAGTTTGCTCGAGACACTGAGAAATCATGCTCCAAGATGGATCTTCAAATCAAAGCCCTTGCCACTTCCGATCCCTCATTTCTCCATGATATGGAGGAGACTGTTCAGCGCTCAGCGAAGCGAACAGAGTGGGTGAAGCAAGTTTGCTCGCATCTTGCCCAAGATCACCTTTCTGCTACCACGCTAGAAGAGGTGGAGGATGACAAAGGCTATGGGAGCGTTGACGAGCATACAGAAGTTATCACAGAGAACTCTTATGATAATCATGATCAGGAAAGTCCTTTGGTTGCAGACCACACCTTTCCTCATTTATGCTCTAACATGCTGGGCCCGTGCGAGGAGATGCAAGATGATCCCATTGAAGAAATTGCTTGGCGACTTGCTCTCCAATCTGTTCTAGAAGAAGAAGAGCGAGCAAGGATGAGGAAGGAAGTTGTGGATGATGAGGAAGAAAGAAAAGAAGAGGTGGTTCTTGATCTTTTCCCAGGGGAGAGACCACATTTTGAAGAAGAAAGGGGGGTTGAGGAAGCAATTGGCGTCCAGACTGAGGATGAAGTTGAGGTGGAAGAGGCTTGCACCGGCCCTATGTTACATTTGATATCTTCACCAAACTTCGAGGAGCTGCTTGGCAAGGACCCATTTGCAGTGTCTTTTTGCCAGACCAAGGCCACATCCACATCGGTCCCTCTTGGTGGACGCAAGGGTGGCCAATCGTTGCTGTCATATCTGGTTTGGGGCAATGAGACGAGAGAAGAGAAGAAGAGGTCTCGAGGGTGGAGACTTCATCTGCATCAAGTACATGAGCCTTCATCACCTGCCACACCACATGCTCGTGACTTGAGACTCCACCTCATCGACGAGAACCTCAACTTCAAGGAGGTTCTAGCATGGACCGAAACTTAGGAGCCATCGTCCGGCTCACGACGTGAAAGAAGCGCTTGTTGGGAGGCAACCAAACCAGTCGGTTTGCATTTCTTTCTCTATTTCTCCTCGGTTGAGTCAGTTTTGCTATTTGATTTTAGAGTCAATAACTCAACCTTTGTGAGATTTTGTGTGGTGTTTGTGTTCTGGTTACTCTCTCTTCCTGGAATGCACCGCCTGACCCGTTCATCATCATTCACCCTTGATCTGGTAACTTCGTTCTACCCTCCTTATCTTTCCTCCATTGAGGACAATGTCGTGCTTAAGTGGGGGGGGGGGGATGTTCGATTATGTATGCGGGTAAATGTTTGGCTGTTTGTGTGCTTGGAGCCTAGTCCACTGTCCAAATTTTTAAATTTGAGGGCTCCAGGTACGTGTTCCTTGCAATTGCCTGCTCAGTATGCTTTGAATTGACAGTCTTTATAGTAATATGCAACCTAGGGAGGTTGTGTAGCACTATGGAGGATGTTGATGCATTTAAGAAATCTCATTAGTTCTTCATATTGTGTTGGTTGATTGAGTGAATTAGTGATCTTAGGACCCTTGAATTGTGTGGTGTTGTGGACTCTCTACCTGTCATGGACTCTTGTATCATGTTTTGAAAGTAACAGGTGCTCGAAAATGTGCTTCAAAATAACGTCTCCCGTGCGAATAGGGCGAAAGTGTGTAAGGGGAGACGGGAATTCGTTCCCAATTTCCACCTACTACCTCCAGCCCCCTTACATGTCTTTCCCCCGCACGAGGCTCGAGACATCCGCTCCTGGCATGGCCGGTAAGAGCAGGTTGGGACCCTTGAAAAAAAAAAAGAGTAAAGAAAAAATAACAGAAAACAAGCAAAACAGAAAGAAAAGGGGTTCCAACCATCTTCAAAGAAAATAGAGCACCTTGAAAAATGTGATCCATGATCCTTTGTTTTTTAGAATCTCTTCATCCACAATTCATTTGTCCTCTGTTCACTATTTGCCATGATGCCAACTCGATACTAGTGCTCTCGCCGAAGAAGCTATGAGATGACTTGTGTGTCGGTTGACCTCGTAAGCTGCTAAACGATCTAGGAAGTCCTCTACCTACGATCTGGGGTGTATGTTGCTATAGAGCTCTGGAGAGCTGCATTGGTTTGAGTTAGGTTTGCTTGGGGACAAGCAAACAGTTAAGTGTGGGGGGATTTGATGACTCGGTATTTGCACATGTTTTTTCCTGTGTTTCTTGATTGTTTGAGCTTGAATTATCGTGTCTTTGGCCTATTTTACGCTAGGTTGTGTTCCTTTGTCACATTTCAGGTCCTAGCACATAAAGTGAAGCATAGGCGCAAGTTTCAAGTCAATCAGAGATCAATTGACGATTCGGGAGAAGAAACTCGGGTATGACCTGAAGAAGAATGGATTTCTACCTCACTTTATGGACAAATAATCATGCAAGCTTGTCATGAAAAGAAAGAGGACGAGACTACGAGCGTCTGGGATCAAACGGCGACTGATTCGGAGTCCGGACGAGGGAGAAACGAAGCATTAAACAGAGGCTGAGCATGCCACACGGGCACAACCCACACGGCCGTGTGACCTGGCCATGTGGCCGTGTGGAAATCACCGAGCCTTCACACGGGCAGCTGGGAAAGCCACACGGCCGTGTGGCCTGGCCGTGTGAGTCGGGAATTGCTATTTAAAACCCGATTTTCAGCAAAAGGAGAGGGAGAGAGCTGGGTTTTGGATCCCAAACACCCAAGGGACGAACCCTAGAGAGAGAGAGCGACTTGGGAACATTCTTGGAGCTATTTTTGTGGATTTCTTTGCCATTGGAGCTCGGGAATCAAGCTTGGAGATGGAGATTGAAGATCTAGATCAGATTTCTGCAGTCTCTCTCTTCTCTATGGAGTAACTTCCTTTCACTTAGGTTTTGAGGAACCCTAGTTCCATGAGTTAGGATCTTTCTTGTATGAAGTTGTGGATGCTTTATTGTTTGATTATAATCGAATGATGCATGTTTATTGAGTCAATTGAAGTCTGATCAACTTTTCATGATTCCTGCTGCAATCTGAGATAGATAGAATCTGATTAGGTTGCTAGAGTCTCATCATTCGGCAGTAGGAGATTGGCTATACGAGAGTTAGCCAGTTTACTGCTTTGTACTGGAATCCAATTCCAGTAGTGGAGTTCTGTGCTTATTGCTTCAGCTTTCTATCCCGGTGAAGACTAGTCGTCTGCCGGATAGTTCGACTGAGAGGGTTTGGTCAGTTTAATCAACAGTAAAACAACCAAAAGGAATTACAACTTGGACCTAATTGAGGAGCTAGGGGGAATCATACCTAAGTGAGTTCCCAAACTGTAATTAGTAGTTTTACTTAGTTTAGTTAGTAGAGTAGTTTGGTTAATCAATCCTTAATCTAGTTTGCTAGATAATGAACTGAAGTTGAGTAATAGTAACTCTAGAGACCCGTGGATTCGATATTTATTACTTGTGCCACTATACTGCAGTCTCTTTCATTGGTTACACTTGGCCATTGTTAGGTGTTGTGTTTTAGAGCATCACACACAAACAACCAAACATTCACCCTCATACATAATCGAACATCCCCCCACACTTAAGCACGACATTGTCCTCAATGGAGGAAAGATAAGGAGGGTAGAACGAAGTTACCAGATCAAGGTTGGATGATGGTGGACGAGGCAGGCGGTGCATTCCAGGAGGAGAGAGTAGTCAGAACACAAACACCAAACAAAATCTCACAAAGGTTGAGTTATTGACTCTAAAATCAAATAACAAAACGGACTCAACCGAGGAGAAATAGAGAAAGAAATGCAAACTGACTGGTTGGGTTGCCTCCCAACAAGCGCTTCTTTCACGTCATGAGCCGGACCGTAGCTCCTAAGTTTCGGTCCACCCCAAAACCTCCTTGAAGTTGAGGTTCTCGTCGATGAGGTGGAGTCTCAAGTCACGAGCATGTGGTATGACAGGTGATGGAAGCTCGTGCACTTGATGCAGATAACGTCTCCACCCTCGAGACCTCTTCTTCTCTTTTCTCGTCTCATTGCCCCAAACTAGATATGATAGCATCGATTGACCACCATCGCGTCCGCCAAGAGGAACCGATATCGATGTGGCCTTGGACTGGCAAAGAGACACAGAAAATGGGTCCTTACTAAGTAGTTCCTCAAAGTTAGGTGGAGATATCTCATGTAACTCTTGGCCGGTGCAGGCCTCTTCCACCTTAACTCCGTCCTCAGCCTGGACGCCAATTACTTCTTCAACCTCCCTTTCTTCTTCCTGTGGTATCACCCCTGGGAAATGATCAAGAACTCCTTCTGCTTCACTTTCGTCATCCTCCACAACTACTTTCTCCACCCTTTCTTGCTCTTCTTCTTCTAACACAGATTAGAGAGCAAGTCGCCATGTAATTTCTTCAATGAGATCATCTTGCATCTCCTCGCTTGGGCCCAGCATATTAGAGCGGAAATGGGGACAGTTGTGATCTACCACTAGAGGATACACTTGATCATGATTATCATGGGAGCTTTCCGTGACAACTTCTGCATGCTCCTGAACATCCTCATGATTGCCTTCTTCTTTCTCCTCCTCTACTTGTATGGCAGCATAAAAGTTGTCTTGAGAAAACTGTGCACAAGCTTTCTCAATGACCTCTATGTGCTTCTTTACGATCCGAAGGGTATCCTCTGTTTTACGGGGAAAGGAGAAGTCAGTTTGGGCCATGGCCTGGATATGAGGGTCCATCTCAAGAAATGATCTCTCAGGTACTCAAGCAATCTGCTCCACGAGAAGCCTCAAGTGATAGTTTGGATCTGGCTGTGGAGTGTAGCATGGCTCTGCAGAATGGCCCGTGAAGGCCGCCATGGGTAACTCTAGCTCCGATGGCCCTTCTGGTTGTGGGAGAAATTCTTCTCCGTAATGAGGTTGTTCTTGATATGCCCAGAGGTCTGATTGTTCTACGTAGTAAGGGGGTCGGTACTGCAACCCGAATCCATAGTCTTCTTCTCCTTGATTGCTGTAGGGAGTCTCGGGGTAATACCACTCAGATGGTGGTGGATACCCCCAATGGTTGGAGAAGCCATAAGGATCCATGATTCAGATCTGTACCAACAAAAACGAAAACACCCAAGTGAAAGCAAGGGTGGAAAAGAAAAGAAAAACGCTAAAGTAACAAACTTCTGCCTTTCCTAATAATCTAGAAAGTCCCCGGCAACGGCGCCAAAAACTTGACACGCTACGACACAACACCTAACAATGGCCAAGTGTAACCAATGAAAGGGATTGCAGTATAGTGGCACAAGTAATAAATATCGAATCCACGGGCCTCTAGAGTTACTATTACTCAGCTTCGGTTCATTATCTAGCAAACTAGATTAAGGATTGATTTACTAAACTACTCTACTAACTACTCTACTAATTGCAGGTTGGGAACTCACTTAGGTATGATTCCCCCTAGCTCCTCGATTAGGTCCAAGTTGCAATTACCTTTGGTTGATCTACTATTGATTAAACTGCGAAAGATCCTAAATTAGCTTGGAATCTCTTAAGCTGACCAAGCCCTCTTAGACAGAATACCCGACAGGCGACTAGCCTTCACTGGGATAGACTGCTAAGGCGATTCACACAGATTTCCACTACTTGAATGAATTCCAGTACAAAGCAGTGAATTGATTGACTCTCGCACAACCAATTCACCACTATCAATCAAGGAAGCTCTCTTAACCTAATCAGATTCTATCTATCATAGGTTAAAGCAGAAATCAAGAGAATTTGATCAAGATTCAATTGACTCAATAAATCATGCCTCAATCGATTATAATTATACAATATAGCATCCAAAACTTCATACAAGAAAGATCCTAACACATGGAACTAGGGTTCCTCAAAAGCTAAGTGAAGGGAAGTTACTCCATAGAGAAGAGAGAGACTGCAGAAATCTTATCTAGATCTTCAATCTCCATCTCCAAGCTTGATTCCCGAGCTCCAATGGTGAAGAAATCCTCCAAAATAGCTCCAAGAATGTTCCCAAGTCGCTCTCTCTCTCTAGGGTTCGTCCCTTGGGTGTTTGGGAACCAAAACCCAGCTCTCTCTCTCCTTTGGCTTCAAATTGGCTTAAAACCAGAAATTCCCGACTCACACGGCCATGTGACTCTCCCAGGCTGCTCGTGTGAGTTTGCAAAACACAGCTTTTCGTTAAGTGACTTCAGGCTTCCTACGCGGCCACGACCCACACGGCCGTGTGGCTTCCCAGGGTGCCCGTGTGGCTTCTCAACTTCTCACCAAATGTCCAAACTTCGTCCAATCGACCCAGAACTCGTTCCCAAACCTTCATTCACGTACTAGGACCTGAAATATCACAAACAAGCACAACCTAGCGTGAAATCAGCCTAAAACTCGAGAATCAACATCACAAACGACTCAAGAATAGGGGTAAAAACATGTGTAATTATTGGTCTATCAACCACCATTCGCAAACTTGCGTATTTTCATGTGCTTTCTTGGCTAACAAGAGAGAGGAAAATTATATTTGGGTGTTGGGAGCTTTGAAGAGAAGGCTAGGCGGTGTAGATCCCAAGACTGTTATTACAGATGGGGATAAAGCAATGAGTAATGCTATTCATAAAGTATTTCCTGATTTATTTTAGGAATGCTCTCTTCAGCACAACAATTGGGTCTCCAATTTATTTGAGCAAAGACATGAATGGGGGTTTTCATATTTGCGTTCGAAGTTCTTTGCAGGCTTGAGTACAACATCAAGATGTGAAGGACTGAACTCTCAACTTGCCAATTATATCGAGAAGGATAAAAATCTCCTTGAGTTCTTTATTCACTTTGATCGTTGGACTAAGGATATGAGGGAGAATGAGCGTCATGCTGATTTTGAATCCATTCATCGAGAACGAACCATCACAATCAATGTCTTAGTCTCACTTCAGAAGAGTGGAGCGGCGGTTTTCACAAAGAACACATTCTTCTTATTTAGAGACGAGGTTGAAAAGTCGGCATGTTGCATAAGGGTGGAGTAAGAGCTATCGGAAATTGAGCGTGTGTACAAGGTCAAGGTGTCTGGCATGGATAAGGTTTTTCAAGTCACGTACACAGTTGAACCCTTTGCAATGGATTGTAGTTGTAATCACTACGATTATATGGGAACACCATGCCGTCATATGATTTTTGTACTGAAAGAAGAGAGTATACTGGAACTTCCTGAAGGCCTAGTACGTCAAAGATGGTCAAAGAAGCCGAAGACACTAGAGAGCTTGGAGGAACCAGACATAATAGATGAATCGCAACTTTTCGCATTGAGGTTTGCCATGACCATCACTTTTTTTTTAATATTGGTTCGAAGCTAGCTGAACGTTAATCTTACTCACTTTGTATAAAATATTGTGTCAATCAGGTATGGTACTGTTCAACAAAACAACTTACAACTAATGTTAAAAGGGGCAAAATCTAGTGAGTGCTTCAATATTGTTCGTGAGGGAATTCAATCATTATGTTGAAAGATAGACATGGTGGACACTGGCAACGTGGACATACCCGGCATTAAGGACCAGAGTTTTGGACACTTGAGTTCTTCGGAATGCGTGTAACACCCCGACTTTTGGTTCAGGTTCGACCCAAAATACGGGAACGGTTGGGTTAACGGTTACGTACGAAGGGTTGCAACCGTGAATTAGTAATAATAATTTATTATATTATTATTACTAATTAATATATATATAAAGTGGACAAGAGAGGCCGAGCGGCCTTCACTATCAATTCCCGCATCTCCCCCAAATTCTCCCAATCCGGAAATCGAATCCGGTGCTTAGGGTTCTCGCGAGCAGTTGCGATCGGATGAGGAAGTTCTATAACGAGGTTAAGGGGCTGAAGGTGAATGAGGTCCCTGACCACGTGGAGCCGATGCCCTCCCTCGATTTCGTGAAGAAATCTGTGCAGAAAGGTAAGTGAAATTACCTTGGTCCCATTTAATTCTAGAGATTGTTTCTCATTCGTGGGGTGCTTATCATGGAATACGAGTTAACTCATTGGTTAGCAGATGGGAATAATACAGAGAAATTGGTTCAAACTTGTGCTATTACATGAAGGTTAGTGCATGAGAATGGATTTTAGTAACAGTGGCGGTGGAGTCTTGGATGGGAGGTAAACAAGTCATTCCCTACCCACGTTAATTATAGAACTTCATGGGTTGGATAATGATATGACCGTTTGTGGAGTTAATACTATCAGCTAAGCATTTTGGCAGGAGGCATGAATGAGTTCAAGGGAGGGAGATGGTTACTTCGAGTCAATCTACGTTAGGTATTAAGGTGAGGGTAAAGGGGGTAAATTCTACGCCTTACGATTTTTCAAGTATCTACCTTGAGTATTTTTAAGTATCGATTTACGTGATGTATGTGCAGTATTTGATTCCTGTTTGAGATTGCATGATTATGTTTGATGGTATGTGTTTTGGTTGAATTATGACTTGAAGTGAATGATTATTATTTACCTTGAAAAGTTTATGAGTATAAGTTATTGTTAAAGTTTAAGAAACAAGGCCTTTTTAAGGAGTAACTCACCTTCAAGAAGGTGAAGTCGTTTTAAGTGTGTTTAGTCACTAGCGCCAGTCCGTTGCCATTTGAGATTTTCAGATGGAGCAGCAGTTATGCTCTTGAGATCTTTGAGACAGAGCAACAGTTATGCTCTTGAGACTTTTAAGATGACAGTAGTTATGCCCTTGAGAATCGTGGTGAAGAGCCACCACGATAAGTTTAAGATGTTAAGGGGATGAATCATTATGACTTCCTTAACTAAGTTTAAGGAAAGCCTGAATGGCTTCTCATACGTATGAGTTGGCAACCGGACTAGCTAGTGAGGGATCCCAGTGTAAGTCAAGTATTTAAGTCAAGCTTTGAGATTTAAGAATGGAGCAACAGTAACTCCCATACAGTTTTAAGAGTTAAGCTTTTAACAGTGGAAGTACAAAACAACTTCCACACAGTTAAGTAAAGTGCTCAGGTTTTAATAAGATGTTAAACGTAAGGGCGTAGACTGATCCCATCTCACTCACCAGTTTGAGGAGCTAGAAGAGCAGTTAGTGAGCAGGGAGTTCGAGGGCAGCCAGCGAGAGGAGGTCAGTGCAAGCGTCATGGAGGATGCTTAGTCGAGGTTTCCAGTAGCAACGGCTTTAGAGATTATTAGTTATTTACATTTATGATTATGAGTACAGACTGGAGATTATTTTGAGATTTTTAGTATTGAGTTTGCTCACTTGTTAGCAATGTAGTTAAACTATAGTTTTTATGTATAAGCGAAATGATGGGTACAAACTTAAGCGTAAAAGCGGAGCGTAAGAACGTAAGTTTATATGAACCATTGAAATTGTAAAAAAGCAACTTAAAAGACTAATAGGATCCACACACAGAAAATTGGAAAAGATTTTGAACTAGAGTACATTCTAACTCAGAACAAGTTCATAAACATAGAAAAAGAGTTGAATCGTACGCTAATATGAATCATAACTCTGAAATATTCATATTATGGACATCACAAGCCCCCCAAAAAAATTGATCATGATTTATGCTACATTTGGGCAGCAACGTCCACATTTCCATCCAAATCATATCATCTTAATTACCGCCATCATCATAGTTGTTATTGTCACTAACATCATGCTTCTCATAAATACATCAATCATCATTCATGTTAAAAGAATCATTTTGAAGCCAGCGGCATGATCACTTTAGTTTTTTCATCCACAAAAAACCATTTGACCATCGCACGACGTGCCAAATCGCTCCATAAACATTATCATTAAAAGCTCTTATAAGCGTCCTAAAAGCTAGCTTTTAAGGATTTTTTATGCACATATTGTGGTTTTAAAGAGTTTATATTAAGCTTATGGTGTCAAAAGATTTTTCAAAGAAAATTACTATATTGGAGGAGGTAAGAACTTAAAAGCGTAAGCTTTTAGGCTTAAACTATAGCTTTTAACTACATTGCTTGTTAGTGCTTTGCTTTGAACTACAGGAGTGTGTTTTCAGTATTTTATTATGAGATTCTTCCCACTGCAATTTAAGATTTGAGTATTTTATTGGTCAAGGGCATTTAAGTAAAAGTAGTACCTGGCCGGGTTAGGGTGTCACATTTTGGTATCAGAGCCGGTCTTCCTCTGTTCATTGGTCTCCAAGGAATACTAGAATATCGGTCTCAGTTTTAAAGGCTTTTGTTTTAAAGGAAAGGAAAACGAGTCAAGGATCTTCTTTTAAGAGTCTATAGAATCTCCAGTCTACTCTAATCGTATTAAGGTAAATAACTAAAGTTCTAATAGAAGAGGTTCCAATCGTAAGGGAATACTTCTAGGATTCTGAAGGAGTAGTACGAGGATTCTACTACTAGGCAGCAAGGAGAGGATCTAATAAGCAAAAACAAACAACTGGGGAACTATGAATCTCCGAAGAAAGAGCTACAATCATTAGATGTTAGTAGCTATAATGATGAGAGGGGTCCTTGACCCTAAGCAGTGGCGAGTCAAGAAACAAAGAGGTACCACGAGAAGTCCCTCAACTAGTTTTAGTGGTCAACGCTATTACAACACTGTAACAAGCAGCAGGGGAAAGCTTAAACTTCAAGGGAAGCTAGGGTAGTATAAATGAAGCAAAGGAGGAAGTAAGTAGGTTAGAGTGGGTCTGAAAGGACAACAAGAAGTCAATAGTTTAAGGAGGAGAGGAGGCATGGTCATTTACATATGACGATGAAGGAACCCTTATAGATAAACCACATAACTGGAGAAGAGGGTACATAACCCAGGGGAGTTAGGCCGATGAAAAGCCTTTAGAAGGAACAAGACAAGCAACGAGGTAAATGATGTAGAGGATAAGTTATGGTCTCAGTACGACCACCATTAGATGAGACATGGGGGAAGTGCTACTGAAGTCTATGGCATACCTGGTAGAAGACAGTGGGGAGTCAATAAATAAGAAAAGATATGGAATGTGACAAGGAATAACAGTTAGCTAGTAGATGGCAGTATGAATAGAGAACCACTTCTCAGCAGTCCGTGAGTTGGATACCAAGATAACACCGAGTAAAAAAGAAGATATTCGAGACCCTACAAACTACGCAGATCACGAGAGTTCGGGAGTTCGTTGGGACCGTTGAAAGGGGAATGCCAGAGTTCGTGATGACTTGTTATGTGGGTGTCCTATCCTAAAAAGAAGTAGAGACTAGCCACCTAGGGTACAAGAGGGGTGACAGAAGGAGGAACCTCTGTAGTATGTTGGAACTAGCGGGCTAAGAGCTGGAGTCTCGGAACTAGCTGTAGGAGTAAATCATTCAACCAACCCGGTATAGACAAGCAAGTACAACGGTCATTGGAAGTTTTAATAAATTTTAGATAATTCGAGGAGGATTCCCAACGGTCGTGATAAAGGAAAGTTGCGTACAATACTAGGAAAATGCAAGAAGGACAGAGGAAGTTTGACTAGATTTCAAGAAGTCAATGGGTCAAGTCTCAGGTTACTCGATGCAAGAAGCTGCACAAAGAGGTACGATGAGGGAAAGCATTACCGAGAAGGAGGAAAAAGAGAAGTTACCTTATCCAACGTGTCCCACTCTGAGTGGGCGGGGCATAGTAGGAGGGCTCCAGCGGAGACAGCTAGTTAAGGATGAAACAAGCACGCTTAGTTAAGCCACAAAGAATCCTAACCAAGAGACTAAGTTTATATACAAGATCGACCTACAAAAGAGACATGGAATGAGTTATGTTAAAGGTTACCAAGGGCAAGCCAACATTGGAAGTTGTGACCTAAAACAATAACGAGAAGATACTCAACAGAGTTTGGTGACCAAATATAGTACAAGCAACAACAGAAGAGTTGTAGTTTGGTGGTAGTAAAAGTAAAGAAGCAAGAAGAACACCATGGGAAGTTATAGAAAAAAAAAATGGTTGGCATCAACCTGGTGATGTATGCGTCAAGGAAGATAGTTAAGACGGGCGGAAGTAGGAGTACAACAGACAACAAGAAAGCATTAGGTTGACCACCAAGTAGAGAACAATCAATCCATATGAAGTCCATCACGAAAGTAAGGTGGAATCGTGGTCGTTAAGACTAGTCAAAGGGAGAACCTTATCTATCATGGTACACGGGTGAGAAGAGAATATGAGAACCTAGATGACTATATCGAGAACAAGGGACATCTAGAACTAGCAAGGAACATCAAGAAGAAGAGCCATGAGTAAAGAAGCAAGAGAGATATGAGTTTAGGGAACCTGCTAGGATACCTGATAGACCATTGATTACACATGTTTTTACCCCTATTCTTGAGACGTTTGAGATGTCGATTCCCGTGTTTTTGGCCGATTTCACGCTAGGTTGTTCTTGTTTGTGATATTTCAGGTCCTAGTACGTGAATGAAGGTTTAGGAACTAGTTCATGGTCGATTAGACGAAGTTTGGACGCTTGGCGAGAAGCTGAGAAGCCAAACGGGCATGCCCAAAAGCCACACGGCCGTGTGGGAGACCCACTATGGCCGTGTGAAGGCTCGGCAAAAGCCACACGGGCAGCTTGGACACTCACACGGCCGTGTGAGTCGTGGCCGCGTGGGAAGCCTGAAGTCACTTAACGAAACGCCGCGTTTTGCAAAGCAACACGAGCAGCTGGGGTAGTCACACGGCCGTGTGACATGGCCATGTGAGTCGGGATTTTTTGGTTTTAAGCCACTTTCCAGCCACAAGTGAGGGGGGTTCCGAGTTTTAGAGAGACAGAGCGATTCCTAGAGAGAGAAAGCGATGAACAGGAGTTCCCAAGTGCCCTAGCTTGATCTTCATTACCATTGGAGGCCGGCTTGAGCTTGGAGAAGTGTCGATCGACGCCCAGGAGCAGAAACCCATCCTTCACAGTATGGTTTCCGCATCTGAATCTGCTTTTGCTTCTTTTCCATGGAGTAGTTCTCCCATTCATCTGGGTATGGGAAACCCTAGATTTGTATGTTAGGTTTGATTATATGAACCCAAGTACAGATTCTATGATTTGATTATATTCAATTGAGGTTTGAATGATTGAATGGCATGAATCCTTATCAAATTCATGTTGTTTCTGTTTTAACCTAGAAAGAGAATATCTGCCTAGGTTGATAGAGCACCCTTAATCGAAGGTAGTGAATTGACGACTTTAGTCGAGGAGCCAATTCAGTATTCTATACCGAATTTACTTCGGTAGTGAAGGTTTTGTTTGTTAGGGCCTCAGTCTGTTTACTCTGGTGGAGGTTAGTCGCCCGCTAGAGACTCAGACTGAGAGGGTCTGGAGACCTTTAGTCAAGACTTCAGACTGTTTATGAACCTTCTGCAGTATAACTATCATAGAAATTGAACTTGGTAAATTGCAATCCGGCTTAATTGCAGTCTAGGGGGAACCATATATGGGTGACCTCTCTCGACTTGAAACAACCGTTTAACTTGCTTTGTGTTTTTGCTTGTTTGAACCTGCACTTAAGTTTTACCGCTAGATAATAAGAATTCACTGAGTAGTCATCACATCTAGGACCCGGGTTGGCATTAAAACCCAAACCCGCTATACTACGCTTTAGGAAGTGGTTACACTTGGCCATTTTCTAGAGTGACAGTAGGAGTAAGTCAAGTTTTTGGCGCCGTTGCCGGGGACGGCTAGGTTGTTGAAGAAAAGTGATTTCTGTTACTTTAGCATTTTCGTTTTCGCATTGACTGTTTGTTCTTTCCCACTTGTGCCTTCACGGGTTTGCTTGCTTGATTGTGTGCAGGTAATGCATGACCCGTAGCCAGTCGGGAGGTTTACTGCTCTTGAATCCAGAGATTGAACGCACTTGTCGCCAACTCAGGAGACAACAGCGAGCCAGACTGGCTACGGAGGAGCGCATAGACGGCCATTTGAGCAGCGAGTCCGAGGACGAGTACGAGATGGAAGGAGATTACAATCCACACCAAGGGAATCCTCACCAGGCTTCCCCGGTGAATCAGGTCTTGGGGAACAACCCCATACCCCAGGCAGATGGGGTTCATCATCATCCACCGCCGCCGGGTCCCACCTTGGAGTACTACTACACTCCACGGATTGCTGACATCCGCCCGGTCATCCTCTACCCGCCTATTCCAGCGAACAATTTCGAGATCAAGCCATGTTGGATTCAACTCATTACATCCTCTATCCAGTTCCATGAGGAGGCAAGGGTGCATCTTTCCCGTTTTCTGCAGCTGACGAACGGGTTCAAGCTGAATGGTGTCATTGATGATGCAATCCGCCTTCACCTCTTCCCCCATTCTCTGGCGGGGAATGCTAAGAGGTGGTTGGAGACCCAGCTGTAACACCACACCCTAAAATAATGGGTCGAACCAATGGTTCAACCACGCAGCGGAAATCACTCGGGGTTTACGCTTTCAAAATCTCGACTCAACTCACATCCACATCATTATCATATGTTTAAAATTCAACTCATCATAACAATTTACTAAAAATCGCTTTCTCAATTCATTAATCAATCTTCCTCAAAATCAGGATTCACATAACCCAGACTATAGGTGAAAAACCTTTTAAATCAAAATCCTCCATCGATCATTGTGCAGTGCTAGAGTCATCCTCAATTTATCACACCTGTCACATCTAGAAAGAAAAATGGGTCAGCTACTAAGCTGAGTGTGTGGACCAGGCCTATACGGCAAAACTATTGTTAGCATGCCATCACATCATCACATCTTGTTGTTTAAAAACACATCATCAACAAATTATCATGCCACACGAAAATCTCATTAATCTCTAGATTTATTTCTAGGTCATCAATCTAAATTCATCTCTAACCCAGTTCCTCATGGTATGACTTTCATTAATCAAGTCGTATATCGACATAAAATCGTAAACTTACCTCAACTCATGAATCCATCATATCAATCCTTCATTCAAAGTCAATTCGTCATTTGAACATCAAACATATCAATCGTTCATCCATAATCAAATCACCAATTTGGAAATAACCATATCAATCATTCATCCATAATCAAATAACCAATTTGGCATTAACCATATCAATCTTTCAATCAATCATCAATCGAATATAACTTCACGATTTTCCTTTATGGAAATCATCTCCATCATATATATCATATGCAATGCATGAAATGCAGACTCTCCATTTGTTATTAATTTGCGCGCTAAGGTCACCATACGCCCACCCCGCTCGAGCTCATCATCTTAGTGGTTATATAAAAAAAACCACAATCTCATCCAATCTAGGATTATTATAAATCCTTTCATTAGGACCGCAGCCCAAACAATCTCATAGGGGTAGGCATAGGCCCTTCTATGTCTATGTGATTTAACATGATCAAACAATCTCAATTTTTCTCTTCCATCATATCTCAATCGATCCAAGAAATCAACAGCGTCCCATTGATATTCCCAGTCCATGCATATCTCACATCATCTATGCATACTTTGATGCATTGCACGATCTCAATATAATCATCATCTTCTCAATGATATTAAATAATTCATTCTCTTAAATCAAACTTGACAAATCTACCAAGTACTCAATTTATCAATACCTCATTCACTCATCGTAATCATTTAACATATCAAATACAAATCGATCATGATAATATCTCATCCACATCATCATTAATCAAAGCATTCATCATATCAACATTGTCACAAAATATCTCAGTAATATTTATATTTACCAATCACATTTATACCAATCGATATTCTAATCACTTCATACTCATACACGTCAATCGTATCACTATCACTCAATATCCCTGTCATTATCATCATCATGCCATAATCATACATATCAATAATCAATATATATTTTATTCGTCATTAAATCATTTTATCATACGAACCATATAATAATAATAAAAATACATCAAATTATCCATATCGTCCATTAACTAATTTCATCAACATATCAACTAAACATATTAGGATCAAAATCTTGTTTTCATGAATTTATATTAATAACTTGAAACCATTCTGAAAAGGACCATACCCAATATATAATTCTCATGATTATCAATAGTTCATTTGAAAAGTTCTCCCTTAATAACACATCTCTCAATAATTATTTCTAAAAGTACCATCTACCTCATCGTTCGTCAAAATACATTAATAAGATCATCTTCAATATTTCGATTAAATACTCAATTAACTATTGCTATCTTAAAACGTAACTTAACTTCAATCTTAATTAAAATATCTCGTGATAATCATCTCACCATCATACTCAGTTTATAATAATTTTCCCTTAAATCACCATTATTCTAAAAATCGTAATATAATCTCTTTAATAACAAAACGACATAGAAACCGGTTTCATCCATCTAAAAATCCAACCAAGATCACAAATCCGTTGCTGTAATTATTATGACCAGAATTCCTTCTCGTATCTAATCCAATTTATAAATTCACAATATCAACCTTTTTAAAATCATAACATCAATTAATTATAAAAACTCAATTATTACCAATATAATGATTCTCATGGTAATATATCATGACTAATGTCGTCTCAAGATTCCTTAAATTTCTTTTCCATATGCTGATCTCAATAGACATTTTCATAAAATATTCGGAGTTCACCATATACGTCAACAATTCCAATACGAGATTAATAATTATTATTATCATAAAAATTAGTTAACTTCATCAACAATTTCATCCAAGATCACAATCATGAATCAATCACAAATCCATCATAATCATTAATCATCAACTCAATCATGCGTATTTAGAAATAAACACGTTATTCCTGTTCCCTTTTATCGTAAGCCCACACACCTTATTTATGACGAAATCCGATTCTGTGAAAGCTCTTTAAATTCCAGATCTTGGTTTCATAATATTCTCCTCATTCGCACAGTCCTGTAGGCGAAAACGGTTCGTCGTTTGGACGTCAAACGAATGAATTGTGGACAAAATACTAATTCTGTCAAAACACGAAGTACCAGGTACCAAATCTAACATTTTCCAGTCAACTGAATCCTGTTGACCGTGACCTCTTAGGCAAATTACGTCTAGGTCCTCTACATTATCGAACACCCAGAAATGATACCTGAGTTTTGTAAAACGGCAGTTTTACGTTGCAAACTTGCGGAGCTCGGTTCTTGCTCGTCCGACGTCGAAAACGAGTTTCGTCAAAACGTGCACGCTCCTGGAGTCGTCCTCTTCGTCATGGTACCAGCCTTTTGGATTTTGTTGAAGTCGACGATGCCGGTGCCGCCGACGCAACTTTCCGACGAGCCTCCCATGAGCTTCTACGAACCTCCAATGGCGATTCTGACTTCGTAGTTGGCTTCCGGACCGCCCTATTATCATAATGCAAGTCTAAGAAGATTGGTCTCCTCTCCTCTCCTTTCCTTTCTTCTTTCTTTCTCTCTTCTCTTCGTATTTCTGTTCGTCGTCTATGGATGGAGGAAAAAGATGAAAGGACTCACCCTTTGTTTAAAGGCTCTTTAAAGAACTGTCACTCTCCCCTCTATGATCGTATCCAAATTATTAGATATGCCAACCCGTTATGTTAAAGTGTGTCGGGAATAATTGGTCTTCTCCCTCTCTCCGTCCGTGCAAAAATGCATTTACTAGGCCTGGGATTTACGTCTCAATATTAATAAACAGAAGATTCCTCATGAGCATCGATAGTAAGCATGCAGCCCAGCGGTGTAGCGCTTGTCTTATTGCCTTGAGGTCACTACTTCGACCCTAGGCTATGTACATTTATTTTTCTTTTCTTTTTGCTCTTATCTAATGTTTAGGGCGACTTCCACTGTTTAACTCATAACTCCTTCGTTTAATAGCGAAATCTGATACCGTCTGCGTCCATGTGTTCTTAGTTTTGTTCTCTATCATATTACCTTCATTTCACATTTATTGTCTAGATTTTTCATATCCTTAATTGGCGAGGACTCGCGATCGTTACATTTCAATCTCTTCTCTCCAACTATTTTTTTTTATAACATTGGTTCTCCATCGAACCAAAATGGTTAAAGAGTTAACCTATGTATGGGATGTTACAACTCTCCCCCTCTTAACTGGATTTCGTCCCCAAAATCAAAGTGTGGTCAATCCAGTCGTACACATCCTTCGTACCAACTCCATCGTGTATAACACTTAATTAAGCCACCGAGAATGGTCAACCCTCTTATTTTCTCATGTTTCCTATCACTTGGTTGTGGTGAATTGAGAAGTGGAACTATTGAATAACGTCGACATATAGCCATAAGCAGGTTAATCATGTATCATGAGGGTACACTTTTTGGAGTTCTTCGTACTCCACCAATAATGCTTTGTTGGTCCCTCTGGACGTGTTTCAACTTTTCTAGCCTTTCTCCACAACCTTAGGCATTAGGGTTCTTTAGCTTCCAAAACAAAACTAGGCATTGCCTATTCTCATGTAATCCATGATCTCTTCCACAACCATTCGTCATAAAATGGTGTCAATAAATGATTTGTCATCTTGCTTGTCTCCTTTCACAATCGCTTACATGATTGTTCGCAATAGAACCTTGTCTCCTCCAGATGAGGCATCAAGTCTCAGACCTTCAACATCTCCTTATCGTGTTCAAGAAAACTCTCATTCTTTGAGATGAATTTTCCTTCACGTCCTCCCATCCTCTTCGTTTATTCATCAAGAATTTGATTCATGGTTTGGGTATATATCTAGAGCTTCGTCGTTTTTGCTCATGATGCTAATCCCTTAGTGTCAGTTACCATCCGATAACATATAGCACCAATTTGTCACTTTAGATTTTAATCTATATCGTCTCTAAATTTTGGCTACGTGCTTGCTATCACACGTCTCTTTTGTGCTTTAGCATACTCATACCGATCATAAGTTGATCATGTCATGAGTTAGCTCCGGGCTTATTGCCTTTACTCTAGCTTCCAACTTGTCCATTATTCGCCCATCACATTTACTCTCTATTGGTGCCTCTGTCTTTTAAGGTGTTGAGTTGAACTTTTGGTCATCTATTTCCTTTCACATCATTATTTTGATGATGTATCTCGTTTTCAATCAACCGTCATCATTTTCACCGCATGCTAGTTAACATCTCTTCATCTTGACTCATTCTCGTACTTAATAGTCTACTGAGCGATCTTTCTCCATCAATCCTCGAGAAATTTATTTTTCCTCAATCCACGTTAACACTCGTCACGTATTTAGTCTAATGTATAAAATAGTTATCATTAGATTGGGTCTCTCTGACCTCAACTAATATCATGAAACTTGGGATTCTAAACCCCCCAAAATGAAATCCGCAATCCTTAAAGGTTTGCAGAATTCCTACTAACTCTTTCAACTCTTGTTTCCCTTGAATCAGGAAACTCCATCCCTTAAATTGGGATGTGGCACCTTTTGCACAGATCGATGGTTCCTTGGAGGACGAAATCACTTTTCAATTTTGTTTCAAATGACTCGTCAAAAGACTTTCTTCAAAAGACTTCTCAAATCGATTTCATTTAGAATGTTTCTCAAAAATTTGCTCGAAATCATTTTGACTGAATGCAACTGACTCTAACTATGCATCACAACATCAGGTTTGGTCTCAACTCCTAGAAAGTTTAGTGCAAATACGGGTATGGAGTACTTCCCCTCTTTTGAGAGTGATCAGTTCTCAAGAGTGAAAGTAACATACCTATAACGCAGAAAACAAACCGGGCTCTGATACCACTTGTAACACCCCACCCTAAAATAATGGGTCGAACTAATGGTTCAACCACGCAGCGGAAATCACTCAGGGTTTACGCTTTCAAAATCTCGACTCAACTCACATCCACATCATTATCATATGTTTAAAATTCAACTCATCATAACAATTTACTAAAAATCGCTTTCTCAATTCATTAATCAATCTTCCTCAAAATCAGGATTCACATAACCCAGACTATCAATCTCATCTATTCCATTCATACTCAACTCAAGTTAATGATCATACTTGACCAATGTAAACTATCATGCATGCTCAAAACCCGAATCGTAAAATAAGGGTTCTAGAATAAATCAATAGGTGAAAAACCTTTTAAATCAAAATCCTCCATCGATCATTGTGCAGTGCCAGAGTCATCCTCAATTTATCACACCTGTCACATCTAGAAAGAAAAATGGGTCAGCTACTAAGCTGAGTGTGTGGACCTGGCCTATACGGCAAAACTATTGTTAGCATGCCATCACATCATCACATCTTGTTGTTTAAAAACACATCATCAACAAATTATCATGCCACACGAAAATCTCATTAATCTCTAGATTTATTTCTAGGTCATCAATCCAAATTCATCTTTAACCCAATTCCTCATGGTATGAATTTCATTAATCAAGTCGTATATCGACATAAAATCGTAAACTTACCTCAACTCATAAATCCATCATATCAATGCTTCATTCAAAGTCAATTCATCATTTGAACATCAAACATATCAATCGTTCATCCATAATCAAATTACCAATTTGGAAATAACCATATCAATCATTCATCCATAATCAAATAACCAATTTGGCATTAACCATATCAATCTTTCAATCAATCATCAATCGAATATAACTTCACGATTTTCCTTTATGGAAATCATCTCCATCATATATATCATATGCAATGCATGAAATGCAGACTCTCCATTTGTTATTAATTTGCGCGCTAAGGTCACCATACGCCCACCCCGCTCGAGCTCATCATCTTAGTGGTTATATAAAAAAAACCACAATCTCATCCAATCTAGGATTATCATAAATCCTTTCATTAGGACCGCAGCCCAAACAATCTCATAGGGGTAGGCATAGGCCCTTCTATGTCTATGTGATTTAACATGATCAAACAATCTCAATTTTTCTCTTCCATCATATCTCAATCGATCCAAGAAATCAACAGCGTCCCATTGATATTCCCAGTCCATGCATATCTCACATCAACTATGCATACTTTGATGCATTGCACGATCTCAATATAATCATCATCTTCTCAATGATATAAATAATTCATTCTCTTAAATCAAACTTGACAAATCTACCAAGTACTCAATTTATCAATACCTCATTCACTCATCGTAATCATTTAACATATCAAATACAAATCGATCATGATAATATCTCATCCACATCGTCATTAATGAAAGCATTCATCATATCAACATTGTCACAAAATATCTCAGTAATATTTATATTTACTAATCACATTTATACCAATCGATATTCTAATCACTTCATACTCATACACGTCAATCGTATCACTATCACTCAATATCCCTGTCATTATCATCATCATGCCATAATCATACATATCAATAATCAATATATATTTTATTCGTCATTAAATCATTTTATCATACGAACCATATAATAACAATAAAAATACATCAAATTATCCATATCGTCCATTAACTAATTTCATCAACATATCAACTAAACATATTAGGATCAAAATCTTGTTTTCGTGAATTTATATTAATAACTTGAAACTATTCTGAAAAGGACCATACCCAATATATAATTCTCATGATTATCAATAGTTCATTTGAAATGTTCTCCCTTAATAACACATCTCTCAATAATTATTTCTAAATGTACCATCTACCTCATCTTTCGTCAAAATACATTAATAAGATTATCTTCAATATTTCGATTAAATAGTCAATTAACTATTGCTATCTTAAAACGTAACTTAACTTCAATCTTAATTAAAATATCTCGTGATAATCATCTCACCATCATACTCAGTTTATAATAATTTTCCCTTAAATCACCATTATTCTAAAAATCGTAATATAATCTCTTTAATAACAAAACGACATAGAAACCGGTTTCATCCATCTAAAATTCCAACCAAGATCACAAATCCGTTGCTGTAATTATTATGACCAGAATTCCTTCTCGTATCTAATCCAATTTATAAATTCACAATTTCAACCTTTTTAAATTCATAACATCAATTAATTATAAAAACTCAATTATTACCAATATAATGATTCTCATGGTAATATATCATGACTAATGTCGTCTCAAGATTCCTTAAATTTCTTTTCCATATGCTGATCTCAATAGACATTTTCATAAAATATTCGGAGTTCACCATATACGTCAACAATTCCAATACGAGATTAATAATTATTATTATCATAAAAATTAGTTAACTTCATCAACAATTTCATCCAAGATCACAATCATGAATCAATCTCAAATCCATCATAATCATTAATCATCAACTCAATCATGCGTATTTAGAAATAAACACGTTATTCCTGTTCCCTTTTACCGTAAGCCCACACACCTTATTTATGACGAAATCCGATTCTGTGAAAGCTCTTTAAATTCCAGATCTTGGTTTCATAATATTCTCCTCATTCTCACAGTCCTGTAGGCGAAAACGGTTCGTCGTTTGGACTTCAAACGAATGAATTGTGGACAAAATACTAATTCTGTCAAAACACGAAGTACCAGGTACCAAATCTAACATTTTCCAGTCAACTGAATCCTGTTGACCGTGACCTCTTAGGCAAATTACGTCTAGGTCGTCTACATTATCGAACACCCAGAAATGATACCTGAGTTTTTTAAAATGGCAGTTTTACGTTGCAAACTTGCAGAGCTCGGTTCTTGCTCGTCCGACGTCGAAAACGAATTTCGTCAAAACGTGCACGCTCCTGGAGTCGTCCTCTTCGTCATGGTCCCAGCCTTTTGGAGTTTTTTTGAAGTAGACGACGCCGGTGCCGCCGACGCAACTTTCCGACGAGCCTCCCATGAGCTTCTACGAACCTCCAATGGCGATTCTGACTTCGTAGTTGGCTTCCGGACCGCCCTATTATCATAACGCAAGTCTAAGAAAATTGGTCTCCTCTCCTCTCCTCTCCTTTCTTCTTTCTTTCTCTCTTCTCTTTGTATTTCTGTTCGTCATCTATGGATGGAGGAAAAAGATGAAAGGACTCACCCTTTGTTTAAAGGCTCTTTAAAGAACTGTCACTCTCCCCTCTATGATCGTATCCAAATTATTAGATATGCCAACCCGTTATGTTAAAGTGTGTCGGGAATAATTGGTCTTCTCCCTCTCTCCGTCCGTGCAAAAATGCATTTACTAGGCCTGGGATTTACGTCTCAATATTAATAAACAGAAGATTCCTCATGAGCATCGATAGTAAGTGTCGCAACCGTCCCTCCGGGGGGTTCGAATGTCGTCGCGTCGGCAATTTTGGGAGTCGCCATCGATCTTACTTGGAGTGGATCGAACACTCTTTGATCGGCTCTAGCCTTAGGGTCAGAACCGAGATATGGTCTGCGGTTAAGAGATCTGGGTTCGGGAGTACGGTTACGTGTGGGGAAGTGAAATCACACCCCACAACGCCCTAAATTGGTACTACTTAAATTGATAAGTTTTTATATGTGTTGGGTGTATTTTAGAAATATTTTTGTAATTTTAGGGTCTCACTGGACCATTAAAGAAATTAAATCGTATAAATTGTAATTTAATTGTACGCCCACTGATGTAAAATTAAAGGATGGAATTAATTGGTTAGTTGGACTCGAACCTTATCGGTTGCCTACGTACCCGTTAGACGGGATCAAAGTCCACGTAGTTCGTTCGAACTTTGACAATTTAATTGTAATCACGTTCCACTGATCGTGATTTTCGTATTATAATTTTGTTAATAAAAATTCATTTAGATTATTATGAGGTTATGAAAATAAACGCAAGTATTTTAGCTATTAGGAAGTATTGTGGCGTATTAAAAAAGAACGAGGTAAACTTAATCCGCATTCTACATTTCGTATTAAGAATTTTAAAGCAAATAAAATTAAATGGGATGACGATTTTCATGCATGATGGGTCGGCAGCCCAACTGGCTAAAACGCCAGACCAAACTCGTGTTTGACCCAGAGGACTTGGGTTCGAAACGCGATGGAGGAGATTTTTTCATTTCTCGTTTTAGTGTAGAGATGGTGGAAGGGCGGCTTGGTAATTACTCAAAAGGACGGTGGTAAGGCCACATAATTTATTAGAAACCCTAAGGGCATTTTAGTATTTGTAATTAATGAGGTATATAAACCTCTCTAAGCAAACCCTAATCCATCCTAACCAAGAGGCGGCTGCCTTCACTCTCCCTCTCTCTCTCTCGGCCGATTCTCCCGTCCTCTCTAGAACCAACCAAAAACCCTAACCCGCCATCTTCTCACCTCGCCTCGCCTTTCTCTTCCAGAGAACAAAAAGAAACCCTAGCCTAATCAAAACACGCCGCCGACATCCTCCCAATAGTCCAGATCAGAGGTGAATAAAGCGCCTCTTTCTCACCTCTTCCTCCTCGTCTTCAACCTCCACAAAAGCCTCCCTCTCTCCCTTTTCGATTTGCCTAAAAGACCACTCACACTAGACGAAATCAACCGAGATGGCCTCGATCTAGGTAAGATCGAAACATGCACTGTCTTTTTATTTGTTTTAGGCGATTTTTATTGTGCTTCGGCTAATTTTTCTTTCGTTTTCCTTTTTTTTTCGGAAATCGACTCGAACCAAAGCGGGACTCTCGCCTGTTCGCCTAGTATCTCAACCTGACCTTCTTCACCAAAACGATGGCGACGAGGGGTGACTCTTACCCTCTGGTAAGATTTTTCTACATGCATGTCTTTTTTGTTGATTCTAGGGATCGGACTTTAATTTTCCATTGTTATTTTTTGTATTCTGTGTTGACGAAAGGCGAGGACGGCGTCTGAAAGGGGCCTACTGGCCTCGAACCTTACTGCGGAGACAAGACGGCGAACTCGCCGTCATGAATCCCCGTTTAAGGTGGGTTCTCTTTTATATATTCTTTATATGGATCCCGATTTACTACTACTATCTCTTAGATTCTGAATTTTTCTTGTTTTTGCAGATTTCTAAGATTTGAGGAAAACAATAGGTTATATACTCCTACCTCATGGTTTCCTTGCCTAATCCGGTTTGGGGTCTGTGGGTTAATTGCAGCTTATCGATCTGCTTGAGTACCTACATTCCAGATTTGGGTCGGTCTCCTTGATTGATCCTTCGCTAAAACGTTTTATTGGGATGCTAAAGAGCGTTACTGGTTTTGTTAAGTTTTCACTTTTTAAAGCGAGCCTAAAGTAAACTCAAGGCCATAGCCACTTCTTATGACCATATTGTTGATGGGAAGCTTCAATCCGAATTTAAGCCATGGCCGCTGCTCATGACCATCAGATTGATGGGAAGCTTACCTCTAAACTTGGGCTGTGGTAAGATGATTGGTTTTGAAACTGGTGCGGGTGTGTCAGCATGAAATTTCCTATATGTATGGCTTTATAGGATATCTATTGGTTTCGTGTACAGGAATTCAAAAACATATAATCTTTTTTTGTAAAGCAAAAAGTGGTGCTCTTGAACACAAAAAGAGGTATTTTAAAATACTCTCCCAAGGATCTGGTTTGAATTCTATTTTATATTTGAAATCTTCTGCTATGTTTTTAGGTTGTTTAGATGGTTATATTAGTATATAAAAAAACAGACTAACTAATTAGGGTACTAAACTTAGCTAGCATACGCACTGGAAAGGAGGAACTAAAACAAACATTCATTGTTTCTTAGATTTCCTATATCCGGTGGAATACAAGCATATTTTGGGTAATGATAAATGATAAATAGCAAGGTATACACAAATTAGGCTGAATACCTATGTAGCATATAAGTAATGAACATCTCATATAGGTATTATGGAATGAAAATCATAGTCATACACTTCCCAATTAAAATAGTTTTTCCTTCTATGCCGATGTATGGGTGAGATGTATGTACATGAATGGTGGGCTGTGGAATTACCAACCTGGTTTTGTCGTTAGATGGTGATGGTGATGGCGATGGCTTTTTGCTGTCTGCCCCCTTTGTGCTTCTTAATGCTCCTTGTCTGCCCCTTTAGTGTTTAATGCTCTGTCTGTCTCTTTAGTGCTTTTGTTCTTTCCTTTCTCTGCACTTTCTCCACCAAATCCTCTCTGCCCCCTTTTTGGGGTAAGCAAAAACCCCCTTATATATGATAACTTTTTACTGTTCATTGTTGTGTGCTGGCTGCTCCTCCTTTGCTCTGGAGGTGGTGGTCTGAACCACCTTTTGTGTTGGCAGTTTGGTATTGGTTCTTTGGAGGAGGTGGCCGAATTCCTCCTTTTGAGAGGTGGCAGTAATTTCTGCTGCTCTGCTACTCTGCTGCTCCTTTAGATAAGATAACTGCTGCTCTGCTACTCTTCTGCTCCTGTAGATAAGATAAGGATGATGGGTTTGGTTGATTGGGTTGACCTGAGTTGACCGATTTGACTAGAGTGGAACTGGGTCGACCATACTGGATTGGGCCGAAAAATGGGCCTGGGTTGAGTTTTGATGGTTTGAGAATTGGGCCTAAGTGTGTGTTGGTTGGTTGCTGGTATGGGCTGGTTTCTAATAGTTTCCTTTTCTCTTTTACAGGTTCTTGGTCTGGTTTTGGCCAAAAATGATGATCAATGGGGACCCAGACAGCCTCAATTGGCAAGGCCTCCAATTCTGATTGGTGCCCAAAAGAAAAAGGAAGAAGTCTTTTTTATTCATTCTTAATTCCTTGTCAAATGTAATAATTATTAGTTGTACATTTGTACTTTGTAATTATGCATGTAATTATTTTTGCGACTTGTAATTAGAATGATCATGTATTTATTGTATGGCCCAACTATTCAATTGATTGTTCCCACCCAATTTGCTTACTTTTTCTCCAATTGTGACCCATATCCCAACTTCTAAGTAAGTAGTTCCCAATTATGAACTTCGACCAATATTGACCAATATTAGTAAGTTTACTATGGTCTTCCTATCTCATTTGACCAATTTCAAACCTATGTCAATCATACTAGTATGAGTCGTGACGGCATACTATTGTTATTCTAAATAAAGCGAATTTGGTAGCTGTTAGCTACTGCTAATCCTACCTAGTACAAATATTCGAACTAAACAGAAAGAGGACCTTCGAACTAAACAGAAAGAGGACCTCGAAATTATTGGTACTTATTGATTTGCCACTGCTAATCTCAACCAACCTCGTCCAAACTTTCACTTGGGTTTTCTTTTTAATTTTTAAATGGAATATTCTTCCGAGTTTTGAGTAGGATGGTTGCTCCGGACAAAATGTGGTGTCTACAGTTGCCCCCCTTTGTATATCTCTTTGTATAAAGAGTTATACAAAGTTCTTATAAAGACACCAAATTTTGTAAAAGTATCATGATGGTTGTGTTAGGGTCCTTGAAATAGAATGTGATTTGAGGATGATGTTAGGATAGTGAGTGATTTGGTGTCTTTGTATAAGATTTCTGATAGCGAGAACTTCAGTTTCTTTGATAGTCTTTGCTACTGATGGAAAATTTACGTTTTTATATAGCGTTCGCCAACGCGAGTAATTTTCTAATACTCACTCTACTGTACTTCTTTGATGCTCGACAGCGTCGACAGTTTCTTCTGATGCCCGTCAATCATCTTCTGCTATATTTCTTTAGCGCTTGGCAGCTCCGGTTAGGTATTTACTGGTAGGGGCGCTCGTTATCTCTTATGCGTTATTGAATGATAGAGGGGCTCGCCAGCTCCTATGAGGTATTGATTTGGTAGGGGTGCTCCTCAGCTCCCGTGAGGTATTGAATGGTAGGGGCGCTCCTCAACTCCCATGCGTTGTTGACTGATAAAGGGGCTCGCCAGCTCCTGTGAGGTTTTGATTGGTTGGGGCGCTCCTCAGCTCCCGTGAGGTATTTGAATGGTAGGGGCGCTCCTCAGCTCCCATGCGTTGTTGACTGATCGAGGGGCTCGCCAGCTCCTGTGAGGTTTTGATTGGTTGGGGCGCTCCTCAGCTCCCGTGCGTTGTTGACTGATAGAGGGGCTCGCCAGCTCCTGTGAGGTTTTTATTGGTTGGGGCGCTCCTCAGCTCCCGTGCGTTGTTGACTGATAGAGGGGCTCGCCAGCTCCTGTGAGGTTTTGATTGGTTGGGGCGCTCCTCAGCTCCCGTGAGTTGTTGATTTGGTCCCGTGGTTGTAGGGAAGACTTTGGAATTTGTTTGCCCGGTGTGGTAGGCAAAGTGGGTGTAGATTTATTCCCATGGCGGTAGAGCAGACTTGGGATTTTGGTTGCCCCCTTGCGGTATGCATAGTGGGTGACGGGTTTTTTTTTCTTTCGGTTGCGGTAAGCAGACTCGCGAATTTGGTTGCCCCTTCGCAGTATGCGGAGCGGGGTTAGGTTTTCTACATTGTCCATGATAGTCGACGAAACAAGTTTTAGAAGGAGGGATCTCATTTGCTCGTGAAAGCCGACGAAGCAAATTTACTTAGTTATCTAAACTGCCCGTGATAGTCGACGAAACATGTTTAGTTGAGGGTATAATTTGCTCGTGATAGTCGACGAAGCAAATTGACTAGGTTCTCTAAATTGTCCGTGATAATCGACGAAACAAGTTTAGCATGAGGGTTTTAATTTGCTTGTGATAGTTGACGGAACAAATTTAGCAGGGGTCTAATTTGCTTGTGATAGACGACAAAACAAATTGACTAGTTAATTTCTAAATTGCCCGTGATAGTTGACGGAATAAGTTTAGCAGGGGTCTAATTTGTTTTTGATAGACGACAAAACAAATTGACTAGTTAATTTCTAAATTGCCCGTGATAGTCGACGGAACAAGTTTAGCAGGGGTCTAATTTCCTCGTGATAGTCGACGAAGCAAATTGACTAGGTTTTCTAAATTGCCCGTGATAGTCGACGGAACGAATTTAGTAGGGGGTTTTAATTTGCTCGTGATAGTCGACGAAGCAAATTGGCTAGGTAATTATTAGTTGCCCGTGATAGTCGACGGAACAAGTTAAAAAGATAGTCTAATTTGCTCGTGACAGTCGACGAAAAAAATTGACTAGGTAGTTTTTGTAATGTCCGTGATAGTCGACGGAACACGTCTATTAGAGGGCTCGCGATTGTTCGCCCGCACCGATATCGTATGCTCATGGTATTTGTTTAGGACATTCCTAAACCGTTGTTATGGCTTGTCATAAATGCACGTGAAAGCTAAACATGAGACTTGAAGAATTCACGTGAATGTAGTTGTTGTATCTTGTAGTGATTCCTTTTTACAATCATTGGAAATCCAACTATATGTATGAGTTATTTTGGGAATTGCTGGCAATAAATGCATGACCCATTTTAACATATGATGTTGTTTAAGGAGTATCAAAATGATTTTCGAGATTGATTGTGTGACGAATCACACCGATGAAGTCGTGAATGTTGAGTGAAAAAGAAGATATGATGCATTTGATAATCTCTATGCAATTTTGCCTGGGTCTCCTTTAAATTGCTCATCTTCGAAGATTGTCAATCCCTTTCGATCAACTTGATCCATAGTTCGTGCTAATGCTGAAGCGACTTTGTACTTGTTGTCCTGACGTATATCTTCTTGGTGGTAGTTTCACGAAGATATACTTTGCCAGCTAAGGTAATGATGTGTTTTATCTCTGTTCTTCTTGTGGGACAAGTTTGGGGAGTTGTGCATATCTTGGTATGTTTAGTATATTGGTTCCCTCTCCTTCCGACCCTGAAGTTTAAGGATAATAAGTTGGATGGTTGGTTTAATGAGATTTGAATGTTCTCAAATCCCTTGAGATTTCTTCATCAGCTCATGAGTGAAGTTGAATAATCTGATTCTTGGGTACTCAGACTTCCCCTTCTTCCATACTGCACTGTTTTTGCCCCCCAAAGATCTGTTGCTCACTTTCTATTCTCCAGAACAAAGAGTGACTTTATCAATCTTGACTTATGATGAATGCAACAATGTTTGAAAATGTTTATTGGAGAATTAATAATGAAAGCCATATTAAGACTTTGCTTTCGTGAAGTGTGTGCAAATGGATAAAATCATTTTTGCGCGGTAGTTGCCATGAGGTCAAATTTGATTTTTTCAATAAAAGAAGTGTAATTCAAGCCATGAGAATATCAGTAAGCCCTCACTCTCACTCTTGCTTTTGATTTTGCTCGCTCTCACTTCCACTTTTGGTTCTGCTCACCACTAATTCCTATAGGTGATTTGAGTGTACGACATTTCAGCTACCATTAAGATTCTGGTCACCTTGAGATGTCTCATTTTATGTTGGTGGCCAACTGCGTTCCTTGTGCAGCAACGTGGAAGACCTTGGTGTGATTGATTTAGGATACCTTCCTATGGCTTTGTTGTGGACGTTGGTTTCCCATGAAAGGGGCTTTTGTCCGGTATGACTTTGATGGTAGGAGTCCCCTTGAAGTGTGGTTTATTCAGATGGGTGAAAGATAAGTCAGATTTGGATATCACCCCTATTGCTTCTTGTAGAGGGATTCTGGTTTTGCCCCCAATGTATGAGATTGACATGATGGTTGAGAACCACTACTATCACGGTCTTTTTCTCGGCGAAGATTTGTTTGAAAATGTCGCCAGTCTTGGGCATATTTGGGGGAATATGTGTTTGGCTGGCTTTGCCCCCTGTCTTTGAGATTATGGTTTCAAGAGTCGTGGTTTTGAAGTTTTTGCGAATGTAATCTGGTTATGGACTTGTCAAGGTTTTTGTTTGACCTCTAAATGTGGGTTGTGGTGGAGCTTCAGCTTCTGACTTGCTCTCAAAATGATGAGTATCTGGGACGAAGTTATTTTGGCCGAAAAGGCTTTCTTATCATGGAAGGTCTTGGCTTGAGGTCATTATATTTTCCTTGTAAGACCTTGACTTGATACATGCGGTTGATACTTCAAATGCTTAATTAGGGGCACCTAATTTGTAAGTCCCACAAAATATTTCTTCTTTTTTTCAGCTTTTTTTTTTCTTCGTGCGGGACTTACTTGGCTATGGTATGCCCACATCTGTGCTTCTCTTTTTCCTTGATCTAGAATTTGTCTTTGGTAGGAGTAGTATCGAAAAGTGGAGTTTGTCTTGATGATTGGTAATGTGGGTGTCTCTTCTCGTTGGCTAGGTTGAATAGACTATTCTTTTTTCCGTACAAGCGAGGATTCTGACGCAATGTGCTTGTTTGTGTATATGAGTGCTTCACTCGTGAGACTCTGAGAGGGTTTTCTTGCTATTATAGAAATGTTTGGCTCCATGTGCATCGGGGTTTGGCTATTTGACTTCACGTAAACTGAGCCTCAATTTGTTGGTGAAAGTCGACTATAATGGTGACGAGATTCTACAAGTAGCATGTTGTCGTATACTCATTACACCTTTTGACTATTCATGGTCACCAGTAGGGTGTTTATCTCTCGATTTTAGCAAACACGTACACTCATAACACCAGTGGGTGCTCAAATTATTGACAGTAGCATGGTGGTTATAATCGCTCGACACCAGTGGGGTGTCCGAAATCTCAGCACCAGTGAGGTACTCACATTTTTTGGCATGAAAATCTCATGGCTTTAGCTTGAAAATAAAACTGAATTTTGATGGCTTTCATGTTTGTAGAAGATAAATCCGTTTTAAAAGAAAATAATCCGAAGTGACATTCGCTATTTTGATAAAAAAAACCCATTGATGCGAACTCTTAATTCAAGATTGATACTATTCACGCAATGCTCCAAAGAGGTCGAAAATTGAAAGATCTTTTATTCATGACGATGGAAGCAAAACTGATACAACTTTTAACAAGGTAAAATGTCTCGATTAGTTGATGATAATCAACATCATCCATGCATTGAGGTTTGCCTTGTGGCTTGCCTAACGATTTTCTTGATTGGGCTACAAGTTGTGGTTGTTCTCCAGCAATGAGTCGTGGTTTTTTTCAAATTTTGACGAAGCCTTATGGAAAATGCTCACATGTCCTTTCATTTCTTCAAGTGTCGCTAACCTTCTTTTGATGAAGTACAATTCCCTCTATAATGACTCAGAAATGAGCATAACTTTGGATCCTGCCGATGTTTAAGGATTTGAATTTTCCTTGAGGAAGGGCAATTTTGAGGAAACCTGGACTCTCTCAATATTGTCAAATTATTTCCTTTTTTATGATGGTGTATGTGTGATGCATAGATGCACTAATGATTCAATGGATGCATGTGCACTTTAAAAATGTTTTCATGATTTATTTTGAATGCATAAGCGAAAAACCAGGAGAGAATGATGCTTATGAGTGTTTTTTATAAAAAAAATTACTATGTTCACACATACAAATTATTTTGCTATTGGAAGTATACAACACAAGTTATCATATCGTTAGAAAACATATATACAGATAGAAAAATCATAACCCTATATTGGTAGACCTAGGGCTTTCGGAGGGCATAACGACATGCTTTTAGGGTGGCTTTTGGATATGTTAAGTATGGTTGAAGGTGGTCGCTATGTTTACTATATGCTGACAGAGGCATTTCTAGGGATTTGGCTCCCAAGTTGTATCCTGCCGTAGCCCTCTCGAGCTGGCTGGATACCTCGAGATCATCCTCGGATCCGAGTTCAACTTGGTTAGAAAGTTTTGCGTGACTAACACTACTATGGATGTCACAGTACTCCTTTCAATTTTCTAAAAGGATAGCTCGGGTATAGAGCTTTTATGCATGAATGCAGAATTTAATTGCGAAAATATAATTGCACAAATAATAAAGCAAACACCCAACAAGTCATAGGAAGTAAGAAAACTTATCGAACTTAGTAAATGTAGCTCGACTCTCGAGGTCCCCAGCGGAGTCGCCAACTGTCGCAACCGTCCCTCCGGGGGGTTCGAATGTCGTCGCGTCGGCAATTTTGGGAGTCGCCATCGATCTTACTTGGAGTGGATCGAACACTCTTTGATCGGCTCTAGCCTTAGGGTCAGAACCGAGATATGGTCTGCGGTTAAGAGATCTGGGTTCGGGAGTACGGTTACGTGTGGGGAAGTGAAATCACACCCCACAACGCCCTAAATCGGTACTACTTAAGTTGATAAGTTTTTATATGTGTTGGGTGTATTTTAGAAATATATTTGTAATTTTAGGGTCTCACTGGACCATTAAAGAAACTAAATCGTATAAATTGTAATTTAATTGTACGCCCACTGACGTAAAATTAAAGGATGGAATTAATTGGTTAGTTGGACTCGAACCTTATCGGTTGCCTACGTACCCGTTAGACGGGATCAAAGTCCACGTAGTTCGTTCGAACTTTGACAATTTAATTGTAATCACGTTCCACTAATCGTGATTTTCGTATTATAATTTTGTTAATAAAAATTCATTTAGATTATTATGAGGTTATGAAAATAAACGCAAGTATTTTAGCTATTAGGAAGTATTGTGGCGTATTAAAAAAAAAAGAGGTAAACTTAATCCGCATTCTACATTTCGTATTAAGAATTTTAAAGCAAATAAAATTAAATGGGATGACGATTTTCATGCATGATGGGTCGGCAGCCCAACTGGCTAAAACGCCAGACCAAACTCGTGTTTGACCCAGAGGACTTGGGTTCGAAACGCGCTGGAAGAGATTTTTTCGTTTCTCGTTTTAGTGTAGAGATGGGGGAAGGGCGGCTTGGTAATTACTCAAAAGGACGGTGGCAAGGCCACGTAATTTATTAGAAACCCTAAGGGCATTTTAGTATTTGTAATTAATGAGGTATATAAACCTCTCTAAGCAAACCCTAATCCATCCTAACCAAGAGGCGGCTGCCTTCACTCTCCCTCTCTCTCTCTCGGCCGATTCTCTCGTCCTCTCCAGTCCCAACCAAAAACCCTAACCCCCCATCTTCTCACCTCGCCTCGCCTTTCTCTTCCAGAGAACAAAAAGAAACCCTAGCCTAATCAAACCACGCCGCCGACATCCTCCCAATAGTCCAGATCAGAGGTGAATAAAGTGCCTCTTTCTCACCTCTTCCTCCTCGTCTTCAACCTCCACAAAAGCCTCCCTCTCTCCCTTTTCGATTTGCCTAAAAGACCACTCACACTAGACGAAATCAACCGAGATGGCCTCGATCTAGGTAAGATCGAAACATGCACTGTCTTTTTATTTGTTTTAGGCGATTTTTATTGTGCTTCGGCTAATTTTTCTTTCGTTTTCCTTTTTTTTTTGGAAATCGACTCGAACCAAAGCGGGACTCTCGCCTGTTCGCCTAGTATCTCAACCTGACCTTCTTCACCAAAACGATGGCGACGAAGGGTGACTCTTACCCTCTGGTAAGATTTTTCTACATGCATGTCTTTTTTGTTGATTCTAGGGATCGGACTTTAATTTTCCATTGTTATTTTTTGTATTCTGTGTTGACGAAAGGCGAGGACGGCGTCTGAAAGGGGCCTACTGGCCTCGAACCTTACTGCGGAGACAAGACGGCGAACTCGCCGTCGTGAATCCCGGTTTAAGGTGGGTTCTCTTTTATATTTTCTTTATATGGATCCCGATTTACTACTACTATCTCTTAGATACTGAATTTTTCTTGTTTTTGCAGATTTCTAAGATTTGAGGAAAACAATAGGTTATATACTCCTACCTCATGGTTTCCTTGCCTAATCCGGTTTGGGGTCTGTGGGTTAATTGCATATTTCTAAGATTTGGGTTAATTGATGGGAAGCTTACCTCTAAACTTGGGCTTTGGTAAGATGATTGGTTTTGAAACTGGTGCGGGTGTGTCAGCATGAAATTTCCTATACGTATGGCTTTATATGATATCTATTGGTTTCGTGTACAGGAATTCAAAAACATATAATCTTTTTTTGTAAAGCAAAAAGTGGTGCTCTTGAACACAAAAAGAGGTATTTTAAAATACTCTCCCAAGGATCTGGTTTGAATTCTATTTTATATTTGAAATCTTCTGCTATGTTTTTAGGTTGTTTAGATGGTTATATTAGTATATAAAAAAACAGACTAACTAATTAGGGTACTAAACTTAGCTAGCATACGCACTGGAAAGGAAGAACTAAAACAAACATTCATTGTTTCTTAGATTTCCCATATCAGGTGGAATACAAGCATATTTTGGGTAATGATAAATGATAAATAGCAAGGTATACACAAATTAGGCTGAATACCTATGTAGCATATAAGTAATGAACATCTCATATAGGTATTGTGGAATGAAAATCATAGTCATACACTTCCCAATTAAAATAGTTTTTCCTTCTATGCCGATGTATGGGTGAGATGTATGTACATGAATGGTGGGCTGTGGAATTACCAACCTGGTTTTGTCGTTAGATGGTGATGGTGATGGCGATGTCTTTTTGCTGTCTGCCCCCTTTGTGCTTCTTAATGCTCCTTGTCTGCCCCTTTAGTGTTTAATGCTCTGTCTGTCTCTTTAGTGCTTTTGTTCTTTCCTTTCTCTGCACTTTCTCCACCAAATCCTCTCTGCCCCCTTTTTGGGGTAAGCAAAAACCCCCTTATATATGATAACTTTTTACTGTTCATTGTTGTGTGCTGGCTGCTCCTCCTTTGCTCTGGAGGTGGTGGTCTGAACCACCTTTTGTGTTGGCAGTTTGGTATTGGTTCTTTGGAGGAGGTGGCCGAATTCCTCCTTTTGAGAGGTGGCAGTAATTTCTGCTGCTCTGCTACTCTGCTGCTCCTTTAGATAAGATAACTGCTGCTCTGCTACTCTTCTGCTCCTGTAGATAAGATAAGGATGATGGGTTTGGTTGATTGGGTTGACCTGAGTTGACCGATTTGACTAGAGTGGAACTGGGTCGACCATACTGGATTGGGCCGAAAAATGGGCCTGGGTTGAGTTTTGATGGTTTGAGAATTGGGCCTAAGTGTGTGTTGGTTGGTTGCTGGTATGGGCTGGTTTCTAATAGTTTCCTTTTCTCTTTTACAGGTTCTTGGTCTGGTTTTGGCCCAAAATGATGATCAATGGGGACCCAAACAGCCTCAATTGGCAAGGCCTCCAATTCTGATTGGTGCCCAAAAGAAAAAGGAAGAAGTCTTTTTTATTCATTCTTAATTCCTTGTCAAATGTAATAATTATTAGTTGTACATTTGTACTTTGTAATTATGCATGTAATTATTTTTGCGACTTGTAATTAGAATGATCATGTATTTATTGTATGGCCCAACTATTCAATTGATTGTTCCCACCCAATTTGCTTACTTTTTCTCCAATCGTGACCCATATCCCAACTTCTAAGTAAGTAGTTCGCAATTATGAACTTCGACCAATATTGACCAATATTAGTAAGTTTACTATGGTCTTCCTATCTCATTTGACCAATTTCAAACCTATGTCAATCATACTAGTATGAGTCGTGACGGCATACTATTGTTATTCTAAATAAAGCGAATTTGGTAGCTGTTAGCTACTGCTAATCCTACCTAGTACAAATATTCGAACTAAACAGAAAGAGGACCTCGAAATTATTGGTACTTATTGATTTGCCACTGCTAATCTCAACCAACCTCGTCCAAACTTTCACTTGGGTTTTCTTTTTAATTTTTAAATGGAATATTCTTCCGAGTTCTGAGTAGGATGGTTGCTCCGAACAAAATGTGGTGTCTACAGTAAGCATGCAGCCCAGCGGTGTACCACTTGTCTTATTGCCTTGAGGTCACTAGTTCGACCCTAGGCTATGTACATTTATTTTTCTTTTCTTTTTGCTCTTATCTAATGTTTAGGGCGACTTCCACTGTTTAACTCATAACTCCTTCGTTTAATAGCGAAATCTTATACCACCTGCGTCCATGTGTTCTTAGTTTTGTTCTCTATCATATTACCTTCATTTCACATTTAGTGTCTAGATTTTTCATATCCTTAATTGGCGAGGACTCGCGATCGTTACATTTCAATCTCTTCTCTCCAACTATTTTTTTTTATAACATTGGTTCTCCATCAAACCAAAATGGTTAAAGAGTTAACCTATGTATGGGATGTTACACCAGCCCCCATTGTCCATCACTTCTTGGGATGATCTGGCTGACAAGTTCGTGCACAGGTACTACCCAGCATCGAAGACCACAGAGATCCAGCGGGAGATCACTCACTTCCGCCAAGAGCCAGACGAGTCACTTCGTGATGCATGGGAGCGGTACATGGAATATTTCTAGCAGTGTCCCCCTCATGGCTTCAATGATGCATTCACAGTGGGGAACTTCTACAGTGCCCTCTCTCCGGAAAGCCAGAGGGTGATTGAGTCTCTATGCCCAAGAGGGGATATTCTTACTATGACTCCACCCGAACTGAATCAGATGATCAGTACCTTGGCTGCCAGAGATCATTCCTGGGGGCAGAGCAGCAGAGGCAGACATTCCCGGGACCGTGGTGTGCACGCCATGAAGACCAGATCCAGGCTCGAGCAGCAGGTGGCCGAGTTAGTGCAGATATTGAAGCAGCCCAACAGTCTTATGTCGGGCAGAGGTTTGGCTACACCTCCAGTAGTTCAATGTCAGTGGTGTGAGAGCTCAAATCACCTAGTGGAAGACTGCCAGGCTATGAGGGAGTCTTCTACTCCTCAAGAGCAGTTGGACTTCATCGCCAATGCTCGGCGCCTCGACCCGTACAGCAATACATATAATGAGGGATGGCGCTAGCATCCCAATTTCTCTTGGAGCAGCAACACCACTAAACCACCTGGTTTCCCAGCACCAGCTGGTGGTTTTCAGCAGAGGCAGCCTTTCCAAGCTCGACAGGGGCCAGCCCCACAGCAGCAGCCCTACCAGCCTAGGCAG
This sequence comes from Linum trigynum, assembly GCA_964030455.1. Lineage (NCBI taxonomy): Eukaryota > Viridiplantae > Streptophyta > Magnoliopsida > Malpighiales > Linaceae > Linum > Linum trigynum. The sequence continues at coordinate 38,538,457 of OZ034820.1, forward strand.
GGGCAATCATTCCAGCAGCCCCAGCTTCAGTATTCCAAGCCAGCAGTAGCTCCGGCTCCAGATAATCAGATGACGGAGCTGAAAAACATTCCAGCGTCATTCATGACTACCACTCAGGCAACTGTCACAAGGTTGGACTAGAGCATAGCCTCACTGGAGGCAGGCCAGAGGAACCAAGGTGCCATTTTGCAAGATCTACAGAACCAGATGGGTATCATGGCTCGCCAAATTAATACCCGGGCCCCGGGAACTCTACCTGCCACTACCATCCCCAATCCACGGGAGCCGCACCAGCAGCTGGATGCCATTTTTACTAGGAGCGATAAGACCATATCCGCTGATCTTGTCCCGGCCAGGCAGGAGGAACCACTCCCTGCTTTAGTACTTCCAGCCGACGATGCAGAAGTGCGGGTGGAGAAGGAAGCCCCTGCTCCCAAGCCACAACCAGTGGTTAAGGAGCATGTACCCTAGCTTCCCTTCCCCACTCGCCTACACAAAGACAAGCTGGAGACTGAGTTTGCCAAGTTTATGGCAATGTTGAAGCAGCTCAACATCAGCATACCGTTTGTGGAGGCACTGTCGAAGATGCCCAAGTACGCGAAGTTCATGAAAGATCTCCTCACCAACAAGAAGAAACTTGGGGATCTCTAGACAGTGTTGTGCTATCCTGTAGAACAAGCTGAGCGAGGAGTGTTCTGCTATCCTGTAGAACAAGCTGCCCGAAAAGCGCAAGGACCCAGGGAGTTTTACTATCCCTCTTACTATTGGCAGCATGCATGTAGGCAAGTCCTTGGCGGACCTAGGTGCTAGCATAAATGTCATGCCATATAAGTTGTTTAAGAAGCTAGACTTAGGTGAACTTAGCCCTACTAGGATGAGCATTCAGCTCGCTGACCGTTCCATTGTGCATCCTAGGGGTGTCATAGAGGATCTGCTTGTCAATGTAGGTGCATTCACATATCTTGTTGATTTTGTTATTCTGGATATAAATTAGGATGTGGATGTGCCTTTGATTCTGGGTAGAACATTTCTTGCCACCTCCAAGGAACTTATTGATGTGCATGATGGTAAACTGATCCTGCGTGCTGGGAATCAACAAGCTACTTTTTCTGTGACTGAATTCGATCACTGTGCTATGATTGCTGTCACACCTGTGCATGGCATTTCTGACCAGGTACAGGAGCCTGTCGTGTATCCTTCTGCATCTCTCATTTTGCAGGATCCTCCTCTCACTCCTTCGCCGCCACTCCATCTAGCCTCGTCTCCGAACAAAAAGATCAAAGAGGAGTGGCGGCCGAAGCAGCAGGTTGCTAAGCCTGCACGTAAGAAAGGTGGAGACCACTACGAGATGGTTCCACCTCCTGCACCACGACCACCCTGGCCATCCGAGTACTCACTCGCATGCATCTTGCCGGATGGCCAGGTCGAGCTGACCAATGCTGGTGGTCGCACCCGTAGGGTGCATGGCCACAACCTGAAGTTGTACCTCAAGAGCGACGTGGATCTGCTCTTGGAGTCACCTGTTCCTGCACCCCGCTGAGTATCCACCATGGGCGTCCAGCTAAAAGACGGTAAAGAAGCGCTTGTGGGGAGGCAACCCCACCACGGTTTGACTTTCTTTCTTGTCTTTTGATTCGGATTGTAAACCGGTTTGGTTTTGGTTTGTTTTCTTTTGTTTTGGATGATGTATTATTGGGCTGACCATTGGACCTAACATATTGTGTTTGAGCTCTTCTGTTCCCCTTTATCTGTTCTTTTTCCAGACTGGTCCCTCTCCAGTCCGCTTCACTCGGCGGGTCTGCTCCCAGTCTCATGTAGTCCGTGCACACCGGTAACATCGTTCCCCTTATCCTTCCCTCTTCTCCATTGAGGGCAATGTCGATCTTAAGTGTGGGGGGGGATGTTTATCTTTTGGCTGCATTAGATCTGTTTGTGTGCTTGGAGCCTAGTCCACTGTCCAAATCTCGAGATTTGAGGGCTACAAGCACTGTTGTTTGCTTGATGTTTGATCGTATTGGCACTGTGGATGTGATTAGTGAATTGAATGGCTTTTGACTTGATGCATGACAACTTGAGTGTGACTAAGACAGCTTATTATGATGACTGAGATGTGCACTAGAACTGTGTAGGGGTTCAGTTTTTCAATTGTTTGCTTACCAACGGTGACTTGGATTGATCACTTGCTTTTGACAGTCATTTATGCATCTAGTTCAGGGAATCGGAACGAGAGATAGAGCATATAGGTAGCCATGTGAGATTTGAGCCTGCTCGTTTCTTTCTTGTGCGATAGTTCCCTCTTCCATGATGTGCAGCATTCACGTTGTCATTAGCTAAGATGATGGAGGCATAGGATTAGCCCACGACCAAATTGACTGTCCTGGTGTGTCATACCCCCTAGTCAGCCCCTTTGAGACGTGTGTTACCCTTTCTTTCGGTCTGCAATGAAAAATCACCCTTTCGCATCTCTTAGAAGGTTCCATAGAGTGGTTTTTTTTGCATGTTCTCTGTTGTTTCTGCTAAATATAATGTGAGAGTTGGAGGTAGTTCTTAATAAGTTGGGCAGGTGTTTAAAAAATGTGCAGAGGTGGTGGTTCTCTTAAGAAATGAAAAAAATGAAAGCAAAACAACGACAAAAAATGAAAGCAAAAGAGAGCCACCATAAAAAATCTAAATAGTGCCCATTAAGTAGTGTTTCTTAGCAGTCTGGCTTAGAAATACTAACATTTATGTGACCTCCTTCGCTCTTGTGTTCTGAAAGATTTGAGTAATGTAGAATAGCAGAAAGAAAGTTACTGGTTTGATTGATTGTGAGTTTGTTGGGTTTGGAAATGTGGAGCCTTGTGCTATGAATGCTTCCACCACCTAAAAGGCCTTTTCCCCATGTCCAGGACCCTAGCCAGTCATCTGAACCTGTGTCTAACACCTCCGGATTAGTTAGTGGTGACACCTCATATGTGAACTCTAGCATTTAGAGGCTGCCTTCATGGTGAAGAGACGTTAGGGATTGAGAGAATAAGCATGCGCATTTTTCGCATAAAATTGTCCTGACCCCACTGGTCGAGAGTGAGCGATTCATTTTCTCATATTCTCTATACTCTTTATCCCGGTGAGGACCTAGATTGCTCGGTCTTAATTCTGATATCTTGAGCTTTATGCATGAAGTGACTGTTTTGAATAAGTTGTTGGATCAAGTCTATGTTGGTTGGTGAACAGAAGGGAACTCTTCCTTTGCTCGACTTTACTGCATTCGAATGTCATCTGTGGTGGTTGTCTAGGTTGTCGTTGGAGCTTCCCATGTGTTAATGATCGAAAGCCAGTATGATCCACGTGTTTTGTGCCGATATGATATGCCCTAAAACCTGCTTGATTGAAAGGTTTTGAGCTTACCTTGTGTCTGACTTGGTTTGCTTGGGGAAAAGCAAACGGTTAAGTGTGGGGGAGTTTGATAGACCATTGATTACACATGTTTTTACCCCTATTCTTGAGCCGTTTGAGATGTCGTTTCCCGTGTTTTTGTCCGATTTCATGCTAGGTTGTTCTTGTTTGTGATATTTCAGGTCCTAGTACGTGAATGAAGGTTTAGGAAAGAGTTCGGGGTCGATTGGACGAAGTTTGGACGCTTGGTGAGAAGCTGAGAAGCCACACGCGCATGCCCAAAAGCCACACGGCCGTGTGGGAGACCCACTGTGGCCGTGTGAAGGCTCGGCAAAAGCCACACGGGCAGCCTGGACAGTCACACGGTCGTCTGAGTCGTGGCCGCTTGGGAAGCCTGAAGTCACTTAACGAAACGCCGCATTTTGCAAAGCCACACGGGCAGCTGGGGGAGTCACACGGCCGTGTGACATGGCCGTGTGAGTCGGGATTTTTTGGTTTTAAGCCAATTTCCAGCCACAAGTGAGGGGGGTTCCGAGTTTTAGAGAGACAGAGCGATTCCCAAAGAGAGAAAGCAACGAACAAGAGTTCCCAAGTGCCCTAGCTTGATCTTCATCACCATTGGAGGCCGGCTTGAGCTTGGAGAAGTGTCGATCGACACCCAGGAGCAGAAAACCATCCTTTACAGTATGGTTTCCGCATCTGAATCTACTTTTACTTCTTTCTCCATGGAGTAGTTCTCCCATTCATCTGGGTATGGGGAACCCTAGATTTGTATGTTAGGTTTGATTGTATGAACCCAAGTACAGATTCTATGATTTTATTATATTCAATTGAGGTTTGAATGATTGAATGGCATGAATCCTGATCAAATTCCTGTTGTTTCTGCTTTAACCTAGAAAGAGAATATCTGCCTAGGTTGATAGAGCACCCTTAATTGAAGGTAGTGAATTGGCGACTTTAGTCGAGGAGCCAATTCACTATTCTGTACTGAATTTACTTCGGTAGTGAAGGTTTTGTTCGTTAGGGCCTCAGTCTATTTACTCCGGTGGAGGTTAGTCGCCCGCTAGAGACTCAGACTGAGAGGTTCTGGAGACCTTTAGTCGAGACTTCAGACTGTTTAAGAACCTTCCGCAGTATAACTATCATAGAAATTGAACTTGGTAAATTGCAATCCGGCTTAACTGCAGTCTAGGGGGAACCATATCCGCGTGACCTCACTCGACTTGAAACAACTGTTTAACTTGCTTTGTGTTTTTGCTTGTTTGAACCTGCACTTAAGTTTTACCGCTAGATAATAAGAATTCACTAAGTAGTCATCACATCTAGGACTCGGGTTGACATTAAAACCCAAACCCGCTATACTACGCTTTAGGAAGTGGTTACACTTGGCCATTTTCTAGAGTGACAGTAGGAGTGAGTCAATACCCCAAAGTGAAACCAAGATCGCCTATGTTGGTAAAAGGTGTCAATCTCTCGGGTAAAACCTTATTGGACGGGGAAACCGTACGAGGAATTTCAGCTAGGGTCTAAGAGTAGCAGAATAGATAGTACGAGAACTGCAAATTCAAGTGGCAATAAGTAAGTGCTAAGCTAGGCGCCAGGAGTGAATAAGTAAGTCAGAGAGAAGGCCATGACTCTTGAAAGGAATCATAACGGTGATCGCAAGCTAGAGAAAGATGCAAAGGATGCCTCTAATGCATACAGGAAGTAAAAGTAGTAGTATGAGGTTTCAGAGTTAAGCAAGAAGTAACGAGGAGATGACCACTCAGTTTATGGTTAAAGGATAAGACGAGGCATCAAGGAGGAAAGTAAGGGATTCAAAGTTAGGAGATACAAGGACCTAGGTGACCTATGAGGTCATCCCTAGACGAGAGTTACGTTAAAAGGGTTTTACTATCTAACTAGATGGAAGATAAACCGCCATCAGTGACCTTGTGGTTGGAGAGGGGCACTAACTTCTCATGTACCGAATGGATAGTTATCGTTCCTATATATGTACAAGGTGCAGCCGAGGTAATGTGAGGGGTTAAGAAGCCACAACAACATTGAAGTTGCAGGGAATGGAGAGAAGGGTTTTAGGTCATGTCGTATAAGTTAAAGGAAATAAAAATCCGCGAAGTGAAAAGGATTACCACAAGCGATGCTTAGAGTAATCACAGTGGAACAATTTCGAGGGCGAAATTTCTATAAGTGGGGAGGAAATGTGATACTTTGACTCCGATTTAAGGGCCAACAACGAGTGCTGAAGGAGCTGGACCAACACAGTGAATCGATAATTTTGTTCCATCCCTAGATGGGGGAATTAAAAAGGGACAAGTAGCCACCCAAAGCTACTCGATGCTAATGAGCTTGTTGAGAATACCTTTTATGGTCAAGAGGAAATAACTTGAGGTGAGGTAAACTATACGGGACAAGCAACAGACATCATCAAGGTTCATATAGAGAGAGTAAATTTTTTAGGCAAGGAAGTACAAGAATGGTGTTGACAGAGGGATGAGATTCAAGCAAATTTCGGGGACGAAATTTTTATAAGGGTGGAGGAAATGTAACACCCCGACTTTGGGTTCAGGTTCGACCCAAAATACGGGAACAGTTGGGTTAACGGTTACGTACGAAGGGTTGCAACCGTGAATTATATTATTATTACTAATTAATATATATATATATATGGGGAGTTCTACGGTACCCCGGGTGAAATCCGGGGTACCGCATACGGTAAGTAAGAAAACCCTATCTAGAACTTGAATTGACTGATCTTTCGGACATTATACTATACTCTAACCCATAAAGATCAAAATAAAGGTCTTAATTCTATAAATCTTATACCCCAAGATCAATTTAATTAGAAACAATAATCAACGGTTATGATTCGTCCAAATATAGGCAAAAAAAAAAAAGTAATGCACCATCTTAGGATTTTTAGTTTATGATTTCGATAATTAGGACTTAGGGTTCACTCATTAAGGGTTAGAGTATAGTATTATACCCAAAAATCCTGCTAATTCGAGGTCTAGATAGCGTTTTCATACTCAAGGTATGCGATACCCCGGATTTCACCCGGGGTACCGTAGAAGGCACCATATATGTATATGTATATATATATAAATTGGACAGGATAGGCCGAGCGGCCTTCACTATCAATTCCCGCATCTCCCCCAAATTCTCCCAATCCGGAAATCGAATCCGGCGCTTAGGGTTCTTGCGAGCAGTTGCGATCGGAAGAGGAAAAAAAATGGCGATGAGGAGGTTCTATAACGACGTTAAGGGGCTGAAGGTGAAGGAGGTCCCTGACCACGTGGAGCCGATGCCCTCCCTCGATTTCGTGAAGAAATCTGTGTAGAAAGGTAAGTGAAATTACCTTGGTCCCATTTAATTCTAGAGATTGTTTCTCATTCGTGGGGTGCTTATCATGGAATACGAGTTAACTCATTGGTTAGCAGATGGGATTTATACATAGAGATTGGTTCAACCTTGTGCTATTACATGAAGGTTAGTGCATGAGAATGGATTTTAGTAACAGTGGCGGTGGGGTCTTGGATGGGAGGTAAACAAGTCATTCCCTACCCACGTTAATTATAGAACTTCATGGGTTGGATAATGATATGACCGTTCGTGGAGTTAATACTATCAGCTAAGCATTTTGGCAGGAGGCATGAATGAGTTCAAGGGAGGGAGATGGTTAATTCGAGTCAATCTACGTTAGGTATTAAGGTGAGTGTAAAGGGAGTAAATTCTACGCCTTACGATTTTTCAAGTATCTACCTTGAGTATTTTTAAGTATCGATTTACGTGATGTATGTGCAGTATTTGATTCATGTTTGAGATTGCATGATTATGTTTGATGGTATGTGCTTTGGTTGAATTGTGACTTGAAGTGAACGATTATTATTTACCTTGAAAAGTTTATGAGTATAAGTTATTGTTAAAGTTTACGAAACAAGGCCTTTTTAAGGAGTAACTCACCTTCAAAAAGGTGAAGTCGTTTTAAGTGTGTTAGTTACTAGCGCCAGTCAGTTGCCATTTGAGATTTTCAGATAGAGCAGCAATTATGCTCTTGAGATCTTTGGGACAGAGCAGCAATTATGCTCTTGAGACTTTTAAGATGGCAGCAGTTATGCCCTTGAGAATCGTGGTGAAGAGCCACCACGATAAGTTTAAGATGTTAGGCGGATGAATCGTTACGACTTCCCTAACTAAGTCCTAACACTAATATAAAGAGGTTCTCCATGAGAACATGTTTAATTATAAATTTCGAGCCTTCTGAGTAAATTTAGGAAGGATTTTTTTTGTCATTCTGGGTCTATTAGAAAACGGAGATTTTAATTAAGCTATTTTTTAGGTCAATTAATTATACTATTGGAAAAGAGTTTCCGTAGGGAATTTTCTTTAAACTAATTATTATATTATTGTTTTAGTTAGGAAATATAGTGGCGGGTATAGAGATTTAGGTTGTTTATTTTATTTTTATTTATGATAAGGTTAAGTGATTGAGATGAATTATCATGTGTGACATTGCTAATTAATTAATTTTTAATAAATTAACTTAGACAAATCAAATACTTTTGTATTGTAAATCTATGTAAAGCATACCTCTAAGGAGGTTCCACTTGAGAACCCCATCAATTCCAATTTTTCTTGCTTATGCACAGAGAACGGAGGGGCCTTAAGGTCAAAACACAAATTTAAATCACATGGCCATAAAAAGAAGGGACAACGGGTATCTTGATACAAATATCCATTGTATGACAGGTCGAGTTCAGATCAGGTGATTTATCATAAGGTTTCATGTAGAAATTAATAGATTTGAGAATAGAGAAATTTGAATTTCATGTAGAAATTAATAGATTTGAGAATAGAGAAATTTGAATATAACAACGACGTAGTGCTCATAGGGTTCCATTTAGAAATTAATAGATTTGAGAATAGAGAAGTGAATTCTGGAGGCACAACAACAAATTTTTATAGAATTTGTTTAACTAAAAATATATATTTTGCGAAGAGAAACAATTAGGTTTGCATGTTGATGTTAGAAGTTTGTCATTGTCAACTATTTTGTTGATATTATTTATTCTAAATATGTTTTGTCGGCTACTTTTGTGTAGTTCTTACAATTTAATGTGTGTCCATGTCATGCATTATTCAGGAAAAAAGAGATATATTTTTGTAGCACCAGAAGGTGTGGTGAATTCTAATCAGTCTCTATATGAACTGCATAATAAATTTTCTTATGGTATTAATATAGCTAATAAATTGATTGTAATCTGTTAACTATTGCACACGGCTTGATCTTACACTACCATTATCCATTTTTCTTTTTCGGAAATTGATTCACATAAGCCAGAGTTAAAGAGAATTGATCAATCATTGACTAAATTAGAAAAAAGTAAACCTGCTCTTAATATAAGACAAAAGCGTATATACGAAAAAATTGTCAACATTCTTACCGGCAATCCATTATTTTCATGTTTGTTGTCAACTTATATGTTATCAAATTATGTGTTAGATGCTAGGATCGCTTATTTTAATGATTCATATACAAGACTTCAAAATGAGATGAATAACTTACAAACTATGAGAAATAGAATGCTGAGGTCCATCAAACTTGCTGAAAATTGTTATAATCGTCTTCGGGTGATGCGATCTGGAGAATTTCCAGGTTTATGAATATTTTAATTATTTCATTTTTCTTCATTTACTATAATGTTGGAATTATTATCAAATTTATTTTTGATATTTGAGTTTTAATTTTATTGCAGTTGTTGAAGTGTTTGATATTGGAACCCCATTATATAAATGTGAATATTGTGGAACGATGAGGTGGAAGGGAGAAAATAACAAATCCACAAGGAATTCCAATGAACAGAAGTTTTCATTGTGTTGCAGACAGGCAAAGTGAACCTCCCTACTCGAAGGCAGCCTCTCAACGAAATGTCACTTTTTGGAACATATCCGTGGCTATAATGGGGTTTTCACAGTAACTTATATTGGAGGTCAACTGGACCAATCTATATATGATGGACAAGGAATATGTTTATTCAATTGGAAGTCAAGTATAACATCGCATCGGTAGCTTGATACCTAATGAAAGAAACATACCAAAATTTGCTCAACTCTACATCTATGACATTGATAATGAACTCCAAAATAGGTTAGATTTTTTCTCCATGGATCGAGCTTTAAATCCTTTATGCGATTCAATTATTTAAACAATTGCAGGAGATATTAGATTCAAATAATATCTTAGTAAAGACATTATGATCTTCATGCGATAAACTGAATGACACCACTGTTCAACAAGTTGAAATTAAGTTGCTTGCTAAAATTAAGATAAGGAGATGATAGAGAATATGATTTGCCATCTGCAAATGAGGTCGTTGCTTTAATTAATGATGATACTGGGGAGCAAACATTTTCTCCTGATATTGGTGCCCATTATTCCCACACGGCAACGATGGTTGGCACCCATATATTCCACTTTCTGTGTTGAGGATGCTGATGGATACAAAGAGAAGAATGTGACCCAATATATATGTCGATACGTAAAATGGTAAAGACACATCTAATTTATTATTAATACAAGCATTAACAAATAAATTAATGATAATAAATCAAAGATCGTCAAATTTGCAAGCAAAAACACCTTATGCTCAAATGGAGCAACCTTGCTACTGGCGATTCCAAAAATTTCAGAATTTATTAAATTTGTGCCAAGGTAAAATTCACAACAATTTAATCTTTGTATTTGTTTATGCCTTATAAGTTTGAACCTCAAAGAACAAAAGGAGATTAATTAACGTTCTTTTTGGGTAAATAAAGTGATGGTGATGCACCAATTCCTCCAATGAAAGCACATGCTAAACTCAACTGTCAGTCCCAACCAAAACACTACATGAGTTCAATCAATAAAAAATGAAAGATGGAGGTAAGCATCACTATCGAATTAACAACTCATTAACTGTCAAATACTTAAACTTTTTGTAATATGTAGAGAAATATGTATTCCGTAAAATAAAAATTTGTCAAGATTAAGAATGGATGGTGCTATGCTGATGTGAAACCTGGCCACAAAAACTCGAAGAAGACTCAGCCGAGTACTTCTGTGGGAATTGCTCAAAGGCATTAAAAAACGACAACATCAAGGTAATGTAACCATTATTAACATGAAATTTGATTAGCTATAGTTCGGTAATTAATATACATGCCAAGTGATTGAATATTTAATCTTTCAAAATATAATTGATATGATTTTTTGTACAATTCAAAGTTATATTACTAATACATCAAAAGAACATTTTCCTTAATAATTAGTAATGCATGGTAGTACTAATACAAGCAGAAACCTTTCGTGTACTTCAACAAAAAAATTATTTTATTGCCATCATTATACGAATTCAGGATCACCCTTCGAGTTGCAGACAAAACATGTGAAAGTTGATCTTCGTTGTTATGGATAAAGTGAGAGAGATATTTTTTTGGAATTTTGGCTAAAAAGCTATTCCAAGATAACGATAGAAATAGAGGAACATCACCAGCTCATCTCCTACAAATTAAGAGAATGGCGTTGCAGTTTGGCATCAAACTCACAAATTACAACATCGCTAATCTAACAAGTGAGTACACAATTATCAAAATATGGAAGGATGAAGAAGAGCAATTCACCAACGATATTCCTAACTTGATTGAGGTAAATTATATTTGAATGAAATGATGATCAATCTTTATTGTAAATTTGTGATGTTCTCTATTGGATTTGGATTTTAATAGCATGCACAGTTCATACTGAGTTATATTCTTTAATCTAATTCACATCATGCAACGACTAGATGAATGGAGTTGTGGGTTTAATAAACAGAATTGGCTTGGACAAAGAGGGCAGAGGGTTTAATTAATAAAATAGGCATTTAGTTATTTAACAATCATAATGAGCTTGCTGCAAAGACGAAGAACACCCATTTCTTTCTTTCAGTACTGCCGGCTTCGAAATATGGAGGAACTGATATTTTTAATCTTTATATTGGGTGTGGAACTTTGCTTCCTTTCCAACTAACTTGCAATTCATTACATCCGGCTACAATTTTATCTACAATATGTATTGACCAATCATGATTCGGTAAAACCACCCATATGTTGTACTTTTGAATGTATAATATAAATTCATAATGATGATGCAGGAGAACAAAAATGACACTGCTAATGGTGGATGTAATGGATCCGGTACTAGAGATGATGATGATGTTGAGAAGAAGAAAGACATTGTTCATGAGGAAGCTGTAAAGACTGGTGATGGGGGAAAAGAACAAATCTAGGGAATGTTGATAACTTGGACGAAGTAAATTATACTTCAATGAAAAAGATGTTTTGTCTTTGCAAATATATTTTAACATCAAATTTTCGAGCTCAATGAAATGTAGGCAAACAAGGAAGAGATAATTGAAATCTAGGAGAAGAAGAATGTGTCGCTAATGGATATGAAGACATTACATCAATGGTGACGATGAGGTTGTTGATAATGTCGGAGGAAATGCAAACAAGTAAAAAAAAACATACAGTAATCTCTGACGATGACGAGTAACTAGAAGGGTCATTATCATTGGTATTTAGGAGTCAATTCCCTTGCATGAGGTTTTCTTTCATTTTCGTAAAACGATTTTAGTCGATTAGTCAATAGTATCGGAAAGCATTACAATTTTCATTCCTTTGAATTGTTGAACTATTTTAATAATTTGGATTCTCTTATTCTCAAAATCGATTTGAATCTTTAAAGTATTTGAAGAATTTTTATTTTCTTATACTAATGTGAAGCCAGAATACAGATTTCTACCTTTATTTACATAATTAACAACTGAATCCGACCAACTGGTCGAGCCCATGACTAGTTTAAGTTTAAGGAAAGCCTGAATGGCTTCCCATACGTATGAGTTGGCAACCGGACTAGCTAGTGAGGGATCCCAGTGTCAGTCAAGTCAAGCTATGAGATTTAAGAATTGAGCAACAGTAACTCCCATACAGTTTTAAGAGTTAAGCTTTTAATAGTGGAATTACAAAACAACTTCCACACAGTTAAGTAAAGTGCTCAGGTTTTAATAAGATGTTAAACGTAAGGGCGTAGACTGACCCCATCTCACTCACCAGTTTGAGGAGCTAGAGGAGCAGTTAGTGAGCAGCTAGTTTGAGGGCAGCCAGCTAGAGGAGGTCAGTGCAAGCGTCACAGAGGATGCTTAGTCGAGGTTTCCAGTAGCAACGGCTTTAGAGATTATTAGTTATTTACATTTATGATTATGAGTACAGACTTGAGATTATTTTGAGATTTTTAGTATTGAGTTTGCCCACTTGTTAGGGCTTTGCTTTGAACTACAAGAGTGTGTTTTCAGTATTTTATTATGAGATTCTTCCCGCTGCAATTTAAGATTTGAGTATTTTATTGGTCAAGGGTATTTTAGTAAAAGTAGTACCCGGTCGGGTTAGGGTGTTACATTGCGTGTGTAAAAGGGCTGCAACTATTTGATCAGTGTTGAAAACTTGAAGTGAAGATGGAAGTCCTTATCCTATTCGGATTAAGATGATGTGAAGAATGCCACTGTCAGCCTGAAACGGCGTCGTTTGGTTTATAAGAAGACTGTTGCCTTCTGCGGTGTCGTTTTATTTATGTGTCTCTTTAGTTTATAAGAAGACTGCTGGTTTATAAGAAGACTGCTACCTTCTATGGTGTCGTTTTATTTAGTTCGGATGGATTTGATTGAATTCGATATGGAGGCTGCTCCCTAAATAAATCATGTGCAACATTTCAGTTGAATAATTTTTGTCACTCGTTTTTTTTATTGAATTATTATATCGTATTTTTTACTTTGTTATAAATTTATTTAATATTGGCTACTAAAATTATGAAATGAAAATTTTCCTTTTTCCATTTCACTTTATTATTTTAGGTGTGAAATGACCAAAAGAATGCGGCGACAGAGGAGCAGAGTTCGAAATCCGTAAAAAATACTGTTGGACCAATAGTAAAAGACTTCTGAAAATGGAGTCAGTAATCAATAAATAAATTACAGTATTTTTGTTGAGTGAAAGATCCCTCACCGATCTATTAATTAAGATCTCAAACACTAAAAGTACAAATCTTGAAAAACAAAACAATGTACTTTCCCTCCCACTTTTATACTATACATATGGCAACTTTCCCCTCTTGTATATATTTTCGGAGCATGATCAACATGTACGCGTCAATGTTGCACAAAAAAACCACCATATGACGTAGGGTTCCACAACACCTATTATGGAATCGTAACAACACATGATGATTTTTTCGGCAATATTCAGACGGCGACTTATTGTCATTGCTCCCCTCCCTGCCTCTAACAAAGACCCTATATGGAGAGAAAAGAAGAAACAATAAAACGAAGGAGTTAGTTTAATAGTCATGATCTAACAGTGACATAATGAAAGGAACTGAGATCTAAAATAATACGCAGTCTCATCATTACCACTACACCCGAAAATAAAGCATGGGACAGGAGCACGAAGAGGCGGATGAGGTTGATTTTCAGAGTTTCATATCGAGAAAATGGGAGAAAGGGGTCTTTTCAGGGATTGAGAGGAGGAGGAACGAACAACAGCAGGAGATGAGTGCCTCTCGCGTTTTGGAGCATAGTCTCTCCTTCTCTGATTAAAGAATTTATAAATGGACTCGTAAAATTACTTTGCCTTTCCAGCCTTTCCTATTTACTGAAAATCACACTCCCTACCGCTGCCTCGGCCTTGGTAACGCCAGCACTGGTTATGGGCAAATGCGACTTTCCGAAAATGGCAAAATCTGATTGGGTGACACGTCGCGGCAAGGATTGAATCTCTTTTACCATCGGATTAAAGGAAAAGTTTAGGAATTGACGGCGGGAGATGGGGATGTGCTTTTAGACTGGCTTTGTAGATTAACTAACTTTTTCGTTTAGCAAAATTAATCTACTGATTTGGTATATGTTATTGTAACCGTAAACCCTAAACCAAACCCTAATACCCGAACCAATCAATAGCATAACTCTACAACAATAACACCTTATACCCTAACAAATCAATACCATATATACTCTAAACCATCAACACCTTGCTACCTACCTTATACCCTAACCTTCAATACCTTATATGCTTATGCTCTAAACCATAAACACCTTAGACCATCTCCTTCCCATTGCTTATTTAGTAGAATCCTAGGTGGAACCACTTTTAAGCAATTGCAAGGATGTGGGGGTGTTTTCTTATTTAGCAAGATTGCTAAATAAGAAATTCATCTTGCAATGCCACCTAGGATATTTTTTATTTTTCAATTACTTTTTCTTTCTTTGTATGGGCCCACTATTGGCAATTGCTTATTGATTTTAGGGATGTAGGGGTTTGGAAATTATTGAATCGGTTTTTTGCTTGATTGCTGATGGCGATAAGGGCCCACTTTAGAAATTTCTTATTGATTGCAAGGATGGAGATGGTCTAAGACCATCTCCATCCCCAACTTTTAGCAATTGCTAAAGATGAGGTGGAGCTTAGATGGCAAAAACTTAGCAATGATTTAGGGGTGGAGGAGTTCTTTCTAAACTAGCAAGATTGCTAAATTAGGAATTCTTCTAGCAATACCACATAGATAACTATTTTCTTTTTTCTATTTTATTGTTTATTAACTTTTCTTGCTCAACTAAAGTACATAGGTACTTCAAAATATAAATTCTAACTTTTCGTTCAATACATAAATTAAAAATTGATAGTCTCTAAGTATCGAACCACAAACCTCTACTTTATTAACTCAGCAACTAAAGGACAATTAACCAATTAAGCTACCTGACATTTATAATCATCATGTGAAATTTCGCTTTCTTATTAAGTGAAGTGTTAAAATGAACGGTAAATATATCATAGTGGATTGTTTCTGCTTCGTCGGGGAGTGAGAGAGTGGAAAAGGGGGAATTAATGAAGAGTTAAATTGGACGGATTGTCTTTACTACGCCACTACAAAATCCTTCGGAGCAAAAACATGCAGGTTCAAATCAAAGAATAAATGAAGGAAAACCAACAAGTCAAAATAGTTAATAAAACAACAAGGACAACCAACAAGTCAAAATAGTTAATAGGAACCTACCTTGCACACACCAAATCATTTTATCTCGTACCGATAAATGTGTCACGCTACAATAATTATGGCTAAGTTTTTTTAGTAATAAGGCATGATCAACATTTATAAGCAGATATAAAGAAAATATAAAATTGAGAAAAAATAAAACAACACCTACCCTCACCCTAACCAATCAATACCATATGCTCTAAACCATCAACACCTTATAACCTACCCATATACCATATACCATACACTCTATACCATCAACAACCTAATACCCTAAGCAGTCAATACCCATTTTCATTTAACATCAACACCTTATACAACAATCATATACCTATACGCTTATAAAATTTTACATTTTAAAAATACTTTCTCAACTAAAGTACATAGGTACTTCAAAAGTGAAATTCTAACTTTCGTTTCAAAACATAAATTAAAAAAATATCTTCACTCAGTATCCAACCACAAGCCTCTAATTAGTCTACAAGAGGTTTGTTATGTACGAGTGCATTGCATAAAGAGGGGGCAATTAGTGAGAGAGTGGAATAGGGCCAATTAATGAAGAGTAAAATTGGGCGGATTGTAGTTTACCTCGTACCGCTAAATGTGTAAAGAGACACGCTACCATTTACCAAATCCCAAAAAAAGATGGAACACATAATTATGTTTAAATTGTGTGAACTCAAGGCATGATCAAGATTTTAGAAGCAGAAGCAGATGAAAATAAAATATAAAATTAAGTAAAACAAAGAACCGCCACTGAGATAGACAATTATCAAAGGCCCAACCTAATGACAATCCGGAACTCAGTATCAATTATCAACAAACTAGGTGCCATGGATCATGTACAAGCCCAATTTTGAATGTTATTTAAAAGCCTGCAAAAATCAATGATCAGACCCAGTCCAACTAGAATTAGTCCTAAACGCACCGTTAATACATAAACACAAATTAAGGAGACCTCTCCATCCGATTCGAATCAAATTCTGTCTTCTTCATCTTCTTCCTCAATCCTCTGGGCGAGACGAACGCTACATATAAGGAAATCTTATTTTCACCGAGAGATAGAAGTTATTTTGCAAATGATAATAACGCTAAGACAAGATGCCAAAGCATTAGCGACATGAACCCTATGGTTAGCAAACCTCTTTCAAGGGTTCTTTTGCACATGAAAAGTTTGATGAACACAATAATAGACATGCTCGCCGTAATCGTGTTAGAAAGAGATAGGTGAGTAAATTCCGCCCGGAAATAAAATGGCGAGGAACAAAACGTCGATTTGTGGATACAAGGATTTGGGGTTCAAAACGTCAATTTGTGGATACAAGGATTTGGGGTTCAAAACGATGATTATGTGAGGATTTCATATTGGATGGGGGTCTTCTCTTTGAATGTGGATACATAGATTTGGGGTATGAAACATGATGATGTTCAAAGCATTCAAAATCAGGATTTTGATCGTAAAATCGTAGGATTTTAGGATTTTACTTAGTGATTCCGATCCTGATTTTTCTATAAAATTGGTGGACCTTAAAATCGTTTAAAATCAGGATTAAAATCGTAAATTACTACCAAAATTGGGATTAAAATCGTATGAGAACAAAATAGGTTGTTTGAGCAAATTTTAAAAAAGCGGAACTGATTTGGCAAAAAGGGCAATGAGGGGGATCTTCTCAAATATTTTTCATATTAAAAAAAAATTGAAAAGAAGAAAATAACCAAATTATGGCTCGGTAATTCTCTTTCCCTTCATCCCGTTGAACTCATCGGCAAAATAGTTTTCCTAATATTGTACGTGAGGAAGAATTAATATCATTATTAACTCAATAATTGATTAATAAATAAATTTTTGCCAAGCCACTAGCATTAATTATTCAATTAGAGTTCATATATTATTAGTTTTAAATCATGATTAACAGACAATGTTGAAATTAATCTGACCGTAGTACTAATTTGAGTTAAACTACCTAAACATAACATGAAAAACAAGAGCCAAACTCCATGAGCTCTATCATTTCCTCGTGAATTATTTTAGTTACACATTAAATAACAATTAAAATGATGATCTTGGAACATTAATCTTGAGAATTATCATTTTCAATGTTATGTGCCTTTGTGTTAGTAATGGTTTATCTTATTAATATGATTATATCTTAGTTTCTATATGGAACATAAAATCCTACGATTTTATGATTCGATTTTAAATAGGGATGGCAAAAATATCCGTAACCGTGGATATCCACCCGAATCCGACCTAATCGGGTAGGGTAAAACCCGAACCCGAAGCATTTTTCGTGGTTACGGGTAAAACCCGAACCCAAATGTTGCGGGTAATGGGTGGGCATGGTTATCTCACTATCCAACCCGAACCCGCCCGATTATACACATGCATATGTATTTTGTCTAGAAATAATCATTATTTTTCTCTAGAATATTTTATATTTAGCATATAAATATAATATTTTCATGAAATTATGTTGTTTTAATTAATTTTCGTCATTCTAGTGAATTATTGTTGTACTTTTCCTCTTACGTCATGTGAGTATATGTGTGAATATTAACATATTGGATGGAATTATAAGGAGAAATTATTACCCATGGATAACCGTGGATACCCGAAACCCGAACGGGTATGAGCATGGTTTTGATTTTCTACCCGTTTCTCGTATGGGTACGGGTATGGGTAAAACCCGAACTACATTGGGTAGGGTAACGGATATGCACTATCCGCCCCCGACCCGACCCATTGCCATCCCTAATTTTAACCAGTTTTTTATTTTTTATAAAATCCTGATTTTGACTACTTTGATGATGTTGGGGATTTGAGATTGGATAGTCAGCTAAATCGAATGTGGATCAAATAATAAAAGGATTTGGGTTTCGAAAAGATGATTTTGTTGGAGATTTCAGATTTGATACGGAGCTTATGATCGAACTTCGAACTAAGAGGGGACCCTCCACGACGAATGAGGGATCGTAGAAGGGAGACTGGAAATTGGTTAGGGCAGCGGTGGGTCGTATCCATAGGGTTTAACCTCTTAATCGATATAATTAAACAGGGTACAGTTAGGTTGAAGTCCAATGAAAAAATCTTTAACGCTTCGTGATGCTTTTTGTAATTTTCCTTGCCCCCGATCTTCCGTACCCCGAATTTTGCCTTGGGCACCCTAGAACTGCACATATATATATATATATATGGATACGACTCGTATGCTCCTGACACATATGATGCGCCAGACCTTTACACCGTTGATCTAATCTAACGGTTATTATAAATTATAATAAAATCAATAGTAATAATTACTACTTGCAACCCTTAAATAATTATACATGCGATAGTGTCCCCCGACAATATTTTCACTATATTTGATATTGCAATACGTAATTTCATTTAGTCATACTTTTAAGCTCCCAAAATTCATATAATTAAAGAAACACAACTGTCATCAAGATTTATTCCATTGCTCTACCTATTATAAGGTCCAACTTTTCTCCAAACCCCAGTTTGTTCTTCTTTAGCTTCTCTTTCATTATAGAATTCCATATAGAAAGTTGCAGAAGGCGACAAGCTGTATGAACATCCAACCCATTGAATCATTTTTTCTCCTTTTCATCTTTTGACGACATCATCATCAGCAAACCAGAAAATCCTTTTCAATTTCCCAATGATCAAAATTCATTCCAACCCGTTAATCATCATCAAGCCGTAAATATTTTCCCCCAATTTCATGATTAAAATAACATATGTATTTGTATTTATTTTATCTTTTCATCCCTAATTTTATTTTTTATTTATTGTTTAAGCATAATATTCTAAAAAACTATTATACCCTTTCATCCATTTTACACTAAGGTAAACTTAACTAAAAAAAGTAATCACGACCTTAACTTCCTATTGCTTGGACATTAGTGTTATCACTCTAATTAACAACAAAATAGGTGACATCCTCTCCATTTTTCTATTATTATTAGGTAGGAATGGCAATCAAACCCATGGTCGCGGCCGCGGGTATCTGCCTACCTCCGACCCAGTCAACGCGGGAAATCCCCGCATTGACAGGGTATGAGGCGGGTATGGGTAAAACCCGCAAAGAACTTGATGGGTACGGGGCGGGTATGGTTTTAGCGTTTTCTGCCCCATACCCATACCCATACCCAAACCTGCCCCATCAAGGTATTTTGCTATACGTAAAAAGCTATAAATATATTTTTATAAATTATTATTAGCATTAAGGTAATTAATCAGAAAACATGATTAAAATATAATTATTATATTTATCAAAACCTTTGAAATTTTTAACCCTCTCAGCCGACTATAGTTTACTTTCGCAATTCCTCAATGTCGTCGCCTTTCCTCTCCTGGCTCCTAAATCATCTTGAGATGACCACCTTACCAAAATAGTTGACGAGATAGTAATAGGTCATTGCATATCATTTTTTACATTTGAATTATTTTGATGCATATTGGTGTAACTCAGAAGCAAAAGCGGTTTTTGTGTAGTTGACAAGTTTATGTTAGTTATTTACTATATAGATGTGTTAGATTCGAAAATGAATGATTTGATATAGTATTATATTTTCATTTCATTTTATTGATTAATCAATATTTTAGGATTGAATGCTTTTTTCATTAAAAAAATACTATAAGTATGTTGATTTCCGCTATTTATTATGTATGTTTTGTGTTATAATTAAATACATACATGTTGAACTTTAGATATAATAATATTGTTTATACAGGGGCGGGTATTACCCATGGGTATCCGTAATCCATGGGTATGAGGATGGGTTTGCAAAATCTTCCTCCGCATGCACCACCTTGACTCTTTGGCTCGGTTAGCTTCTCCCAGGCCACCAAATGCATCCTTCCTTGTTGTTCACTCTCTTCCTAGTTGAAGTCCCTATTAATCTTATCAATAAATTTACAAACATTCATAGGGATAAGTTCCGTCTGCATAGGGTAAGTAGAGATGGTGAGAGACACAGAGCGCGCCACTGTTAGCCTCGGAGCAAGGGAGAGACGCCTAGCTTTCCAAGGAGCAAGCTTATTCTGAATTTGAAGAATAAGGGGGTGGTATCTACTCCTGGTGATCCTCCCATGGATGGCTTGCAAGCCTAGATAGCGCCCCAGATTAAGAGTCAAAGGAATGCCAGCTCTGTCGCTTTGACGTTGAGCTCGAGGCTGAACGATATTTGGTGAGACATAGAGCAAGGATTTGCTGAAGTTCAGTCTTTGGCCAGAGCTAGCACAAAACTCTTCCAAGCATTCCTTGATAATCCAGACCTGAGGGCCTACAGCCTCTGCAAAAAGAATAAGATCATCAGCAAAAAAGAGGTGAGTTAGATCCGGGCCCCCAGTCGACAATCTGACAGGTTTCCACAACTTTTCCTAGACGGCCCGGTCTATTTTGTGAGAGAGGCGCTCCATACATAAAACAAAAAGATAAGGTAAAAGAGGATCTCCCTGTTTAACACCTCGGGTCGGGGAAATGGGCTGCAAGAGCTCTCCATTACAGAGGATGTGCATAGCATTCTTTTCAACACAGTACATGATGCAACGAATCCACAAGCTCGGAAGACCAACTTCAATGAGAGTATCCCGCAGAAAGTCCCATCTGAGTTTGTCATAAGCCTTCTAAAGATCAATTTTCATAACCAGACCTCCTTTCTTGCCTCTCCGCTTCCGCATAGAGTGGAGAAATTCCTGGACTATAAGGATATTATATGTCGTCTGCCGGCAAGGAATAAAAATACTCTGTCGTGGGGAGACCAAAGTACTCATAACCGTCTTCAACCTGCTAGTCATGGCTTTAGTGATGGCCTTGAGACTGACGTTTTTAAGGGAGATCGGCCGGAGTTTCCCAACAGTCTCGGGATTCTCTACTTTGGGGATGAGCACCATCGTAGAAGCAAAAACCTTCTCTGGTAGCTCACCTTCCTCAAAGAACGAGATAGCCATGTCTGTAAGAGATTTCCCCACTGTCTTCCAAGTGTGCTGGTAGAAAATAGCTTGAAAACCATTCGGGTCGGGGGCCTGAAAGGGTTTCATATCAAAAACCGCCCGATGGACATCTTGAATAGTGAAGGGCTGAAGAAGCTGGTTAAGATCCGCAAAGCTGAGGTGAGGGAAGGCTCCGCGGGGCATCAAGTCACTATAAGTAGTTTCATCCTGCAGATACAACCCAGAGTAAAAATGGAATACCATGGAAGCCAATTGTTGTTTGTCCGTCACCCATTTCCCATTCTCATCCTTCAGACAAGCAATCTTGTTGGCCCTTCTTCTGATTTTGGCTAGTTGGTGAAAGTATGCAGTTTTCCTCTCCACAAATTTGACCCAGTTCTCCCGAGATCTTTGGAACCACAACAATTCTTCCTGCTCCAAGACTTTGTCTAAAACCGTCGAAAGCGTGGAGTGGAGCTTAGCTAGTCCGGGAGACAAACTCTCAGCCAGTCATTTCTCCACACCACTAATGCGAGCCAATAGTCTCCTTTTCCTTTGAGATACATTGCCAAAAACCGTTGTATTCCAACCTTGTAACTTGGAAGACAGATCCTGTAAAGCAAGAGGGAGAGCAGCCTGTGAGTTCTACGAGTCAGCTAAAAAACTGTGAAAATTCTCACGCGTAATCCAAGTTGCTTCAAACTTAAAGGGCTTAGAGGAGGGATGCGAGACTCCCTGGCGAGCAATAGAGGTGAGAATTGGGTGATGAACAGACCCCACTCAAGTTAGATGAAGGACTGTGGTGTCAAGGAACGCTTCATTCCAACTCAGGTTACAGAGGCTACGGTCTAGCCTACTTGCTTTGAACGTGGAAGCTTGTGAACCCCTTGACCAAGTAAAGCGAGGGCCAGAGAAGCCCAAATCCACAAGCTCCGCCTGGTTAATCCATTGGCTAAACCGTCTGCATCTGCGAAAGTGGCTGTGGTACAGAGGGCCGCTCCTTTCCTCCGGGAATGAGATAGCTTTGAAATCTCCAGTCATGATCCAGGGACAAGTGATGTTCTTGCTTTCTTCAACCAGGTTGTACCAGATCGGGCTTTGGGGATGCTGCCGAGGAGAAGCATAAATTGCAGTCAAAAACCAACTCGGCACATTGTTTTGGCATATGGCCAATGTAAGATGTTGATCGCCCGCAGAGTGGATCTGGACATCGAACTGTTGTGCATTCCAGAATACCCAGATACCCCCGCTCCGACCTATGGCTTGAACACGAGAAACACCGGGGAAACCAAGCTTCTCGCAAACAGAATCTGGAACCGAGCCACTAACATGTGGTTCCAACAAGACAACAAAGTTAGGCCGGTGGAGCTGGATTGCAAGCCGGAGAGAGCGTAAGAAAGACCTGCCCCCAGAACCACCCACGTTCCACGAAAGAATTTTGAAATCAGAGTGATTAGAGCTAGACATAAGACAGAATAAAATGAAGAAAAGGGGAGGGGAAGTTTAGGAGCAGATAAAGAAAACTCAGCAAAGCTCGGGAGCTGTTGTTGTCACCACGACCGCCATATTCGAACCATCTCCCTGAGGTGCCATGGTCGACGGTGCCACTGCAACCCTCTCTGGTTCTTCACAGGATTTCGCCGCATTCGTCAACTCCTGAATTTGTTGAAAGGTCAGAGAGACGCGTCACTCTCTGCTTTTCACTTCTTTTCCTTAACTGGCAACCAAATTTCATGATCATTCTTGGACTTAGTGGGCCGAGGGGCATTATCATTCTTGGACTTTCCCTGAATTCCCACTCTGTGTTTTAGGAAAGTTCTCAAAACTTTCCTTTCCTTTCCGTCCTCCTCTCCTTTCCCAGAATTCCAGGTCTTGTGGCCGATTGAGGCTAGGGATTTTTTATCAGACTTACCATGTCCCGCCACCTCCCTTTGATTGCGCCGAGACTTTCGTGTAACTAGCATCCCCAGCCCAAACCCGGCCACATCCCCGGAGACATCCTCGCCGGCGTCGGAAACCGGAGACGGCAACCTTCCTTGACCATCCGCAACTGATCGATCCTGGCAAACTAAGGGGCAGGTGACCTTGGTGTGTCCGACTTTGCCACATTCAAAGCACACAATGCGGATATTTTCGAATTCCACCTTCTGCCATCTGTCATCAAGTCTAATTCTTGGAACCAATGGCTTGGAGAGATCGGGAGGAGTTAGAGTGCTAACTCCATAGGGGTTAGCACCATACTAATTGTTTTAATTATTGTTGATATTTTTAGGTTAATCTTATGGAGGAGAATAGTGGAGAATAATGAGGGGCATATTTGGTATTTTGACAAATTAAATTTAAATTATTTCCTTCGTAAGAAATTACTACTATAAAATGTATACTACAACAACCATTTAAACTAGTAACGATTTTGATGGCTTGTAGTAGTCTCTGTATAATATTCTGTAGTTATTTTACTTTACCTAGTAGTGTTTTTCTGGTTTTATAATTAGTAGTGATTGCCAAATCTTAGAAAGAACCACTACTAAAAATAATAAATCACTATTACAAATGAAAAAATTGCTACTACGATTATATAACACACTACCAATAGTTAATAGGAATTAATGATACAATAAGAATCACTACTTAAAAATAGCTACTACACACTAATATCTACAAACAAGAAACAGTACTTCCAGTCTCCCACAATTACATTGATATCTACAAACGTAATCACTACTACCCCATCGTCCACTTCTTGCCACCATCATAATCGTCGCAGTCCAAGATTGCTCCGCACCTTCAATCATCGCCGGAAATAATCGGTATCAGAAAGGGGGAAATGGACAACAATGCTCAAAGCAACCGTCCCTAGTATGCTGCCAAAATACAAAAAGCTTGAGCCAATCCAAAATGTTAAAGCAGCAAAAAAATTGGACAAACAAAGAGAAGCACCTCTTGACCACGTCCAAGAATGCACGGCAAAGAGAGATCTAGCGCCTTGTCGATGAAAACCTACCATTTGCAATAATGGAGACCGGCGATTAGTTTTTCTGCGCAAATCTACGGAGGGAAGGCGAAGAGGCAAGCATGGAGAGGGTGAAAGCCGGCGATTGATGGCGGAGTGGGTGAGGGAAGCAATTTTCGCGTGTAGAAAGAGAAGATTAGATGTGGCAGTGAGTCGAGAGAGATGAATACGAGAGTTTTATATTAGGGTTTGTAGAAAAATTGACTTAATTGTCCTTAAATTCATTTTAACCACAGGATTATTATTTCAATCTAACCGCTATCACAATAGTAAGCATGATGCTAACCCCTAAAGGAGTTAGCACCTAATCCCATTCAGGAGAGATCACCTCCACGGCCATTCTGGCAAATTTGGCACGTTGCTGATGTTGAGTGTGGTAATCGTGCTTTATAGCGCTCCCAATCATATTGCCAAGCGCAAAGAGAAGCTCCTGATGATAGAAGTGGACGGGGAGACCCGGAAATTGAACCCACACAACCATGGTATTACGAAGCTTATCTGTCACCCAGAAAGAAGGAGTCCATTGATGCACCACCAAGTAATGATAAAAAATAGCCCATGGACCATCAGACAGAGCACTAAAGTAATCCTTTCATTCCCAAGCTTGACCAAAAAACAATTGTAGTCCAGAGCAAAGATTTCCATCTCGCTAGTTGGTCGCTAGAGAGCCTTGAGCCTATTACACAGAATCGAGTATCCGATCGAACGCCCCAGTAGTCTAACAACCAGAGTTCGTTGCCAAGGGGCACTGAGTTTATTCCTGAGGGAATCAGAGACTCTGAGCTCCGGCTCACCGTTGAAAGTCCCTGGCACCAAGTCATGTTCACCCACAGGGATCCACCGCGGCTTCGGAGGCTGATGCGGGCTAGAATTCCCTATCACCGAGGTAGCATAAGAAATTAGGGGAAGCGTGGTTGTGTTCCCGATCGATGGAAACAGATCTGTGGATTCTTTTCCTGGCAGGGTAGGAACGTTGGATGTCTGAGTGCACTATAACACCCTCAACATCCATCTGCGTTGGCGATTCAGATATAGCCACCAACATCTTTCCTTCGTTCAACGTAGTTCCCGTTGGAGTCGGAAGATCCGGCGGCCGCCCTTGGGGAGTGACAATCGTCGCCGGAGAAGGCAAATTAGAGGGGTTCGACGAGAGCATTTTCAATTAGTTTTCAGTTAATTTAGTCCTTATTAATTAATTCACTAAAAGGAAACATTCCTTCCTCTCAACTCGTGAATTAATCACTACCACGAACATTAATCACTTGGCTCTAGTTGCATTCTGGTCAGACTCGAGTTATGGGCGGAATTTGGCTTTTGTACGGGTTGCAACCCTCCGCTGCTCCCCATCCACGTGGCCACACATTATAGGTAAAGACGCATTCTTTTTTTCCATACTGAGTAATTAGACCCAGAAACCCAAGGAGGGTTTGAACTAGTGGGGAACGAATTAGAAGACATAGCAGAACAGAGGTGCTCTTTCTCGACAACTTTTAGTTCAACGAGAAGGAGGCTCTGATACCAATTGTTAAAATGCTATGTATCCAATTTCATTACTTTTAAGAAAGTGAACAGAGGTTTGACACAGGTATTCAATTCAATTGAAATAGCTCTCAATTGCGACAATGGGAAATACTGGGATGACCTAGACAAACTCTAATCGAGAGGTCTAGGAGTTAATACACACTCAAAACAGAAGGATTAAAAGAAAGAAAGAAAGACAAGGTCAGAAGCAATGCCCGGATAAGCTTGAGTTCCTGGCAGCAAGCCCCAACTCAAGCTTTCCAGACACTTACACCGGACCCAAACCTAGATCTCCCAAAGAATTGCCAAGCTCTTACTGAGATAAGGAAACCGTCGAGTCTTTCTTCTTCCTGGAAAGATCTTTATATAGACCATCATGCTTCTTTATTCATCTCTTCCTTCTTCAATGTAGTTACCGTTTGAATGGATTAATGAGGAAGAAGCTGATGCACTGGAGACTGGAAGGGAGCTTTTACTGCTTGATGTTGATGATGCAAAGAGGAGTGAAGGCGAAGACGCGATCAGTTGTCTTTGACGACTTTGTTTTGGGCTTTTGTTGAGTGGGCTCTATTGGTACTTTGAATAGAGAGCAGGACAAGGCCCAACAATCTCCCCCTGCGTTCAAGCCTTAATTCCTGCAATCATCAAAGCATCATTGTAGTATCTCATTCTGCAGAGTTTTTATGACATAGAGTAGTTTTTTATTTTATTTCATCAGATGCACATGATTAATCAAAAGATAATGGATCAAGTACGCCACTGGGATAGATTGAAAAAACTCAGCCATACTTAGACCATTATGGTCTTTAATCAGAAAAACACACACTAGACCATTATGGTCTGAAAACAAAAAAAACACACACTAGACCATTAAGTTCTTCAGGCTTTCAAATATTTAGAACACAATAAATCACGGTTCAAAATTCTCTTTATTTAGCTAAGATTCCCTTCCAGATTAGAGATTGATGTCCTGATGATTATTCCCTTTTGGCTCCTCCTGAATTTCATCATCTTGACGATTGTTTTCAGTTGACTCCCCCTGAGTTCCAGCTGACTCCCCTTGTGTTACAGGTACTGCTTCCATCATATCTCTTTCAAGGTCTTCAGCAAATAATCTGATATCCTTCTCGGATATAGATTCAGGTTCCAGTTCAGCCTCTCCTTCCTCAAAGTCAATGATTAAGTTTTTGTAGACAGAGGAAGAAGACTCCCCGAGTTTCTGACCTTTTGATACTTATTTGGAGAAGGGTTTAGGTATCCTAGCTGCTGGATCAAGATCGTCTCCCCCTTTCGAAGTCAGAGGATCAGCCTCGATGAAGTTAAGAACAGCAATTGCTGGGATTGAAACAGAGGTTTCAATAGAGGAGTACCCATCGAGGGAAATCCCAAGATTGGATAGCAAAAGAGATATAAGTCCCCCATAGGGAAGACGTCCTCCTAGATGAGCCTCAGCAGTTCGAACAATAGACCCAAACAGCAGCTGGGTGTAGTCAATTTGTCGACCGATGAGGGCATTGGACATAACCCAGATATCAATCTTGGTAACAATATGGTGGCTATTGGTGCGAGGCAAGAATAAGTGGGTGATGAAATAGTGAAGGGTACGCAGTGTAGGGTTCAGATCAACTGAAGTTACAATTTCATGGGCTCCTACAGGACGCTGAGCAATGCGAGAGTATTCGAGCACATGATGGAAATCATAGAAAAGAAATTCATCCTCATGGGCAAGAGGAAGAGGCCCTTCTGTGGGAAAATTCAGCAGAGACCCCAAGGCTTCTGCTATGAGGGAAATGAAATATCCATTCACTAAAGTGGTGAGCTTTCGTGTGGTGATTCCCTGACAGTCCAGATTGGCATAGAACATGCGAACTGGAAGAGGACATGCAGCAAGAGGGGGGTAATGCAGAAGAAATTCCCACCCCAGGTTTCTGATGTAGGGTGTAATGTCTATCCCATAGGATTTGAATTCAAAAAGATTGAGAGTAATGGGATCAGACAAACGGCGGGAGGCATAGAATTCCTTGAAGCGTTGAAGATTGAAGTCTATAGGCTGATTGAAGGTTCGACCAACATATGTAACCTATAGCACCAGGAATGTTGGAGGATGTGAAGAGATCAGTCATGATGAAGGGAATGGTGCCAAGATAGGTGAGGAGAATTGGAACTAGGGAAGGAGACTATATAGGAACGTCAGAATAGCAAGGGTTGCCCCAGAGTTTTGGGAAAGTACTGTGCATTGAAAAACCAAACATCTCATGCATGAACAATCACTTATTGGGAAAACAATATAAGTAAACACGACATATTTATTAAACTAGCATAAATGAGTAAAGGAAGAGCAAAACCTGGTTTAGAGAATCGTTTGGATTGAGTGAAGTGATTGCAGTCCAAGTTCACCACAGAGTCGCATGAAGCGATCAGAAGAGAGTGCTTTGGTAAAGATGTCTTCTTGTTGGAACTCAGTTGAAATAAAGTTCAATTCTACGTGACCAGCTTGAATTATGTCTCGAATAAAATGGTGTTTGACTTCAATATGATTGGTTCTACTATGATAAACAGGGTTTTTAGACATACATATTGCACTTGTGTTATCACAGAGAATAGGAATATGTTCAAAAGTGAGTCAATAGTCAAGAAGTTGAGATTTTAGCCAAAGAATTTGAGTGCAGCAACTCCCTGCAGCTACATATGCTGCCTCAGCAGTTGATAGAGCTATAGATCCTTGTTTTTTGCTTGACCAGGACACCAGAGATTGACCAAAAAATTGACAAGTACAAATGGTACTTTTTCTGTCTGTAATACTCCCAGCAAAATCAGAGTCAGAGTAACCAAGAAGAGATGATGACTCTGATCTAGGATACCATAGACCAAGATCACATGTACCCTTCAAGTATCTGAAAATTCTTTTGACTGCAGTTAAGTGACTCTCCTTAGGTTGATGTTGGAATTTAGCACACAAATAGACACTGAACTGAATGTCAGGTCTACTAGCAGTTAGGTAGAGTAAAGACCCTATCATACCTCTAAATTTCTTTTCACGGACTGGTATACCATCTATGTCATAATCTAAATAAGTATTTGACGCCATATGGGTTTTGCAAGGATTGACATTCATCAAATCGAATTTTGATAGCATGGATTGAAGGTACTTAGTCTGATGAATAAAGATACCCGAATCAGTTTGATGAATTTGAAGACCAAGAAAGAAGTTTAATTCTCCCATAAGGCTCATTTCAATTTTGCTTTTCATGGCAAGGCAAAATTTATCACAGATGCCAGGATCAGTGCTACCAAATACAATATCATCCACATACACTTGAACAATTAAAGAATGTTTGTCTTTTCTTTTAATAAAAAGCATTTTGTCAACTCCACCTTGACAGAATCCTTGGGAGATTAGGAATGAAGTTAATTTCTCATACCAAGCTCGAGGGGCTTGTTTAAGACCATATAAGGCTTTGGACAGTTTGTAAACATGGTCAGGAAACTCAAAATCAGTGAAACCAGGTGGTTGTTCAACATAAACATCTTCTTTGATTTCACCATTTAGAAATGCGCTTTTAACATCCATTTGGATGAGTTTGATATTCATATAGCTAGCATAAGCACACAGAAGGCGAATTGATTCAAGACGAGCAACTGGAGAAAAAGTTTCATCATAGTCTATGCCCTCCTCTTGATTGTATCCTTGGGCAACTAATGGAGCTTTATTTTTAATTATGAAGCCAAGTTCATCAGACTTATTTCTAAATACCCAATTAGTTCCAATAACAGTGATATTTAATGGTCGAGGGACTAGTTCCCAGACTTTTAATCTAATGAAATGAGACAGTTCTCTTGCATAGCAATCAACCATTCCTCATCAAGTATGGCTTCTTTGTAGTTTTTAGGTTCAAGTAAGGAGACAAAGGCATACTGACCTGGGATGTACTTACCTCTGGTGTGGATTGGATCTGTTAAATTACCTATAATCAATGAGGGAGGATGTCTTTTTCTAATGTGAGCAAGAGCTTCACATTCTTCAAGCTGAATGTCATTTTGAGATGATGAGTTAGTGGCAGGGCAAGGTGCTGTAGAGGTTGCATTTTCCCCACGAGAATCCTCATGATTTTCATTAGCACCTGTCTCAAAAGAGGAACTAAGAGGCAGAAAGTCATAGTTATTGATGTTAGAGTGTAATGGTAGGGAGGGATGGGATGTATCAAATCCAAAATGCACTGATTCTTCTACTTTCCTTGATCTTTTAATGAAGACTCTGTAGGTCTGTCCTTTCTTTGAGTAACCAAGAAAGATCCCTATATCAGACTTGGCATCAAATTTCCCAATTGAATCTTAGGTGTTCAAAATGTAGCATTTAATTCCAAAGGGGTGAAAGTAAGAAATCTTAGGGGTTTTCCTTTCAAAATTTCATAAGGAGTTTTGTTAATTGTCTTATGAATAGAGGTTCGATTTATAACATAACAGGCTATATTGACAGCTTCAGCCCAGAGAAACTTTGGACAGTCAAATTCCAATAGCATGGTTCTTGCTGTTTCAATGAGGGTTCTATTTTTTCTCTCCACAACACCATTTTGTTGTGGGGTCCTAGATGCAGATAAAGTGTGAAGAATGCATAGTTTGTCACAGAAGATACTGAATTTATCATTGATGAATTCACCCCCATTATCACTCTTGATAGACTTCACAGAACAATCAAATTGTTTTTGCATCAGAATAACAAATGATTTAAATTTAGAGAATGCTTCATCTTTGGATGAGAGAAAATACACTCAGGAATACCTAGAGAAGTCATCAACTATAAGTAACACATAAGATTTCCCACCAAGACTCTGAACATTGGTGGGACCAAAAAGATCGATATGAATTAATTCGAAGGTTGATGATGTAGTTATATCCAGCTTACTTTTGAAGGATCTTTTGCAGTGTTTTCCAAGAACACATGCTTCACAGGTAAATTTTGCTGAAGCTTTAATGAGAGGTAGTCCTCTAACAAGATTGAGTTTAGATAGCTTGGCCAGTCGAGACATACTCATGTGACCTAGTTTTCTATGCCAGCAGATTGTTGTTTCAGACACAGAACTAAGACAGATATCCTCAGAGAGATCCAATGTTGACAGATCAACCGTGTAAACATTATTGATTTTCTCTCCCTTGAAAATCATGGTATTATCAGAGATACGTTCAATGATGCAGCAGAAAGGATCAAATATGACTCTATAAGTTGAACCACAAATCTGACTAATGGACAGGAGATTGTGTTTTAAACCATCAATATATAAGACATCTTCAATAATGAGAGAGGAATTACTGCTAATTGTTCCCTTTCCTACTACAGAAGAACATTTATTATTTCCATAAAATACTTTACCTCCCCTTTTTGGATTAAGATGAGAAAACAAATCTTTGTTACCTGTCATATGGTGAGCGCATCCAGAATTTAAGTACCAGATGTTAGCACCATTTTTATTCTGAAAAGAGGAATAAACTTAATTAGAAGATTTAACAACCCAAACAAGTTTGGGTTTGGGTTTCCTTGAATAGCAGTGAACATAATCATGACCAGATTTTCTGCATAATGAACAAAAGAGAGGATGTCTCCAGGTACCAGAATGACATTTAGAGTTAGGGAACTCACATTGACATTCAGATTTAGACACTCTAAAGGTACGATGATGCATTGAGACATTCTTGTTTATTATTTTGTGGCAATAATCTAGTTTTCTTTTCAGATTTATGTTCTCTGTTGTGAGATTAGCAACTTGAGTATCTTGAGTGATTTGAACTGCATGTTGAATGTCAACAAGCTCCTTAAGTTTTCTGATTTCTATTTCCTTTTCATGCAGTTGAGTAACTGTAAGACAGTACTTGCTTTTTAACAGATTGCATTCATTTTGAAGATTGGTCAAGGCATGAAGAAAGAAGTCTTCATTAAGAGAATCAGTCATTTTATCAGAAGAGGAGTCTGACCATACCTTTTCATCTTTATGAGTATCATCTGGGTTGGAGTTCAGTCTCATGTATGCAACAATTTCAGGCTCATCCTCTGAGCTGTAGTCACTCCAGGAAGCAGTCATGGCCTTTTCTTTCTTCTTGTTTAGTGGACAGTTTGCTCTCACATGACCTGTTTTTCCACATTTGAAACAGATAGTAGAGTCAGATTTTTCATATGAGTTCTTGTTGTCTTTGGGACTCGAGTCAGGTCTATTGGATCCAAATGAGTTTTTGTCATTTGATCCAGCAGAGTTAAGTCCAGATGACCTAGAATAATTGTCATTTGTCAGATGACCTAGAGTTAAAAGCAATAGATTTGTTCTTCTTATCTTGGTTTAAGAACTTCCTCATGACTGAGAAGAGATCCAATCAAGTTTTCAAGAGATAAAATATTGAGATCCTTAGCTTCCTCAATGGCAGTTCTTTTACCCATCCATTCAAGTGGAAGGGATCTAAGAACTTTTCTAACAAGCTCTTTGCTTGTGAATGATTTCCCTAATCCCTTGAGACTATTTACAAGGGTTGAAAATCACTTATCCATTTCAGAAATGGATTCACCAGATAGCATATCAAATGTTTCATATTCTTTTAACAGTAAGTCTATTCTAGTTTCCTTAACTTCTGAAGTTCCTTCATGAGTAGTTTCAAGTACAGACCAAATTTCTTTAGCAGTTTCACATTTGTTAACTCTTTCTCCTTCATCTTCAGATATAGCAGAAAGAAGAATATGCATAGCCCTAGAATCTAGTTGAGCATTCTTCTTTTGTTCATCAGACCAATCCTCCTCATCGTCTTCTTTCATGTCAATTGGTCCATTTCGGACAATTGCCCATAATTCACAATCGATTCCTCGGAGGTAAAGACGCATTCTTTTTTTCCATGCTGAGTAATTAGACCCAGAAAACCAAGGAGGGTTTGAACTAGTGGGGAACGAATTAGAAGACATAGCAGAACAGAGGTGCTCTTTCTCGGTAACTTTTAGTTCAACGAGAAGGAGGCTCTGATACCAATTGTTAAAATGCTATGTATCCAATTTCATTCCTTTTGAGAAAGTGAACAGAGGTTTGACACACTCAATCGAGAGGTCTAGGAGTTAATACACACTCAAAAACAGAAGGATTAAAAGAAAGAAAGACAAGATCAGAAGCTATGCCCAGATAAGCTTGAGTTCCTGGCAGCAAGCCCCAACTGAAGCTTTCCAGAAACTTACACCGAACCCAAACCTAGATCTCCCAAAGAACTGCCAAGCTCTTACTGAGATAAGGAAACCGTCGAGTCTTTCTTCTTCCTGGAAAGATCTTTATATAGACCAACATCCTTCTTTATTCATCTCTTCCTTCTTCAATGTAGTTACCGTTTGAATGGATTAATGAGGAAGAAGCTGATGCACTGGAGACTGGAAGGGAGCTTTTACTGCTTGATATTGATGATGATGATGCAAAGAGGAGTGAAGGCGAAGACGCGATCAGTTGTCTTTGACGACTTTGTTTTGGGCTTTTGTTGAGTGGGCTCTATTGGTACTTTGAATAGAGAGCATGACAAGGCCCAACAAACAAGATTTAGGCTGTGGATTCACTGAATCCATAGATTTTATAGAATGTTATGTTTTTTTTTGTTTCTTTTTGTATGATGAATTTTAGCGTTAGATATTTCAAATCTCTAAAATCTGTGGATATCATATCTCTCATAATCAAAGAGATTCTATATCTTGATTCGTGAGATTTTTTTCCTCCTACTTTATCTCTTCCTTTTATTTATTTATCGCATTGAATATATTTATCAACAAAGTTTTCAATATTTCTCGAATCACTCTAATTTTTTATTATGGATAAATATGATATTTAATATAAAGTTATAATTTTTATTTTTATTGAACGTTAACAATCAAAGTTACCAAACAATAAACTTTTTAAAATCTATTTTCAACAATCCGAAGAGTTGGAATTTTTAGATTGTTGACAATCTATAGATTTAGACTCATATTCTCCAAACGAGCCCTTAAATGCTAATTGGATTTGGACGGAACAGAGAAAGTTTAGTTTGATGGATGCTGGGACGGAGAACGGTAGAAGGTATGGCCGTTTCTCAAGTTTCTTTTATGTTAATATGTATTTTTATTTTTATAATTATTATATCAATTTTTACAGTAGCCAAAAGTAAAAATATGAACGAAGCAAAGACACTAGGAGCTTAGTGGTACATCGTGTATTATAATTATTATGTTGGTACAACTACAACAAAACTTGAAAGTGTCCTTCTCAAATGGAAGAAGCGCCGTTAAATCCTCAAGATTCAAGTCATCGCGTCTCCAATTGTTAGTTTTACTTTATCTAGTCTTTTGTTTTCTCAGCAGACGTAAAGTTATCTTGTCCGTTCGTTCCGTCGCTGCAACGCGTACATATCAAATTCAATATTTAAAAAAATATATATATACAGAAATAATTGAACCTTCAAAAGAAAACACTTATATAACAATAATACTAACCATGGAATGAACTGTCGGTGGTTCCATCAACCGGTGGCGAGCTACATTGAAAAGTACAACTGTCCTCGCCGCAACAAGCAGTACATGGCCCAAAAAAACTAACACTGCAACAATTATCTTTCCCACAATCCTTCCCTGTTGGTCAATAAGTTCTCAGTAATAGAATTTGACCCAAAACATATGAAAAATATTTAAATATTATTAATGATTGCAAAATTAAAACAATTCTAAAAATAACATAAAATGGTAACCAAAATCTTATTTGCCATCGTTTCATTGCTTTTAGTGGCCTGGTTCTTTTAATTTGTTAGCCTAGAAAAATTATTTTCCCGGAGAAATAGGAAAGAAGAGTCAAAGGAGGAAAACTTGCCCCATTGAAGAAGCAGTTTTCTAGTGGCGACAGTGGTGATCATCTGTTGATTGTTCTCGTTGAAAGCTACATCCAAATGGAATAAAGTAGGTCTAAATTAACATGCTATATATATTTTTATATATAAGTGAACAACAACTAGCTTGTGTTAAATCATCATTAAGAACTCGAGCCGATGTTAGCAGTACAAAATTAAATAAGCTTACCATCCTTTGACTTGCGACTCACCTAAAATGATCAAAACCATCGATAAGCTTTGAGGTGTACAAGTCAATCGAAAAGTTTTTTTTCCAGAAAACACTTAATATTGGTGTTCTCGTGATTCAAAATTACATGCATTCAAAATTTTGGTATCGATCGACCATTTTAAATTTCGTTTTGTCTCTGTAACTCAAGTAGAGAGAGAGAAAGAGGATTCTTAAAAGAAACTTACCCGTAGAATTATAAGGCAACAACTTCCTAGTGATAGTGGTGACTAGCTGAGGATCATTATCGTCGTGTAAAACTGCATCCAAATGCTGGAGGGATGCAAAAGAGCAAAGAAGAACCAACAGGAAAAATATAGCCTTAATAATACTTTCCATTGATTGCTGCCTTTTTTCCAAGATACAGTCTTACAAAGAAATTAAGTGGGTGAATATTTAGCTTAATTAGGTAATTCCCTTGGATTGGGTTAATTTATAGTGTACGTGTTTGATGATCCAACCGGCCTAATGCTTCTGTACATAGTACGGTTGAATAAAAATACTCTTTCAGATTTTAGTTCGACTACTGGCAGATCCAACCGGACTAATATCTTTCAAATAGTACGGTTGAATAAAAATATTTGTTAGAGGACAAATATATGCCTAAGGCCCCAATGTGAAATTGCGTCCTGTTTCCAGCACTTGGATTTGGAGGAATCCTATTTTCTCTGATTTTACTAGAGCCCCTACTCCTATGGGAGAAGATAACAAGAGTGGGCTACAACTTTACTTGAAATGAGTAGTTGCCTGTCGTTTCTAAATTAAAACAGAGTCACCTCATCGTAGTAATTGGTTTCTAAATCAACTTCTTTGGCCCTCTTCACTTGTTTCGTATATATTATCGTAGTAATTGGTTTCGTCCAGCACTAGTTGTAGTCTTCTTAGCTTAGTTGCCCATCCGTAATAATTGCGTAACACCCTTTGTGGTTCACCGGTACCTTTATGGTTTGGTGGCCTAATCTACAATCCTCCAATAATATATGGTAGAATTATGGTAGAGTTTTGTGTACTTTTCTTCATTTCAAATTTCCTGCAACGAGAGTGAAAGTAGGAAGGACAATTTGGTCTTTACAATTAATTATTTATTTCATATAAAAATGTCAATATCAAGGTTTGAGTCTGGATCTCTTGAAATAAAGACAACAATCACAACCAATTACACTAAACAAATTTGTTATTTCTTTTTTAATAGAAAATATAGAAGTTAAACTTTGAAAATCTGAGGATTTTTCCATCATAATTAGCAATCTCACTAAGTCTACCGCATGTGTTTTTATGGTACTTGATACTTCAATTTTCATAGTTGAGTTTCATGTAATTTTCTTAGTTTTAAAATTTATGTTCTCTCCTTTATTTTCGCTAAAGGTAAATTGGTAATTGACTAGCATGAAAGAAACTAATTATGTTACTAACTGTTGTGTCCTTACAATTTTCAATTTAAATTTAAACTTTGATATCAATCCATGGTGAATAGAATGGAGTTCAATAAATGGAGTTGCAGAAGGAGGATTAGAAATTGATTTTTTTATTGGAACATATGCCTCTTGAGATTGAAGATAGAGTGAATAAAATTGGGTTGTACAACGGAGAGTGGTGGTTATTGGATCTTTAGGTTTATGTGTTTTGGAGCTATCACAACCTATTTCTATCTTAAAACGAGGAATCGTTGATTGATTTACTAAAGTAAGTAGATTCTTTATTCAACCTACTGGAACTGATAGATAAGGAGTCTCTAATTTTGTACCTTATTACTTTGATGAAGTCAGTGGCGAATCCAGAAATTCTACATAGGGGTGTCCTCTTCAAAAATTAAATTAAATTAAATATTAAAATTAAATTAAATAATTATTAAATATAAAAATATCTGACTAATAAAAGTTACATTAAAAGTTCAGACATGTTTCGTAAAATAGTAAAATACATTCGGTGTCTGTACTGCTCAACAATGATCTTGCGACATATCCTACTAGAAAAGGGTATCCCGTAATTGGGTTTAATCGTTAGGTTTTAAAAATAATTTATAGGCTACATTGTGGTGGGTGTATATTTAATGCGACATGACTACTGAATTTGTCAGACACTTAGGCCATGATTATACCTAGGGCTAGGATGTGACCGTTTCTCAGGTAATACGATGTCGTTTCTTGGCTTTGTGATCCGGCCTGAATTGAGCAAAACGGTGTTGTTTGGCGCCCTGATACTTGCGGGCGTGTCCCGTATCGTGGAACCCAATCTGCCAGTGCAGCCTTTCCGCGATTGTGGTCTTTCCGCGAGCTGCTCCCCGTTGTGAGCGCGATAGTACGAGCGCGAGTGGTTTTCTGGGGCGGCACTGGACTAACTTATTGGCGCGACTAGACACGAGCCATACCCCCAACAATAACGTAACTAGAAATCCATATAAAAAACTTCCAAACTTCCGGATGACATTCGTGGGGTCTCTTTTGAGCGTCAAGTTGTGACACATTTATCTCCCCCTCTATAACAACCCTCATTTTCTGTTTCTTGACCTCGGTCTCCGTATAATGCAGAAAAAAAGTTTCCAGCTTCTTACTCAAGTATGCGTAGCTTGACCATGATTCATGAATAGAGGTGTCAAAACAAAACCTGATCCGAGTAACCTGCCCAATCACCCAGACCTGTAACCTGACCGCAATCCAAATTAACTAAAGTCAACAACTTGCAACCCGCCCGCTCGGCAACCCTATTAACCCGTAACGCGATTGACCGACGATCAGATTGACCTGCAACCTGATTAAACATGTAACCTAATTGACCCAAACCTGATTAACCCGAACCCGCCCGATTGATCTGGATGAATAGTTATTATCTATATTATACAATACATAGTCTTTCAAAATAAATTTTTTTGTTCTAAACCTAAGTAAAGTTATTTAATTTCATAAAAGGAAGATTAAAATATGAAATTCACTTGAAAAAAAATATTTTTCAGTATAAAAATTAAAACATGAAGTTCACTTGAACATTATTTATTTAACAAAATTAAAAAATACTAAAGAAGAAATATAAAATCAGCACAATGCTAACGTTTGTAATGAATAATTAACAATTGAGACAATGTATAATATTAATATAGTAATATACATTAAAATATTGTTATTATAAATATAGTAAAGAAATGTATTTGACAATTTAATTATTTGAAAAGAAGGAAGAGAGAAATTTGGTTCCTTCAAATTTTGGAAAAATAAATAAGGAGAAGTTTGGTTCTTTTGTTTTATGAAAAGAGAAAGTAGTAGAAAATAATTTCTATCTTCTATGAAATGATCGGCATCAAAGCCTTAAATGCATTTTGTATTTATTATAATACCCTCGCGAACGAAAACCAATTGTGCATCAGTTAGAGATTATAATCTTTAACGGATGATTTCTCACTCGTTTTATCGGACTATTATTATTATTATTATTATTATTATTATTATTATTATTATTATTATTTTGCATAATTAGATCAGATTAATTGTGCTCTTCAAAATGATATTCACTTTAATATATTTTTCAAATTGGCGGCTACTACTAATTTCAGGTTAGGTGGTAGCTCCCCGCTTGGCATCATCTCCCAGAGGAGTAGGGGCTCTACTCTAGGAAGAAAATCAGAGAAACATAGATTCCTCCGAGTGCAAGTAGTGGAAACAGGAACGCAATTTCACTTTGGAGGCATGCATATATTTGTCCTCATTCCTCAACAAGTGTTTTTATTCAACCGTACTATGGACAAAGAATAATCCGGTTGGATCTGCCGGTAGTCGAACTAAATTCTCAGCGAGTATTTTTTCTTCAACCGTACTATGTACAGACGCATTAGTCCGGTTGGATCACTCGGTACTCGAAATAAAATCTCAGCTCCTCACATACGTACAATAGTATATAAATTAAACCCGATCTGCGGGGAAAAAAGGGCAGCAATCGATGGGAAGTATAAAGGCTACATTTTCCCTGTTGGTTCTTCTTTGCGCTTTTGCATCTCTCCGGCATTTGGATGCGCTTTTCCACGACGACAACAATCAACAGACGGTCATTACCACTATCATCAACAGGAAGTTGTTGTTTTATAGTTCTACGAGTAAGTTACTTCCCAAGAACCCTCTTTCTCTGCGTGAGT
Organism: Linum trigynum; assembly: GCA_964030455.1. Lineage (NCBI taxonomy): Eukaryota > Viridiplantae > Streptophyta > Magnoliopsida > Malpighiales > Linaceae > Linum > Linum trigynum. Next base: position 38,577,618 of record OZ034820.1, read on the forward strand.
CATAGTGACGAAATGAGATCTACAATGATACTGGGTCGATATCAAAATTGTGCATTCCTTGTGCATGTTGTTCGGTTATAGTATATTAATTCATATATAAACTAGTTTGGGGCATTTGGATGTAGCTTTCCACGAGAAGAATCAACAGAGGATCACCATCGCCACCATCGCCAGAAAGTTGGGTTGGGACTATGGCAAGTTTTCCTCCTTTGCTCTCCTTTTTCTCAGGGAAAATATTTTTTCTAGGCTAACAAACTAAAAGAACCACCAAAAGCAACGAAACGAAAAACAATGGCAAATAAAATTTTAGTTACCATTTTAAATTACTTTTTATTTTTTAGTCCATTTTTATGTTTTTTTTTTCCAATGTTTCTTTTGGTCATTATTTAATATTTATCGAAGCCATATAAGGTGCTAAAACCCTTAAGTATTACCACCCTAGTAGCTTAGTTTGGCCTTCCTGTAGCTTTTGCATAAGCAGCTTCTAGATGGAGCTTTTAGATAAGTACTTTTCAAAAAAAAAAAAAACAGTTGAGTGTTTGAATGTGTTTGGATAAGTAATTTTCTGAAATAAAATTAAAATATCGTAAGGATAATCTTGTATTTTCAAAACAGCTTTTCGCAGAAGCTCAAAATTGGAGCTTCTGCTTTTATGTTATACCAAAGCACTTTTCGGCTTTTCAAAAACCGAGTTTTTAAATGTGTTTGGCCTTGCTATAACTTTTGAAACCGAAAAACACTTTTAAAAACCGGACCGAACACATTTAATAGGCACAAATTAATAAAATCTCATCCAAATCGTGTTGTGGAGGTCCGGCGTTGAGATGTATTCGATGTTGCGGTGGTTTTAATTAGTATGGATGGCTTCGTCGATGGTGAAGGAGATTGATCTTCTTCTTCTATTATTGTTACCCTCCGCTGGATGTGGATAGCTAGCTTGATCCTCCGTCGTAGGCGATCGAATCGGATCTGAAAATCTTGCTGAGCTCGTAGAAGGACAGGCAGGCGGTTTTGCCTATACCTCCGCCGAATAGCTTCCTTTTGTCCAATTCTTGCATATTATTAATTAGAGGTACCTCCTATAGTAACTTGGGTATAATTTCAAGTTAGGTAACTTGTATAGATCTAAACCGTTAAAATCGATCAAACTTATTTTAAACCATTGATTAAAGAAATAAAAAAAAAATAATAAGAAAAAAATAATTGGCAATAGGGGGTTGCCGGTCACCACCCACTTAACTTACCTTTCTTAGTTTTTTTCTTTCCTTTTTCACATTTATTTGCTTTTCTTATTTTATCCTTTCCTTATTTTAATTAGAAGTGTTACGTAAGACTTCCGTAATAACTTAGCACTTTACGTAACGTGAGGTTAATACTCATTACGTAAAGAGACCTTCCTTTACGTAAAGGTTACGGAATGATAGTTATTTCCTACGTAACAGTGAAATCGGAAGCGTTACGTAAAACTTCCGTAATGACTTAGCTCTTTACGTAACACGAATTAGTACTCATTACGTAAAGAGACCTTCCATTACGTAATGCTTCCGTAATGACATTTTACAACTGTTACGTAAAATACACATTCATTACGTAAAGGTTACAAAATGATAGTTATTTCTTACGTAACAATTAAATCGGAAGCGTTACGTAAGGCTTTCGTAATGACTTGACACTTTACGTAACGTGAGGTTAATATTCATTACGTAAATATTACGTAACAACAGCTATTTCTTACGTAACAGTTAAATCAGTAGCGTTATGTAAGGTTTCCGTAATGACATAACATTTTATGTAATGCGAGGTTAATACTCATTACGTAAAGACACATTCTATTACGTAAGGCTTCCGTAATGATCTTTTACAACTGTTACGTAAGATTACCATATGTTACGTAACCATTACGTAATGCCTATTGTATCTTATGTAATGCGACCTGTGAAACCTGCTATCATAGGTAAAAAAATTCAAGTTACCTTACTTCAAGTTATTGTAGGAAATCCCTTAATTATATCAGTTAATTGCTCCCAAGTTGTAAAAATCATAGTAAGAGGAATTGAATGAAATTTCAAATTAGACACAGGGGAGTTGTGGCGTACTTTAAATAATTTGTGATAGGGTTAATTGCAAATTTGGTCACTCGAATTGCTATAAAATTTCACGTTTGCCACTCGAATTGATTTATTCCATTTATAGTCACTCAAATTAGTTGAACAATTCAAGTTCGGTCACTCTCCGTTAACCTCCGTTAGACTCCATTAATGACGACCGTTAAATGATGATGTGGCTAACAGAAAATCACAGTTAGCATATTTTAACACTAAAAAACGACGACCCGACCCGCCACGTCATATTTACTCGCCCACTCAGCCATTCTTGCCCAACCTGCGAAGCAACCCAATTAATTGACCCAAACCCAGACCCGAACCAACACAATGGCTGCTTCCCCTCTCATCCTCGTTCACGCTTCCGCCACCGACAACCAACGCCGCAGACGTATGATATAACCGCTTTCCGGTCGATTCCCCTTGCCCTAATTTGGTCCACGGGTCAATTTTAGTTTCTTTTCTCGACGGTCACAGTGATCGATTCAGTTTTCTTCTCAAGACGCACGCTTTTCGTCGCGATTTCGCTCCTGGTCTGCTCCAATTGCTTCGACTCAGTAGATGGCTCGTGGCGACTCGGCAAGTTTTCTCGGTCCTGGTTTCCGGTTCCACCCCACCGATGAGGAACTGCTCCAGTACTACCTGAAGCGAAAGGTCACTAACAAGCCCATCCGATTGGACTCGATTTCCGTCGTTGACGTCTACCGGACGGAGCCCTGGGATCTCCCTAGTCTATTTTGTTTCAACTTCCCCTCGTCTTTGTTTATTCTTGATTGGGGTTGCTCTATGAGTTGGAGTAGGTCTCTACGTATTAGTATCTGCCAGGATGCGCGGCGGCCTCCATCCTCCTTCTTCGGCGATTTTTGATGGCTGCTTCTGGAGAGACGTGGCCCTGGAGGATGAGAGGACGATGGAGGAAGGGAAAGTGCCCAACCCTCTCTTTTTCAATTTACTTTTTAGGGGAGTCGGGTTCCGTTTTTGGGTTTGGGTCAATTAATTGGGTTGGTTCGCGAGTTGGGCAAGAAGAGCTGACATGGCGGGTAAATGTGACGTGGCGGGTCGGGTCATTGTTTATTAATGTTAAATTGTACTGACTGTGATTTTCTGTTAGCCACGTCATCACTTAACGATCGTCATTAAGACATTAACGGAGTCTAACAGAGGTTAACGGAGAGTGACCGAACTTTGACTGTTCAACCAATTCGAGTGACTATAAATGGAATAAACCAATTCGAGTGGCAAACATGAAATTTAATAGCAATTCGAGTGACCAAACTTGCAATTAAGCCATTTGTGATATCCTATATAGAATTATGGTATATTTTATTGAACGGTTTGTGAGTTTTATAGTGTACTTTGTGGTGTATTTTAATAAATTTGTGATATCCTTTATGAAGGTTCTGGTCTTTTGCATGAAACTTGTTGTGTGATTTTATAAACTTGTGATATACTTTATGAGATCTGTGGTATGTTTTAATAAATTTGTGGTGTGTCTTATGAGATTTGTGATCTATTTCATGAGACTAGTGGTTAGCTTTAGAAACTTGTGGTGTGATTTTATAAAATTATGGTATGTTTTATAGAAATTATGGTGTGCTTTATGAGATTTGTGGTTTGCTGCATGAGCTTGTGGTTTTCTTCATGAGTTTGTGGTGTGATTTATTACTTTTGTGGAGTGGTGAGGTTGTGGCATTCTTTCTAAGATTTGTGGTTTTTTGCGGTGTTGCTTCTAGTGTTTCATGTATTTGTTTGATGCCCCCAACCCCTTCCATAAGTTAACACACATGAATTAAATGACATTCCCTTCATTAATTGTAGCCAACTCATTTAAATTAAAACGTAATCCAAACAAAATGTTTCTATTGGTTGAAACTAGTGTTAGCACCATGCTAACTAAAAAGTAATCAAAAGTAGATCCATTATGTTCTTCTCGATGCAATACATAATATAGTTATCTAGGAACTCGGCAACCCTATCTCAACCGAAGTATCGCTTAGGAAGTCCCAACGAAGTCTATCCTAAGCCTTTTCTAAGTCGATCTTCAACACCAATCCTCCTTTCTTTCATCAAATTTTCTTGTGGGAAGGGATGACTTCCTGGACGACTATAATATTGTCTAAGGCTTGACAACCAGGAATAAAGGTGCTTTGTTGTTTTGATTGGTGAAATAAGCTTCCCCGTCATTGGTTTCAGTCTACTCGTCATTGACTTGATGATCGTCGAAAGGTTCACATTACTGAGAGATATTGGGCGGAGTTGCGACACATGCTCCGACTTATCGATTTTTGGAATGAGGACCACCGTGGAATCAGAGAACGCCTCTGGGAGAGTCCTTGTGTAAGAAAAAAAAATAGCCATGTCAGTGAGTGCTTTTCCAACTACATTCCAGGCTTGCTGGTAGAATATAGCTTGATATTTGTTCGGCCTGGGAGCTTGTGGGGGAGGGGGGGGGGGGGTTCATCTCGAAGATCGCTCTATGGATGTCCATAATAGTGAAGTGTCTAAGTAGAAGAATCATCTCCTCTTGATGTGGGCGGAGGAATGCACCCTTTGTCATACAATCTTTGTAGGGTTGGTTGTTCTGCAAGTAAAGATCAGGAAAGAAAAATCGAACACCAAGCCTGCTAAGCTCCTCGCATCACTAATCCACTCCCCATTTGAATCTCACATGCATTCGATCTTATTGTTGTGCCGTCGAATATTTTCCATCTGGTGAAAGTAGGTTGTGTCTCGTTCTCCAAATTTCACCTATTTCTCAAGAGATATTTCCTACCACAACATCTACTCTTGTTCGAGGATCTTGTCAAGTTCAGCCTCTAGCTTGGGGAGAATTCCCTGCCAACTCCTATAAACTCCGTTGATCCTTTTCAGTGGCCATTTCTTCTTATATAACACATTGCCAAAGACATCCGTGTTCCAGCTCTGTAGTTTGATTGCTGGCTCCTGCAAGGCATGAGGTAAGGGAGTCTGGGAGTGCCATGAGCCTGTCAAGAAATTGGAAACTCAGCATGGGCAAGCAAAGCTGCTTCAAATTTAAACATTTTGTGATGAGAATTAGGAGCTCCTTGAAATGTAAAGGACATGAGAGTAGGATGATGGCTGAGTTGAGTCGAGGAAGGTGAAGAACTGAAGTGTTGGGAAATGTTTCATTCCGCTCCAAATTACAGATACTCCTATCCAGCTGACTCGCCTTAAAAGAATGTTGACGATCTCCTCTTGTCCATGTCCAGCAGGGTCCGGAGTACCCAAGATCAACAAGTTCGGCCTGGTTGAGCCAATCATTGAAACGCTTGCATCGACGAATAGTCACAGCTGTGGTGGCCGTGCTCTCATATGATTATCGCAGATGGAATTCGCAGCAGTGTCGTTGACCTTGGTTCTATCAAAATGAGTAAATGACAAAGTCAGGTTTCTGAAGCAATAGAGCAAGCATGAGGGAGCGAATGAGACGTTCCACGAGAATTTTAATGGAATTAAAATTTGCAGCCGGCATAACAGTATATAAAAAAGAGAAGGGAGGAAAGAAAACACAAAGAGATAGGAGAGAACAACCAAAGGGAATCAGGTTGGGGAATTTTTAGTATCGCTTGCCGAGTTAGAATACAAGGCCACTATAAGAGGATTCACTATTGACTGATCCCCTTGAGGAGGACAAGGGGAGGCTACTTCGGTCAAAGCTTTGATCTCCTGTAGGGTAATCGACATCCTTCATTCTTTATTTTTGGATTTCTTCTCCTTCACAGGAGACCAAATTCACAACGATTTGGAAGGGTTATGGCGGATAGGGGGTTCCTTTCTTGTCGCCGGTCGGGTTCCCTCCTCCTTTCACCTTGGATTTCTTGATTCGAGCCACTGTCGATTACACATCAGGGTCGATTTTCCGCGGCTGAGGGTGCTCGTTGGGGACGACATCGATAATCGACAATGTAGTTAAACACGATTTTGACGACATTGATAATCAGTATCTCAGTCAGTACCATTTTTTCCTTTCAATGTTTGGGACTATAGCTGGGCCATTGGGGGTATTATTCAATTCAGTCTCTTTCGACTTCACAGTCTTGGTAGAGTTTCCCTTGGAAGTTGTCGATGAGGGGCTCCTTTTGTGGGCCCGTTGACTATAAATTCATGGGCTTCTTTATCTGCAGAGGTCGTGGGCTCTTTTCCCCAAAACTCCCTTTTATTATTCTCATTTCTTTCCTTCTTCGTCCATCCTCCTTTCTTCACATCGCCAAAAGGTTGGTGATTATTTTGGTTCTTAGTATGTAGTTTCCTTATTTTGATATTGGGTTGAGAGGTTGTCGATCCCAGTATGTTGCCATGAGGCTTCCGACATCTGGTGTATGTCTGTGTTGGACCGTCGAGCACGAGACGATAGGGTTTCTCTTCGATGGTTTCTATTTTGGATGAACCCTAATTCTACAATCTCAGATCAAGTGAGAGAATCGAGTGATGGAAATATTAAGTGAGAAAATGAAGATGTGTTTTGATTCCAGATATTCTAAGCTTTAGTTGATAGCTAAAACGACCCGAACTGGGCTTTGAGCCCTGAACAGTGTAATTGCTAACAAAATGAATTGGGACAACTGTCTGAGCCCAATTCACAACGTCTTCTTCTTCGTAGTGAAGACAAGACTTCTTCCCAGAACTCTGTACCTGCAAAACAGAGTAAGATAACAAGAAAATACCAGCAGCAGAATCAAACTCACTGACACAGACAAACCAGATTTTTACGTGGTATCTGATATTGGGAGAATGAGGATCCCAATATCGACTAATCCACGGTAGGAAACTCTCTTCTTGAGATCTCCTACGTAAGCACTATCTTAGTGTCTTGTGTTTTACAGAACTTGGTGAACTCCTAATCTGCTCCCAGCAGATCTACCAAGTTTTAGCCTTTGGTGTACAAACTTCTTGTTCAAACACCCCGATTTTTCCTAGCTAATCACCTCGATTAGCACTACTGATCACTTCTAACAGAAGACTCTTGCTTCTCAAGCTCTCTCTTTTGTTCTATAAAAATCATAGGGAAAAATTGGCTCACTCAACTCAATTGAGCTCCATTTTATATTTGTCCCACAGCAGAGCCGTTGAAGAGAAATCTTGACTTGCCAAATCTGCTCCACTTATTTTTGGCAAGATTGTAGTTCCTTCCATTTCCACATTGCTTTGAATACGCCTGATTTGCGCCATTAATTACTTTCTTTTCATGTTGCTCGTCCATCGAGAATACACAGACTGGCATTGATCTGCTTCTCTCAACATTCTCCCCCTAAGCATGTCATTTGCTCCTGCTTCTGCTGCTTTCACACATTTTCTGCACAACTCAACAAACGGTTGGTGCAGCCTGTTCCAAACAATATACTTGACACAGTGCCATAGAATCTGAAGAAGAGATTGAATCCACTTTATTCATTTTTTTAAAACAACACAGAAAAATAACTTTGTAGCAATATAAAATCTTTTGATGTAATTTTAGATTCGTGTATCTATCAAGTTTGCAAAAATTGTTACAAAGTATTCACTTGCTAACAAAAATCAACCATTCAGTCATGATTGATAAAACTTCATGGCTAAAACTAATTTTTTTTTTTTATATAAAAGGCCATAATTTTAATGGGACAAAAATTATGAAAATGTGAGTTTTATGGTCAGCGAGCAAACTAACCTAACCCTAACTCCCTAAATTCCTCTCCACCTCCATCAACCTTCTATTAGAGAAAAAGAATAAAATTCTTTATTCTATTTTTTATTCTCCACTATTGTATAACCACTTTCCCACTCCCTGTAACCTCTCCTTGAAACTCTGAACCACTTCCCTACTTCTCCTGTAAACGTGTATAAAGAGAACAGAAGAATCATAATGCAAATCACCTTTGATTGCTATCAATCTTCTCTGTCAAGAATACTTTATTCCAACATGGTATCAGAGCTAGCAACGATCAGCTAGTATCGATCCAATTTCGTCTCCTTGATTATTATTTTTTCTCCCCTGTTCTCTTCGATCCCTCTGTTTTTCATCAGCCCTCTGTTTTTTCGTCCGCCTCTCTGTTCTTTGTCATCATGTCTGGCGATTCCACCGTTCACGACTCAGCCACCTCTGCTGCATTTCCAGTCATTGTCACGTTCAATCCTGCAGCTCAGCTTCCTCTGAAGCTCACTCCCACTAATTTTGCTTCTTGGCGATCTCAGCTTGAAACTCTGCTTATGGGGCTGGATCTGTTCGGATTCATTGACGGCTCCACCATTGCTCCTTCTCGTACAATCACCGTGGAGGCTGCTACTCAAGCCAATCCTGCCTACCAGTATTGGTTTCGCCAAGATAAGCTAATTCTACATGCCCTCAGATGTTCGATCTCATAATCTATTTATTCATTTGTCTCTGCGGCGTCGACGTCACGCGAGGCGTTGCTCATTCTTGAAAAACTCTACGCGAGTAGTGCTCAATCTCGTGTAATTCACTTGAAAACCAAATTGGCTAAGATGGTCAAGGGGGATAATGATGTATTGACGTTTGTGAATGACCTCAAGAGTATTGCCGCATAGCTCGCCCTTGTGAATGCGCCGGTTGCTGAAATGGATTTGGTGGTTCTTTGTCTTTGCGGCTTGGGCGACGAATATGCTGCCCTCTCTGCTGCTGTTCGTGCTCGAGGTCCGGGTCTCACCTTGGAGGATCTTGTGGACTCCCTTGTCGAATATGAGTTCGATCTGAAGGCGCAGGCGCGCCACTCTGTTCCTACGGCATTTTTCACTCACCCGCAGCAGAGACAGGGCGGCGGCGCGTCTCGTTCCCAGCAGCAGCGAGGGTTTGGGGCTTCTCCCCGTCCTCTTAGCCCACAATCCAGGCCTGCTTCTCCGCGTGCAGCTGGCTCCTTGCGAGCTGATCATCACAGGGCCCAAAGCCCATTCGCCCCCTGGTTTTAATGGCCCATCCTCAGCTGACTCTGCTCCACAACGCAGGCAGGCCATTATCTGCCAATACTGTGAAAGGCCGGGCCATACAGTCCACCAGTGCTTCAAACTCTTTCCACAGGCTCGGCAGGCTTACCAGGCCCGTCAGTCCCAAGCCCATCACACTGTTGCTGGTCATGCTCCCTCTACTGGCCCATGGTTACTTGATTCTGCGGCTTCTCATCATGTCACATCCGATTTAGGCAATTTATCACTCTATTCTGATTACAATGGCCCGGATGAGATTCTTGTTGGCGATGGCACGGGTTTGCAAATCACACATATTGGGTCTACTAAATTGTGTTCTTCGACGTCTTCCTTACATCATGGCATCACCCATCTTCTCAGACCACCTCAAACCCCTGAGCATAATGGTCTGGCCGAGCGGAAGCATCGTCATCTTGTTGAAACGGGTATCACTCTCCTGCATCATGCTAACCTTCCTACCCTGTTTTGGTCCTTTGCCTTTTCCACTGCTGCCTATTTGATTAATCGTCTCCCGTCCTCTGCACTACGTGGTCACATTCCTTACACTATCCTGTTCAACCTTGCTCCTAATTATCATAAATTACGTGTGTTTGGGTGTCTCTGTTACCCTTGGTTGCGTCCCTACTCTGCTCACAAATTGGAACCTCGATCTCGTCCTTGCATTTTTATTGGTTATTTTCCTCAACGTAGTGCCTATAGGTGCTTTGATCCTACCACTCATCGTATTTTTCTCTCCCGACATGTCCACTTTGTTGAGCATTCCTTCCCCGGTTTTTTTGGCTAACCAAAATGCAGATACTCCGACCGTGGACTCATGGTTGTATGACATGGGCCCGAACATTGTCCACATCCCCATCCCTGGGCCTGCTCCTGCATCTGCCGCTGCTCCTTCCTCGGCCCGTGGTCCCCGCTGTACTACTCCTTCCACAACATCACATCTTGCCAATGGACTAGGTGTCTCCTCTGGGCCTGCTGGGCCTCCGCAGTCTTCCACTTCAGCGACTGGGCCGGCTGGGCCAGTCCCCTCCACTGCCCCGCTGCCTCGCATCTCTTCCGTGCATGGGCCTAATGGGCCCTCCTCCTCAGGGCTTGAGCTCTCCTCGCCCCGGCCCACAACTACCCAGCCCGTTGTGCCTCCCCCATCCAACGCCCGCACAGAATGCAAACACGGGCCCAGGCAGCTAATTATCGGCCCAAGCGGCTGTTTCCAGCTCTCCATGCCACTTTGCCCCCCACTGTTCCTCTTGAGTCGCGTTCTGTAGCAGAGGCTATGCGTTTTCCAGAATGGGATGCTGCCCTTCACAAAGATCATGCTGCCTTAATTCAAAATCATACGTGGGATCTCGTCCCCCGTCAGCCACATTATAATGTCCTTGGCAACCGCTGGGTCTATCGCATCAAGCATCACACTGATGGTTCCATTCAGCTCTATAAGACTCGTCTTGTGGCCAAAGGCTTTCACCAGCGTCCCGGTGTTGATTTTCAGGATACGTTCAGCCCCGTCGTCAAACCGGTCACCGTCCGTACTGTGTTCACCATTGCTCTATCTCAGGGTTGGCCGATCAAGCAGTTTGATGTTAACAATGCCTTTCTTCAAGGCCCTCTTACTGAAGAGGTATATATGGCTCAACCCCCCGGGTTTGTGGACCCTCAGCATCCTACACATGTTTGTCGACTCCGCAAAGCTATCTACGGTCTTCCTCAAGCTCCTCGTGCCTGGTACACTGCTCTCAGCTCATTTCTGCTTGAGTTTGGTTTTCAGAAGACCCAGTCCGATGTTTCATTATTTGTCTATCACCACTCTGGCGTTCTTCTCTATTTCCTCGTGTATGTGGATGATCTTCTGCTCACTGGTAATGATTCAGCGGCGCTTTCCACGTTTCAGCATGCCCTTGCACGCAGGTTTTCATTAAAAGAACTGGGGGATGTTGATTACTTCTTAGGAATCGAGGTTATCCCCACGACCTCCGGCTATGTTTTGTCCTAGCACAAGTATATGGTTGATATCCTGACCCGGTTTCATATGCTCGATGCTGCTCCAGCCTCTACTCCTCTGGCTTCTTCTGCCACTTTGTCTCTTCGTGATGGCACGTCTCCCACTGATGCCACTCGCTATCGTCAGGTGTTAGGGGCACTGCAGTATCTTGTGTACACCCGTCCCGACATTGCCTTCTCGGTGAATAAGCTCTCTCAGTATATGCACTCCCCCAGCACCTATCACTGGCAGTGTCTCAAGCGTCTTCTACGCTATGTCTGTGGTACTATCTCCTATGGTCTTGCTATCCGCCGCACACCCACTCCATTACGTCTCACCTCCTTTGCCGACTCTGACTGGGCGGGTAATTTGGATGATCGCACCTCCACCTCTTCATATCTTCTCTATTTGGGCTCCACCCGCATCTCTTGGCGGTCTCAAAAACAACGCACTGTTGCTCGCTCTAGTACTGAAGCTGAATATCAGGCTATCGCCCATGCTGCTGCCGAGTTGGAGTGGGTACAAAATCTCTTGACCGAGCTCCGTCAACCATTATCTGCATCACCTACGCTGTTCTCCGATAATCTTGGGGCAACAAGTTTTAGTTCCAACCCAGTGTTTCATTCCAGGATGAAGCATTTAGCTCTCGATTATCACTTCGTTCGTCAACTGGTTAGGATGGTCGCCTCATCATTCGCTACATCCCCACTGCTCAGCAACTCGCTGATGTGCTCACCAAACCGCTGGCTGCGTCTCGCTTTCTCCTACTTCGGTCCAAGATTGGAGTCGTGGACACGACCTCCATCTTGCGGGGGCGTATTAGAGAAAAAGAATAAAATTCTTTATTCTATTTTTTATTCTCTACTATTGTATAACCACTTTCCCACTCCATGTAACCTCTCCTTGAAACTCTGAACCACTTCCCTACTTCTCCTGTAAACGTGTATAAAGAGAACAGAAGAATCATAATGCAAATCACCTTTGATTGCTATCAATCTTCTCTGTCAAGAATACTTTATTCCAACACCTTCAACAATCTCTCTTCATCCCCTCCTACCTTATCCAAGCTTCCCCATCTCCAGTTGTCCTTTGGTTTCCTTCCTTCAATCTATATTGTTGTTGCCGCTGATCCTTAATTCGTTAAAGCAAAAGCAGTATCACCAGATCGAATCTGTCTCGATGGTGCATATCATTGCTTTTTCTCGCTTCATTGTACGTCCTTAAAGCTTTTATTATGGATTTATTCTTTTCATCCTAAGAGTTGATTATACTGAAATTCTCGTAATGAACTTACTGATTTCCAGCGCTCATTTTTTGCGAGCTAGTCAACATTTATTTTGTTCGAAAGAACAGAGCTGTGACTGCCAAATGATACTAGGCTGAAACGCTGTGGGTTTTGTATTAGAACTACTCGGCAAATTTGTTAGGCTGAGATTGGTCTGGAACTGGAAGGGTACACATGCTGCTCTGCTGGAGCTGTGGTTGTTGTTACACAAGAATCGATTAATGTCGATTCTAAGTAAGGCATGTCTTCTTTTTTCTGTGAAAAATCAAATCTCAAATGGGTTCAATCGACTGAAGGAAAGGTAAGAGCTGAGCCTTTCAAGATGAATGTAGTTGTTAGATATGATCACTACTTTGGCTGAAGCTTCTAGATTGACATGACTACAGTAAGATACTAGTTCCTTTAGTCATTTGGTGAAGATTTTTTTCGTTCCCACTTCATCAGCCAATGAGTTGATTCAGAATTGAGTCATAAATCTACTTGTTTTTGTTGTTGTTAGGTACAGAGATTGTAAAGATAGCTCAGGGACAAGCAGTAAAGATTAGAGAGATGCATATAAATGGAGGATAGGATTGGAAATGGCTTGAATGGTGAACTGAACGGTGTGGTGAATGCTATCAAAGAGAAAGGTATTTGTGGCTTCTTGCTCAAAGTGCGTGACTATTTTCATGTATGTTTCTAGTTACAGTGCAATATGAGTCTAAATAACAATTCACATTCAATTCCTCTTTTCTTTTGATCATTGTTGTGACAGGTGATCATATGGTACATTGCTAAATTCTTTAAGATGGAGGAAAGCTAAAGATGAGGGAAAGGTGCAATTATATTGTAAATAATAGTCTTTTTGTAATGTAATTGCTATAGGTGCAAGTGTTTTGTAGATAGATTATTACATTAATATGTGAAAAATGTAACAATTATTTGTACTTTATTACTATAAAATATTTCCTTTGCAATGGATTTTTGTCGCATGTAATTCTTTGTTACGTAGAAATATATATAATAAATTATCGGCTTATTCTCAAGTATGCGAAATATAAAATAAAAAGATGTGAATTAGGGTTCATGGAAAAATCTATCTAATCATATAGCCATGGTTTTCTGATAGCAAGAACAATAACTCCTTGGTTAATGGAAGCTATAGCTACCTCATCATGCGTGGCCAGAAGTATAGTGTTTAGCTACAAATTTATTATTCATGACAAGAGCACTGCTACGATGCTATATAGTATTGGTGTTTTAATGTACAACTTGAAGTTGTACCATAACATTAAATGTATAAGTTTAGGTTGTACCATAAAGAAAATTGTATCATTATGTTATGGTACAACTTTACAACTTGAAGTTGTACCATCACAGAAAGGTACAAGTTCAAGTTGTACCATAAAAGAATTTGTACAAAAAGTATAGGTAGAATCTGAAGTTGTACCATAACGTTAAAAGTACAATTTCAAGTTGTACCATAAAGACAAAAACCTATAGCACCAATACTATATAGCATTGTAAAATTCCTCTCATGACAATAGAATGTATTTAGCTATATCCTAGTTTTAATGTGGCTAAATGTTTTGGAAATTTTGCTACATAAATTTCAATTTGTGGCAAAATTATCTTTCATTTTTTGCTACATTATACTTATTGTATAGCTAAAAGTACATGTTATTAGCTACGTAAATGAAAACTTGTGTAGCTAACCTTTAGCTGCGCCACTTTTTGCTACGCAAGCTACAAATTATATTTTTCGTAGCTATACAATTCAGCTACCAAAATCTTATACATTAGCCACAAAAAAATCTGTAGTTGTATGTGCATTTTCTTGTAGTGAATACAAGGATTGTTTAAAAAAGTGCTATAAAAGTTTTTATTTCAAAACATAAAATTTGACATTTTTGATCTATGGTTTTGTAACGAGACATTTTCAATGCTATAAGTGAATGACCAAAAATAATTGGCTAACAATTTCCCTAATGGTTGACAATTATAACCATAGAAAGACTAAATACCATTGACAAATGAGCCAATTATCATTAGCTAAATTTAACAAACAATGGTATGTGTATATACATTGCAAATTCTATGGTATGCTCGATGGATTGAGGGTTATTGCATCTCCTTCATTAAATAACATTATCTGGACCATAGATTAATCACGTAACTAAACCCTATATCATAATTCTCTAAATCCTAATATAGTGCATATGGTATGTTGTATACATCTTGGCGAATGAGAATCATTGATTATGTTCTTAGTATATGTGATATTAGGGTTTAAGTTCTATAGATTTAGGGTATATGATTTAATTATTTGAAACTTAATCTCCCTTTTCAAATTTCCTGCAATGAGAGGGAAATTAGAAAAGACAATTTTGTCTTCACAATTATCTGTATTTTTTTATTTATTTACAGAAAAGATAGACATATTGAGATTTGAACCATGGTCACTTCAAACAAAGTGAAGGTTTAAAATCAATCAGATTATGTAGATTTGTTGTATTTTTTTAAATTAAAAATATATACGAAGCTAAAATATGAAATCACAGAACTTCTCAACAGTTAGCTAGCCCAATAAATATTCCGTAAGTACTTATTTGGTGTTTTGATACTTCGATTTTGATATTTTTTATTTTAATTATAGTTTAATACTTAATTTAAATTTTATCTATCTTATAAATAGACGATAACCATAAATTTGTAACCAAAATATTGTTGGTTCGAATATTTCATATCGAATTATAGTATTGAATATGGAGAAGCGATATAGAATTCTTAAATTACCATTAATATCCCGAACTATAGTGAAGCAATCATATCATTGTGCAAACTATAGGGGACTGGTTCTCTGAATATTTTTTCCGGTTAAATAATAAGTTTTGAAATTCTTCCTAGGGGTGTACGTGAGTCGGTTCGTTTGGGTTTAGATATTTTATTCACCTAACTCATATACCACGATTTTGAAAACACTAAATTCAAACTCACCCAAATAATTTAGAATTTTAACGGTTTGTGTCCTCCATACCAAATGAACCAATTTACATGTTGCTTAACTAAGGATAATCTCATTGTCCAATCCCATCAGTCTAATGTCAATCCATAAAAGTAATGCATATTCGCGTTTATTAACACATGTTTCACATTGTCATTACTGTGAACGATAACTTCGCTGAAACGGATTCGGTATTGCTCATCATATGGCCTCCAAACTGATAAACAAATCGGGCCAGCAGTTTTATGACAAAACTCAAAGTGAAGACAACTCATCGTCTGGTGGAATTTTGGTGCTTGTCGGTGTCCATTAATCTAATTGAAAGCATAATGATTGCTAAAATTAAGCTTTCACGCAACACACTGGGATTTGGGGGGGGGGGTGTAGTTGGAGTAAAAAATGATATTGGGTTTGGGAAGGGATGACGGGAAGTGGTGAGAGGAAGAAATTGTGTTTGGATTTGGAAGCAGGTAAAGCTCATGAAGCGGTTTCTTTTCGTAAAAGGCTTTGATTTATTTTAGTTAGAGGTATAATATCATGGTTATGTGAGATCAAATGAACCAAAAATGAGCTTGGGGATGGGAATACCAACTTAGAAGGAGTGGATTAGATTTTGATAAATTCAAGTTCATGATTAACTGAAAGAATATTTTGATTTAGACTTTGTGGTATTGAGATGTTCATAGAGAGTTTAAAACTGATCCAAGGCCATGGATTGATATTGGTTAGTCGATTGTGATTTTGAGGAAGGTGTATAAAAAGTCATAGAAGTAGTTTGCAGCAAGTGAAGGCAGTGAAGAGGCAGTTGGTCAGGGTAGTGATTGAACCAAGGAGGGTATTGAAAGACATAGTAGCAAAATCGGAGCAGTTGAAGAGAGAGAAGTGGTAGATGATCAGGATATTAATGAAATGGAGAGGGTATTGAAGGGCATGGAAGTGAATTGGTTCAGGTGAAGGCAAAGAAGGAGGAGAAGAACATATTGATGGAATTGAAGATGAGTGTTGGTTTTACGAGCTTATTAAAACTGCCCCGAGGAAGATGAGTTGGCCAAATACAAGAAAGAGGATTTAGGAGTTGGAGATCAAGCTGATAATAAACTCAATTGAAAGAGAAATTCAGGTTCATGGAGAGAAGGTCCATCAAAGTAGCATAAATTGAGTTGCAGAAGGAGGATTAGAAATTGAATTTTGGTTTACAACATATACGTCGAGAGATTGAAGATGAAGGGGATAAAAAGTTGGTTGTACAACGGAGAGTGGAAACTATTGGATCTTTAGGTGTTATGGTTGTTGCAACTACCACAACCTATGCTTATGTTAAAACGAGGAATCATTGATTGATTTACTAAAGTTAAGGTCGATTCACTATTCAAACTACTGGAACCTGTAGATAAGGAGTGTCTAATTTTGTGCCTCATTACTTTGATCGAGTCTATTAGTATATTGGATGTAACTCTAATTTTGTCATTTGCTTTGAAGTTTTGATGGTCTCCTTTTAGTTGAGTTGTTAGCATATGATTTACTTGAATCAACAACTCTTCATTTATGTTTTTTTTTATAAATCAATTTCTTTTTAATTAGTGGCATGTTATTCATAGAGGAGAGCTTTGAACCATTTATGTGGGATTGTGAGGTTTCATTTCTGTTTCAAACTATCTATGAATCGTTTGATAATTCCAATAAGCTTTTAAATTATATATTTCTGGACAATCTATTAACCAATATCATTTTAATGGGGGCTCAATTATCATTATGAAAATGGGGTTAATTAGTGATACATTTTTATATTCTTAAATGAGGAGGGTATTTTCCTGAATGTTCGACCTATATATTCATTCTTTATGTAGAATCTCGATTGAATGATTTTCAATAAACTTAAACAAATTAATAGACTTAAAGATAACATAAAAATATAAATATTAAAATATGAACATTCCGACCAACGGGCTGGATTATAAGATGGTTACTATATATGTTGGTACAACTACAACAAAAGTGAAAAGTGGCCTTCTCAAAAGGAAGAAACCCGGTTAAAATCCTCAAGATTCAAGTCATCGCGTCTTCACTTGTTAGTTTTCCTTTATCTAGTTTTTTGTTTTTCCAGCAGACGTAAAGTTATCTTGTCCGTTCAATTCCTTCGCTGCAACGCGTACATATCAAATTTGAGATTTATAAGAAAGCAAATACACATAAATAATATATGAACCTTTAAAAGAAAACACTTATATAACAAGAATACTGACCATGCAATGAAGTGTCGGTGGCCCCCAAAAACTAACACTACAACATTTACCTTCCCCACAGTCCTTCCCTGTTGGTCAATAAGTACTCAGTAATAGAATTTGACCCAAAACATATGAAAAATATTTAAATATTATTAATGACAGCAAAAAAAAATCCTAAAAATAACATAAAATGGTAACCAAAATATTATTTGCCATCGTTTCATTGCTTTTAGTGGCCTGGTTCTTTTAATGTGTTAGGCTAGAAAAATTATTTCCCCGGAGAAATGGGAGAGAAGAGTCAAAAGAGGAAAACTTGCCCCATTGAAGAAGCAACTTTCTAGTAGCGACGGTGGTGATCATCTGTTGATTGTTCTCGTAGAAAGCTACATCCAAAAAGAATAAAGTAATTCTAAATTAACATGCTATATATATTTTTATATATAAGTGAACAACAACTAGCTTGTGCTAAATCATCATTAAAAACTTGAGCCGATGTTAGTAGTACAAAATTTAAATAAGCTTACCATCCTTTGACTTGCAACTCACTTAAAATCATCAAAACCACCGGTAAGCTTCTAGGTGTACAAGTCAATTGAAATTTTTTTTTTTTTAAGAAAACTCTTGATATTGGTGTTCTCGTGATTCAAAATCACATGCATTCAAAATTTTGATATTGATCGACCATTTTAAATTTCATTTCGTCTCTATAACTCAACTAGAGAGAGAGAAAGAGAATTCTTAAAAGGAACTTACCAGTAGAATTATAAGACAACAGCTTCCTAGTGGTAGTGGTGACCAGCTGTGGATTATTATCGTCTGGGATGCAAAAGAGAAAAGAAGAACCAACTGGGAAAATATAGCCTTAATAAGACTTCCCATTGATTTGTACAGGACTTAAGAGTAGACCTCCAACAACACTAAACTCATTCTCTAAGATAAAATATTAATGAGCTCGAAAGTGTTTACTTTGCCGAGGGATCTAACGCCATATATGGAGAGTGTTATGTGGTATTGAAGATAAATTACGAGCGTATATGTTCGGACTAGCATGCATTAATTTAGTGAATATATATGGTGCATATTATATGCTCTGTGAATCAGTTGTATTTATGTCATGAGTTAACCTGAATTGAAAGCGTGGTATGAATTTCATATCATTATTCTCTAAACCGAAATCTTAAGATTAATATGATAAAAAAATAATTAATGATTGATTTTGATTCGTTGAAATATATCAAAATACATCTAATATCTCGTTCGGACTAGAACTACATTAACCATTTCATAATGAAGTTTCTCCTTAATTACCAGCTGTACATGGTACGGTTGAATCAGAAAGTATTCGTTGAGGCCAAATGTATGCGTCCAATGTGAAATTGCGTTACTGTTTGCACCACATCAACCTAAGATTATACCTAAGCTTTACATGACGAAGAGAAACTTCTGTTACGTTATAGGGAAGGTAGGCGCCTCGATCTTCATGCAACTTGATCCAACCTTATTTAGCATTTTGCTGCGGCCTGCATGAAATTGTGAATGAATAACTAATAACTCACTGCAAATTAAAGCTGCACACAAGGAACTTCATAGTTGTAGTTTATTGCTGTGGATATTAGAGTCTGTGAGTCCTTATGTAGAACACAGGGAAGAACATTGATCTAGATATTATTGACCATAGTTTAGGACATATGATACTGTACGCTAATTTTTTAAGATTAAAATTGAGGTTTTAATTTTATAAATCTCATACAATAAAATCAATTTAATTAGAAATAACAATTGAGGGTCATGATTTGTCAAAATACAGCCAACAAACTATATGGTCAATAGTATTTAGGGTCCATGATTTAGATAATTAAGATCTAGAGTTCACTCACCAAGCGTTAGGATATTAATATCATGTAACAAAATTTTGTTAATTTGATGTCTAGATACCATTTCCTTACTCAGCATATTATATGTTATACATTTGATTTTACTCAAAGTATGATAGAAGAGACCATATATATGAACTAGTTTTGGGCCCGTCCAATGGGCGGTACATTTTATTTTATTATTTTCTCAATAGTTGTAGGCTACTATTTCTCTTTGTATATACTTATTAAGATTATTTATTATTCAAACTTTGTCTGATAGGAGGACGATCACATTTAGTTTGAGTGTGGCTAAAAACATTGATCATATAAAACAATAAGAGTCACTACTTCATCACCATTTTGAAGATCATTTTCAAAATAAGAAAGAAAAGTAATTTGGGTGACAAACATGAAAGATTTGTATAATTTGAGTGACTAAATGTGTAATTTAGCCTCATTTTCGTGATCATCTTCTCTTTGATTGATTAAATTTTTTGGACTTCAAATGTTGTAAATAATTTCTCCTTGATTTTACCTCTCATGCATCTATATGTTTAGGTAAAAATATTTTAACGTCTAGCAATTCTTTCAGCCTCGTGATACGAATTCATGTATATAATTCAAATTATCATATGTAATGATCGAATCATAGCTATTTTAATATATTTCTCCAATTGATGAATGTATAACTGAACAAACTTGGTAATTGAAGATTCTGGTGGTAGTAGACTGCTCAATCGATGGTAAATCGGTCCCTAATTGATAGGTATAATCCATGTCCATCATTCAAATTATGATCTCTAATTGCCGCTCATATAACTAAAGTCAATAGATACCATTGTTACATATAGTTTTTTTATAGGATGTACTTTGTATTTTGAAGTAACATCAACACGCACTAATATGTTCTTTAATAAGGTCTAGGAGTGAAAAATTCACTTATTTGGTAAATAAGCACCTAAGAAAATAAACATGGTTTAGATCAGTAGACACCTTGTTTTGTCCGGGTTTATAATTGATATACGATCGACTATGAAACTTTAATTCATGTGAGATAGACAATTGTGATACTTAATCGTCATTTAAATTAATACGAATTTATAATTGTATCGAGATTGACAATAACAAAGAAGATAGATTTTGTTCAAGATTGCATTGGACATGGCCAATTCATTGTCATGTTGATTTGTTACTATGGCTAATCAATTCAATAGAGTTGATTTAATTTGAAGCGTGAGGAGGGGTTTGATTTGAGATGATAAAATAAAAAAATAAATCAGTAAATTTTTTAATTATGATCCGTACAATCAATTACAAATATACAATTAATTACAACTCACAATATAATAACTGCTACAATTACAAAAGCCTGCCCAATTTAAGTCTAGTCAACCAAGCCCAATCCAGTTCAAAGTCAACCTAGGTCAGGTCCGGTCAACCAAAGTAAAGCCCAATAAACTATCCTGACCAAACCAAAATAGGTCCGACCAAATCCAGACAGGTCCGATAAAAAATCGCTACTGTTGCAAACTTGGGGAACAAGCTGCCAATTCTATAAAATTACCGTTTTTGGCTGCTGCAAAAGGGTGGACAGATAAAAACGAGCTTCTTCTCTTCCACTTCTCGACTTCTTCTTCTTTTCCCCAAGCTTCCTGTCCCTTTTCTTTCCTTTTAAACACCAGACAACAAAACACAAACAAAAGGCAACTCACTAATCTTCTTTCCCCATATCCTTCTCTCCTTTCTCTTCTCGACTAAGACCAATCTCACAAGCTCAAGATAGGGTGAATAACTATGGGTTATACACCCATCAATAACTAAATCTGGACCCTTCATTTATAAAATTCAGATCTAAGGATGGAGAATTAAAGGTCATTTTTATTTTCTCTAGCTTTCTTAATCGGCTCATATCTTCTTCGTTTTAACTTGGATTTTAAATTTTTTTTTTTGCATAGATAGAACGAGTTCATTGTGCTCTACAAAATGATATCAATTTTCAATATTTTAAGAGAAAAAAAAAATTCTTGCCTCTCGGTACCAATTGCATACCATATGGTATCTTCTTCGTTTTAAATTCGTTTTTGAAAACGTTTGCATAGAAGGAATGAGTTCATCATGATCTATTGGATCTACAAATTTTTGGGTTAACAAATTACAAGACAAAAAAATACCACACAATACCACCCTGGTACGGGGTGGTATCTTGTGGTACACAATGTTAAAAGTCGTAAATGACATTTAATATATTTATACTATCATGTATTCAACCATCCTACAGTCTTGGTTTGTTCATACTACCACGGTACGCTTTTCAAACCATTGGTATGTTCTTATTTCAATACCAGCCAATACCATATGGTATAGACTGGTAAAAAATGGCACAAATTTTTTTGTTCGAAAAATATATCAGAGTGGATATCATTTTGGAGAGAACAATTAATATGATCTAACTGTGCAAAAAAAAAATTAAATTTCGACTTAAAACGAGTGAGAAATTGTCCGTCAAAGATTAAAGAGGGAAAAATTAAAGGCTTTCCATGAGAGAGAGAATGCTGATGTCATGCTGATGTGGCGGGTTACTCATGGTTACTCACCATAAGATTACTCACCTGATCCGTTCCCAATCTCACAATACTAGCAGCAACAACAACAACAAAGCTAAAAGGAAGTAGGCAGGAAAGGCAAGAGCAGTCCCACAAACCTGGAGAAAGGAGTAGAGTCATCCCAAGTCCGGGAAAGGATCGGTTTAGTAACCTTATGGTGAGTAACCATGAGTAACCCGTCCACATCAGCATGACATCAGCACCCCTCTCTCTCCTGGAAAGTCTTTAACTTTCTCCTCCTTAATCTTTGACGGACGATTTCTCACTCGTTTTAAGTCGAAATTTAATTTTTTTTACACAGTTAGATCAGATTAATTGTGCTCTTCAGAATCATATGCACTTTGATATATTTTTTCGAACAAAAAAAAAATTGAACACTTTTTTAACAGTATATACCATATGATATTGACTAGTATTGAAATAAGAGCATACCTATGGTTTGAAAAGCATACCATGGTGGTATGAACAAACCAAGACTGTAGGATGGTTGAATACATGATAGTAGAAATATATTAACTGTCATTTACGACTTTTAACATTGTGTACCAAAAGATACCACCCCGTACCAGGGTGGTATTGTATGGTATTGTGTGGTATTTTTTGGTCCTGTAATTTGTTCACCCAGAAATTTGTAGATCTAATAGATCATGATGAACTCGTCCCTTTTGTGCAAACGTTTTCAAAAATGAATTAAAAACGAAAAAATACCATATGGTATGCAGTTGGTACCGAGAGGCCAGAATTTTTTGTTCTAAAAAAATATTGAAAATTGATCTCATTTTGTAGAGCACGATGAACTCGTTCCACCTGTGCAAAAAAATTATAATCTGAGTTAAATCGAAAAAGATATGAGCCGATTAAGAAAGTTAGGTAAAACAAAAATGGTCTTTAATTCTCCATCCTTAGATCTGGATTTTCTAAATGAAGGGTCCAGATTTGATTATTGATGGATGCATAACCCATGGTTATGCACCCTATCTTGAGCCCCAAGTCCCAACACACCACAAAGAGAGAGATTGGTAATCAATAATCCCTATTAATATCATTATAATTATAATCATCATCTTAATCATCTACTTCTACATTTCTTCAACAAATTAGTAAAACTCGTTCTGAATTTACCCTAAACATCTAAACTTTACTTTTTTTCTTTGGATAACATCTAAACTTCCCCGTCTTTTCAACCAAACAAGAAAACCATACATGAACATCATTACCGCAACCATAATATCGCCTCAAACAGTCTCCATCAAATCCATCCATAAACTAGATTTTACAATATCCAAATCACCATTAACCATATTTTTCCACTTTCAAACCCATAAATAATCCACAATTTTCAGGCTTCAACCATATACAAAACAATATAAATTTCAAGAATCCAAAACAATCACAAAAAGCTCTAGTTTATTACCACAATCATATTTCCACCCAAAACAGTCGCCACTCACCACGTCCACCCCAGTGGCAGATCCAGGGCTGGGCCAACCCAGGCTCCGGCCCAGCCCTCCATAGGATCTAGAGTTAGTTTAGTGCTTATAAAATTTTTCGATTTAGATATTTGGCCCAATGCTATTTAAATTCCTGTCTAGTTTTATTTGATAATAGGATTTTGTGTAACTAGAAAAATGGTTCAGATGAACATATCCAAACCATTACTCTAAATTTATACTAAATTTTCTATAGCCCCAATGACTTTATTTGAAAAAAGACATGAAAACCTAAAATTGTAAGTTTCATTAAAATAAAAAATAAAAACTCTAAACTAAATCACACCCTTCCTTGAAAAATTCAAAAAAATTTCCAATCCCCCCAAATCAAAACAAGAACGAGGAGACGAGCATACCCAAAATGGATTTCTCTGCCAACCCGTCGAGCTAGTTTTCTTTCCATTCTTTTGATTGAGAAAATATTTACAAACTTCCTGAGTCATCATTTAGATTGCCTCAATTGAGTGGGGCACTAGATTCTAACCGTTCTTTCTGGTGTTTTGATGAAGAAAATATTACAAACTTGCTCAAGAGTTTAGCCTCGAGACTTTGAATGCTATGAGATGCATTCTTTGGAGAATGCACTACTCATGTGAGGAAGATGAAGTTTCTTCTCTAGCAAAATTATTAGAGAAGCTGGAGGAAACAGAGAGGACACATAATACAAATTGATTTCTCGGTTGATTTGTCTAGTGTTGACCTAGCCGTTTCAACAACTACCATGGAGAGAATATTTTCAGCAATGGAACATGAACATTGATTTGTGCAACAAAATGAGCGATGATTTTCACGTTGATTACTTAGTTATTTTCTTTGAAAAGAGTATATTATAAGTATGAATGGAGTTTATATTATTGATGAATTTGCTAAAATAAAAGATTTTCTTGTACAAAACTCTCGGCGGCCTTTTCTTCCTTCCCCTATGCCTCCACCTTTCCCTTGGATAAAACCTCTGGTGACACCCATAACCGCCGCCTCGTCCGTCGCCGGTAAAGCCTTATCCGTCGCGGGTTGAAATTGCTATTACTAACGCCTATTGTAGAGGGTCACTTGTGTCAGTTGGCTCTTTTCTCCCAGTCATCCAAAAACTTCCTGCATTATTAGGTGAGTTGTTGCCTACTTTGAAGCTTTTGGGAGCTGATATCTGTTATATCAACAAAATATGTCATAGTTTCTCTAAAACATGTGTTGGACTGTGTAGAAATTGGAATTGCACGAATGCCTTTGAACATACAGTTAGAGCTCTCCACGTTTTTTGTTGTGGCATTTCACCACCTAGCTGCATCATCATCCTTGAGAATTATTCATTGCCCAATATGCACCCATATCCGGGAGCCACAATCAACCAAGAGAGGTCGGCTGCACCCCCTTGGATGAGCAACTCCACACAAAAATCTATAGATATAAGATGGCAAAGGAAGGGGATCAAGAACTCGTGAGCTTCCTTTCATCATCAAACACTTCAACCAGTACGCTAATAGCCAGCAATTGGTTATAAGCGAACTTTTATATTATTTAATTATTTAAGTCATCAAAGATTTTATTTTAGTTTGGGTAAAGAGAACTTGGATGCTAGTAGCGGCCTGGTACAGTGAATTGAGGAATTAGCAGTTGCAAATTGCAATTCAACGTTTAAGAGCTAATTAAGTGTTGTGTTTTTTTTTATATTCTTCCATGTATTGAGCTGGTTTTATTTTGACTATAAAGAAAATGTTTTGCTATTCTTCGCACTACTTTTTATTAATCGTAGCTCTAAATTGATGTAAAATTTACTCAATGCCCTTAATGAATATCGTATTCTTGCTATGAGAATATGATATTTATGTTGAGAATATGATATTTATGTTATGAGAATATGATTTTCATTAAAAGCATTTAGCACTTTTTAGTTTTTACATCAATTTAAGGTGACGATTAGTAAAATCTAAAAAGTAGGCCGATGAATAACAATCATCTACAAAAATGGGGTTTTAGTGACAACCTGCATAGCTTGGTGGTATTGAATAATAACGGGCGCGAAGGAATTGAGTTTAATTGAAAAGTATGAGAAGTTAAAACTAAAATCCTTTGTATTATATATTGATTAAAATGTGATTTCTTCAACTCTAATACTATATCCTCACCAAATTATCACCAACCTATTCTTTTCTACTCTACATACAAACCACAATTTTGAATTCCCACGAGCAACAATCTCAATATGATAACTTCATTAGTCATCAGCTTCTTGCTGCTAGGTTTGCCCGCTTGCTGCTCGCCGTTCACTAATTGTAATCACTATTTGTTTAACGGTAAGTAAATCGCCTCTTGCTTCTAATGAAATGCTACACGTGTCGTGATGGTGTTTCTCACCATCTGAGTCAGGTTGTAGACCACCTATTTCTGCTCGCCATTCAAATCGACCTATAACTATTCGAGCCACCTTATCGAAATTTCTGGCTACGCCACTGCTGACGACCCTTCCTCTCCTTTCCCTTAATCGAGACCAAAATCCAAAACAAAACAAAAACAAGATCAGAGTCCTACCAAAATATAAATTAACAAAAAAGAACATGCAAACCCAAAACCACCACTTAAATCAATCCTCGACGTTTCAAACACAAAAACTAAAATTTCACCAATTAAGCTACACCTTCCTTGCCACTCCCCTCTCTCCTAACTCAATGTGTCTGATCATATTTAAGCCTATCTTGATAAGCAAAAACCATATCAACTAAACAAGCTAAAATTCTTAATTCGTCTTACTCCAATTATTCTCTACACATGTAAATAGCATATCCTTTGAATATTATCCACATCTTGGTATCCTTATTCATAACATGTAAATTTTTCATAAAAAACCTATTAATATGAAGTCACGATCAATAGATCGTGATAGTCCTTCGTGATAAGACTCATTAAATATCATTGATCATTCAAAATCCAAAACATATTACCTAGAAAAATCAACTATTATCTTAATCACGTGGCAATAGAAACGTGTTAAGATCCCCTTTCCAAAACCTATAAACTTCATCGAATACTTGGATTTTGATCCCGACTACTCGGGTACGTAAGCAACCAATAGGTTTGAGTCAAACTAACCAAAATTCATTTTTCGAGATGTACGTCAATAAATGTAAAATCTCGTTAGTACACCAATAGGATACAAACTTCTTTTTCTCACTAGTCCAATAGGACTTTAAAATACATTATTAACCATTTAAACACTCAACTCTTAAAACTTATCTATTTAAGTAGTACCAATGTTGGGCATTGTGGGGTGTGAATATACTCCCCCACGCGTAACCGTACTCCCAAACCCAAAATCTCTAAAAATTAGCAGAACAGGTTCTAGTTTTGACCCTAAGGTCGAGACTGATTCAAAAATTGTTCTGCCCATTACTTTTAAGGTCGATAGCGACTCCGAGCATTTCGCGAGCGGATCCCGATCTGAAGGGGCGATTGCGACAAGATCAATGAAAAGAGAGACTATTGCATATCATGAAGAGATGTAGTCTTATACTACCAATCTATACATCTATAATTATGTATATATAACCAAAATTTGTCATAGAGACATTTCGCCTCCACTTTACATTACGATGGAACATTAATTAAATAACCACTTAAGAAATAAACATGGTTTAGATCAATGAAAAGGGAGAGGCTATTGGATATCATGAACGTATAATTGAGGTGTACATATACTACCAATATATAGATCTATAATTGTGTATAACCTTTAACCTTTTAATACCAAGGTTGTCAACCCGCTGGTCAACCCACTTTTACCCTGGCATGGTGAGAAAAATGGGTCGCACACAACCGCTGGGTCGACCGCTACAAGATAACGGGTTGGAGGTCAAATTATGTCATTTTTTTCTTTGGTTTGCGAAATGCGCCTATTTTCCAATTTTTCTTTTCTCCTAACTCAATCTTTGGAATACTAAGTTGAACATTTGAATATTGATGTTATATAAGTGTGTGTGAATTTTCACTATATGTCAGATCTAAGTACGACATGTTATTTTGGTGGAATATTATATGTAATAACTCATATGCTAGATGAGGTTTGGTATAATTTATCAGAATAAGTACAATATAATGAATCTTTCCATATTTCCGAGCTAAAACGGGTGACCCATTAACCCTTGACCCACTAGCTCGACCTAGTTCGGGTCAGCCCGCTCGTTCACAACCTTGTTTAATACTTATATAACCAAAATTAGTCATAGAGACACTCCACCTCCACTTTACATTGCCATTCAATATTAATTCAATTATCAAATATCAAAGAAAATAGCAACATGACACCCATAATCATTAGAATTACAAAAAAAAAAAAACTTCATCTTTGCATAATGCAATTGAGTTCTCTCATAGACATTCTAACAAATAACTTACATGAATTAGTTGATGGCTAGAATAGAGGAATTGATGTATATTTTATTGAAAAATAAAACTTTACTATTTAGGATTAATTAGATAAGAGATAGTGTAGATAGGCATGGAGAAGAATTTAAGAACGAAACAGTTTGAGTGAAGTCTACATGCATATATATGTTGAAAGATGATGATCTTGGTTGTTCTAATCATTCACCCATTAGAGGTATAGTATAATTCCCCAAATTTTGGTTCATTCATGGTCTTTTAACAAAACTCTACGGCTGCATGGTAAGGTAAGTGTACGCCTGACAAAAGTTGGTGTATGTAGCACATCAGGCGATCTCCAGCGTATGCGTCCATCTCAATGGTCAGTGTACGCATAGCTTCTTTTATAATCCCACAAAAAACAGAACCCGCAATTATGCTGATCATTAAGATACACGTGTAAGATAGAGATATTCTAGTGTACGAGATACACCGTATTTTGTCTACTATAGGATACAACCATCTATATATCAATTTGAAAACCGTGAGGATGTGATAATTTTGTAGTCTTCATTCTTTATTACAACTGTGTGTATTACTTTATTCCATTTCATGACCTTCCCAACAAAAATTAACCATGTCGATCATCCTCATTATTCAAGTTGTCATACATAATTTTTGCTTTTATTCGACCAATCTACTCTTTTATTTTCTTGACCACCGTAGAGTTCTGTTGCCTGTTCAATTTCCCTGCTGAAACATAAACATAGCAAATTCAATTATTAGAATTATTAAGTCACAAGTAGACAAAAATTACAAAAAATAAAAAACTGTTCATTGCGAAAAAATCGTGTGGTACTGTTAACGGAGGGCCTTGGTGATTGTCTGCCGTCGAATCTACTGAGCTTACGTTAGCCCATGTGTAACTATATTGGGTAGGTCAAACATGGCCGTTGATGTTATTTTTGCTTTGCCAGATACATGGGCTCACAAAAAAACACTTACACGCAATCGGTGCCCCCCTTTAAAAAATGAAATGCTTCTCGATGGGAGACGCTCGTCGCCCTCAACTAGCTGAATGACACGCCAGCGGGAGACGAGCTCTCCTTCCCGTCATAACGCTTCACCGGGCGGGGAAGAGGAACCGTCATAAGAAAGAGGATCGCGACGACGGTCGATGTTGGGAGAAGAAGGGCTTCTATTTACATTCTCCTCTGCGAAAACCCCTCATCTCCGAAGATGCAGAGGCCGCGCAGAGATGTAGTGGTGTCTGCAAATCAAAATACGATGCACAGGTCGGGGGAGATGCGGCTGGAAAGGGATTTGGCCACTCGGACTTGGGGTCTTTTTCTACCGGTGGAATCCCGTCATCTCTTCAAGCGGTGAAAATTAGTGGCCTCGGATGAGGGGAAGAGAAGGGACCACTGCTGGGAAGGGGAAAATCGAATGCATCAATTCGACAGCTACTAATTTCTTGGAGTAAGTGTATCCCTTCTCAATCGTGAATCGTTTTGAGGAAAGAATATCATCTCGGCCAAATTTCCTCCGAGAGTGGAAAAATTGGTTATTAGAAAGCACTGTTATAGATCTTTAATATGAAAGTTTAGCAACCATTCGTGAGTTACTCCATTAAAGAACCAGTCAGATAATAAATTTAAGACACATGCATACATGCTAAGCTGCTATATGCACTTTGGTGGTGAAAGTACTTCATATGAATTATAATAGCATTGTGTTTGCTTGATTGTCCAAATTATTAGACCTATCAACCTGAGAGCTAGGAACACAGGACCAAGTCTACACCAACTAATTAGTTTTAGGTTATTAATGAGGTTCACTCTTTCCTTTATGCATTGTAAGTAGAGAACTTTGATCAAATAGTTTTCAGATTCTGTAGTTGAACTATTATGAGTTTTTTTATATTTGTTTCTTCATAATAATATTTAACGAGCTGCTGAGAAGGGAAGAATTATGCTTTAAATTGATTTTTAATTGGTTTGAACAACTTAGTTGTAGATGTAGTTGTTTGTTGTTTTGGTCAATCTATAGCTTTGGAAAAGTTGATACAGTTGGAACTAATTAACAACATTACTTCAACAACATTGGGTTGAAAGGTTTAGAAAGGTGATCTCACTTATATATTTTGATTAGGCAGCAAAATATGACCATATAATTTATTGGAGTATTCACCTCATTACTAGGCAGCAAAGTATATCAGACTGCTTGATAATTGATCCTTCATCGGTTACCCAAGTCTCAAGATAGCTAAAATTAAGTTATATCTATACTTGATAATTGATCCCATGTACGTATTTGCAATGGATTGGCAGGTTCCCCTGTTTCGTGATGGGTTTATGTCGGATCATGGAGTAGAATGAGTAACTTGCACCGATAGTGCAATCAGCGACAGAGCGACCTCTCTTGAATTCAGTCAACCAGACCATTGCCTCCGAACCCTTCAATTCCTTCTTCTCTTTGGCTCTTTTACACCATGAAAATTGTCATCGGGGTGACTGTAGCAGCTTCTCAGCGAAGATTCTCAATTCCAACTCTTTGCATCTTACACATGAAGAACAATGGATTTGGTAGGAGTCGCAGTAAAGGAAGTTGCATGATTATAGCTGGTGAGGTGAATGAGGATGAATGCTGGATGTGATCGGTGAAGCCTCCCAATTCCAGGTGATAAACAAAAATACCTCAATCCCTCAACAAAATTTAGATTTCTATTGGTTCAACGTTTCTGTAACGTGTAATTGAGATGGAATTCCATTCGTTTATTTGATGGTTGGACTATGATTTAAATGATCTATGACATTTTTCAAATTGAAATTTAGTTTTGATTTGCTTGAGTATCTTTTGTTTATTAGATGATTGGTTGATGCTTCGCTTTGAAGCATGAAGAAAACTTAAACTATGGTGCCTCTTAAATTACAAGTGTTTGGTGCTGTTCTTCACCTTTCACCCTATCATCTATGGAAGTTTGCTTAAGATGAGATGTATTGGCACTTATTAGTTTGTTGAAGGAAGAAATGACAATAAATGGATGATGATGGGCTCTGGTAAGCTTTTCTTTTGACAAAAGTGATTTGTTATTAGTCTCCTATGCTTCTTTACAAGTAGCGTTCATTGAAGCTAGAGAAATCCAATTTGTATGGCTAATTAGGTGAATATTGTTGTTTAGAAGAGGCTATAACTTAAATTGACTCAATTACATAGGGCGGTATTTAAATTATTCAGTTGCGGAATTGAGTAAGAGCTGGAACTAGAGGTGGCAATTCTCAATCCAATCCACCTAATCCAATCCAATTGGATTGGTGGATTCATGGATTGATCCATGGATCCAAATGACAAATTACAGTTTGGTACCTATACTTTTTATATTTTATATTTTGGTACCCAAAATTTAATTTTTATACGAAAAATATCATTGGAAAATTACGTTTTGGTAAATAAAATTTTTCATTACGACATTTTGGTACCTAAACTTTATCACATTTTTCATATTGGTCCAAGGTTGAGGATGTCATTTGAATTCATGGATAATCCACCAATCCATTTCATTCATAGATCCACCAATCCATGGATCCAATCCATTTGCCACCTCTAGCTGGAATAATTGCAATTTAGGAACTAGGACTAAGATAAAATTTGTTCGTTTTGAGAAGGGTTAATACCCTAGTTTGGCCCGAAGTTTAGCGTAAGTGTCAGTTTTGGCCCAATTTTTTTAATAAGACATTTCTGACCTACTTTTTCAAATTAATAGACAGATTTGGCCCAAAATTTATGTTACTGTCAAAACAGACGGTCAATGTATTTTTCTGTTAGTGGCTCAAAATCCTATGCTGAGGTGGCTATGACATGGCTGCCACATCAATTATTTGCCAATAAAAAACTAAAAAAAATAAAAACAAGAAAACCCCCCTCCCGTGGCCATTATTCTTCCCACTTTGCCTGTATCTCCTTCTTGCGTCTTTGGCATCGCCGGCAACGTCCGTCCCGCGAAAAGAACATCAATAATGAGTGGGAATGAATCTAAAGGAGTCTCTGTATCTTCCATTTCCTCTTCCTGGAATATATTTTGCCGTTTACCCAAATAAATTTGCCGAGACCAATCACCAAGCTGAAATGGGGATTTTGGATCTGGTGTGTGTCCGACGGCCAAGTCGATGGAGCAGAGTGAGGCGACGGATTCGATGGAGTGGAGGGAGACGACGAGTCGTGAAACAAATACCAACGTCGGGCTCAACATCGCCGCACTCACCACCGGTATCATGACTCCCAGATCCAGTCGCCGCTTACTTGACCTAG
The DNA here is from genome assembly GCA_964030455.1 of Linum trigynum. Classification (NCBI taxonomy): domain Eukaryota; kingdom Viridiplantae; phylum Streptophyta; class Magnoliopsida; order Malpighiales; family Linaceae; genus Linum; species Linum trigynum. Next base: position 38,609,734 of record OZ034820.1, read on the forward strand.
AACAAGAAGGCAGAGAATCATGAACCTCTCTAGCGACCTGTCGATTGGATTCAGCCTGCTTTCTTTTCGCTGCTTTCATTTCGCTTGAGATTAGATTTTTAGGGACGATGGCAATGATGAGGGTTGCCATCGATTGGAGAGGAGAGGCGAAGAAGGAATGCGGCAAGGGATGAAAACGACGAAAGATGGCAACAACGAAGGTTGCCATGGACGGAGATGTTCACTGGACGATGAGGAGAGAAGATGAAATGGTCGGCCTCAGATCCCCAGCTGCTAGCTTCCCATCGCTTTTGATATTCCTCCAGATCGATTCGAGGAAGAAGATGAATTTCGAGGGAATTCGTCGATGTTGCTGACGACGACGAAGTGGAATCTGACGGGACGGCTACCGCCACGATGGGGAAGGTGGAGGCGCATGTGGAAGGGAAAGATAGAGGAGGAGAAGGAAGAAGAAAGAAGAGAGTCGACAGAGGAGAATCCAACATCTTTATGCTATTTATTTTTGTTTTATTTATTATTATTTAATTTTTGATTTTTTAGCATTAATAAATGACATGGAAGCCACATCACTGACACTTCAGCACTAGATGCTGAGTCACTGACGGAATAATTGTTTGACTGTTAATATTAACGGCCAAAGAAAATCTCAGGCCAAATTTGTCCAATAATTTCAAAAGCGGGCAATAAATGTCTTATTTGAAAAATGGAGCCAGAACTGTCACTAATGCTATACTTCGTGCCAAACTAGGGTATTAACCCTTTTGAGAATCCCTATTAGTGATTTCCTGATATAGGGCCGTTACTCTATGCGTGTTTCTAAACTTTTCACTGCAAAGCTATTACATAATGCTCCAAAACTGAAGATTTGAATTTCCAGATCACCTAACAGCCAAGTGCTTAAAAGTTTTGATTGATACTTAAAAGCTTCTAAGTCATTTTCTTTTTCTCAAGTTGTCTGTATATATAAAATACATAACATGTTTTCTGGTCGGATCATTCTCGAGGAGGTTAATTTCTATGTTAATGCATTTCTAGATTTCTGTAAGTACTTATGAACGTTGAAATTTCTGTAAGTGCTATATTATCTCTCTTTCAAAGGTACAAAATTTATCTACTGATAATGAAAAAAACATATGAGATAGAATGCAAAGTGTAATAACTTTACATTCTAAATTATACCCATTCCATGATGGGTTTAATTCAGTTTCTCTTCCTACTGGTTTTTCAGATCATTCCATAATCTACAACCTACCACCCAAAGGAAATTCATTGCTCAGGAGGATTGGAACAACAAGCAACTCACATGTCAATATCTATCTTACTTATATTTTTATGTAATAGGCTTATATGCTTAGTAAGGAACTTTGTTCATTTAACTGCCAATATTGTGTTCGAACCATTTACATAACAGTATAATAGTTATTTCGCTTCAAAAACATAAATTACTACAAATATTTGTGTGTTCAACAGTAGTCTACACTATCATACTAATTCTACTGCGCTATGGAAATCATCCAAATCTCCAAAACAAGAACCCTGCCGCGTAGCTGGCTATTAACTAACAATAGTAACTGAATATATACCGCACTAAAGAAATTTTTTTGTATAGAGTACTAACCAGGCGCTGGCGGTGCCGGATGACAACACCGGTCACACAACCCGAAATACCAATCATGATTGCAACAATTATCTTCCCCACACTCTTTTCCTGTTGGTCACATTACGAATTAAGTTTAGGGGAAAAGATTGACAAAAAAATATAAGGGAAAGATTTAAGTTATTATTTACAGTAAAAGAAGGATATAAGATCTAATTGCAAATTACTCTTGATAATTCACTAGTTCAATTGGAGAATAACTAAATATTGACAGTATGTGAAAAAATATTTGGTTGAAAGAAAGGTCAAGAATATTAAAATCTTGATACCCTAATTAATATATCAATGCCTAATTGATTTTGCTTGATATTGCATTGTAAATAAATGATATAACATCCAAAGTCATAGCCATCTTAACTAATCTTCATTTTATTCAACGAAAAAAACTAAACTTCATTTTACCCTCCAATAGCTCAACTTTGGGTGGACGAGAGATTCAATAATAATTCTTGTTTGAATGAGTTATAGAATAATCGAAAAAGGCTATTATACAAAAAAAAAAAAAAAACATCGACAAAAAAAAAGCAAAATGGTAATTCAAAGACTTGTTTGTGAATGTTTCATTGTTTCTAGTGGTTCTTTTTATTTGTTAGCCAGAAAATAATTTTTCCTCCCGAAAAGAGAGAGTTAATGGGCTAGTTTGGCCTTACGGTATATTTTGCAAAAGAGGCTTCTGTATCGAGATTTTAGAAAATTATTTTTCAAAAAAAGTAGTCGAGTATTTGGTAGACAAACTATTAAAAGTTTTTTTCATAATTGATTTATGAAAAAGGACTAAAAATAATTTCTAATATAAAATATAAAAAATTAAAAGTACTCAAAGTAGATCTTGTTGGATTTTTTATATTAAATAATGTTATTTTCAATTATTTTAGTTTTAAAATGATATAAATGAAAGACAATTATATTTTTTCAACAAAATTATAATATAGTAAGGATAATCTTGTATTTTCAAAACAACTTTTTGCAAAAGCTCTAAATTGGAGCTTATGTTTTTATGTTATACAAAAGTATTTTTCGGCTTTTCAAAATTCGAACTTTCAAAGGTGTTTGGTCATGCTTTAACTTTTAAAGAGCATAAAACACTTCTAAAATTCTGACCAAACATAGACAATGAAGGGAAACTTACCCCAATTACCAAGCAACTTTCTTGTGGGCACCGTGACGATCATTTGTTGATTCTTCTTGTAGAAACCTGCATTAAAATGGAATGAACTAGTTCTAAATTTACCGGCTACATATATATTCTCTAATGAATATCAACCAAGTTGTCCTAACTAATATATACCTCTAATTATAAACAATTATTTTTCGTTTGTGAGGGTATTATAAATAAATTATATAACATTCAAAATAATCTCTTTATGATAAACATATTTATTTTTCAAATTCGTTATTACGGATAGCTCCTACAAAAGATCAGACTAATGAGTAAATATGGTTCTTTTTGGATGTCTCTAATGTAAATAATATTACTTGTAAATTCAAAAACAACTTTCCACTTTCCAGATAAACTTCAATGAGAGCTTTTGGTTTTATGTTATCCAAAACACTTTTTCGATTTTTCAAAAGTAAGCTTATAGAGGTGTTCGGCCCGATTTCCCCTTTTAAAATAGGAAAACAAATCCCTAAATTCTAGGCCAAACACATGCATTGTATAGTTTCTTTGTTCTAGCAATTTCTTCTTATTGGTTTTGTCAAGATTCAAAATCCTAAGCAATCGAGATTTTGATATCAAACTGATCATTTTTAATCTCGTTTCGCCTCCATGACTATAGTAGAGAAAAAGAATGACTATAGTAGAGAAAAAGAAAAAGATAGTTCTTATAAAGAAGTTACCCGCAGAATTATAAGGCAACAACTTCCTGCTGATAGTGGCGACCATCTGTGGATTGTTGTCCTCTACTGTAACTGCATCCAAATGCTGGAGGGATCCAAAAGCGCAAAGAAGAACCAACAGGGAAAATATAGCCTTAATAATACTTCCCATTGATTGCTGCCTTTTTTTCCAAGATACACAGAGTCTTACAAAGAAATTAAGTGGGTGAGTATTTATAGTGTACGTGTTTGATGATCCAACCGGCCTAATGCTTCTGTACATAGTACGGTTGAATAAAAATACTCTTTCAGATTTTAGTTCGACTACCGGCAGATCCAACCGGACTAATATCTTTCAAATAGTACGGTTGAATAAAAATATTTGTTAGAGGAGAAATATATGCCTAAGGCCCCAATGTGAAATTGCGTCCTGTTTCCAGCACTTGGATTTGGAGGAATCCAATTTTCTCTGATTTTACTAGAGCCCCTACTCCTATGGGAGAAGATAACAAGAGTGGGCTACAACATTACTTGAAATTAGTAGTTGCCTGTCGTTTCTAAATTAAAACAGAGTCACCTCATCGTAGTCAGCGACGGATCCAGGATATAAGAGAGCACTGGGCCGCATTTGAATAGAATATTATATACCATAAACAAAAATATATAATAATATAGTTTTCATTACAATGTCAATTGTAAAAAAGGTCTTTTAATTTAGCAAATTCATCAATAATATAATCTCCATTCATACTTATAATATACTCTTTTCAAAGAAAATAGCTAAGTAATCAACGTAAAATTCATCGCTCATTTTGTTGCACAAATCAATGTTCATGTTCCATTGCTGAAAATATTCTCTCCATGGTAGTTGTTGAAACGGCTAGGTCAACACTAGACAAATCAACCGAGAAATCAATTTGTATTATGTGTCCATCCCTGTTTCCTCCAGCTTCTCTAATAATTTTGCAAGAGAAGAAACTTCATCTTCCTCACATGAGTAGTGCATTCTTCAAAGAATGCATCTCATAGCATTCAAAGTCTCGAGGCTAAACTCTTGAGCAAGTTTGTAAATATTTTCTTCATCAAAACACCAGAAAGAACGGTTAGAATCTAGTGCCCCACTCAATTGAGGCAATCTAAATGATGACTCAAGAAGTTTGTAAATATTTTCTTAATCAAAAGAATGGAAAGAAAACCAGCTCGACGGGTTGGCGGAGAAATCCATTTTGGGTATGCTCGTCTCCTCGTTCTTGTTTTGTTTTGGGGGGATTGGAAATTTTTTTGAATTTGTCAAGGAAGGGTGTGCGTTAGTTTAGAGTTTTATTTTTTATTTTAATGAAACTTACACTTTTAGGTTTTCATGTCTGTTTTCAAATAAAGTCATTGGGGCTATAGAAAATTTAGTATAAATTTAGAGTAATGGTTTGGATATGTTCATCTGAACCATTTTTCTAGTTACACAAAATCCTATTATCAAATAAAACTAGACAAGAATTTAAATAGCATTTGGCCAAATACCTAAATCAAAAAATTTTATAAGCACTAAACTAACTCTGAATCCGAAAAAGGACTGGGCCGGGGCCTGGGTTGGCCCAGCCCTGGATCCGCCATTGTGCTTGTTGCGGCGAGGACAATTGTGATATTAGATGTAGCTCGTCACCGGTCGTTGGAACCACCGACAGTTCTTTGCATGGTCAGTATTCTTGTTATATAAGTGTTTTCTTTTAAAGGTTCATATATTATTTCTGTGTATTTGCTTTCTTATAAATCTCGAATTTGATATGTACGCGTTGCAGCAAAGGAATTGAACGGACAGGATAACTTTACGTCTGCTGAGAAAACAAAAAACTAGATAAAGTAAAACTAACAAGTGAAGACGCGATGACTTGAATCTTGAGGATTTTAACCAGGTTTCTTCCTTTTGAGAAGGCCACTTTTCACATTTGTTGTAGTTGTACCAACATATATACTAACCAGCTTATAATCCGGCCCGTTGGCCGGAATGTTCACATTTTAATATTTATATTTTTATGTTATGTTTAATTCTATTAATTTGTTTAAGTTTATTGAAAATCATTCAATCGAGATTCTACATAAAGAATGAATATATAGGTCGAACATTCAGAAAAATAACCTCCTCATTTAAGAATATAAAAATGTATCATTAATTAATCCCATTTTCATAATGATAATTGAGCCCCATTAAAATGATATTGGTTAATAGATTGTCCAGAAATATATAATTTAAAAGCTTATTGGAATTCTCAAACGATTCGCAGATAGTTTGAAACTGAAATGAAACATCACAATCCCACATAAATGATTCAAAGCTCTGCTCTATGAATAACATGCCACTAATAAAAAAAAATTGATTTATAAAAAAAACATAAATGAAGAGTTGTTGATTCAAGTAAATCATATGCTAACAACTCAACTAAAAGGATTTTTCCATCATAATTAGCAATCTCACTAAGTCTACCGTATGTGTTTTTATGGTACTTGATACTTCAATTTTCATAGTTGAGTTTCATGTAATTTTCTCAGTTTTGAAAGTTATGTTCTCTCCTTTATTTTCGCTAAAGGTAAATTGGCAATTGGCTAACATGGAAGAAACTAATTATTTTAATAAGTGTTGTGTCCTTACAGTTTTCAATTTAAATTTCAACTTTGATATCAATCCATGGTGAATAAAATGGAGTTCAATAAATGGAGTTGCAGAAGGAGGATTAGAAATTGATTTTTTTTTATTGGAACATATGCCTCTTGAGATTGAAGATAGAGTGGATAAATTTGGGTTGTACAACGGAGAATAGTGGTTATTGAATCTTTAGATTTATGTGTTTTGGAGCTATCACAACCTATTTATATCTTAAAACGAGGAATCGTTGATTGATTTACTGAAGTAGGTAGATTCTTTATTCAAGCTACTGGAACTGATAGATAAGGAGTGTCTAATTTTGTCGTTTGCTTTCAAGTTTTGATGGTCTCCTCTTAGCTGAGTTGTTAGTATATAGTTGACTTGAATCAACAACTCCCCATTTCTTTTTTTATTAGTGGCATATTATTCCTAAAAGAAGAGCATTGAACCCTTTATGTAGGATTATGAGGTTTAGTTTAAACTATCTATGGACCGTGGGGAAATCTAGTGAGCTTTTATACTCTATCTTTCTTGACAATCAACTAACCAATAGTATTTTAACGGGGGCTTAATTATCATTATGAAAATGAGATCAATGATTCATATTTTTATATTCTATATTCTTAAATGATGGTGATATTTCTCCGAATGTTCGACCTATATATTCTATCTTTATGTATCATCTCGATCAAAGGATCGTCAATAAAATTAAACGATTTGATAGACTTAAACGTAACCTAAAAATATAAATAATAAAAAATGAACATTCCGGCCAACGGGTTGGGTTATAAGCTAGTATATAGATAGCTGGATATTTTTTCTGCACCTCCCATTAAAATTTTCCTGCAACGAGAGTGAAAATGTGAAGGGTATTTTTGTCTTCACAGTGATCTATTTGTTTATCATTTATTCCTTACAAAATAAATGACATGAAGCTAACATTAAAAAATAACATAACTTTTCAACGGTTAGCTAAGGTCACTAAATCTTCGCTTGATACTTATTGGTGTTCTTATACTTTGATTTTCATATTTTATCCTCTTAATAATACTTTGATACTTAATCTAAATTTATAGTTTTCTTAGAATTTTCTATCTATCTTATAAGGTCACTAAAGTTCTATTTATCATTGGTTCAATATTACATATCGAATTGCAATATCGAATTTGTAGAAGCGATGTTGAATTCTTACATTAGTATTACTTTATAGAACTACCGTGAGACAATCATATCCATGTCTTTCTGCAAACAATATGGGGATGAGTTCTTTGAACGTTTTAGCTAGGCTAACGTTAAGTTCTAAGCATCTTCCTAATATGACAGACATGATTGGATTCAACAATCATTAAACGAGGTTGAGTTTAAAAATTTGGTTTATTTCCTCTTTTTTATGTATTAAAATGGATTGTAGAGCAAAGACATGTCTACATATACACTCTACACAATATATACTACTGGCATGATAAAATTGTCATCCCATTTCAAATTTTCTACATTTAGAGCAAAAGTATGAATGACATTTTTGTCTTCAACATTATTTATCTTTATTTTGTATAGAAAATAGACATGTAATTTGATTTGAGCTAATGTATCTTCAAACACAGACACCAAGAGTCATGACCATGATTATCAATTCGAGTATGACTCTGCTGGTCAAACCAATTTTACCTAAACCTGAGTATCTCAGCGGGTGCCGAAGGCCCAGTTGGTTGTCTAGTTGGGCTCGACCAAAGTCGAGTTTATCTATCTCAACGGGAAATCCGACTGAGTTAACCAACTGATTCGAGCATCGGGGCACTTCAAAATTATGTTGTTTTCAACAATTCATATATGTAGTTATGCTCAGTGGCGGAGCCACGTCGTGTAACACCCCGACTTTTGGGTTCAGGTTCGATCGTAATACGTGAATGGTTGAATCGATGACAGGTACATACAAAGGATTACAATAGTGAATTAGGCATAATAATAATAATAATTATTATTATTTTTTATTTTTTTTATTATAGAAGGGGGTTTTTCTCACCCGTTACTTCCCCGCCCGTTACTATTCCATTTAACCCCAAATTATACCCCGTACTCATAATTAAATCCCCCTGGTAGCCGAAACCCATTAGCAGTGCCGCCTCCTCAACAATTTCTCAACCTCGCAACCGATGGTAACCAAATAAAAGAGGAAAAGATAGATGGGAATAGAGAGTGACAGGCGACAACATGGGATAGCGGATCGAGGGAATATAGTAGAAAGCATGGGGATTATTGTTTCACGGAATAAATTGGACCGCCATCATCTCCCCACCTCAACGACCTCCAGCTCCAGCGATGATCACTACCCCATCATTTGTCCACCATTGCTCTATTTTCCTTCGCACTATCACCGGCACCGCCAGCAGTAGGGACGAAGTTAACGCAACTGGTTGATTGGAATTGTAAAGTGTATATGTAGACATGTCCTTTTTAATAGCGGAAGTACAAAACAATTTTCACTCAGTTAAGTAAATTGATCAAGTATTAATAAGATGTTAAACATACTATGGGCGTAGACTGATCCCATCTCACTCACCAGTTTGAAGAGCTAGAGGAGGAGCCAGAGGAGCAGTTAGTGAGCAGCGAGTTCGAGGGCAACCAACTAGAGGAGGGCAGTATAAGCATGACGGAGGATGTTAGTCAAGGTTTTCCATAGCAGCAACATTAGAGATTATTAGTTATTTACATTTATGATTATGAGTATAGACTGGAGATCATTTTGAGATTTTAAGTATTGAGTTGGCCATGTGTTAGGGCGTTGCTTTGAACTACAAGAGTGTGTTTTCATAGATTTATTTATGAAAAATTTTCCCATTGTAGTTTAAGCTTTGAGTGTTTTAATTTTCAAGGATATTTTGGTAAAATTAGTACCCGGTAGGGTTAGGGTGTTACATTTTGGTATAAGAGCCGGTCTTCCTCTGTTCCTTGGTCTCCAAGGAATACTGGAATATCGGTCTCAGTTTTAAAGGCTTTTGTTTTAAAGGAATGGAAAACGAGCCATGGATCTTCTTTTAAGAGTTTATAGAATCTCCAGTCTACTCTAATCATATTAAGCTGAATAACTATGATAGCACAGCACGAAGGGATGGTAGCCCGGGGTGCGATTGTTTAAGAATAGGCCGACGCGATTTAGTTAACATGTCGTGGTTTGTCAAATGAGAGATTTAGGCATATGGTGATCGCCAGTAAGAAAGAAAGGATGAAAGAGACGTGACCAACCCAAGTAGAATCTCAAAGGCTCTCAAGATCAAGTATTTCATCGACATTAGCAAACATATCATCATCATCAACCAACTACTCAAACGTTAGCAAACATATCATCATCATCAACCTAGAGAAGGAGGGAGGAACGTTGCAAAGGTCTGTGGAGGTAGAATCAAATATGCGAGGACTTCAACTCCAAACACCAGCAAAGAGGTGCCAATTGAAAGGGAATACCTCAAGGATTTAGAAGGAGTTGAGAGAGAGTAGTACGAGGATTTTACTACTAGGAAACAAGTGGATGATCTAATAAGCTAAGACAAACAAAGGGGAGAAATATGAATCTCCAAAGGAAGAGGTACAATCACCAGATGCCAGTAGCTATGATAATAGGATGATGTTAGGGTCTTTGGTCTTAAGCAGTGGAAAGTGGGCAACGGGTCAAGAAACGAAGAGGTACCCCGAGAAGTCCCTCAGCTAGTTTTTGTGGTCGATGGCTAAATGCCATTACAACACGGTGACAAAGAGCAGTGGAAAGCAAGAGACAAGAGGATGTTGGGAGCGTTGAAAGGGGAATGCAAGAGTTCACGATGATCTGTTATGGGATTGTCCTATCCTAAATGGAGGGAGCACCTAGCCGCCTAGGGTACATGAGGGGTGACAGAAGGATGAACCTCTCTAATACGTTGGAACTAGAGGGCTAAGAGCTGAAGTCTCGGAACTAGCTATAGGAGTAAGTCATTAAGCCAACCGAGTATATGCAAGTAAGTGGAACGTTCAATAAATGTTCTAGTGAGTGGTAGAGAATTCGAGGACGCACATGAAAGTTCCGATGAAGGATTGAGAATATGTGTAGGTGACTCGGGTTCAAGAAAATGCATAGTGGAGTACGACGAGGAAAAGCATTACCAAGAAGGAGGAAATCATTAAGTTACCTTACCCAAGGTGCCCCACTCTGAGTGGGAGCGGCATAGCAGGATGTCATCCAGAGGAAGCGGCTAGTTAAGGATAAGTAAGACACGTTCAGTTAAGCCACTAAGAACCCAGACTATGAGATTAAGGTTATATGCAGGCATCAATCGAGACAAATGACATGAATGAGGTATGTTAAAGCCTACCCAGGGAAATCCTCTATTGGAAGCTTTGACCCAAACAATAATGAGAAGATAATCAACGAAGTATAGCGAAAAAATATAGTTCAAAGCAACAACGGAAGAGTAGTAAAAGTAAAGAAGCAAGGAGAACACTATAGGACGTTACATAAACAAAATGGTGGTCGTCGACCAGGCGAGATATCCGTCAAGGAAGTAGCTAGGAGGGACCGAAGCAGGAATATAACAAACAACAAGAAAGCATTAGGTTGATTGCCAGTAGAGAACAATCAATCCAAAGGGAAGTCCATCAAGAAATTTTGGCCAATTGTAAGGTGGAATTGTGGTCGTTAAGAATAGTCAAAGGGAGAATTGTATAAGTCAAGGACTCAAGGTACATTAGTAAGAAGAGAATAGGAGAACCTAAATGACTACATCGAGAATAAGGACATCATCTAGAACTAGCGAGTAATATATAGAAGAAGATTCACGAGTAACAAAGTAAGAGGGATATAAGTTTAGGGAACCTGCTAGAATACCCCAAATTAAAACCAAGATTGCCTATGCTAGTGAAAGGTGTCAATCTCTCGAGTAAAAATCTATTGGACGGGGAAACCGTATGAGGAATTTCAGCTATGGTCTAAGAGTAGCAGAATGTATAGTACGAGAACTTCAAATTCAAGTGGCAATAAGGAAGTGCTAAGTTAGGTGCCAGGAGTGAACAAGTAAGCCAAAGGGAAGTTCATGACTCTTGAAGGGAGTCATATAGTTGTTAGCAAGCTAGAGAAAGATGCAAAGGATGCCTTTAATGCATATAGGAAGTAAAAGCAGTAGTATGAGGTTTCAGAGTTAAGCAAGAAGTCACTAAGAGATGACCACTCAGGTTATGGTCAAAGGATAAGACGAGGCATCAAGGAAGAAAGTGAGGGATGCAAAGTTAGGAGATACAAGGACCTAGGTGACCTATGAGGTCAACCTTAGACGAGAGTTACGTTAAAAGAGTTTTACTATCTAACAAGATGGAGGTTAAGCCGCCATTAGTAACCTTAGGGTTGAAAGGAGTATTAAGAACATCAATAGGGATGTGTAAGGGATTTTCTCATGCTAAAGGCACCATATATGGTGAATCAGGCATCAAGAGTGCGTATCAAGTGGAATTATCAAAGAGGAGAATAACGAGGCCTATAAAGGGAGAAGAAGCAACACCTAGGAACCGACATTGGAGTCAACCATTAAGCATGTCAAACATTCTCTACAGACATTCCATACCAAGGAGAGTCGTCAGCAGTCAAGATAGGGAGGACAAAGTTCAAGGTCTGGGCCTGTTATTAGCTGAAGGTACGATGAGTCACATGACCTGGATAGGGCTGGCTAATAATTTATTTCCTTTAAGTTCTTCAGGAATCCTAAGTAGAGACCCAAGACAGATAGTTGAGAATAATATGAGCTACGAAGCCATTACAGCATCAGAGGCATTTAAGAAGGGAGAGTGCCATAGCACCATAGACGCATCCAGCAAGTAACTAGCTTGAGCAAGAGATTTATGAAAAGTGGGTGAGTAATTAGTTGGTCAAGAATCACACGAATTGGAGGAAAGGGTTCATAGCTCAAGGTCGTACAAGGTAAAGGAAGTATACATTCCAGTAGTTGAAGGATTTTCTGAAGTGGGACCTTAAGTTGTCGTGCTGAACAAATTTCGAGGTCGAAATTTTATTAAGGAGCGGGGAATGTGACATCCCAGTTGGGGAAGTTCAATAACCGAGTTTACAGTTCCAATTTCGGGGACGAAACTTTTATAAGGGTGGAGGAAATGTAACACCCCAACTTTTGGGTTCAGGTTCGATCGTAATACGTGAACGGTTGAATCGACGACAGTTACATACAAAGGATTACAATAGTGAATTAGCCATATTAATATTAATAATATTATTATTATTATTATAGAAGGGGGGTTTTCTCACCCGTTACTTCCCCCACCCATTACTATTCCATTTAACCCCAAATTACACCTCGTACTCATAATTAAGCCTAAACCTAAACCTGATACACCAAACGCCCCCTGTTAGCCGAAACCCATTAACAGTGCCGCCTCCTCATCAATTTCTCAACCTCGCAACCGATGGTAACCAAATAAAAGAGGAAAAGATAGATGGGGAATAGAGAGTGACAAGCGGCAACATGGGATAGCGGATCGAGGGAATAGAAGTAGAAAGCATGGGATTATTGTTTCACAGAATAAATTGGACCGCCATCATCTCCCCGCCTCAACGACCTCCAGCCCCAGCGATGATCACTACCCCAGCATGTGTCCACCATTGCTCTGTTTTCATTCGCACTATCACCGACCCGCTAGCAGTAGGGACGAAGTTAACGCAACTGGTTGATTGGAATTGTAAAGCGAGAGGCGCCAAATGGAGGCCAACTCAAAGGACGCAGGGGTACGTATATATATATAACCTGAAATGGTTATTATTAGTGCATGTCATTAACATGTGGGTATGGGCTAGTACTGGTCACACGTGTGATGAAAAGAAGTGGATGTAGTGAATTGTTCAAGTAGATATAGCCAACGGGGGTTCTCATATTAGCTAATCAATGAGTGGTTTTGTACTATCCTTGTGCGAGGAACAAATGGAGTTGGAAGAAGAGGACTCATAGGCTATGGTGTTTGGCAGTGGAACCTAATAAGGTAAGTGTAAAGGGATAAATTCTACGCCTTACGTATTCTTTTAAGTATTACGATTTTAAGTATTTTAGCAAAGTGGTTACCGTTGCTTGAGTATGTTAGTGGTTGATTATATATGCTTTGTTTGAGCTATGATTTGAAGTGAAAGTGTGTTATTTAATTACATTAAAGCTTTAAGTTATGAGTGATTGTTAAAGTTTAAGAAACAAGTTCTTTTTAAGAAGTAACTCACCTTCAAGAAGGTGAAGTCGTTTTAAGTGTTTCTAGTCACTAGCGCCAGTCCGTTGCCATTTGAGATTTTGAGATAGAGCAATAGTTATGCTCTTGAGACTTTTAAGATAACAACAGTTATGCTCTTGAGATATTTTAAGATGAGCAGCAGTTATGTTCTTGAGAATCATGGTGAAGAGCCACCATGATAAGTTTATGTTTAAGTTTAGGAAAATCCTGGAGGGCTTCTCATACATATGAGTTGGCAACCGGACTAGACAGTGAGGGATCCCCGTGTCAGTCAAGTATTTAAGTCAAGACTTGAGCTTTAAGAATGGAGAGTAGCAGTAACTCTTGACACGCTACGACACAACACCTAACAATGGCCAAGTGTAACCAATGAAAGGGACTGCAATATAGTGGCACAAGTAATAAATATCGAATCCATGGCTCTCTAGAGTTACTATTACTCAGCTTTAGTTCATTATTGTAACACCCTACCCTATACGTTTTGCCTAATCATATTGTTCATACAATTGCAACGGAAATAATCTCGGGTGTTACATTAATTATCAAAATTTACCTAAATAAAATTTCGACATGAATTACTCGCGTAATGGGCTAACAGTTCTTGCAACTTAACCTGAAAAATAATTCATCACAAACATATATACTCACAACCATATGCATTGGCTTTTCTTAGCCATAGTCACACTTTTCATACTTCCTAACTGCATACCATACTTATACATACCATAATCGTCACAACTTACACAGTTACACAACATATACACATATCATTAACTTTCCACACCTGTGGATATCTCACACTAGATCAGAAGCTAGTATGCACATGAAAAACGTTCTCAAAACATTATTTTACAAAATGGTGTGGATCACTGGCCAAAATCCCAAGTAGTAGTCCAAGCACAGAATAGTTGAAGACCATACCTCATCCTGGCTTCAACTCTAGCTCCTCTCCCACCTAACACTTATCTACTGCTGCTGCTGATGATCTGCTTACACATAGCATAAGCAGAGAAGAAGGATAAAAGAGGGTCAGCTCATAGCTGAGTGAGATAATCATAGCATCGTGAGTTCATAACAGAGCATACCCCTACCATACATCTAACAAACAAGCCAAAGCACTGGGATCATATCTCAGCTCTCTGACATCCCAATAGGCAAAAGACTCAACCACCTTGACTTATGCATATGCATCTTATCATGTTTTACTTATAGGCGCCTGGCTACTCCCATGCTAATAACTCTCCCGGGAAACATACCCCACATCCCGTCGGATGTAGTCATACATACCCCAACATCCCGTCGGATGTGGTCATACATACCCCACACCACTATGGGTGTAGTCATACCCCGACACCGCTCTGGGTGTGGTCATATCTCGTAAGAATTCTTCAGTCACCACCACATGAGAGGTGTGACTATCATACATATCATAATAGAGTAATAGCATAGGGAGCCCTAATTACTATGTAGTTGACCGTGAGACCACAACACTCATATTTGGTATCCTTGTACATGATTCATATCTCATCTTGCTTAATCATAATTCGTTACTTGCACATGTACTTGACCTGGCCATAATTGGCCCAACATAGGTAAATCAGGAGTCGTATAATTGCACTTCCTCGGGATAAACCCTCGTGCAAGTCATCCTCCTTAAACATCATAATATCACCCTGGGAAGTTTATTCCCCCACTTATGGATCCAAATACAACCATAAAATGACACCATGTCAAAAACCCTTATCGAACAACCATAAAGTCATATCAACAGTTAAGCCACAAATGGCAACATGTAGGCAATCATCCACATAAACAAGGTTCATATCGATTAGGGCAAGTCAATAATATCATACAGTAGTCCAGGGTTCATCATATAGCACAAAAGTCCATACACCCCTAATCATGCCATTCTAGTTCACCTAGGTCAATTCTAAGCATCAATATAATTATCGTGATACGACAAACCCGGTATGCCGTGCTAATCCCTCACCAGTTCTGGTCGTTCAAACACCGGTTTAACCTTCCCGTACTAAAACGTCAATTTCTCGAACGAACCCCGAATTAAAATCCGAGACCGTCCTAATATCCCCTGCAGTATCCCCGTCAATATTAGTTCTAGGCTCCGGGTCAAATTCTCGATAAAAACACATCAAACCATGGCCGGAGCTAAATTCAGCGGTTTGGACCCCGGCCTAAATAATAGTCGAAATTCAGGGATTAGAACTAGAGGATTGATTACCTCGCTGCAGTGAGCTCGTATATGAAATTTGGGCTCAATCCGGCTTCCGGATACTCCGAAACCCTAATTTGGCTTATCGGGAATTCAAGAAATTCCTGAACCAAAAACTCGTTTTAAAGCTCTAAATCGATAAATCACGATGTATAGATGAATTAGGCATTACTTACGGGATTTTTGGATCACTTATGCTCAAGAATCGAGCCTTGGAGTTTTTCCCCCGACGTTCCCCTGAAAGCTCTCTCCGCTCGCTCTGGTTTTTGATCTCTCGGTGGAAAATGGAAATAAACGATGATGATGTGAATTAAATGGACGGAGAGTATATATATATAATTAATACGTATACTTATCCGATCGATCGATAATCCGATTTTCGCCGAAATAGTGTCGAAATGCTCGATTTTAAATCGCGAACTTTCTAGCGATCGAAATATGGGTTTAGCCAAAATGGGATGTTACAATTATCTAGCAAACTAGATTAAGGATTGATTTGTAAACTACTCTACTGACTACTCTACTAATTACAAGTTGGGAACTCACTTAGGTATGATTCCCCCTAGCTCCTCAATTAGGACCAAGTTGCAATAACCTTTGGTTGATCTATTGTTGATTAAACTGCGGAAGATCCTAAATTAGCTTGGAATCTCTTAAGCTGACCAAGTCCTCTTAGACATAATACCCGGCAGGCGACTAGCCTTCACCGGGATAGACTCCTAAGGTGATTCACACAGATCTCCACTCCTGAAATGAATTCCAGTACAAAGCAGTGAATTGATTGACTCTCGCACAACCAATTCACCACTATCAATCAAGGAAGCTCTCTTAACCTAATCAGATTCTATCTATCATAGGTTAAAGCAGAAATCAAGAGAAGATGATCAGGCTTCAACTGAATCTATAAATTATGCCTTAATCGATTATAATAAAAAAATATAGCATCCAAAACTTCATACAAGAAAGATCCTAACACATGGAACTAGGGTTCCTCAAAACCCAAGTGAAGGAAAGTTACTCCATAGAGAAGAGAGAGACTGCAGAAATCTGATCTAGATCTTCAATCTCCATCTCCAAGCTTGATTCCCGAGCTCCAATGGTGAAGAAATCCTCCAAATAGATCCAAGAATGTTCCCAAGTCGCTCTCTCTCCCTAGGGTTCGTCCCTTGGGTGTTTGGGAACCAAAACCCAGCTCCCCTTTCCTTTGGCTCGAATCTACCTCAAAAACCCGATTCTGGGCGAAATACGGGCAGAAATACGGTCGTAATTCTTCAATGCCCGCATTTTGCCCAAAACACGCGTTTTGGTTAAGTTTCAGCGCATCCAAAGCTCCTCTCGGCAGTGAAAATACGGGCATGGGAGGGGAAAATACGGTCGTTATTCTCCTGCCCGTAATTCTTCGTCCGCCCCTGTTTAATGCTTCGTTTCTCCCTCGTCCGGACTCCGAATCAGTCACCGTTTGATCACAGACGCTCGTAGTCTCGTCCTATTTCTTTTCATAAGAACATTCCATGACTATTTGTCCATAATATGAGGTAGAAGTTCATTATTCCTCAGGTCATGCTCGTGTTTCTTCTCCCGAATTGCCAAATGATCTCCAATTGACTTGAAACTTGCACCTATGCTTCAATTTACATGCTAGGACTTGAAATGTGACAAAGGAAAACAACCTAGCGTAAAATAGTCCAAGAAAGCAAAAACTCAAGCCAAAATGATCAAGAAATGAGGGTGCAAACATGTGCAAATACGATGTTATCAAATTCCCCCACACTTAACCGTTTGCTTGTCCCCAAGCAAACCAAGTCAGATACAAGGTAAGCTCAAAACATCTTAATCATGAAACCCTTGGGGACATATCATATAGGCACAAAACACGGGAATCATACTGACTTTTAGACATCAACACATGAAAAACTTCAACAGCAACCTGAACGGCCACCACAGAGGACATTCGAGTGCAGCAAAATCGAGTAAAGGAGGAGTTTCCCTTCTGTTCACCAACAAACCTAGACTCGACTCAACCACTTATTCAAGACAGTCAACTCATGCATAAAACTCAAGACATCGGAATCAAGATCGAGCATTTTAGGTCCTCACCGGGGTAAAGAGTGTAAAGAACAAGGAAATGAATCGCTCACTCTCAACCATTGGGGCCAGGACAATTTGATGCGAAAAATGCGCATACTTATTCTCTCAATCCCTAACATCTCTTCACCATGACGACAACCTCTAAATGTTAGAGTTCACAAAAATGAGTGTCATCACTAACTAATCTGGAGGACTTAGACACAGGTTCAAATGACTGGCTAGGGTCTTGGACATGGGGAAAAGGCCTTTTAGGTGGTGGAAGTATTCATAACACAAGGTTCCACAGTTCCAAACCCAACACATTCACCGCCAATCAAACCCCTTACTTTCTTTCTGCCATTCTGCATTACCCAAATTATTTAGAGCACAAGAGCGAAGGAGGTCACAATAATGCTAGTATTTCCAAGCCAGACTGCTAAGAAACACTACTTAATGGACACTATTCAGATTTTTGGTGGTGACTCTCTTTTGCTTTCATTTTTTTCTTTGTTTTTCTTTCATTTTTTTTCATTTCTTAAGAGAACCACCACCTCTGCACATTTTTCAAACACATGCCCAATTTTTAAGCACTACCTCCAACCCTCACATTATATTTAGCAGAAACAGCAGAGAACATGCAAAAACCACTCAGTGGAACCTTCTAAGAGATGCAAAAGGGTGATTTTCCATTGTAGACCGAAAGAAAGGAGAACACACGGCTCAAAGGGGCTGACTAGGGGGTACGACACACCAGGACAGTCAATTTGGTCGTGGGCTAAGTCATAGAGCCGGTCAACCTCATCTCATACTGATAGACCAATAATTACACATGTTTTTACCCCTATTCTTGAGCCGTTTGAGATGTCGATTCCCACGTTTTAGGTCGATTTCACGCTAGGTTGTTCGTGTTTGTGATATTTCAGGTCCTAGCATATGAATGAAGGCCTGGGAACGAGTTCGGGGTCGATTAGACGAAGATTGGACGTTTGGCGAGTCGCTGAGGAGAGCCACACGGGCAGGAATAAAACCCACACGGCCATGTGAATGAGCAATGTGGCCGTGTGGGATTATGCGAGGCTTCACATGGGCAGACTGGGTGAGCCACACGGCCGTGTGTCCCTGGCCGTGTAGGTAGCCTGAAATGCAATTATTGGAAACGCCGCGTTTTGTATCTCACACGGGCAGCTGGGAAAGTCACACGGCCGTGTGGCCTGCCCGTGTGAGTCGGGAATTTCTGGTTTTAAGCCAAATTCGAGCAAAATGAGAGAGAGAGCTGGGTTTTGGTTCCCAAACACCCAAGGGACGAACCCTAGAGAGAGAGAGCGACTTGGGAACATTCTTGGAGCTATTTTGGAGGATTTCTTCGCCATTGGAGCTCGGGAATCAAGCTTGGAGATGGAGATTGAAGATATAGATCAGATTTCTGCAGTCTCTCTTCTCTATGGAGTAACTTCCCTTCACTTTTGTTTTGAGGAACCCTAGTTCCATATGTTAGGATCTTTCTTGTATGAAGTTTTGGATGCTATATTGTTTGATTATAATCGATTGAGGCATGATTTATTGAGTCAATTGAATATTGATCAAATTCTCTTGATTTCTGCTTTAACCTATGATAGATAGAATCTGATTAGGTTAAGAGAGCTTCCTTGATTGATAGTGGTGAATTGGTTGTGCGAGAGTCAACCAATTCACTGCTTTGTACTGGAATTCATTCCAGTAGTGGAGATCTGTGTGAATCGCCTCCAAACTGCGACTAAGTGTAATCGCAGTCCAGGAATGCAGTAAAGTGGCAAGTTCTATTATCAACCCGGGGTCTAGATCTAATGCTTACTCCGTGATTATCTATTATCTAGCCAACTAAGTCAAGTGATTGTTGTTTTAAGCAAACGCAGTAAGAAAGCAGGAATTGGTTCGGTTTTCTCAAGCAAAGAAGAGTCACTCGGGAATGAGTCCCCCTAGCTCCTTAGTTAGGTATCAATTGTAATTACCCTGGGTTGACTTACTGTTGATTAGACTGCGGAAGATCCGACAGTAGCTTGGAATCTCTTAAGCTGACCAAGCCCTCTTAATCTAACTACCCGGCAGACGACTAGTCTTCACCGGAATAGAAAGCTGAAGCAATAAGCACAGAACTCCACTACTGGAATTGGATTCCAGTACAAAGCAGTAAACTGCTAACTAATGTATAACCAATCTCCTACTACCGAATGAAGAAGCTCTAACAACCCAATCAGATTCTATCTATCTCAGGTTGCAGTAGAAATCAAGAAAAGCTGATCAGACTTCAATCAATTCAATAAAACATGCATCATTCAATTAAAACCAAACAGTATAATCATCCCAAGTCATTACAATAAAATCCCTAACACATGGAACTAGGGTTCTTCATACCCAAGTGAGAGAAGGGTTCTACTCCATAGAGAGAGAGAGAGAGAGAGAGAGAGGAAAACAGAGTACAAAGCAGTCATACTCATAACAATGGGAAGAATCTGCTCTGGGATGATGATTTCCACTCCTATGACGATCTCCAAGCTCGATTTGATGAAACCCAGCTCCAAGATTGCTTCTAGGATGTGTTCTTCGCACTTTCTCTCTCTAGGGCTCTGTTTTTGCTCTCGAAAGTCGATTCCCTCACTTGTGGCCCAAAATTGGGTAAAAACCAGAAAATCCCGATCACACGGGCAGGCCACACAGCCATGTGGCATACCCAGATGTCCGTGTGAGATACAAAACGCGGCGTTTCCAATAATTGCACTTCAGGCTACCTACACGGCCTGGGACACACGGCCGTGTGGCTCACCCAGTCTGCCCGTGTGAAGCCTCGCATAATCCCACACGGCCACATTGCTCCTTCACACGGCCGTGTGGGTTTTATTCCTCCCCGTGTGGCTTCCTCAGCGACTCGCCGTACGTCCGATCTTCGTCCAATCGACCCCGAACTCGCTCCCAAACCTTCATTCACGTACTAGGACCTGAAATATCACAAACACGCACAACCTAGCGTGAAATCGGCCTAAAACACGAGAATCAACAGCTCAAACGGCTCCAGAATAGGGGAAAAAACATGTGCAATTAATGGTTTATCAAACTCCCCCACACTTAACAGTTTGCTTGTCCCCAAGCAAACCAAGTCAGACACAAGGTAAGCTCACATATTTCAATCATACCAACATTGGGGACAAATCATATAGGCACAGAACACGTGAATCATACTGGCTTTCAAACATCAACACATGAACAACCTCAATAGCAACCTGGACAACCACCACAGAAGACATTCGAGTGCAGCAAAATCGAGTAAATGAGGAGTCTCCCTTCTATTCATCAACCAACCTAGACTTGACTCAACCACTTACTCAAGACAGTCAACTCATGCATAAAACTCAAGACATCAGAATCAAGACCAAGCCATCTAGATCCTCACCGGGTAAAGAGTGTAAAGAACAAGGAAATGAATCGCTCACTCTCGACCAGTGGGGTCAGGACAATTTGATGCAAAAAATGCGCATACTTATTCTCTCAATTCCTAACATCTCTTCACCATGACGGCAACCTCTAAATGTTAGAGTTCACATAAATGGTTGTCATCACTAACTAATCCGGAGGTCTTAGACATAGGTTCAAGTGACTGGCTAGGGTCTTGGACATGGGGAAAAGGCCTTTTAGGTGGTGGAAGTATTCATAGCACAAGGTTCCACATTTCCAAACCCAACAAACTCACAGTCAATCAAAACAGTACTTTCTTTCTGCTATACTGCATTACTCAAATTCTTCAGAGCACAAGAGCGAAGGAGGTCACATAAATGCTAGTATTTCTAAGCCAGATTGCTAAGAAACACTATTTAATGTGAACTATTCAGATTTTTGGTGGTGGCTCTCTTTTGCTTTCATTTTTTCTTTGTTTTTCTTTCATTTTTTTCATTTCTTAAGCGAACCACCACCTCTGCACATTTTTCAAACACATGCCCAACTTTTTAAGAACTACCTCCAACTCTCACATTACATTTAGCAGAAACAGCGAAGAACATGTAAAAATCACTCTGTGGAACCTTCTAAAAGATGCAAAATGGTAATTTTTCATTGTAGACCGAAAGAAAGGAGAACACACGGCTCAAAGGGGCTGACTAGGGGGTACGACACACCAGGATAGTCAATTTGGTCGTGGGCTAATCCTATGCCTCCATCATCTTAGCTAATGACAACGTGAATGCTACACATCATGGAAGAGGGAACTATCGCACAAGAAAGAAACGAGCAGGCTCAAATCTCACATGGCTACCTATATGCTCTATCTGTCATTCTGATTCCCTAAACTAGATGCATAAACGACTATCAAGAACAAGTAATCAATCCAAGTCACAATTGGTAAGCAAACAGTTGAAAGACTGAACCCTACACAATTCCACTACACGTCTCAGTCATCATTATAGGTTGTCCTAGTCACCATCTAGTTGTCATGCATTAATCCGAAAACCATTCAATTCACCAATCAAAACACAGTGCCAATATGATCTAACAGCCGTACTTGGAGCCCTCAAATCTCGAGATTTGGACAGCGGACTAGGCTCCAAGCACACGTAAAAAGATTCAAACCGATACAAAGCACCCCCCCCCCCCCCACACACTTATGCACGACATTGCCCTCAATGGAGCATAGGAAGAGATAAGGGGAACGATGTTACCGGATTGAAATGCTGCGGGAGACTGGTAGTGGACCAGTCAGCGGCGAACATATGAAACGAACGGCCAGTTCCGCCTCAGTCACAGGTGCAGCCATTTCAGCAGACAGGGGCAACACCTGCAGCCCCAGCGCAGAGTGACCCGATGGCGGAATTGCGAGATCTGGTGGGTTCTCTAGCCACCTCCAATGCAAACAAGTTCAATAACATCGAGCAGTTCATGAAGAAAGCTTCAGGAAAATTCATGGATCTCGAAGCTGGTCAGAGAAACACGCAGGTTGTGCTTCAGGATATCCAGACCCAGCTTGGGAGTGTTGCCCAGGCTGTAGCTAAGAGGCCTCCTGGTACTCTACCCGGTCAGACCATCCCTCATCCGCAAAACCCGAATGAGCAATGCGGGGCCATTACCACTAGGAGTGGCAAGGTGACTGCCGATCCACCTGTTTGGGCAGAAGAGAGAGAGACCCCTGCTTCAGCACTTCCAGCTAATGAAGAGGAAATGGAGAAGGAGGTTGAGGTGCCTGCTCCTAAACCGCAACCAGTGGTGAAGGAGTATGTACCCCAGCTCCCCTTTCCTACTCGGTTGCACAAGGACCGACTGGAGACTGAGTTTGCCAAGTTCATGGCAATGCTAAAGCAGGTGAATATAAGCATGCCCTTCGTGGAGGCATCATCGAAGATGACCAAGTATGCCAAGTTCATGAAAGATCTCCTCACCCACAAGAGGAAACTTGGGGAGCTGTCAACGGTGATGCTCAACGAGGAGTGTTCTGCCATCCTGCAGAACAAACTACTAGAGAAGCGAAAAGACCCAGGGAGTTTCACTATCCCTTGCATGATTGGTAGTTTTCATATAGGGAAGTCCTTGGCGGATTTAGGCGCTAGCATAAATGTCATGCCATATAAACTGTTTAAAAAGCTAGGCCTAGGCGAACCTTGTGATACTAGGATGAGCATTCAACTTGCTGATAGATCCATTGTGCATCCTAGGGGTATTGCAGAGGACTTGATAGTCGCAGTAGGGCCATTCTCTTATCCTGTTGATTTTGTGATTTTGGACTAAATGAGGATGTGGATGTGCCATTGATATTGGGTAGACCTTTTCTCGCCACCGCCAAGGCGCTCATTGATGTGAATGATGGAAAACTGATGTTGCGAGTTGGGGGTGAACAAATCACCTTCTCTGTTTCTGATAATATGAAACACCCCCAGCTCCATGATGATCTAGATTACTGTGATGTTGTTGCTGATTTTGAAACCGCACTCGCCATCACGAGTGCGGGTATTGATGATTTCCTTGAGCGTTGTCTTTTGCTAGGGGAACAAGCATCATAGGACGTGCAGCTGGAGGAGCAGCTCGCGGAGCTAGATGAGGCCGCGATCGAGGGGCGAGAGATACCATTCAAGCCGATCCCTATCTCGCCCGGATCGCTACATCATTGGAGGAGCCACCAGAGCTGGAGCTTAAGCCCCTCCCCTCTCACCTGGAGTATGCATTTCTCCGGGAGGGGAATAAGCTCCCGGTCATTATTAGCTCGGATCTGACACCCGAGCAGAAGAGCAGGATGGTGGCTTTGCTGCAGAAGTATGCCCGTGCCACGGCATGAACGATCACAGACATCAGAGGCATTAGCCCATCCTTCTGCTCCCACAGAATTTTGACGGAGGATGAGGTTAAGCCAGTCAGGCAGACGCAGAGGAGATTGTCTCCTAACTTGGAGGCAGTGATCCGGGCAGAGATTGTGAAGCTCATGGATGCAGGGATCATCTTTGCTATATCTGATAGCAAGTGGGTCAGCCCCACTCAGGTGGTCCCGAAGAAGGGCGGGATGAATGTGGTCCCGAATGAGAAGAAAGAGTTGATCCCGATGCGGACCGTGACCGGCTGGAGAGTCTGCATCGATTACCGGCGCCTGAACGACGCCACCAGGAAATATCATTTTCCCCTACCTTTCATTGCTCAGATGCTGGAGAGGTTGGGTGGTCATGAGTTTTATTGCTTCCTGGATGGCATGTCTGGTTATTTCCAGATTCCTATTGCACCAGAGGATTAGGCGAAGACCACATTCCCTTGCTCTTTCGGCACTTTTGCTTACCGAAGGATTCCATTCGGGGTGTGTAATGCACCGGCGACTTTCCAGAGATGCATGATGGCGATCTTCGACCGACTGGTCGGGGAGATCATGGAAGTCTTCATGGATGACTTCTCGGTTTATGGAGACTCCTTCACTCATTGTCTCCATAACCTGGAACTCGTTCTGAAGAGGTGTGAAGAGACTAATCTGGCACTCAACTGGGAGAAGTGCCATTTTATGGTCCGGGAGGGGATTGTGCTCGGGCACAAGATCTCCAAGCAAGGGATTAAGGTGGATCGCGCGAAGATTGAGATGATTAGTAAGCTACCTCCTCCTGTTTCTGTGAAGGGGATTCCCAGCTTTCTGGGTCATGCAGGCATCTACCGGCGCTTCATTAAAGATTTCTCGAAGATTGCCCTGCCTTTGACCAAGCTGTTGGAGAAGGATGCACCATTCCAGTTCACTCCCGAGTGCACAGCTGCATTTGAGACTATGAAGGAGAAGCTTACCCATGCACCTATCATGGTGACTCCTGACTGGTCTCTCCCTTTTGAGCTGATGTGCGATGCGAGTGACTATGCAGTCGGAGCAGTTCTAGGTCAGAGACACGAGAAGCACTTCCAGCCCATCTACTACGCGTCCAAGACCTTGAACGATGCACAGGAGAACTACACCACCACTGTCCACTGAGAAGGAGCTTCTCGTCGTGGTGTATGCGTTTGATAAGTTCCGACCCTATCTGGTGCTCTCCCATATGGTGGTCTACACTGACCACTCGGCGATTTGCTATCTGATGAGCAAGGCTGATGCAAAGCCTAGGCTCATCCGCTGGATCCTGCTGCTGTAGGAATTTGATATCGAAATCCGGGACAAGAAGGGAGCCGAGAATGTTGCTGCAGATCATTTTTCACGGTTGGAAGCCCCTCCGGTGGACAACTTCGTGGAAGAGATCAATGACTCCTTCCCGGGTGAGAGATTGCTGGCGATGACACTGGTGGAAAGCGTGGTTCCTTGGTATTCTGACTTTGCCAATTTTCTGGTGGGCAAGCAGCTACCTAAGGGGATGGCCACTCATGCAAAGCACAAGTTCTTCTCCGACCTGAAGCATTACTTCTGGGAGGATCCTTACCTTTTCGGGTCTGTTCATTTCTGAAGCAACTGTTCTCCCGGTTCGGGACACCCCGAGCCATCATTAGTGATAGAGGAACCCATTTTCAAGGGCAATTCACTAAACTCCTCTCTCTCTATGGTGTTAAGCATCAGGTGTCGGTGGCTTACCACCCCCAATCAAATGGGCAAGCCAAGCTGACGAACCGGGAGCTTAAACGGATAATTGAAAAGACGGTGGATCAGTCCCGCAAGGATTGGTCCACCAAGCTCGATGATTCTCTTTGGGCATATAGGACGGCCTATAAGAACCCGATTGGCACTTCACCCTATAGGCTTGTCTATGGGAAGGCGTGTCATCTGCAGTAGAGCTAGAGCACAAGGCCTTCTGGGCCATTAAGCTGCTAAACATGGATTTGAGTGTTGCAGGTACTGAACGTAAATTGCAGATGCTGGAGTTGGAGGAATGGCGTTACCACCCCTACGAGAACACCCTGCTCTACAAGAAGCGAACCAAGCATCTCCACGACGCTCGGTTAAGGGGCCCGAAAGAGTTTCAGGTAGGTGATCGTGTTCTGCTCTTCAATGCACGCCTGAAACTCTTCCTGGGCAAGCTACGTTCGAGGTGGTCGGGACCCTTCACGGTCACCCAAGTTTTCCCGCACGGTGCTGTGGAGATCAGCAATGCTCAAACTGAGCCATTCAAGGTGAATGGCCACCTCCTAAAGTTGTACTTGGGAGGTTCTGTCGAGCGCGCAGAGCTGCTGATCAAGCTCGAGGACCCTTAGCTGCTGATCAAGCTCGAGGGCTTGTGGGGAGGCAACCCCACCTAGGTTTGCATTTTCTTACTTTTTTTCCTTTTGATTTTTTGTGTTTTTTAGTCTTGAGGTGTTGTTCACGAGTTGTATGTCGTTCGGGAGTGAAAACAGGTCAAATTCGGAGTTCTAGCAGCCCACACGGCCAGCCCTGAAAGTCACACGGCCGTGTGGAAATGGGTTTTGGCCATGTGGAATCCCTGGACTTTTCACACGGACAAGGGGGGTCCCTCACACGGCCGTGTGGAGTTGGCCCCTGCCCGTGTGAGCTCTCGACATTTTCCACACGGCCAGGTGTGCTTTGCACACGGCCGTGTGGAATTCCTCGGCCTGCCCGTGTCGGCCGACACGGGCATATGTGCACCTCACGGCCGTGTGAGCCTGCCCGTGTGGCCGAGCCACGGGCTATAAATTCGGCCGACACGGCCGAGTGGTCAGAAATTCAAACTTCACTCGCCGGAATCCTCTCCCCCTAGCCGGAAAACCGCGACTTTACGCCCTCTTTGTCGATTTTCGGCCATTTTGGTCGGTTTTTCACAAATCTAACACCACAACCACCCTTTCCTCCCCATTATCGGCCTATCCCTCGATTTTGAGGTGATTTGGACTGATTTTGAGTCGCCGGAGGAGATTTCCGGCAAGACTCCGGCGAGGCTCCGACTAGCACTTCCGGGCAGTTTTTCGGAATTTCGTCGCTTCCATTGCTTTCCCCTCATCATCCCCTACACCTCTACTTGAGTCTCCAGGTTTGATTTTGACCTTAACTATGTTATTTATGGAGAATTGGGTGTTAGAGTGCATATTTAGAGAACCACTTTGAATCCTTTGAATTGTGTGCAATTGATTGAGGGGAATGCTTGGATTATGTATGAATTGTGTTGGGCAATGTACCCCTTGCTTGTTTGAGCCCTTGTGTGCAAGAATTTTGTCAATTTCATGCTTAAGTTAATAGTGCACACAAGGTGTTCGATGAAATGCCTGTTTTCGTACCAGTTTGGGGGAGTCGGTTGGAGCCCTTATTGATATGCTTTGAGGGTGTGTTTGCTATGGATGTGAACCTTGAGTTGCCTACTTTTTCATGGATATGCACCCCCACCCCGATTATGCTTG
This sequence comes from Linum trigynum, assembly GCA_964030455.1. Lineage (NCBI taxonomy): Eukaryota > Viridiplantae > Streptophyta > Magnoliopsida > Malpighiales > Linaceae > Linum > Linum trigynum. Next base: position 38,637,172 of record OZ034820.1, read on the forward strand.
TTTGATCGAGTTTTTGACCCCGCACTATGGATGAAACCATGGTTCGACTATTTTCTGTTCTTAAGTGTGGGGGTGTGATTAACATTTTCCTTGGCTCTTTTGGTTCCACTTTGGGTTGTTATTTTGCAGGAGCATGACGAAGCCCGACCTCAAGCACCAGTTTATTCGAGATTTGAGGAGGGGTCCCCACCAGGATCGTTTTAAGAGCGTCCTGGCCTGCCAGTTTGGGCAGCATCATTGCTGGTCCAAGCGGGAGTTTGAGAAGCTGCACTGCTACGAGCACTTCTCCGCCATTGTCACCAACCGCCCCTGGCGCAGCCTACTCTGCATTCGTGAGAAGGTTTACCACGAGCTCGTGCTTGAGTTCTACACGACCTTCCAGCACGCCGACACTGAGAATTGGAAGGACGGAGAAAGCGTCAAGTTCAGGCTCGGCGGTGCACCCCGATCCATGAGCTACCACGAGCTGGCGACCGCCCTCGACCTCGGCCTGGTCGATGACAGGGACTACGTCACCGAGCTTCTCGAGCCAGAGGGGGTGAACTTCAAGACACTGTACACCCGCTTCGCTCGGCCAGGCCAGCGTCCCTTCTCGGCGGGGAAGACGAAGGCCAGCACATTGCAGCTCGACAACCGCATTCTCCATCACTTGCTGGCCAAGTCTTACACTCCATCTTCGGACAGTGCCAGCGCCATCACCAAGAGAGCCATGTACTTCATCCAGTCTATGCGCCAGAGGGATCATCCCCTCCACTTGGGTTCGGTGGTGGCGAGGACCTTCGACAAGAGTGCTTCCGAGCTAAAGAAACTCCACTGCACTCCCCTCATCACCCGCCTGGCCGCCTACTTCCAGATATCACTGCAGGGGTGCATAGAGCAGGGAGACACCAGTGTCTTTGGCTTATTTACGATAGGTCGCATGCACTTGCTTCGAGAAGAGCGAGGAGTCAAGTGGATCGAGGGGTTTCCTCAACCTCAGATCCCAGAGGAGGACCAGCCGGAGGTTCCTGAGGGTGCGGATGATGAGGATGTCCACCCCGAGGATGTGGATGATACTGATTTTGCCCGCCCCACCACCTTCGAGTACGGGGGCAGCAGTTCCACTTTTCCCGGCCAGGACTACTTCAGTTAGCAGTTCGAGCAGCTGCGTCTTCAGAATCAGCAGCTCTACGACCATCAGCTCCAGTTTCAGCAGCAGTATTCGGCTCACCATGTCGAGTACCAGAACCGGATGGCCGCTTATGATGAGCGTCTGGATCGGATGGAGACCCAGCAGGGGGTGACCTTGGCTCGCATCGAGAGAGAGCAGGCCCGATCTCGGCGCATGCAGGAGGTCCAGCAACACCTGCTCCAGCTGCTACCGGGCGAGCAGCCAGTCTGGAGGACTCCCTCGGGGGACTCTCCACTTCCACCTCCACCAGCTGATGATGATGATGCATTCATGAATGACATTGATCTGGACAACCTTGGCGACGAGTAGGTTGTACTTGTCGCCCTCAGTGTGTGTTTTTGTTTTAGACTTTTTATGTTTGCTCCATGTGTTTGAGGAGCTTGAACTGAGTCTGCCGGTTGTTTTTGTCCTTTTTTTCTTTCTTTTGTGGATTGTTATTTTGTGGCCATCTGGGCCAACTCACATCCCTAACGCACGGTGTGCTAGCGTGTTCTTGATGTTCCCTTAGTGCAGAACTGCCCGTTCGTTTCATATGTTCCCCGCTGATTGGTCCACTACCAGTCTCCCTCAGCATTTCAATCCGGTAACATCGTTCCCCTTATCTCTTTCTATGCTCCATTGAGGGCAATGTCGTGCTTAAGTGTGGGGGGTGCTTTGTATCAGTTTGAATCTTTTTACGTGTGCTTGGAGCCTAGTCCGCTGTCCAAATCTCGAGATTTGAGGGCTCCAAGTACGGCTGTTTGATCATATTGGCACTGTGTTTTGATTGGTGAATTGAATGGTTTTCGAATTAATGCATGAAAAGTGGATGGTGACTAGGACAACCTATAATGATGACTGAGACGTGTAGTGGAATTGTGTAGGGTTCAGTCTTTCAACTGTTTGCTTACCAACTGTGACTTGGATTGATTACTTGTTCTTGACAGTCGTTTATGCATCTAGTTCAGGGAATCAAAATGACAGATAGAGCATATAGGTAGCCATGTGAGATTTGAGCCTGCTCGTTTCTTTCTTGTGCGATAGTTCCCTATTCCATGATGGAGGCATAGGATTAGCCCACGACCAAATTGACTGTCCTGGTGTGTCGTACCCCCTAGTCAGCCCCTTTGAGCCGTGTGTTCTCCTTTCTTTCGGTCTACAATGAAAAATCACCCTTTTGCATCTTTTAGAAGGTTCCACAGAGTGATTTTTACATGTTCTTCGCTGTTTCTGCAAAATGTAATGTGAGAGTTGGAGGAAGTTCTAAAAAAGTTGGGCATGTGTTTGAAAAATGTGCAGAGGTGGTGGTTCGCTTAAGAAATGAAAAAAATGAAAGAAAAACAAAGAAAAAATGAAAGCAAAAGAGAGCCACCACCAAAAATCTGAATAGTTCCCATTAAGTAGTGTTTCTTAGCAATCTGGCTTAGAAATACTAGCATTTATGTGACCTCCTTCGCTCTTGTGCTCTGAAGAATTTGAGTAATGCAGTATAGCAGAAAGAAAGTACTGTTTTGATTGACTGTGAGTTTGTTGGGTTTGGAAATGTGGAACCTTGTGCTATGAATACTTCCTCCACCTAAAAGGCCTTTTCCCCATGTCCAAGACCCTAGCCAGTCACTTGAACCTGTGTCTAAGACCTCCGGATTAGTTAGTGATGACAACCATTTATGTGAACTCTAACATTTAGAGGTGGCCGTCATGGTGAAGAGATGTTAGGAATTGAGAGCATAAGTATGCGCATTTTTTGCATCAAATTGTCCCGACCCCACTGGTCGAGAGTGAGCGATTCATTTCCTTGTTCTTTACACTCTTTACCCGGTGAGGACCTAGATGGCTCGGTCTTGATTCTGATGTCTTGAGTTTTATGCATGAGTTGACTGTCTTGAGTAAGTGGTTGAGTCAAGTCTAGGTTGGTTGATGAATAGAAGGGAGACTCCTCATTTACTCGATTTTGCTGCACTCGAATGTCTTCTGTGGTGGTTGTCCAGGTTGCTATTGAGATTGTTCATGTGTTGATGTTTGAAAGCCAGTATGATTCACGTGTTCTGTGCCTATATGATTTGTCCCCAATGTTGGTATGATTGAAATATGTGAGCTTACCTTGTGTCTGACTTGGTTTGCTTGGGGACAACCAAACTGTTAAGTGTGGGGGAGTTTGATAAACCTTTAATTGCACATGTTTTTGCCCCTATTTTGGAGCCGTTTGAGGTGTTGATTCTCGTGTTTTAGGCCGATTTCACGCTAGGTTGTGCGTGTTTGTGATATTTCAGGTCCTAGTACGTGAATGAAGGTTTGGGAGCGAGTTCGGGGTCGATTGGACGAAGATGTGGCCATGTGGGATTATGCGAGGCTTCACACGGGCAGACTGGGTGAGCCACACGGCCGTGTGTCCCTGGCCGTGTAGGTAGCCTGAAGTGAAATTATTGGAAACGCCGCGTTTTGTATCTCACACGGGCATCTGGGTATGCCACATGGCCATGTGGCCTGCCCGTGTGATCGGGATTTTCTGGTTTTTACCCAATTTCGGGCCACAAGTGAGGGAATCGACTTTTGAGAGCAAAAACAGAGCCCTATAGAGAGAAAGTGCGAAGAACACATCCTAGAAGCAATCTTGGAGCTGGGTTTCATCAAATCGAGCTTGGAGATCGTCATAGGAGTGGAAATCATCATCCCAGAGCAGATTCTTCCCATTGTTATGAGTATGACTGCTTTGTATTCTGTTTTCCTCTCTCTCTCTCTATGGAGTCGAACCCTTCTCTCACTTGGGTATGAAGAACCCTAGTTCCATGTGTTAGGGATTTGATTGTAATGACTTGGGATGATTATACTGTTTGGTTTTAATCGAATGATGCATGTTTTATTGAATTGATTGAAGTCTGATCAGCTTTTCTTGATTTCTGTTGCAACCTGAGATAGATAGAATCTGATTGGGTTGTTAGAGCCTCATCATTCAGTAGTAGGAGATTGGCTATACGATATTAGCCAGTTTAATGCTTTGTACTGGAATCCAATTCCAGTAGTGGAGTTCTGTGCTTATTGCTTAAGCTTTCTATCCCTTTGAATACTAGTCGTCTACCGGGTAGTTAGACTGAGAGGGCTTGGTCAGCTTAAGAGATTCCAAGCTACTGTCTGATCTTCCGCAGTCTAATCAACAGTAAGTCAACCCAGGGTAATTACAACTGAGACCTAACTAAGGAGCTAGGGGGACTCATTCCCGAGTGACTCTTCTTTGCTTGAGAAAACCAAACCAATTCCTGCTTTCTTAATGCTTTTGCTTAAAACAACAATCACTTGACTTAGTTGGCTAGATAATAGATAATCACGGAGTAAGCAGTAGATCTAGACCCCGGGTTGATAATAGAACTTGCCACTTTACTGCATTCCCGGACTGCGATTACACTTGGTCGCAGTTTGGTGTTGTGTTTTGGCGTGTCAAGTTTTGTATCTCACACGGGCAGCAAGGAAAGTCACACGGCCGTGTGGCCTGCCCGTGTGAGTCGGGAATTTCTGGTTTTAAGCCAAATTTGAGCCAAAGGAGAGAAAGAGCTGGGTTTTGGTTCCCAAACACCCAAGGGACGAACCCTAGAGAGAGAGCGACTTGGGAACATTCTTGGATCTATTTTGGAGGATTTCTTCGCCATTGGAGCTCTGGAATCAAGCTTGGAGATGGAGATTGAAGATCTAGATCAGATTTCTGCAGTCTCTCTCTTCTCTATGGAGTAACTTCCCTTCACTTAGGTTTTGAGGAACCCTAGTTCCATATCTTAGGATCTTTCTTGTATGAAGTTTTGGATGCTATATTGTTTTATTATAATCGATTGAGACATGATTTATTGAGTCAATTGAATCTTGATCAAATTCTCTTGATTTCTGCTTTAACCTATGATAGATAGAATCTGACTAGGTTAAGAGAGCTTCCTTGATTGATAGTGGTGAATTGGCTGTGCGAGAGTCAACCAATTCACTGCTTTGTACTGGAATTCATTCCAGTTGTGGAGATCTGTGTGAATCGCCTTAGCAGTCTATCCCGGTGAAGGCTAGTCGCCTGCCGGGTATTTTGTCTAAGAGGGCTTGGTCAGCTTAAGAGATTCCAAGCTAATTTAGGATCTTCCGCAGTTTAATCAATAGTAGACCAACCAAAAGTAATTGCAACTTGGACCTAATTGAGGAGCTAGTGGGAATCATACCTAAGTGAGTTCCCAACTTGTAATTAGTATAGTAGTTAGTAGAGTAGTTTAGTAAATCAATCCTTAATCTAGTTTGCTAGATAATAAACTGAAGCTGAGTAATAGTAACTCTAGAGACCCGTGGATTCGATATTTATTACTTGTGCCACTATACTGCAGTCCCTTTCATTGGTTACACTTGGCCATTGTTAGGTGTTGTGTTTTGGAGTGTCACATACAAATAAAAAGCAAAAATTATTAGAGAAACATGCATTTGTGTTAAAACTTTGTGTGACTAACAGAGGGAAAATTCCTCATAGCCAATATTACTTTGTTTTTGTCCGTAGGTCGGTGTGAAATAACCATTGTGATTCATTCATTTTGTGCCCTATGACATGCCTCAAACATTTTGTTGAAAAAGAAGTTGCAAACTTACCTTGTTTTGTGCTTGGCTTGCTTGGGGATAAGCAAACGTTCAAGTGGGGGTGTGATTTTGGGCCAATTGTACACATTTTACCCTTCATTTCTTGTCCATTTTGCATAGTATATCACTGTCCCTCGACCTATTTTATGCTAGGTTGTGCTTGTTTTGTTACATTTCAGGTCTTAACATGTGTGGGAAGGTCGAGGATGAGTTTCGGGTCGATTGGATGTCGAAAAGCGCGAATAAGTGAAAAAAGTCCAAAGGGGAGTTCTAGTGAGAGAGAGAGAGTTCTTGAGTGATTTTGAAGCTTAATTGAAGGCATTGATAAAGCTTGGAGGCAAGGAATCAAGCCTAGAAGAATAAGATCTTGGGCTTCAATTTGTAATATCTCTCCTCTCTCTAGAAACTCATTCTTTTCGCTTGGGTTTAAGAACCCTAATTCTAGGTTTTGGTGTTATGTTGATGTAGGTGACAAATTCCATGTTAGATTGATGATTTTAATTAATTGATGGATGTTTTCATGAATGCCATGAGTTGGGTTTCCATTTTCATGTATTGACATTTTGACATAGGAGGGAGAAAACCCCCTTAGAGCCCACAATTGGCGTCTTCGGGTCACTTCTATCGTATATTGTCCGGGTAATCATCGAGGAGTTGATTCAATATCTCTCGTAGCAATATATGAAACCCTAGGTTGAGTAGCACACCTACCCATCCATCGATTCGCCATTTCGGGTCATTCCCAAGAGAGTCCATCTTCTAACGGTAGAGTATTTGAGTCGTTCGAGCTAGGAGGATACTGAACATTTGATCAAAAGGTCGGAAATAGGTGGATTTAACCCAAGAGAGCTCCCAACCTTGTAATAGCTAGGTTAGTGGTTAGCTAGGTTAGTTAGTTTAATTCTTCTAATCACCATCCTAGGTTGGCTAGATAATGAACCTGAAGTAGGGTAAGCCTAGATCCCCGTGGTATTATAAATTATTATTGCTTGCTCGCCCTATGCTATACTCGGTCGCCACTTATACTTGGTTGGCGATCGAGATGTGTAGTTAGAATGAGTCTGTTGATTAGTTGTTGGTGTTCTCCATCATTATGTTGCAGCAACATCATGATTCTGTTGCAGTCTTCTGTAGTGAGTTGCAGTGCAGTAGTGTTCTGGTGTTCCTTTAGTATAGTTTTGGTTTCCTTGATCATGTCCACTACTGGATGTGGCAGCTACAGCAAAGTGTGGTCCTGCTGGCTCTCCTCTTTACTTTTAAGTCTCCAACACTCAGCGATAACATGATTGGTCTTCCGGCATTAATTATAGAAGAGATTATGTTGGCTACACTCACTTTCTTTAGTGTTTCCCTTGTGATTGTTGTCGGGATAGTTCTCTTTATAGGAATATTGTCTAGCTCTTGGATATTTACTTCTATGATCTCTATTAATTGCATCCAATGATACTGAATCAACTCTAGGAGTTTCCTTGGTTGGTTGCTTTGCCATCTGTCTCTCTAACTTGAGAGCATACTTATATGTTGCTTTCAAGTTTGGTGCTGGATCCATTATCAAGAGATCATTCTTGGTCATTTCAAAGTTCCCATTCAGACGAATAATGAAATCAATGGTATGATCCTGCTCTTGTGTTTCCTTGATAGCAGCATAGGTGACATAGTTCATATGTGGTGCAGTACCACATTCACAGGGAGGCATTGATTTAAAAGACATACTTTGTTTATGAGACACTCAATCTATTATAATACTCAGTCACAGTGCTATTGTCCTGTTTACAGGATGAAATCAATCCTCTAACATGAGCTAGTCTAACTAATCTTCTTCTCCATATCGTTCCTACAGATCTTTCCAGAGATCATGGGCTATTACATTATCCATTACAGCTTCAGCAATAGGATCAATTAGTGAGTTTAATATCCAACCCATGACGTTGGTGTTGCTTTGATCCCAGATCTCATAATCAATATCTATTGGTTGAGGCATGAGTAATGTAGCATTTATGAATCCAATCTTTTTGTTGGTTTAATTTTGAGCACTATTGGCAGATCTGCTCTATACATGATAGTTGGTACCGCCAAGCTTGACAAAAATGATACCTTGAGATAAATTTTCATTTGGGTTGACATAATAGGGATCCACAGCTTGTCGTGGTGATTGATATCATCATCAAAATCCAGTCGATCCGAGCATTACCCACCCCTAACATAGCATGATAATTTCTTTTCTTATAGTCAATTAGAACTGCGATCGGGTTACAGTTCAGGTTGATCGGGTTGGTTACTCGGACTATGTTCTATTTTGACACCTATATTCATGAATCATGATCGTGCTATGCATACTTTAGTAGGATGGTGGAAACTTGTAACTGAAGCCATGACATAAAAGAATAATAATCATAATTAATTAAGTGAAAGACATAATTAACAAACTTATTTAAATGTCTTCAATGAAATTAATCTAACTAGCTCCTTGAATCAACTCATCTTATTACTCAAACCACTAAACTTGAATTAGTCACGTTGGATCAATTGTTAGCACCAACTATTCCATTAATTCTGTTCCCTCGAAATATTGTATAGCTTTTGAGCCATTAAACCCCTCCCTAATGTTTCTCCTCCTCCTGTTATTATAGTTTAATCGCTAGATGCAACTATTTCACGAGGCAAATGTACAATTACATTAATTCAACACATATTAATTAAGAGAAATTTTACAATGCTATATAGTATTGGTGCTATAGGTTTTTGTCTTTATGGTACAACTTAAAATTGTACATTTACGTTATGGTACAACTTTCGATTGTACCTAAACTTTTTGTACTAATTCTTTTATGGTACAACTTGAACTTGTACATTTATGTGATGGTACAAATTCAAGTTGTAAAGTTGTACCATAACATAATGGTACAAATTGTTTTATGGTACAACCTAAACTTATATATTTAATGTTATGGTACAACTTTGAGTTGTACATTAAAGCACCAATACTATATAGCATAGTAGAAGTGCTTAGGAATCAAATGGACAAAACAATTTTACGTCTACTGAAAAAACAAGACTAGATAAAAAAAAGTAAAAGTTGGAGACACGATGACTTGAATATTGAAGATACTAACCAGGTTTCTTTCATCTGAGAATGTCAGTGTTCACTTTTGTTGTAGTTAACTTGTACCGCCATAGTAACTATAATACATGATGTAACACTAAACTCCTAGTTTTTTTACACCGCTCATATTTTCACTTTTGGCTACTGTAACACCCAAGTTTTTGGATTTACTTTCGATCAGTAATAAAACTACGGGTTGGACAAATTAATGGGTATCATAGCTCGAGTCCGACCAGAATGCAACCAAACCTAAGTTTATTATTCGCGGTGGTGATTTTTTTAACATAGTCAAAACCAGTCGAAAGAACGAGTATATAGTCAAAGTGAAGAACAAATTCATGTGCGAAAGTCGACTAATCGTCGACCTTCCGATGAGAGAGCGCTTTTGGCCACAAAATGGGTTGCTATATCAACTCGACGAGTAACATGGGAGCAAGAACAAAACTCAAAAGATCTTGACAAACGAAGAATATCATTCAGGATCACTCCACCCATCACATGTTGTGAGTCTCCCGCCAGTAGCTGTCGGATGACCAGATGCGAGTTCCCGTACAAGGTGAGCAAATGAAACCCATGAGTTAAGCACTAGTCCAACGCATCCCTCCAAGCCAATAAATTAGCAAAAAACGAATCATGGACGCCTTCTAAAACTTACCCATTGCGGGATTGTGCCTAAAGGATCACGACCCACAAATGCAGTTCCTGCACCCCTTGGGCGACGGGAAAACTGATTAATGCCCACTGAAATCTGTTGCAAGGCAGGACAGAGATGTCGGTGAACGGGAGAATAGGGTGCATAAACTAGGAATTCGGGTAGTCGTGTTCCCAGATCGGCCACTGTCGGAGGGGACCTACAAGGAGTCCTGGCTAGAGTCTCTCCATTCGTCCCGTTGAGCCACGAACTGGCAGACTAATGCAGAAGGGAGGTATTTGATTCCACCATGAACTGCCCAACATCGACCTTTCCATATCCTCCAACAAAGGAAGATGAGCTTGGCACAGTTTGGACAAGTGCAACGAGAAGAACAAGTGCTTCCAATCATTAATGGAATCCAATACCTCTAATTGTTGACGGAGAGAGTTAAGTCCAGCAAGCTGCCAAACGCCCCTAGCTACCCTGCATTGGAAAAACAGTGAGTGAAAGACTCTGCATCCCCTGAGCAAACAGGACAAGTGGCGGAAGTGACCACCTTTTTGTAGAGGAGGACCGATTGAATAGGCAGGAAACCTCGAACCAACAGCCATGTAAAATTTTGCAACTTTGGAGGCAAGGGCAGACTCCATAAGAATTTTCAAAACCTACCATCAAAGGGCAAAATAGGAGGAGGTTGACGAGCCAAGAGTTGTTTATGTTTCCTATTGAATTAATTAATGAGCACTTCTACTATGCTATATACATTGGTGCTTTAATGTACAACTCAAAGTTGTAACATAACATTAAATATATAAGTTTAGGTTGTACCATAAAGCAATGAGAAATTTTACAATGCTATATAGTATTGGTGCTATAGGTTTTTGCCTTTATGGTACAACTTAAAATTGTACATTTACGCTATGATACAACTTTAGATTGTACCTAAACTTTTTGTACAAATTCTTTTATCGTACAACTTGAACTTGTACCTTTATGTGATGGTACAACTTCAAGTTGTAAAGTTGTACAATAACATAATGGTACAAATTGCTTTATGGTACAACCTAAACTTATATATTTAATGTTATGGTACAACTTCGAGTTGTACATTAAAACACCAATGCTATATAGTATAGTAGAAGTGCTCGTAGAGAGCATTAGTTCGGTTGGATCCTTACACGCCTACACTATAAATTAACCCAATCCAAGCTAAGGGAATACCTACACTACATACTCACCCACTTAATTTCTTTGCTAGACTTTTGTATCTTGTGAAACAAAGGCAGCAATCAATGAGAAGGATTAAGGCTACATTACCCTGTTGGTTCTTCTTTGCGCTTTTGCATCCGTACAACATTTGGATGCGGTTTTACACAACGACAACAATCGACATATTGATGTTACTTTCCACGAGAAGAATCAACAGATAATCACCATCGCCACCTCCAGAAAATTGCTTTTGGATTGGGGCAAGTTTTCCTCCTTTAACTCTCTCGTCTTTTGCAGGGAAAATGTTTTTCTAGATTAACAAAATAAGAGAACCACTAAAAACAAAGAACGATGGCAAATGAGATTTTGGTTACCATTTAATATTGTTTTTGTCAATGCTTCTTTTGGTTTCAATTTGTCCCTTTTCATTAGTTGTATGACTTTTCCGCCCATGGTTGGTTATTGAATCTCTCATATACCGCACCATGCAAAGTTGGGTTGTCGGAGGGTGAAAATAGACTAAGTGTAAATGGTCGGCATCAAAGCCTTAAATGTCTTTTTTATTTATTATAATACCCTCGCGAACAAAAACCAATTGTCCATCAGTTAGAGATTTATATTAGCGGGACATATTAGGATTTGAATACTCATGATGCCTTTTTTCAGTCATATATTTTTTCACATCATGTCAAAATTCAGTTGGTCGCAATAACTTGCAAATTATTAGGAGTAGATCGAAATTATATCGTATATCATCTTGTACTGTGATTAATAATATTTCAATCTCTCTCTTATACTTTAGGCCGAACTCTGTTACTGATGTTCACGGGGAACACATATGTAACCAACAGGGAAGCTTTGTGGTAGTTGTTGTACTTTTAATGTTTGGTGGCAATGTGAGTGTTGTTGCGGGGACAATAAGTGTTCAATTATTGGTAGCTCATCGGCGATGAATGGAACCACCGACAATTCATTGCATGGTCAGTACGGGACGGGATACGGTGACAACCCCTTACGGTGACAATCCCTAAGGGGTTGTCAGATTCACAACTAAGGGTATTTTGGGTATGAAAAAAAGAAATATATTAATTACCTTTTTTGTATTAATTATATTGGGAATTAAAAACACATATTAAATACAATTTTTTTGTAAATTTAAATCCTATACATTTATATCTCTATCTATCTCTCTCTCTTACTTTCTCCAGCGGCCACTCTGCACCGACGGCAAACTTTTTCTCCGGCTAATTCTCTCCGGCAGACTCCCTCCGGCAATCTGAAAAAATGTACCACTGCGTTAAAAAGTGTACCAATCCATTAGTCTACTGGTATTTAATATACCAGTGCGTTAAAAAATGTACCAGTACAGGTGGTACGCTACCAGTGCGTTAAAAAATGTATCAGTACTAGTGGTACGCTACCAGTACAGCGCTACCACTACCATATTGTATCGTACCGCTAGCACTGGTAGCGCTACCACTAGCATTGGTAACGGTACCAGTAGAGAATAACACAAAAAAACAGATGATAGTGGTATCAGATGATAGTGGTACCAGATGATAGGGGAGCCACTAGTACGTACCAGTGAGTAGTGGTAGCGTACCAATAGCGCTACCAGTGGTATTGGTACCCTACCAGTGCTCACTGGTACATACCAGTAGAGACTAAAACAAAAAATCAGATCTGGAAAAAAAACATGGATGAGGAAAGAGGGAGGCAGGGAAGAGTCTTGACCTCGCGGCGGTGGCGGCGTAAAAATGGCGGCAGGATCAGCGTGGCACGACGGTGAGCTTAGGGGTGACGGGGGCAGCGTATCGCGACAGGAGCGGCGGGGACAGCGGGCGCGGCAGGGCGGTGAGGACAGCCGGCGCGGCGAAGGTAAGGGGTGGCGGTGGGCATGGGAGAGGAAGAGGGAGATGCGGCGGCGGCAACGTTCGCGGAAGAAAGGGAGGAAGGGAAGAAGGAGGTGGTGAACGGCTGTGAAGTTGGCATGAGTTAGATTAGGGTTTTATTATTTTATATGGGAGGAAAAATGATTGGGTGTGGTAAGTTTTTTTCATCCCAAAAACACCCTTCTTTTCATCTCAACCTTGAATTTAAAAATAACAGGAGAGAGACAAGAGAGATAATACATCTAATGGCTATAAAGTGGGTTGTCAAATCCACAACCCTCTTGAGGAGTTGTCATCATAACTCGTCCCTGGTCAATACTCTTGTTATATTAGTGTTTCCTTTTTAAGGTTCATGTATTTAGTTCTGTATATTTGTTTTCTTATAAATAGTGAATTTGATATGTATGCATTGCGGCAAAGGAATCAAACAATCAAGATAACTCTAACGTCTGCTGAGAAAACAAAAGACTAGATGAAAAAAAGAAAAAACTGGGAGAAATTTTACAATGTTATATAGTATTGGTGCTATAGGTTTTTGTCTTTATGGTACAACTTAAAATTGTACATTTACGTTATGGTACAATTTTAGATTGTACCTAAACTTTTTGTACAAATTCTTTTATGGTACAACTTGAACTTGTACCTTTATGTAATGGTACAACTTCAAGTTGTAAAGTTGTACCATAACATAATGGTACAAATTGCTTTATGGTATAACCTAAACTTATATATTTAGTGTTATGGTACAACTTTGAGTTGTACATTAAAGCACCAATGCTATATAACATAGTAGAAGTGCTCTAAACTTGAAGTTGTACCATAACATAAAGGTACAAGTTCAAGTTGTACCGTAAAAGAATTTGTACAAAAAGTTTACGTACAATCTAAAGTTGTACCATAATGTAAATGTACAATTTTAAGTTGTACCATAAAAACAAAAGCCTATAACACCAATACTATATAGCATTGTAAAATTTCTCAACTCTCTACATACTACGGTTGAATAAAAATTCTCGTTGAGATTTTAATCCGACTACCGGCAGATACAACCGGACTAATATCTCTACATAGTACGGTTGAATTAAAAAAAATAAAAACTATTTGAGGACAAATATATGCATGCCTCGATCCAAAGTGAAATTGCGTTCGTGTTTCCACTACTTGGACTCGGAGGAATCCATGTGTCTCTGATTTTACTATAGCCCCTACTCCTCTGGGAGAAGATAACAAGAGTGGGCTACAACAGTACTTGAAATTAGTAGCCGCCGGTGGAAAGATTATAAGTAAAGGTGGTAAATAGACTTGATTTATAAATTGAAGATTGGATTATGAATCGAAGTGACATTTAAATATTAGATCAGAAAATAAATTTGGAAAGTTTAGATACTAAAATGTCATGATAAAAAATTTAGATATCAAAACGTAAGTTTCCGGAGATATTTTGGTTTAAGAAATAAATTTTAGGTAATAAATTGTAAAATATATATAAATTAAAATTTCTTAAGTTAACTTGCCATCAGTATATGAAGCCACCCATCAATCCAGTTGGATTTGGATAAAATGAATTAAATTTAAATGAGTTGAACTAGTTGAATATTTAAGTGGATAACTTGAATATGATAGGTAGATTGGATACAAAATTGTCGCGACCATGAGAAATTGGGTTGTAGAGAACTAGAATTTAGTGGGAATAAAAGAGAGATGCGATGACCGGTATGAATCCCTGATCAAGACTTCAGAGTTCCCATGGGAGCGGATAGGGTGCTAGCACCCTACTAACACGTATTATAAGGGTATATTAGTAAATGTACCCTATGCCTTCATCCTTCCTCTCCCTTTTCTTCTACGTTGCTTTCATTGGCTTTCACATGCAAAATTATGATTTTGGTCCTAGAACTTAATGGATCTTTATATTTAGTGCCTAAAATTAAATTTTTACATTTAAGTAGGGGAATGATTCTGTATAACCTAGGGTTCTTTGTGGATTGCAAGTTTTAGGTTTGGGGTTGATGTTGTCTTTCCTCATAATGTATTTTGGAGTTTAGAATTCTGATTGGAATTGGGTTTTGATATGGATTTCTAGTTACGTTATAGTTTTGAAGTTTTTATTTGGTTAATTTGAATGATTAGTTTTGTGTTTTATTTTGGTATGATTCAAATGTTAATTCGGTTCATCTTTTTACGATATTTATAAAATTCATTGGATTTGACCATATTATATTTTGTTCTATTATCCAATCCAAAGGTCGGTTTGGTCCTGTGTGCATGGTTCGGCACGATAAAAATTATCCATGACTTGCATATTTAATAATGCACTCACTTAGTTGTATGTTCTTGAAAAGGAAACTTACATTACAAAAGAACTTTGATGACAAAACATAGCACAAATGGGGTCCGGATCCTATCAGTAACCGACCTATTAGTAACGGTCAGTAACCGTCCATCTGACCGTCCATCGCGCCATCTTCCCAACCGTCAGATCATGGCAATTAAATACACGCGGGGGCAAAAAGGTAATCATGCCTTCTCTCCTTCTGACAATTTGAATTGCAGACGTGACCGCGACAACCGTCCCGCCTTCTCTCCATTCTTCCTCCCGTTCCTCTATTCTCTCACCAAAATCGCAGCAAAAACTTCCAGAAAAAACTTCAAATCGAACGATTTTCGCAAAGCTTTTCGAAGAATCATTCAACGATACACTGTTATCGCTTCTTCGTCGAAAAACGAAGGGTTTCCAACTTCAACGAGTCTCAAAAATCGTTTTCGCACAAAATATCAAGGTAAAACCTCACTTCTTTCTTCGAAATCCATCCATAGAACAATAGAAACAGTATTTCAGTCACTCTTCATGTGAAAATTGTAGTAAAACTTGCTACATTACCGAATCGTTAGCATGCATTGCTGAACTGGTGTAGAATCTGTTGTGTTTTGCTTCGTTACCACATGGTATGGCGTGGTAAACTATGATTGCACGTTATAAAAAGGCAAAAAACTATGTTTTGCTTTGTTACCATATGGTAATATGTGGTAAGCTATGGTTTCATGTTGTAAAAAAGCAAAAAAACCATAAGTGCTGCTGTGTTTTAGTTTGTTACCATATGGTAATGTGTGGTAAGCTATGGTTTCATGTTGTAAAATAGCAAAAAAACAATAAGTCCTGCTGTGTTTTAGTTTGTTACCATATGGTAATGTGTGGTAACCTATGGTTTCATGTTGTAAAATAGCAAAAAACCATAAGTTCTTCTGTGTTTTAGTTTGTTACCATATGGTAATGTGTGGTAACCTATGGTTTCATGTTGTAAAATAGCAAAAAACCATAAGTCCTGCTGTGTTTTAGTTTGTTACCATATGGTAATGTGTGGTAAGCTATGGTTTCATGTTGTAAAAAAGCAAAAAACCATAAGTCCTGCTGTGTTTTACTTTGTTACCATATGGTAATGTGTGGTAAGCTATGGTTTCATGTTGTAAAAAAGCTAAAAAACCATAAGTGATGCTGTGTTTTAGTTTGTTACCATATGGTAATGTGTGGTAAGATATGGTTTCATGTTGTAAAAAAGCAAAAAAACCATAAGTGCTGCTGTGTTTTAGTTTGTTACCATATGGTAATGTGTGGTAAGCTATGGTTTCATGTTGTAAAATAGCAAAAAAACAATAAGTCCTGCTGTGTTTTAGTTTGTTACCATATGGTAATGTGTGGTAACCTATGGTTTCATGCTATAAAAATGGAGGAAAACATACGTCCTGTTGTGTTTTACTTCGTTACCATATGGTAATATGTTATAAGACATGGTTTGATGTAATTACCATATGGTAAAATGAGATAAATATATGGTTTGATTTCGTATGGTAGGAAACCATTATCGTACCATATGGTATATTATGGTAAAAAGCATACTAACAGACTATTACTAATTTCTACATTCAGGTACACTATGGTAAAACCAAGACACAGTTTTCGCACAAGGTGCAGCCCAACAAGAATATCTGCAATTGCAAGGTCAATAACAGATGAGCGGAAAGAGCAACTTGACATATTAGGCCTAGCAGGCTTAATATCAATCAAGCAGACAAAGATAAACAACCATTTTGCACTGTTCGTAATGAACAAATACGATCCTGAGAAAGAATCGTTCAAGTTACCTGACGGGACACACATGAAGATATCACCAATCGACTTTCATAGGGTATATGGTCTGCCGATGGGGGATAGGGAAGTTGTACCTCCCACGATTTCTTGGGATGACTCAGCAGATTATGCAGTAGAAACCCTACTCGAAGTAGATGGAACATCCACTCCAAGGGTAAAGCTAAGTCAGGTAGAAAAAGATCTTCCTACAACCAAACTGACTAAGAGATGGATGCAATTGTTCTTTCTGCTGGTCACCGGAGGCTTGCTGTGTCCAACTTCAGCACCTATGGCTGAACTCAACATGCTTGAGTACTTGAAGACCGAAGAACTGAAACATTTCACCAGCTACAACTGGTGCAAATACTTCTTCAAACACATGAATGAAGGATTGAAATCACCAAAGCTCTATGTCAGTGCAGATCTTCACTTCCTTACAGTAAGTCTCCATTCCCTTGGCCATTTCAACCTTGTTACTCATATATTTTATATATAAATGATACTCTTTGAAAAAAACTAATACAACTATCTGCATAAAAAGGTATGCTTCATGTACAAACTGGACGAAATGGCATTCTCAACCCAGCTTCGAACACCAACAGTAAGCTACTATGATGATAACAATGTTGATAGCAACTTTGAGAACATTAAGAGCTACTACAATGGAAAAGAGTTGAACGAGATCGAAAAGCTTGCCAACATTAATGACGATGAGGCTGATGGTGCAGCTGATGAGGAAGAGGAGAATGAGCCAGTCTATGAATCACCGAAAAGACAAAGAAACAAAAGTCCAGACCAGTCATCATCACTGAACTTTGATTTGAAGAATATCAGAACAGTCAACCAAGTAAGTACAAATTATCTATATTACAGTTGTCCAATTAATACTAAGCGTAAGTCCTTTTGTGTTTTAGTTTGTTACCATATGGTAAGGTGTGGTAAGCTATGGTTTCATGTTATAAAAATGGAGCAAAACATAAGCCCCTGTTGTGGTTTACTTCGTTACCATATGGTAATGTGTGGTAAGCAAATGGTTTCATGTTATAAAAATGGAGGAAACCATAATTCTTGTTCTGTTTTACTTTGTTACCATATGGTAATGTGTGGTAAGCTATGCTTTCATGTTTTAAAAATAGCAAAAAAACAACAAGTCCTGCTGTGTTTAAGTTTGTTACCATATGGTAAGGTGTGGTATGCTATGGTTTCATGTTATAAAAATGGAGGAAAACATAAGTCCTGTTGTGTTTTAATACGTTACCATATGGTAATGTGTAGTAAGCAATGGTTTCATGTTATAAAAATGGAGGAAACCATAATTCTTGTTCTGTTTTACTTTGTTACCATATGGTAAGGTGTGGTAAGATATAGTTTCATGTTATAAAAAATGCAGAATAGTGATAATAATTGCCAATACCATGTATTACCACCATGGTATCTTACAAAAACTCCCATTATGCAGGCTGAGAATGCAATCAAACTGCTTGCAGCATCAATGAAGGCAATGATGAAAGCAATCAAAGACCAGTACAAAAGCCAAATTGACAATCTGATCAGACACAAGGAGAATCTTGCGAAAGAAAGCTGTGATGAAAATGTTCAGCCAACAGAAGGAGAAAAATTTCAGTGTGAAGATGATGAAGAAGAGAATGATGAAGAAATGAATGCCAGTTTGAATAAAACACTCAATGAAATATTCAAACAGGCAAAGATAGACCAGAACAAAGAGGAGAAGGAGGAGCAAACACAGAAAGAAGATGATTCACAACCATCTACAGTCGATCTTGCTGCATCTACACCGAAGCCAAAAGAAAAGGAGCAAGATGTTTCTGATCCAGGAGCTGTGAATAGGGAAAGCATCCCAAAAGAAGGAGGTCCACTGGGGGAAGTTGCAACAGAACCACCAGAACAATCTGTTCAAGAAGGTCTGAATCAGGGAACACCACAACAAGAGGACACCCCGAAAGCAGTTCCAGAACAAACATCTGCAAAAGAAACAGGAGAAAAAGGAGCTACCAAAACAGCAGATCCAATGGAAGTTGATAAGGAAACAACAGAAGAAGGGAATACAGGGCAAGCTGCGCAAAAGACTCCAGAAACTAACAGCGAGAAAACGGTGTCAGATGATGTTGTTCGAGAAGAGGCTCCAAAACTGACAACCAAAGATGCTGAGAAGCCTAAAGTGACAAGGGAAGACGACATTCCATCCTTTGATCTCAGCCCTCTCAACCGTCAAACACCAACAACACCAACGAAGTTGACTACCAACACGGCAACCGATCAACCAGGAGAGCCTCGCAAAAGAAGAATCGTGGTGAAGAATTTGAATGTATATGAAAAGAAGGCAAGAACAACACCACCACCAGCACACCCACAAAGCACCCAGTCACAGACGGCGTCATATGCTATATGGTCAAATCTGTACACAAACAGCCAAGAGAAGCTCAAGGAAGTCCGTGAATGCATAGATGCTTACCTTGAGGACCTGAATTCTCCAACTGTTGATCCAGTTGCTCCACAATCACAAAAAACACCAGTTGAATGGTCAACACCAACACAAACAACACCTGATGATATGTTCAGCAACATCTTGGAGTACATAAGATGCAAGAACAAGAAATTTGTCAAGAGGTAAGTCATCATCTTAAAACTTCTACTGTTATATGATTTTACTGTAGTGATCTAGTTTGTTACCATATGGTAAAATGTGGTAAGATATGGTAAAATTAGATAAATCTATGGTTTAATGTTACAAAATGTAGTAATGCACAAGTCCTGTTTTGTTTTAGTTTAATACCATATGGTATGATGTGGTAAGCTAAGGTTTGTTGTTAAAGAATGGATTAAACCATAACTCCTGTTCTATTTTACTTATTACCATATGGTAAGATGTGGTAAGCTGGTGTGTTTTACTTATTACCATATGGTAAGATGTGGTAAGCTATGGTTTTGTTGTGGTAACCTATTGTTTGATGTCATAAATTAAAGTAAACCATCCGTCCTGTTGTGATGTGCTTTTATACAGTGATGAGATAATGTTTAAAAGGAAGGATGGAACATTCTTGCTGAAAAGGGAGTCAGTACAGTTGATTGACATTGGCTGTGAAATCACAACTGATGTCGTCGACTGGTATGGAGATGTAATGAACAGGAATGAAGCAAAAAAGGAAAATTCAAAAGGTGGTTCTTCGATACATCTTTGGCAGTAAGTAAACCCACCCATATTCTGTCAATAGTTCTTAGACAACACATATATAAAACACATAATAACAACCACAACCTTTCAGGGTGACTGCCAACTGGACATTGATAGTGGCAATCCTGTACTATCTCCAGACGATTACTACAACAAAGTGGACTTGGACATCACCAACAAAGAATGGGCAAAAAACCTCAGCTTCACAGAATGTAACCTTGTAAGTATCTCACCACAATTTTTGCAGTGGTTACCATATGGTATATAGTGGTAAAATTAGTTTGCAATGGTTCTTAACTTATTGTTCATCACTTATATGGCAACTGCTTACCATATGGTATACTGTGGTAAAATTATTTTGCAGTGGTTCTTCCCTTACTGTAATAACAAGCACTACATCATGATTTGTGTCAACATCAAAGCAGAGAGATTTGAAGAACTCGACAGTCTCCGTCACAAAGATTTTAATGAACACTACAAACCAATGGCAGAGAGGGTTGTCCAGTACGCAATCAACTACATGAAGACACAGTTTGCAGACAAGACAGTAAGGTGGGAGAGGTTTACCTGGTTCAACCTCGAGAAGGTTACACAACCAGATCAAATTTCATGTGGGATGTACATCATCAGGTGGATGAGACACTAGGAAGGTAAGTACAACAGTGCCCTGACCAAAGATTGGAAGAGGATTGATCTCATAAATGAAGAAAGGGAGTGCCTGATGTTGGACATCATTCTTGATGAAGAAAATCTTGAACGGGAAAGAATCATGAAAGAAGCAACAAAGTACTGCAACATGAAGAACAAGAAGAAAGAGTTGAAAGGAAGGAGATGAAAATTCTATTATCGTTTGTGTTAAGTAGTAGGAGGGTATAAGTAAGCTTTTGAGAACAAACTCACAATGTTCAGTAGCCACTTCATTTTAATTAGTAGGATGGTATGAAACAACTTATTATGGTTTGTATTATGACTAAATGAAATGTTCTGTTTTTTATTATGTTAGCAAATACTTAACATGTGTTCTTAATTCCCAAATTACCACATTTTACCACATGGTATGGCATGGTAAAAATCAAATTACCACACTATACCATATGGTATGGCATGGTAAAATCAAATTACCACATTTTACCACATGGTAATGCACTGTAAAATCAATTACCACACATGCCACTTCCAAAATACCATATTTTACCACATGGTATGGCATGGTAAAAATCAAATTACCACATTTTACCACATGGTATGCAATGTAAAATCAGTTAACCACACAGAACTTCCAAATTACCACATTTTACCACATGGTATGGCATGGTAAAAATCAAATTACCACACTATACCATATGGTATAGCATGGTAAAATCAAATTACCACATTTTACCACATGGTAATGCACTGTAAAATCAATTACCACACATGCCACTTCCAAAATACCATATTTTACCACATGGTATGTCATGGTAAAAATAAATTACAACACTATACCATATGGTATGGCATGGTAAAATCAAATTACCACACTATACCATATGGTATGGCATGGTAAAATCAATTATCACACAGAACCCTCACATTTAACTTCCAAATTACCACATTTTACCACATGGTAATTCACTGTAAAATCAATTACCACACATGCCACTTCCAAAATATCATATTTTACCATGTGGTATGGCAAATGTAAACTCAATTATCACACAGAACTTCCAAACTACCACACCATACCACATGGTATACCATGGTAAAATCAATTATAAAACAGAACTTTCACATTCAACTTCCAAAATAGCACATTTTACCACCTGGTTTGACATGATAAAATCAAATTAACACATTATACCACATGGTATGACATTGTAAAATTAATCCAACAAACCAAAAACCAATCCAAAAGAACAAAATAGCTTCAACAACTCAACCAACCATTCATTCAAATAATCCTCTTAAGAAAACTATTACAGCTTCAGCCTTAAACTTTCTTCAACAGCCTTCAAATTCTCCTCCTCAAGCCTGCTAGTTTTTCTCTTCTTCTTACTTACAGCCCTTGCAGCCTCCGCAACTGGAATTGGTCGTTTCGAAGGCTTGAATGAATCTTTTTTAGGCTTAAACCCCTTCACTTTTTGGACCGGTACATCATCTATACCAAGATAACAAAAACAAACTACAATCAATGACAGATATATGTAAAATCATTCTCCTCAAAAAAATGCATATATCAAAACACAAAACTCTAAACAATTAAAACCTTACTGTCACCGTTAGAAGACGTGCTTGTTCCAGCAGGTTCAGTAATCGATAGGGCTTCACACTTTTTGATCAAATCAGTCATGAAGGCCATGGCTGATTTATACAAATCATCATCCAATGCAATCCTGCTGATCATTGATGCAGAAACAGCTGACAGATTGAAAAGACGAGAACGGTATTTCGATGGACTATCAGTAGATGGAACTTCAAAAGAAAAGTTCCCTCCAGTTTTCGCTGCCCTTGTCCACCGCTTCAAAATCAAACTGCTAGGAATGTGCTGGAACTTCAGATTGCATGTTGTAGACCACAACATATCATATCCCTTAATTTGATGCTTACAGATCATACCACTTGACTCCCACTTACGGCACGAACACTTGATTTCACCGGTTTCAAAATCAACCTTCAACACCCTACTATCCAACCTTGTAAGGTCATCCTCCAATATGAAGACATCAAACAGTCCTACACCTTCTGGTTCTATCTCCGTATTGGAAAAAATATTATACGCAAGAGATTCCTTGTACTGATCCAGGAAAAACTTGAATATCTTCGGCGTATACACATTGGCAACTTGCTTCACAATAGGGCTAGTAGAAAACCGAGAATCAGCCAACCTAGATAAGACGTAGTACTCTTCTTGTTCTTCAGCATCCCTCTTATTATCAAGCATCCTCTCAAAGTGCACAAAGAACCTACTAACGCTAAACTCTGACTGCAAGTAATGTCAAATATTACTATTGCAGCACTCACTTAGCTGGGTACTCTTCATTCCCGCACCAAAATGACAATTCACCCAGGCTGAAGACCACTTCGTCCTGACTTTGTAAATGCCCTGTAACCAACTGTGTCCCAAAGGTCCCTTCCCAGGAAAACACTTCTCAATCATCTTCTTCCAATTATACTCAAAATCATCCTCATCATCAGCATTATACATCAAATAACTAAGCTCACGAAGGAAGTCAGAGTCACACAAACTTCCCAGATTAACAACTGCATTCTGAGCAATATGCCATGTACACAACCCATGAAAACAATCTGGGAAACAGACCTTATACCAGCAGCAATTGCAGCAGCCTGGTCAGTAAACATTGATAACGGTCTTACACCTCCCATGCATTTCAAAAACTGATCGAAAAGCCATTCAAATGTTGCCGTTGTTTCATCATATAGAAGAGCAGCCGCAAAGACAGTCAGTTGGTGATGATTGTTGAAACCAACAAACAAAGCTACAAAAACATAACAAAAATGTGAGTAAAAACAATTCTACCAACACATACCATGTGGTAAAAGGTACGAATAACAATAATACCAACCCATACCATATGCTAAAGACTCATACCATGTGGTAAAGACTTCTAAGAACAAAAAAAACCTTGTTACCAACTCATACCATATGGTAAAAGACTTTTAAGAACAAAATAACCTTGTTACCAACCCATACCATATGGTAAAAGACTTTTAAGAACAAAAACACAATGCATACCAGCCCATACCATATAGTACAAACTTCTAACAACCCAAAAACCACCTCAAATAACCTTGTTACCAACACATACCATATGGTAAAATACTTTTAAGAACAAAAAAGCAATCCATACCAACCCATACCATATGGTACAGACTTGTAAGAACAAAAAAAAAAAAACATGATACATAATGATAATAATAATAATCATACAAACTAACAAAGACAATAATAAACAACAAACTAGAAAACATACCTAGTGGCCGATACTCTTTGTTAGTCCGGTAAGTAGTATCAAAACTAATTGAATCACCAAAATAATGATAATCCATCCTCATCTTCCCATCTGCCCAAAAAATACTAGCAATGTTCTCTTCAACATCAACCTCCACCTCATGAAAGAACCCAGGATCCAGCTGTGCTTGACGTCTAAAGTATTCAAGCAATGCAGTCGCATCACCATACTCCATTGATAACGTCCTAACCGTTCGCAGATGATTCTTCATATCATTCTTTGTGAACACAACAAACTTCCGACCACCACCAGCCCTACTAATTGCATTATACGAAGAAGTCACACCAATACCAGCAGCATCATTCACCTCTGCCAACATCTTATACACAGGAGCCATTCGTCTGCTGGATCTCACATAGTGACGCAGAGACTCAGGAATCATGTCATGGTTGTGCACATTACACCAACGATAGATCTTGTAGCATTTAAACTCTTTAAACCACCTCAGTCGTATATAAGCACCATTACATCCACCCCTGAGTTCTGGAACATTACGAACACGAACTGTCGTATCAACAACACCTGCATTATCAGGGTTATTCTCGCTACCTCTTTTCCAACCTTCCTTATTGCAACAATACTTGATATAATATACAGCTGAAGAACCACCATTGAGCTTCGGACACGCTGATTGGTTATAAATCCTCACACCAAAACCTTCATGATTCCCATAATCAACATAAAAATTATATGCATCATCTGGTGTATTGAACTCTAAGTCCTTCCAAGAATCACGAACAGCAGGATCTATACCATTGAAACCTACAAACATTATGAAACAACATATTAAATGGATTCCACACCACAACAGTATGAAATCTCAATGTATACCAATAATTACAGCCATGATACAAGAGTTACCACCATGGTATGGCATGGTAAAATCAAATTACCACACTATACCATATGGTATGGCATGGTAAAATCAAATTACCACACTATACCATATGGTATGGCATGGTAAAATCAAATTACCACACTATACCATATGCTATGGCATGGTAAAATCAATTATCACACAGAACCCTCACATTTAACTTCCTAATTACCACATTTTACCACATGGTAATGTACTGTAAAATCAATTACCACATGATAAGGCATGGTAAAATCAAATTACCACACTATACCATATGGTATGGCATGGTAAAATCAATTATCACACAGAACACATTTAACTTCCTAATTACCACATTTTACCACATGGTAATGTACTGTAAAATCAATTACCACATGATAAGGCATGGTAAAATCAAATTACGACACTATACAAACTTCAATAAACAAACAAATTTGTATATCTTACCTCCTGATTCACCAGAGTTAGCTGAATGATCAAATCCAAGATCGATAGATGAAGAAGCAATTCCAACAGCACTAGATGAAGAACCAGATCCTACAACGCTGGTTGAAGAACCAGATCTATCAATTGGAACAACATCGCCACAATTTACGTAACTCATCTCACCAGAATACTACAAAAACACCAAAACACAAAGAACATAACACATGAACAAGCTCGATTAGCTAAACATAAACAAGCTCGACTAGCAGCAATGAAAAACCTCCAACGAAACCAGAGATCAACAGAAAACTCGATTAGCTAAACAGGAAGAATCAAAAAAACTAATATCTAACCTCGTCGTCGATCAATTATGGAGAATCACAAAAGATTCGCCGTCCCCTGTTTCGCAGCAGCTGCTCGCAGTTTCTCTCTACAAAAACCGAATCCAACTCGCGCACACGTCGATCGATTATGGAGAATCAGAAAGCTCGATTCGAAGCTGCTGTTCGCAGTTTCTATCGCCGTCGATCAACCATGGAGAATCGCCGTCCTTGTTTCTCAGCTGCTGCTCCCCTGCTCGCAATTTCTCTCTCCAAAATCCGAATCCAACTCGCGCACACGTCGATCAATTATGGAGACCGAGAATCAGAAAGCTCGATTCGAAGCTGCTGCTCGCAGTTTCTATCGCCGTCGATCAACCATGGAGAATCGCCGTCCTTGTTTCTCAGCTGCTGCTCCCCTGCTCGTAGTTGAGACTCTCCAAAATCCGAATCCAACTCGCGCACAGAAAGATTCGCAACGGACAAAAGGGGAAACTCATTAATTCAAATAACGGACAAAAATGCCCCTGACCATCCCGCTTCTATGACAGCCACACGATCCGTCCGCCCCAGATCAACGGTTCCTAGGTGGTTACTCATGGGTGAGTAACAAAGGGTTACTCACCCTATCCTAAGCTGCATAAATGGGGTAAAAAAAAAACATAACGGCAGCCTTTTAGCCGATGTTTGTTTCTCCGGACGTGAGAAATAATATATATACATAAAAAATGAGCAAAATAATCATAATTGGTTAGCAACTGTCTAAAGTTCATTAACTAATCGAGTGCATTGACTACACATAATCGGTGAAGAATTTTAGGGTTTCTATTATGTAATCAATTTTAATTAGCACATGAAACGACAAAAGAGGATTTCATAGAAGATGAAATTATTTTCTACTTCTTTCTCTTTTCAAAAAATAAAAAGAACCAAACTTCTCCTTATTTATTTTTCAAAAATTTGAAGGAACCAAATTTCTCTCTTCCTTCTTTTAAAATAATTAAATTTTCAAATACATTGCTTTACTATATTTATATTTAATTAATAAATTTTTTTGATAATTATATTAACAAGATTTTAATGTATATTACTATATTAATGTTATACATTGTCTCAATTGTTAATTATTCATTATCAACGTTGGCATTGTGCTGATTTTATATTTCTTATTTAGTAATTTGTAATTTTGTTAAAGAAACTAATGTTCAAGTGAACTTCATGTTTTAATTTTTATAATGAAAAATATTTTTTCAAGTGAATTTTATATTTGAAACTTCCTTTTATGAAATTAAATAACTTTACTAAGGTTTAGAACGAAAAAATTTATACTGAAAGACTATGTATTGTATAATATAGATAATAACTATTCATCCAGATCAATCAGGCGGGTTCGGGTTAATTAGGTTTGGGTAAATTAGGTTACATATTTAATTAGGTTGCAGGTCAATCTGATTGTCGGTCAGTCGCTTTACAGGTTAATCGGGTTGCCGAGAGGGCGGGTTGCAAGTTGTTGACTTTAGTTAATTTGGATTGCGGTCAGGTTACAGGTATGGGATATTAGGCAGGTTACTCGGATCAGGTTCTGTTTAGACACCTCTATTCATGAATCATGGTTAAGCTACGCATACTTGAGTAAGAAGCTAGAAACTTGTTTTTTTTTTTTTTTGCATTTTACGGAGGCGGAGGCCAGGAAATAGAAAAGGAAGGTTGTTACAGAGGGGGAGAGAGATGTGTCACAACTCGACGCTCAAAAGAGACCCCACGAATGTCATCCCAAAGTTTGGAAGTTTTTTATATGGATTTCTAGTTACGTTATAGTTTGGAAGATTTTTTATTCGGTTTTTGGACTTGGAAATTAAATATCGTGTTAGTCGATATCGCATCATTCCCTCTCTCTTGAAAAAGATTCGACCTTGAATCTTTGCAGAATCTTGAACCTCGATCATCGCCACTCTTCTTGCTCTTCCAACGAAATTGTACTGTTGAGGATCATATTATTCCCCACTTCTTATGAGCAATTAGTCCACGAATTATAGAGACACCATTGTGACGAAAGCCCTCTACGTAGTGTTGAATTTCTTGTCGATTCTCCATGTGGGCTCCCTCTTCAAAAATTGTATCACCAATCACAAAATCAATATGAGCATACTCGGGAACTATTGGTAAATGCTCCATAACTTCCAAGCGCTCATCTCCTCATTTGAATTCGGATTCCTCAATGTATTGTTTAACTTCTTGCGCATGCAAATATGGAATACCAACAAGAATATCTCCTTCTACTTCTTCTACCTCTTCTTCGACTTTCTCTTCTACTTCAAGTTTTGGATCTTCTCGGGATGAAATCAAAGCTTGTGAATCCTCTTCACAAGTGACTATAGTAAGCTCATCAACACGAACCTCTTCTTTCACTTCCACGTCTTCTTTGACTTCCTCTCACTTTGGCTTGAAACTCTTTCTCCTTCTTCAAATTTGGTTGTATTTGAAGTTGATCCCCGTAGATTTCTTTGGGAGATAAAGGCTTTAATACAAACTTCTGACCTCTATGCGACAAATTCTACTTGTTGGTGACTCCATCTTGTTGTCCATTTCGATCAAACTGCCATGGTCTTCCAAGCAAAACATGAGCCTCTTCCAATGGCACCACATCACAAAGGACTTCATCTTTTTAGCTTCCAATCTCAAACTCCAATATGGCTTGCTTGATGACCTCAATTGATCTATCTTGATTAAGCCATTGAAGAGTGTAGGGCTTCGCATGTTCGAATGTGTTTAGCCCAATTTCTTCACCGAATATTCACTCACCAAATTAGTGCAACACTCTCCATCAATCACAACCAATAGTAGCTTACCATCCACTAAGCATCTCGTTTGAAATATATTCTCCCTTCGCATCATACTTGTTGATTTTCAAAAAATAAACAAGAACAACAACACAGTTTTTTTTTTGCCACGTACGTACAGCTTTGTGGCTGTTCAACAATTTATTTTTGTTTACTCTAGTCACGTGAACAGTAAAACACTTTTTTTTCTTCTTCTCTACTTACTCATGGGGGCGGTTACGGTGAGTACTACTTTTTAGTAATCACCGTGGCTACTAAGGGTAGGAATGGTATTCTGGTGCTTATTGTTTTGGTAGTGATGCTAAATTTTATTGGTAGTGTTTACATTGGGTAAGAATAGTATTCCGGTGCTTATTGTTTTGGTAGTTATGCTAAATTTTAATGGTAGTGTTTACATTGTGTTATTAGTGTATATCTGTTTCGATGGATTGATATTCAATATTGAAAATGAGTTGCTTGACCACTTCCAGCAATTAAACCATCGTAAGGTTCTGTGAGGTTTGGATTGGTAGTGTTAATCACTTTGTATGGCTGCACTGGTAGTGATCTGCATTGGTAGTTGTCTTAAATCTATACAGATTGTTTTGGTACAAATTTCATATTGGATTGATTCTGGTGGTATGAATTGGATTGGTATTGTGATTATCATTATTGAAATGGTATTGATTTTGCCTTATCGTGCAACATATTATTGTGTCTGATTAGTTTGGTATGAATTTCATTCATTGCAAACATACCAATGAACACACAAAAAGTCCAATGAACACTACCAAAACTCGAACACTACCATTGCAAACACTACAATTGCATAAAACTCACTACCATTGCAAACACTACAATTGCATAAAACTGGAACACTACCATTGCAAACATACCAATGAACACTACCATTCCACGCCAAGCTATACATGTGAGAAGATGACTACCAAAACAATCGATCACTACCAATGCATCAAATCTTGCCAATAGCCGACTCAGAATCCGGAGGAGGTGAAATCAATTTCGCCGGTTCACCATACAGAGAAACAAATAGTCGTCGTCGCGGGAAACGATACAAAGCCGTCGAACCCCTCGCCGATTCACCGTCCGAGAAACAAACATTCGCCGACCCGGAGAGAAAGATAGCGGCGCTGTCGGCTGCACGGGGTCGTCTTCGACTGCACGGAGTCATCATTGTGGGTTGCACAGAGTCATCGTCGTCGGATGCACGAAGTTGGCGGCGGCTGCACGGAGTAGGCGGAGCCATGGATTCATACCATTTCAAATCATACTTTTGCTTTCTCTTTGCCTTTCTTTGGATGTTGGTTCTGCCTTCCGCCACTGCTCTGCTTCTCACTCTCGTTACCATCCATGTATGTATAGGGGGGTGATCAACCAAGAAGACATTAATTTTGAAACTGTTAGTAAAGAAATTGATAATTGGAAAATTCCTAGGATTTCCCAAAAGGAAATTTATGAGCAAAGCAAATTTAACTTCCTCAATAAAATGGATTATACCATCAAAACCGAAGAAAGAGATATTCATCTTTTCAATGATTATGAAACTATCAAACTTTTGTCTCAAAATTCTATTCAACAACACAAAAAGAAGTACAACTATATCCATATTGGGTTAGTTCAAGTAGGGATTAAGCCTCTATCCAAAGAAGGCCTTAATACTGCTATTTTAATGGTTCTACGAGATTGTCGGTTTCTTGAATTTAACGACTCTTTACTTGGAACTGTTGAATCAAGTCTTTGTAATGGCCCAATTTACTTCAATTGTTTTCCAAACTTTACTGTCTCTCTTCATGACAAAAATATTTTAGATGTTTTAACCCTACAAATAAAAACTTTCAACTATAAAATCCAACAAGGATCTTTACCTATCTCTTTGGTTTACCGCTTACACTATAAAGCTATGAAATCTGCTTTCTCTTCTAAAGCTCTTCAATATGGTACAAAAGGAGAAACTATACTTTGGCAAACTGATTTAACTCGTACTAACACTGTTACTCCCAAAACTATCAAATGGGGAGAAGTTACTCTTCCTACAGAATGGACCCTTGAAGGAACTACCATTCCCAGAAGCATCGACCATCGTCAGGTTAATTAAATTACTCAACATCTTGATGGTACTGTTAACATCTCTTTTGCTAGGAATTCCATCTCTAGCATTTCTGATATAGACCCTGAATTGACAGACGATGCTCGACAACGCATCAATACTTTTCTTAGAAGCCAATCTTGTAGAAATCTTTCTCCCATACCAACACCCACTCGACATACCTCCTCTACACTCAACTATGATCTACGAGGAATCAACAACTCCAAAAACATACCTCAACCAGTTTATACTCCACCACCTCCCACAACTCTTTTTCCCAATATAAATACCTCGAGAACACCAAACATGTCTCCTACTGCCTCACAAGCTGCATTTCCTTAAGAAGAAATCCCTTCTGCTCTTGATGTCATTACACAAGAGTTCAAAATCAACAAAGAATTTCTTCGCCATGATTTCTATTCCCAACGAAAGCGTTTTAAACGCGAGCAATTTTTTACTGATTACTCTAAAGAAGAACGTGTACTTATACAAAACTCTTTCTATGATTATCTCAATAATATACGAGAACACCATCCTTTCTTTAATTGGTTCGAACAAGTATTTTCTCAATCTTTGATAAATGTTCAAACCAAGCCTATGACTTGGTCAACTACTAATAACTCTAAGATCCAATCTATTCACCCCCCTAATGCTCTGATACCAGTAAGGACGTTAGCAGAAGATAAATACTGGAGATGACCAGTTTTGCATAAAATAAAAGCAAAAAGTAAATACTCGAGATGACCAGATTAGCAGAAGATAAAACTGGAAATGACCAGTTTTGCATAAAATAAATACTGGAGATGACCAGTTATGCACGAAATAAATAAAAGTTGAAGATGATTTGAAAAAGATGAAGTAAAACTTGATAATTTGATAGACTTCTTACACAGGAATTCTTGAGAGAAGATGATGGGAGGAAGTTTTGCAAGAGAGCAATTCCCACTCAAAACAACTCTACTTACAACAAGTGAAGGGAGTCTCCTTTTATAGAGAAATGGAGTCCCCTTTTGGTAAATAAATTGAAAAACATAATGATGACAATGTGGACACTTATATGATTATGTCACATGTCATAACAAAATTACATTTTTAATAAAAAGAAAAATAGGTAATTTGTGGTCTTCTTTCCATAACCAAATTGAGTGGATTGGAAGTGGAGTCACTTCTTCTTTGTCTTTAGGATAGTGGGTTGGAAGTGGAGTCACTTCTTCTTTGTATTTGTGGTAGTGGAAGAAGCAATGGGGCCACTTCTTCTTTGTTTTCAACTTAGTGCTCTTTGTTGGCAAAGGACCAAGCACTTCTTCATCCGGGTCTTGGTTTTGGAACGTGGAATCTGCATCAGATGTTGAGCTAGACGCCACATCTTTGAGAATTTGGAAGTATTCTTCTTCAGTCTTGGCGCCAGCTAAGAGAGCGCTGATTGAGGATTTTGTTTGCAAAAATTGCGTTGAGGATTTTTCGATAACTTTGGACAATTCAGGATTGTTATTGAACCATTGGAGGACTTGAGGTTTGTAGGCCTGTTCTGGGCGAGGATTTGCAGCCCAATATTTGGTTTTGAAGCTGCGGCCTAACATGGGTACCTTTGTGACAGCACATGTTTGGTAACTGAATTCCCAAGCAGTAATCCAAGGAACTTTGATGTAGTAGCAAAATTTGAGGAGGGGGAATCCTGGACCAGAATATTTTTGACAGAAGGTTTGATATCCCTCTTGTATCTCAGTTGGATAGATATTTTCAGTTGGCCCAAAAAGATCCCACCAGTGCATAAACCGGTTGGGGAAAATAATGGGAGTTTTGTAATCCCAGAAAAAACTCCAGGAGTGTCGGTACATATGGTTTTGCTTGAAGAAGGCATTAATCCAAGCTTCATGGTAATCCCAGTAATTGAAGGATTGGCAGATTTGCGGGTGGTTAAGAGCAATAGTAGCAGGGAATTTTTGGTTGGTGTTTGGGCTAGTAGGCCATTGGCGAGGGTGGATAATTTGGTGGATTTTGCAGGTTGAGTGGGTATTGAGTGTTTTGTCTGAAGGATCAAATTTGTGGGAAAAGGTGACTGATCCAGTTTCTGTGAGGATAAGTTCATAATATTTGTGGGTTTTGTTGAGGGATCTTGGTTTGAAGAACCACTCATTGAGGAAATGTTTGGCAGTAACATTTGGATATTGATGGTAGAAACCATCTTCAACAACAAAAATGGGTTGAAAAGTGTTTTTCTTAAAATATGTTTGAAATCGATTTTGAGGGGCATGGACAACCACCACCTCTTGGGTTTTTGGAAAAATGGTTTTGAGAGGGGCTATCGAAGATGTCACCTCTGTTGCGGTAGGTGCAACATCAAGATGATGTTGCTGATAGATTTGTTTGGTTTCTTCGGAAGAGATGGGTGTGGGTAGGATGCCACTTGGCGTTTGAGTATTTGAAAGAATTAGTTTAGAAGGGGAAATTGTTGAGGAAGTTGAAGCTTCAGTGGGAAGCTTTTGTTTAGAACCAGAAACGGCAATAAATTTTTGAAGGTAATTTTGGGCTTCAAGAGGAAGCTTATCAATATTGATTAAAGCTTTGGATGAACTTGAGTGTGAACCAGAATCATCAGAACTTCCTTCATACTCACTTGAATGATCAGGGCTTCCTTGTTCATCATCAAATATCTCTCTCCATGTTTTGATTTTGATTTTCTCTTTATCTCGCAATCTAGTGGTACGGGGCATTATGACTGGAGATTGCAAGCCTGAGAGTTTTCCGCACTTCGTCCTCCCTGCAAAAATTCCCGAGTAAGGAAGTCTGGAAGAGAGTTTGAAGAACCATTTATAAATTGTATGTCAAAATCAAAAATGCTAAGGATGGCTTGCCATCGTGCAAATATTTGTTTAGAAGCAAGGTTTTGAACATCTTTTTCCAAAATGTATTTTGCTGATTGGCAATCAATGCGTAGTAAAATATTTTGATTGAGCAAATCATGCTGAAATTTTGAGATGCATAAAACAAGAGCAAGCAGTTCTTTTTTGACAGTGGAATAATTGATTTGGGTAGGGTTCCAATGCTTAGAAGTAAAGCGTACCAACAACTCCTTATCATTTTGAATCTGCTTAAGGATTCCTCCATATCCTAGGTCAGAGGCATCGGTTTCGACGATCTTAGGGAGAGAAGGATCACTTATGTGAAGGCACGGGAGACTCTGAACCTGCCTCTTAATTTGCTGAACTATTTTGGTATGCTGGTCACTCCAGGGAGGGGGACTCTTTTTCAATCTATCATGGAGAGGTTTACAAAGAAGATTGATGTTGGGATAAAAGTCAAGGACATAGTTTAAACTACCCAGGAACCGTTGTAATTGATTTTTGTCTAAAATTTGATCAGGAAATTTATCAGCAAATTGAAGAGATCTTTCGATTGGAACAATTGTTCCTTGACTAATGTAGTGACCTAAAAAACGTATCTTAGTTTGAAAAAGACAAAGTTTTGGTTTAGAAACAGCCAGACCGTTACGTCGAGTAACTTCAAGAAATAAATTGAGATGTTTGAAATGTTGGTCAATGTACGAAGAAAAAACCAGCACATCATCAATATAAACTATTATGAAATCAAAATAAGGAGAGTAGATTTGATTCATAATTCTTTGAAATTCTGAGGGAGCATTTTTTAAACCAAACGGCATGACGTTCCATTCATATTGGCCAAAGGGAACGGTAAAAGCAGTTTTATAGCGGTCTGTTTCTTTGATTTGGATTTGCCAAAATCCGGATTTCATGTCAAATTTAGAAAATTGACTCGACTCTACTGTCACTCCAGGAATTGGCCAATTGAAACCACTTCCAAAAGCGTAGTATAGCGGGTTAGGTTTATATGTCAACCCGGGTCCTAGATTTGATGACTACTCAATGAGTTCTTGTTATCTAGCAATAAAACTGGAGTGCAAGTCTAAACTACCAAACAAACAAAGCAAGTAAACTGGTTGTATTCAGGTTAAAGAGGTCACCCGGATATGGTTCCCCCTAGACTGCAGTTAAGCCGGATTGTAATTACCAAGTTCAGTTTCTATGACAGTTATACTGCGGAAGGTTCTTCAACAGCCTGAAGTCTCGACTAAAGGTCTTCAGACCCTCTCAATCTGACTCTCTAGCGGGCGACTAACCTCCACCGGAGTCGACAGATTGAGGCCCTAAGAACAAAACCTCCACTACCGGAGTAAATCCGGTACAGAATAGTGAGTTGGCTCCTCGACTAAAGTCACCAACTCCCTACCTTCAATCAAGGATACTCTATTAACCTAGGCAGATATTCTCATTCTAGGTTAAAGCAGAAACAACAGGAATTTGATCAGGATTCAAGTCATTCAATCATTAAAACCTCAATCGAATATAATCAATCACATAATCAGTACTTGGGTTCATACAATCAAAGCCTAACACACAAATCTAGGGTTCTCCATACCCAGAGGAATGGGAGAACTACTCCATGGAGAAGAAAGCAAAAGCAGAAACAGACACGGAATTCATACTGCGAAGGACGGATTCCGGCTCCTCGACGTTGATCGGCACTTCTCCAAGCTCAAACTAGCCTCCAATGGTGTTGAAGATCAATCTAGGGCACTTGGGAACTCTTGCTCGTCACTTTCTCTCTCTAGAAATCGTTCTATCTCTCAAAAACTCGAATCCCCTTGAATTGTGGCTGAAACTCTGCTTAAAAGCAACAGTGGCCAAAGCACGGTCGAGGGCACGGCTGTGCTTTGCCTGAGCCTTCCCGTGTTTCGGCCAGTGTTTAATTACACGGCCAGCAGTGGGAGGAAACACGGCCGTGCTTCGCTATGTACACGGCCGTGCTTTGACTGAACACGGCCGTGCTTCGGTGCCCGTGTTTGCAGCTGAATCGGCCAAACTGAATTTGCTCTTGGCATAAAAAGCACGGTCACAGGTACACGGCCGTGTAATGCCTTAGGCTGCCCGTGTTTTGGCTCCAGCTCACCGAAATGACTTCCGAATGCCCCGAAACTCGCGCTTAGCCTTCCCTTTGACACCTAGGACCTGAAACATGACAAAATAGCACAACCCGGCGTAAAATAGGCCACAACACACGACTATGCCCCTCAAACGGATAAGAACTAGGGGTGCAAACATGTGCAATTACATCGTTATCAAACTCCCCCACACTTAACCGTTTTCTTGTCCCCAAGCAAACCTAAGTCAAACCAATGCAACTCTCCAGACCTCTATAGCAACAAACAACCCAGATCGTCGGTAGAGGACTTCCTAGATCATTTAGCAACTTACGAGGTCAACCGACGCACAAGTCATCTCAAAGCTTCTTATCGAGTCGGCATCATGGCAAACAGTGAACAGAGGACAAATGAATTGTGGATGAAAAGATTCTCAAAAACAAAGGATCACGCACTCACATTTTTCAAGGTGCTCTATTTTCTTCTTGACGATGGTTGAGACCCTTTTCTTTTCTGTTTTGCTTGTTTTCTGTTATTTTTCTATTCTTTTCAAGGGTCCCAACCTGCTCTTACCGGCCATGCCATGAGCGGATGTCTCGAGCCTCGTGTGGGGGAAAGACATGTAAGGGGGCTGGAGGTAGTAGGTGGAAATTGGGAACGAATTCCCGTCTCCCCTTACACACTTTCGCCCTATTCGCACGGGAGACGTTTATTTTGAAGCACATTTTCGAGCACCTATTATTTTCAAAACATGATACAAGAGTCCATGACAGGCAGAGAATCCACAACACCACACAATTCAAGGGTCCTAAGATCACTAATTCACTCAATCAACCAACTCAATATGAAGAAGAAATGAGACTTCTTAAATGCATCAACATCCTCCATACTGCTACACTACCTCCCTAGGTTGCATATTACTATAAAGACTGTCAATTCAAAGCATACTGAGCAGGCAATTGCATGGAAACATGTACTTGGAGCCCTCAAATTTAAAAATTTGGACAGTGGACTAGGCTCCAAGCACACAAACAGATCTAATGCAGTCAAAAGATAAACATCCCCCCACACTTAAGATCGACATTGCCCTCAATGGATAAGAGGGAAGGATAAGGGAAACGATGTTACCGGTATGCATGGACTGCAGGAGACTGGAAACGGGCCAGTCGGGGCAAGCACAGCCGAAGGGGAACAAAAGAGCTCAGACACAATATGTTAGGTTCAATGGTCAGCCCAATAAAATATCATCCAAACCAAAAGAAAACAAACCAAACCCAAACCGGGTTACAATCCGACTCAAAACACAAGAAAGAAAAGCAAACCGTGGTGGGGTTGCCTCCCCACAAGCGCTTCTTTACCGTCTTTTAGCTGGACGCCCATGGTGGATACTCAGGGCGGTGCAGGAACAGGTGCCTCCAAGAGCGGATCCACGTCGCTCTTGAGGTACAACTTCAGGTTGTGGCCATGCACCTGACGGATGCGACCACCATCATCAGTCAGCTCGACCTGCCCATCTGGCAAGATGCAGGCAAGTGAGTACCCAGACGGCCAGGGTGGTCGTGGTGCAGGAGGTGGGACCAGCTCAGAGTGGTCTCCACTCTTCTTCCGTGCAGGCTTAGCAACCTGCTGCTTCGGCCGCCACTCCTCCTTGAGCTTTTTGTTCAGAGGCGAGGCTGGATGGAGTGGCGGCGAAGGAATGATAGGAGGGTCCTGCAAAATAGGAGGTGCAGAAGGGTACACGACAGACTCGTGTACCTGATCAGACATAGCATGCACAGGCGTGACAGCAATCATAGCACAGTGATCAAACTCAGTCACAGAAAAAGTAGCCTGTTCATCCCCAGCACGCAAGATCAACATACCATCATGCACATCAATTAGTGCCTTGGCGGTGGCAAGAAATGGCCTACCTAGAATCAAGGGCACATCCACATCCTCATGTATATCAAGAATAACAAAATCAACAGGATATGTGAATGCACCAACACCAACAAGCAGATCCTCTATGATTCCCCTAGGATGCACAATAGAACGATCAGCTAATTGAATGCTCATCCTAGTAGGGCTAAGTTCACCTAGGTCTAGCATTTTATACAACTTATATGGCATGACGTTAATGTTAGCGCCTAGGTCCGCCAAGGACTTTCCTACATGCATGCTGCCAATAGTAAGAGGGATAGTAAAACTCCATGGATCCTTGCGCTTCTCGGGCAGCTTGTTTTGCAGGATGGCAGAACACTCTTCACTGAGCATCACTGTCGAAAGATCCCAAGTTTCTTCTTGTTGGTGCAGATATCTTTCATGAACTTGGCATACTTGGGCATCTTCGACAGTGCCTCCATGAACGGTATGCTGATGTTGAGCTGCTTCAACATTGCCATGAACTTGGCAAACTCAGTCTCCAGCTTGTCTTTGTGTAGGCGAGTGGGGAAGGGAAGCTGGGGTACATGCTCCTTAACCACTGGTTGTGGCAAGGGAGCAGGGGCTTCCTTCTCCACCCGCACTTCTGCATCGTCGGCTGGAAGTGCTGAAGCAGTCAGTGGTTCCTCCTGTCTGGCCGGGACAGGATCAGCAGATATGGTTTTACCGCTCCTGGTAAAAATGGCATCCAGCTGCTGATGCTGATGAGGATCTCGAGGATTCGGGACAGTGGTGGCAGGCAAAGTCCCCGGTGCCCTAGTGGTGTTCTGGCGGGCCAAGATGCCCACCTGGGTCTGCAAATCCTGCAAAATGGCACCCTGGTTCCTCTGACCTGCCTCCAGTGAGGCTACACTCTGGTCCAACCTCGTGATAGTCGCCTGAGTGCTCGTCATGAATGAAGCTAGAATGTTTTCCAGCTTCGTCA
This sequence comes from Linum trigynum, assembly GCA_964030455.1. Classification (NCBI taxonomy): domain Eukaryota; kingdom Viridiplantae; phylum Streptophyta; class Magnoliopsida; order Malpighiales; family Linaceae; genus Linum; species Linum trigynum. Next base: position 38,675,394 of record OZ034820.1, read on the forward strand.
TCCTGTCATCTGGGGCTGGAGCTGCTGCTGGCTCGGCAAACTGGCGCTGGGGCTGCTGGAATGGCTGCCCCTGCCTAGGCTGGTAGGGCTGCTGCTGTGGGTCTGGCCCCTGGCGAGCCTGGAAGGGCTGCCTCTGCTGAAAACCACCTGCTGGTGCTGGGAAACCAGGTGGTTTAGTGGTGTTGCTGCTCCAGGCGAAGTTGGGATGCTGGCGCCACCCCTCATTATATGTGCTACTGTATGGATCGAGGCGCCTCGCATTGGCGATGAAGGCCAACTGCTCCTGGGGTGTGGTAGACTCCCTCATAGCCTGGCAGTCCTCCACTAGGTGATTGGAGCTCTCACACCACTGACATTGAGCTACTGGAGGTGTAGCCAAACCTCTGCCCGGAATAAGACTGTTGGGCTGCTTCAATGTCTGCACTAGCTCAGGTACCTGCTGCTCGAGCCCGGATCTGGTCTCCATGGCGTGCACACCACGGTCCCGGGACTGTCTGCCTCGGCTACCTTGTCCCCAAGAATGATCTCTGGCAGCCAAAGTACTGATCATCTGGTTCAGCTCGGGTGGAGTCTTGGTAAGAATATCCCCTCCTGGGCATAGAGACTCAATCATCCTCTGGCTATCTGGAGAGAGGGCACTGTAGAAATTCCACACTGTGAAGGCATCGCTAAAGCCATGATGGGGACACTGCCAGAAGTATCCCATGTACCGCTCCCACGCATCACGAAGTGACTCATCTGGCTCTTGGCGGAAGTGAGTGATCTCCCGCTGGATCTCTGTAGTCTTCGATGCCGGATAGTACCTGTGCACGAACTTGTCCGCCAGATCGTCCCAAGAGGTGATGGACAATGGGGGCTGGGTCTCCAACCACCTCTTAGCATTCCCCGCCAGAGAATGGGGGAAGAGATGAAGGCGGATCGCATCATCCGGGACACCATTAAGCTTGAACCCGTTCGTCAGCTGCAGAAAACGGGACAGATGTACCCTGGCCTCCTCATCCTTCAAGCCATGGAACTGGATGGAAGATGTAATGAGCTGAATCCAGCATGGCTTGATCTCGAAGTTGTTTGCTGGGATAGGCGGGTAGAGGATGACCGGGCGGATGTCAGCAATCCGAGGAGTATAGTAGTACTCCAAGGTGGGACCCGGTTGCGGTGGTTGATGAACTCCATGATCCTGGGGTATGGGGTTGTTCCCCAGGACCTGATTCACCGGGGGAACCTGCTGCGGATTCCCTTGGTGTTGATTGTACTCTCCGTCCATCCTGTGCTCTTCTTCAGAATCACTGCTCACGTGGCCGTCTATGCGCTCTTCCGTAGCCAGTCTAGCTCGTTGTTGTCTCCTGAGCTGGCGACAGGTGCGGTCAATTTCTGGATTCAACGGCAGTAAACCTCCCGACTGGCTACGGGTCATGCACTACCTACACACACTCAAGCAAGCAAACCCGTGAAGGCACAAGTGGGACAAAGCAAACAAAGCAAAAAGAAAAGCTAAATTAACAGAAATCACTTTTCTTCAACAACCTAGCCGTCCCCGCCAACGGCGCCAAAAACTTGACTCGACTCTACTGTCACTCCAGGAATTGGCCAAGTGAAACCACTTCCTAAAGCGTAGTATAGCGGGTTAGGTTTATATGTCAACTCGGGTCCTAGATTTGATGACTACTCAATGAGTTCTTATTATCTAGCAATAAAACTGGAGTGCAAGTCTAAACTACCAAACAAACAAAGCAAGTAAACTGGTTGTATTCAGGTTAAAGAGGTCACCCGGATATGGTTCCCCCTAGACTGCAGTTAAGCCGGATTGTAATTACCAAGTTCAGTTTCTATGACAGTTATACTGCGGAAGGTTCTTAAACAGCCTGAAGTCTCGACTAAAGGTCTTCAGACCCTCTTAATCTGACTCTCTAGCGGGCGACTAACCTCCACCGGAGTCGACAGATTGAGGCCCTAAGAACAAAACCTCCACTACCGGAGTAAATCCGGTACAGAATAGTGAGTTGGCTCCTCGACTAAAGTCACCAACTCCCTACCTTCAATCAAGGATACTCTATTAACCTAGGCAGATATTCTCATTCTAGGTTAAAGCAGAAACAACAGGAATTTGATCAGGATTCAAGTCATTCAATCATTAAAACCTCAATCGAATATAATCAATCACAGAATCAGTACTTGGGTTCATACAATCAAAGCCTAACACACAAATCTAGGGTTCTCCATACCCAGATGAATGGGAGAACTACTCCATGGAGAAGAAAGCAAAAGCAGAAACAGACACGGAATTCATACTGCGAAGGACGGATTCCGGCTCCTGGACGTTGATCGGCACTTCTCCAAGCTCAAACTGGCCTCCAATGGTGTTGAAGATCAATCTAGGGCACTTTGGAACTCTTGCTCGTCACTTTCTCTCTCTAGAAATCGTTCTATCTCTCAAAAACTCGAATCCCCTTGAATTGTGGCTGAAACTCTGCTTAAAAGCAACAGTGGCCAAAGCACGGTCGAGGACACGGCCGTGCTTTGCCTGAGCCTGCCCGTGTTTCGGCCAGTGTTTAATTACACGGCCAGCAGTGGGAGGAAACACGGCCATGCTTCGCTATGTACACGGCCGTGCTTTGACTGAACACGGCCGTGCTTCGGTGTCCGTGTTTGCAGCTGAATCGGCCAAACTGAATTTGCTCTCGGCATAAAAAGCACGGTCACAGGTACACGGCCGTGTAATGCCTTAGGCTGCCCGTGTTTTGGCTCCAGCTCACCGAAATGACTTCCGAATGCCCCGAAACTCGCGCTTAGCCTTCCCTTTGACACCTGGGACCTGAAACATGACAAAATAGCACAACCCGGCGTAAAATAGGCCACAACACACGACTATGCCCCTCAAACGGATAAGAACTAGTAGCGCAAACATGTGCAATTACATCGTTATCAAAAATATTAGGGACTGTGAAAGTTTCTGGAGTAGATCCTTTTGGTTAGGGATAGGATACCTAATCCACTTCAGAGCCTTATTCAACGGTTTGTAGTTTATAACAAGACGAGGAATGCCACGTTCCTTTTCTACATTATTAATGACATAGAAAGCAGAACAACTCCAAGGGGATTTGCTAGATCTGATAAGGCCCTTTTTGAGCAATTCTTTAATTTCTTGTCGACAATGTTTTTCAAGGTATGAATTCATTTGGATAGGCCTAGCCTATATATATATATATATATATATATACTTCATGGCACTCTCTCTCAAACGATGATGTGGAACGGAGCCACCTAATTCCCGGCTGGACAACGACGGATGGCGGGGTTTTTGGAAGGTGGAGGCGGAAGTCGCTGCTATTGGAGGGGTGTGTCATGGCTTGTGGAGGCGGCCGGCGAGGCTACCGCTATGGTAGTGGTGGAGGCGGCCGGTGGATAGAAGTAGGGTTTGGATGAGAGAGGGGGAGAATTAGGGTTTAGGTAGAATATATAGAATAATCAGGTGGGGTCTTTTTTTTTTTTCCAATATTACCCTGAAGCAATTTTAACCGTGAGATTAAAAAAAAATAATAATAAAAAAAATAGACGGAGGATATTGAAGTAGCCACGGTGGCTACTAGAATTCTAGTTTCCACCTTAACCCATCCCCTTACTCACGTGAACAATTAAAAAACAAACAAAAGTTCTTTTTTGTACCTAACGTGAGACAAAAAAACGAAGACTCAATTTCTTTTCTCTCTCTCGTTACTCTGTCTCTTTTTTTAACAAAACAACACAAACGAAAATCAGGAGAAAAAAAAATCTTTCTAGTAACTGCTCATAAAAAATACTTTTTTTTTTTTGCTGCTGAGCTTGAACCGGTAATCTTCAAATCGCCGCTGAGTTTGAACCAGTAATCTTCAATTCGCCGTTGAGTTTGAACTAGGCTTTGATACCACTTGATATGATCCAAATCCGAAGATAACTCTCAAACTCGAATGATATCACCAAAGTACGCAGCTTTTACGATCTTTTTATGATTTTCTTGAACTAAAAAATAAATGATAGATATGGAACACGATCAAACAGATTTCAACTCGTGTGAAAAGCCAATTGGTATATGAAACCAATCAAACAAACACCCACTCGTGAATAAAACCAATCACTATTTGGTAGAAGCTCGCCAAAACTAGACGCAATCTCTAGTTGATAAGAGACAAGTGAAACTCCTCGAGCCTCTCGACGGAAGCTTGCACAAATGTTCACAAAGGAACACGAGTAAAAACTCTTAATTGATAACTTGAATATTTGGTACGAAATTCGTAGATATTATACCTCTATTTATAGAGGTCTCAAAAACATAAATCTAACATAAAAGGAATAGAAAAACAAATGTAAAACTAACTAGAAAATATAATACTATTTAAATAAGGACTAAAACTACTAATTTAACTTCTACATAACCAAAATAACAATTAAACAAATTAATCACCACCGGCAGAAAGTGAACCTTCTTCTAGTACGTAGCGGATACGGATCTTCTTCTCTGTGGAACTCCTTAACGTGGCAATGCCCACAAACTAAATTACACACCAACTTCCTTTTGTCTTCACGTTAGCAATTAATCCTTCAAGTAAGCCCAAAACCCCGCCATGTAACTCACCAACTAAAACTCAACTAATTAACCCATTTGATGTCCACCTCTGGGAGGAGTTACGGTGCTAATTGTACAATAGTTAGTACCGTCCTAACCAAGGGAAAAACTATTACTAGTTTGAATTAGTAGTGATTTAACTTAGATGTTGTATTGATTTTATAATAATCCGTAGTGATTTCGTTATTTTTAGTAGCGTTTTTTGCTAGTTATCACGGTGCTAACCCCTATAAGGGTTAGCACCTAATCCCATCCCTCCACCTCTGCATCACTTATCACCACGAAATTCCATCCATGATGCATAATTAAGACCCCGCATATATAATCACGTTAACTCAATGGAAGAATGTCAGTTTGAGGCGCACCGAGCGTCATTTATTCGTTAAGTAGGCTCCAAATTGATACTTAAATCGTTGAATTCGAATTTTCATTTTGAATTATGCGAATTAAATATCGTACTAGTCGATATCCCATCAATTAGTGTCCCTTAACACTTTTCTCCTATTATTCAATGCAACAAGGGAAAGATAATGTGAAATTACTATTTGTTCGCACACTAAAAATAAAAATATATCAACTTTCAAATTCCTAGTCTATGGAAATAAAAATATATCAACTTTCAAATTCCCAGTCTATATCTATAGCCGATAGCATTTATAATCTGAACTTCTCTTTTAACACCCTAAATTTTTAAATAAATCGCCCCAAGTATATTGAATGGATGATTTTGCCCTCAAGAAACTCCCTTCCTCCGTCTTCTCCTTTCCAGTGTCGACTTGGTCCAAACTCGCCGCCGTTCTGTCTTAAAACTCAGCGTTGCCGTCGTTCGATCCACTTAACACACACATTGGTTCCTCTTGGCTCGTATGTTAATCACTACCACGAACTTTATTAAACAGTCAGGTCTGGTTGCGTTCTGGCCCAACTCAAGTTGTGGTACCCATCCTAAATATTCAGTGTCGTACATACATTTCTTACTTGATCTATTCTTTTAATTTCTCAGCAGATGTAGAGTTGTCTTGACAATTGGATTCCTTAGTTGTAACACGAACATATCGAATTCAATATATATTAGTATATATGTTAGAAATAGAGGGACAAGGGTATTTGTACGAAAGTCCGGGACCGGGTGATTAGAATTGTCATAGAGTCTGAGTCGTGAACGAAGTTCACTTTCCGTAAAGAATATTTTCACCCTCCGAAAACCTAGGGTTACAGGATATTTTTTCGTAGGATAAAACTACCACCACTTTAGAATCTAGGCTAAAGAAACTAAAGGACACTTAAAAAGCTTTTGATGGAAGAAAAATGAATATTTTTTGTCTTTCTTTTTCTAACCCCATCCATCAGCCCAGTCCCTCTATTTATAGGTAGCGAAACATTACATTGCTTCATGTAGAACCATGCATCGTTTCATTATACGTTGCATCTATCCATGCCAACCATTATTTTGTGAAGGGACGGATTGCTTCGGGAAGAAACCACCCAATTTGGAGGGACGCAATGCTTCAGGAAAAGAAAAGAAGGGGATATGTCCACCTACCGCCATCCAAGCTTATTTCATGCAAATCAAGCCAAAAGTTGCATGACTTGGTTCCACAGCAGTTGAACAAGTATCTACCATGTGGGAAATTAATGGGTAACGAAAGCTAATTCAAATTTAAAAGAAACAGTGTGGCTAATCAAGATTACCCCTACCGTATCAATTAATTTAATTAACTCATGTACACATCTTTTCCCAACATTCCTCCCCCATTTTAGTGTATTTCAAAATTCACTAAAATCATAATATTCAACTTTCTTTCAATCCTTGTCAAAAAAAAAAAAACTTTCTTTCAATAAAACTTAAGCATAAATGAAAATATCGTGATGATTGAATTTTCATCTTAGCATATTACACTTGACAAATATTCGAATACAAGGGGTGTCGATAACGATTGAACCCGTTGACTCATATGAATATCTGAAGATAATATACACTTAAGTTTTACAAACTTCCAAGTGACCTTGACACTATTATCCGCCATGTGTCCAATCTTCTCGTAAGCGCACATGAAACCAAAGTCTGGGTTTCTTGAAGCGGTTGCACTTCATGCTTACATAGGTTGAATCCTTTAGTTGTGTACCTGCATAATACACTTTATCAAAGATTAGATTAAGAAGTTTTAAACTTCATCCTCTTCTCTCATGCAGGATCACAAGCACATACCTCGGGATGATGCATTGTGTGCTTCAATTTCTGATAATGAGCATACCTCATTGAATTCAGCCTCTAACGTTGTATTAGAGGGGAATTGGGTGTCCCATGATCAGAAATTATATGGACTTTAAACCCATCCCTTTCACAGACTTGACTACCAAGTCTCTAGCTAACCCTTTCGTCAAATGATCAGCTAAATTTCTCTTGAGTCCGGACATACTGTAAAGACACAACTCCATGAGTAATCAATTCCCGAATTTTACTATGTCTTATTCCCAAATGGCGAGACTTGCCATTATACATTTTACTATATGCCTTAGGCAAAGTAGCATTACTATCACAAGGGATCGAAATTGGTGAGATTGGTTTAGGCCATAAAGGAAGGTCATAAACCAAGTCTCTCAACCACTCTGCCTCTCCTCCGGCAGAATCCAAGGCCACAAATTCTGACTCCATAATGGAACTTGTGATGCAAGTTTGCCTTTTAGAGGCCCAAGAGATGGCCCCTCCCCCAAGCAAAAAGACCCATCCTGATGTTGAAGTATGATCTTGAACATCAGAAATCCAACTAGCATCACTGTATCCTTCTAAGATAGATGGAAATCCACTATAAGTCAAAGCATAATGCATTGCGCCTTTGAGATATCCTAGTACATGCCTCACTGCATGCCAATGATGAGTACTAGGATTACTCGTATACCGACTTAATTGTCCTACTTCATATGCGATATCTGGTCTTGTGCAAGTCATTGCATACATCAAACACCCAATAACCTTGGAGTATTTCAATTGTGAAACAGGTTCCCAGTATTAGGAAAATGTTTCATACTTGAATCCATTGGGGTTTTTAATTCACGACAACCTTCACTATGTAATTTATCAAGTACCTTCTCAATGTAATGAGATTGAGTCAAGGCTACTTCCTTGCCGTTCCGCTTGATCTTGATACCCAGAATCACATCTGCCTCCCCCATGTCCTTCTTGAGAATTTAGATGACAAAAACTCCTTAGTAAGGTCCACTTGTCTTTGATTGGTACCAAAGATGAGCATATCATCTACAAACAAACATATGATGACTCCATTACCAGAATCATCAAATTTTGTATATACACATTTGTCAGCTTGGTTTAACTTAAAACCACTAGACAAAACCACCTCATCAAACTTTTGATGCCACTGTTTTGGAGCCTGTTTAAGACCATACAATGATTTGATCAATTTGCACACTTTATGCTCTTGACCAGGCACAACAAATCCTTCGGGTTGTTTCATGTAAATCTCTTCATCCAAATCTCCATTCAAGAACGATGTCTTGACATCCATTTGATGGATAATTAGATTTTGAATGGATGCAAGAGCAATCAACAATCTAATGGTGGAGATTCAAGCAACATGCGCGTAAGTATCAAAGTAGTCAATCCAATGTTTTTGTCTAAAACCTTGGATTACCAAACGCGTCTTAACTTGTCGATGGTCCCATCGACTCTTCTTTTCTTTTTGAAGATCCATTTACTACCTAAAGGTTTGCACCCAGGTAGTAAATCTACCAATACCCATGTGTTGTTTGCCATGATGGAATCTTTTTCATCATTAATAGCTTCCTTCCAAAAGTCACGAGACTTCATAGCCTCATCAAAAGTTTTAGGATCGTCCTCAATATTAAATGAATATAAATATTAAGAGTGTACTTCCTCTCTAGACCCTTCCACAAGATACATGTGAAAGTCTGGTCCGAAAGATTTTGCAATCTTTCTTCTTTTACTTTGACGAATAATGGGTAAAGTCGATTGCGAAGTATCTTCCTCAATCCCCTCATTGAAATGAGGAACTATGTATTTTGGTCGTTGCATTGATGAAAATCGATTTTCATCAAATATGGCATCTCTTGACTCAATTCTAGAATGAATTGAGTAAGCGTCATTTTGTTCTATAAGATAGAACCGGTATACCTTAGAATTTTCAGCATATCCTACAAAGATGCAATCAATGCCTCTTTCTCCTAACGGCTTCCTTTGAGGATCAATTAGTCGCACGACTACCCGACAACCCCAAACTCGAAGATACTCCAAGTTTGGCTTTCGTTTATACCATAGTTCATAGGGGGTAGTGACATTCCTTTTATTGGGAACCCTATTTAATAAATAGCAAGCCGTTAGCATAGCTTCCCCCCAATGCAGTCAAAAGCGCGATTTTACCTAGAAGCGGGAAAGGGGTAAAATCGTAAAGCGTAGAATCGAAGCGTAAAAGCGTAAGTTTTTTAGGAATCCTGTAAAATAGCTAAAAATTTGCTAAGTACGACATGTGTTGTATAAAATGTTAGTGTATAAATTATATAGAAGTGAATAACTACCTGCAATAAATCATGATTGATATCATCTTAAACATAAGTTGATAAACATACATCATAAGCAACTCATAAACGACATAGTCACACAGATATCATCTTAAAAATCCAACAAGCTGGTTTAAGTTTACATAATGACACAAGTTTAATAATCCAAATTCTTGAAATTGAAATGAAAGCACACAAAAGTTCGAAATGATAGAAAGAAAACTACATTAAATCATCTCCTACAACATTGGCATCCAATTCATCATTATCATCATCGTCATCGCCATCATCAAGTGGATTATCAAATCCACAGTCACCATCAACACGAATAGCATCGCCACCATCACCATCAACATGAATAACATCATCACCTCCATCCTCACCAATAGAAATAGTAGGACCAATTTCAATAGCATGATGACCTTCCTCACCACCATCAACTCCTAAAGCTTCAGCTTGTGATGTTTCTTCTTCAGTGTCCCTACCACAAATCCATTCATTCTCGGAGTCTATATCCTCAAAATCAATTTCAAGCCTTCTTGCTTTCTTGACATTACTTCCCACCAACTTGTTGTTGCACATGACATACACAAGATCATTCATCTTTTGTGTTTGAAGGCTGTTCTTTTTCTTAGTATGAATCTAAAAAAAAAGTTTACATGTAAAAATAATGAATGACAAACAAACCAAACTTGTAAACTTATAACCAACAAACATGATAATTGATATCATTTAAAGAAAATAGAGGCAATTTGTTACTTACCCTCTCAAATGCACTCCAATTGCGCTCACACCCAGAAGCACTACAAGTCAAACTCAACACTCGAATGTCAAATTTTTGAAGCTCTGGCACTTCATCTCCAAATGAAGTCCACCAATCAGCAGGATGATGCTTATCCTTTAAGGTCATTGCACCATATTTGTCAAACATGCCTTGAGCATGATGAAATACATGCAACTGTTCCATAATCCTAAACTTCTCTTCATCATCCTTTGCAACTCTACTCACACATTCATACAAAGCTACTTTCACCTTTGGATCATTATAGTTAAATCCCATACCATGAGAATGGTGAATTTGGGGATTCAACCAATATGCAGCATAGTGAAAGGGTCTACTCATTTGATCTTCCCACCTTTTGTCAATTATCTTCAAGATAGGTTTATATCTACATAAAAGACAATAAATTCACAACTTAAAATAATAAAAAAACATAGAGATTTGTCTCATAATATAATAAAATTACTAAGTTTGAAACATTACATTTTTCCACATTGTTGAAGTTGCTCTTAATCTTCTCCTTTGCTTGGATCATCTCAAAGTATAAGAAAGGCATTGCTGGTTTTTCATCAAAATCAACCAAGCATAGAACCTTGACTAGAGGTTGAGAAACTCTAAGGCAAATTGACACATCTTGCCAAAATCTGCCATCAAGTACTATCGCTTGAACTCTTTTCCCTTCCCGAAGCTTAGCAAAGCCGCTCTTCCTCCACTTGTCAGAAGAGAACATTCTCATCAGGGAACCTTTGTTGTCATGGAGAGATGCCAAGGTCAAATATGATGTAGCGAATCTAGTAACTGCAGGTCTAACCAAATCTTTCCCTTCAGTGAATCCCCTCATCATGGCAATCAACATTGTTCTGACATAAATAAATTTTGTGATCTTTTTACCCTTCCCAATTGTAGTCTTGTGCACCTTAATATTCTTCTCAAAATCCTCCAACATCAAATCCAAGCAATGGGCTGCACATGGTGTCCAAAACAAATGCTTCCTCTTCTCCATCAACATTTGTCCTGCCGCCTTATAAGCTGAAGCATTATATATCACAATTTGAACAACATTCTCTTCACCAACCTTCTCAACAACTTTATCCAACATCTCAAACACCTTCTCAGCAGTCTTTGAAATCTCGGAAATGTCAAGAGCCTCAAGAAATACAGTTCCATGAGGACTATTAACCAAAAAGTTACAAATAACTCTTCTTTTCTTATCTGTCCATCCATCAGACATTACAGTGCAACCCACCGCCTTCCTTTCAGATTTAAACACCTCCAATTTACTCTCCACTTCTTTCAATTCTTCTTTTTATTAAGTCTCCCTAATCTCATGATATGAAGGAGGTTTAAAACCAAGACCATGTCGAGCTACATCTTCCCACATCTGGTTATATTTAGAACTTCTAGTTGCATTGAATGCAAGTGCATTTTCATACCACCATTGTGATATTGTCTTGCAAGATCTTTCTTCAAAAGTGCACTTATTGTTTTTTGTTTACTACTGCCACTGCCTCCAGCCACATTTGAATGAACTGAATCTCGATTTGGAACATCACTATCATCTACATTCCCACCAAGACCAAGATCATGCAGCTTCCTTGTCTTAGCCTCCTTCCCTTCTTCATTAAGATGGAGTAGCTCTAGCATTTTTGCCCTCACTTCATCTGGAACACTAACACAAGCCACAAAATCATTTCTTGTTCCTACAAGATGATGCTTGAATCGGGAAATACCACATACTTCCTTGTCACAGTAATTGCACCTCACTTTCTGCCCAGTGCCAAGTACATCTACACCATGCTGCTAACTGGGATCATTATGATTTCCCGATGCATTTTTCCTCTTTGCTTTACTATTTGCCACAGAATTACTTGCACTAGTACCGGCACCACCGCTCGACATTAGTACAATTCTGCAAAAAGAAAAAAGACATTCAAATCCAAGCAATTCAGTTTTGCTAATACCAATTCCAAGAACATAAAATTAAACTTCATTACCACAAAATAACACGGCAGGGCAATCTAGAAATGTGGGTTTGCATTTGAAATTGAAAGTAAAACAGAGTTCAATCGTTTGAAATGTGGGCTTGCTTTTGATACAGATGAAATGTGGGTTTTCATGCCACCATTAAGCTGAAATTAACCAATCTTCTCCATAAATAATCAAGCCACAAATCAACAGCAAACTGCAAATAGAAAGAAAGAAAGACTTACGAGCACTCGAGCTGCCTGCAGAGGACGACGGCGCCGCGAAGGTATAAGGGGAAGAGGACGACAGCGCCGGAAGGTTGTGGCAGAAGGAAGTCGGTGTTGCTGGGTTGTGGGAGAAGGAAGAAGGCGCCGCCGGCGCCGCTGGGTTGTGGGAGAAGGAAGTCGGCGACTCGGCGTTGCTGGGTTGTGGAAAGAAGAAGGCGTCGCCGGCACTGCTGGGTCGTGAGTTCTTGGTTGTGATGCTGGACAGTGGAGAAGAAGAATTAGGGTAAATGAAACCCTCGAGTCGACAGCAGCTTCTCACCCATTCTGTTTTGATTTTATTTTTTTTAATTAAAACACCTTAAAATGGCGCCGTTTTGGCTCATTTTGGCCATTTCCGGACTGCACTCAAAATCGTATAAGAACGGTCAAGAAACGCGTTTTTAACGTTTTTGTCCGCTTTTACCAATTTTACAACCATTTTTTCCGATTTTATGTAAAATACGATTTCACGTAGAACTAAAGCGTATTTGTGGGTTAAAATCGTAAAAACGTACGTTTTTACGCTTTAAAGCGCGATTTTGACAGCATTGCTTCCCCCCAAAACCCACTACTCAAACCAGAGTAAGAGAGCATGGAATTGACCATTTCCTTTAGACAGCGATTTTTCCTCTCCGCTATCCCATTTTGTTGAGGAGTAAAAGGTGCAGAGGTCTCATGTATGATCCCCATACTTTGGAAGTAAGCCGGATCATAGTATTCACCACCTCGATCCGTGCACAAAGTTTTGATCTTTGCTTCTTGTTGTAACTCCACTTCAATTTTGTATATACCAAAGCGACTAAGGGCTTCATCCTTAGTTTGCAACAAGTACACATAGCAAAACCTATAATAGTCATCAATAAAGGTGAGAACATATTTCTTCTCTCCCAAGGTAGGAGTGCCATGTAAATCACATAGATCACTATGTACAAGTCCAAGCACCTTGGACTCTCTTTGCACGTTCTTAAACGACTCTCTAGTGATTTTTGTCAACATACAAGTTTTACATTTATCATGTTGAGCATAAAAAGAAGAAAGAAGTCCTTCTTTAGACATAGTCATCATTCGTTTATAATTCACATGCCCCAACCATGCATGCCATAAAGACGAATCAATAAGGGTAGTCATGTAAGCGGAAACAATATTATCAATTTTATTAATAATATTCAACATAAACATACCATTATTATAATGACCAAATCCGACAAACACTCCGGATTTAGATAATACATATCTATCAGAGTCATAAACTTGACGATATCCAAGTTTATTTAGTACACTTCGAGAAACCAAAATTTTCCTAATATTAGGTACATGTAACACATCCCTAAGTACAAGAGTCTTTCCGGAATCAAACTCTACGGTGCCACGTCCTTCGACTGGAGCAGTTGACTCATTGCCCATGTGGAGAACAGAATCGTCTTCCAATTGTTTGTAAGTTTTGAACCATTTGCGATCCTTGCGTACGTGTATGTTAGCTCCAGAGTCCACCCACCAAGCAACATCATCATCCTGTACAAAATATGTTTCATTAATTAGTGAAACATAATTCATACCCAAATTTGGATCAAATTCAAAATCAAAAGTGGGAATACGACCTTGTGGGACTTGATCTTTAGATCCTTGCCCAATATGACGATTTCCATTATTCTTTGATTTTTCCATGGGACAATCACGCTTGAAATGCCCCGGTTTCCCGCATTTCCAACAAGAAGGTTTAGCCTTCTTGTTCTTTCCCTTTTTCTGGGAAGAAGACTCTCCAATCTCCATCATATGAACCGATGAAGAATATTTTTGCTTCACACCCTCTTGCACCCTAAGGTTCTCCTCTATGCGCAAGTGGGTACCTAGTTGCAGCGGCGGATCCAAGGGGTGGCCACCACGGGCCCCAACCCAGCCCTCCCATGGATTCGGAGTTAGTATAGTGTTTATGAATTTTTCGATTTTAGTTATTCGGCCTAGTGTTATTTTATAATCAGATTGGGTGTAACTAGAAAAATGATTCCTATTAACATATTCAAATCACTACTATAAATTTAGCCTAGAAATTCTAGCTCCAAAGACTATTTTTTCTAAAAAAAATGAAATCTAGAATTCTAAAAGTCTAAAACGTAAAAGACTATAAGAAATATGAGGTTTGTTCACTTGAAAATTTACTAAAGCAGTTAGTGGATATAGGTATGGACACACAATGCACGATTGATTTATCTAGTGTTGACGCTGCTCGTATCAACAACTACTACAAGGAAAACCTTTTCAACAATGAAACATACGAAAACTGATTTCGTAACAAAATGAACGATGAATTTCTAGCCGATTGCTAAAGTATTTTATTTAAAACAATGTATACTATTGGTATGGATGTGGACTCCATTATTGATGCATTCGCGAAATTAAAATACCGTCGTGTACAATTTATATTGTAAAAAAATTATAATGCTTTATTACTGTTCTAATTTTTTACTGAAATGCGGCCCAGTGCTCTTCTGTGTTCTGGATCCGTCGCTGCTTAGTTGGGTTAAATCCAAGTCTTCCTTCTTGTGCTTAAGCATGTGCTTGAAGTTCTTCCAATAAGGTGGCAGTTTGTTGTTATACTCGACACAGTGATTGCCTCATCCATGTTCAGATTGTGTTGAGTAAACTGAACATAGATTCGAAGCAATTCGTTATATTGCTCCATTATTGGGCAAGAATCGCTCATCTTGTATGTGATGAAATTACTTACAAGAAACTTCTTGGTCGATGCATCATCGGCCAAATACTTTGCCTCTAATGCATCCCAAAGCTCCGAGGCATTGGCATACATTTCGTAAATGTCGAATAGGGAGTCCGACAAACGATTGAGTATGTGTCCTACGCAAAGGTAGTTGTCGTTCTCCGAGTTCTTCATTTTACGAAGTCGCTGCTTCAATTCCCCATTGTCGACCCCTTCCTCCTTACCTTCTGGCCATGAGGTACTAATCACATACCCCACCTTGAGAGTAGTAAGCAGAAAACGCATCTTCTTTTGCCATCGGCGGAAATGTTCCCCATCGAAATTCTCAATTTTCCCATGGAGAGAAGGTTCCTTGTAAGGAGAAGTACGAGCCATCGTATAAGAGAAATATTCTTTACGATCGTTAGAAATAGAGGGATGAGGGTATTTGTACGAAAGTCCGTGACTAGGTGACTAGGATTGTGATAGAGTCATGAACGAAGTTCACTTTCTGTAAAGAATATTTCCACCCTCCGAAAGCCTAGGGTTATAGGAAATTTCTTCGTAGTATAAAAATACCACCACTTTAGAATCTAGGCTTAAGAAACTAAAGTACACTTAGAAGAAGAATGAATATTTTTTGTCTTTCTTTTTCTGTCCCCATCCATCAGCCGAGTCCCTCTATTTATAGGTAGCGAAACATTACATTGCTTCATGTAGAACCATGCATCGTTTCACTATACGTTGCATCTATCCATACCAACCATCCTTTTGTGAAGGGACGGATTGCTTCGGGAAGCAACCACCCAATTTGGAGGGACGCAATGCTTCCGGAAAAGAAAAGAAGGGGATATGTCCACCAGCCGCCATCCAAGCTTGTTTCATGCAAATCAAGCCAAAAGTTGCATGACTTGGTTCCATGGCAGTTGAACAAGTATCTACCATGTGGGAAATTAATGGGTAACGAAAGCTAATTCAAATTTAAAAGAAACAGTGTGGCTAATCAAGATTAACCCTACCGTATCAATTAATTTAATTAACTCATGTGCACATCTTTTCCCAACAATATATAAAGCAGAAGATTAGTTACCGTTGCAAAAAAATTTACATTTTAATATCCAAATTTAATTAAATTACAACTTAGTCACTATAATATACATTTTACGTTTTGATACTTCAAATTTGATTTTAATGTAAAATTATTGAACAATTATGTTCTGGAATCTATATTTTATGAGATTTTCGTACTTACAGTTTTTTAAATTTACATATTGGTCCAATATTTAGATTTCTTGAATCCATGAATTCAATTCACCAATCCTTTTGAACCAATCCATGAATCAAATTTAATTAAATTACAACTTAGTCTGTATAATGTATATTTTATATTTTGATACTCCAATTTAATTTTTTGAAAAATTATGTTTTGGTATCTAAATTTATGAGATTCACATACAATTTCTTAATTTTTTAAATAATTATGTTTTGGTATCTAAATTTATGAGATTCACCTACAATTTGCATATTGGTACTCTGTTTAGATTTCATTTGAATCCATCAATCCAATCCACCAATCCTTTTTAACCAATCCATTAATCCAATCCACAATAGCATAAAAGTACCACAAATTTGATTAAATTACAACTTACTCAGTATAATGTATATTTTACATTTTGATACTCCAAATTTAATTTTTTGAACAATTATGTTTTGGTATCTAAATTTATGAGATTCACCTACAATTTCTTAAATTTACATATTGGTCCTATGTTTAGATTTCATTTGAATCCATGAATCCAATCCACCAATCCTTTTGACCATTTTATATTTTCTCATTATGTGAAACATTAAATAAATTATAAAATCTGAGAGAAATAACTCTTAAATATTGCAAGAGCAAATTTATAAACTCATTTAGTACATTTAGAGAGTACTGAACAAACTTCTACTAACTACATGTAACAAGATATGCGACATCTACGTACATAAGCAAGTGTCAATAAATTGCTACGGTGAAAAGAGTTGATTGTTGTATTAACGGCCAACTAAGAGAATTGATCAAAACCTTTCCATCATCTACTTCATCTTTGTTTCATTTTCACTTGCATTCTATAACCCTTTCTTTATTTCTTTCTTTGCCTTCTTCCTCTAACCTTAATTATTATATTATTTTTATATATTCTAATCACAAGTATGAATGATTTCATACAAGACTCACCAACAGTCTAGAGAACTAATAATTGAACCATTAACTTTCCCAGCTTAATGTCGAGTGCAATTAAAAATAAATATGTATGGTTATTACTTATTAGAAAGTCATCATTTTCACTATGAGATTTGAAGGCGTGAAATTTTAAGCGAGTTCCAGTGTGTGTTCCTTTTGCTTCTCTCTAGAATTTTTCTTTTTCACTCGGACTAGATGTCTATAATACATGGAATGTTTTGCTAAGTATCTAAACATATCAAATAAATAGTTTCATTTTCTATAAAAAATTAAATAATTATTATCTTAAATACATCAGCATAAAAGGAGTTAAACCTCAACTATGCAAATTACAGTTATGTACATAAACTTAATAGATCTTTAGATTTATAACCTAATTTTTTTTGCATAAGTCCTCAAAATATTGATGGAACATTACATTTAAGTACCTAAAATTTTTGTGTATTACATTTTGTGACCTAAACTTTTGAAGTTCTATAAATAGGTCTAATTTTTGTCTATCTATATATATATATATATATATATATATATATATATATATATATATATATAGCTAAAACACCCTCGAATAAATGGGTATCCATACTCAACTCATACACATTTAGATTACGGAAGTATATATCCATACCATACCCAAGCTCATGTACGAACTTCTAAACTCATATATACGTCACCCATATTCTACCCATAATTAATGAGTCTACTTGGATATAGATAAATACAATTTATTAGCCAAAATTTCAAAAAAAAAATAATAAATTAATTGGATGTTGACCACCATATATATCTTTTCAGTCAATATTATATTTCCAAATCAATAATACTAACTAAATTGCTAACAAAAAATTATAATTTATAAGTATGCTTGGTTTCATAAACAACTCATCGACATGTTAATAATCGAACCATAAAATAATAATTTTTCCATCTAAAAGTCCGGCTCCGTTAAAAAATATATTTTTTATTTTCTGATTATTAGTAGGTGTTGTTTTCCTCCATGGGATTTGAAGGGAAGAAATTTTAAGCTGAGTTCCCCTTTTTATTCCATTTTCTCCTCTCTTTAGAATTTATTTTTCCACCGTGGCTAGAATTTTTGTTAGTTATACATGAAATGTGCGGCTATGTATATACATAGCAAATAAATAACAAGGAAATTTGTCATAAAAAAATTACCATTGTAAATAAATAGCGTTTGTGGCAAAGCGCAATATTCCATCCTAATATATATATATATATATATATATATGGAGAGTTCTACTGTACCCAGTGTGAAATTCGGGGTATCGCATACCTTAAGTAAGAAAACACTATCTAGAGCTTGAATTGACTGATCTTTCGGATATGATACTATACTCTAACATTTAAAGATCAAAATCTACGTCTTAATTCTCTAAATCTTATACCCCAAGATCAATTTAATTAGAAACAATAATCGACGGTTATGATTCATCCAAATATAGGCAAAAAAATCAATGCACCATCTTAGGGTTTATAGTTTATGATTTAGATAATTAGAACCTAGGGTTCAGTCATTAAGGGTTAGGGTATAGTATCATGCCCAAAAATCCTGCTAATTCGAGGTCTAGATAGCGTTTTCATACTCAAGGTATGCGGTACCCAGGATTTCACCCGTGGTACCGTAGAAGGCACCATATATATATATATATATATATATATGAAAACAAAGATACTGAACTAAATACATAAACCACTTATATAACAAGATACTGACCATGCAGTGTCTTGCCAGTAGTTCCATTAATCGCTAACAAGCTATCCTGACTTGGTATCGCACAATCCTCGTTGCAACAATAGGTACATAGCCCAAAAAACCAGAATCGCAAAATTTTTGTTTCCCACAATCCTTCCCTGTTGGTCACATCACATTTGTGTTTCCCATAAAGTTCAGTAACAGAATTTGACACAAAAATGATATAATTTCAAACTATTCTCAATAACTTGTCCGTTATAGGGACCATCTGAATATTGACATAATGTGAAAGGATATATGATTGAAAGGATATATTGGGACCACCGATGTTACAATTCCTTTAATTTGTTAGCCTACAAAAAAAATCCTAAAAAAGAGGAGACAAAGTTAAAGGAGGGAAACTTGCCCCATTTAA
The DNA here is from genome assembly GCA_964030455.1 of Linum trigynum. Lineage (NCBI taxonomy): Eukaryota > Viridiplantae > Streptophyta > Magnoliopsida > Malpighiales > Linaceae > Linum > Linum trigynum. The sequence goes on from OZ034820.1 coordinate 38,694,584, forward strand.
TAAGCAGCTTTCTGGTGGTGGTCAATGGTCATAGTGATCCTGGGTTGATTTTTCTCGTGGAAAGCTACATCCAAATGAAATAATTATTAATTAGTTCGAAATTAACATGTTATATTATACACACACTATAAGCGAACAACAACTATCTTGTCTTAAATACTCATTATAACTCCACGCGATGTAAGTAGTACAAGAACGAATCATTTTACCATTCCTTGACTTGCATAACCCACCTAATTAGCTGATCGAAACTACCTAGAAAGCGCATGAAGCTGTACAAGTCAATTGTCTAGTTACTTTCTTCAAGCAAATTCTCAATATTCATTAAGTAATAATTCAAATCATAAGCATTCCAAATTTTGATATCTCGACGAAACATTGTAAATCTCATTTCATCTCTGTAACTCAAGCAGAAAAAAGAGGGTTCTTGAAAAGAAAATGCCTGTAGAATTATAAGATAACAGCGTCTTGTCGATAGCGGTGACCATCCGTGAATTGTTGTCCTTGTGTGAAGAAACTGCATCCAAATGCTGGAAGGATGCAAAAGAGCAAATAAAAACCAACAGGGAAAATATAGCCTTAACACTTTCCATTGATTGCTGCTTTCTCTCTTCTTCTTTTTCTTCCAGATATTATGGTTGCGAGGATATTAAGTGGGTGAGGTATTCCCTTTGGTCGGGTTATTTTATAGCGTACATGGTGTGAGAATAGGCGATTTTTTTAATTGAGATTCTTTGGATTGATGTAAGTTAATTCGAGGACCGACAGTTCCAACTTCCAACCGGACTAGACTAGACTAGACATCCAATTCACAAGTGTTTATTTTGCCGTGGGATCTTACCCTTCCTATATACTGGTTTGGTACTTGGTTCATTAGTCGGAATGTTATTTGGATACATTGTATTTAAAATTACTCGAAATGCTTAATTTTATATGATATTAGGGTAACACCAAAATTATTTCAATTTAAAATTATGATAAATTTTTATCAGTGGTCTTATGTTATATTTTTAGTAATAGAACGCTTGTAGGAGTGTACAATGGTTAGGTTCGGATTGGATCGGATCACCAGACCAAATTTATAACTTGCCTATTTAATAGTACAGTCATTTAGTTGTCTGCAAAAATAATGACTTAACGGGGAAAAATAATTTAGATGGCAAAATGTAGCATAAATATAAGGAAAAAAAATCACAGCCTTTTAGCCCATATTGGTAAATATACATCAATATGAGCGAAAGAATCATAGTCGCTGAGCAACGGTCTAAAGAAAAAAACAACCAAATGAATTAACTACACATAATTGGTGAAAACTTTAGGTTTTTTATTTTGTAATCAGTTTTAATTAGCACGTGAAACAATAGAAGAGGATTTCAAAGAAGATAAAATTAAAAATCAATTGGAAGATGATATATAACATGGAACCATACACGAATTGTTTCAAGTTGTGATACTTAATAGATGGTTTAAAGGAAAAAGAATTTGAATAGTCAGTTATATTATTGTAGACATTCAAGTTTTGGTACTCTTGATTCAGACGTAGTCCCGATGATCACTGCTCCAGAATGCCGACGATGGAGTTGAGAGTGAGGGGGAGTAAGTGAATGGGGTCACAACACAAAAAAACGCTTAGGTCTAATTGCATATGGTCATTCTTAGCTCATGAATTAATCACCACCGCGAACAATCAACGTTTAGGTCTTGTTGCATTATGGTCCGACTTGAGTTATGATGCCTGCTTGTTTTATCCAACCCATAGTTGTAGGACTTTGCTACGATGACATGTATTTTTCGGTCGACCTCATATAGGATTAGGTCGAGCTAATCTATTGTTTCTGTGTAAAAACTGTTTCATGGTGCCTACTTTGGAGATTCATATCTTACAATTGGCTAGATGGAAATTGGAGATTAAAGGCTTCTTTTGAAGCTGAAGTGTCCTTCTACACATTAAAGTACTTGGGAGCTCAATAGAAAGTCAGAAGACCAATTTTGAACCTGACCAAAAGGCTATGCCAAAACTGGGAAACTGCCTGAAAATGGCTAAGTCTGGCAACGTGTTTGTCAAGACTACTTTGGAGCTCAATTTGAGAAGCATGGATGCGAGTCAAGTCCAGGGGCCTCAACCACGTCAAATTACGTATTTTATTGTACAAAGGAAAGGCATTGGATGAAAGATTTAATATCTTTAAGGCTTCAAACAAAAGGCTCGAAGTTGCTACGAAGGATGTTTTTCTGGCAGCTTGCTTGTGCTCGAAGTCTGCCAGAAAAACAGCCTTCGTAGCAACTTCGACCCTTTTGTTTGAAGCCTTACAGATATCCAATATTTCATCCAATGCCTTAAATTTGTATAAAAACATACCTAATTTAACGTGGTAGAGGCTCCTGGACTCGACTCGCATTCATGCTTCTCGAATTAAGCTCCAAAATAGGCTTCACAAACACATTTCCAGACTTAGCCATTTCCAGGCAGTTTCCCAGTTTTGGCATAGCCTTTTGATGAGGTTCAAAAATGTTCTTCTGGACTTCCTATCGAGCTCTCTTCCACTTCAATATGTAGAAGGACACTCCAGCTTTAAAACAAGTCATTAGTCTTCAATTTCCATCTAGCCAATTGTATGATATGAATATCCAAAGTAGGCACCATGAACTGTTTATACACTGAAACAACAGATTAGGTCGACCTGATCTTATATGAGGTCGACCGAATTCTAAATGAGGTCGGCCTAATCCTAACTAAAGTCGACCGGAAAGTGCAAGTCACCGTGACATGCATGTCACCGTAGGCACACCCATAATTTTATTATCAATCAAAAGTAAACCCTTAAGTTGAAATGTTACACTAGCCAAAAGTGAAAATATGAACGCAGCAAAAAATTAAAACTAGGAGTTTTGTGGTACATCATGTATTCTAGTTACTATATGGTGATACAACTACAGCAAAAGTGAAAAACGGCCTTTTTGGATGAAAGAAACCCGGTTAATATCCTCAATATTCAAGTCATTGTGTCTCCAATTTTCACTTTTCTTGATCTAGTCTTTTGTGTTCTCATCAGAAGTAGAGTTATCTTGTCTATTCCATTCCTTCGCTGTAATGCGGACATATCAAATTCAATATTTATAAGAAAACAAATATACATAACTAATTATATAACAAGAGTACTGACCATGCAATGAACCGTCGGTGGTTCCATTTGAGCTAACAATACCAGTAAAATGACAACCCGGTTCGCTACAACAGCAAAAACATGCCCCCCACGTATCTAAATCACAACAATTATCTTTCCCACAATGGACCCCTGCTGGTCACATTATGAATAAAGTTCAGGAAAACAAATTGACCAAAAATATAAGGGAAAGATTTAAGTAAGAATGATATATGCTGTAATTTAAAACTACTCTCAATAACCCACGACTTAGAATGGACAACAACTAAATGTTGACATGATGTGACGGAATATTTGGTTGGAAGAAAGGTCATGAATATTCAAATCTTGGTAAGCTAAGTAATATACTAATGTCTAATTGATTTCGTTTGAACTAAAAAAGGCATTTAGGCTTAGATATAAGCCATCTAAACTAAGCTTCATTTTATCCTCTAATAGCTCAAACTTTGGGTGGATGAGAGATTCAATAATATACCTTGTTTGAATGAGTTATAGAATAATTGAAAAATGCTTTCATAACCAAAAAAACATCGACAGAAACAGCCTTTAGTGGTCGATCTTTTTATTATCTTAGCGTAGAAAAAAATATTTTTCCTGAGAAAGAGGAGAGAGAGTCAAAGGTGGAGGACTTGCCCCAATCCACCCCAAGCAACTTTCTGGTGGCGGTGATGATGGTGATCATCTTTTGATTCTTCTCGTTCAAAGCTACATGAAAATGAAATAAACTAGTCATGAATTAACATGCTATATGTACTCTAACCGAACAACATGCAAATGAAATATATATTTTTTTATATCAACCCACCATTTTAAATCTCATTTTGTTTCTATAGCTTCGGTAGAGAAAAAGAGAAGAAGGGTTCTTGGAAAGAACTTACCCATTGAATCATAAGGCAACAACTTCCTGTTAATAGTGGTGACCATTTGTGGATTGTTGTCCTCGTGTGAAACTGCAGCATCCAAATGCTGGAATGATGCAAAAGAGCAAAGAAGAACCAACAGGGAAAATATAGCCTTAATACTTTCCATTTATTGCTGCCTTTTTTCCCCCGGATACAGTCTGGCAAAGAAATTAAGTGGGTGAGTATGTAGTGTAGGTATTCCCTTGGCTTGGATTGGGGTTAATTTATAGTGTACGTGTGTGAGGACTAAGGATCCGACCGGACTAATGCCTCTGTACATAGTACGGTTGAATAAAAATACACGTTGTTGATATTTTATTTCGAGCACCGGCAGATCCAACCGGACTTATGCTCTGTACGTAGTACGGTTGAATAAAAATACTTGTTTATTGTTTTAGGACAAACATATGCATGCCTCCAATGTGCATAATTGCGTTCTTATTTGGGACTAGATACTATAACAACACCCCTTGTGTTGTTATTGTAATAACACTAGTCTTCAACCAATAGGAAGTTAGGATTGTGATGACTTTTTATTAGATGAGTTGACCTAGTATAAAATCAAAGCAGGGGTAGTATAATTGTCATTATGAAAAATATATTCAAATAATAATAATAATAAATTAAATAACATATATTTTTTATTTTCGGTCCAAAATTTTGGTCGCCGGAATCTGGTCGGCGGTCACCGGAATATGCTATTTTGTCGCCGGAATATGCTCACAGTCGCCGGAATATGCTCACCGGCGTCGGAATATAGTCATCGGGGCCGGAATATGCCTATCGGCGTCGGAATCTGCTCACTGACGGTCATCGGAGTACGGTCAACGGTCAACGACCAGCGGATGTTATGGTCTGCATTGTGAGATTTATGGTTTGGTTTCTCGTATTTTTGTATGCCTTTTGTGGTTTGGTTTATCATCTCTGTGGTTTGCATTAAGAAGTTTCTGGTTTGCTTTATCGTGTTTGTGGTTTGCATTGAGAAGTTTCTGGTTTGCTTTCAAAAAATTTGTGGTTTGCTTTGCGGGATTTCTGATTTGTTTTAATAGATTTTTTGTCTGCATTAGGACGTTTTTGGTTTGTTTTTGTGGTTTGCTTTATCGTGTTTGTGGTTTGCATTATGAGGTTTCTGGTGTGTTTTTTAAAATTCTGTGGTTTGCTTTGCGGGGTTTCTGGTTTGTTTTAATAGATGTTTGGTCTGCATTAGTACGTTTCTGGTTTGTTTTTGTGGTTTGCTTTATCGTGTTTCTGGTTTGCATTATGAGGTTTCTGGTGTGTTTTTTAAAATTCTGTGGTTTGCTTTGCGGGGTTTCTGGTTTGTTTTAATAGATTTTTGGTCTGCATTAGGACGTTTCTGGTTTGTTTTTGTGGTTTGCTTTATCGTGTTTGTGATTTGCATTATGAGGTTTCTGGTGTGTTTTTGAAAATTCTGTGGTTTGCTTTGTGAGGTTTCTAGTTTGTTTTAAGAGATTTGTGGTATGCATTAGGAGGTTTCTGGTTGCATTAAGAAGTTTCTAGTGTGCTTTCGAAACTTTTGTGGTTTGGTTTGCGAGGTTTCTGGTTTGTTTTAATATATTTGTGGTCTGCATTAGGACGTGTTTGGTTTGCTTTACCGTGTTTGTGGTTTGTATTAGGGGGTTTCTAGTGTGCTCGCAAAGCAACAACAATATAAGATATTTGTTACTGGAACATATACAAAGATTTGTACGGCTGAAATGCATTAACTAAGAGACCGGCTTACGCATCCAATTAGCAATCACACCAGAAAACCCAAATCCCAAAAATGACAAAGTAAGAAGTTTACAAACAATGAACACTAAAGGAGTAACGATTAAAGCTAGCTAATACCAACCATTCCCAAAAATGACAAAGTAAGAAGTTTACAAACAATGAACACTAAGGGAGTAACGATTAAAACTAGCTAATACCAACCATCCTCAGCATCGTATGCTACCTGATCATAATTAAGATAGCTAATAACATAAGGACCAACCAAACCTAACTATTTGCTAGCTAATAAACGGACCGACTGATTGGTAAGATTGTGGAAAAGTCAAAGAAATGACTCATTGTTCTGTTTCTTTCATTCTCTGCCATCTGACCATCAAATGTGCGATAGTGGAAGATAGAAAAGGTTTGTATAAGAAAAAATCCAAGGATCATTATCATCATTCGGGATTTCCGGTGGAGATAAAATCATTCCTGCGGCCACTCAAATTTCTTCCCACGCCGCGGCGGGGGCCTACCTTGACGGTGTACAGCATTGATTCCGGCGTGAAAATCCCCATCAGGAACTGGGCCGTTCCTTTCCTTGTATGGCAGAATCTTCATCTTACGGCCCGCTTGCGACTTCGTCGGTTCCCTCCAATCAGCGGATGTTCCAACACCAAAACTAACTCCTTCCAACCGCCATGAGAGAAGCAAATCCTCCCCGCAGCGACGTTGTCGGCGTTGGGCGTGTAGGTCAATGACGATGAGAGGCGCCAGCGTCACGAGATCTAAAACAGAGGAGGCCATCGACGAGAAGAAATTGCAGAGTCTATTTCCCGGCGCCGGCAAGGAAGAAGCGGGGCGGAGGAGTCGGAGGAGAAACGAGATTCGGTCGGAAAACTAGTCAGCAGCCGCCGCTGCCATTGTGATAGAGCTATGATGGGGAGAGATCGGCGGAGTTGCCGGACTGGCAGAGCAAAATTCGAGACGGGATGAGAGAAGAAACGCGATTTGATAAGTAGGGATTGATAAATGTATTTTAATTAATTTTCTTATTGGTTAGATATTATGTCAGTTTACTCTTTTAGCCTTGTTGTCACTATAACAACAGTATTGGTGTTGTTATAGTATCCGGAGCCTTCCCATTTCCACCACTTGGATTTGGAGGAATCAATGTTTCTCTGATTTTCCAAGAGACCCTATTGGTTGTTGCCGCTAATTTGAACGGTGGTCGAGAGGAGGGGGAAGGTCGGATATCGGGGAAGAAGGATTTGGGAGCCTGGGATGGTTGGGTTTTTTTGTTGTTGTTGTTAATCACTTTATAATTTAAATTATAATAACTCAAAATTACAAAATATTTACAAATTAGGATTTTTAAAGTATTTTTATATTGATTAAATAGTGATAAGGTAGGTTGACTGGTAGGCAACATTGTTGACAGCCAAACGTAACGGCCAACAATATAAGTAAAGTTCAGTAATAGTTTAGACCATGATGTTATATTGTAAAAAAATTGGCCAAGATATTAAATAAACAAAAAGTTCGGGCCGGACAAAGATGTTACCCTAAACCAAGGTTGTCAAACCCGACTCTAACCTGCCGGTCCGACCGGGTTGTGTCGGAACCGGGCACAAAAGGGACCAGCGCCAGCCATATTCTGAGCTAGCCGACAATCGATCAAAGTCTGTCAAAGTCGGGGTCAGACCAGACTATCCGACTACTGGCTAGTGATAAAACGACGACATTTTTTGTAACCCTAAATCCAAGTTCGCCCTTCCCTTCCGCCGAGTCGAGCGATGGAGCAAAGCAGCCAAGAAGTAGTCGTCGTCGATCGACATCCTCCCAAATCTCCTCCTCCTTTCGTCGCTGTCGATTGGCGCCTCTCCCGTACAGCGACGCTGCTCCCTGGCCGTCGCCTCGAACCCAGCTCCCCCCGCCATGATGCCAACTCCTCGCCTCCCTCTCAGCGTGCCTCTTCCCACTGATCTGGAGCATGCCGACGTATTCTCCCCCGGGAACTAGAGACGATGAGGGCAGATTGAGAGGGAAATCCCTAAATGGATCCCAAGAATCCATAGCTGTAAACAGGTCCAAGGCGGTGCTCCCGCGTTGATTCCGGAGAAACTTGGAATCAACGACATAGTTCTGATGAGAGATCAATTGATTGAAGCTTGGAAGAAGTGATGGAGCAGATTTTGTTTCAGATCAATTGATTGATTGCTCAACGTGGCATGGAGAATTGACGGAGCACAGTGGCTATATAGAATGCAAAAGGGGCAGTCTAGTAGGTTCTCGTCTGTTCTTTTTAGTTTTTACCGAGTATATTTGTTAGAACATTATAGTAAATTTGAGCTCTCAAATCCAAAACTTGGGAACTTTATGGTGAAAAGTGGTGAATGGTGAAAGAATATGCTGCTTTATCCTTGATTTTTTGCTTCTCTTTTCAAAACCGGTCGAACCCCGATCCGACCTTTAAACTTCAAACCCCTTGTCAAATCGGCTTGATGACTTAATCCGATTTAACAACCTTGCCCGAAACAAAATCAGAGTAGTTCAAAGAGCTGAACCAAACAGCCAGAAAAGCTAAGAGGTAGCACCGCTAGGAGTAGGAGGCCTCCCCTGCAGGCACAAGCTGAGAAAACAAAAAGAAAAGCACAAAAAATACACAATAAAAACCGCTACAACAAGCTGATACTTAACTGGATCTAGAGGTTTGTCAATCCAACGATTGCAGACGGTATTCTCTACATCACTACTGCCATTGGATTTGGAGCCTAGAATGAACTTAGAGAGCAATTCTCTCAAGGTGACTCTTTTCGTACTGGTGATTATTAGGCCGAGTCATCTCACCAGGCCTCCAGCCCACTTCCGCGTCAGCCCACGTCGATATAGAGTCGGCCCCATGCATGGCCACTTCCATACGTAGTACCTTAGTCTTGAGTAGAGATGAAACCCTATCTACTATGCCTTGCTGTATAAATACTATTGTACAGTCGATTGGTGTTGACACCTAAAATTAATTTGGCCTGAATTAAATGCCACATTAATTAATCTAGGCATTTAATTCGATACCGCGGATAAAAAAAACGGTGTCGTTTGGAGTTGAGCGGCATTGCCGAGAGTTAAAACGATACCGCAAGTAAGCTCAGCGGTACCGCGACACTTGAAACGACACTGTTTATCGAAAAACAAGATGTGGGCCGCACGGTTAGTGTTGCTGTTGGAAAAGGATTTTTTTTATTCCTTGTTGGAAGGGGAGAAGCGATACCGCGTGGAGATAAGCGGCATCGCGGATGGGTAAAACGATACCGCGGATGAGAAAACGATACCGCGAGAGGCCTTGATAAGCGAGGCCGATTAATTAAAAACCATATCGGGTAAGTGATTGGACGAAAATCTGGCTAGCCCAACGCGTAAAATCTCGGCAGTTTAATGCGTTGGTATTTTTTTTATTATCTTAGGCGGTGTGGTTTAATTAAAAATTATACCGCGAGTAGGCCCAACGGTACCGTTGTACTAGCAAACGACAGTGTTTAAAATAAAAAACAATGTCGAAAAAGGAAAAGCAAACGAAGCCGTTTTGGCGCTAACGATGTTGTTGGTCAACACACGAGTTTGACTGCAGGTCAACAGTGATGGCCTGCTTAATTAATAAATATTTTTAACGATTATTTAGGACGGTATCGTTTAGTTGAAAACGATGCCGCAAGAGGTATCAACAACACCGCAGACAAGGAAACGACATTGTTTAATAAATAACAATGTCGTGGAGAAAAAGCAAACGGAGCGTTTTGGCGCTAACGATGTTGTTGGTCAACACACGATTTTGACTGCAGGTCAACAGTGATGGCCGATTTAATTAATAAATATTCTTAACGATTATTTAGGATGGTGTTGTTTGGCTAAAAACGATGCCACGAGAGAAAACAACACTGCGGATTAGAAAACGACAATGTTTAATATAAAACAATGTCGTGGAGTGAAAAAGCAAACATAGCTGTTTGGGGAAGAAAACCACACCGCATGTAAGCCGACAATGCTGCGGTACGTGAAATATTAAATTAATGCGGTGTCGCAAGGCTAAAAATGCCGCTAGTTAAATAACAATGCAGCGGAATCAATGTCACGGTCGCAAATTCAGCGGTGTTGCGAGTTCGACAATGCCAGAAATTCAACGATGCCGCAAGGCCAAAACAACATCGTGGAGCTCAACGACGGAGTGAGCTTGACGGTGTTGCAAGCTGAGCAATACCGTGAACGTCGTCGCGAGCTCAAGGACGTCGTTATGGAAACTTTGTTGGTGGAGGTGTAAACGTCGTCGCAGGCTCATTGAAATAACGGAGTTATTTTCTTGCACGTGAGATTCGGAAGTGAAGTGAAGATCAAAGTGGTTGAAGACTACAACTCTGTGGAGAAGAGTGAAGACACGTGGGAGTTCACAACGGAGCGGTTGAGGAAGCAGTTCCACGGGGCGTGAAGACTACGCAAGTGATTTCAGATAAAATCACCGGAGCGAGGAGAGAGAAGGAACCAAAAATCAACACAGAAAGTCAGAAAACACATATGTCAAACTTTACCTTTTCTCTGTAACTCCTTCGCGGAGCTCTCCTTCTAGGAAGGATCTCCATAGTTGGTAGAAGTAGTTGTAGTCGCGGAGCTCTCCACAGGAATCTCCATAGGAGTAGTTTTAAAGTAGATTCCCAAAAACTCAAACACCCTCGTTCAAACGTAGTTTGGAGAGGTGCGAACCGCAGTAACGGTCGCGTTGGTTAGATTTCTTTGTTGAGCAAGTCCAGTTTAAAAAAGAATGGTGTATTTTGGCATATTTGGGGAATGTTTCTCTAGCTGGCTTTGCCACCTGTTTTTGACATTTTGGTTTTAAGAAGCAGGGCCAGGTAGTGAATAAATGAGGTATTTGTGAATACAAACTTGGATATGGAAAGTTCCTCTTGAAATGATGAATAACGAAGATCCTCATTTGATGCAGTTTTGGCTGCAAAAACCTTTTATCATGGAAGTTGTTGCTCAGGATTTCTTGAGAATGGTCGACAAACATCTTGACTTGTCGTTAATGATCACGAATCAAATGTTGACAAGGGGCATCCAATTTGTAAACCCCACAATATATTTTATTTTTATTTTTTTCTTTGATTTTCTTTTGATTTTCCTTTTTTGGCTTAGTTTTTGCATGTTTTTTTTTTTGTGTGGGGATTACTTGACTTGGTTATGCCCCCATGTATGCTCTTCTTTGTTTTGGTTGTGTTTTAGAGCATGAGTATGTCAAGAGTTTTTGTCTTGATGATGTGAATGCTCTTTTTGTTGGGTAGAATGATCGAGTACGTCTTTCTCAAAGAACCACGTTTATAATGCCGTATAGTCGTTGTACCCTTCGAATGCTTTTCTTGTTTGTCTTTTGTCTAGTTGACTCTAAACTTGCTAGCAAACGTTGGCTATGATAGTGGCGAGATTCTTCAAGTAGCTTGATGTCGTAGCCTCGTTACACCCTTTGACTATTGACTCTCACAATTTGTACACACTAGTGGGGTGTTTATACTCTCAACTATAGTGAAGTGCTCTCATTCTCGACACCACTAGGGGTGCTTACAATTGTTTGACACCAGTGGGGTGCTCACATTTTCTTAATATGGTAATCTCATGGCTTAACTTTTAAACATGAAATAAAATTTTGATTTTAAAGAGAAAATAAGTTGATTTTTCAATCGTTTGAAAAAAAACATTGGATCCAAACCTCCTAAATCGAGATTGATAGAAGTCACAAAATGTTCCAAATAAATATAAATGTGAACGATCCTTTTATTCTCACGATGAATAAAAATGTGGTACAACTCTCATCATGGCAAAGTGGCATCAATCATGAATCAAGTTTTGGTCTGTGGCTTGCATTCTGGTTTTGATGATTGGGTAATGGGTTGTAGATGACGTTTGGACAACTTGTTTCTTCATCTAAATATGCAAGAACATGTTGGCTTTGCTCTTTTATTTCTTCTAGTACTGTGAGCATTCTTTTGATGTCGCTCAATTTCTTCTCGAATGACTTCAATAAAGAGCACAACCTCGGATCTGGTACTTAAGAGTTGACTTTTACTTTGTGGATGAGCAATTTTAAAGAACCCTTGCCAATTCTCAAATTCGTTTGGTTGACTAATGAGACGTATATGTTATGCTTATGCAAAATGACTAAGATGCATAAATGCAAAGATGATTTTAATAGATGCATATGCTTGTTATTTAAATAAAAATTTTTGAATGCGAGAATGAAAATGTCATGAATTTTGGAATTTTTTATTATGTACTAATCAGATAATAATATTAGGAGCAATTGATAAAGCACAAATCACTGCATCATACACAAAAATACATGTAAATCGACAAAAAAAAAAATAATTCTATTATGCAAATCTAGTGCTCATGGGAGGTGTAACGATGAGATTCAAGGTGGCTTGAGAATTTGTTTTGGAAAATTTAGGGTGGCTTCTAAACAGACAATATGATGGGTAAGGAGTTTATAGGAATTGGCTCCCAAGTTGTATCCGTTTATAGCTCTTTCGAGCTAGCCAAATACCTCAAATCAACCTCGGATTTGAGTTCAACTTGGTTGGAAAGTTTCTCGTTATTCCCCTACTATTGTAGAAGTAACGGTACTCCTTTCGTTTTCTAAAAGGGAAAGCTCGATCCATTAGATTCAAACTCAAAAAAATGTACAAACGTGGATATTTTAGATTTGCAATGGTCAATCTAATTATCTCACATCTCAAGGTTTACGTTTAAACTTTTTAGTTGGATAATTGACTCGGACAAAATGGGGTGTCTACAAGGTGCATCGACCAGATCAACATCGCTCGAGGGTGGATATTTGACGGTCACGTTGATTTCACCATTCAGAGGCGCATCGATCAAATCAACATCGCTCGGCGGTGGATATTTGACGGTCACGTTGATTTCACCATTCAGAGGTGCATCGATCAAATCAACATCGCCCGACGCCCAGCGATGGATTTTGACGGTCACGTTGATTTCAACATTCAACGGTGCGTCCGATCCAACGGCACCGCAAGAGTTTCCATCGCGAAATATCAAATCAACATCGCCGGAAACAAATTCAGCACCGGCGATGGATATTTGGTTTCTCGGAAACAATTGGCTAGTTAAGTCATACATCAATAAGATCGGTAGCTGGAGATCGAGGCTTAATTCTCTCTCGCATGAATTAGTCTTGATTTATCGAAGATAACACTATGTCTATCTTGCTCACTTTCATTCTCGTTTTTCCTAGTTGACAGTTATGTGCAAGAATTGATCTTCAGTCCTTGTCTTATAAAATCGCATTTGCTTCAAAAATAATTTGAATTTATTTGTTAGAAACATGTATTATTCATGAAACATATGTAAATTAATAAAATTATTTAAATGACTTGGATGAAATTAATCTAACTAGCCCTTGAATCAACCCACCTTTTTACTCAAATCACTGAACTTAAATTAGTCACGTTCGATCCATGGTCACCACCAACTATTCCATTAATTATGTTCTTTCGAAAGTCGCTAAACACCTCCCCAACTTTCCTGGGTAATTAGCATAAACGGTCACAAATCTTTACACTTTGTACAAAACGATCACAAACCTTTATTTTTGCACGATTCGATAATAAACGGTTGACTGTATAACAAAATAGTCATTCCGTCCTTCTCCATCCAAAGTTCTGTTAGTTTTGTCCAATCAACACTCCACATCATCAAAAATATTAATAAAAAATTGAACTTAAATCAAACCACCCAACCCAACGGCCCAACCCACCCGACTCTATAGAGCGTGCCCCAATTTCAGAAAATAAAACCCTCCACCTCCCTTAAAGTCACTCATCGCCGACTCGCCGTCGACCACGAGCTCCATGAATTGAACACTCAGCTTGGAATCTTCGACGAGGCGGCCTGCTTGTACTTCGGAGAAGAAAGGGAGACCAACCAACCAATGATACCAACCTTTGAAACCTTCCTCTGCATCATCGCCCAATCATTCTCCTTCTTGACCCCAAAACATAAAGATTCCCCAAAATCCCCAAAACCAATTTACTAACTATTTTTGCAGAGATCTTTGTTGTCGAAAACCTCTCACCTTTTTCAAGTTTCGGGGGGTTGATTCTTCTCACTGTTCGTCGGAAACTCCGGCGGGAGAAGTGGAGGCGATCAGAAGGTCGTTTCCAATCTCGCCATGTCCGGGCTGTAGTTCCTCGTCAACCGTATTGTCTGATTCTTGAAGAAAGGTTGCATACGGATCTCCGATCCACCTTGCTGCTGTTCTCGAGTATCTCGCTGTCGAGGTAATTTTCTCATATAGAATTCTGCTCTTCACCATGGCGAGATTGGATTTTAATTTTGAAGTAATCAAAATGTTTTGATCCATCTCAGCTTCTCTACAATAATCACATGTTTGAACAACAAATTAGTTTTGTTGATTTTAACAGGAAGTGGAACTTGCTGAGGAGTGATGGAGATGGGAATCTATAGTCGGGGAGGGTAACAGAGTTCGGGTGGGTTGAATCGTCTCCAAAGGGTTGGATCATTTGGTTAAATTGAGTGGTTTGGTGAATTTTTTTATTATTATTATTGGTGACGTGGAGTGCTGACTGTACAAAACTAACAGAAATTTGGATGGAGAAGGACAGAATGACTGTTTTGTTATACCCTCAAACGTTTATTATTGAATCGTGCAAAAATAAAGGTTTGTGATTGTTTTGTACAAAGTGTAAAGGTCTATGACCATTTATGTCAATTACCCCAACTTTCCTCATCCTTCTCCTACTCCTATTACAAGCACCAGGCCCGACACGTTGGCTCGGGGAGTAATAAGAGCATCCGCAACAACGTAATTTAAAATGTTGTTTTTTATTGTCATTTCACAATTTTTAAAAAATCAAACTCATTTTAACTTTATTTTAGTTACATTACATCAATACATTTCACTTGCAATTGCAATTGATTTCTTACTACAATTCTAAAAATATAAAACAAAAAAAATTAATTATAGCGTGGCTTGCAACTCATAATTGTATTAGATGGAAGCTTGCAAAGATGAAATTGCAAATGAATTTCATTTCATGAACCGATGATGCAATTCCAATATGGATGGTCTATATATATATATATATAGTAAAGGCTAGCGTACGTCAGGCGTACATGTTCATACTTGGTTTTTGCACTTAAATATATTTCACTGAATCAGAACCATCGGATACTTTGTGGATTAAATGAATCTCGTGGCTTGGGTTAGAGAATTAGGGACTAAGGTTTATCCATTAGAGGCTAGGGTATAGTATCATGCCCAAAATTTTGGTTAATTCCTGCTCTAAATAGTAAAACTCGACGGGCCTACAATATACGACTGACGTACGCTAGTGGATAAACTCGACGGGCCTATATATATATTATACACGCATATTAAATGCTTCGCATAGCTACTCAAGAGGAAAACGTTCCTTCCTTTTAGCCTCATAAAAAAATAAAGCTCAATATTGTTCATATACTATATATTTGTATTTGTAGAGTGTAGACCACAACATATGAACACCTAATTTAGACAAAACTCATACATTATGTTGGATGAAAATTTGAAAGGAATGTACTTTTTAGCCTATGATAATTGCTAAGAGACTAAATCAATTCACACAAACACAATAGTTCACTAACCCCATACCATTGGCATATATTTTTGCTAGGTGAATACTTCTATTGTCAGTAAGATAATTATTAGGTGAATGTATTTAGGTTAAGATTTAACTATAACTATGTGTTGATTGTTATGGTTTATTCATTATATAAATTGTGAATTGAGGCATTAAAAGAAAAAATTTCTCGCTTAACCAAACCAATTAACCAAACCGATTAAACTTTAGTTTGGTTAATTTGGTTGTTGAATTAGTTTGGACGGTTTGATTATGACATTGTATTCCATGATTAATAGAATTTAGACTTATTTGGTTTCATAATTACCATGGTAACCATTTAAACATCCGTACCGGAGTGCAGGGCGGATCCAGAACATAATAGAGCATTGGGCCGCATTTTATTAGAAAATTAGATACCATAAAAAATATAATGATCATATAATTTTTCTGAATCGCTAAATGTCGCCCTTAAAATTTATAACGGTCGCTTTAACTCTTAAAACCCTACTTTTCCCACCTCTCCTGGCCGCCGACGCACCCTTCTCGTGTCGTCTTCCCACCTCCGCTCGACCGTGGGCCGGGTGGCCACCCCTGAATCCGCTGATGTCACAGAGGAAGGGAAAGTTCTCGCAGGTGATAGAGCTTCAGGT
Organism: Linum trigynum; assembly: GCA_964030455.1. Lineage (NCBI taxonomy): Eukaryota > Viridiplantae > Streptophyta > Magnoliopsida > Malpighiales > Linaceae > Linum > Linum trigynum. The sequence goes on from OZ034820.1 coordinate 38,710,693, forward strand.
CAGAAATCTTTGCAGTCTCCTCAGCCTGGTTCGCGGAAGCCATGATAACTTTTCCAGGAGTGTAGAGAATGGATCGGAGGTTGGCCAGGAGAGAGGCTACTCTTACCGAATCGACCAGATCAGCGTACCCAACCCTCGGAGCTGTTCAACAGGCGGAATCGCTTCCCTCGGCCAGGAAGCAGCCGGCGGAGAGAACAGGTTTCAGATTCTGGGCCAATTTTAGCAGAGGACACTCGGCCCACTCGGCCTATTGTTTTGGCCCGTTCCTCGTGTGCAACCCAGTCCAGTCATCCGCCCGTAGCTAGCGGTTGTACTTTGACACCCAATGTAACCCTAATTGATAGTCGAGAAGGGTATATAGGTTTGTGTACGACCATTGGCCAAGTCACCGATCAATAATAAAAGAACACAAATCGGAGAGGCTTCCTCTCCCGTGGACTAGTTCCGTACTTACGGGGATACCACGTAAATCATTCTCGTCTCTACCTTTCCGCACTAAGTTTCTTTTTTTTTTCTCATGGTATCAAAGCTGTGAAGCTCGATCGCAGGTTATCATAATGGCTGGTGACGACTCGACGCTTCTCACTGGCAACAAATCGTCGCAATCTGCCACTGGTGGCTCTGGCGGTTTCGGCGAGCTTCATATTGATGCCCTCGGTCCTCTTTTTATCCATCAATCTGATAGTACCGGTCATCTTCATGTCAGCAGTCCCCTGACACCCACCAATTATGGAGAATGGGCTTTGGAGATGACCGATGCGCTTGTGACCAAGCACAAGCTTGGTTTTGTCGACGGATAAAATCCCCGTCTCGCGGTTGGCTCTGCGGACAGCCATGGATGCTGAAATCAGGAGCAGCGTTATGCGCACCAAAACGACGCAGAAGGTATGAGAAGAACTCCGTGACCGGTTCAGCAAAGGCAACCTCACGCGCTTTTATGAGTTGCGCCGCCATGTTAGCCTTCTTCAACAAGAAAAACAAACGGTCTTTAGTTTTTACACGAGCCTTCGCAAAATCTGGGAAGAAACTCAGACTAATCTGCCACCGCCCTTGTGCTCGTGCGGGCATCGCGGGAAAGATCAGAATGAGAGCTTATGTCTGCTAGACTTTCTCCTTGGCTTAGATGATTCTTTCGCCATGTTCGGAGTCAAATCTTGTCCATGACTCCCGTTCCTACACTCTCGGATGCCTTCCGTATCGTCTACAACGACAAGCAACAACGCTCGCTGACTCAAAATCGGAAAATTGCACCCGAGGTTGCTGCTTTCGCCATTCGCGGTGACGCTGATCGATTTGGTTCGATGCAGCGAGGAGACCGGCGCCCTGACTCGCGTGGAGATAAATGTGGTGATCGCCGTTCCGGCAGCGACTCAGCTGCTGGGTCCCGCGATTGCTCCTTAGGTGATTGAGAGCGCATTGTCTGTTCTCACTGCCAAAAGGTCGGCCATATGCGAGAGACTGTACGTGGGCACGGGGTCGTGCCTCCAGAGCACGACACGAGCACGGGCATGAAATAAATGGGCCACCCCGGCACAAGAACTAATAATTTATGGGTCGTGTCGGGCCTAAACTTCACGTGCACGAGCACGGGCACAACACGGTATATAAGTAGGTCGTGTCTGGCCTAATATTTTCGAGACTTTATTGAGTATAAGAATGGACATGGCAAGAAAATAAATATAAAAAGAATTATAGGTTCAAATATTACAAAACCCAAGTAGAAAAATAATTATTTGTTGTTGTTAGAAGTGTCATAAAGTTATATACGTAATTACTAACATAAGTAAAAATGGACAAAGAATTAAACAAAACCAATTCACACTCGTTATACTTCCAATTTTCTTTTCCCCCTTATTTGTTACTTTTCTCAAATATTATCGGTTAATACTATCTTCCTTCGTCCAATTTTCACCTTCTTTTTCATTCTCTCTTTTGTTTTCATCCTTTTCATTAAACACGAATACGAGCACGACACGAGCACGAATAGGCACGACCCGATTCGAACCGTGCCCGGGCCTGGGCCGGGCCTAGCAAAGTTTACAAATGGGCTTGCATGGCATGGCACGAAAACTGACTGGCTGTGCCAAGCACGACACGAAATAAATGGGCTCGAAGTTTGCCTATGTCGTGCCGGCCCAAGCACGGCCCAGCGCCTATGTACACGAGAGACCTGTTATGAGCTTATAGGTTACCCACCGCACGACAAGTCAGCGGATCGTGGTGCTTGTCGCCGAGAGCGCGACCGTGCTGGCAGTCGTCCTCGTGAGCCGCGGGCTTCCCAGGCCGAGGCCACACCTAGCCCGGTTTCCGGGTTCACTATGCAGCAGCTTGAGCAATTAAAACAATTTTTTGGGCATTCTTTCGCCAGTCCCTCCGACCCCGTTAGCAACATGGCTGGTATGTTTTCTTCCTCTGTTGATTTTGAGTGGCTGATAGACTCTAGCTACAACGAACATATTGCCATGAGTGAATCTATTTTTTCTTCTTATGAGTCTAATCTTCACAGTCAGCCTGTTCGGATCCCGAATGGCTCCAGTATTTCGGTTTCACGCATTGGTTCTGTTAAGTTTGATACGGGCCACAGTCTGAAACGAGTTCTTCATGTTCCTGAGTTTCGTCGTAACTTATTGTCAGTCAACCATTTATGTCAGGAACATCGTGTGGCATTAATCTTTATGGGTGATTTCTGCGTCATACGTGACTTAGACTCGAAGAACGTGATTGGAAATGGGGAGATACATGAGGGTCTCTATTATATCCGATTGTTTGGATGTCTACAGGCTCGAGCTCACCCGACCGTCAAGACTGGTGTTCCCACTGAAGGTCTTCTCCACGCTTGGCTCGGTCATCCCTCACCCTCGAAGATGGAGATGCTCTGCCATGTTGTCTCTTTTTCTCGATCTCCTAGCACAGTTTGTCATTCTTGTTCCCGTGCTAAGCCGGTTAGCCGGTTAACCGCTGGTTTCCGACCCCGGTTAGTCGGATAGCCGAACATCTTCCCCTCTCCTCCGAGAACTAACCGATGCAAAAAGAAATGGTTTTCGGTTAGCCGAAAACCGGTCGGCTCGGTTGAAACCGTCCGCCTAACTGCTAACCGAAAATCGTTCTGCCACCCCTAGCAGACTCAATACAGAACGTGCAGTTATGATAAGGGAAATGTAAAACGTGGAAACGATAATTTACTAATTTTGAAAATCGGAACACAAAAAGGAAATAGGGGAAATTAAATTAATAATGCTTATCTCGTGAAATTGGAATCCACCAAGAGTTGGAACTGTCTACCCACGAATGAGAGATGTAACTGCACAAGAGTGAAACCGTCGCTCATAGTGCAGCCGCCGAAAGTGGCAATCCGTCGCAAAGACTCGCCGTTCCGGTACTCCAGCCTGCAACTCATTTGAGAACCTGCAAAAAGATACGTAGAATCCCCGGGAAGAAGGTGGAAATTGTAACAGGAAAGCATTTTTTATTTACTTATATTTTTATAATGTAAATAGGTGCGCAGGATGTAAAAATAGTAGACGTTTGCTAAAAATGTATAATATATAGAAGGCCATATTATACTTCTAAACCCTTTTTATTTAGTGGTACATTGAGTACTATAATTACTATAGTAGTACAACTACAACAAAAGTGAAAAATCGCGTTCTCGGAAAAAAATCCGGTTAGGTTCCTCGGTATTCAAGCCGTCACACATCCGGATATATAACTTGTACTCGATTTCTAGTCTTTCGTTTTCTCAGCAGACGTTGAGTTATCCTGCCCATTCTATTCCTTCGTAGTAACACCTACATATCAAATTTGTTAGAATATGACTTGAATTTGATTGGGTTTGTTTTGTGTTTGGGCCTATTTAGTTTGGGTTTGTGTTTGACTTTGTTTGACCTTTTCCTTGTATGTTTGGGAAAAGGTGTTTGGTTTTCTGTTTCTGTTTGGGATTAGGAGAAGAGTTTTATAAATACTCTTCATCACCCTAGTCTGTAGTAAGATCAGTCAGGTTAGTTTGTTTGGTTTGTCCGTTTGTAACCTGTACTCTCCTCAAATTAGTGAAATTTGTCCCCCCGCCCGTGGATTAGCTAGCACGCATTGTGTTAGTAAACCACGTTAAAATTGTGTTCGTTCGTGTTGGTTTGGATTATCGATTGCCACGCTTCTTTTCTGACAAGTGGTATCAGAGCCTGGTCGATCGGCTGGGCAATTGGCTAGGGATTTGGTGACTGCTGCGGTATCAGGAGATAGTTTTCGTTTTGGGTTGGCGGAGGAATCGCTTCTGGTGTTATCCAATTTTGGTTCGCGGTGGAGTTTTTTTGGTTTCTCATAGATTTGATTTTGTCCATGTCTTCTTTCTTTCTGTGGCCTGAGATTGAAGGAAGGAAGAAAAAATAGCCGCAACTGGAAAGTAGATAGTATTTGGAGTTTTTATTAATTCCAATTGGGGCTACAATTTTGATTGGGTGGCGCTTAGTAACTATTGGGAGTGGAAGCTAATTCCGGAGCTTATATTTATTAGTTGCTGGTGTTCGTTAATTCTTTGTTCGGCGACAATTTGGTATTGGGTGGTGATTCCAATCTTTCACCAGTTTGGAGTTGCATCGTTTGGTTTGTCGAGAAGAAAATTTGGAATTTGCGACAGAGAGCTAGTTGGCGGATCAATTGGAATTTGGAAGCAATTACTTGAATTTATTGTGTTCGGTAATAGCTTGTGGTTTGGGGAGAATTCTGTTTGTTGCCCTTGGTGGTGATCAGGGTTTTCGATCACCAAGGATGTTTGTTCAGGATTTAAAGATGGAGAAGTCGATTTGGAGTTGCTGGTTTGGAGTTGGAAGTAAATATGATGTTGGTGTTATCGATGGAAATAACACCAAGTTGGTTATGCATGCCAAGTCCCAACATGTGTTGGACTTGCTGCATGTTTTGATTTGTTGATCGCCCTTAGGGGCATTTGGAGGCAGGGGAGATTCTGTTACAGCTGATTTGGAGGAGTTAGTACGTCTAGCAATTCTGATTGCGTTTGAGTTTGGATTTGCATCGCGTTTGAGTTTGGCGATATGTATCGAGTCTGGGTACATCTGTCAACTTTGGTTGCGTCTGGGTACATTTGGCAACTTTGGTTGCGTATGGTACATTTGGTATTTGACAAAGAATTCAAGTCAAGGTGGAGATTGTTAGAATATGACTTGAATTTGATTGGGTTTGTTTTGTGTTTGGGCCTATTTAGTTTGGGTTTGGGTTTGGGCTTTGTTTGACATTTTCCTTGTATGTTTGGGAAAAAGTGTTTGGTTTTCTGTTTGGGATTAGGAGAAGAGTTCTATAAATTCTCTTCATCACCCTAGTCTGTAGTAAGGTCAGTCAGGTTAGTTTGTTTGGTTTGTCCGTTTGGAATTTGGTTTGTAACCTGTACTCTCCTCAAATTAGTGAAATTTGTCCCCCTGCCCGTGAATTAGCTAGCACGCATTGTGTTAGTGAACCACGTTAAAATTGTGTTCGTTCGTGTTGGTTTGAATTATCGATTGCCACACTTCTGTTCTAACAAAATTTAATATTTATAAGAAAGTAAAGATACCAGACTGACTATATAGATATATATGAAGGAAAACACTCATATAGCAAGAGTACATAACATGTAGTGAACTGTCGGTGGTTCCATTATTAGAGTACGGACAACACCGATTCTCTGGATCAGGACAAACCTCGTTGCAACAGCAGACACATACCCACAACACAGTACGATCACAACAATTGCCTTTCCCGCCATCTTCCCTGTTGGTCCCATATGTATACTCGTGCAGTCCAGTATTAGAATTCGACCCAAAATATAAGAGAAATATACTATATAGAATTATAGATAGCATTCAAATCCTGATAATCTCTAGTCAGTATTGTTGGGGGTATAATGAGCAAGGCCCAAGTGGGGGGCAAGGCCTAAGCAAACTTGGGCTCCCAAACAGCCCAAGTGGGGGGCAAGGCCCAAGTAAAGGGGATGCCACATGAAGACAAGGCACAAGAGGCCAAGGGAGGCCAGGCTGTCATGTGGTCCAGCGCCTGCGGGCGCCTGTCACGTGCCAGGAGTCTGACAAGGTGGTTGGATGTCTGGCCAGAAAGAGACAAAAGCATTGAATGAAGGCAGGGAGGCAGAGAGGATCAACCTCGAACTCTGGTAAGTATAAATAGGGGCAGTTGGTAGCATTTACGCAGGTTGGGCTCTCTTACACAAACTCTAGCTTTGAGACACTTCTCTCTTCCTAGAAACTAACTTGGGCGTCGGAGGATTAACGGGCCAAGGCGCCTCCTCCTTGTTAGTGTGTGCAGATAGGCGCCTGGCGAAAGAGGATTCAGGGGAGTCTGGCAAAGGGTATCAAGTCTCAAACAATTGGCGCGCCAGATAGGGGAATATAGCCAGGAGCCATGAGTGAAGAGGCGCTCATGAACGAAGAAAGGGAAGAAATTACGGAAGAACAGTCGGAGCGAATGAGAGGGCAGACACCCGAGGAGGAAGAAGGTGAAGGAAGTGAAGGCACGTTGCGGGGATCCGAAGGCGCCTCAGTCACGAAAAAAGAATTGTTCCGGATCATTGAGAATCAAGACGAGGCGATCGAGGCGCTGCGGCGTGAAGTGGACGCCTTGAGAAGGGGTGAAGGGATGACACCCAGCCCGACAAAGAAAAGAGAAAGGGCGGAAGAGACGGAGATTGAATCGGGGTGCCCGAGGCGTCCCGGCCTATGGCGCCCACGTGATCACGGGGCGCCGGACGTTAGTGGATGGAATGGAGGAATATTGGGGCGCCTTTCACGCCACAGTCCTGTGAGGCAGCCTCTGGCATGTTGCATATTATCGGAGCCAGCCGGAACCAACATTCCCCCACTCCCAGCTTATGACGGAACTGGAGACCCCGAGGACCACCTCAACGGATATTTCACCAAAATGCAACTCTATAATAGCACAGATGCCACCCTGTGCAAGGTGTTTCCGTCCACCTTTTCGGGTGTGGTTCTCGATTGGTATCATCAGATCGGTGAAGGGCGCATCGACTGCTTCGAACAGTTCGCAGTGATGTTCTTGGCGAAGTTTGCCAGCAGAAAAAGGCGCTCCTTGACCATAGGCGCCTTGTTTAAGGTCAAGCAGAAAGAGGGAGAGGCGTTACGGGAATTTTACGAGAGGTGGCTATCTGTGGCCTTAGCAGTGAAGGACGCCCAGCCGTTGGTGCTGGGAGTGTGTCTGAATGAGTGCACCACCAGTGAGGAGTTGTGCAGGGCGCTTGCGAAGAGAGATGTGGTGTCCACAGAAGACCTGGATTATAGAGTGCAAACGGTAATCGTGCTGGAGGAGACATTAGTGGCCAGGAGGGCAGATCGGAGGAAGGCACGAGTAGAGGAGGTCGAGGTACCAAGGAGGCAGTACCCAACGAGCGGTTCGGGCTATGCGCCCACGAGCCAGCCCCCGCCAAGGAGGAACGATATGGGGCGCCAGGCGCCTAGAGGGGCTGGGCCCTTCGCCGAGTATAACGACACCCTGAAGAATGTGCTCCAGCACGTCAAGGACAAGGGATACCACATCAGGTGGCCAGGCCCGATGCGGGGGCAACCCAACGAGCGGAACTTGGACCGATACTGCGACTTCCACCGTGAGATTGGGCACTACACAGCTGATTGCTACCAACTTAAGACAGAGCTGCAGGGTCTTGCGGACAGAGGAATGCTCAATGACTTCATCAGAAAGCCCGAGGAAAGAGTGCATAGGGCGTGTGTGGCTGGAGTAGTGAGAACAGGAGAGGAGCTGCCGCCACCACCCTATGACTTGGACCAAGAAAAGGCGCCTGACCGCGTGCGCCTGACGATCGAAGCCATTTCAGGGATAATGGATCTGAGGGAGAAAATAGAAGCGAAGCGTCGGTTGAGGGCAGCGTCGGCAGATGTGCAGGAGTCGATCGACATTAGCTTCAACAAGGCGCCGGAGGAGGCGTGTATGCTCCCGTCCATGGACGCCTTGGAGATACAAGGGGTAGTAGCCGGATGCAGGGTAAGGAGAATGTTGGTGGATACAGGAAGCTCCATGGATGTGCTGTTCAAGGATACGATGGTTCGCATGCAACTATCCCTAGAGATGATCAGACCATCGGAGTCGGTACTAGTAGGATTTTCTGGGGCGCCTGCCAGAGTGATTGGGCGGGTATGCCTGCCCGTCACGTTGGGAGATGGGGAGCAAAGGGTGACGCGCGCCATAGACTTTTGGGATAGTGGACTGCCCTTCACCATACAATGCGATCCTTGGGAGGCCGCTCCTGGCTTTGTGTAATGGGGTGGCCTCCACTTGTCATCAGACCTTGAAGTTCATTGCCCCGCAAGGGGTGGGCGTGGCCCGAGGACGAGGCGCCCCGCGTTACGCGAAGGAGACAGGGCGCAAGCGAAGGCACGTCGAGGCGAGAATCAATGTAATGGAAGTAGGGGAAGACGAGGCGCCCCGAGCCGAGGCGGCCGAGGAGGACCTTTTGATTGCGTTGGAGGAAGGGCGCCCAGAAAGGTACGTTAGGATCTCGGCAGAGGCGCCTGCCGAGATGATGGAGCGACTCATCGCGCTTCTTAAAGAGTTCGCAGAGCTTTTCGCGTGGAGTGCCATGGAAATGCCGGGCGTCAAACCCGAAACAGCAGTGCACAGATTAGCGGTTGAGGAAGGGAGACGTCCTGTGCAACAGAAGCGCAGGAACTTATCGCCGGAAAAAGAGGCAGCCCTAAGGGTTGAGGTGGACAAGCTTATGGGCGCCAATTTGGTGGAAGAAACTTCTTATGTTACCTGGCTGTCAAATGTGGTGTTTGTGCCCAAGCCGTCGGGCGACTGGAGGATGTGCGTGGATTACACAAGCCTCAACAAGGCGTGCCCAACGGACGCCTACCCAATGCCCCGGATAGATTTGCTGGTGGACTCCACGGCATACCACGAGATGCTGAGCTTCGTGGACATGTTTTCAGGATACCATCAAATCCCCATGGCAGAGGAAGATCGGCCCAAGACGGCTTTCATGACGCCTTTCGGAAACTTCTGCTATCGGGTCATGGCCTTTGGGCTCAAGAACGCGGGCGCCACATATCAAAGGATGGTCAACAACGTCTTCCGGCAGCAAATTGGCCGGAATGTGGAAGCTTACATGGATGACCTCATAGTCAAGAGTCGGAAACGGGAAGACCACATTGGAGACTTGCGAGAGACATTCCAGGCCATGAGGGCGCATGGGCTCCGGCTAAATCCCCTCAAGTGCGTATTCGGCGCCGAAGCGGGAAAATTTCTGGGATTCATGATCACCAAAAGAGGTATAGAGGCCAACCTGAAACAAGTGGATGTGATCCTTAAGCTAACCCCCCCGAAGACGCCCAAAGAAGTGCAAGGCCTGGCGGGCAGGCTGGCAGCATTGGGGCGCTTCATCCCCCGGTCCGCAGACAAGGCCGCCCCTTTCTTTCGAACGCTTAAAAAGGCGGCCCGTTTCCAATGGACCACCGAGTGTGACGAAGCATTCGAGGAGTTGAAGCAACTATTAAGCGCCCCAACCGTGATGACGGCGCCTAAGGCGGGAGAGCCACTATACCTGTACATTGCTGTGTCGGAGGTGTCGGTAAGTGCAGTGCTCGTCACAAGAGGAGCCCACTCTGGAGAGGACAGACCGGTTACTACGTCAGTCGCACTATGGTTCCCCACGAAAGGCGATACGCGCCCATCGAGAAGGCCGCGCTGGCGGTTGTGATGGCTGCAACCAAGCTTAGACCTTACTTCCAAGCTCACACCGTCTTAGTCCTTACCAACCTCCCTCTGAAATCCACGTTGGGGTCAATGGATGTGGCCGGGCGCCTCATCAAGTGGGCAGTCCAGCTAAGCGAGTTTGATGTCAGATATGCGCCTCGACCAGCCATCAAGGCCCAAGTCCTGGCCGACTTTGTAGCGGAAGGAATAGCTGAGACCGAGAAGGGGACAGATGATTGATGGCAAGTCCAAGTCGATGGAGCGGCCAGCCGTACGGGCGCCGGAGCAGGAATTGTGATGATAAGCCCGGGAGGTGCGATGCACGAGATAGCGCTGCGATTCGCCACCTTGAAAACAAACAACGCTGCAGAGTATGAGGCGGTGATCGCCGGCCTGACCATGGCTAAAGAGCTGGGCGCCCACAAAATCCAGGTCAAGTCCGACTCGGCCCTCGTCGTCAACCAACTTAACGGAGCATTCGAAGTAAAGGAGGAAGCACTAGAAGTGTACGTGCAAAGGGTCAGAGAGCTGGGAGCCTGGTTTGGGGAAATCTCCTTCATACACATCCCGCGTGAGGAAAATGCGCATGCAGACGCCCTATCCAAATTGGCCACCGCAGTAGAGTTTGCGGAGGATCGGAAGGTCATTGTCACTGCGGAAGTACCCCGCCAATATTTGGTCGCAACCTTGGGGGACGAAGGCGCCGGCTCAGGGTGGATGGCACCGATCATATTATTCTTGACCCAAGGAACGGTGCCGGAGGACCCAAAGGAGGCCTGGCGCCTCCGTCGAAAGGCGGCCCGCTGCTCCATGATTGAAGGAACGTTGTATAAGAGGTCCCATTCGGGAGCATATTTGAGGTGTCTAAACGAGGAGGAAAGCAGAGGGGCAATCGAAGAGGTGCACAGTGGGACGTGCGGAATGCACGCAGGGGCGCGCAGTTTGGAAAAAACGCTGCTGCGACAAGGTTATTACTGGCCAACGATGAGGCGGGACGCAAGGGCACACGTGGGCGCCTGTCACCAGTGCCAAATTCATGCAAACGACATTCATGTCCCGGCGGCGCCCATGCAGGGCAATGTAGGAGCCTGGCCTTTCGCCCAATGGGGCATGGACCTGTTAGGCCCTTTTCCCAAGGCGCCCGGGCAAATGAAATACTTGATCGTGACAGTCGACTACTTTTCCAAATGGATTGAAGCTGAGCCCTTGGCCACTGTTACAGAAGCGCAAGTGCGAAAGTTCACCAAGAAAAACATATTCACCCGGTTCGGCCTACCCGAGTCCATTGTCGCAGACCATGGGAAGCAGTTCGATTGCAAGAAATTTGTTGAGTTTTGCGATGACAACGGGGTCGTCCTGCGGTTCTCCTCAGTGGCATACCCGCAGGCAAATGGCCAAGCGGAAGCAGCCAACAAGAGTATTCTCCACGGGTTGCACACCTGATTAGCAGGCGCCAAGGGCAAGTGGGTGGAAGAACTACCAAGCGTACTGTGGGCGCATCGCACAACCTACAAAACAGCCACGGGAGAAACACCCTTCGCTCTAACTTACGGAAGTGAGGCGGTCATCCCGGTGGAAGTCAACACCCCAAGCTACCGCGTTGGCCAGTATGACCCAAACAGCAATGGCAAAGCAAGAATCGATGAACTAGAAATGACAGATGAGGTGAGGGAAGTAGCGGCCAAGTGGCTCGATACTACAACAAGAAAATGCGGGCGCATGGAATCACCGAGGGCGCCCTAGTTCTCAAGCGTGACTTCCGCCCAGACGCCCGTGAAGGGAAGTTAGCACCAAAATGGAAAGGGCCATACCGAGTTCGAGAGGTGGTGGGACCAAGTACGTTCAAGCTAGAGCATACCAGCGGCAAAAGCGTGAAACGAACTTGGAATGCGCAGAACCTGCGGGTTTACCATGAGGGCGCCTCCGTTCGATAAGGGCCAAGAAGGCAAAGGATGGTCGTAGGCAAGAGCATTGTTAGTGTTAGAGAGAGTCGTGTAAGGCGCCGTGTTGTGTTCAAAAGCGCTCGTAAAAGTAGCGCCGTGTTGTGTCCAAAAGCGCCCCGTGTTGCAGCGCTCGTTTGAGACTTATGTTTTCAATTCCTCTTTCTTAAGCAGTAAAAGCGCCCTAATTTCGCGCCCGGAAATTTTGTGAAGTACAAAGCGCCCTAAAATTGCGCCCTATCGTAAGATTGTCAGTCGGTACGTGGGTAAGTAAAGCGCCCAAGTTTGCGCCCGTCAAAGCCAAAGCGCCCTCTATTCTGCGCCCAACATCAGAACAATCAATGCGCCCACATTTGCGCCCTCGAGACATAGCAATCAGTGATAAAGGAAATTGGCCTCCGAAGTTTAAAAGCGCCCACACTATTCGCGCCCAAACACAACGATAACTCGATACGTAAATAAACACAAGTATGGTCGCAATATCGAAGAAGAACATTTTTATTATCCGAAAAAAAAGATACTGGGGAAAACGGGACGCCCATCTACACTCACTCAGCGCCTGAGTTGGCATCACCTGCGCTAGGCGCCTTAGGGGAAGGAGAGACAGGAGCAGAGTCATGCGGAGGCTCCTCCACATTGGCTGATTGGGGCGCATTCCCCGTGTCCGGTGGAGTCTCCAACTCCCCAATCACATACTCGGCGATTTCAGTAAAATCCCAAGTAAGATCAGGGTGATCCTTCACCAGTTTGCCGTGGAAGATCTGCAGGCCAGACAAGATAGCACTGGCACACATGTTCCTCCCAGTCTCGGACTCCTCGAAGGTGTCCAGCGAGTGGCGCAAATTGGTGATCTCCTTCCGCGCCTCCTTTAGCTCCTTCTTGCACTCCTTGTAGGCGTCCTGCCACTTCTTCTTCTCCTCTTTGAGGATGTTAATCTCGCTGGCCTGGGCGCCCGCCCCCTGCGCCAGCGCCTCCTTCTCAGCTTCAAGGGTGGCTGACTTATTGCGCTCCTCGTCGAGGGCGCCCTGAAGTTGCGACACTTGCAAGGCCGCATTCATTTGAGCCTCGTCGCACTCCTTCACAAGTTGCTCACGACGCTCCGTCGCGTTATCAAGGTCGCGCTGCAACTGGGAGGCCGAAGAAGAGGCTTCGAGCGCCTCTCTTTTTGTTTCATTTAGGCGCCGGGCGCCTCTCTCAGCAAAGAGAAGAATCTACACACACAAAACACAAAGAGTTAGTACTTGTGCAAAGTTTAACAAAACCCAACAATCAAGAACACAAACAACGGTGAACGTACCTTGGCGCCCACTTTCGCCAGTTCAGCAAATAGGTGATCCCCGTTCACCTCCGACGGCACTTGCCACATTTTGGCAGCCGTAATGGCCATGCCCATGGCACAGCCTCGGTCAACAGCTACCAGCGGCGAGCATGGCAGCTCAATGCGCCCAACATCGGCGCGTGTGGGCTGGAAAATGGGGGGGCGCCCGTCGGGGCCTACCCACTGCCCCTCTTCGGTAAGATGATACTCGAAGGCGCCCCCTCCCCCACTTCGGGCGCCGGCGTCCATCTTCTCCTTCCCCTTGTCAGCCTTCTTGCTGACATTGCCCAAGGGGGACCCAGCCCGCTTCCCCCGTCTAACTAGGGGCTCGGGCTCCTCTTCCCCGGAATTCCCCTCCTGCTCCGCAGGCTCTGTAGTGGGCGCCTCTACGTGCGGCGCCTCCTCCTCCTCCTCCGGTGCTGAAGAGGCCACGCTGGCAGTCTTCGTGGTACCTCCCTTCACTGCCCTCTTCTTCTTTTTCTTGGGGGCAGCAGTAGGCGCCTGCGGTTCCGGCGCAGCCGGAACAGGCGCCTTGGGCCTTGGAAAAGATGAACCAGAGGTCTGGTGGTCCAGCAACCACTCAAAACGGTCAATCTTAAGTATGTATCCGTTACTTCTATCATCTAGAGTCCTATGTTGATGCTTATCCTTCGTGTTTATGTTTTGTTTGAGTCTAGATACTAATATTGTTCATTCTTTTTGTTCATGGAAGGTATGGATATGAATCATGACACCAACTAACCTCTTGCTTCTGTAGGATAGGATGAAATATAATTCTAGATTAGGAGGAGATTTAGATGTTTTTTGAAATCTTTTAAATCATTTTGTATAGGTGTCATGTAATAGTTTGTTAGCTTTTGAATGGTTAGAAATATCTAAAGCTCGTCTGACTTTTGACTATTGATGTAAGAGTAGTATATTATGGATTAAGTGTGAAAGTTTGTATAATGTAATGTTGTTGCTCTGGACTAAGTAGTTTATTCCATAAATCTTTTGACTAGTGATGTAGAATGTAATGTTCTTATTCTGGACTGTGTGCAAGTTTTTATAAAACAAAGTTGAGAAAAAGTTGATGCATTGATTCTTGAGTTACATTGCATAGAGAACTTGCATTCCCATCCCATTTCAGCAGCTCAATCTGTTGCCCATGTACAACAGCTTGTAAACCATTTTTGCAAATATGATTAATAATTTAATATACATTGCCCAGATTTGCAGCATGTCGAACTCGTAACTAGGGAAAAATATTCATGCTGTAGGCTTGAACCAAGTAGCAAAACGAAAAAACTATAACCAAACTACCAATTTAACCATATTGCCATATCCATTTTTCTTGTCAAATATTCCATTTAGCTTGTATATATCCTATTCCATAGGAAGCCCACGTCAAATCAGCCCATGGACATTTGTTCTTGTCTAGTACGATGAGAAAACTTTAAACAATTGTAATTTTGTACTCAGTTATCTTATTGGAGTAATTTTTTATTTCATATAACTTTTCGAGATCTACGTAGTCATTTTGTGGTCTAACAAGAACAATTTGTGATTTTCTCAAACTTTGAAGAGTTGTCGTTTTTTGTTCAAGCACCTGCTTGGTGTGATTTTGTTTTCATTTTATAGAGACATTGGAGTATTATCTTTTGAGGCTTTTTAGTATGCTATATAGTATGAGTGCTTTACTATGTCTATAGCCCTTAGATCTTGTTATAAAATATCAGCCATTGGATTAAAGTTATTTAATTATTATTTTTTTACCCGTTGGAATGGTAACCTGTTGCACCGGTTCCAGAGCCTCGTCGAGTTTCAGAGCCTCTCTTCCGCGGTGGGATTTCAGAGCGTCTCCTCGTCCATAGTGACGGGATTGATTGGCGGCGACGGCGAATCTGCATCTGAATTAGGGCGACGGCGACAACGAACCTGCATCAAGGGGCGATGGTGACGGCGACACTGTGAGAAGAAAGAGATTGGGGGTTCCGTGTCTCGACTCTCAAAGCTCCCGACTTCGCATGCGGCATGTCAAAGGCGGAACAACATCACTTGATCTGAATTCTTAAGGGTTCCTTTGGGGGAGTCGGAATTCCCCACTGTAGATGGAGAGTTGCAGTGCTGAGGAGGGATTCTTCGATACTAGGGAAGAGGTCTCTTCCATCTCCGATTGGGCTTCCGATTCCGACGGCAACGGTGTTTTCGCTAATTCTCAGTTCGAGATTTGGGGTAAGAATATGGAGAGCGTAGAGGATCGGCGATGGAGGTTCCTCGGATAGATGAATCCGAGTTTCGACCGGGGTTCGGTGAAGAAATTGGAGAAGGAAAGTCCCGAGAAGATCGAATTGGGAGTTGATAGAGTGATGGATGATAGCAGCGCAGTGTTGAGAACTTCTGGTTCTGATGAACCCGACCTCTGGTCTGACACTTTGTCACGGTCTACTTCTTGCTAGTCAGCTGAAGCTCGGGAGTCGTTTGAAGATAGTGCTTCGGAGGTGGATTTCATGTACAAGATTAGGAACTTAGACGATGGAAGGGAGTTTGTCTTCGAAGAACTGGATCAAGCTGGAATCTTTAGCAGATTGCGGGAATTGGGATCAGATTGTTCATTTCTAGCCATGAGGGAGCATTCTCCAAGATCATCATCGCCATTTCATGCTTCCGCCATCCACTGTTAACATTAAAGGCAGAGGTACTTACCACCGTTCTCTGCTTCAGAAGTCAGTCCGGTGACTTCGAAGGCTGATTCCAACGCTTTAGTCATTATTGTAGACTCCATCCCAGAGCCGTAGTTCGAGGGTGAATTCCTTCCCTCCCGCCGTTGCTCGTCGCATCTCTGTCAATTTGCATGATGACTCATCTGAATCAAGATAGGGTAGATGTCCCTGTTACCACCCCGTCAAATCCAGTTCTAGCTACTGACGTCTTTCCGGTCCGTCGGCTAAAATATTGTCGTTTTTGGTGTAGGATCCAGATTGCAACATCGTCACCAGTCTTCGTCGATATGCAGATGAGGCAAGAACCATGATAGACTAGGAAGAAACCTAAGAGGGGCTGACTGAAGAATTTTAGATCACCACCAGCTTGCATTGCGTATAAGATCAATGGTAATGAGCCATCTGGAGAGAAAAAGTCGCAAAGAGTTAAGGTTCATTCCCACAGGAAGAAGACCAAGGAGTTTCACATGCCATTGCTGGTGCAGGCTCAGTTGCATTAGGCACCGCATTAACTTATCCTCTTGATACGATCAAGGTCCTTACCCAGGTTTGTGTACTGTGTAGTATCTGCCACAGAATCCATGTTTTGTTAAAGAAGTGTGTATTTACTGACTTCGTATGGATGGTCGGTTTTGAGGTGATGAACAGGTTGGTTCAAGTTCTAATAAGCAGTTGACTCCACTTTTGGTTTTAAGAAGAGTTCAAGCTTTGTCTGGAAATTCAGGTCTGCTCCTTTGAGTTTGGTTAATGTTACTAAGTTTGTTGGTTTTATCAATATGGAACTATGTACTAAACTGTTCTTATCTATGTTTTAGGTTTATATAGTGGATTGGGTTGGTTGACTTCAGGCAGAATTGTTGGTCTTGGCACTCGTTTTGGCGTCTATGAAATTTTGACAGCATTCTATAAAGGTAATTGCTTGGGTAACACTTCTGTTTATTTGGGATATGAGGAAGAAAGTGCACCAACGAGATCAAGTGCTTATTAGAAGGTATTATTGATTTTCATTTGATATAGTGTTCTAGCTGATGGTGTAATGACTTTTGAGGTGATCAATACATGGCTCTCATTTGACATGTTGCTCTAAGATCAAGTCTTGCAAGTCTAACACTAGAACCCTTACTTATAGCAGTAGTTTATGACAAACTGTTATCTGTGTGATGTAGTTAAACTCAGTGTTGATAATTTGTATAACTTGTTGCGAAATGCTTGATTGGTTATTAGCTTGATTTTAGTTATTAGCCTCTAGTTATTCTTAGTCTTTAGTTGAACTTGTACATCAAAAGTTATGAATGAAAGGTTCTTAGCAATTAGGTTGTTGGTTTGATTTTGAAGATTTGTTGTCAATTTTTGGCAGGAAGCTAGAGAGATGGATTTCAAACCAAGTCGGATGGCTGTGATTGCAAAACATGTTGAGGCTTTCATTAGGGAGTTTTTCGCCAAAACCCACTTAGTCAGATTGGTCTGGTGATTATAAAAGATGGGTAGCTCAATCTTTGACAGAACTTGGTGGGAGTCCTCAGGCCCATATTAAGGCCTTGATGGGTAAGCTAGGTTGTGCAGGGGACTCGTCACTCTAGAATGCTCTTGAACTTGCCCATGACACTCTCCATAAAATCCCATCATATGGTCACCATGAATTTCTCATCTTGTATTTTGCACTCTCAACCTGTGATCCGGTTGAATGTTTGTGTGCAAACATCTTTGTCAGGAAACTGGTGGGTCATACATGGTTGCCTTGGATGAGGTTAGTTTGATTATCTATTGTCCTTGCAGAATTAAATTGAACTGTTTGATTTCCTTCATTATATGCAGGAATTACATAATCTGGTAGTCATCACTAAAAAAGTTGTTTGGAGTCCGTTCATTGAATTTTCAAATGAGTGATTAGTTTGTGTAAGTTACTCTCTGCTAGTTTTAGTTATGTTTGGCCTCACTCTGTTTGTTGATTATTGGATGGTTTTCTTCTCTTTTTCCATTCTCTTGAGGTTGCCCTTGTATATTTCACTGATGGAACTGGTGCACATTCTTTTCTTACAGTGTCATTTCAAAGAGCTCTTACTAGAGCATGCACCACCTCCTCCTGCCCTTGCTGAATTTGCCATTGCAAACTTGATCAAGATGGGTTTCCCACAAAGAGTAGCAGAAGGTTCTATAGCAATTTGCTCCTGTCACAGAGAAGCTAAAGCAGGTGAAGGGTATATATTGCCAAGATGGGGTAGATTTTTGTCTCATCACCCCATCTAGCTAGATCTTATCATAATCTTTTCCCAATCGAGCCATTCACCGAGGTATCTGCACGTCAATTGGAATTGAGCAGAGTAGCTTCAAAAACTTGTTTCAGTTGTTGGGAGAGCCTTCTCACTCCTGGTAGGTTATGCTAATACAAATGTTCTATTTGCAACGTTATCTGCTGGAAATCAGTATACGTGGATAGTTTTTAGCAGCAGACTCGGGTAGTGAGTTACTTTAGCAAGAAACTAGCAGTATAGATCATGCACGACTGAAGTTGGTTATATGTCATATTTACGAGCTATTTCTCTGGTGCTACCACTTGGGGGCTATAAACTCTGCTGCTGGCACTATACTTAATTTTGAGTTTGTAATGTCTTGACTGTTTCTTGGTTTTCTGAAATAGTTTTGTGAACATAACAGTGGAATCTTCTATGAACTGCATTGTGTTTCACTCAATACTTATTGTATGTCATATGTCAGTAGATGGATTGGCTTGATAAAAGTTTTAAGCTTGTTGTTGTGGTGGTCCCATTGCAGGTACTAACAAGGCTGGCCCTTGTGCGACTTGTACAAAGTGCAAGCAGTATTTCTGCCTTGATTGTGACATTTATATTCACGAGAGCTTGCACAACTGCCCTAGCTGTGAGAGCCGAAGAATTACCTCAGCTGCTGCCTCTGCTATTATGAGTTGATAAACTTGTGCATTTTTGTCATTCCATGAGTTCCAGTTTTAGAGGGTTCTGGATACATTGAGAAGGTAGAGTTGGAAGGTAACCTGGTTGAATTCAGGAAAAAAAAAATTGTCCTTCTATTGATGTTTTCTTATATATGAAAAAGAAATAACTATTCTTTGGTTTACAAGTAAAGGGTGTTTTAGTTAGAAGTGTCGTCTTGGTTTGGACTCGAAGACCCTGTATTGCTTTCAACCAATGTTGAGCAATGGAAGAGGTAGTAGTAGAGAAGAAGCATATTCAATCAAATCAACCAAGTGCTCTGATTCCTCAGCTAGAATCGCCCGTGGAACATAAGCAACAACAGCAGTAGAGTTCATCGTCGGAGTCTGATGAAGTAGTTGGGAGCCTGCTGAGGAAGATAAGCTGGATTTCTTTCCGGCAACCTGAACACAAAAGCAGTACCCTATCAATGTCCGCGAGGAGATCGGGAACAAGTAGTGTAGAGATGTTGAGATCTGAGAGTAAAGGAGAAGTACTGGAATGTGAGAGCAGGTAGCAATTCTTTTTGCAGTTGGATGTAATAAACAACCTCGAATATAAAGATAAAAATAGAGTAAGTAGCTTCTATAAAGTATAACTCAATCAATCATCATCATTATCCCCAATATCTTAAAGAAACAATTTGCAGTTGAATATAAAATCAGCAGTTGAGGGGAAATGGGATTCATGATCAAAATGCCCCACAAGCCAGTGGCAATTGGATAGCTCCACTTCTAAAGGTTACAAGGCAATGATAATGATTCTAGCTCTAGGCAAAAGGGAGGAGTAGGGAATGCAGTTACGACACCTCCAGAACTGCGCTTAAGAAATAAATATCATGATTGAGTAATCATATGGATCAACGGCGTTCTCTTCATACATGAACATTGTTGTGATTCCTAGGGATGGCAATTGGTCGGGTTTTGCCAAACACAAATCCATGGGTTTATATGTGAAAAAAACTCGGGGTAAAATTCACTGGGTTTGAAAAACTCAAACTCAACCCAACCCGCTGGGTATTCGCGGGTTCATGGGTATTGGGTTTTTGCCGTAAAAAAATTACAATAACAAGTTCCTATGAAAATTAAAGTCAAATATCAATCTCTCAATAACAAGTACCTATACATATAGGTGTCAATCGGGCGGGATCGGGCGGGTTCGGGCTGGGTTCAATCGGATTCGGGTTCAAACGGGTTGCGGGTTAGTCGGGTGGCGGGTTCATCGGGTTCGGGTTCATTGGGTTCGGGTTCATTGGGGTCGGGCGGGTTGCGGGCGGATCGGATTGCGGGTTGTTCGGGTTAGCGCATCGAGTAACTTATTACCAACTTACACATTTTATTACACTAATTTAAAATATTTTCCCCAACTTTTTAACCAATTTCTTTCTACCTTGTATATATATACCCGTTACCAACTTACACATTTTATTACACTGATTTAAAATATTTTTCTCAACTTTTTAATCAATTTCTTTCTACCTCGTGTTTATATATACTTAATTAAAAAAAACTATAAAAAAAACTAGTCAAAGTGTTGAATCAATTTGTATGACTTGTAAACTTGTTATGTAATTAATCATAATTGGTAAAGTACACTAGCCAATAGTAATGGTGATACCAACATTTTCAACAAAAAAAAACATTAATTGTTTATTTGGTAATTTAGTATCATTTCAGTAGTAATTGGATGAAAGTATCTCATTAAGTAGAACCATGCAAATATGGTATTTGGCAAAAGCATAGTGGTAAAATGAGTTATTTCAAAATAACTCATTGCCCAAATAACTTCAGTAAAATGTAGCCAAACGAGTTATTTGTAAAATTGTTTGAATTACGCTAAATATTGACTATTGAAGATTAACTATCAAATTTGATAAAATTGTTGTGACTTCAAACCTAACTTACTCAATAACATATATCCTATACACTTAACCTTACCTCAACCGAAGATATTAAGTTAGTATATGTAGTTGATCGTATACCCTAAACCATCGATACATTATACACTAACTACATACTCTACACCCTAACCATGTATCCTTATGAGTTGTGATTTTGCCACTATAGTTAATTTAAAGTGAAATTCATACTTTGATTTTCAAAACATAGAAAAAAGTGATTTTTGCTATACCCTAACCATATATCCTAAGCTAGACACCATATACCCTAACCACGAACCATAAACATAAACTAAAAAGGGATCTCTTGTCAATACCTTATGTCCTAACCATATACACCCTAAACCATATGTACTGCGTACCTTATACAATAACCATATACTTTATACCCTAAATAGCGAAACATCAAAGATTACTTATCAAGTTTAGTAGAATTGTTGTGATTTCAATCATAACTCTGCTCGATAACATATACCCGATACCCGGGTTACGAGTTTTTTCATTCAACGCATCGAGTTAGTTACTTTTGACTCATTACTACAACCAATGTAGTTAAAATCCCGATTTTAAACTTAAAATATTACTATTTTATGATCTTACCCATGTGATTCCAATCTTGATTTTACTATTAGATCTCAAACCTTTAAAATCCACGATTGGGTTCCATTACATTAAGCACAATGCCCAGTGGAGATCAAGAGATTTGTTATGTGAAGGCTTCTTTCTCAAATTGACCTGTTATGATTATTATGTGATCAGAAGATCGAAGTCATGGTGGCTTGTGGCAGCAGAGGAAGTGTAGGGAATTGTGGGAAGGATCATGTTTGAAGTTCACCATGTAGTTAGAGTAAGATATCATCTTAACTGCTATTTTCATCTTCTTTGTACCACATCGATAAGAGATGGCTCACCTCATATCTCACTCATGTATATATTGAGGGTATGCCATCCGTATTTAAAGCCAGATCATAAAGAGGCCTCCATAAGTGGCCCTTTGATTATGTGTTGCAAAAAAAATTGGGTTGATAAAGCCCACTATTAAGTATTGCATTATTATTTTGTAAAATAATAATGATAATGGCCATAGTGTGGTTTTGTATTGATTTGGGCTCGTATAATGAGGAAACATGCGTGATGTTTTTTTACCACATAGGAGAATGAAAGGTTGGTTGATTTTTCCATGCAT
The DNA here is from genome assembly GCA_964030455.1 of Linum trigynum. Taxonomy (NCBI): domain Eukaryota; kingdom Viridiplantae; phylum Streptophyta; class Magnoliopsida; order Malpighiales; family Linaceae; genus Linum; species Linum trigynum. The sequence goes on from OZ034820.1 coordinate 38,732,410, forward strand.
ATAAATAAGGTGTTGGGTCTCTACATAAAGGTATGCCTATTATCACAAGCGCCTGCTGAGCCAGAAGAATCAAGAGATGAAGTTGAGTTTTATTTTTGAAACTACCACATCGACAGGTTAGCTAAAACTCATTCTTCGCTTGAACATATAGTAGTGGGTGGCCTCCCATCAACAAGTAAATCTTGAAGAGGTCCGATTAATGGTCGACAAGAGTGGGCCACGAGGTTTGGGCTTTATTAGGTCCAATGATGGCTCAATTTTGTAGTTGTCAGGGTTCGGTTATTTTATACTTGAGGTGCCTACCTCCAGTTCAATTAGTAAAAGTTTGTTTTGAATTGGAGTCATGGTAATGGGTAATTGTTATTATGATCCATTGTTTCAATTGTGTTGATTTTGAGTTAATTTAGCATTGTCGGAAAGGATAGAATTTCATTGGTGTCGAATGATTTTGTGAATTTAGAGGAAAAGGAACAGAAAGAGACTAGGAGAGTAGAGTAATAGATTGTTAATGAAGATTATTATGGTATTTGCTCTTTTATTACCAAATACCATATGAAAAATCTAATTGCTTTTTTCCATCCAAACAAGATTAATTCTCTATTCCTCCAAATAACACACAAATACCACATGTACAAAAAGTGAATTATTTGACCTTACAATTACCACACTGAAAATTAACCTATCCAAACGATCCCTATATATTATATAATATAGTAATTATTCGGGTCAGTCGGGCGGGTTCGGGTTAGTCGGGTTCAGGTCAACCGGGTTGCGAGTTAGTCGGGTTCGGGCCAGTCGGGTTGCGGGTCAGTCGGGTTCGGGTTTAATCGGGTTTCGGTTCAATCGGGTTGCGGGTTGATCGGGTTGCGGGTCGATGAGGTTACGGGTCGGGCAGGTTACGGATCATTGACTTTTAGTCAACTTGGGTTGCGGGTCAGGTTAAACAGGCGGGTTACTCGGGTCGGGTTCTGTTTTGATACCTATACAACTTTAAGTTGTACATATACTTTCTAACAAATCCCTCTATGGTACTACTCAAAATTGTACCTATACTTATAGTACAACCTTAAGTTGTACCTACACTTTCTAAAAATCCTTCTACGGTACAACCCAAACTTGTACCTATACTATTGGTACAACTTTAAATTGTACCTACACTTTTTAACAAATCCCTTTATGGTACAACTCAATATTGTACATATACTTGTAGTACAACCTTATGTTGTACCTACACCTTCTAAAAATCATTCTATGGTACAGCGCGAACCTGTACCTATACTTGTGGTACACCTTTCAATCGTACCTACACTTTTTAACAAATCCTTCTATGGTACAACCCAAACATGTACCTATACCATGGTACAACTTTAAAGTTGTACCTACACTTTCTAATAAATCCCTTTATGGTACAACTCAAAATTGTACCTATACTAATGGTACAACTTTTAGTTGTACCTACACTTTCTCCAAATCCTTCTATGGTACAACCCAAACTTGTACCTATACCATGGGACAACTTTAAGTTGTACCTACACTTTCTAACAAATCCCTTTATGGTACAACTAAAAATTGTACCTATACTAATGGTACAACCTTAAGTTGTACCTACACTTTCTCAAAATTCTTTTATGGTACAACCCAAACTTGTACCTATGCCATGGTACAACTTTAAGTTGTACCTACACTTTCTAACAAATCCTTTTATGGTACAACTCAAAATTGTACCTATACTAATGGGACAACTTTAAATTGTACCTACACTTTCTAATAAATCTCTTTATGGTACAACTCAAAATTGTACCTATACTAATGGTACAACCTTAAGTTGTACCTACACTTTCTCAAAATCCTTCTATGGTACAACCCAAACTTGTACCTATACCATTGTACAACTTTTAGTTGTACCTACACTTTCTCAAAATCCTTCTATGGTACAACCCAAACTTGTACCTATACCATGGTACAACTTTACGTTGTACCTACACTTTCTAAAAATCTTTCTATGGTACAACCCAAACTTGTACCTATACCATGGTACAACGTTAAGTTGTACCTACACTTTCTAACAAATCCCTTTATGGTACAACTAAAAATTGTACCTATACTAATGGTACAACCTTAAGTTGTACCTACACTTTCTCAAAATTCTTTTATGGTACAACCCAAACATGTACCTATACCATGGTACAATTTTAAGTTGTACCTACACTTTCTAACAAATCCCTTTATGGTACAACTCAAAATTGTACCTATACTAATGGTACAACTTTAAGTTGTTCCTACACTTTGTCAAACAAATTCTTCAATGGTACAGCTGAAACTTGTACCTCTACGATATGGTACAACTCTAATTTGTACCTACACTTGTATAAATTGATTCATTATTTACAAGATTGGCATTAATGATGTGGGACCAGTCATTTAGTGGGTTTACCTCCTCAACAGGTCACCTTTTTTTTTTTTTTTATAGCATGGGTGCTATAGAGCACACTAGAAGGGCTCTTATCTTTTACACTTGTGATGATGTTTCAAAAGAGGATACAATACATGAATTTAAGGTTTTGTCTGTTTTTATATTTTTTATTGATAATCTTTTACTCAGATTATATCAACAAATTTATGTTTGGTCTATTGGTTTAGTGGTCGCACTAAAACGTTGGACAACAAGGCTCGAATCATGGCTTTAGCCTTTTCACTTTTACTTTGTCCTTTTATGCTTCTCATTTACGATGCGAGACTTTCCTCTTCATACCCTAATTTCCGTTTACCCTTTCCAGTGCTTTCCTTCTCATCGCTCGTTCACACCCATAATATGAAAAACAATCGAATCCGTGGCTCGTTTCCTTCTCTTCTCTCGTTTGTTCACAACCCTAATATGAAAATCAATCGACTTCATGGCTTGATTCCTTCTCTGCTTTCTTCATAGCCCCTCTCGATTCTCTTTAAAAGCCAATCTCCATCTTTCAAGGTCTTCTCAGAGCGGAGCGTCACCGGCTGCATCTGTGGTGCGGAGCTGCTGCTGTGGAGTGGTGCGGAGCTGTGCTGCTGCGTGAGCAGTGCCGAGCTGTTGCTTCTGCTGTTGTGGAGCGGTGGGGGGCTGCTGTTGTCCGAGACTATTGCAGAGCTACCGCTGTCGTGGAGCAGAAAGAAGCTGTTGTCAGAGCTCTTGTTGTGGAGCAGTGCGGAGTTGCTGTTGTTGAGGTGCAGTGCAGTGGTTGCTGTTGATTTAAGTTTGGGTCAATTTATTCATTTAGAAAATCAAGGTGTGTTTTGCTTACCTTACTCCTTTACTATTATCATGTCAACAGAACAAGTTCAGTTTTTTATGGTGCTTTTATTGTGTATTATGAAATGGCACCAAGTATAAATTGGATGCTTGTTGACAATAGACTCAGTGAGGATTATAAGAATGAAGTTTCAGAATTTTTGAGTATTCATTTCAAAGGAACAAGGAAAGGTATGAAATTAGATGTCTATGCGTGAAGTGTTGCAATGGAAAGTTAGGGACACGGGAGACAGTAACTGCACATTTACTCATTTATGGAATTGTCCCAAACTATACATTTTGGTGCCACCAAGAAGAAAGGTTGGGTTAGCCATTTGGACCAGTAGTCGAAGATGTCAATGATGGGTATGAGAATGAGTATGAAATGCATAAGGTTTTGAGGGATTTGTATCCTAACGTTGGTATTGGCGAAGAAGAAATTGATATGGATTTTGAGGAAGCATACAATGAGTCTTCAAATGATGAAGCAGGAAAGTTCTACAGATTGTTAAATGACTCTGAGAAACCTGTTTATGATGGTCGTAAGAGTTCAAAGTTATCAACTATAGTGAAACTTCTTCACATAAAGACTCTTGGAAGATGGAGTAATGAATCATTTAACATGCTGCTCAAGCTTATGAAAGAGGATCTGTTGCTAGAGGGTTCATGCTTGCCAGATTCATATTATGAATAAAAAAAGATCATACATTATCTCAGCCTTTCATACACAAAAATTGATGCTTGTGAACATAGTTGTATGCTATTTTGGAAGGATGATGCATTTCGTGACACTTGTAAGGTGTCATGCATCTAGATGGAAAGTTGACAAACGTAGTGGGGAAGTCATTACTAAAGTGAATGGGAAGAAGTTGCCAAAGAAGACTTTATGTTATTTTCCACTAACGTGAGCTGGTATCATGACAACAAGGGTGATGGTGAAGTAATGAGACATCCAAGTGATTCTTCAGCATGGAAGTCATTTGATGAACTCCGTCAATCTTTATCATCAGACCCTCGAAATGTGAGGCTTGCTTTAGCTAGTGATGGCTTCCAACCTTTTGCACATTCCAAAACTCCCTATAGTATATGGCTAGTGGTTTTAGTTCCATACAACCTACCTCCATGGATGATTATGAAGCCCTCTTATTTTATTCTATCCTTGTTAATTCCTGGTCCAGAAAGTCTTGGAGATGCTATTGATGTATATATGCAATCGTTGATTGAGGATCTCAAGGATTTGTGGGAAGAAGGTATCACTACTTTTGACTCATCGAAAAGACAGAACTTTCAATTACATGTAGCCCTATTGTGGACAATCAACGATTTTCCAGCTTATGCAAACTTATCTGGGTGGAGTACTAAGGGAAGGTTAGCTTGTCTTGTCTGTAGCAAGGAAACGAAGTCTGATTGGCTATATAATGGAAGAAAGTTTTGTTACATGGGTCGCCGACGTTGGCTCTCAAATGGTCACTGATGGTGTAAAAACAAAGATTCTTTTGATGGGACAAGGGAGAAACAAGGGCAGCCAAGAGTATACTCAGGAGATGAAATACTTGATGAAGTTAAAGATCTCAACGGAATTTGTTTAACAAATTGCTCAAAAGCAAAAGTGAAGGTATCGCACGAAGAAAGAGGAGACAATTGGAACAAGAAAAGCATCTTCTTTGATCTTCCATATTGGAAAACATTGTTGCTCCTTCATAATTTAGATGCGATGCACATTGAGAAGAATGTTTGTAATAATGTTCTCGGGACAATCATGGATTCGAAGGGAAAGTCCAAAGATACTATCAAAGCACGTCTTGACCTAGAGGAGATGGCACTAAAACCAGAATTGCATCCCATTAGAGAAGGTGGAAAGTTGGATATGCTACGAGCCAAATACACATTGATGCGAGATGGTAACGTAAGTTTTGCCACATTTTGAAGAACATGAAGGTTCCTGATGGCTTCTCATCAAACATATCTCATTGCATCAATGTAGATGAACATAATATATCTGGTTTAAAAAGCCATGATTGTCATGTTCTTCTACAACATCTTATTACACTTGGCATACGAGGTCTTTTACCGAAGGATGTTTGTGACCCTTTTATAGAATTGTCAGATTGCTTCAAGAGCTTGTGTTCGAAATCACTTAAGGTGAAAATTTTGGATAGAATCAAAGCTAAATGTCCAATGACACTTTGTAAATTTGAAATGATCATTGCGCCTGCATTCTTTGTTGTTATGCTTCATTTGCCTGTGCATTTGGCTGACGAGGCTATGGTTGGCGGTCCAGTCTAGTTTAAATGGATGTATCCTATTGAACGATACTTGCATGATTTGAAGTCATATGTTAGAAATAGGACGCACACTGAGGCATCCATTGCATAAGGATATATCGCTTCAGAATGTATGACACTATGCACTAGGTACTTAAATGGTATCCAAACAGAGTTCAATAGGGTTGACAGGAATTATGATGAAAATGATGTGCAAGAATTTTTTGAATTCTCACAAGTCGGGCGATTCTTGGGTAGTCATGATAATATTCGCAAGCTTAGTTCAAAGGAATTAGAGCAAGCCCACATTTACGTGATGAAGAATGCAGAAGAAGGGAAACCATTTTATGAGTAAGATTTTCATTATTGTGTTTTCGAGTAAGATTTTCATTTTTTTGTTAACTATCTTTTATCGTAGTTTATTGAAGCTTAATTTATACTTATATTTATACTTAAGCTATGCTATTGTACATTGTAGAGAATTTAGTCACCTATGTGAGCATTATTTGTTGGGAGAAAACTACAAGGATGATGAGGCAAGCTTCATTTCTTGGTTCAGGCAAAAGGTAAGCTATTTTTCTTCCTAATAGGAACATACCTCTGCATTATAATACATTTATATATGGTGCTGGCTGGTTTCTTAATTGTTTAGTTATTTAGATTGAATTGGGTTTCGTAATTATTTAGTTCCCATTTCATGTGGAGAAAACAAGGGCCAAGGGAGTGGTAGATAGAATTACTCACCTTGAATAACATTCTAATGCTGCTATCCATAAAAGATGGAGTAGCAAGAAATATTTTACAATAAAATTCTACTGCAATTGATCAAGCGTACAGTTTGGAATTTTTATTGGGTTGTGGTACGCAATCAGCCACCATCACTTATATATACACATACAACTTGTATTAGTTTATGGATGGATTAGATTTTAATACATACAAAATCTACTACATTATGTTTGAAAATGTGTCAAAACCATTATTGCAGGTTACAAATTCATATGAACCTAACAACAGTAAGAGATTGGATGACCTATTGTCACTATCACGAGGCCCTGCTCAAATTGTTAAGTGTTATATGGGTTATGTCCTGAATGATTTTCGGTTTCACACAAAAGATTATGACAAAAACTTGAGGACTCAAAATAATGGAGTTGTTGTAGTTGGTAATGATTGATTTATGTGGATGCTATAGAGTACTTTGGGATTTTAAGAGATGTAATTGAGTTGAAATTTCTTGGAGGAAGATCATTAGCGTTGTTTAGGTGTGATTGGTGCGATGTCTATGATAAGTCAAAAGGGTTGAAAGTAGATGACCATGGATTTGTGAGTGTGAACCTGAATAGAACAATGAAGACAAATGAGCCCGTTGTCTTAGCAAGTCAAGTATCCCAAGTATTTTATGCAGAAGACAATGTTAATAAGAACTGGCAGTTGGCTGTAAAGGTGCCACCTCGAGCCATGGACAAGTTGCAAAATGAACATAACACTGACGAATCATATGAAATGGTTCAGCCTATGGATTGGTATGGTTTTCTCTTACGAAACTGCCACTTATTTTTGTTGTTGGATATGAATGATTTTCAAACATGTCTTTTTTGTTCGTTTGTTATAGATGTTCGGCTAAAATTTGTTATTATGGAAGATGCTATGCCAGTTGTGTCGTGAGGAAGGACAAGGTACTTCATTTCAATTCAACTATATTACTTCTTGATCGTGTGTGCTATATATGCATACTGTGATGTGAATAATAAGTCCAATATATGACAAATCCTTTTAATAATTTCACAATGATGTTTTTATCCATTAATTGTGCATGACCATAATAAGGATGCATAGTTTAAATGATATGCTCCTTTCATTTTTCATGTTCAGTAGATGAGGTGTTGGGGAATTAGTACTGTGACTGTGACTAGTAATAAGTCCAGTATATGATAAATCCTTTTAGTAATGGAACAGTACTGTAACTATGCTTTGTAATTAGGCAAAGGAAATAATGTGACTATAGATTGATATATTTAATCACAGGAAAATGAGTCACTACAGGTACTAAACACAGTGCTTAGTGATTAACATCTAGTCACAGGAATCAATTTATCACAGTAAATACCGTGTTTAGTGATTGACATCTGGTCACGGGAATTGATTTTGTCACAGGAAATATAGTGATTAAGTGATTGACATCTAGTCACGGGAATCAATTCACTACAAGAACTGTACATTCTGCGACGAATTCTTTTGCTACATTTTGCAACGACATTTTCTATTCCGTCGCTCATAGGGTCAGGTTTCAGCGAAAGATGGGGTGGAGGTTTCCGCGACGGAATTTTACTTTTCACGATGATTTATTTCGTCGCGGAAAATTAATAGATAGTTTGCGACAAAACCCTCCATCGCAGAAAGCTTTGAGATTTTTCGCAACGTAAAAATTCATCGCGTTATGGTAGTTATATTTCGTGACGACCATTATCCGTCGCTATATCATTGTGAGGTTGCGAAAAAAGACTTTCGTCGCATAATGTTCGAGTGTTTGCAGTTGCAGCGACTGGCTCCGTTGCTGAAAAAATTCAGCGGAAAATCTTGTGTTGGAAACGGTAACGTTTTATTAAATAATAAATTAAGATATTTTTAGCAAGCCTTTTCTACACACCCTTTGTCCCGTAAGTTTTTAATTTAATAAATAAATAATTGTTTTATTTACCTATTGAAACGGTGGCGTTGGGGTCTTCTTTCCCTTTGGCTATCAAACGCTTCTTTTGTAACATCCCATTTCGGCTAAACCCATATTTCGATCGCTAGAAAATTACACGATTTAAAATCCAGCATTTCGACACTATTTCGGCGAAAATCGGATTATCGATCGATCGGATAAGTATACGTATTAATTAATTAATTAATTATATATATATATATTAAGCGGCCGGTCCATTTTCTTTCCCCTCATCATCGTTTTATTCTTTCTATTTCGGACCGAGAGAGAAGCAGAGCGAGCGAATGCAGGGGAGCGACTGGGGAGAATTTCCAAAGCTCAAATCTTGAGCTCTAGTAATCCAAAAATCCCGTAAGTAATGCCTAATTCATCTATACATCGTGATTTATCGATTTAGAGCTTTAAAACGAGTTTTTGGTTCAAGAATTTCTTGAATTCCCGTAAGCCAAATTAGGGTTTCGGAGTATCCGGAAGCCGGATTATGCCCAAATTTCATATACGAGCTTCCTGCAGCGAGGTAATCAATCCTCTAGTTCTAATCCCAGAATTTCGGCTATTATTTAGGCCGGGGTCCAAACCGCTGAATTTAGCTCCGGCCAGGGTTTGATGTGTTTTTACCAAGAATTTGACCCGGAGCCTAGAACTAATATTGACGGGGATACTTCAGGGGATATTAGGACGGTCTCGGATTTTAATTCGGGGTTCGTTCGTGAAATTGACGTTTTAGTACGGGAGGCTAGAACCGGTGTTTGAACGGCCAAAACTGGTGAGGGATTAGCACGGCATACCGGGTTTGTCGTATCACGATAATTATATTGATGCTTAGAATTGACCTAGGTGAATTAGAATGGCATGATTAGGGGTGTATGAACTTTTCTGCTATATGATGAACTATAGGCTTCTGTATGATATTATTGACTTGCCCTAATCGATATGGACCTTGTTTATGTTGATAATTCCATATTTGTTGCCAGATGTGGGTTTAATTGTGAATATGCCTTATGATGGTTCGAGAAGGTGATTGGATATGATTTTTCATGATTGTTATATTTGGATGCACAAGTGGGAAAATATATATTCCCTGGTAATATTATGATGTTTTAAGGAGGATGACTTGCACGAGGGTGTATCCCGAGGAAGTGCAATTATACGACTCCTGATTTACCTATGTTGAGCCAATTGTGGCCTGGTCAAGTACATGTGCAAGTAACGAATTATGATTAAGCAAGATGAGATATGAATCATGTATAAGGATACCGAATATGAGTGGTGTGGTCTCACGGTCAACTACATAGTAATTAGGGCTCCCTATGCTATTACTCTATTATGATATGTATGATAGTCACACCTCTCATATAGTGGTGACTGAAGAATTCTTATGAGATATGACCACACCCAGAGCGGTGTCGGGGTATGACTACACCCATAGTGGTGTGGGGTATGTATGACCACATCCGACGGGATGTTGGGTATGTATGACTACATCCGACGGGATGTGGGGTATGTTTCCCGGGAGAGTTATTAGCATGGGAGTAGCTAGGCGCCTATGATTAAAACATGATAAGATGCATATGCATAAGTCAAGGTGGTTGAGTCTTTTGCCTATTGGGATGTCGGAGGGCTGAGATCTGATCCCAGTGCTTTGGCTTGTTTGCTAGATGTATGGTAGGGGTATGCTTTGTTATGAACTCACGATGCTATGATTATCTCACTCATCTATGAGCTGACCCTCTTTTATTTCTTCTTCTCTGCTTATGCTATGTGTAAGTAGATCATCAGCAGCAGTAGTAGATAAGTGTAAGGTGGGAGAGGAGCTAGAGTTGAAGCCAGGATGAGGTATGGTCTTCAACTATTCTGTGCTTGGACTACTACTCGGAATTTTGGCCAGTGATCCACACCTTTTTGTAAAAATGTTTTGAGAACTTTTTTCATGTGCATACTAGCTTCTGATCTAGTGTGAGATATCCACAGGTGTGGAAAGTTGATGATATTGTATATGTTGTGTAATTGTGTAAGTTATGACGATTATGGCTTGTATCAGTATGGTATGCAGTTGTATAGTATGAAATTGTGACTATGGCTATGAAAAGCTAATACATATGGTTGTGAGTATATATGTTTGTGATGAATTATTTTGCGGAACAAGTTGCAAGAACTGTTAGCCCATTACGCGAGTAATTCATGTCGAAATTATATTTAGGTAAATTTTGATAATTAATGTAACACCAGTTTTAAATTCCGCTGCAATTGTATGAACAATATGATTAGGTAATACGTATAGGGTAGGGTGTTACAGCTCGGTATCAGAGCCCGGTTCCCTCTTTTTGCTGTTATGGCGTATTATACCCTATGGGAGGTTAAACACTCCTAAGGAGGGGAGTACCCCATAATGACTTAAACTGCGAATTGAGTTTGACATGATTATGTGTATTGGTATATTGGATGAAATTACTTGCATCATGGTTTTCAAAATTGAGTTTTGAACTTATTTGTTTTCAAGTAATTATTTTTGAAAAAATTTCGTTTTAACCAAGTGAGAGATTTGGTGAAGAATGAATTTTGTGTGGGTCAATCTAAGGCCAATATTTCCTTGTAGTTCACACGGAAGTTGTGAAAACGTTCCTACTGACCAGTCGAGAGGAGTGGGGGCGGTTGATGCAAGACCGCCAGTATTAGATTATGCAAACATGAAGAGTTTGGGTGGTAGGGACTTCAAGGGAGATGTGAGCCCAGATGCTGTAGTAGAGTGGTTGCGAGAGATGGAAGATGTATTTGAGTATCTTTATGCAACCCCAGAGGAAAAAGTGCAATATATTATTTTTCTCCTAAAGGGGTATGCGAGGAGCTGGTGGTCCTCAGTCTCTAGAGTTAATGGTGAACGAGTTCAGTTCACCTGGGAGGAGTTCCTGAAGGCCTATAAGACAGAGTTTCTTCCCGAAGCTTTTATAAGGGCAAAGAATAATGAATTCGCCAACCTTAAGCATGAGAACATGACAGTTACTGAGTACACCATCAAGTTTGTTAAACTACTTTACTTTGAAGATGGGTTGGCGGATACTGAGCATAAGAAGAAGATGAGATACTTACATGGGCTGCGCCTAGGGTTGAAAGAAAAGATCCACAGGGTTGATGAAGAGAGTATGGCCACTATCAAGGAGGCAACACTTAAGTATGAAGCCTATGAAGTTGAGGGTAGAGAGGAAAACAAGGCCAAAGAAGAGGAGAAGAAGAGGAAGTTTGGAGTAAGTTATGCCGGACCTCGTTACCAACCCAGGAGAGATCCTAGAAGTTTTGGGAGAACACCAAGTCAATCTATGTCGGGAACATCATACAGGGCACCAATTTCCTCAGCCACACAATTTCCATTTTGTCAAGTTTGTCAGAAGAGGCATATTGGAGAGTGTAGGAGATTTTCTGGTGTATGCTTTCACTGTGGCCAACCTGGGCACATCATGAGGGACTGTCCGCATTCGAGAGAAGTAAGAGCTACACAGTCCGAGCCTTCAGTGCAAATTAGTAGAGCCTCATTCAGGGGTGGTTACCAGGGAGGCCGTAGTGGATTTCAGAGTGGGCGTGGTGGTTCACAGGGTGGTAAAGGTTGTGGTCGAAATCAGCCATCAGGAAGTGGTACGTAGGGTACCAGAGCAAAGGGAGCACCGAGGGTTTATGCAATGACTCGAGGTGAGGCAGAAGTGGCACCAGAAGTTGTGACTGGTATGCTTTCTATCCTTGGCAAGCAATTATATGCTTTGATCGATACTGGTTCCTCTCACTCATTCATGTCATATACGTTTGCACATATGCTTCGTTTAGTTCCAGATAAGCTAGGCTATACCTTATGTGTTAAAACACCTGTGGGAGATACCTTGAAGGTAGACTCAGTTATTAGAAGTTCCTTCATTTGTGTGGAAGGAGCTTTCCTAGCAGCAGATTTAATTCTGCTACCTTTTGATGAATTTGATGTCATCCTTGGAATGGACTTTCTGGCAACCCATGGAGCTGTTGTGGATTGTCAAAAGAAAGAAGTGTTATTCAACACACCAGATAAAGGTCCTGTTGCATTCCGAGGCATTAAGAAAAAGGAGACTCATGGTTTTCTTTCTGCCTTGGAAGCTTTTCGATTAGTGAAGGAAGGTTGTTAAGCCTTTCTTGCTCGAGTTACTGTAGTAAATGATAAGAAGGTTGAGGATGTAGAGGTGGTAAGGGAGTTTCCTGATGTATTCCCCGAAGAACTTCCCGGCCTTCCACCAGAAAGGGAAGTAGAGTTTGATATTGAATTGGTACCTGGCACAACACCAATTTCAATGGCACCATATAGAATGGCACCAATTGAGCTGAAGGAGCTTAAAGAACAATTGCAAGAATTGCCAGACAAGGGGTTTATTCGACCTAGCATCTCACCTTGGGGTGCACCGGTTTTGTTTGTCAAGAAGAAAGATGGCTCCATGAGAATGTGCATTGACTACCAGAGGTTGAATAAAGCAACAGTGAAGAATCGTTATCCCCTTCCAAGAATAGATGATTTGTTTGATCAATTGCAGGGTGCATCAGTCTTTTCTAAGATTGATTTGAGGTCTGGATACCATCAATTGAAAGTGGCAGATGGAGCAACCTCAAAGACAGCTTTTAGAACAAGATATGGGCATTATGAGTTCCTGGTAATGCCTTTTGGACTCACTAATGCACCAGCGGAATTTATGGCTCTTATGAACAGAGTTTTCCATGAATATCTTGATAAGTTTGTGATTGTGTTCATAGATGATATTCTCATCTATTCTAAAAGCGAGGAGGAACACAAAACTCACTTTAGAATTATGTTGCAAATTCTAAGGGAGAAACAATTATATGCAAAATTCTCAAAATGTGAGTTTTGGCTGAAGGAGGTAATATTTCTGGGACATGTAATTTCTGGAAGAGGTGTCGAGGTGGATTCGAAAAAGGTGGAAGCAGTGGTGAGTTGGGCTCCACCAAAAGATGTGTCCGAGTTGAGAAGTTTTCTTGGCATGGCGGGTCACTATCGGCGGTTTGTCGAAGGATTTTCTAAAATTGCTGCACCATTGACTAAACTGTTGAGGAAGAATACCAAGTATGTTTGGAATGAATCATGTCAAAAGAGTTTTGATGAACTGAAGAAGAAATTGACCAGAGCACCAGTACTGGCTTTACCTTCAAACCATGGAGAGTTTGTGGTGTATAGTGATGCCTCATATCAAGGGCTGGGTTGTGTGCTAATGCAAGATGGAAGAGTTATCGCATATGCCTCTCGGCAATTGCGTCCTCATGAAGTAAATTATCCCACTCATGACTTAGAATTGGCAGCGGTGGTATTTGCTCTCAAGATTTGGCGACATTATTTGTATGGTGAGACTTTTAAAATCCTAACTGATCACAAAAGCTTGAAGTATATTATGGATCAGAAGGATTTAAATAGTCGCCAGAGGAGATGGATAGAGTTGTTGAAAGATTATGATTGTACCATTGATTACCATCCAGGTAAAGCTAATGTAGTTGCTGATGCTCTGAGCAGAAAGGGGAAGAAGAATATAAATGATCTGGTTGATTTGAGGGCAATGAATGTGGATTTGGAAGTGGATGGTGTAACAGGGTTACTAGCTCGGTTGAACATTCGACCTTTGTTGCATGACAAAATTCATGAGAAGCAGAAGGAGGACCCAGAGTTGGCAAAAATCATTCAAGATATTGAGGAAGAAAAAGAAAGCCCATTTGAAATGGTAGATGGCATGTTGAAGATGAATGGAAGAGCATGTGTTCCTAATGTTGATAATTTGAGGAAAGAGATCCTAGATGAAGCTCATTCTTCTGCTTATGCTATGCACCCAGGAGCAACTAAAATGTATCACACGATCAAACCATATTGTTGGTGGCGTGGGATGAAAAAGGAAGCGGCTGAACATGTTTTCACATGTCTGGTATGTCAGAAAGTTAAGGCAGAACATCAAGCTCCTGTAGGAAAACTGCAACCACTTCCAATTCCAGAATGGAAGTGGGAAAGGAATCAAAATGGATTTTGTATATGGTCTTCCATCATCAAGGGGGAAAGATGCGATATGGGTTATTGTGGACCGACTAACCAAATCGACTCACTTTTTACCCATTAGATGGAAACCATCACTAGAGACTTTGTCTCAACTATATATTAAGGAGATCATCAGATTGCATGGTGTGCCAATTTCTATTGTCTCTGATCAAGACCCGAGCTTCACATCTCGGTTTTGGCAAAGTTTACATGATGCCTTGGGAACTAAACTGCATTTTACTTCAGCTTATCATCCTCAAACAGATGGGCAGAGTGAACGAACCATCCTAACTTTGGAGGAATTACTTCGATCATGTGTAATGCAATGGGAGGAATCATGGATTGACCATTTGCCCTGGATTGAGTTTGCTTACAACAATCAGTACCATAGTAGTTTGGGTGTTCCACCATATGAAGCACTTTATGGGAGGAAATGCAGAACACCATTATGTTGGGATGTAGAAGGAGCAAGGCAAATCTCAGGGCCATAGATAGTTCAGATCACAGTTGATAAGGTCAAGGAAATCAGGGAGCGTATGAGGGTGGCTCAAGATCGACAGAAAGTTTATGTTGACACGAATAGGCGTGAAGTTAATTTCGAGGTGGGTGAGAAAGTATTTCTCAAAGTGTCACCATGGAAAGGGGTGATGAGATTTGGTAAGAAAGGAAAGCTTGCACCTTGATATATTGGACCATATGAAATCACAGAGAAGATTGGACCAGTGGCATATAAACTAGCATTGCCTCCAAAGCTATCTCAAATCCACAATGTATTTCATGTTAGTATGCTGAAGAGGTACAAAGTGGATCCTTCCCATGTTATACAACTAGAAGAGATCGAGTTGGGTCCAGATTTAACTTTTGAGGAGGTTCCAATTGAGATTGTTGATTTTCAGATTAAGACTCTTCGCAGGAAAGAAATTCCAATGTTGAAAGTGGTGTGGAGAAATCAAGATAGTGAGAGTGCTACATGGGAAACTGAAGCAAGTATGCGGGAGAAGTACCCTAAGTTGGTAGCGACAGACTTTGCAGGTTAACAATCTTGCTTAATAAGTTATGTTTTGAACTTGCTGATGTGCTTTTGTTGTGATAGCCCAGTATAGGTTTTTGAAACCTAAACATGGGAACTTGAGGTGTTATGTGTTTAGTTATGTAATTCAGATCTCCTAACCTAAGAGTTAGGTAGTAACAAGATTTGTGATAGTGTAGGTTGGGGGGGGGGGGACGAGCGGATATGTAATATCGACTCAAGGATAGATTTCGGGGACGAAATCTTTTAAGGAGGGGAGAATTGTAACATCCCATTTCGGCTAAACCCATATTTCGATCGCTAGAAAATTTCACGATTTAAAATCGAGCATTTCGACACTATTTCGGCGAAAATCGGATTATCGATTGATCGGATAAGTATACGTATTAATTAATTAATTAAATATATATATATTAAGCGGCCGGTCCATTTTCTTTCCCTTCATCATCGTTTTATTCTTTCTATTTCGGACCGAGAGAGAAGCAGAGCGAGCGAATGCAGGGGAGCGACTGGGGAGAATTTCCAAAGCTCAAATCTTGAGCTCTAGTGATCCAAAAATCCCGTAAGTAATGCCTAATTCATCTATACATCGTGATTTATCGATTTAGAGCTTTAAAACGAGTTTTTGGTTCAGGAATTTCTTGAATTCCCGATAAGCCAAATTAGGGTTTCGGAGTATCCGGAAGCCGGATTATGCCCAAATTTCATATACGAGCTTCCTGCAGCGAGGTAATCAATCCTCTAGTTCTAATCCCAGAATTTCGGCTATTATTTAGGCAGGGGTCCAAACCGCTGAATTTAGCTCTGGCCAGGGTTTGATGTGTTTTTACCAAGAATTTAACCCGGAGCCTAGAACTAATATTGACGGGGATACTGCAGGGGATATTAGGACGGTCTCGGATTTTAATTCGGGGTTCGTTCGTGAAATTGACGTTTTAGTACGGGAGGCTAGAACCGGTGTTTGAACGGCCAAAACTGGTGAGGGATTAGCACGGCATACCGGGTTTGTCGTATCACGATAATTATATTGATGCTTAGAATTGACCTAGGTGAATTAGAATGGCATGATTAGGGGTGTATGGACTTTTCTGCTCTATGATGAACTATAGGCTTCTGTATGATATTATTGACTTGCCCTACTCGATATGGACCTTGTTTATGTTGATAATTCCATATATGTTGCCAGATGTGGGTTTAATTGTGAATATGCCTTATGATGGTTCGAGAAGGTGATTGGATATGATTTTTCATGATTGTTATATTTGGATGCACAAGTGGGAAAATATATATTCCCTGGTAATATTATGATGTTTTAAGGAGGATGACTTGCACGAGGGTGTATCCCGAGGAAGTGCAATTATACGACTCCTGATTTACCTATGTTGAGCCAATTGTGGCCTGGTCAAGTACATGTGCAAGTAACGAATTATGATTAAGCAAGATGAGATATGAATCATGTATAAGGATACCGAATATGAGTGGTGTGGTCTCACGGTCAACTACATAGTAATTAGGGCTCCCTATGCTATTACTCTATTATGATATGTATGATAGTCACACCTCTCATATAGTGGTGACTGAAGAATTCTTATGAGATATGACCACACCCAGAGCGGTGTCGGGGTATGACTACACCCATAGTGGTGTAGGGTATGTATGACCACATCCGACGGGATGTTGGGGTATGTTTGACTACATCCGACGGGATGTGGGGTATGTTTCCCGGGAGAGTTATTAGCATGGGAGTAGCCAGGCGCCTATGATTAAAACATGATAAGATGCATATGCATAAGTCAAGGTGGTTGAGTCTTTTGCCTCTTGGGATGTCGGAGGGCTGAGATCTGATCCCAGTGCTTTGGCTTGTTTGCTAGATGTATGGTAAGGGTATGCTCTGTTATGAACTCACGATGCTATGATTATCTCACTCAGCTATGAGCTGACCCTCTTTTATTTCTTCTTCTCTGCTTATGCTATGTGTAAGCAGATCATCAGCAGCAGCAGTAGATAAGTGTTAGGTGGGAGAGGAGCTAGAGTTGAAGCCAGGATGAGGTATGGTCTTCAACTATTCTGTGCTTGGACTACTACTCGGAATTTTTTCCAGTGATCCACACCTTTTTCTAAAAATGTTTTGAGAACGTTTTTCATGTGCATACTAGCTTCTGATTTAGTGTGAGATATCCACAGGTGTGGAAAGTTGATGATATGTGTATATGTTGTGTAATTGTATAAGTTATGACGATTATGGCTTGTATCAGTATGGTATGCAGTTGTATAGTATGAAATTGTGACTATGGCTATGAAAAGCCAATACATATGGTTGTGAGTATATAATGTGTGTGATGAATTATTTTGCAGAACAAGTTGCAAGAATTGTTAGCCCATTACGCGAGTAATTCATGACGAAATTTTATTTAGGTAAATTTTGATAATTAATGTAACACCAGTTTTAAATTCCGCTGCAATTGTATGACAATATGATTAGGTAATACGTACAGGGTAGGGTGTTACATCTTTCATTCCTCAAATTCTAGAACCCTAAAATTTCTCCTTGAACTTGAAAGAACGAACTCTCACCCAAATGGCGCCGTCGAGAACCGATTGTCCAACGCTGTTGGCGGGAAATGCCCTTTGATTCTGTCTGATCGTGCTCTCCGATTCCGCCTGTTATCCGTCGCATCTCCTTCCCCTGTCGATTCTCAATTCTTCTTTCCGTCCATGAGCTCAAGACTTCCCTGTAAGTATTTCTTCAATGTTTCCGTAACTACATGCCATTCAGGTTGTGATGTGTTCATTTTCGACTATTGCAGAAGGTCAATTGGAGTTGGGGGCGACAGATTCAAGCATTAAGGCACAAATTTTGGAGGGCATGTACGACGTGAAAAACTAGGTTTTCCTGGATGAGTGCAGTGTTATAAATCGCAAATTTAACCCCGCTGCTTGCCTCCATTCTGTTTCAGATCTCGTCGTCGACCAATGACTCCATTCTTGTTCCTAGAACTCCTTCCCCATGCCCTGAAGCTCTCTGCCTCGATCTCCTTGAACGCTCTGCAGCTGCAAACCGTAGTGTTCCCTACTTTCTCCTTGTCGGTTGTAGCTGTTTGGTGAGTGTGTTACTCAAACTGGAGTTACCCAGTACCCACTTCCATCTCTTTGTTTATTTTTATCAATTACCATTGATTTTCCTTCATGCCTTTTTGGCTTTGCGTGGGTGTTTATAGAGAAAGGAAGGGAGGGGAAGTTGTGAAAAGTCAATATAAAACTTTGTTCTTCAATTGAGCTTTTCTCTTGGCCATGTATAGCTGCGTAGATAAGGTTTAATTGTTGCATCCTCTGTCTCTCACAGCAACACGTTTATGTTTAGTGATAACGCCGTATTTGCACATGTTTTCCCCTCGTTTATTGATCATTTTGGCTTGAGTTTTTTATTTCTTGGACTATTTTACACTAGGTTGTGTTCATTTGGCACATTTCAGGTCCTAGCATGTAAAGTGAAGCCTAGGCGCAAGTTTCAAGTCAATAGGAGATCAATTGGCGACTCGGGGTGAGAAACTTGGGAATGACTTAAGAAAGAATGGATTTATACCTCATTTATTGACAAAGAATCATGAAATCTTTTTATGAAAATAAAGAGGACAAGACTACGAGCATCTGGGATCAAACGACACCTGAATCGGAGCTCAAACGAGATCAACGAAACTTAGGAGTGCATGCTGGAAATTGTGCACGGTCGTGTGGGTTTCTGATAGAAAGACAATTTTCGGGTTTATTCATAATTATCATAATTACTATAATTAGGATATTATTATATATGGTTAGTAGTATTTGGGTCATAATAGGATAGTCTATTAGGTTTTTCCAGTCGTTTGCTATAAATATGTACTTTCGGTCTTTTGTTCAATTAAGTAGAAATTAATAGAAAAGTCATCCTTCCCCGAAACCCTAATCTCTTTCTCTCTCAAATCTCGAGGCTTCGGCTGTTCTTTCTGTTCTTCCCCAATTCTTTTCCTAATCCCCAAATTCTCTTTTAAATCCCTAATTCTATCTCTAAATCCCTAAATTCTCAATTTCCCAACCCAACCGATAGAACCCTAGAAACAGGTTTCTATCATTTGGTATAAGAGCCATGGTCACGAATCTAATTTCGTCAGAACTCATCTACCGCATACAAGTAAGATGCGCGCAAGCAATGGAAGTCTTAGAGAAAAGCATACAAGCTGCCGAGAAGAGAGACGAGGAGTGGCGGCTGTTGATGGAGAAATTGAAACGACCCCTAACCTCACCTCAGCGAGTCAAGCCACCAACCACCACTGCTGCGAGCTCACCCCCACCACCCGCGATGAAAATCCCCGCCATAATTGTTTCCGCTGCCGCCGAGGAAAAAGATCAGGCGGCCACAACCATGCCACCACCTGCGAAGGACAAGGCAATGAAGCCTGCAAACTCAGACATTATCACCGCCGAGCAGCCAATCACCGCCAATCATCATCACCGAAGCAACAGCGGAAAGCACGTAGCTCGAGGAACCTACAGCTACTGTCCTGCCGCTGACCGCTGCGGCTAGAAAAGAAGAGTCCCTGGCTGCGACAAGTGATTCGGACCTCATCGACGAGGCCGACGAAGGGGTGGAAACCACCGTTGAAGGGAGCAAATCGAAACATGTGCGGGAGCAACAACAGAGGACGACTTTGATTGCGGCGGAGACGTGCTGGTCGGAGAAGGACGTGGCCGCGTCAAACAAGAAGAGGAAGGTCCGCGTCAACCGCGAACGCCGATGGAAGCGATCGCCAGCGATGGAACCATCTTTGGGATGTCGGGGTCTGTCATCGAAGCTGCAAATTTCGACAAGGAAGCAGCGATTGAGGGCGGCTGACGTCGCGCCGCCGATCTGCAAGGAGAGAACGGCGAAGGATGGCTCGCCAAAATCACCAATCGAGCAAGTAGATCGGCGATCGGCTGTGGGTCTCCGAATGGTTACGACGGAACGAGAAGAGGAGAAGTTGGCATCTACCAACGCGGAGGCAGAGAGCACCACGAACAGGGAACCATCGTCGCTAGCCACCTCGATCGCCGCAAGAGGTCGGGAAAATCGCCAGTTACTGGCGGATCTCTGCAACGTCGGATAAAACAAGGCTGAGGAGGAGGACGAGTCAAAGGAGATGACGACGGGGGCGCGCCGCCTTCGGAGCAGTTCACCGCGAAGGGAGAAGCTCTCGATGGTCGAGTGGAAGAACGAGGCCGGCGGCGGGTTCCTAAGTCTTCTTCCCTTCCCCAAAGGACACAAAAGCGGCTACAGAGGGCTAGAGCCTGAGCCCATTAGGATTTGGGATGGGCTCGTGTTTGGCCAACCGAACCAGTGGAACCTACATCAAAGCCACTTGGAGAAGAATGGACCACGGGAGGGCTTGTCTTCACCAACGAGCACATGGCAGAATCAGTGGAGCACTCCATTAAAAATTTAAAGGTGGTTAAGGATGATGGGCTCAAGAAAAAACAACTATGTGATTCTTACAGTATGGAGTTTGAAAAGGAGGGTGATCATGGGGTTAACAAGGGCCACGTGGTTATAGAAGAAGCCATGGGAGTCGGAATTGCAGCATTGGGGGCCAGAGTTGCTGGAGTAGGATTCGATCGAGTGGTGGAGTACAATTGGTAGAAAAAGCGCAAGAAGTGGAGGAGATAATGCGCGATCTACATGGGTGATAGGTTGAAGAAATGGGTCGAGTCGGTCAACCTTGAGGAAAAGGTTGGTTTGAAGGGGGAGGGGATGATAGAAACCCAATTTTTGGGTTTATTCGTAATTATAATAATTACTATAATTAGGATATTATTATATATGGTTAGTAGTATTTGAGTCATAATAGGATAGTCTATTAGGCTTTTGATGCTCTAAAACACAACACCAATCTGCGACCAAGTGTAATTGCAGACTGGGAATGCAGTAAAGTGACAAGTGATATTATCAACCCGGGGTCTAGATCTACTGCTTACTCAGTGATTATCTATTATCTAGCCAACTAAAGTAAGTGATTGTTGTTTAAAAGCAAAAGCAGAAAGAAAGCACGAATTGGTACGGGTTTCGCAAGCAGATAAGAGTCACTCGGGAATGAGTCCCCCTAGCTCCTTAGTTAGTTTCAATTGCAATTACCCTGGGTTGATTTACTGTTGATTAGACTGCGGAAGATCAGACAGTAGCTTGGAATCTCTTAAGCTGACCAAGCCCTCTCAGTCTAACTACCCGGCAGACGACTAGTCTTCACCGGGATAGAAAGCTGAAGCAGTAAGAACAGAACTCCACTACTGGAATTAGATTCCAGTACAAAGCAGTAAACTGGCTAACTCTCGTATAGCCAATCTCCAACTACCGAATGATGAGACTCTAGCAACCTAATCAGATTCTATCTATCTCAGATTGCAGCAGGAATCAGGAAAAGTTGATCAGACTTCAATTGACTCAATAAACATGCATCATTCGATTCAAATCAAACAGTAATATCATCCCAAGTCATTACAATCAATCCCTAACACATAGAACTAGGGTTCTTCATCCCCAAGTGAGAGAGGGGTTCTACTCCATAGAGAGAGAGAGAGGAAAACAAGATACAAAGCAGTCATACTCATAATTATGGGAAGAATCTGCTCTGGGATGATGATTTCCACTCCTATGACGATCTCCAAGCTTGATTTGATGAAACCCAGCTCCAAGATAGCTTCTAGGATGTGTTCTTTGTACTTTCTCTCTCTAGGGCTCTGTTTTTGCTCAAAAAGTACGATCCTCTCTCTTGCAGCCCGAAATTGGGTTAAAATCAGGAATTCCCGACTCACACGGGCTGGGCCACACGGCCGTATGGCATACCCAGTTGCCCGTGTGAGTCAAAACGCGGCGTATCAATTAGTTCGATCTTCAGGCTTCCCACACGGCCAGGGTCTTGGACATGGGGAAAAGGCCTTTTAGGTGGTGGAAGTATTCATAGCACAAGGTTCCACATTTCCAAACCCACACAATCACAGTCAAACAAACCGGTATTTCCTTTCTGCTATTCTGCATTACTCAATATCTCAAGAGCACAAGAGCGAAGGAGGTATAAATGTCAGCATTTCCAAGCCAGACTGCTAAGAAACACTACTTACTGGGCATTATTCAGATTTTTGGTAGTGGCTCTCTTTGCTTTCAATTTTTCTTTGTTTTTTTCTTTCATTTTCTTTTCATTTCTTAAGAGAGCCACCACTTCTGCACATATTTCAAACACCTGCCCAACTTTTAAGCACTACCTCCAACACTCACATTAAATTTAGCAGAAACAGCAGAGAACATGTAAAAACCACTCTGTGGAACCTTCTAAGAGATGCAAAAGGGTGATTTTTTTTCATTTCAGACCAAAAGAAAGGATAACACACGGCTCAAAAGGGCTGACTAGGGGATATGACACATTAGGACAGTCAAATTTGGTCGTGGGCTAATCCTATGCCCCCATCATCTTAGCTAGTGACAACGTGAATGCTACACATCATGGAAGAGGGATCTATCGCACAAGAAAGAAACGAGCAGGCTCAAATCTCAAATGGCTACCTATATGCTCTATCTCACATTCTGATACCCTGAACTAGATGCATAAACGACTGTCAAGAACAAGTAATCAATCCAAGTCACAGTTGGTAAGCAAACAGTTGAAAAACTGAACCCCTACACAATTCTACTGCACGTCTCAGTCCTCATCATAGGTTTTCCTAGTCGCAATCAAGCTGTCATGCATCAATCTGAAACCCATTCAATTCACCAATCAAAACACAGTGCCAATATGATCAAACAGCAGTACTTGGAGCCCTCAAATCATAAGATTCGGACAGCGGACTAGGCTCCAGGCACCCAAATATATATTCCAACCGATACAAAGCACCCCCCCACACTTAAGCACGCCATTGCCCTCAATGGAGTAGAGGGAGAGATAAGGGGAACGATGTTACCGGATTGAAACTGCTGGGGGGACTGGAAGTGGACCAGTCAGCGAGAAACAAACGGGAAGATGGACAGTTCTGCACGAATCGAACACCAAGAACACACTAGCACACGTTGTGTTAGGGATAAGTGTTAGCCCAGATGGCTACAGCAAAAACAATCCACAAAAGAAACAAACAAAAACAAAAACAAACGACACTAAGTTCAAGCTCCTCACACATGGAGCAAACACACACAAGTCTAAAACGAAAAACAAAACACACTAAGATGGGCAACGAGTACAGCATACTCGTCGCCGAGGTTGTCCAGATCGATGTCATTCATGAATGCATCGTCGTCATCAGCTGGGGGAAGTGGAAGTGGAGAGTCCTCCCAGGGAGTCCTCCAGACTGGCTGCTCGCCCGGTAGCAGCTGGAGCAGATGCCCCTGTACCTCCTGCATGCGCCTAGCTCGGGCTTGCTCCCTCTCGATGCGCGCCAAGGCTATCCCCTGCTCGGTCTCCATCCTGTCCAGGCGCTCATCATACGCTGCCATCATGGTCTGGTACTCAACATGGTGAGCTGAGTACTGCTGCTGAAACTGCATCTGACTCGAGCTGCTGCGAGAAGTAGTCCTGGCCGGGGACGCTGGAACTGCCACCCCCGTACTCGAAGGTGGTGGGGCGGGCGGCAGCAGTATCATCCACGTCCTCGGGCTGGACCTCCTCATCAGCTGCACCCTCTGGAACCTCCGGCTGGACCTCCTCTGGGATCTGAGGTTGAGGAAACACCTCGATCCACATGACACCTCGCTCTTCCCGAAGAAGTTGCATTTTGTTGATCGTAAACCGGCTAAAGGGAGTGGTCTCTCCCTGCTCTGTGCACCCCTGCAGGGATATCTGGAAGTGGTCTGCCAGGCGGGTGATGAGGGGAGTGCAGTGAAGTTTCTTCAGCTCAGAAGCACTCTTCTCGAAGGTCCTCGCCACCACCGAGCCCAGGTGGAGGGGATGATCCCTCTGGCGCATGGACTGGATGAAGTACAGGGATCTCTTGGTGATGGCGCTGGCACTGTCTGAGGCTGGGGTGTAAGACTTGGCCAGCATGTGATGGAGGATGCGGTTGTCGAGCTGCAATGTGCTGGCCTTCGTCTTCCCCGCCTTGAAGGGAAGCTGACGTGGCTGAGCGAGGCTGAAGTGTAGCCTCCCGAAGTCCACCCCCGCTGGCTCGGCGCTCTCGGTGAGTTAGTTCCTGTCATTGACCAGGTTGAGGCCGAGGGCGTTCGCTAGCTCGTCGTAGCTCATGGATCGTGGTACACCGCCGAGCCGGAACTGGACGGCTTCTTCGTCCTTCCAATCGTCCGTGGCTGCGTGCTCAAAGGTAGTGTAGAACTCGAGCACGAGCTCATGGTACACCTTCCCGCGAATGCTGAGTAGGCGGCGCCAGTAGCGGTTGGTGACAACGGGGGAGAGGTGCTCGTAGCAGTTCAGCGTCTCCAACTCTCGCTTGGACCAGTAATGATGCTGCCCAAACTTGCAGGCCAGGACGTTCTTAAAACGATCCTGGTGGGGTCCCCTTCTCAAATCTTGAACATATTGATGCCGGACGTTGGGCTTCAACATGGTCCTGCAAAAGAACAGCCCAAAGTGGAACCAAAAGAGCCAAGGAAAATGTTAATCACACCCCCACACCTAAGAACAGAAAACAACCTAACCATGGTTTCATCCATAGTTCGGGGGGTCAAAAACTCGATAAATCAAGCATAATCTGAGTGGGGTGCACATTCACAATAAAGTAGGCAACTTAAGGATCACATCCATAGCAAACACACCCTCAAAGCCCATCAATAAGGGCCACAACCGGTGCCCACAACATAGCATGAAAAACAGGCATTTCATCGAACACCTTGTGTGCACTATTAAGGTAAGCATGAAATTGGCACAATTCTTGCACACAAGGGCTCAAACAACCAAGAGGGACTTTGCCCAACACAATTCAAACACACTCCATGCATTCCCCTCAATCAATTGCACAAAAATCACAAGATTCAATGAGGTTCTCTAAACATGCACCCTAACACCCAATTCTCCACAATTAACATCGTTAAGGGCAAAATCAAACCTGGAGACTCAAGTAGAGGTGTAGGGGATGATGAGGGGAAGGCGATGGAAGCGACGAAAAGCCGAAAAAATGCCCGGAAGTGCTCGTCGGAGTCTCGCCGGAAATTGCCTCCGGCGACAAAAACGTCGGCCAAATCTTCTCAAAATGGAGGGATAGGCCGCTTTTGGTTTAGGAAGGGTGGGTTTGCTGTTGGTTTGGTGGAAAAATGACAAAAAATGGCCGAAAAAATCGAAAAGTGTGGTTTTGTCGCGGTTTTCCGGCGAGTGAAATTGAATTTTCTGAGGACTCGGCCGTGTCGGCCGAATTTATAGGCCGAGTCTCGGCCACATGGCCTGACTCACACGGCCGTTTCATGAGCACTTTTGCCCGTGTCGGCCAACACGGGCTGGCCGAGGAATCTTCACTCGGCCGTGCCGAGTGCTCATTTGGCCGTGCCAAATTATGCGAGAGCAAACACGGCCAGGGCAAATTTCCACACGGTCGTGTCACCATCTCATCTGGCCGTGTGGAATTCTGCGAGAGCTCACACGGCCTAACCTATTTTCCACACGGCCGTGTGACATTCAGGGCTGGCCGTGTGAGCTGCCAGAACTCCAAAATTGACCTGTTTTCACTCCAGAATGACATACAACTCGTGAACAACCCCTCAAGACTCAAAAAACACAAAAAATCAAAAGGAAAAAGGTAAGAAAAATGCAAACCTATGTGGGGTTGCCTCCACACAAGCGCTTCTTTACCGTCTTTTAGCTGGACGCCAGTCGGTGGATGCTCAGTAAGGTGAAGGACCAGGTGCCTTCAAGAGCGGATCCACCTCGCTCTTGAGGTACAACTTCTAATGACGGCCGTGCACACGCCGAATGTGGCCACCAGCATTTGCCAACTCAACTTGGCCATCCGGCAGGATGCGAGCGAGTGAATACTCGGATGGCCAAAGTGGGGGCGGGACCAGCGCATAGTGGTCTCCGGCCTTCTTTCGAGCAGGCTTAGCTGCCTGCTGTTTCGGCCGCCACTCCTCCCTGATTTGTTCCTTCGATGACGCAGTGGACGGGAGTGGCGCCGAAGGTATGGGAGGCGGATCCTGCAAAATAGGCAACACAGAAGGATACACGACAGACTCGTGCTCCTGGTGAGATACAGCATGCAAAGGCGAAGAAGCAGGGAGAGTATTAGTAATTGAAAATGTTATTTGCCCCTCACCATCCCTCAAAACTAAGGTCCCATCATGCACATCTATGAGGGCCTTGGCGGTGGCCAGGAAAGGCCTTCCCAGTATCAATGGCACATCCACATCCTCATTTATGTCCAAAATCACAAAATCAACAGGATAATTGAATTTGCCAACCTTAACCAGAAGGTCTTCCACTATGCCCCTAGGATGCACGACAGATCGGTCAGCTAATTGAAGGCTCATCCTAGTAGCACGGGGTTCACCTAGGCCTAGTTTCTTAAACAGTTTATACGGCATAACATTGATACTATCACCTAAATCCGCCAAGGACCTCTCTACATGCAAATTATCTATAGAGCACGGGATAGTAAAACTACCTGGGTCCTTCTGCTTCTGCGGAAGCTTGTTCTGCAGAATGGCCGAGCACTCCTCGTTAAGCTCCACAGTGGCCAGCTCGCTCAGCTTCTGCTTCTTTGAGAGAAGATCCTTCAGGAACTTCGCATACTTAGGCATTTGAGATAGTGCCTCCAGGAAAGGTACTTGGACATTCAGCTTCCTAAGCATGGCCATGAAGTTCTCGAACTCTGCCTCCAGCCTGTCTTTGTGCAACTGAGAAGGGAAGGGGAGTTTAGGGATATACTCCTTCACTACTGGTTGCGGTTTAGATGCAGGCACCTCAACCTCCTTCTCTGCTTCTTCTTCAGTCACTGTAGATGCCGAGGCAGGGGCCTCTCTCTCTTGTGCCCGAGCAGGTGGATCAGCAGTCA
Organism: Linum trigynum; assembly: GCA_964030455.1. Taxonomy (NCBI): domain Eukaryota; kingdom Viridiplantae; phylum Streptophyta; class Magnoliopsida; order Malpighiales; family Linaceae; genus Linum; species Linum trigynum. Next base: position 38,759,701 of record OZ034820.1, read on the forward strand.
TCTTGTCACTCCTGGTTCTGATGGCATTGCAGTGCTCATTCGGGTTCTGAGGGTGAGGGATGGTCTGACCGGGCAAAGTACCAGGAGCGCTTTGTGCCACTGCTTGAGCCACACTCCCCAGCTGGGTTTGGATATCCTGCAAGACAGCCTGTGTGTTCCTCTGGCCAGCTTCAAGAGCCAGGAATTTACCCGATGCCTTTTCCATGAACTGCTCGATAGTGTTAAATTTTTGAGCACTAGAACTGGCGAGAGAACCCACCAATTCCCGTAGTTCAGCCATCTGATCATTCTGCACTGGGGCGGCAGGGGCTGCACCTGGCTGCTGGAAAGGTCGCGACTGAGATGGAGCAACATGCCCCTGCATGGGCTGGTAGAGAGACTGCTGCTGCTGCTGGAATTGCCCCTGTCTGGGCTGATATGGTGGCCTCTGGAAGCCCGGTGGTCTCTAGGGGACTGGTGGTCTGGAATTTGCCCCACCCCAGGAAAAGTTGGGATGCTGGCGCCACCCCTCGTTGTAAGTGTTGCTGTAGGGGTCGTTGCGCCTAACATTATTGATGAAGTTCACCTGCTCCTGGGGTGTTGTCGATTCCTTCATCGCCTGGCAGTCTTCCACCATGTGATGGGTGCTCTCGCACCAATGGCAGAGCATAGCCTGCTGCTGTCCGGTCCCTGGAATCATCCTGGAACGATCGATAGCTGAAACCAGCTTCGATACCACCTGCACCAGATCAGAGTAATGGTTTCCCACAGAATGTACACCTCGGCTTGGTGCTCTCCTCGACCTCCTAGCAGTGCCCCAATCATACCCGTTCTCTGCCATCTCCTCAAAGAGTTGATTAAGCTGTGGCGGTGTTTAGTGAGCATGTTCCCGTCACAAACTGAGTCAATCAGCTGCTTATCTTCTGGGAAGAGGGCATGATAGAAGGTTCCCACCTTGAAAGCATCGTTGAAACCATGATTGGGACACCTCAGGAAGAGACTGTTGTATCTCTCCCAAGCATCCCGGATAGTCTCATCTTCATCCTGGGTGAAGTGGGTGATCTGCTTCTGCAAGTCCGCTGTCTTCGACGGAGGATGGTAGCGGGTAAGGAACTTGTCCGCCAGGTTGGCGAACGTGGTGATGGATCCCGGAGGTCGAGTGTCTAGCCACTCCTTGCCCTGCCCCTCCAGGGTGAATGGGAAGTACCTCAGCTGGATGGCATCTGTTGGGACCCCGTTGATCTTGATTCCATCGATGAGCTCGTGGAATCGCCTGAGATGTGATCGGGGGCACTCCCCCTCTTTGCCATGGAACACCACTGAACCGCGCAGCATGGTGATTACTGAGGTGCTCACCTCAAAATTATTGGCTGGGACATGAGGGTGTTGAATGGGTGACCTCATGTCTGCAGCCCTGGCGGTCTAGTAGGATCCCATGGTCTGCTCCCCAGGATTGACCACATCATGGTCTTGTGGATCAGCCATCTCCTCCTCTTCAGTGATCTGTAGCTGTGCTAGCGCCTCCTCCGCAGCCAGTCGCGCCTTTAGAGCCCGCTTGAAGTTTCTGCAGGTTCATTCAAGCTCCTGGTCTAGTCGTAGTAGATCTCCCGACTGGCTACGGGTCATGCACTACCTGCACACAAACCGCAGAAACAACCCGTGAAGGCACACAGGTGGAAGAGATAAAATGCAGTAAATAAAAAGCTAGAGTAACAGATTCTCACGTTTCCCCAATAACCTAGAGGGTTACCCGGCAACGGCGCCAAAAACTTGATGCTCTATGACACAACACCTAACAATGGCCAAGTGTAACCAATGGAAGGGACTGCAGTATAGTGGCTCAAGTGATAAATATAGAATCCACGGGTCTCTAGAGTTACTATTACTCAGCTTTAGTTTATTATTTAGCAAACCATATTAAGATGAAAGAACTAAAACTACTCTAACAAACTACAGTTAAAGTTAATCTAATTACAGGTTGGGAACTCACTTAGGTATGATTCCCCTAGCCACTAGCCAGATTAATGATTGATGATCTCTAACCTGTTTCACTTTCATTCACAATGCGGAGAATCCTTGACTAGACCTTGAGTCTCGACTAAAGGAACAAGGCCCTCTTGAGTCAATTGCCTAGAGGGACGTATCCTTCTCTAGAACAACTGATCAAGGCGTTCTGAACTAGACTCCCTCTATCGAAAGAGGTTCTCAATCGATACAAAGCAGTGAATCAACCCTCGACTAAAGCAATCGATCCACTACTATCAATCTATGGTGCTCTATTGACCTAATCAGGTATTCCCTCTCATAGGATCAAAGCAGAATCAATAATCTCGACTAAAGCAGAATTGAATCATGAAAACATGCATAGATTGAATATGAACTCAAGATTATCAAGTCAGAGTACTCATACAATCATCCAATCAAACAAACATAGCTAGGGTTCCTCAAAACCTAAGTGAAGGGAAGTTACTCCATAGAGAAGAGAGAGACTGCAGAAATCTGATCTAGATCTTCAATCTCCATCTCCAAGCTTGATTCCCGAGCTCCAATGGCAAAGAAATCCTCCAAAATAGCTCCAAGAATATTCCCAAGTCGCTCTCTCTCTCTCTCTAGGGTTCGTCCCTTGGGTGTTTGGGAACCAAAACCCAGCTCTCCCTTTCCTTTGGCTCGAATCTGCCTAAAAAACCCGATTCTGGGCGAATTACGGGCTGAATTACGGTCGTAATTCTTCCATGCCCGTATTTTGCCCAAAACACGCGTTTTGGTTAAGTTTCAGCGCATCCAAAGCTCCTCTCGCCAGTGAAAATACGGGCATGGGAGGGGAAATTACGGTCGTAATTCTCCTGCCCGTAATTCTTCCTCCGCCCCTGTTCGAAGCTTCGTTTCTCCCTCGCCCGGACTCCGAATCAGTCGTCGTTTGAACCCAGACGCTCGTAGTCTCGTCCTATCTTTTCATGACAAGATTCCATGATTATTTGCCCATAATATGAGGTGGAAATCCATTCTTCCTCAGGTCATGTTCGTGTTTCTTCTCCCGAATTGCCAAATGATCTCCGATTGATTTGAAACTTGCGCCTACGCTTCACTTTATGTGCTAGGACCTGAAATGTGACAAAGGAACACAACCTAGCGTAAGATAGGCGAAAGAAGCGATAATTAAAGCTCAAACGATCAAGAAACAAAGGGGAAAACATGTGCAAATATCGAGTCATCAAATCCCCCCACACTTAACCGTTTGCTTGTCCCCAAGCAAACCTGACTCAAACCAATGCAACTCTCCAAACCTCTATATCAAAATACAACCTCGATCATCGGTAGAGGATTTCCTAGATCATATAGCAGCTTACGAGGTCAACAGGTCTTCTAAGACATTCCCTATCTCTCTCAATGCGAGTACTAGACTCAAGCCAGGATCATGAGAAGAAGTAGAAGTAAGACAGTTAGTTCATGAATAAAGGGACTCACACCATTCACAACTAAGGACTCGTTGCATCGGCGTTCTCTTTCACTTCATTTCACCGTTGGACCCCTTATTCACTTTCATTTTACTTTTTTTCTTTTTCATTCACTTGGTGGGGGTTCCAACTGCAGTCTTTTGCACGGTCGACCTTTATTAGTCGAGCAAGAGCAACTCCTTTTCTTCAACTCGTGTGGAGGGTCAATGAAATTAAGGGGGGTCGGAAGCTCTATCCGTGCACTTAAAAACACATCCTCAAGTAGGCAAACCGTTCAATGGGTGGAAGTTTTACTTGCACTAGAGACAGCTTAGCTTCACCTTGTAGGAGTACCCCACTAAGGATCACTAAAATCTCTTCCAAAACCCGATTTGGTGCAATGAACGGTGCCGCACACGTTGGGCTTACCCCATGTTTAAGATTTCGATGATTTTGACATGGAGGACCAACTGCATTTCATTTTCCACATGAGCACCCTGTTCGATACACAAGTCCATAACACAATCCACATAGGAGTCACCATTACCACATGAACTCAACGGTCCTAGCTCCACTAACTCACAAAATCAACTGGCACAGCAGAGAGCTAGATAGGAAAAATCTTATACTTCAACATCCTCCATAGTGCTACACTACCTCCATAGGTTGCACATTACTATAGAGACTGTCAATTCAAAGCATACTGAGCAGGCAATTTGCAAGGAAATACGTACTTGGAGCCCTCAAATTTAAAAATTTGGACAGTGGACTAGGCTCCAAGCACACAAACAGCCAAACATTCACCCGCATAAATAATCGAACACCCCCCCCCCCCCACACTTAAGCAGCGACATTGTCCTCAATGGAGGAAAGATAAGGAGGGTAGAACGAAGTTACCAGATCAAGGGTGAATGATGATGGACGGGGCAGGCGATGCATTCCAGGAAGAGAGAGTAATCAGAACACAAACACCACACAAAATCTCACAAAGGTTGAGTTATTGACTCTAAAATCAAATAACAAAACTGACTCAACCGAGGATAAATAGAGAAAGAAATTCAAACCGACTGGTTGGGTTGCCTCCCAACAAGCGCTTCTTTCACGTCGTGAGCCGGACGATGGCTCCTAAGTTTCGGTCCATGCTAGAACCTCCTTGAAGTTGAGGTTCTCGTCAATGAGGTGGAGTCGCAAGTCACAAGCATGTGGTATGACTCGTGATGGAAGCTCGTGCACTTGATGCAGATGAAGTCTCCATCCTCGAGACCTCTTCTTCTCTTCTCTCGTCCCATTGCCTCAAACTAGATATGACAACATCGATTGGCCACCATCGCGTCCATCAAGAGGAACCGATGTCGATGTGGCCTTGGTTTGGCAAAGAGACACTACAAATGGGTCCTTGCTAAGTAGTTCCTCGAAGTTTGGCGGAGATATCAAATGTAACTCATGGCCGGTGCAAGCCTCTTCCACCTCAACTTCGTCCTCAGCCTGGACGCCAATTACTTCTTCAACCTCCCTTCCTTGTTCGTGTGGTATCACCCCTGGGAAATGATCAAGAACTCCTCTTGCTTCACTTTCGTCATCCTCCACAACTTCTTTCTGCACCCTTTCTTGCTCTTCTTCTTCTAGCACGGATTGGAGAGCAAGTTGCCAAGCAATTTCTTTCATGAGATCTTCTTGCATCTCCTCACTCATGCCCGCCTCTTCAAAGCTCAGTTTGGGATGTGGGAAGGTGTCGTCGGCTATGACAGGACATTCCAAATCATGATCATCACGGGAGCTCTCTGTGACATCTTTAGTGTGCTCCACAATGTCCTTGTAGCCTTCTTCTTCCTCCTCCTCTTCTAGTATGGTAGCAGAAGGGTGATCTGGAGCAGGTTGTGCCCACGATCGCTCAAGATCATCGACGCTCTTCTTAAGGCTCAGGAGGATCTCCTCTGTTTCACGATAGGCCTGGACACAATGATCCATCCTGGAGCATGTTCTATCACAGTCTCGAGCAAACTGCTCCATGAGAAGACTCAATTCATAGTTTGGATCTGGCTGTGGAGTGTAGCATGGCTCTGCAGAATGGCCCGTGAAGGCCGCCATGGGTAACTCTAGCTCCAATGGGCCCTCTGGTTGTGGGAGAAATTCTTCTCGATAAGGAGGTTGTTCTTGATATGCCCAAGGGTCTGATTGTTCTCCGTAGTAAGGGGGTTGGTACTGGAACCCGAATCCATAGTCTTCTCCTCCTTGATTGCTCCAGGGAGTCTTGGGGAAATACCACTCGGATGGTGGTGGATACCCCCAATGATTGGAGAAGCCATGAGGATCCATGATTCAGATCTGCACCAACAAAAACAAAAACACCCAAGTGAAAAGCAAGGGTGGAAAAGAAAAACGCTAAAGTAACAAACTTCTGCCTTTCCTAATACTCTAGAAAGTCCCCGGCAACGGCGCCAAAAACTTGATGCTCTAAAACACAACACCAATCTGCGACCAAGTGTAATCGCAGACCGGGAATGCAGTAAAGTGACAAGTGATATTATCAACCCGGGGTCTAGATCTACTGCTTACTCAGTGATTATCGATTATCTAGCCAACTAAAGTAAGTAATTGTTGTTTAAAAGCAAAAGCAGAAAGAAAGCAGGAATTGGTACGATTTTCAAGCAGATAAGAGTCACTCGGGAATGAGTCCCCCTGGCTCCTTAGTTAGTTTCAATTTCAATTACCCTGGGTTGATTTACTGTTGATTAGACTGCGGAAGATCCGACAGTAGCTTGGAATCTCTTAAGCTGACCAAGCCCTCTCAGTCTAACTACCCGGCAGACGACTAGTCTTCACCGGGATAGAAAGCTGAAGCAGTAAGAACAGAACTCCACTACTGGAATTGGATTCCATTACAAAGCAGTAAACTGGCTAACTCTCGTATAGCCAATCTCCTACTACCGAATGATGAGACTCTAGCAACCTAATCAGATTCTATCTATCTCAGATTGCAGCAGGAATCAGGAAAAGTTGATCAGACTTCAATTGACTCAATAAACATGCATCATTCGATCCAAATCAAACAGTAATATCATCCCAAGTCATTACAATCAATCCCTAACACATAGAACTAGGGTTCTTCATCCCCAAGTGAGAGAGGGGTTCTACTCCATAGAGAGAGAGAGGAAAACAAGATACAAAGCAGTCATACTCATAATTATGGGAAGAATCTGCTCTGGGATGATGATTTCCACTCCTATGACGATCTCCAAGCTTGATTTGATGAAACCCAGCTCCAAGATAGCTTCTAGGATGTGTTCTTCGTACTTTCTCTCTCTAGGGCTCTGTTTTTGCTCAAAAAGTCCAATCCTCTCTCTTGCAGCCCGAAATTGGGTTAAAACCAGGAATTCCCGACTCACACGGGCTGGGCCACACGGCCGTGTGGCATACCCAGTTGCTCGTGTGAGTCAAAACGCGGCGTATCAATTAGTTCGATCTTCAGGCTTCCCACACGGCCAGGGTCGCACGGCCGTGTGGGATTTCCATCCTGCCCGTGTTTGCTCTCGCATAATTCCACACGGCCAAACCACTCCTTCACACGGCCGTGTGGATGTCAGGGCAAGCCGTGTGAAGGCTCGCACAATCTCACACGGCCAAAGTGGTCACTTGCACGGCCGTATGAGTTGTGGGTGTGCCCGTGTGGCCTCCTTTTTGACTTGCCTCGCGCCCGATCTTCGTCCAATCGACCCCGAACTCGCTCCTAAACCTTCATTCACTTGCTAGGACCTCAAATATCACTAACAAACACAACCTAGCGTGAAATCGGCCTAAAACACGAGAATTATCATCTCAAACGGCTCCAGAATAGGGGTAAAAACATGTGCAATTAACGGCTTATCAGCTTTTCCAGTCGTTTGCTATAAATATGTACTTTCGGTCTTTTGTTCGATTAAGTAGAAATTAATAGAAAAGTCATCCTTCCCCGAAACCCTAATCTCTTTCTCTCTCAAATTCGAGGCTTCGGTCGTTCTTTCTGTTCTTCCGCAATTCTTTTCCTAATCCCCAATTCTCTTCTAAATCCCTAATTCTATCTCTAAATCCCTAAATTCGCAATTTCCCAACCCAACCGATACAACGCTAGAAACATGTTTCTATCAGTTTGCCAGGGGGTTTGCACGGCCAAAACCTCAATTTGCATGGCTGTGCAAGTAGGAGGTGCGAGTTTCAGCGGGTATAAAAGTTGTTTTGCGATTTTTGGAGAAGGGGAGCTGGGTTTTGGATCCCAAACATCCAAGGGACGAACCAAAGAGAGAGCGGGCGATTTGAGGGCATTCTTTGAGTGGAATTGGAGGATTTATTTTCATTGGAAGTTTGAGGAACAAGCCCGGACTTGAAGACTGATCATCTGAAGATTCTTACTGCAGTCTCTCTCTTCTCTATGGAGTAACTTCCCTTCACTTAGGTTTTGAGGAACCCTACCGATGTTTGTTTGATTGGATGATTGTATACTCCGACTTGATAATCTTGAGTTCATATTCAATCTATGCACGTTTTCATGATTCAATTCTACTTTAGTCGAGATTATTGATTCTGCTTTGATCCTATGAGAATACCTGATTAGATCAATAGAACACCATAGATTGATAGTATTAGATCGATTGCTTTAGTCGAGGGTTGATTCACTGCTTTGTATCGATTGAGAACCTCTTTTGATAGAGGGAATCTAGTTCAGAACGCCTTGATCGGTTGTTCTAGAGAAGGATGCGCCCCTCTAGGCAAGCGACTCAAGAGGGCCTTGATCCTTTAGTCGAGATTCAAGGTCTAGTTAAAGATTCTCCGCATTGTGAATGAAAGTGAAACATGTTAGAGATCATCAATTATTAATCTGGCTAGTGGCTAGGGAGAATCATACCTAAGTGAGTTCCCAACCTGTAATTAGATTAACTTTAACTGTAGTTTGTTAGAGTAGTTTTTGCTCTTCCATCTTAATCTGGTATGCTAGATAATGCATTGAAGCTGAGTAATAGTAACTCTAGAGACCCGTGGATTCGATATTTATTACTTGAGCCACTATACTGCAGTCCCTTTCATTGGTTACACTTGGCCATTGTTAGGAGTTGTGTCATAGTGTGTCAAGTTTTTGGCGTCGTTTCCGCGGACTTTCTAGATTATTAGGAAGGCAGAAGTTTGTTACTTTAGCGGTTTTTTTTTCCAACCTTGCTTTTCACTTGGGTGTTTTTGTTTTTGTTTTTGTTGGTGCAGATCTGAATCATGGATCCTCATGGCTTCTCCAACCATTGGGGGTATCCACCACCATCCGAGTGGTATTACCCCGAGACTCCCTAGAGCAATCAAGGAGGATAAGACTATGGATTCGGGTTCCAGTAGCAACTCCCTTACTACGGAGAACAATCAAACCCCTGGGCATATCAGGAACAACCTCATTACCAAGAAGAATATCTCCCACAACCAGAAGGGCCATCAGAACTGGAGTTAGCCATGGCGGCCTTCACGGGCCATTCTGCAGAGCCATGCTACACTCCACAGCCAAATCCAAACTATGAATTGAGGCTTCCCATGGAGCAGTTTGCTCGGAGAGATCATGCTCCAGGATGGATCTTTGTACCCAGGCCTATCGTGAAACAGAGGAGATCCTCTTGAGCATTAAGAAGAGCCTCGATGATCTTGAAAAATCTTATGCATAGCCTGCTCAAGATCAACCTTCTGCAACTATACTAGAAGAGGAGGAGGAAAATGAAGGCTACGAAGACATTGTGGAGCACAGAGAAGCAGTTCAGTTAAAATCGCGTTTCAAATCATAAAAACGAACGTTTTTACGTATCTAGGTCACCTGAACATTTCAGTTTCCACTTAAAAACGTTTTGCTAATAAAATCGTTCAAAATCGTTAGTGGGAACGTTGAAATCGATGAAAACAGTCGAAAATGCATTTTCTTAGCGTTTCTATGCGTTTCCAGCTACTACCCGAAAAAGGTACAGTTACATTAATACGACGCCACTTTGGAATTGCAAAATAAAAAGGGAAAAAAATTTATAATTGTGGAAAGGGGAATAGGGCTCATCAGTTGAGCATCTCCTCAACCCAAAAATGCAGTCCCTAACTGACCGCTGCAAAGCAGGGCAACCAGCCAACCACAACAATCGTAGAAGGAGAGGGCGGCAGTCTTCACCGTCGCGAGGCCACACGCCGCGGCCTCTACCGTCGCCAATAGCCAGTAGACGCGCGGCCGCCACAGTCTCATGCTGCAGCTCGGCGCTGGAATATAGAAGAATGCTGCTATTTCGTTTTCATCAATATTGGAAGCCTACTCCTATGCTTTGAAGCTTAGTGTAAGGAAGTAGTTAAGCACCACACACGGACCTGTATAAGATCCATCATAACCTTCTCCCAACAACTCGAGTTATTGGGAGCAACTGGTTCTTGACATGGTATCAGAGCTGGTTTGTCCGTGAGGTCACGTGTTCAAGTCCTCACGACCCTCAATATTAACCGTTGTCTTTCAAGCACATGGTATGGCGGGCATGTGCAAACTTCAAGCCCATGAGTCGGCTTTCGTTTGAGGGGGCGTGTATGGAAGTGGTTAAGCACCACACACGGACCTGTATAAGATTCATCATAACCTTCTCCCAACAACTCGAGTTATTGGGAGCAACTGGTTCTTGACACTTAGCGCCAAGGTCATTCATATTTTAATCTCAGGCTTAGTCTTGTTAAGTTATGGTTAGTGATTTTCTTCAATGGGTTGTGATATATATTTACAGCCGTCAACAAATTCCATCGTTGAATTGCTCCATCTAAACATTGTTTGTTCACTTTTATTGCAGATTCTGTGCAGCGTGCAGCAGCAAGCGCCGAGGGAGAGGAGCAGAGGACCGAAAATGAGACATCCTCTTCGAAAGAATTCTTCCCCAATTGAGACATCCACCTCGAGAACTGTTACCTTTATTCTTCAAAGTGCCTAACTAGATCAAGAATGTGGCTACGTGTAATCTAACTAGAGTCGATTGCATTCTAGTTGTGGGCAATATTGAGGATAAGCATTGTATTTCACTATAATTAGAACACATAAGAAGATTCCATTTCATGTCACTTTTTGGTAAAAATTACATGTATGGCCACTCAAAACCTCATAGTAAACTTAGCTAATTATTCATTGAATTAGTGTCGCTGTATGTTAATTCGTCACTCTATATATGCATCCTGGCCACTCAAAACCTCGTTGAATTGTTAAGATGTTATGAATTTGTTCTACTTTAAAAATGAATTTTAGGTATTTATTCATTTACCTAAATCTGTATGTTCACATTTTACATAGTACATGCCCGAGTTAACAGATTTTTAACTATTATACAGGATGCATTAAAAACTTACGTTTGTACGCTTTGATTCTACGTTTTACGATTTTACCCATTCTCCGTTTCTAAGTAGAATCGCGTTTTTGACTGCATTGCACAGAAGACATCCTCTTCGAAAGAATTCTTCCCCAATTGAGACATCCACCTCGAGAACTGTTACCTTTATTCTTCAAAGTGCCTAACTAGATCAAGAATGTGGCTACGTGTAATCTAACTAGAGTCGATTGCATTCTAGTTGTGGGCAATATTGACGATAAGCATTGTATTTCACTATAATTAGAACACATAAGAAGATTCCATTTCATGTCACTTTTTGGTAAAAATTACATGTATGGCCACTCAAAACCTCATAGTAAACTTAGCTAATTATTCATTGAATTAGTGTCGCTGTATGTTAATTCGTCACTCTATATATGCATCCTGGCCACTCAAAACCTCGTTGAATTGTTAAGATGTTATGAATTTGTTCTACTTTAAAAATGAATTGTAGGTATTTATTCATTTACCTAAATCTGTATGTTCACATTTTACATAGTACATGCCCGAGTTAACAGATTTTTAACTATTATACAGGATGCATTAAAAACTTACGTTTGTACGCTTTGATTCTACGTTTTACGATTTTACCCATTCTCCGTTTCTAGGTAGAATCGCGTTTTTGACTGCATTGCACAGAAGTTGTCACGGAGATCTCCCGTGATGATCATGATCAGAAATGTCCTGTCGTAGCCGACCACACCTTCCCACATCCCACTCTGAGCTTTGAAGAGGCGGGCATGAGTGAGGAGATGCAAGAAGATCTCATCAAAGAAATTGCTAGGCGACTTGCCCTCCAATCCGTGCTGGAAGAAGAAGAGCAAGAAAGGTTGCAGAAAGAAATTGTAGAGGATGACGAAAGTGAAGCAGAAGGAGTTCTTGATCATTTCCCAGGGGTGATACCACATGAAGAAGGAAGGTAGGTTGAAGAAGAAATTGGCGTCCAGGCCGAGAACGAAGTTGAGGTGGAAGAGGCATGCACCAGCCATGAGTTACATGTGATCTCTCCACCAAACTTCGAGGAACTGCTTAGCAAGGACCCATTTGCAGTGTCTCTTTGCCAGACCAAGGCCACATCGACATCGGTCCCTCTTGGTGGAAGCGATGGTAGTCAATTGATGTTGTCATATATGGTTTGGGTTAATGAGACGAGAGAAGAGAAGAAGAGGTTTTGAGGGTGGAGACTTCATCTACATCAAGTGCACGAGCTTCCATCACCTGTCATACCAGATGCTCGTGACTTGAGACTCTACCTCATTGACGAGAACCTCAACTTCAAAGAGGTTTTGGGGTGGATCGAAACTTAGGGGCCATCGTCCGGCTCACGACGGGAAAGAAGAACTTGTTGGGAGGCAACCCAACTAGTCGGTTTGCATTTCTTTCTCTTTTTCTCCTCGGTTGAGTCAGTTTTGTTATTTTATTTTAGAGTCAATAACTCAACATTTGTGAGATTTTGTGTGGTTTTTGTGTTCCGACTACTGTCCCCTCCTAAAATGCACCGCCTGCCCCGTCCACCATCATTCACCCTTGATCTGGTAACTCCATTCTACCCTCCTTATCTTTCCCCCATTGAGGACAATGTCGTGCTTAAGTGTGAGGGGATGTTCGATTATGTATGCGGGTGAATGTTTGGCTGTTTGTGTGCTTGGAGCCTAGTCCACTATCCAAAATTTTAAATTTGAGGGCTCCAAGTACGTGTCTTCTTGCAAATTGCTTGCTCAGTATGCTTTGAATTGACAGTCTCTATAGTAATGTGCAACCTAGGGAGGTAGTGTAGCACTATGGAGGATGTTGAAGTATAAGATTTTTCCTATCTAGCTCTCTGTTGTGCCAGTTGATTTGGTGAATTAGTGGAGCTAAGACCGTTGAATTCATGTGGTAATGGTGACTCTGTTTGGATTGTGTTAAGGACTCGTGTATCGAACAAGGTGCTCATATGGGAAATGAAAAGAAGTTGGTCATCCATGTCGAAATCATTGAAATCTTAAACATGGGGTAAGCCCAACGTGCGTGGCACCGTTCATTGCACAAAATCGAGAGATTTTAGTGATCCTTAGTGGGGTACTGCTACAAGGTGAAGCTAAGCTATCTCTAGTACAAGTAAAATTTTCACCCATTGAACGGTTTGCCTACTTAAGGATGTGTTTTTAAGGGCACGGATAGAGCTTCCGGCCCCCCTTAATTTCATTGACCCTCCACACGAGTTGAGAAAAAGGAGTTAAAAGAAGTACTCTGGCGAGAGCCAGATGTACAGAAATTGCTCTTGCTCGACTAATAAGGGTCGGCCATGCAAAAGACTGCAGTTGGAACCCTCACCAAGTGAATGAAGAAAAAGAAAAAAAATGAAAATGAAAGTGCAAAAAAGGGGTTCCAACGGTGTAATGAAGTGAAACAGCACCCCGGTCAATGAATCCTTGGTTGTGAATGGTGTGAGTCCCTTTATCCATGAACTGGCTGTCTTACTTCCATTTCTTCTCATGATCCTGGCTTGAGTCTAGTACTCGCATTGAGAGAGATAGGGAACGTTTTAGAAGACCAGTTCACCTCGTAAGCTGCTATATGATCTAGGAAATCCTCTACCGACGATCGGGGTTGTTTGTTGCTATAGAGGTCTGGAGAGTTGCATTGGTTTGAGTTAGGTTTGCTTAGGGACAAGCAAATGGTTAAGTGTGGGGGAATTTGATAACGTCGTATTTACACATGTTTGCACCCTCGTTTCTTGATAATTTTGGCTTGAGTTTTTGATTTCTTGGAATATTTTACGCCAGGTTGTGTTCCTTTGTCACATTTCAGGTCCTAGCATGTAAAGTGAAGCCTAGGCGCAAGTTTCAAGTCAATAGGAGATCAATTGGCGACTCAGGGTGAGAAACTCAGGAATGACTTTAGAAAGAATGGATTTATAACTCATTTTATTGAAAACGAATCATGAAAGCTTTTTATGAAAATAAAGACGACAAGACTACGAGCATCTGGGATCAAACGGCACCTGAATCGGAGCTCAAACGAGATCAACGAAGGTTAGGAGTGCATGCTGGAAATTGTGCACGGCCGTGTGAAATTATGCACGGCCGTGTGGGTTTCCAAGGGGTTTTGCACAACCAAAACCTAAATTTGCACTGCCGTGCAAGTAGAGGTGCGAGTTTCAACGGGTATAAAAACTGTTTTGCGATTTTTGGAGAGGGGGAGCTGGGGTTTGGATCCCAAACACCGAAGGGATGAACCAAAGAGAGAGAGGGCGATTTGAGGGTATTCTTGGAGTGGAATTGGAGGATTTCTTCTCCTTGGAAGCTCGAGGAACGAGCCCGGACTTGAAGACTGGTCATCTGAAGATTCTTACTACTGTCTCTCTCTTCTCTATGGAGTAACTTCCCTTCACTTAGGTTTTGAGGAACCCTAGCTATGTTTGTTTGATTGGATGATTGTATGAGTACTCCTACTTGATAATCTTGAGTTCATATTCAATATATGCACGTTTTCATGATTCAATTCTGCTTTAGTCGAGATTATTGATTCTGCTTTGATCCTATGAGAGCAAATACCTGATTAGGTCAATAGAGCACCATAGATTGATAGTATTGGATCGATTGCTTTAGTCGAGGGTTGATTCACTGCTTTGTATCGATTGAGAACATCTTTCGATAAAGGGATTCTAGTTCAGAATGCCTTGATCGGTTTTTCTAGAGAAGGATGCGTCCATCTAGGCAATCGAATCAAGAGGGCCTTGATCCTTTAGCCGAGATTCAAGGTCTAGTTAAGGATTCTCCGCATTGCCAATGAAAGTGAAACAGGTTAGAGATCATCAATGATTAATCTGGCTAGTGGCTAGGAGGAATCATACCTAAGTGAGTTACCAACCTGTAATTAAATTTACTTTAACTGTAGTTTGTTAGAGTAGTTTTTGTTCTTCCATCTTAATCTGGTTTGTTAGATAATGAACTGAAGCTAAGTAATAGTAACTCTAAAGACCCGTGGATTCGATATTTATTACTTGAGCCACTATACTGCAGTCCCTTTCATTGGTTACACTTGGCCATTGTTAGGAGTTGTGTCATAGCGAGTCATTTAGCTAGCTAGCTTAGTTTATTTGTAGCAGTGTAGGAAGTAGGAAACTAAACTTGGTTTTCTTTTATTTGAAATTTTGTTGTTAGTACTTGAAGTCTTGAAACTTTATATGTATAAATATTAGTCCAAGGTAACTTACTCGTTAGCTAAAGAACTTAGTTAAAAATTTATTTGTGTAATTGAGATAGGCAGATTGCATAGTTTTTACAATTCAACCCATTATTATGAAAGTGAATCGGTAGACTTCTTAGCTTGATACTTCTTGGTTTCCAAAATAATATATGAAACTAGTCAAACTAGTCGGAAAATAAAAAATACCACTTCGATGATTATATATGAGATTTTACTTGTCAGAGTTCTCTTATTTTCTTGTAATTGGTTTGTTTCTTTGTGATATCCATACTGTCTATTATTCTTATCAATATTTGTTTTAGGTTCACATCACAGTATAAGCATGTCACAGATGAAATTGGTCACTTCAAGTACGGGCATGTCACGGGCAATTGCTGAGATGAATGCAACAAATCGTGGTCAAGTGATGAATCTAAACACTGAGGGAAGAGCAGCATATGTTTGCGTGTATCAAGAGAAGGTTATCTACTTAATAACACAAAACTATGTTTTCTATTATGACCAAATATTAAGTTCTTGGTAGTTTTGTGTCTTATGTGCATTTTAAACAGAAAGCACAGCAAGAGAGTGGTGAGTTGTCAAAGATGGAATTCTTCAAGTGGCTGGATACCAAGGATACTGGAGTTTGGAGGAACCCACACAAAAAAGAACAATATGTAAGTTTGACTCATGAGAACTAACCATCTGGTTCCTTCTTTAAAAGCAAATGTTTATTATATTCCATTCATCTTCTACCTACTGCCTATTTTTATTTGTCGTGCATTTTTATCATTTTTTAGTGATTCTTGTTCATCTCCTCATATGAATTTTGTAGGAAAAGATGCAGGAGCTTGTTGATAGTTCTAAAGATAGTGACAAACCCGTTTCTGAAGATCAGGCTTTTCATATAGTTTTGGGTTACAACTCGGGATATTGTCATGGACTTGGGTATGGACAGTCAGCCCCATCTAGGAGGAGAGATCATGTGGATGCCAACTATGAACAACTATTCAGGGATAAAAGCTAGCTACAAGACCGGTGTGCGAATCTTGAAGAGCATGTGACTGAACTTAATGAAAAACAAGCTGAGTCTAATCAACAACTTGCAGCGACTACTAACAAACTGACAAGGTAGAAGAAGAACTTGCAGAATTTAGAAGGATTATGGCGAACCTTCAAGCTAGAGGCAACATTTAGCTAAACAGGTAAGAGAAGTTCTTAAGTCTCACTTGAACTCATTATGATGGAGACAAATGGTTGGATTTTAGCGGAATATAGTCTACATCGAGGTTGGCAGCAAAAAAGTATTGAAATTGACATTATGGTAAACACATTGCTAGACAAGGGATATGTCTCTATAAGTAAGGAGGACTAAATAATAATCATCACAAAAGTAATCTGTACAAAAAAAAAAAAAAAACAACGAAGCCATGCTTAGCTAACTTAGAATTTTGGTAAAACTACTCTCAACTTTTTTGTTATTTCTTTTGAACTTGTGTTTTGGTATACCAAACTTATCATATTAAGGTGATTCCTTACTGAATTTTGCATGTTATCAACTAGTGTTGATCTTTTTGCCATGGACAATGATACGACAGCATGTACAATGTCGTGAAGTCTGTTCCTATGATGTGCATAACCCTAGATATAGGGGGCTACTAATCTTAAGATTCCAAATGTTATGGATAATTATATATGAGAGATTGTGATCCTAGTAGTAGTAGTATATATGGCTTGTATAAACGACAACGGAGCTACTAATTTGAACTATGTTTTGAGCTATAAAGGACTTGTGTTTATCTAAACAGGTTGTTGTCAATACAAAAGATAAACAAAAAATAACAGCAATGTAAGTTAGTTTTGGTGACGAATAAACTTTTTGTGACGGTATATTCCGTTCCAAAAGAAAGTTTTGTTTTATAGATTCAGCATATCAGCGATGGTGAGTTCGTCGCTGAAGGCGACATACTATTTGCCACGACAGAATTTTTCGCGAAAAATAAAATTCTCACGACGAAACAATTTCGTCGCAGAAAATCGTACAATTCGCGATGAGTGAAGTCGTCACCAATACCACTTTCGGCGACGACTAACCTCTGTCGCAGAAAAGCAGAGAAACAGCGACGATAACCTCCGCCGCAAAATTTTTTGAATATGCGACGAAGTCCTCCGTCGCTAATGTACCATTTGGCGACGAACGTGTCGTTGCGAAATGTCTAGCTTTCAGCGACGAATGTATGCTTTTCTGCGACGAACTTGTATTTTTCGTCGCAAAACCTTTTGCGACGCTGTATTGGTGACAACCTTTAGGCTTATTTTGCGACGACGATATTCGTCGCCGATATGTTTTCGCGACGGATTTTTTATTTTCCGCGATGACTCTTTCCGTCGCAAAAAATGAAGTTTCTTGTAGTGATTTAATCATAGTAATTGATATCTAGTCACGGGAATTAATTATGTCACAGTAAATACCTTTTTAAAAGGTGC
Source organism: Linum trigynum (assembly GCA_964030455.1). Classification (NCBI taxonomy): domain Eukaryota; kingdom Viridiplantae; phylum Streptophyta; class Magnoliopsida; order Malpighiales; family Linaceae; genus Linum; species Linum trigynum. The sequence goes on from OZ034820.1 coordinate 38,777,153, forward strand.
ACTTCCCGTCTCTAAATGTGTTATTTTCCTCGTCTTTATGCTTTGATATTATGCACTAGCCATGGGGCCTACCGTGATTAATAGGTACAAATTATCACATGAACTTGTACCGTGACAAATTGTAACTAGTACAAATTTCCCGTGATCTTTACAATTAGACACGGAGGTATATATTACGGTAATTTTCTCGTGTTTAATAGTGTTAGTCACGGGAAACACACTTTCAAATACAGGATTTATCGTGATTACAAGATATTTTTCCTGTAGTTGCAGCTCCAAGAACGAACAATAGAAACACTGTTTAGAGGTTTTTGTTTGTTTGGGATAGGATGTTATTAAAAGTGCAATCTCAACACAAATCGTGAGAAGGCTCAATAAATATAGAAAGGTAGAATCGCGACCACAATCAAGGGGAAAACTTTATTGATACAGATAAAAGTTCAAGTCTCAAAAAACTAACCATAAAACCCGAGTTCCAACCTATATATAGGTATGGGCAATTAAAATAATTAAAACAACTCAAAAACTCTGAATCCCGTCGGTCAGACCCGAAACCCGGCCAAAATACTTGGTCGAGTATTTTGGGTCACAGACCGGGCTTCTTCCCTGCCTGCTAACCCCAGTCCCTTTCCTGTTTCCTCGGTCGGGGAAATTCCTCCACCACATACCCGACCGCTGCTCTTCCCGCCTATCGGTCTCCTCGTTTTCTGGAACTTGGACCCGAAACCGTGGGAGTTGGTGGGCTCGCAGGAATCGTGGAGTGCATGATGTTTGCGATGGAACCTTTCATCGTTTTAGAGATGTAGCTGATCCTTTCGCCGCCGAAACCATGCTCTGCAATGACAATTAGCGTCGAAAAGCTACATCCTTTGGTGACGGATAACACAAAAAATTGGAAAAAATAAACACCATTTTTCCTCTCTCTCCCTTCTTCTCCTTCGGCGGTAGATCCTGCGGCGGGTGGATTTAGCAGACAAAGCGTATTTTTCGGTGTCCTGCTTAATGCTTAGGCTCGACTTTTAGAAGTGGTTTTGGAATTCAAAATCTGAAGGAGGGCCAAACACCTCTAAAAGCTTGGCTTTTGAAAAGCTGAATATCGCTTTAGTATAACATCAAACCAGACCTCTTAATTGAAACTTCTGCAAAAAGCCGTTTTGAAAATACAAGATTATTCTTATCATACTATAATTTTATCTCAGAAAAAATAAATTCTTTCATTTATATAATTTTAAAAATAAAATAAAGGTTTAATACACTTTTATATCCAAAACTTCCACGGTTGTGCTAATAATATCCAAATTTCCCGAAATACCACTTTATATCAATGTTTTAAAGTTGTTCTTTGCCAAATCTATCCATTTCCCAATATATTTTTGGTTAAAATACACTTGTATATCCAAAAACACCGTTAAAGAATGTAAGGAATTGGATATAAGTAGTATTTCGGGAAATTTGGATATTATTGGCACAACCGTGAAAGTTTTGGATATACAAGTGTATTTAACCTAAAATAAATTTTAACATCATATGTCCTATTGCTCTTCGTAGAGAATCTCTCTAATTCAAAATTTCTTCTCCCTGTATGCACAGAAGCAGCTAAGGTATGTTCTCATTCAAATCTCCTTCTGTCCCGTGAACCCTTTAAACCATTATAGCTTTGATTTACACGCATGCAATTTACAGAGTATCCATTCCAATTCCAATTTATAGAGTATCCATTTCAATTTACCCTGGGTTCTTATATTCAGTTACATCATTACATTCTTGTTCTTTTGTTGTAGAATACATAATGAAGGCTAGTCAGAATCTCAAGATGAACCGTAGTCATAATCTCAAGGTGAAGAGTGGTCAGAACCCATGTCAAACTACTCAATCTCATGACAATGAGAAAGTTTCCAAAAAAACTCCAGCAAAATATGTTGCCCCTAGATCACTTAGGAGGAGGGCTCCAAATCGATCAACATCTTTCTCCACTTTAAGATCTTCATCTGATGCGCCTTCCAAATCTCATCCCATGGCACCTGCAACACCTAGTAGGTACCTTGTGTAATTCATTTCACATTGCTCAATTATGTTGAAATCACTAAGTTGAGGTATCTTTTTTGCTGCTCCTAAAAGGACAAAAGAACCCATTGTTCAACTAATAGCATACCACAAAGGGCAAGTGAATCCACAATTGTAACTGATAACATGCCACAAAGGGAATCCACAATCGTGGTGTTGGGCCAAACCGAGCAACTTGGTCAAGCTTAATGGATTAGTTGCTCGGAATCCGCAGATTTGCTCATTGAGATAAGAAAATGGAAGTCAAAGAGTCGTGCAGAACTTGAGCATTTGTGGGCTGCAGCTACAGTAAGGAACAATATGCAATTTTGTCTTGTCATTCTTCACTACCAAGTTATTCATGTAATCTTTTTGCGTGTTTAAAGATACTTAATCTTTATGATAACAATGATTGTAGGAGTATTACCATAATCCCAAAATGATAGACTATAATTATCATACTTTAATTCATATGAGGGATCGTTGGAACAAATGGAGGTTAGTTTTGTATCGTGAGTATGCAAAGCCATGTGGATCTGGAGAACAAAGACATGGACATTTAATTGGATTTGGAGATGGATTGACGCCTAAAGACTTCAAGGGTTCAGATTCATTAAACATGACAGAATTAGCAAGCAAACTAAGGGAATCAAATGGAGAAAAGGCAAACATGGCAGCTGTAATAGCATAGCAAGCCAAAGTTATTTTAGAGATGAGACACATGATGGAAAGGATGAACAAGAGGTCTGGTGGTCCAGCAACAACTCAAAGGGTCAATCTTAAGTATGTATCTGTTACTTCTGTCATCTAGAGTTCTATGTTGATGCTTATCCTTCGTGTTTATGTTTTGTTTGAGTCTAGATACTATAATTGTTCATTCTTTTTGTTCATGGCAGGTATGGATATGAATCATGACACCAACTAACCTCTTGCTTCTGTAGGATAGGATGAAATATAATTCTAGATTAGGAGGAGATTTAGATGTTTGTTGAAATCTTTTAAATGATTTTGTATAGGTGTCATGTAATAGTTTGTTAGCTTTTGAATGGTTAGAAATATCTAAAACTCGTCTGACTTTTGACTATTGATGTAAGAGTAGTTTATTATGGATTAAGTGTGCAAGTTTGTATAATGTAATGTTGTTGCTCTGGACTAAGTAGTTTATTCCATAACTCTTTTGACTAGTGATGTAGAATGTAATGTTCTTATTCTGGACTGTGTGCAAGTTTGTATAAAACAAAGTTGAGAGGCTCGAACTCGTAACCAAGAAGATTGTGAATGGTGTGTGAAACATGTTTTCTACAGTGCTTAGTTTCAGGTAGTGAAAATATGCTCTATGTGTACTTGTTATATTGTTTTGTATGATTAATTGGAATTTCTAATTTATTTTCGAAATTTGCAGAAATTGAGCAAGAACAATGTATTGAATATAATGAAAAAAATATGAATCATCATAGTGGAAGCAAGCCTAATCGAGAATATTTTTATGAAATGGTATCATCTTCAAGTTGTTGTTGTTGTTGTTGTTGTTGTTGTTGTTGTTGTTGTTGTTGTTGTTGTTGTTTATGCTGCTGTTCTTTATGTTTTTGTTGTTTATTGTTTATGCCTCTGCAGTTTATTGTTTATCTTTTTGCAGAATGGTTATTTCATTAGTTGTGAATGATTTGGTTCATTTATATCATGTTCATAGGGTGGAAAGGATGGGATTCCTCCAACCATAGATAAAGTGTTTTTTGATACACATAAGAGCAATGGTGAAATAAAGGAACCAGCCGCAAAAGAGATACATGTAATATCGAAACTTTAAGTTTGAAGTTTTGTTCATACATATTCACTATGGTTTATGATTGTTAATTATTTTATTTTGATAGACTGGACTTATTGAAAAATGTGAAGCTAATCCAGAGTTGGAGTCGATGGAATTGGTAGAGAAGTACTGTGGAGAACAAAGACATGGACATATAATTGGATTTGGAGGTGGATTGAGGCCTAAAGACTTGAACGGTTCAGATGCATTAAGCAGGACAGAATTGGCAAGCAAACTAAGGGAATCCAATGGAGAAAAGGCAGACATGGCAGCTGTAATAGCAGAGCAAGCCAAAGTTATTTCAGAGATGAGAGACATGATGGAAAGGATGAACTAGAGGTCTATTGGTCCGACAACAACTCAAAACGGTCAATCTTAAGTATGTATCCTTTACTTCTGTCATCTGGAGTCCGGTGTAGATGCTTCTCCTTCGTGTTTATGTTTTGTTTGAGTCTAGATACTAATATTGTTCATTATTTTTGGTCATGGTAGGTATGGATATGAATCATGACACCAACTAACCTTTTGAGGATAGGATGAAATATAAATGTAGATTAGGAGGAGTTTTAGATGTTTGTTGAAATCTTTTAAATGATTTTGGATGAGTGCCATGTAATAGTTAGTTAGCTTTTGGATGTTTAGAAATATCTAAAACTCGTCTGGCTATTGACTATTGATGTAAGAGTAGTTAATTATGGAGTAAGTGTGCAAGTTTGTATAATTTAATGTTGTTGCTCTAGACTAAGTAGTTTATTCCATAACTCTTTTGACTAGTGATGTAGAATGTAATGTTCTTATTCTGGAATGCGTGCAAGTTTGTATGAAACATAGTTAAGAAAAAGTTGATGCATTGATTCTTGAGTTACATTGCATAGAAAACTTGCATTCCCATCCCATTTCAGCAGCTCAATCTGTTGCCCATGTACAACAGCTTGTAAACCATTTTGGCAAATAGGATTAATAATTTAATATACATTGCCCAGATTTGCAGCATTTCAAACTTGGTAGCTTGTCCAGATTTGGAGCCTGTCGAACTCGTAACTGGGAAAAAAGAATCATGCTGCAGGCTCGAGCCAGGTAGCTAAACGAAAAAACTATAACCAAACTACAAATCTAACCATATTGCCAAATCCATTTTTCTTGTCAATTGTTCCATTAAGCTTGTATCTATCCTATTCCATAGGAAGCCCACGTCAAAACCAGCCCATGGACGTTTGTTTTTGTCTAGTACGATGACAAAATTTTAAACAATCGTGATTTTGTACTCAGTTATCTGATTGGAGTAATTTTTTTTAATTTCATATAACTTTTTGAGATCTACGTAGTTGCAAAACACCTCCTGAATTTTTTCAGAAAAGGTCATTTAGTGGTCTAACAAGAACATTTTGTGATTTTCTCAAACTTTGAAAAGTTGTCGTTTTTTGTTCAAGCACCCGTTTGGTGTAATTTTGTTTTCATTTTATAGAGACATTGGAGTACTATCTTTTACACTTGTGATGATGTTTCAAAAGAGGATACAATACATGAATTTAAGGTTTGGTCCGTTTTTTGAATTTTTATTGATAATATTTTGCTAAGATTATATCAACAAATTTATGTTTGGTCTATTGGTTTAGTGGTCACACTAAAACGTTGGACAACAAGGCTCGAATCATGGCATTAGCCTTTTTCACTTTTACTTTGTCATTTTTTGCTTCTCATTTACGATGCGAGACTTCCCTCTTCTTAACCTAATTTCCACTTACCCTTTCCGCTGCTTTCCTTCTCATCGCTCGTTCACACCTTGATATGAAAAATAATCGAATTCGTGGCTCGATTCCTTCTCTGATCTCGTTCGTTCACAACCCTAATATGAAAATCAATCGACTTCATGGCTTGATTCCTTCTCTGCTTTCATCGTAGACCTTCTTGATTCTCTTTAAAAGCCAATCGTCATCTTTCAAGGTCTTCTCGGAGCGGAGCGGTGCCGGCTGCATCTGTGGGGCGGAGCTGCTACTGTGGAGTGGTGTGGAGCTGTGCTGCTGCCGTGAGCAGTGCAAAACTGCTGCTTTTGCTGCTGTGGAACGGTGGGGGGCTGCTGTTGTCCGGGACTAGTGCAGAGCTACTGCTTTCGTGGAGCAGAAAGAAGCTGTTGTAGAACTCTTATTGTGGAGGAGTGTAGAGCTGTTGTTGTGGAGGTGCAGTGCAGTGGTTGCTGTTGATTTAAGTTTGGGTCAATTTATTCATTTAGAAAATCAAGATGTGTTCTGATTATCTTACTCCTTTAGTATTATCATGTCAATAGAACAAGTTCAGTAGTTTATGGTGTTTTTAATGTGTATTGGGAAATGGCACCAAGTATAAATTGGATTCTTGTCGACAATAGACTCAATGAGGATTATAAGAATGGAGTTTCAGAATTTTTGAGTATGCATTTCAAAGGAACAAGGGAAGGTATGGAATTAGATGTCCATGTGTGAAGTGTTGCAATATCAAGTCAGGGTCACGGGAGACAGTAACTGCACATTTACTCATTTATATAATTGTCCCAAACTATACATTTTGGTGCCACCACGAAGAAAGGTTGGCTGAGCCATTTGGACCAGCAGACTAAGATGTCAACGATGGGTATGAGAATGAGAATGAAATGCATCAGGTTTTGAGGGATTGGTATCCTAACATTGATATCGACGAAGAAGAAATTGATATGGATTTTGAGGAAGCATACAATCAGTCTCCAAATGATGAAGCAGGAAAGTTCTACATATTGTTAAATGACTCTGAGCAACCTCTTTATGATGGTTGTAAGAGTTCAAAGTTATCAACTATAGTGAAACTTCTTCACATAAAGACTCTTGGAATAGGGAGTAATGAATCCTTTAACATGCTGCTCTAGCTTATGAAAGAGGATCTGTTGCTAGAGGGTTCATGCTTGCCAGATTCATATTATGAATAAAAAAAGATCATACATGATCTCGGCCTTTCATACACAAAAATTGATGCTTGTGAGCATAGTTGCATGCTATTTTGAAAGGATGATGCACTTCGTGACACTTGTAAGGTGTGTCATGCATCTAGATGGAAAGTTGACAAATGTAGTGGGGAAGTCATGACTAAAGTGAATGGGAAGAAACTTCCAAAGAAGACTTTATGTTATTTTCCACTAACGTGACCTAGCATCATGACAACAAGGGTGATGGTGAAGTGATGAGACATCCAAGTGATTCTTCAGCATGGAAGTCATTTGATGAACTCCATCAATCATTCTCATCAGACCCTTGAAATGTGAGGCTTGCTTTAGCTAGTGATGGCTTCCAAACTTTTGCACATTCCAAAACTCCCTATAGTATATGGCCAGTGGTTTTAGTTCCATACAACCTACCTCCTAGGATGATTATGAAGCCCTCTAATTTTATTCTATCCATGTTAATTCCTGGTCCAGAAAGTCCTGGAGATACTATTGATGTATATATGCAACCGTTGATTGAGGATCTCAAGGATTTGTGGGAAGAAGGTGTAACTACTTTTGACTCATCGAAAAGACAAAACTTTCAATTACATGCAGTCTTATTGTGGACAATCAACGATTTTCCAGCTTATGCAAACTTATCTGGGTGGAGCACTAAGGGAAGGTTAGCTTGTCCTGTCTGCAGCAAGCACTACAACAAAGTGCGCCTTTTGCGACGAAATTATTCGTCGCAAAAAGCATCAAATTCGTCGCAGAAACACTTTCACGACGAAAATCTCCGTCGCCATAGCAGAGTGCCATACGTCGCGTAAACCGCGTCGCCCTAGGGGTTCTGCGACGAATATAATGCACCCGTCACTAAAAGTACATATCGTCGCTGAAGGGTGAAGCTTTTGCGACGAACATATTTGTAGCAAAATGTGTTCTTCCGCGACGATCTTAACGTCATCGCACAAAATAACTTTTTGCGACGAAATCATTCATCGCAGAAACTCTCTACCGTAACATAAAAAAACTAGTAGCGACGCTTCATTTCGTCGCAGATGGCTTTAGCTATGACGAATTTCGTCACTAAAAATGTTAATTTCTCACTGTTTCTTATGCTTATATAACCTGATATTGTTCATACATACTTCAACTTTGCAACCAATTAGTGTAAGAGATAACTCAACTGAGCAGTTCTATAATAAATTACCATGGAATATTCAATCTTGTTCATCCAAGTAGCTATACATTTACAACCATACATAATAAATAAATTCATTCAACATTCATAATATCCAATGAAGCAACAATTAACTACTTGCAAGTTTCTCTATAGGATCTTGAAGCATTCTTGAGGGACTCTGGAGTCCTTGTTGCACGTCCAATCTACTCCCTCAATTGACCAGTTTGCAGCTTGTATTTGTGCATAACCTAATAAAGTCAAAGAAATAAATACATAAATAGAGCATAATCCTTCAAACAAAGCAAGATTGCACACAAACTTGCTGCAAGTCTAGCAACTCTTACTTAGAATACCTTTTTAAAGAACAAGAACTAACCTGGAGCTTTATGTACTCCTTTTTATGTCTTCTTTATTACATGTACTTGTTGAGTCTTCAAATGCTTTAAATCAAAGTTTCAACCAAACAACATTTATTATTCAAGATTTGTAATTTCCCTCCAGTAAATCAAAAAGATATGGCGGCAATAAAGTCTGACTGAAATTCTAACTTGATTCCCAATAGCCATCCTTGGAAACTAATATCTTTTTGAAGCTTTTCAATCTGGGCCTTGAACTAAACACTAGCCTCAATGAACTACAAATGAGAATGATTCAGATCTAACTTCAGAATATTAAGAAAGCAACAGATAGGACATTCTATTAACTAAACAAATGTGAACTTAAGAAGAAGCTCAAATTACCCAATTAAAATAAGCTTAAAACATAAGAACGTATTCAGAAGATGCCAACTACACGTATAATTTTAATGTTCCCAAATGAAGTCATCAATGATGACCAGAGTCCAAATACTCCTAATGGTTGTTGAGTGTCGGTGACATGGCCAATAGTACCTTAAACCAAATTTTCAAAATCTACATAACATTGCATCTTATATAGTTTAACAATCTCAGAAGTAAATAAATGACCTGAACTAGAAGTACAAAATTATTCCTAAAATATTAACTAGGTTCAGAAGAAGTCCATTTTTATAGACGATTTCAATAATTGGATCATGAGTGGTTTGTGACTCAAATAACCTACTGAGGTTGGCTCGCTGGCCAAAAGATGGTGGCCAAGTATGTTTTATCAAGAAAAACGATCAAATATGTAGATACAAATAAACACAATGAAACCAATTATGATAGGAAATCAAGTGGATGATAAAAGTAGTTCAAATTGAATACTCGAAAGCTCATGACTGAACCCAATACATGAATATATATATTGATCAAGCGAACCATTTCATAGTTTGTCATGGAAAAATTCAATGTAAGAAAAAAGGATTAAGAGGTCACAATGAAGTCCTAGAAGAAGTGTTTTGGGAGTTAATGGGAACTGGATATCCACTTGTATTCCATGCATTCTTAATGCCTAAAAGCAAAGGAATTAAGAATTCACCTCATATTTTGTCTTAAGCAACAAGACGGTCCTGCGATTGTGGCTAGGCAAGGGTAGGAAGCAATTACCGGGAATGAGATAATTTTATAATTTTGAAAATAGCTTGTGTTCTTACCTGCTTGTGAACATGACTTCATGATGATGTATTAATCTGTAAGAGTTAAGAGTTAATAAAGAAATAAGAAACACTGCCAGAGCAGCTCTTGGGAGTTATGAGAAACACGATATGAGAACCTCATATATATCTTACCTACTTCACCCAGATCTAAAGTTTGCTTCATTCCTTTCTCCTTGTAGCCATTACTCCTCCGTCATCATTATCATTGGATTCTACTCCACCTGCCTCCACGAGCGCCTCCCCAAAATCAACTCAGGCAGACAAGTAAACTTCCATTACTCACCTTCTCATGGAGCTTCGCTACTCCAAATAATTGTCAGCAGCTCAATAGACTTCCACCTTCACCACTAACACCACTATCTTCGAGCACTGTCAAGAACACCCTATATACAAAACAAGCTAAAATAGGTTGGGGAATATGCCGATGGAGGAGATCTTATCATATCATACCAGAAGATTACTCGATCCTTGTAGATTATAGGTCGGGGAATCTCGTCGATCGATCTAGACAGTAGAGAAGGGTAAAGGGTTGGAACATATTTGTACTGTAGATAGAGAGATGTTGTGCTCAAGTTTATGAGCAAGAAGAGGTAATCACAAATCAAGGAGACTTACGAAGCTGAGGATGAAGCCTGCGAGAATGGAGTGGATGTAATCAGCTAGCTTTCTTTATCAATTTTGACTAGGCGGTGCAATAATAGGCGGAGGCAGAGCATGGAGGAAGATTTGCTTTAGTGTCGGCGAGTCAATCAGGTAAAAAAATGATCACTAGTAGTAACAAATCAAAAGACGGAAATTGAAATAGGGAACAGAGGGATTCAGATTTGGGAGATTGCGAGTCGGCTAGGGTTTCGGGAGCAACGAGCTATCGACTGAAATGGAAGCCGTCGAGTGATCCAGAGCTTCCAATCAAGAAACCATCTTCTCCCCTTCGTGAACAAAGTGCAAGAGATACTGAAATTAGGAATGAGGGTGCTGGATTTGGACATCGCGACCTGGCTAGGGATTTTGGAGGAGTTGGAGACTTCGAGCTCTCGACTGGAATGGGGGAGAAGACAACAAAGTTTGGGGAAATTGAGGCTTTTGATTGAATATAAAAACCTGTCATTTTTGGTCACAGCTCGCCAAATACGTTTCGAAATAAGCCCAAATTGGAAGCACGGTCTGAAAGATTCTATGCACGAAACAAATCATTAAAAATTCTAAAGCGACGTCGTTTTATGTCCTTCTTTCAAGACGAATTCTTTGGCGTAGTGGCATCTCTTTCTGCGATGATTAGAATTCGTCGCTAAACCTTATGCGACATGAACTTTCGTCGCCAAAGCTTGGTCAACCTTCTGCGACGAAATAACCTATAAATTTTTTCGCCATAGGTATTCAATCGACGACAATTTAAATTAATACCTTTTTGCGACGAATTTCGTAACATCGTCGCTGAAACTTGTTCTTTTGCGACGAAAGGAAGTTTCGTCACCATAATTTCGTCTCTAAAAGACTTTTTTTTTGTAGTGAAGCAAATGAAGTCTGATTGGCTATATAATGGAAGAAAGTTTTGTTACATGGAACGCCGACGTTGGCTCTCAAATGGTCACGGATGGAGGAAAAACAAAGATTCATTTGATGGGACAAGTGAGAAACAAGGGAAGCCAAGAGTATACACATGAGATGAAATACTTGATCAAGTTAAAGATCTCGAGGGCATTTGTTTAACAAAATGCTCAAAAGCAAAAGTGAAGGTATCGCACGAAGAAAGAGGAGACAATTGGAACAAGAAAAGAATCTTCTTTGATCTTCCATATTCGAAAACATTGTTGCTCCGTCATAATTTAGACGTGATGCACATTGAGAAGAATGTTTGTAATAATGTGCTTGGGAAAATCCTGGATTTGAAGGGAAAGTCCAAAGATACTATCAAAGCACGTCTTGACTTAGAGGAGATGGCACTAAAACCAGAATTACATCCCATTAGAGAAGGTGGAAAGTTGGATATGCCACGAGCCAAATACACATTGAAGTCATATGTTAGAAATAGGACGCACACTGAAGCATCCATTGCAGAAAGATATATTGCTTCAGAATGTATGACACTGTGCTCTAGGTACTTAAATGGTATCCAAACAGAGTTCAATAGGGTTGACATGAATTATGATGAAAATGATGTGCAAGATTTTCATGAATTCTCACAAGTCGGGCGATTCTTGGGTAGTCATGATAATATTCGCAAGCTTCGTTCAAAGGAATTAGAGCAAGCCCACATTTGTTAACTATCTTTTATCGTAGTTTATTGAAGCTTAATTTATACTTATATTTATACTTATGCTATGCTATTGTACATTGTAGATAATTAGTCACCTTTGTGAGCATGATTTGTTGGGAGAAAACTACAAGGATGATGATGCAAGCTTCAATTCTTGGTTCAGGCAAAAGGTAAGCTATGTTTCTTCCTAATTGGAACATACCTCTGCATTATAATACATTTATATATGGTGCTCGCTGGTTTATTAATTGTTTAGTTATTTAGATTGAATTGGATTTCTTAATTATTTAGTTCCCATTTCATGTGGAGAAAACGAAGGCCAAGAGAGTGGTAGATAGAATTACTCACATTGAATAACACTCTAATGTTGCTATCCATAAAAGATGGAGTAGCAAGAAATATTTCACAATACAATTCGTACTGCAATTGATCAAATGTACAGTTTGGAATTTTTATTGGGTTGTGGGACGCAATCAGCCAACATCACTTATATATATATGCATGATACTTGGTAATTTTAATTTATACAACTTGTATTAGTTTGTGGATGGATTAGATTTTATACATACAAAATTTACTACATTATGTTCTGAAAATGTGTCAAAACTATTGTTGCAGGTTGCAAATTCATATGAACCTAACAAGAGTAAGAGATTGGATGACCTATTGTCACTATCACGAGGCCCTGCTCAAATTGTCAAGTGTTATACAGGTTATCTCCTGAATGATTTTCGGTTTCACACAAAAGATTATGACAAAAACTTGAGGACTAAAAATAATGGAGTTGTTGTAGTTGGTAATGATGGAGTTGATGTGGATGCTATAGAGTACTATGTGATTTTGAGAGAGGTAATTGAGTTGAAATTTCTTGGAGGAAGATCATATGCGTTGTTTATGTGTGATTGGTACGATGTCTATGATAAGATAAAAGGGTTGAAAGTAGATGACCATGGATTTGTGAGTGTCAACCTGGATAGAACAATGAAGACAAATGTGTCCTTTGTCTTAGCAAGTCAAGTATCCCAAGTATTTTATGCAGAAGACAATGTTAATAAGAACTGGCATTTGGCTGTAAAGGTGCCACCTCGAGCCATGGACAAATTGCAAAATGAACATAACACTTCTTGATCATATGAAATGGTTCAGCCTATGGATTGGTATGGTTTTCTCTTATGAAACTACTACTACTTCTTTTTTTTTTTTTGCTGGATATGAAGGAGGGCCAAACACCTCTAAAAACTTTGGTTTTGAAAAGCCGAATATCGCTTTTGTATAACATATAAGCAGACCTCTTATTTGAAAACTTCTGGGAAAAGCTGTTTTGAAAAAAACAAGTTTATTCTTATCATATTTTAATTTATGTCAGAAAATATTATTTCTTTCATTTAGAAAATTTTAAAAATAAAATAAATTCTAAAATCATATTGTTTAATATAAAAGAAATCTAACAAGTTCCATTTTGACTACTTTTCATTGTTTAGAATTTTTATTCATAATTTTTATTATAAGTTTTTTATAGTAATTTTACATAACTTCTTATATTAAAAAGCACTCCTAATAGTTTTTCAGCCATACATTCAATTTTTTTAAAAAAGTACTTCTCTAACATTCAAAACTACAGGCAGAAACTATTTATGCAAAACATATAGCAAGGCCAAACTAGACAGATTAATGGCCAGTCGATGGCTTGCTACGCCTAACAATGTCACAATGAGCTCAATAAACTAATTTTTTTTACGAAGTACATGTGTTATCCTCTTTGCCTCTCTGTTTGTATTTTCCTTCGACGATGTTCTTTTCCCGCCGTTGCTTTTGGCTTCCCTCTATTTTCATCCAAGCATGGCCTATCTTTGGGACCGGTTAGCGTGACTAACCCCTAAAGGGGTCTGATTTTCGACACCCAGTGTCTTTACCGTCCATTTTAACTAGTCTTAATCTAATGGTACGAAGAAGGCAGTTGGTAATTTGCAATTAATCAGTAATTAATTACATCGGAAAAGGGGAAGAAGTAACAGTTGGTTCCCCCCACATATAATTTTAAATTCATTCCCTCTTACCTTTTTTTTATTCACCGTTTCAGTTTCCTTCTCCATCTCTCTGTTCAGAACCCGCCCGACTCGTCTAATGACTATCCCCCGGCCGTAAACCCCCATCTCCTTCACAAACAGCAGTCGGCCCATCCCTCCCGTCGAAAGTCGTCCGTCTTCCATCCCGTCTTCCGTCGGAAGTTGGTCATCCCTCCCATCCCTCCTTCACGTCGAACCCGCTTGATCGATCCCCTTCGACGATAGTCTACTTGCGATACAGCCTATATAAGCCGATAGGGGGTGCTGGCGTGATTTTGCGCTTCAATTCATCCTAAAGTGAGGCAAGTATATTTGAACGAACACAATTGACGTCCCGAAAGTTGGTAGTTTTTTTTTGCACAGTGGTAGTTCTAGCATTATAGTGGTAGATCTATCACTATAGTGGTAGATGTACCAGTTGTCTAACGATCGTAGTTTCTAATGGCACACAACTTCTGTCTGCAGGTGTGACTGTCGGGGAGGATGGGAAAACCATGGATGGTACCATGGTAGTATCAGATGGGAAAGCAGTCCAGAAAACACCATTGTCTGCTAAACCGGTGTCTGTGGTGTTTGACGCGTCAGCAAGTATTTCAAGGACACTGAATCATATTAAAGCTGATATTCTTGCAGGAGAAGCAGGGGAGGCTGGTGATTGGGTTGATGATTTTGTGGAGCATCCACATAGGACTTATAACCTACGAGATAAAAAACCACCGGGAAAGTTTCTACTTTCGCCGTATCACCAAATGAATCGCAAGAATAATTTGGTCTATGTTTACATTTCGGAATTTTTTTGAAACCCAACTTGAAACACCATTATTGGTCCTATGAATGGGAATTGCCTATTATGTTGTCTTATTTAATATTTTTGTTGTTTGAAACCAATTATATACGCGTACCAATACTGTGGTACATCACAACATGTATAAGTTTAGTGGTAGGTCGGAACATGTGGCAGTGTAGTGGTAGATCAGAATGTGTATCTCTCTCTTAAACCATAATTACGTGTCAGAGAATAAAAAATTCAAGGAACAACCTTAAAATTCAACACTGGTACATCTATCACTCTACTGGTAGATCTATCACTCCACTGGTAGGTGTACCACTCCATTTGTACATGTACCACTCTACTGTGATAAAAAATAATCCAGAATATAACCAATATAAGTTACCATGAGTTTATCTCTCTCAACGACTCCAACGAGATTGACATTCGCAGCGACGATATCAGGCGCATGCTCCACGAGGGTCGGATTGTCCAGATCATGAGAATGTTGATCAGAGTCGTAGCTGGACTGCCCAAGTTTTAAGAGATCGTCGTCGTTGCTGGTATACTCTACGTTGAGGTCAAATCCGAGGGAATGTTTGCCAGCAGACTTGTGTACACAGGGACCTCCGCCATCCAACTGGACGATGTCATCATCCATCTTTGCAACTGATGGATCCCGCCGACCGTGTAGTGATGAAGCAGACCTATCGTTCCCCACGGCAATGGATAGAAATAGCAGAGGAGGGAGGGGGGAAATAGAAAAACACGGGAATGGGGGAGGAATGGGAGTAGAAACGCCACAATCTCCATCCAACTAAATTGCCCCTTCTCATGCAAAATTAATATGACAGTTAAGCCTTTCTTATTTATTTGGGACAGCCATTAATACTTGCCTAATAATTAAGTGTAAAACAGACCAATCAAAAGGAGGGTGTCAAAAAACAGACCCCTTTAGGGGTTAGCATAGTATCCGACCCCCCTATCTTTTCACGATGGCGGGTTCATATCTAAGACCATCTTTAGTGCATATATCCAAAATTCTAAAATTGGGGCTAGAATTCATATTCTAGTCCCTCCAAAAGTGATTTTGCATTAGTGGGAAGTTCCTAATGATCAAAAATACTACAATTTGGCTTTAACTCATAATCCATTTTAGTGTAGATTTCATCATTCCAATTACAAAATTTGTTCATTATTTCTTTATAAAAACTAATAATTAAATAAGGAAAACATTTAGATAATTTTTTTTTTTGAATTGGGACAAAAAGTTATATGTAAATATGATGTAATCAATAATGAAAACATAATAATTAACACAATTGTCATATATACGCGTCATATTTTATTGGAATGACTTGAAAATGACACATGTAAGGTTTAATTTATTATTATCTCTAATTTGGGAAGTTTAATTAATGAAGGAGGCAATTAAAGAAAGATGCAATCAAAAAAGGGATTGGTTGCAATTAAAAGGAATTTGCTGGAATCCGCATCACTGGAGCATGTGCCACACGCAGGGAAGGATTGGCTCAGGCGAGCGGGTGGCGCTCACTTTCCTCCCCCGGGGCGTCTCCTCCGTCCCTCCTGGTGGTCCCGTGAAATTTGGACCATCTTGTCTGTTTGTGGTCCATTTTTGGGGCCCAAGTCCAATTATTTAGCCATTTGGAACCGCATTAAAGTGTTTTGGGTCCAAAATTTTGGAATTTTGGCCCAATACTAATATTGGTCTAAACGATTCATTTGCACTCTTCTTCTCTCGCTTGGTTTATCTTCCCTTGCCAATTCCCGTGTTTGTTCCTTTCTCTACTTCTCTTCTTTTTTCACTTCTTTCTTTTAGGGATGGCAAATGGGTCATAAAGTTTTTGTATTACCCAAATCTAACTTATTATGGGTCAAATAAAGTTTTGGTAAATTTCCTTTTGGTGCATACCCATACCAATTGTTTAGTTTGAGTATAATTTGGATTAATAGTTATTGTAAGTCTACCAGAAAATGGGTATCCGATTATAATGCAATTTTTGTCTTATTTTTTGTTATGCCTCAAATCAAAAGGTGAAAATACCTACAATAAAGGTATACAATTGAATTGAAAATAGTTAACGAAATAGTTGACATTATTCTTGTGTATACAATTATCTAGACCCTATAGATCCATTTGTTGGATATAACCCAAATGTATTGACCTAAATAAAACCTAATTCAAACCCAACCCAAACAAAAAATCATTAGAACTGCATATAAGTCCATTTGTGTCCGATCCAATACCCATATGAGTCATCGTATTTGGGTCAAATTACCCAATGGGCTACCGATTGCCATGTCTACTTTCTTTTTCCCTGGTTTTGTCATGGTCTCTCACAAAATGATAAAGTATCCTCCTTACGGGGTGGCCTGGTCGTCAGAAATGGCCAGAAGTGTGTCGTCGTCGCCAAATTTTGTTTGTTTCTTTTTCCATATCTTCGCAGGGGAAAGCAACCTCGAACATGGACCCATGCATGAGAAGAAGGATCGCCGAAAGCTTTCATGGTGAGTACATTTAGTGGTCAAACCTGTAAAGGTCTTGTATATTATCGTATCTCTGTTATTTTCCCGAGGGGATCCCCATTCCAAAAAAAGAAAAAGTAGAGGTGAAATTTTAATAAAAAGTTTTTAAACGACATTGGACCGAGACCTTCAGGCTAATCATCAGTAGCCCATGGATGCTCCGCATGCACCCCATGCAGCATGCAGATCAACCTCCTCCAACGAGGAGCTAGAAACCCTAGTCACCTACTGTAACAAAGGGTATATATGTTTATGTAACCATCGGCTTCGGCCACATCATTGAGTAATAATAAAAGCTGCAGCCGGAGAGTTTACAGCTCTCCCGTGGATTAGTCTTGGTAGATTCATCGATCAAGGATACCACGTTAAATCGTTCGTGTTCCATTCTGCATATTTTACATGGTATCAGAGCGGTAAAATCCTTGTTCCTTCCCTGTGATCATTGCTGGCGACGAAGACACTACCGTCGACAGCAGTGTTCTGAACAGTGGCAACAAAGCGATGAGCGGCGGTTTTGGTGGTGATAACCTACCTCCCGTTTATCAACTTCACTTGTCGGACAACCCCGGTCAATGTTGGTAGGAGACGTCCTTACCTCCTCCTACTATGGCGAGTGGGCACTAGACATGAAAGATGCTCTCTTGGCGAAAAACAAATATTCCTTCATCGATGGCACTCTTCCAAAGCCCGAGGCGGGATCGGCTCGCAGTGCCTAGATCCGTTGTGACGCAATGGTCAAATGATGGATGAAGACGGCCATGGATAAGGAGATCCGGAGTAGCGTGCGATTCGCTGAAACCTCCCGTGAAATCTGGTTGGATCTCCATGGTCGTTTTGGTCAGGGTAACGCGTCGTGAGCCTATGAATTGCGGCGCCTCATTAGCTCGCTCCAGCAGAAGAAGCACTCTGTGTAGACCTTCTTCACAAAACTGCGGGCTTTTTGGGAGGATTCGACCGCCCCCTACACCCAGCTGCACGTGCGGCCTGTGCACGTGTGATCTTTCTCGTCGGATCCGCGAATAGCAGGATAATTCGCGTTTGTTCGATTTACTTATGGGCCTTGACGATGTGTTCTCGACCGTTCGATTGCAGTTTTTGGCAATAAAGCCCACTCAAAGTCTCTCGGAGGTCTTCAACATTGCTCTTAACGAAGTACAACAGTGCCTCATCTCCCAAAATCGAAAGCACGTGAGTGAGGGCGCTCGGTCGTGGCTCGCGGAGACAGTGATCGCAACTCTCGTGGTGCTGGTTACAAATAGCGGCCCAAATGCACCCACTGTCAGAAAATCGGCCACTTACGCGAGACATGTTGGGAGATCAACAACTACCCTCCTCGTGACCGATCTGAATCTCGCGAGCGACCTGATTCTCGCGGAGATCGCGATGCTCCACCACGACGTCGCACGCGGACTGGCGGTGAAGGTGCTTCTCGCGATGGGGTTGCTCGAGCTGCTCAAGTCGAGCAGGATAAAGGGAAAATCCTTATTGATGGCTTCACTATAGAACAGCTAGAGCAATTAAAATTATTTTTCGGCCAGCAGGCCAAGGGTGCTGATGATCCAACTGCGATTTCGGCAGGTATGCTCCCTTTTGATACTAAATGGCTCCTTGACTCAGGTTGCAATGAACATATCACCATGAATGCTGATTTATTATCTGATAAAGTTATGGTCAAGCACGGCGAACCTGTTAAAATTCGGAATGGGGCGAGTATCCTTGTTCGTCACATGGGTCGTGTGAATTTCACGGCAGGCGTTTCTCTTACGCGGGTTTTGCATGTCCCAGAATTTCGGTGCAATCTGATATTTGTCAGTCATTTTACTAAAGAGAATCATGTCGCACTAATATTTCTTGATGGTTTCTGCGTTATTCAGGACTTAGTCTCCAAGAAATTGATTGGGAAAGGTGAATTGCGAGATGGGCTCTATTATCTACGTCTGTTTGGGAGTGGACATGTGAAGGCTTGCCAAGTCAACGGTGGGTGCCGGATTTTAGAGGACGTCTGGCACACCAAGCTCGGCCATCCCTCTCCTACCAAGCTCGAGCAGCTTAGTTCATTTTTGCAAGTTTCTGTTGGTTCTAATAAAGATTTATGTCATTCCTGTTCTCGTGCTAAACAAAGTCGAACTTCGTTTCCTACTCGCAGTCTGCCATCTAAAGCTTGTTTTGAATTGCTCCATGTTGACGTTTGGGGAGGCTACAATGTTGCATCTTTAAGTGGTGCTCAGTACTTCTTACTATAGTGGACGATTTCAGTCAAGGAACATGGGTCTATTTGATGATGTTCATTCGGCAGGTTCGCACACAGTTTCGTGCACAGGTTTGCCGCATTAAAGCAGACAATGGGCCCGAATTCAATATCTGGTCCATCAGGAGTTCTATGCCACTGAAGGGATTGTACTTCAGACGTCTTACACAGACACGCCTCAGCAAAATGGCGTCGTCGAGCGCAAGCATCGTCACTTGCTCGAAACGGCGCGTGCTCTTAGGTTCCAGGCGGGTCTTCCTCTTCATTTTTGGGGAGAGTGCGTCCTCACCGCAGCTTACCTCCTTAACCGCCTACCCACGGTGGCCACTGGCCGCACGCCGTTTGAGGTTGTTTTCAATCAGTCGGCTCCTTACACGCACCTACGAGTTTTCGGCTGCTTGGTCTATGCAAAATATACTCATACTCACCTCGGCAAGTTCGGTGAGCAGGGTCGAGCCTTTGTTCTCCTTGGCTATGCTTCCAGCCAGAAAGGTTATCGCGTATATGATCTCACCTCTCACAAAGTTTTTATGTCGCAGGACGTTGCCTTTCACAAAGACGTTTTCCTTTTCAGCTGCCTCATTGTGGCGACTTCCACTGGCTACCGCGGCCCTTGCCTGACCCGGTTACTCTTGATGATGATATTCATGATGATCTACATACTGATTTCAGCTCTGCTCCTCCTGCCTAGGTGCCCATGAGCTCTCCCGAGACTTCTCGACTCTCAGCCTCACAGGAGCACTCCTCGCTTGATGAGGATTTGACCACGTCGCCCGCTCCAGCTGAGACTGCCGCCTCACTTGGCGAAGCTCCCATTTCCTCCACGGCACCTTCTTCGACTGATGCCCCGGTCTCCCTCTTTCTGCTTGTGAGTCCACTTCGTCGCCGCAGCCTCCTCCCCTGCGACGTGGTGATCGCGTCCGCACTCGTCCACGACACCTGGACATCTATGATACTCCATCATTGCCAGGCCAGCTTCATGCCTCTACAGCTAAGTACCCCTTGTCCGATTTTATATCCTACGAGGGAGTTTCCTCCACTTATCAAGCTTTCTTAGCTGTTGTGACTTCGCAAGATACACCACGTACATTCTTGCAGGCTATGCAGGATCCCAGGTGGCATGATGCCATGATCAAGGAAATTTGTACTTTGGAACTCAAGGGTACGTGGAAAATAGTTGATTTGCCTCCGGGAAAGCGAGCTATTTACCCAAAATGGGTATATAAGATCAAGTTCCTTGCTCATGGCTCCATCGAGCGGTTTAAAGCTCGCCTGGTTGCCAAAGGTTTCTCTCAAATCGAAGGGATCGACTTTCATGACACTTTTGCCCCGGTGGCAAAGCTTGTCACTGTCCGGTGCCTCCTCGTCAAGGGGATCCTTTGTCTCCTCTTCTCTTTGCCATATATACGGAGGCCTTTGCGGCTATGATTAGCCAAGCTGTTGCTGTCTCTACGCTTCATGATTTAAAAGTGCACAGGTCTGCTCCTCCCCTTTCTCATCTTTTTTATGCGGATGACTCCTATCTGTTCCTACGTGCTTCTGTCCCTGAATGTGCTAACCTTCTTCATCTTTTAGCGGAATATGAAAGGTATAGTGGTCAGCGGGTTAATCTTCATAAATCTGCTATGTGTGGGAGTGCGAATGTTTCAGAACAGGAGTTACTTTCACTCAGTTCGTTCCTAGGAGTTGCGACTATGTCTCCTGATGACAAGTACTTGGGCCTCCCGTCCCAACTCCGTCGGTCTAAATCATTGACCTTTCAATTTATTGAAGAGGATCTGGCTGCACGGATCCGGAGTTGGAAGACCAAGGCGTTGTCTCTAGCGGCAAAGGAAGTGGTTATCAAGTCGATTGGGGCTGCGCGGCCTATCTATGCTATGTCGGCTTTCAGACTTCCCCAAGAAACATGTCGACGTTGTAACAGTCTTCTATCGAAGTTTTGGTGGGCAAACGAGGATAAGGAGAATGGCATCCATTGGATCTCTTGGTCTGCGATCTGTCAGAGTAAGTGTGTAGGAGGGTTCGGTTTTCGAGATTTTAATCTTTTTAATGTTGCTTTGTTAGCTAAGCAGGCTTGGCGCATTCTTGGCAACCCCACTAGCACTCTTGCCCGGATTTATCAAGCTAGGTATCATCCTCACCGGAGCTTCTTGGAGGCGACAGCAGGCTCCCGTCCTTCGTGGGCGTGGCAAGGCATCCTGACAGGAAGAGATCTTCTACTTCGGGGTTTAAGGTGGCAAGTGGGAAGCGGGAATCGGATTCATACTTTAACGGATAATTGGCTTCCCTCTTCTCCTCCTTCACCTCCTGTGTTAAAGCCAGGTTTGAGTGTTTGTCCTCCTTTAGTCTCAGATCTCATTTGCCCTACTTCTCAGTCGTGGAAGAAGGATCTCTTACTTTCTCTGTTCACTCTAGAGAGTGTTGATCTCATTTTGTCTATTCCTCTCCCTACTTCGGTGTCGACTGATCGTTTGATATGGCATTATTCTTCCTCTGGTGTTTACACTGTTAAGACATGATATCATCTTTTGGCATCTGAGTACGATCTTCATCATCCTCCCGCGGTCCTCCCGTTTGACTCTCGTTTTTGGAAATTTCTTTGGAGTATTCCTGTTCCTCCAAAGCTAAAGTTCTTTTTTTGGCGTGCTGTCCGTGGCTTCTTGCCTCTGCAGATAGTTTTGTTTACTAAAACTCTTGTGTCTGACACGATTTGTCCTATATGTTCTGGGGAACCAGAATCCTTTTCCCATTTTTTCTTCTCTTGCAGGGTCGCTCAGGGACTGTGGAGGCTGGCGGACCTTGAAGGTGTACGCATTACTCTTGGAGGAATGAGTCCTGATGAGGCCTGGTGTCATCTTTTCTTTTCAATGAACCTTTCGAAAATTGAGATAGCTAATATTGTTTTCATTCTTTGGCGGCTTTGGAAGGGGAGGTGTTGGTCAGTCCACGAAGGCATCCAATATCTCCCTTCAACTCTGTTTCGGCAGTTTCAATGACAGGTGGATGAGTGGAGGACGTTAGGGACCAATTCCTTGATTCAGCCTTTCGGTGGCACTGTTTTTGCAGCTCCAGGCCCTTCTCGCACTCCCAGTATCGCACCTACGACTCCAGGTTCCCCAACTTTTATCAATGTCTGGTTTGATGGTGCTTCCAAGAGTGGGCATGGAGGCAGTATTGGCTTTGTCGGCTATCATACGACAGGTAATGTTCTGTTTGCTTTTGGGAAATTTTATGATGGTATTCAGGACCCTTTTCTCATGGAATGTTTAGCCCTACGGGATGCTGTACAATGGTGTTTAACTCATTCCTTTCTTTCTGTTTGTTTTCATGGGGATTCTCAACTCTTGATCCGCCGGATGATTGGAGGTGATATGCATCATGTTCGGGGTGGCGCTATTTTGGAAGACGTTAGGAGCTTGGCATCTTCCTTCCTCGGTGTTTCTTTCTGTTTTGTTTCTCGTCAACTTAATAGGGCTGCCCATCATGTGGCACAAAAGGCCCTCTCATCGGTAGTTCGACTATTGGTCGACTCCCGCGCTTTACTTTCTTCTGGTTTGTGACTTTGGATTTATGCTCTGACTTTGCCAAAAAAAAAAGTGAAAATCACATTCCCGAAAGAAAGACATCCGGTTACAATCTTCAATATTCAAGTCGTCATACATCCAAATATAAAATTTACTTGATCTCTAGTCCTTCGTTTTCTCAGCAGACGTTGAGTTATCTCGTCCATACGATTCCTCCTTCGCTGTAACACGTACATATATCACATTCAATATTTATAAGAAAACAAATATACCAAACTATATATAGAAGGAAAACAATTGTGTAGCAAGAGTATATACCATGTAGTGAACTGCTGGTGGTTCCATTAATCAGTGAGGAGCTGCTCCCATTACTTGAAAAAGGACAAACCTGTGCAGTTCAGTAATAGAATGTGACCCCAAAAAAAGATTCCTTAGAAAGAGGAGAGAAAGAGAGGAAACTTGCCCCAATCACAAATTCAAGTAGCTTTCTCGTGGTGGTGGTGATGTCGCTAATCCGTTCATTATTCTCATGGAAAGCTACATTCAAATGGAATGAACTAGTTCTAAATTAACATGCTGTATACACATACACTATAAGTGGACAACACCAGCTTATTCTAAATCAACATTATAACTAGAGCTGACGTACGTGAGTACTACAAGAACGAATCGTTTTATCATTCCTTGACGTGCAACCCACTTGCAATGATCAAAACAACCTAGTACGCTTCCAGTTGCATCGTTCAATTGTAAAGTTTCTTTCTTCAAGCAAATTCATAGTATTGGTGTTATATATCATGATTGAAAACCATAAGCATTAAAAAATTTGATACCGACAAATCACCGTAAATCTCATTTCATCTCTATGACTCAAGTAGAGAAAGAGAGAAAGTATATGGCAGTACTTGAAAAGAACTTACCTGTAGAATTATAAGACAACAGCTTCCTGTTGATAATGGTGACCATCTGTGGATTGTTGTCGTCCTCTTCGTGTAAAACTGCATCCAAATACTTGAGGGATGCAAAAGTGCAAAAAGAGCTAATTAATAGCGATGCTGAAATTCAAAGGGGATCGGAGACGGCCTGTTTATGGGCGATCCTGATGACATGGCGGCATGGCTGGAACTGGAACTACATTTTGTGTGAGCTCGATCGGGTATGCATACTACGTAAAACTGCTGAATGTATGGGAAAAGGTAGGCGAAGAAGCCACAAAGGAAATCAAGGAGATTCTATTATCTGCATAATATTCTTGAAGGAAGATTATATTGTATAGTTTCTCAGTTTATGTTATGTGTAGTGAAGAAGATTTTATACGTTCTTATTTATTTTGGAAAAGGGTTAGTCTTATTTCTATATTTCCACCCAAAAAATTTATTTTTTCATAGTTTACGGCAGAAAGAGTCAGAAATTTTAAAAAAAAATGCAAAATATGTAATGTTTTGGCGGCGGTTCAGCTTGGTCGTCAAGTTCATCGATGCTGAAAGTTGTTTTGTGAAATGCTAATCGTTGCCAAAAGTCCTTTTCGCGACGAAGCCTTTCATCGCGGAGTATGCATGATGTTTGCATGCAACCTTTCATCGTTTGAGAGTTGCGGCGGAGCCTCTCCTCGCTTAAACCATGTTCTGCGATGACAATTAGTGTCGAAGAGCTACATCCTTTGGCAACGGATAACACCCTAAGAAAATGAAAAAAAAAACCCCTTTTTCCTCTCTCACCCTTCTTCTCCTTCGGCGGCAGAACCTGCGGCGGGTGGATTTAGCGGACAAAGCGTTTTTTTTGGATCTCCTTCTCTTTATATGCTTAATGCTTATGCTCTCATTTGATATAGGATTAATGGCCAGTCGATGACTTGCTACGCCTAATAATGTCACAATGAGCTCAATAAACTGAATTGTTACTTGGGTTATCCACTTTTTGCCTCTCTGTTTGCATTTTCCTTCGACGATGTTCTTTTCCCGCCGTTGCTTTTGGCTTCTCGACCAAGTATGGCCGGTCTTAATTTTCACGATTTTTTTTTACAAGAGGAGCGCTTGTATTGCAAGGATAATCACAGTTACAAGAGGTGAGAAAAAGGAGAATGTACGTACTAACATCTAATTGGATCGTTTGTGCTCTTTTTCTCTCGCTCGGTTCTATCTTCCCCTACCAATTCCCGTGTTTGTTCATTTTTCTACTTCTCTCTCTTCTTTCTTTTGCTTTGGTTTTTGTCATGGTCTCTCACAATATCATAAAGTATCCTCTTTAAGGGGTGGCATGGTCGTCGCAAATGGCCGGAGGTTGTACTGTCGTTGCCAAATTTCGTTTGTTTCTTTTTCTCTATCTCCACAGTGAGCGGCCTCGAACATGGACCAATGCAGGAGAAGAAGGATCGTCGGAGGTTGTCATAGTGAGTATAGGGATGGTGGCGGCGGCGGAAATGCATTGAATAGAGCCGGTAATTGGAGGCTGTCATGATTGCTGAAGCTCTCATGCACGAAATTCAGGTGTTGTGAACATCATTTCAGCATGCAACTTTTCGTTTCGACCAACGCTTTTTTGAGTTGGTCTTGCACTTGTCGACCAACGCATTTTTTTTTTTTTGCCTTCTTAGTTCCTCCTCCTTCGCCGCCCAGCCGATCAACGGTGGAATCGACTCCGGGAACGGGCCCCTTTCGCCGCCGAGCTTGAAGGTGTTCACCTTCAGCGATCTCAAGTCGGCGACCAGGAACTTTGGACCCGACAGCCTGCTCGGCGGAGGCGGGAGAGCAGAGATCTACAGAGGATGGGTCAACGAGACAACTCTAGCACCTTGTACGCAGGGGACAGGTGTCGCCATCTGTTTCCCGAGAAAATCAAATACGACCGCCGGTGCCGAATTTGGTTTCCGACGATGTTGATTTGATGTTTCGCGATGGAAACTCTTGCGGTGCCACTGATCAGATGCACCGCTGATAGCTGAAATCGAGACGACCGTCAAATATCCACCGCCTAGCGATGTTGATTTGATCGGTGCAACTCTGACTTCTGAAAACGATGACGTTCGTCAAAAATCCACCGTCGTGCGATGTTGATTTTATCGATGCACCTCTGAATGGTGAACTCAACCAGACCGTCAAATATCCACCGCCGAGCGATGTTGATCTGATCGATGCACCTCTGAGTTCTAACCAACGCGACCGTTACTACGGTTCGCACCTCTCCAAACTACGTTCGAACGAGGGTGTTTGAGTTTTGAGGAATCTACGCTACGGCTACTCCTATTGAGATTCCTGTGGAGAGCTCTGTGACTATGACTAAGACTACAACTATGGAGATCCTTCCTGGAAGGAGAGCTCCGCAAGGGAGTTACACTGAAAAAGATAAGTTTGACAGAGTTGTTCTGTGTTGATTTTGTTGTCACTTTCTCTCTCCTTGCTCCACTGCTTTTATTCGAAAAACATCTTCGTAGTCTTCACGCTTGGTGAAACCGCTTCCTCAACTGCTCCGTTGTGAACTCCCACGTGTCTCAAGCATCATCTTGATCTCCTCCTCGCTCTGGTTGGCGTGAATCTCACGCGATGTTGTTTTATTCCCCAAACAGCTCTGTCTACTTTTTTTTCTCTGCCACATTGTTTTATATTAAACACTGTCGTTTTATACTCCGCAGTGTTGTTTTCTCTCGCGGCGGCGTTTTTAGTCAAACAACACCGTCTAAAATAATCATTAAACATATTAATTAATGACACCGGCTCATTATTGCCACACGGTCAAATTATCATCCCTTGGCGCTGTGGTATTTCCGCGGCATCGCTTTTCGCTGATTGATGCCGATCTTGAACTGCTCTGTGCTGGTCCCATCAAACAATGTCGTTTTTCATTCCGCGACATTGTTCTCTACCAAGCGGTACTGTTTTTCTCGTCTTGCGGTGCCGTTGGGCTTGCCGAGCCACCCTCGCCAAAATCCAACCCGCTGTGGTATAGATTTTAACTAAACGACATCGCTTACCAAGACCTCTCGCGATATCGTTTTCTAATCCGAGGTGTCATTGGGTTTACTCGCGGTATCGTTTTAAACTAAACAACACCGCTTGGTTCTACCCGCGACATTGCTTGTCACTAAACGGTGTTGTTTTTTATCCTTCTCCGACAAGGAATAAAAAGCACTCCTTTTCCAACCCCAACACCAACAATCAAAGCCGCTATCGACATTGATTTCTACTAAAATAATGTCGTTTCAAGTACCGCGGCATCGTTGGGCCTACTCGCGGTACCGTTTTTAGATCCGCGGTACCGTTTTAATTCTCCGCGATGCCGCTTGTCTCCATACGGTATCGCTTCTCCCCTTCCGACAAGGAATACAAATAATAATTAATTAAAAAACTCCTTTTCCAACACCACTACTAAACGCGCAACCCACATCTTATTTTTCGGTAAACAGTGTCGTTTCCAGTGTCGCGGTACCGCTAAGCTTCCTTGGGGTACCATTTTTTGTTTTGCGATGCCGCTTTAAATGTCGAGACTCATTATTACAACATTGAATTTAGGCCAAAAATATTTTAGGTGTAAACGGGAGCAGATCCGGTGAGTAACCTTGTGGTGAGTAACCATGAGTAACTCGTCCACATCAGTATGACATCAGCATCCTCTCTCTCCTGGAAAGCCTTTAATTTTCCCCTCTTTAATTTTTGACGGACAATTTCTCACTCATTTTAAGCGGAAATTTAATTTTTTTTTGTAAAGTTAGATCAGATTAATTGTGCTCTTCAAACTGATATCAACTTTAATATATTTTTCGAACAAAAAAAAATTAATCCATTTTTAACCAGTCTATACCATATGGTATTGACTAGTATTGAAATAAAAGCATACCTATGGTTTGAAAAAAGTATGGTTTGAAAAAAGTACCATGGTGGTATGAACAAACCAAGACTGTAGGATGGTTGAATAAATGATAGTAGAAATATATTAATTGTCATTTACGACTTTTAACATTGTATACCACAAGATACCACCCCGTACCAGGGTGGTATTGTATGGTATTGTGTGGTATTTTTTGGTCCTGTAATTTGTTCACCCATAAATTTGTAGATCCAATAGATCATGATGAACTCGTCCCTTATGTGCAAACGTTTTCAAAAACGAATTAAAAACGAAGAAGATACCATACAATACCACCCCGTACCATTCGTCCTATAATTTGTTCACCCAGAAATTTGTGGATCCAATATATCATGATGAACTCGTCCCTTCTGTGCAAACGTTTTCAAAAACGAATTAAAAATGAAGAAAATACCATATGGTATGCAGTTGGTACCGAGAGGCCAGAATTTTTTGTTCTAAAAAAATATTGAAAATTGATATCATTTTGTAGAGAACGATGAACTCGTTCCACCTGTGCAAAAAAAATTAAAATCCGAGTTAAAACGAAAAAGATATGAGCCGATTAAGAAAGTTAGAGAAAATAAAAATGATCTTTAATTCTCCATCCTTGGATCTGGATTTTCAAAATGAAGGGTCCAGATTTGGTTATTGATGGATGCATAACCCATGGTTAATGGTTATGCACCCTATCTTGAGCCGGTGTAAACACCTTCGCGATCAAGAAATTGATCAACAACAAAAGTATGCAGGGCGTCAAAGAGTGGCAGGTTATTACTTTACTCTTTTATTATTCCTTCTCTTCCTCTGCCGATTTTGCTTTGTTACTGGAATTTCGACAGTTTTTTGATGACGGGATTATATGACTAATTTATTATGAATATTAGATAATTAAACTCATATAATCAATTATTAATTGATGAGGTAAGAAAGCCAATGTGAAGAAACAAAGATTAGGATTTGAGAATGAAACAATGAGAGAGAAAGCAAGAGAGAGAGAGAGCGCGAGTTTGAAGGCGAGAGAATCAGAGGGATCGTCGGAGAAGCGAGAGCTAGAGTTGCCGAGGGGGTGAGCGCTAGGGGCGGGGTCATGTTTTCACCTTTGTCGATTGGTTGTGATCGCAGGCTACAGGTACTCGGGTCTGGAGGCGGCTGCGGTGACAAAAAGGAAGGATGCTCGCGAGAATCGTGGGTTGGGTGCAGGAGGGTGACAATAAAAAGGGAAGAAGGGAGAAAGTCAGTGTGGTATAGACTTCAGGTTGAAGAAGGCTCTAGGGGATGGTTCATTTTTCTCAACGAGGGGCATCTGTCCTCGCTTCAAGGAGTCCTTCAAACGGCGGTAATGAAGGGGAGGCAGATCGCAAGAAGATGCGTAAAGAAGTGCGGTGTTAGCGAACTAACCACTTGGCCCCAATAACTCAAGTTATTGGGAAAGGGATAGTTAAGTCTTTTAACCTCTTATACGCCCCCTCAAACGAAAGCCTACCTTTGTCGGGGTTTTTTATACGGTTTGCACAGGTTGAACGCATCATTCCTTGTGCTGCCAAACCCATTTCAGTTTGTACAGGTTGGACATACCATTCCTTGTACTAAACCATTGTTTGCTTAAATTGGGGGTCATCATGAGGATTCGAAACCATGACCTTTCGGTTCTAGGCTCTGATACCATGTTAGCGAACTAACCACTTGGTCCCAATAACTCGAGTTGTTGGGAAAGGGATAGTTAAGCCTTTTAACCTCTTATATGCGGAGATAGGATGATTCATGTAGGAAAGCAATACGTGGGTTCCAGGAAATATCTTCGGATTTCGGAGTTGGTGAAGGCGGCCGTACCTTCAAGATCCTCATCCCTCAGTCGGAGAAGGAAGTGGTTGGGCTCAGCTCATTATTGCAGGATTTCTACCACTTTGAGAGACGATCTTGCGGCCAGTCCGAGGGACTCGCCAGAAGCCCTCAGCGTAGCCCGGTTCTCCCAGACACGACGAGGAAATCTTATGCTAAGGCCGTTAGAAGCGGGGGTTTTTATGGAGCGGGAAGATGCAATATCAAAGGAAGTGGCGCATAACGTTACATTGAGATCAAAGAAGACGGTGTGTCTGAGAGACGCGAGCTACTAGGTAGAAGCCTGATCATCTCTTTCAAACCGATGGCGGAAGATTGTTTCTTTCGTGAAGATGCTCAAGATTTTAAGCGATGGGCGAACAGTCATTGGGCCACAGACGATAACTTCAACTTCCATTACCTTGAAAACGGGAAGTGGCTGCTTTCGTGTCCTAGCGTCCAGCATGCTTTACGCATCAGAAGTTTCGACCACTGCACATATAAAAAATTCATCATTAATATCTTGCTTTGGCCTGAACAGGGACAGGAAGTATGGAAGGATGATTCTCAGTGGGTAATGGTAGTCGGAATTCCATTGCACTTGAAGAGCATTGATCTTATCAGGTGATTGGGAGGTTTTGCGGTTCATTTTTGGAGGTAGACTGGAATCACTGGTTCTCTGATTTCATTAGAATAAGGGTGAGGATGACCGGTGAGCCGCCGTCGGCCATACCGGTGCAGTTCGGTGGCGAGCGGTTTTCGATACGGATCCTTCCGGCGCCGACTCTAGTCTAGTCTGGGAGGTACGCCTCGGAAGACTCTTCAGTCAGGGAGCTGAACCGCCTTGCCTCGTGCCCTGTTTCCATGCAACCAATGCATCGTCATCTTTTGGAATGCACGAGGTCTAATCAATTGTCGGAGCCCCCGAGGCGTGCCGATTCGCTCTCTGCGGTGGGGTCAAGTTGCCATCAGCTAGCCGCGACTAGCATTAGACAAGCAGGTTTAGGGAAGCCCATGAGGAAGATATGGGTAAGGAAATTCGGCCCAATTAATCGCCCTACCTCTGGCCCCTCGAAGTCTTTAGCGTGCACGGAGAAAGATTGGGCTTTGTCCAAGCCTGGGCCAATGTCCCAAGCAACAGTGGTGAGAGTTGATATGTCTTGGATCTCTTACTTCTTGCAATCCGGCCTAGAGCTCAAGCCAAATCCTCCTCTGAACGTGTTGGGTTGGGTTTGTTCTGTTCACATTCCAGGGGGTAATCTTGTTCCCCCAATAGCCTCCATTTTCAACCAAGCCCCACCGTTCTGTGTTATCTCCTTTGCCCTCCGGAACACTCTGCCCCCCAATCCCCTTCCCGATGCATCCTCCGATCTTATTCCTCTTGGCCTCATCCCTCCCTCTTTTTCCCCACCCAGCCGGTTCTCCATCCAGTCTTCACTGATCCCTAGCCCGCCTTCATCCCCTGTAATGCAGTTCATGGGTAGTTCCAATATTGATGAACTTGACCTCCCCTCCCCTTCATGCGTGCCAGACAACCAGGTTGGGGTGAGAGGCCAAGAAGAATTCCCATTCGACGCTCCAACTCTCGTTGCCACCAGCATTGATTTGAGCAGATTATTCAGGATCGAATTGGATGAAGGGTTGGAAGAAGTGGAGAAGTTTATTGAAAGAAATGCGACGGAGATGCATCAGAGGAAAGTCCGTCAACCAAGTTTCAAACTTGAGATGGAAAGGCACAGATTAGGCCCGATTGATTTATCGGTTTCAGGTGCTCGTAGGAGCCGAAGAAGAGATGGGGATGGTTCTGCCGAATTAGTCTAATGGAGAGCTCTCTTATTGTGTGGAATGTAAGGGGTTTGTGTGATTATGCGAAGAGAGCTAGGATTAAGCGCTATTTGGGTTTGAAGAAGCCGAAGATAGTAGGTCTAGTTGAGACTAAATGGGATGTGTGCACAGGAGAGCTAATCACGAGTATCAGCGGGTGCAGGGACAGTGGTTGGGTAGCAAAAATGCGGAGAATAGCGCTGGTGGGATAGCAGTATATTGGGACAAGGGTGTTGTGAGAGCTCTATCTAGCAGAGAGGGGCGGTATTACCTGTCTATCGATTTTCAGGAGGTGAATTCCTTACAAGTTTGGTCGCTAACGGTTGTGTATGGACCGCAGGAAAGGGAAGCCAAATTCGAATTTATCAACAAACTCCACTACTTGTGCCAGGATTCTGCCAATCCCCTTTGTATTGCCGGAGACTTTAATCTGGTCAGATGCCATGAGGATTACAAGGGGTGGAAGACGTTGCACGACGCTTATGGAAAGATTCAACGAAGCCATCGACATTAATCAGTTGTTGGAGCTCCCTCTTGGCGGGTGTAGCTTCACGTGGAGTAGAGGGGATGGTTCAGGGTCTCTTTCGTGTATCGATAGGGTTTTCATTAATGCGGCCTTTGATATCTCGTACCCTGACTGCACGCTAACTGCTTTGGAGAGGGTTGAGTCGGATCATAACCCTTTGTTAATCAAATGGGGCGCTACTCTGAGGGTTCGTAGGCCATGGAGGTTCCATAACATGTGAGTGGAGGACTCGAGATTCTACGGGGGTCTTGAAGAGTGGATGCGGAACCCTTTGAGTGGTCAGGGTAAGGCTTTCCTGTGGGTTAAGAGGCTTCAAAATGTGAAACAGAAAATCAAAGTTTGGAATAAAGAGGTTTTTGGCAACATCAACTCGAAGGTTGAGGAGGCTTTGGGTCAAATCAAAGGGCTGGATCTTTTAGAAGAAACTCGTACCTTAAGCGACGCGGAACAAGGAGGAAGGCAGGCTCTGAGAGTGGAGTTAAGTAGATTTTTTTTCCTCCAAGAGATCCACTAGAGACAAATGTCTAAAGAATTGTGGCTGAGGGGTTGTGTCAGGGTGACTCGCTTTCGCTCGGTCTATTCACACTTATTATGGATCTCCTCTCCTATATGCTTAACAAATTGCAGGTTGATGGGAAGATTAAAGGTTTTTGTATGGACGAAGCGAATGGCAATGGCGAAGTCACACATTTATTGTTTGCCGACGACACATTGATCTTCTGTGACGCTGCTTATGATCAAGTGCTGAATATCCTCGCAACTTTGGTGTGTTTTCAAAGTGTTACTGGTTTGAGAATAAACCTTGAGAAATCAGTTATGATTACAGTCCGGGATGTAGCGATTCCGGAATATTTTGCATCCATTTTTGGATGCAATTGGAGCAGCGAGCCATCGAAGTATCTTGGCTTCCCTCTTGGAGCCACAGTTAATGCCACCTCCACGTGGGATCCTATTATAAGAAAGTTTGAACAGTGGCTAGATGGATGGAAGAGTAGATATCTGTCTTTCGGAGGCCGTTTGGTGCTTAATCACAGTACTCTATTTGGTCAGCCAGTTTATTTCTTCTCCCTTCTGCGAGCCCCCATTGGTGTACTAAACAGGATCGAGGCAATCCAAAGAAGATTTTTATGGAGCGGTGCCGGGGACGCGTACAAGACCCCGCTCGTTAAGTGGGAGTTATGCAAAGCAAAAAAAGAGAACGGGGGCTTGGGCGTTAGGGATATGGATTGCTTTAACAAAGCCTTGCTGTCCAAATGGCTTTGGAAATATGCTACGGAGAGAGGGAGCTGGTGGAGACTGCTCATCGAGATCAAATATAAGGCAAGTAATTCGCAGTGGCAGAGCAAGCAATACAGGAAGGGGTTCAGAAGCTCTCTATGGGCTAACATCTCCAGAGAGTATGGTGAGTTTTGGAAAGTGGCAGTGAGATCCGGGTGGAGGAGCTAGTGTATCCTTTTGGAATGACTGTTGGGTTCCACAGACGATTCTTGCGCAATCCTTTCCAAGAGTCGCCGCTGCCGCAGCTAGGCCAGAGGCTTGGATATCTGAAGTCATAAACCGATCAGGTGAGTGTTTAGATTGGAAAATTGATTTTTCTTTAAATTTGAGGGGAGGGGCTGAGAGGGAAAAAGAGAGATTTTTCAGTTTCTTGAATTCTATTGATAATTTTAGGGTCGTGTGTGGACCAAGCAGATTGGTTTGGTCCCCTGACCCCGATTCGAGTTTTTCAGTTCGTGCCATGTACAGGTTCTTGACGGATGGGCGATTCTCAGGGGTGTCCAGCTTTCCTAGTGATTCTCTTTGGAGGAATTGCATCCCTTCGAAGATTAATGCTTTCATGTGGATGGTAGCTCACAAGCGGATTGATAAGCTAAAACACAACACCTAACAATGGCCAAGTGTAACCAATTAAAGGGACTGCATTATAGTGGCACGAGTAATAAATATCGAATCCACGGGTCTCCAGAGTTACTATTACTCAGCTTCAGTTCATTATCTAGCAAACTAGATTAAGGATTAATTTATCAACTACTCTACTAACTACTCTACCAATTACAAGTTGGGAACTCACTTAGGTATGATTCCCCCTAGCTCCTCAATTAGGTCCAAGTTGCATTTACCTTTGGTTGATCTACTGTTGATTAAACTGCGGAAGATCCTAAATTAGCTTGGAATCTCTTAAGCTGACCAAGCCCTCTTAGACAGAATACCCGGCAGGTGACTAGCCTTCACCGGGATAGACTGCTAAGGCGATTCACACAGATCTCCACTACTGGAATGAATTCCAGTACAAAGCAGTGAATTGATTGACTCTCGCACAACCAATTCACCACTATCAATCAAGGAAGCTCTCTTAACCTAATCAGATTCTATCTATCATAGGTTAAAGCAGAAATCAAGAGAATTTGATCAAGATTCCATTGACTCAATAAATCATGCCTCAATCTATTATAATCAAACAATATAGCATCCAAAACTTCATACAAGAAAGATCCTAACACATGGAACTAGGGTTCCTCAAAGCCTAAGTGAAGGGAAGTTACTCCATAGAGAAGAGAGAGACTGCAGAAATCTGATCTAGATCTTCAATCTCCATCTCCAAGCTTGATTCCCGAGCTCCAATGGCAAAGAAATCCTCCAAAATAGCTCCAAGAATGTTCCCAAGTCGCTCTCTCTCTCTAGGGTTCGTCCCTTGGGTGTTTGGGAACCAAAAACCCAGCTCTCCCCTTTCCTTTGGCTGAAAATCGAGTTTTAAACAGAAATTCCCGATCACGCGGCCAGGCCACACGGCCGTGTGGCTTTCCCAGCTGCCCGTGTGAAGGCTCGGTGATTTCCACACGGCCACGACCCACACGGCCGTGTGGAATTCCAGGATGCCCGTGTGGCTTGCTCAGCCTCTGTTTAATGCTTCGTTTCTCCCTCGTCCGGACTCCGAATCAGTCCCCGTTTGATCCCAGATGCTCGTAGTCTCATCCTCTTTCTTTTCATGACAAGCTTGCATGATTCTTTGTCCATAAAGTGAGGTAGAAATTCATTCTTCTTCAGGTCATGCCCGAGTTTCTTCCGAATCGTCAATTGATCTCTGATTGATTTGAAACTTGCGCCTATGCTTCACTTTATGTGCTAGGACCTGAAATGTGACAAAGGAACACAACCTAGCATAAAATAGGACAAAGACGCAATAATTCAAGCTCAAACAATCAAGAAACAAAGGGGAAAACATGTGCAAATACCGAGTCATCAAATCCCCCCACACTTAACTGTTTGCTTGTCCCCAAGCAAACCTAACTCAAACCAATGCAGCTCTCCAGACCTCTATAGTAAAAAACAACCCCGATCGTCGGTAGAGGATTTCCTAGATCATATAGCAGCTTACGAGGTCAACTGGTCTTCTAAGACGTCCCCCTATCTCTCTCAATGCGAGTACTAGACTCAAGCCAGGAACATGAGAAGAAGTAGAAGTAAGACAGTCAGTTCATAGACAAAGGGACTCACACCATTCACAACCAAGAACTCGTTGTACCGGGGTGCTCTTTCACTTCATTTCACCGTTGGAACCCCTTTTTGCACTTTCATTTACATTTCTTTTTCTCTTTTTTTCTTCATTCACTTGGCGGGGGTTCCAACTGCAGTCTTTTGCACGGTCGACCCTTATTAGTCTAGCAAGAGCAATTTTTGTACATTTAGCGCTCGCCAGAGTACTTCTTTTAACTCCTTTTCCTCAACTCGTGTGGAAGGTCAATGAAATCAAGGGGGGTCAGAAGCTCTATCCGTGCCCTTAAAAACACATCCTCAAGTAGGCAAACCGTTCAACGGGTGAAAATTGTACTTGTACTAGAGACAGCTTAGCTTCACCTTGTAGGAGTACCCCACTAAGGATCACTAAAATCTCTTCCAAAACCCGATTTTGTGCAATGAATGGTGCCACACACGTTGGGCTTACCCCATGTTTAAGATTTCAATGATTTCGACATGGAGGACCAACTGCTTCCCATTTTCCATATGAGCACCCTGTTCGATACACGAGTCCATAACACAATCCAAACAGAGTCACCATTACCACATGAATTCAACGGTCTTAGCTCCACTAATTCACAAAATCAACTGGCACAACAGAGAGCTAGATAGGAAAAATCTTATACTTCAACATCCTCCATAGTGCTACACTACCTCCCTAGGTTGCACATTACTATAGAGAAGTCGATTCAAAGCATACTGAGCAGGCAATTTGCAAGGAAACACGTACTTGAAGCC
This sequence comes from Linum trigynum, assembly GCA_964030455.1. Taxonomy (NCBI): domain Eukaryota; kingdom Viridiplantae; phylum Streptophyta; class Magnoliopsida; order Malpighiales; family Linaceae; genus Linum; species Linum trigynum. The sequence goes on from OZ034820.1 coordinate 38,813,348, forward strand.
CTCAAATTTAAAAATTTGGACAGTGGACTAGGCTCCAAGCACACAAACAGCCAAACATTCACCCGCATACATAATCGAACACCCCCCCACACTTAAGCACGACATTGTCCTCAATGGAGGAAAGATAAGGAGGGTAGAACGAAGTTACCAGATCAAGGGTGAATGATGATGGACGGGTCATGCGGTGTATTCCAGGAAGAGAGAGTAATCAGAACGCAAACACCACACAAAATCTCACAAAAGTTGAGTTATTGACTCTAAAATCAAATAACAAAACTGACTCAACCGAGGAGAAATAGAGAAAGAAATGCAAACCGAATGGTTAGGTTGCCTCCCAACAAGTGCTTCTTTCACGTGGTGAGCCAGACGATGGCTCCTAAGTTTCGGTCCATGCTAGAACCTCCTTGAAGTTGAGGTTCTCGTCAATGAGATGGAGTCGCAAGTCACGAGCATGTGGTATGACTGGTGATGGAAGCTTGTGCACTTGATGCAGATGAAGTCTCCATCCTCGAGATCTCTTCTTCTCTTCTCTCGTCTCATTGCCCCAAACCATATATGACAACATCGATTGACCACCATCGCGTCCACCAAGAGGGACCGATGTCGATGTGGTCTTGGTCTGGCAAAGAGACACTGCAAATGGGTCCTTGCTAAGTAGTTCCTCGAAGTTTGGTGGGTATATTACTTGTATTATAGGGCCGGTGCAAGCCTCTTCCACCTAAACTTCATCCTCAGCCTGGACACCACTCGCTTCTTCAACCCCCCTTCCTTCTTCAAAATGTGGTCTCTCTCCTCTGAAAAGATTAAGAACTACCTCTTCTTTTCTTTCTTCCTCATCCTCCACAACCTCTTTCCTCACCCTTTCTCTCTCTTCTTCTTCCATAACTGATTGGAGAGCAAGTCGCCATGCAAGGTTCTCAATAAGTTCGGCTTACATCTCCTCGCTCGGGCCCAGCATGTTAGAGCCGAAATGGGGAAAGTTGTGATCTACCACTAGAGGATAAACTTGATCATGATTATCATGGGAGTTTTCCTTGACAACTTCTGTATGCTCCTCAACGTCCTCACGATTGCCTTCTTCTTCCTCCACCTCTACTTGTATGGCAGCATAAAGGTTGTCTTGAGAAAACTGTGAACAGGCTTTCTCAATGACCTCTATGTGCTTCTTTATGCTCCGAATGGTATCCTCTGTTTCACGGGGAAAGGAGAAGTCAGTTTGGGCAATGGCCTGGATATGAGGATCCATCTTGGGAAAGGATCTCTCAGGAACTCGAGCAATCTGCTCCACAAGAAGCCTCAAGTGATAGTTTGGATCTGGCTGTGGAGTGTAGCATGGCTCTGCCGGATCGCCCGTGAAGGCTGTGGCGAACTCAAGATCTGATGGCCCTTCTTATTGTGGGAGGAATTCTTCTTGATAAGGAGATTGTTCTTGAAATACCCAGGGTTCTGATTGTTCTTCGTAGTAGGGGGGTTGGTACTGAAACCCGACTCCATAGTCTTCTCCTCCTTGGTTACTCCAGGGATTCTCGGGGTAATACCACTCGGATGGTGGTGGATACCCCCAATGATTGGAGAAGCCATGAGGGTCCATGATTCAGATCTGCACAACCAACAACAAAAAAAAAACACCCAAGTGAAAAGCAAGGGCGGAAAACAAAAGAAAAACGCTAAAGTAACAAACTTCTGCCTTTCCTAATAATCTAGAAAGTCCCCGGCAACGGCACCAAAAACTTGACAAGCTAAAACACAACACCTAACAATGGCCAAGTGTAACCAATTAAAGGGACTGCAGTATAGTGGCACAAGTAATAAATATCGAATCCACGGGTCTCTAGAGTTACTATTACTCAGCTTCAGTTCATTATCTAGCAAACTAGATTAAGGATTGATTTATAAACTACTCTACTAATTACAAGTTGGGAACTCACTTAGGTATGATTCCCCCTAGCTCCTCAATTAGGTCCAAGTTGCAATTACCTTTGGTTGATCTACTGTTGATTAAACTGCGGAAGATCCTAAATTAGCTTGGAATCTCTTAAGCTGACCAAGCCCTCTTAGACAGAATACCCGGCAGGTGACTAGCCTTCACTGGGATAGACTGCTAAGGCAATTCACATAGATCTCCACTACTAGAATGAATTCCAGTACAAAGCAGTGAATTGATTGACTCTCGCACAACCAATTCACCACTATCAATCAAGGAAGCTCTCTTAACCTAATCAGATTCTATCTATCATAGGTTAAAGCAGAAATCAAGAGAATTTGATCAAGATTCAATTGACTCAATAAATCATGCCTCAATCGATTATAATCAAACAATATAGCATCCAAAACTTCATACAAGAAAGATCCTAACACATGGAACTAGGGTTCCTCAAAACCTAAGTGAAGGGAAGTTCCTCCATAGAGAAGAGAGAGACTGCAGAAATCTGATCTAGATCTTCAATCTCCATCTCCAAGCTTGATTCCCAAGCTCCAATGGCGAAGAAATCCTCCAAAATAGCTCCAAGAATGTTCCCAAGTCGCTCTCTCTCTCTAGGGTTCGTCCCTTGGGTGTTTGGGAACCAAAAACCCAGCTCTCCCCTTTCCTTTGGCTGAAAATCGAGTTTTAAACAGAAATTCCCGATCACGTGGCCAGGCCACACGGCCGTGTGGCTTTCCCAGCTGCCCGTGTGAAGGCTCGCTGATTTCCACACGGCCACGACCCACACGGCCGTGTGGAATTCCAGGATGCCCGTGTGGCTTGCTCATCCTCTGTTTAATGCTTCGTTTCTCCCTCGTCCGGACTCCGAATCAGTCCCTGTTTGATCCCAGATGCTCGTAGTCTCGTCCTCTTTCTTTTCATGACAAGCTTGCATGATTCTTTGTCTGTAAAGTGAGGTAGAAATCCATTCTTCTTCAGGTCATGCCCGAGTTTCTTCTCCCGAATCGTCAATTGATCTCTGATTGATTTGAAACTTGCGCCTATGCTTCACTTTATGTGCTAGGACCTGAAATGTGACAAAGGAACACAACCTAGCATAAAATAGGACAAAGACGCAATAATTCAAGCTCAAACAATCAAGAAACAAAGGGGAAAACATGTGCAAATACCGAGTCATCACGGATCTTGACGCTTGACAATATTCAGAAGCGGGGCTGTTCAATTGCTAATAGATGCTGCCTGTGTTGTAGGGAAGAAGAGTCGGTTGATCACTTGTTCGCATGCTGTGAGTTCGGGAAAAAAGTCTGGACTGAAGTTAGGAGAGAGTGTGGTGGTTCTTTTGCTCCCCAAGAGCACATCTTCGACACCATGCAAAGCTCGAAGACTGATATTCCGGATAATTTGACTGATTGGATCGGGTTCTGCATCCTTCACGCTGTTTGCTGGCAAATTTGGCTCGAGAGAAACCAGCGGTTATTCCAGGACATAAGCAAAAGCGCCAAAGAGGTTTTTTTGGAAGGCGATAAGATCTACGGTGGAGGTGCTGGTTGCAAAAGGAAAGATCGGTAGGGAATAGGGTGTGGAGTGGTTTCGCCCATCAAGCCAGACCTGATCTGTTCCAGTGGGTCCCGGGGTATTCGATGAGCTCTTGTTGGTGACCTACTTTTCGTCTGTCCGGTCGTTGCTTTTCAGGTGCTGGTTGTTGGCGATGGTTTCGGGTGTTCGAGTGCTGGGCAGGGGCTTTTGGTGCGGCCTGGTTCTCGGTTGTGTCTCAACTTATTTTTATTGTTAGCTTGTTGCTGGTTGCTGGTTTTCGGTTCCGGACAGGAACTGTTCGGTCGGCCTAGTTCCTCGAGGTGCCTCCATCGCTTTCCTTTTCCTTTTTTCTTTTTTCTTTTTTCTTCTTCCTCTTCCTTTTGTTTTTCGCTAGCTTGCTTTCTGTTTCGATTTGGCAGTTGCACCCCTGGTGCCGCTCCTTTACTCTTGTACCTATGACTTGCTTTCTTTTTTTAATGCATTATTCACCCTTATCAAAAAATAAGTTTTGATTGCTCGAGAATGCAATTTGATAGCTTAGGCAGAAAGTAAAGCTTGGTGGGAAATGGGAATGGTTGTGATGGGCGCCACATGCTATTATTTTACGGAAAATTCTCAGCTTCAAACTTGATTGTACGCTGAAGGTCCAAATTGCCACATGTCAGTTTCCTATTAGTGAGTTTTTCCTTTTTTTATATTTTAATTATTAATTTATTTAGTATGATTAAGAATATTAAATATTAAGAAAAAAAAAGTAAGTCCACCAATAACAATTTGACATGTGGATAGTTGGAGCTTCTGCGTCCAACCAAGGTTGGAGCTAAGAATTACTCTTATTTTACTTCCAGCTTTGTATTGACGAGCTCATAAACGTGACAAATAAAAGGTTATCGATGAAAAATGTTTGTAGCTAGTGCGATAAGATTATAGGTACGAAAAGACATAGATGATCCAAGTTTGAATCTTCTCAACCATGTAGTGAACTGCCGGTGTTTCCATTATTAGAGTACGGACAACACTGATTCCATGGATCCGGACAAACCTCGTTGCAACTACAGACACAGAACGCCAACCAACAACGACGACAACAATTGCCTTCCCCGCAGCTCTTCCCTGTTGGTTATTCCAGTGCAGTTTGGTAATAGAATTAGACCCAAAATTTAAGAGAAATATATAAAATATTGTCCATTACAGTACAGCAATGATGTACCATATAGATAAGTATTCGAATATTGTACCCAAAAAAAAAACAAAAACAAAAAGATTAGTATTCGAATCCTGGTAAGCCCTAGTTAATATAAACCTCTAATTTAGGTAAAATTGTTTATTGGGTATATTAAAAATAAATTATATCACTTGATATATATAAAAAAAATTAATATCACATTCAAACTAAAAAAGGAACTTAAAGCTTTGATGCCGACCATAAAAAGTGCAAGTTGTGGCTAAAAGAAGCATTGCCAAAAACAACATAAATATGGGCTCAAGATAGGGTGCATAACTATGGGTTATGCACCCATCAATAACCAAATCTGAACCCTTTATTTAGAAAATTTAGAATTAAGGAAGAAGAATTAAAGATCATTTTTATTTTTTCTAACTTTTTTAATTGACTCATATCTTTTTCGTTTTAATTCGGATTTTAATTTTTTTTGCACAGATGGAACGAGTTCTGGCCTCTCGGTACCAACTGCATACCATATGGTATCTTCTTCGTTTTTAATTCGTTTTTGAAAAAAAGTTTGCACAGAAGGGACGAGTTCATCATGATCTATTGGATCTTCAAATTTCTGGGTGAACAAATTACAGGACCAAAAAATACCACACAATACCATACAATACCACCCTGGTACGGGGTGGTATTGGGTGGTATACAATGTTAAAAGTCGTAAATGACAATTAATATACTTTTACTATCATGTATTCAACCATCCTACAGTCTTGGTTTGTTCATACCACCATGGTACGTTTTTCAAACCATACGTATGATTTTATTTCAATACCAGTCAATACCATATGGTATAGACTGGTAAAAAATGGCTCAATTTTTTTTGTTCGAAAAATATATTAAAGTGGATATCATTTGAAGAGCACAATTACTCTGATCTAACTGTGCAAAAAAATTAGATTTCGACTTAAAATGAGTGAGAAATCGTCCGTCAAAGATTAAAGAGGGGAAAATTAAAGGCTTTCCAAGAGAGAGAGGATGCTGATGTGGACGGGTTACTCATTATTATTCACCATAAGGTTACTAACCTGATCCATTCCCATAAATATGGAATAAAAAACAACAAAAAATGGTAAAATCTTATTTGTATTCATAAAAAAAAACTTATTTGTCATGGTTGCATTACTTTTAGTGCCTCTTCTAATTTGTTAGCCTAGAAGAAGAAAGAAAAAAAATCGGCAGAAAGAGAAGAGAGGGTGAGAGAGGAAAACTTGCCCCAATCGCCAAATTTAAGTGGCCTTCTCGCGGTGGTCATAGCGCTCATCCGTTGATTCTTCTCATGAGAAACTACATCCAAATGGAATGATTCTTCTAAATTAACATGCCATATATATACACACTATAACTGAACAAGAGATTTGACGCCATATATGGAGAGTGCTATCGTATTCATGATAAATTACGGGCATAGATGTTTGGACTTGTATACATTTAGTGAATCTGGTGTATATCGTATGCTAAGTGAATTAGTGAATCTTCTGAAGATTAGCTTTACATGCTGAAGAGAAACTTCTGTTACGTTGTATGAAGGGTAGGCGCTTGGATATTCATGCAATTTGATCCAAAAGAAGAAAAGTTCAAATGTTATTAACTTCAGTAAAATAATCATATACGAGAACTTTTCCCATATTAAACAAGTTGGTCAATTATGCATCAAAGTTACGAAATTGTCCAAACCTAAAATTTGACTGTTATCTTGGACGGTCAAATGCTCTGACTAACGGTCAACGTACCACGTCACTGCTAAGTCAGCGCATACCCCTTAAATTATTTGTTTTTTTACACAGGAGTGGTGTTCCTACATACATAAAAAAAAACTCCCTCGTCGTTGGGAGTGAGGTGACCGTGAGTAGCTAGCTAATTACCGAGGTTTAATCTTTTTCTTACTTATTAACTTGTTCTTAATTAATTGCTTGCTTAATTTGATGGCTTATATATATGCTTGCCTTAATTAATTTCTCGCACCATGGAGAGATATAATTAGGTAATTACTTTCTTACTTAACTTACTTGAACTTGTATAAGATCATCTCTCACACAATGGGGAGATCTATGGGTAGTATCTTATGTTTACTTTCTTATAACGAGATTTACTTAACTTACTTGAACGTGAATGCACTACAAAAAATAGGTAAAGTGACAATTTTAAATTCATCCAAATTGTCATTAAAAGATAGAAAATGTCACAATAGAGTTGTATTGACGTTTTAAGCAAATGACGCATAAATGTCACATAATCCAGTGTTACTAACTTCTTTTGTGACATTTGTTACAATTATCAGTACCACTTTTGTGTGACATTTATTTTACATATTAGGACATTTACAATCGTAGCATAATGACATTTTTTGCGACATTCTAAAGCGTCGTAGGTGATGCAATAGTGACAAATCAAGAGACATATCAAACTGTTATAGTTAATACCAATAGTGACATTACTTCTGACATTTCAATATGTCATAGTCCATCTCAATAATGACATTTATAAGGACATGTTAACATGTCACTATTGATAGAAATAGTGCGATTCTTAAGACATAATTGTCTTAGTGACCACTTTCTCGAGACATTATTTAATTAAATTTCTTATGACATTTCATTAGTGAGATTTCTTGTGACATTTCAGACAAGCTACTAAGCTATTGTGACATTCAGTTATGTTAACAACTTATGTCACAAATTGTTCTCTATTTTGACACTTTTTAGTGACACTTCTTTAAATGACAGAAAAACCTGTTCATTATTGTGATAATTGAAGATTTCAACATTAAATGTCACAATATATATGTTATATCGAAAGAAATTTCATGCAAGCAACTAAGCTATTGTGACATTTAGTTATGTTACCAACTTATGACACAAATACTTCTCTATTCTGACACTTTTTTAGTGACACCTCTCTAGATGACAAAAAAAAAACGTGTTTATTATTGTGCAATCGAAGATGTCGACATTAAATGTTACAATAATATATTATATTGTCACTTACCAAAAATGTCACAAAAACCTTCAAAGTGAATGGTTTTGCTTACTTTTTTTGAAATTGACTTAAAAAATATCACTACAACTGGTTTTTTTTTTTTTTTGGTGAGTATAATAAAGGCATAAGTCAAACATCAATAACATCTAAATACAAATCATTTAACTCAAGTAGTCTGTATCATTAAACAACGTAACAAATAGTTCAGAATGAAATACTCACTAGTCCACATAAATCAAACACCTTAGTATTCAAGCCGACTGACTTGAACGAATCGCTTACCATTCTAAGCACCACTTAATTAGTTTCAATGATAACCAATCACTGCTTGTATACTTGTATTATATATTAAACAATCAACCAACTCTGCCCCTCGTGTTCAACTCGAAAGTGTTTACTTTGTGGAGGGATCTGACACCATATATGGAGAGTGCTAGTAACAAAGAGAGAGGATGTCCCATGAGCATTGCACAATCATACTTTGGATGGAGCATATGATAGAATTTTCGATTGAGTTTCGTGCTAATAATATGTTATGAACTAAAAGAAAAGAACAATAATAATAGAGAATGGAGAGGGAAATACACAGCATGAGAGGGGATAAATGTTTTTCTTATTTATCCAATCCTTGAGGTGCTCTACTTATAGGCACACATACATAACCCCTACATTTTCCACTATTTATGCACATCAAAGTGAAGATGGTTCATTCTCAAGATCAAGTATATTTTATTTTTGGATAAAGAATATGAACAGAGCAACAAAACTAGGATTTTAATGGTATATTGTACACTGTAATGAGTATAGTACTGGTACAACTATAACAAAGGTGGAAACTAGCCTTACGAATTTAGGAAATTCCTATTTCTCCGCATATACAATTGCTCGATCTCATATTCTTTCTTTTTTTATTACCTTCCTAAAGAAAGATTCAAGGTTGATACCCTCAGTATTCCATTCGTCATACATACGATTTTTAGTTTTCTTGATCTAGCCTTTTGTTATTTCAGCATATGTAGAGTTGTCTTGCCCGTTAGATTCCATCACTGTAACACAGACAAATCAAATTCAATATATGTATAAGAAAAAAATATACTGAACTATATATATAAATCTAAAAAGAAACCACTTACATGCCCAAGTCCTTGTACTAAAACTTTGTTCAGCTCGTGAAACTCGCGAGCTAGTTCGACTCGGTGGCTTGTTGAGCTAAACTCGTGAGCTGCCTCGTTTAGAGCTCATGATATGTCTCAACATGTGGTTAGAGAGCCAACTCGATTACAGACTTATGGATGAATCAATCTATATCTTATGATTTTAATTTATATGGTTGTTAAATTATATATCTCACCATATATAAAGATTAACAAGTAGAGTATGTGTGCAAATTTATCTTATTTTCTATTTTAAAAAGAAATTATGTATCATAGATTGCTTCGATACTATGAAATAACATGATTTGGAGTAGTTAATAAACGAGCCGAGTCAAACTGGAGTAAAACTCGACTCGACTCGGCTCATTTGGAGCTCTAGTTGTGCGTATAGGTGTCAATCGGGCGGGTTCGGGCGGATTCGGGTCGGTGTCAATCGGGCGGGTTCGAGCGGATTCGGGTCGGGTTCAGTCGGGTAGCGGGTTAATCGGGTTGCGGGTCAAACGGGTTGCGGGTTGATCGGGTTGCGGATCAATCGGGTTCGGGTTGATCGGGTTGCGGGTTGTTCGGTCCACACCATCGAGTTTTTTTATAATTAGTTATGACACTATTTTTTTAGGGAGTTATTGCACTAAAACAAACTCACTGATCACCATATTGCAATGAATAAAACATGAATGTACATTATTAAACAAATGAATGACTAGATTTTGCTTGAATATATCATAAACAAGTTTGATGTTGCTAGTTGTTTGTACCTTTTAGAGGATTCATTAAGGTTACAGAACCAACATAAATAAATAGTTGAACAACAAGAAATTAAAAAGCTCACAACTTGTTTGATCATAAACCTATGAAACCATCTCTTGAATCTTGATAGTTGAGAGTTGAGACTTTACATGGGCGCTGGGCCGTGCTTGGGCCGGCCCGGCACGAGCCCATCTCGTGCCCATATTTTTCGTGTCGTGCCATACAAGCCCATTTAACAGTTTTATTAGGCCCGACTCGGGCCCAAGCACGAGTCAAGCCGTGCCGTGCCTGATAATGTCTATGTCGTTCTTTTATTTTGTTCACATTCGTGCTTATTCGTGCTTTCTAGTATAATTTAACTTTCATTCTTATTTTATATGATAACACACGCTTTTAATATTCCTTACTCAACTTCATCTACAAATTATTAACTTCCATACTAATATCTAGCACTGCATTTTCGCGTAGCTATTATAAACCGCTAGTCATATATCCACTATAAATATATTAACATGCAAATTGAAAACACGAACTCTTTGTAACATGAGATTCTAACATTAATATGAATACAACCGATACAAATATCATGTCTGGATCAGTGGTAAATAACATACAATTTAAAAAAAACTCATTGTTGTATGATGAAACTCAACCTAATGAGAACAAATTACAGATCTATGAGATAACATTTTCTTGCTCTGTAACTATAGTTTCCAGGTCTGCCTTTTCTTCATGGATTCCATAATTTTGCTTCCAATTGTCCGCTCAAAGCATTTAAGACCTTCAAGCCTTTCCCACCCTAGAAACATAATTCAAAGGAGTTCAAAGTTAGTACTCTCTCTAGCAAACTCAACTGCTGAAGCAATCAGAAATAAATAAACCATATACAAAGCACTACGAACACTTGTCCAGTCCCAAGAAGTCATGACAAAACAGAGTAGAAGCACATCATAATAGCTCAACTAAAAACAACTTCATAGAAGCTCACAGCCCTAAAACTTCATCCTCACCAGTTACAACTATCCAAACCAAGCAATAAATGTATGGCGTCAGTGATTCCTGCAATTTCTTGTACAACCACCTACCTACCTTATATAATTAATCAATTGCAACAACTTAGTAGTATAGGACAGAGACTTGCCTCTACTGCCATATGAGGAATTTCAAAAAAGACTAAAATTTCCAGCAGCAGTCTCCAAGCTGAACCTGGATCACAGCAAGGTTAAGTTAGGACATATACTGGAGACTCAAAGTTCAATTAGAACACACATTAACCTACTGCTTCTGATGCTGGTTGTTCTTGTGCTGCAGTTGATGCTTGCCATTTCCTCTACATGAGTACACCACACTATAAACAATTAACATCATACCACATCAGTTGGGTTCAAGTACTAACATCATACCCTGCATTTCAGTTGTACTAATGAAGAAAATATTTCCAAACGAAGCCATTACAAGAAGAGCTCCCACTAATTGATGTAGAATAGAATGAACTACCTGATATCCATGAGTAGAAAATAAATACGAGACCCATAAGGTCACCATTGTCTACCAACAATAATTGAGGTATGAAGAAATCACAGAGGCTTATAAAGAGTATCGTACAAGGACATGAGCAATCAAATGTTACCTTGAATTCAGTGGGTGGTAGCTATTGCTTGCATCTGCCAGTCAAAATAAATGCTTTGGTTAAGCAAATGCATTGAGGTACAAATAATCTTAAGCTCTTAGTATTACATGGACTAAAGGGTATGTGAAATAGCTAATACTTAGAATCGAACACAAACTACAAAGAATCTGCAAGCACCATTACCCAAAGGTAATTCCCTATCTAAAATACGAAGGCTCTTATGATAAGAAAAGAAAGGCTAATTTGACTTTCTAGGGTTGATTGATGCGAGAAGAAGGTAGTCTGGGTAAGGACAGTGGACTCGAAGAAGGGGCAGGGGAACTCAATCAAATTGATGTGCGATTGATGGACAAACTTTGAGCGATGGTGGGGGTCGGCGATCTCAAGACGCAAGAGTTATGGAGCCAACAACATGGGATTTGAGCTAGGCAACACCACTTTGGAAAAATGTTGTAGCAAAGGATGGAGGAGGAATGAAGAAACGCGCAATGTACTCTATCAAGCGATAATATAGAAGTTTTCAGGGAGTTATGGTTGTGGTGGTGGATTTAGATTAGGGTTGGTTTTCTGGAAAATGGGAGGGAGGGGAATAACAGAGTGGGAACGGCTTGTGGTATGAAGACTCGGAGAGATAAGGATTAGAATTTAGGAAGGAAAGATGGAACCATAAAGAAAAGAGGGGGAAATTTTGGATCCAGAAATTTTTGGAGCCAAATCAAATTGGGAATGGCGGGTTTATTTTTGCTGTTGGCGGGATTTTTTAGACAAAGCAAATTTTTGGAGCAAAGCAATTTTTGGAGCCAAATCAAATTTTTGAGTGAAAGGAAATTCTCCCTCCTAAAATTTTGGAAGAATATTTTGAAAAAGGTAAATTAACAGATTATTTACAGGAATTAATCGTGACTAACAATTAATCACGGGAAATGAAAACTAAAAACAGGTAAATTAATTACCGTGATTAGAACTATATAATCAAATACGGTACCTTTTACTGTGATTATTAGCATACTATTTAGTACGGGAAAATTTACCGTGAATAATATCCCGTGACTAGAAACCAGTTTTCCTATAGTGCTTGGGGCACCGAATTTGTCATAATAATAATCATAAAGCTCGTACAAAGTAGGACTAATCTTCTCCTTCAAAGTAGATAAACTATATCCTATGTGTCCACCAAATGCATCAAGTAAATCAAGTGTGGTACTTAATTTAAACCTAGGATCAACAATCAAAGCAAGAATAAATAGCATAGGAATTTGTGGTTTATAAAATCAAATTAAGATGTACATTTGAATATGATATATTTAAGATGTACATTCACAAGTTAAATTAATTATTAAAATTAAATTAATTAATAAACTATAAAAAACAAAATATCTATCACAAAGCATAACCATGAAGAAACCCGAACCCTAAACCCTAACCCTATAACACCATTTTACATCTTAAATCTAAAACTAACCTTAACCATCAACCATACATTATCTAAAATCACAACATTAAGTAATTAACCCTAAAACTAACCTCAACCCTTAATCATAATTCCATAACCCAAACATGCAAACAATGAACTCTAAACCATGACCCTATACAGCTATACCCTATAATATAGTTATATGTTACCAAAATTGTTGGAATAAGCTACAACGTATGTTATGTGAAGAATGTAAGTTGAGTCAATTTTATATTCGGTTATTGAGAAGAACATATGTCCTATGACTCCAAACTCTAAACCACGAGTCCTCTACCGTATACCCTATGCACTAACCTTAAACCATGAACTATAGTTATGTATTATGAAATTGTTGGTTATTGAGAAGAACATATGTCCTACGACTCCAAACGTTTAATATCCGTATTTAATGAAATGAATTATTAAATTGACTAATTTTACATATTGATTTATTTATAAATGTAATTAGTTATATATATTTATAACTATTAACGTACTATTAAACGTAACATTACCTAAGAGACGAAGTATAATACCCGTAAGTATTTTATACATAACTTTCTCGTACCATATTTTACTAACTATGCTATACATTAAGTGAATTTTATGTATTATTAAATTTACTATTTTTACATATTGATTTATTTATAAAATTAATTAGTTTTATATATTTATTACTATTAACGTACTATTAAACGTAGCATTACCTAAGAGACGAAGTATAATACCCGTAAGTATTTTATACGTAACTTTCTCGTACCATATTTTACTAACTATGTTATATATTAAGTGAATTTTATGTATAAGTTGACATACAAAAACATTAAGTGAATTTTATGTATAAGTTGACATACAAAAATATGTTAAAAAAATATGTCTCTACTGGGCTTTGATCCGTGTCCCTCGGATGGGAAAGACCAACACATAAGCCAGCTAGTCCACGTAATTGATTTGTTACAATTTGAACTTGTTGTTTATTTGATTCAACTAAAAGGCAGAGAAACCAGAAAGTATTATGTGATTCAATTTACCGAGAGAGTGAGACTATTATGTGATTCAATATAATGACAGTTGTCATTTGTCAACACAAAGTAAACCTTTGTTCTTGGTGGGAAAGATGAAAAAATAATAGGGCAAGTCAAGTAAACTTTATATATATTATTTACATATAATATTTATGCACAAAAATATATTATGTAGTATTATTCGTGCCAATCGGGAGGGTTCGGGTTGGGTTAATCGGGTTCGGGTTAGTCGGGTTACGGGTCAAGCGGGTTGCGGGTTGCGGGTCAAGCGGATTGCGGGTCGGGCGGGTTGCGGGTCTTTGACTTTTAGTCCAATCGGGTTGCGGGCAGGTCGCGGATCGGGTTGGTTGGGCGGGTTACTCGGGTCGGGTCATATTTTGACACCTATAGTTGTGCGGATATATTTGCCTCCCAGCCTGATTGGTAGCAAAAATGACTAACAGTTGGTGACCAAATTTGTTTTGGTCAAAGCACAATTGGTTACAAAAAGCAACTTTTGTTGTAGTGAAGTTTGCTAAAATGTATAATAGAAGATCATATTATACTCATAACTCTTTTCATTTAGTTGTACATTGAGTATTATAATTACTATATATAGTAGTACGACTACAACAAAAGTGAAAAATCGTGTTCTCAGAAGAAAGAGATCAGGTTACGATTCTCAATAAATAGTCACACATCCAAATATATAGCTTTTACTCGAATCACTAATCTTTTGTTTTCTCAGCAAACGTGGAGTTATCTTGTCCATTCGATTCCTTCTCTGTACCACGTACATATCAAATTCAATATTTATAAGAAAGCAAAGATAGCAAATTATATATATGAATGGAAACACTCATATAGCAAGAGTACATAGCATGTAGTGAATTGCCGCTGGTTCCATTATTAGAGTACGAACAACACAGATTCCATGGATCAGAGCAAACCTCGTTGCAATAACAGTCACACATCCCCAAATCACCACGACGACAACAATTGCCTTCCCCGCAGCTCTTCCCTGTTGGTCACATATGTGCAGTTTCAGTAATAGGATTCGACCCAAAATATAAGAGAAATATATAAAATATTGTCCATTACAGTAAAAAAATGATTTACGATATAGATAGTATTCGAATCCTGATATATAAGCCCTAGTCAATAATATTAACATCTAGTTTAGGTAAAATTGTTTTTTGGGTATATTATGATAAATGTATCACTTGATAAAACAAAAATGATATCACATTCAGACTAAAAAAGGAACTTAAAGCTTTGATGCTGAACCGACCATAAGAAGGGCAAGTTGTGGCTAAAAGAAGCATTGCCAAAAGTAAAATAAAAATGGATTAAAAAAACAACAACACAAATTGGTAACCAAAATCTTATTTGACATCGTTGCATTACTTTTAGTGGCTCTTCGAATTTGTTAGCCTAGAAGAGAAAAAAAGTCCGTAGTAAGATAAGAAAGAGAGAAACTTGCCCCAATCACCAAAGTCATGTGGCTTTCTCGTGGTGATGGCGCTCACCCGTTGATTCTTCTCGTGAAAAACTACATCCAAATGGAATGAACTAGTTATAAATTAGCATGCTATAGACACACTATAAGTGAGCAAATGGCTTGTTCTAAATTAACATTATAAACTATAGGCGATGTGAGTAGTACAAGAACGAATCATTTATTTTCATAAACCAAGAATGAATCACTTTATCATTCCTTGACTTGCATAATCCACCTAAAATTATCAAAACCACCTAGTAAGGTTCCACTTGCATTATTCAATTGAGTAGTTTCTTTCTTCAAGCAAATTCATAGTATTGGTTTCAAAACCATAAGCACTCAAAATTTTGACATCGGCCGATCATCGTAAATCACATTTCGTCTCTATGACTCAATTAGAGAAAGACAGAAAGAGGGCGGGATTAATAGCATTTTGTACCCTTCTACTATTGCAAATTAACAAACGTACCCCTCTACTAAGTTTTTGCACAAACATACACTTCTAATATTAAAACGTAACAAGTATACCCCTCCATCCAATTTTCTGTTAATTAACCGTTTAGTGGGTTCAAAAATGAACGAAATACCCTCATTAAATTTTTTATAATTTTTTTGATCACAAGTCAGAGCCCTATTAAAAATTAAAAGCAACCCTAAAATCTATCACCATTATGTTCGACAGAACCCTTCGGTATTCCTCAGTCATACGCCGCCGCGACGTAGAGAGTCTCACGCCAATCAACCAGGCAGCACCCAGCTTGTCCTCGACAGCAGCTGGAGCAGGCTTCAGCGGGCGGCGAATACACGACGCTGGAAAGCGACGAAAAGCAGTGGGTGATCGTTTGGTAGGGGTGAGACTCGACGTGTCCGCCGCCAGAGACTTATGCTAACCCTCTGCGACGGGGAGCTAATGAGAACATTATTTTTGTGTTGGAAAATCCATTTTGTAAATTGGTTGCTTGTGCTCACCCCTTACTATTGATGTATGAAATTGAATTTGCTTACTGATTCTGTAACTCTGTAATCTTTTTCCGTATTCACTGTATGCTTGATTTATTGTTTTGAAAACCTCAATATATTTCTTGATGGCTTTTCGCAAGGGTGATCTTTTCCAAGTGGTTGCTTCCATTTTACCGTTTATTAAACCCCAGCTCTTTGAGTCCAACCTACTAGTGTTGTATATATATATATATATATATGGCTATTCGATGGAGGGAGAAGAAGCTGCGGGAGTCGACTCCTGGAGAAAGCTGGATGCTTTTAGCTCCAGCCATCGAACCGCCGGCGAGGAAAAGCACGGTGCAGCCGCTGTCGAGGGCAATTAAGCAGGCGCGCCGGAGTGTGGGCAGTCTTCGACAGTGGCGGGTTGTTGAGGAAGACGGAAAGGTTCTTAGGTGAAAGAGAATGATATGGATTTTAGGGTAGATTTCAATTTTAATTAGGCTTTGACTTGTGATAAAAATGATAAAAAATAAAACTAAATGAGGGTATTTGGGTATTTTTTAGTCTACTTAACGGTACATTAACAGAAAATTAGACGGAGGGGTATGTTTGTTACATTTTAATACTAGAAGGGTATGTTTGTGCAAAAATTTAGTAGAGGGATAGGTTTGTTAATTTGTAAATAGTAGAGGGGTATAAAATGCTATTAACCCAAGAGGGTAGTACGTACTTGAAAAGAACTTACCCGTAGAATTATAAGACAACAACTTCCTATTGATAGTGGTGTCCATCTGTGAATTGTTGTTGCCCCGTGTGAAACTGCATCCAAATGCTGGAAGGATGCAAAGATCGAGCAAAGAAGAACCAACAGAGAAAATATAGCCTTAAGAATACTTCCCATTGATTGCTGCCTTTATTTTCCAAATACTTGGGTGGCTATTCAGATTGCTTTGCAAAGAAATTAAGTGGCTGAGTACGTACATAGCTTGGATGATCGGGCTAATTTATAGTGTACCGGACTAGACTAGAGTAGACCTCCAACACCACCAAACTCAATCTCTAAGATAAAATATTAATTTGAAACTCGAAAGTGTTTACATTGCCAAGAGATCTGACGTCATATATGGAGAGTGCTATCATGATAAATTACGGGCATACATGTTCGGACTAGTATACATTTAGTGAATATGGTGTATACCATGTGCTTAGTGAATTAGTTTTATCCACATGACGAATTAACCTGAATTCAGAGTGTGGTATGAATTTCATATCATAATTCTCTAAACCAAAATTTATGATAAAAAATAATTATTTATTCTGATTCGTTGAAGTATATCGAAATACATATAGTATCTCGATTGTAGCGGTTACAACAATCCAATTTCCGCATTTTCTCAATTGATTAATAGTGAAATTTGAGTCTTGCTTGCCTTCTGTCTACTTGTCCCTCTCTCTAATCTTCCCATATGTTATCCTTCTCGCAAAAGGTACTTTCTCGATCCTAAAACTTAATTTCTCTACTCGTTAAATTTCTCGTGCTTATGTCCCTCTCCGTCCCATTATCTCTTACAATCTTTCTCCCTTTCGGCTCTGTAATAGGGGCGACATTCCAAGGGGTTCTAATTTAGTTGAACTGGGACTGATTGGCGATGGAGTGGATTTGAGATCGATCGTGATTGGGAGTTCTAATCGCTTGTGGCGGACTTCAAAGAGGACCCCTACCTGTGAGAACGACGCATGTAGGTAAGTTATTTTGTCAAATTCGAAAAAACTTCAATAGTTGTTCTGCATGTACTACTCCTCCGCCTACTCTCCCACGAGTTCATCGTCACCGAAGTACTGAGGAAGTCACTTATCCGCCTACTCTCCCACGACTCCTTTGCCAATGTAATCATAAAGTAAAAAGACTTTGTTTTTTTCTTATGAATTAATCTCTCAATATGTGTTGTTGTTTATTTGGTTGATGTAATTATAGTTAAGGGATGTGACTGTTGAACGTTGTCGAACGACACATATACCATGTTTGGTGAAAAGCTTGTCATCTCTAAGATCGATTCTCCGCATTCTTAAGGGGTGTTGACGAACTCACAGGAGAGCTTGAGAAAGATATTCTCGACGTTGTTTCTTGCCTTAACATCATCACATTGCTTCTCGCGATGTGGGGATAAGTTTTGTGTATGCAACATAATCTAGTGGTTTCCTTTTGCTATGTTTTTATTAGTCTTTTGTACTTCATAGGAGATTAATTATGTGAAGTGGTTTGGGGCTTTAGGTTTCGTTTGGGTTCTTAGACTCTTTCTATTTGATATTTACGGAGGCACATCAATCAGTCATATCAATTATCAAGAGCCCATAAACTTAGAGGGTCCTATGCAAATAAGATTAGCTAAAACCCACCAAATCATAA
Source organism: Linum trigynum (assembly GCA_964030455.1). NCBI lineage: Eukaryota > Viridiplantae > Streptophyta > Magnoliopsida > Malpighiales > Linaceae > Linum > Linum trigynum. Next base: position 38,831,853 of record OZ034820.1, read on the forward strand.
AAACTCCTTAGGCAACAGTAACATGTATTTAGTTTTATATATAATAATTTTCTGATAGAATTTTTTTAATTCAGAGACCAAAATCTTTTGATTTATTATTTTCAAGTGTCGTGTGTAAACCTAAATTAAGCCAATCAATTCGATAGAAATTTTTTAAATGACAAACTTCTATCGGAAAACTTTTATTTAAAAATGATGATTGATTTACCTAATTTAGGTTTACACACGACACTTGAAAATGATAAAACTAATTAATCCCCTAATTTAACCCCAATTAAACCCTAAAATATATCTAAAAAATTGCCAGGTGGCGGGGCAACCGCTAGCCCGAGCAGTCCCCAAAAATGTCATAGTCATCAATCCCTTCTTCATTTCTGCTGAAGTAGATGGCGATTATCGTTATAAATGGCGATTCTCCCAAATTAGACTCCTCCATTGGAGTGCCTTATTCTCTCATTTGATATAGGATTAATGGCCAGTCGATGACTTGCTACGCTAACAATGTCACGATGAGCTCAATAAACTGAATTGTTACATGGGTTATCCTCTTTGGCTCTCTGTTTGCATTTTCCTTTGACGATAATGTTCTTTCCCGCCGTTGCTTTTGGCTTCCCTCGATTTTATGCCAAGCATGGCCTCCTGTCTTTTCACGATGGCGGGTTCACATCTAAACGGATCGTTTGTGCTATTCTTCTCTAGCTCGGTTCTATCTTCTCCTGCCAATTCTCGTGTTTGTTCCTTTTTCTACTTCTTTCTCTTCTTTTTTCGCTTCTTTTTTAACGATTACAAAGCTTGTGTATTATCCAAACCCAACTTATTATTGATCAAATCAAGTTTGGGTAAAAAAAAAAAAATTGGCATAGCCATATCCAATTGTTCGGTTTGGGTCAATGGCAACTTGCCGAGGTCTTCTGCTGGTACAGGGCTTCGTTTGGAGGCGTGCGATGCTACCGTTAAGGGCTGGTTGAAGACTGTGATGAGCAAAGAGGTCCATAATAGTGTGTGCACAGCTCAGACAGTGCGCGCCATCTGGACGGATCTACAACAGCGTTTCGGCAAGGGTTCCTCTAAGCGGGCTTATGAAATCCGCCTCCAAATCAGCTTTTCGCGTCACGAGAAACAGAGCGCATCCTCTTTCTATAGTAGCCTCCGTGCTCTTTGGGATGATATGCATGTCTTGACTCTTGAGCGCCGCTCCTCGCTGTTCATGGGGTGGCTGCCCGTGCAATCTCGTTCAACTTCAACGTGAGCAAGAAGAGCGCATACATCTGTTAGAGTTTCTATTGGGGTTGGACGATGCATTTTCGGTTGTGCGTTGGAAGACAATTTCTGAGGCCATCTTTCGCGATGAAGCCTTTCGTCTCTGAATGCATGTCTTTTGTGACCGAAACGTCGTCGCTGGAGATTCCGCTTGTCGTCGTTGAAACCATACTATCTGCCACGCACTGCGGATGTCTTTGGTGACGCCGGTACTCGTCGCAAAAATTGTCATCGCAAAAATTGTTGTTTCTTGTAGTGTGCATGTTTAACACAAACCATGGAATTTTAAGCGTCTGATAACGTAAAGGGGTATCCGGGATGCAAAAATGTTTTAACATAAAAGGTTTTTTTTTTTATAAAATGTGCGAGCCCTTCTAGTGTGCTCTATAGTACCCATGCTATAATAAACAAAAAAAAAAGGTGACCTGTTGAGGAGGTAAACCCACTAAATGACTGGTCCCACATCATTAATGGCAATCTTGTAAATAATGAATCAATGTATACAAGTGTAGGTACAAACTAGAGTTGTACCATATAGTATAGGTACAAGTTTCAGCTGTACCATTGAAGAATTTGTTTCACAAAGTGTAGGTACAACTTAAAGTTGTACCATTAGTCTAGGTATAATTTTTAGTTGTACCATAAAGGGATTTGTTAGAAAGTGTAGGTACAACTTAAAGTTGTACCATGGTATAGGTACAAGTTTGGGTTGTATCATAAAAGAATTTTGAGAAAGTGTAGGTACAACTTAAGGTTGTACCATTAGTATAGGTACAATTTTTAGTTGTACCATAAAGGGATTTGTTAGAAAGTGTAGGTACAACTTAAAGTTGTACCATAGTATAGGTACAAGTTTAGGTTGTACCATAAAAGAATTTTGAGAAAGTGTAGGTACAATTTAAGGTTGTACCATTAGTATAGGTACAATTTTTAGTTGTACCATAATGGGATTTGTTAGAAAGTGTAGGTACAACTTAAAGTTGTACCATAGTATAGGTACAAGTTTGGGTTGTACCATAAAGAATTTTGAGAAAATGTAGGTACAACATAAGGTTGTACCATTAGTATAGGTACAATTTTTAGTAGTACCATAAAGGGATTTGTTAGAAAGTGTAGGTACAACTTAAAGTTGTACCATGGTATAGGTACAAGTTTGGGTTTTACCATAAAAGAATTTTGAGAAAGTGTAGGTACAACATAAGGTTGTACCATTAGTATATGTACAATTTTTAGTTGTACCATAAAGGGATTTGTTAGAAAGTGTAGGTACAACTTAAAGTTATACAATGGTATAGGTACAAGTTTGGGTTGTACCATAGAAGGATTTTTAGAAAGTGTAGGTACAACTTAAAGTTGTACCATGGTATAGGTACAAGTTTGGGTTGTACCATAGAAGGATTTTGAGAAAGTGTAGGTACAACTTAAGGTTGTACCATTAGTATAGGTACAATTTTGAGTTGTACCATAAAGAGATTTATTAGAAAGTGTAGGTACAACTTAAGGTTGTACCATTAGTATAGGTACAATTTTGAGTTGTACCATAAAAGGATTTGTTAGAAAGTGCAGGTACAACTTTAAGTTGTACCATGGTATAGGTACAAATTTTAGTTGTACCATAAAGGGATTTGTTAGAAAGTGTAGGTACAACTTAAAGTTGTACCATGGTATAGGTACAAGTTTGGGTTGTACCATAAAAGTTGTACCATTAGTATAGGTACAATTTTGGGTTGTACCATAAAGGGATTTATTAAATTTCCTGGGATAGTGAGAACTGCTCTTTGCATCTCACGGGACATCTCACGGCCGTGAAAAAGCCTGCTGGCAGGGTGAATAAGGTCCATTTTCAACCATTTTTCGTTATATGATCATTCATAACTTCTTCCTTGTGGACACATTAAACATAATATAGAGAAAAGATAACATCACTGAATAATGCTTCATTCATAACTTCATTGTAATTTCAACAGTTTCCTAAACTTCAATCAGCATCTACATTCAGTAAAATTCATTCAACATCTACATTTTCCTAAACTTCAAAAAAAACATCCACATTAACTAAACTCTACATTAACATCACAACTCTCAATGCTTCTTAGACTTTCTACCCTTTTTCTCCCCATCCGCGTGCAACGGCTTTCTTCCTCGATTGAGTAAGTTCGTCTTGAAATTCACCTTCTCAGTCTCAATTTGGGCAGGTCTCACATGACTGTCAAAATATTCTTCTGATTGTGTCGTAATTGTAGCTTTCACCTCATTCAAATGCGTCGTGAGCAAGTACATTGTAAGTTGTGCCCGTTCATAGTCACTGTCGAACTGGTCAAGCTTCTTGGAATATCGATCTGGATCCAGCAAGTAATTGGAGACAAATAGTCCACAATCAAACCTGTAATATAACAAATAATTACCATGGTCATGATGCGAACAAATAATTATCGAACTTAATTAGAACAGTGCACGATTGAACAACAACAAAAGGTACCCATTTGGTTGGCAAGCAACATCCCGGCGATATCTAACCACAAAGTCCACAAATGAAAACGTCCCGCAGATATCATCCTTAAGCAACCAGTCTAGACCCAATTTCTGCAAATGAAAACATCCCCCTCATCGATATTTAACGACAAAGACGACAAATGAAAAACGACTAACAACTAAGCAATAAGTCAAGTTTGAAAACTTGAAGAACAAGAAGCAAACCAGTTTATGCATCCTTGCATCATATTCTAGGTTATGAATTCCTGGTATTGAGTCCCAGATTTCAATTTCTTTGGCTTCCATGTTAAAGACCGCCAGATAGAAGTGGGACACCGTGAGGTTGAAAATTTCCCGTTTCCTTGCAGGTGATTTCAAACCTGCATCCTCAGCTGATCTTTTACCCAAACTGCTGGAAACCTACAAATTAATTAAAAAGGGAACCAAATGTACCATTAGCATGCTCCAACTCGTCAAAAGAATCAAATATACTATCAGTCTTACCACTTCTGTTAACAATAACTCCACGTCTCCGCTCCCCCAGCTCAACAAATCCAAACTCCTATCAATAGTTTCGAAAATACCATTTGCATGCTCCAAGAATATTAACTACAAAAAAAAAATACTATAATCAACATGATGATTAATCATTACAAATATGTAGAAAGTAGGGATTAGCAATTATTTACCTCCAAGAACAGCAAGCAACCCGGTATATACTTTCTCCCCTCAGCATTATGGTCGCAGATGCATTTGACCAATTCATTGAAGCAAAACGATGCCCAATTCTTCTTCGGAATATCGGCAACATCGAGGACAGCGTATACCGAAGATAACGAAAAGTCATCTCTTCTAGTTGGTACTAATAGCACCCCCATTACGTACAAAATAAACGTTTGAAGAAATAGATCGCCGCTATCTTTCATCTCCGACAAAGCCTTCCGCATTAAGCTTGTCGAAATCGCCTGTCGGGCACAATCAACTGTCGAATACACTCTAAATGGATTCAATTCCTCGGATCTTCGTCCCACTTCTTCACCATTCAAGATGATATCAGTACCTCCCTCAGGCACGCCCATAATTCGCTCGAAATCTTTGGCCGAAATATGGACTTTCAACCCATAAGCCTGAATTGAGCTTTCTTCCACATTAAAGCTCTTCAAAAGGATCTCCAACAACTCACGTTGGAGCATTCTTCCTTTGACTTCAAGCATACGACCAAAGCCACATCTCTTAATGGCCTCTGATTGACAAGCCTCTAAATTTGAGACTACTGAGAATACTTTCCTAGGAGAACAGCGGGTGCTAAAAATTTCATGACTCTTCGTCTTCATTATAGAACAATTTTAGCAAACTGCAAAATTAAAACAACAAAAAAATTATAAGCATGCCTTGAAACACGAATTATAAGCATGCCGAAGAGTACTAACAAAATACACAAAGCCAGAGTCGTCCACCACTGATCTAAAGAAGCAACTTTCAGTTTTCACACTTAAACACATTCGAGAAAACGTGGTTATGACAAAGTTTCATTCAAGAAAAGGATCATTTAATCATTCGGTAAACACATTCTCCAGGTAATGAGTTCAATCCTGGTTTTCAATATATGGCTTTAATCAATATTGAACAAATACAAGACTATACCAGAGCTCACAAGCACACTTGCCTCGATATCAAGTTCTAACTACTAGAAGAAATGAAAACCCCCTACATCAACACCTGAGTACACTAATTAACCATGAAATCCGCCATTGGCATATATAAATTTCACCCAAAACACCCAGCTTCCATTAAATTTCACCCAAAATGCAAATTCTCACGGCCGTGACATGACCCGTGAGAAGCAAAGAGTAGTTTTCATATCCCAGACAATCTCACGGCTTTGGTTTCAAAAATCACGGCCGTTAAACTAAGCCGTGAAACTAAAAACACCCTGATTTTTCAGTACTTCAAAGCTACTAGAGGAGTCACTTATCAGTACATCAAAGCTACTATTCTAACCTCCCAAAGCTCGATCCACCTATGAAATGATGCATCTGCATTTTTCAGCATTTGAAATACCACACCAGTACCTACCAATCCTAGTCCCATTTTCGCTCAAATGGATGTTTCGAGTGATATGACAAACGTAGCTGTTGCAGTAGCCTTGTCTAATCCGAATGCAGTAAATAGGAAACCAAACAGCTTCTTGCATGCTTAAACAAAAGGTGATCAAGTACATACTTTTGTTTTATAGAAGAGTGGACAGCAAGATCCAGAATATTCAGACACAAGATCATTGTACAGAGAGAAGAAAGGGCATCATCTCTTGACTATTTCAGGTCTCCTACATCTATGCTAATCGGTCAATCTTTATCGATGTACTTCATAATGATTTGGAGATCAGCAAGCAAGCAGATCAGTTGACAAAATATATCCCACACAACTAACCATCGCAAGATATTCGAATTAGCAACCCCCTCCAAAAAATTTAACAATATGAGAAGCAACAAGGACAAACTTTGAGCAATAGCTTAATGACTAGAGACCTCACAGAATTGAGAATGCTTCATTTCTCTTGCGTTTCCTCCTCAAGTCACCCTGATTTCATGAACTAATTCTTGACTACCACACTCAATTGCACCTTTCATGCAGCCAAGCAAGACCCTTCAATTAACAGTCCAAAATGTAATCAACAAGCAACGGTAACGACACTACAATACCAACAAGACCAAATCAACTCTTCCAAAATTTTCTCTGCAGACTCAGTTTGAAGGAAAACAACAATCCAACTTGTCTCAAGCCAAACTGAAAAGAATCAAACTTTGAGTATGAACTTTCCTATTCGATTTGCCTCCATAAAACACAAATCAAGTCTCTCCAATCAAAAAGCTAATACTGGCATGCATAAAGGAAGGAACACAATCGCTAGCTAGGTCAGATTGGAGCAACTTTTTTTGAGATCACGCATGGTTGGGAACAATAATACTGGAATGCAAGGTTCACTAGGTGAATCACGCCAAAACCAGCTGTGACCATCTCACGGGTTAATCTCACGCCCGTGAGATTAACAGATGAGCCGTGAGAAGTCCAGCATTTCAATTACACAAACACGGCTCATCTCACGGCCGTGATACTGTCGAACCCAACCCGTGAAAACCCCTGGAACTCCCCCCCCCCTTTTTTAAAAAAATCTAACGGTACATCTCCCGGCCGTGAGATTTTCAGATGTGAGGCGTGTTTTTGAGTTTCAGCTGTGACCATATCACGGGTTAATCTCACGCCCGTGATATTTACAGATGAGCCGTGAGAAGTGCATTTTTACAGATGAATCTCTAATCAGAAAAATAATACTAGAATGCATAAAAGAATGAACTAATGATTAAGCATGAGGAGAAGAAGTCCAAGGTTCACTTGATGAATCACGGCATAACCTATCAATTGCATCACAATCTTGCTCTAATAGTAAACCGAAGTACTAATCACATAAACGTAGACGGAGCCAGCATTCAAACGAAATAAAAAGCTCAAATGAATGCAAAGAATCACATAAGACTAATGCAAAGCTCATGCAAAGAATCACAGAAGACAAATGCTTCGATTACCCTTTTCTAGAATACATCCACACAACAACCATACTACAAATAGTTGCTAGCTTAACCACAATGGGAACATGATTAGGACTCCTCTCCCAGCGCTCACAAATACAAGATGAATCGCATGCTTGGAATGACGATTATGTAACTCAACAAGGCAATAGCTCTCTCGACACGTGCAACTCACACCGGTTTTCCAAGTGAAATGGAGTTTCACTTGATGAATCTCTAATCAGACAAACAATCTTGAATAACAATTCACGGCTGAAGTTAAAAGGGCAAGATTTCAGTAACTTGCCTGGAATTGAAGACTAAGATTGCAGCTCTATCACAAGAGAAATTGAATTCTGAATCCAACGTGTAGTATCTGAAAGAGTTACCAGATCAAAGTCCCTACACATAATACAAAAAGTGAAAGTGAACTCACGTAAACAGCAAAAATCATAGACAGGTTACGATTAAGGTGATGCTAATACTGCAGCTCCTTGTGGCAGTACAAAAGCATCCTAGAAGAAAGAAAGGATTCCTACTGTATTAACCATTACGTACTACGGATGGGGCATTAAGTAATTCAGGCTAGCTTTTTTCCTAGTTCATCTTCCATTATCCGCGAATCCGAGACTCAACACTTCACCTGGGATTTCACTAGCTAAATGAACTTTCCGTGGAGCACTTTTGAACTAGAATCCCCAGAAAATTGACCAAGATCCAACATTTAGATGGCTAGCAATTCTATTGTTCAGAGTCTACAAAGTTTCCAATATCTATTTGATCCTACTGCTCAATATCATCAAGGATCTCTAAATTCAGCACAATAACAATCCATAGTTTGCCCATCGCTTTTCCCCAACTAAAAACAATCAAATCCCTAACCCACCACAGAAATCCAAAAGCCACGCTCAAAAAGTTCAGAAAAGAGAAGAAGAATAGCAAAAACCACCAAACGAATTTTCAAAACCCAGAAAGTCAATCGTCTTTTTTTACCTGAAGAGCGGACAATCGCTCGGTGTAGAACTGCTCGACGGTATCGGAAAGGCAAGTCTCGTTGAACTTGGAGCAGACTTTACCCTCAATCAAGCAGCTCTGAATCTTGTTCCAATTCTTCCCTCCGGTGACCCGCTAATCAACCCCTTCACTATTGACAATGAGACCCACCGCGAAAGAGCACAATCAGCAGAGACCCGCCGCGAACCCAATCTCACCGTTCCCGTCGCCGATGCTCAACCACTTCAATATCGTCAAAGAGACCCACCGCGGAAGAGCATAGTCCACAATCGCGGAAGAGGAAACTTGAAACCCCAAATCTCTTTCTTCTCACAGCGTCGCCGTCGCAATTACCCCTTGATGCAGGCTCTCCACGAGCTCAATCGTTTGCAATCGACGAAGAGATGCTCGCTCTCGTCGTCCCTTGCTCGCCGCCTTCACTGTCGTTGTCGGAATCCGGCTCGCCGCAGTCAAAGAGATGCTGCAATCGACAAGCTTCTTCTACTCGTCGTCACCCACTGCTCGCCGTCTTCACTCGTCGTCACCCACTGCTCGCCGTCTTCACTGTCGCCGTCTTCACTGCTCGCTAGCTGCGTGGAGAGGATCGAAGGAAGAGGATAGAAGGAAGAATGGTTTCGGCGGTGAGAAGAGGTGAGAAGAATGGTTTCGGCCGTGAGAAGAGGTGTGAACCCAAATAATTTCAAGCAACCGGTTGTACCGGTTGTCCCAAACAAATAAAATAATATATTAATAATTTAAATAAAATCTAATGGTTGATAAAGGTTGAACATGATCTAATGGCTGTAAATGTTTTATAGCACCAATACTATAAAGCACACTAAAATGCCTCAAAATGTGCATGTATGCTTTATTTATTGTTGAGAAATAACATTACGGTACAGTCGGCAATGAGCTGTGGAATGAGGAAAATGTGTGGCTCGTCGAACCACAATTCAGTTTTGTCCCATCTACTCTGAACTCGAGACATCTGATGCGCTGCCTCATAGTCATTACCCTTTCTTCCCCAAAAGCGTATCTCCACCTCCCCTTCACTCACATGCTCCTTCACTTCCCCACAAACAGTCCCGATTTCTAGATTGATCTCTTCATCTTGCCGTAATTTGTATATTAAACTCAGGCAATCCGATTCCATGATTAGTGGGATTGAAAAATGTTGCTTCATTAGCTTTAATCCCACAAAAAGGCATGCGCTTCTGCAATTTCTAGATTCCAGTTCACCCTTACTCTCTTCACTGCCGCCATGATAAATTTACCTTCTGCATCTCGTACTACCAGTTCAAACCCTGCCCATCCCTCTTTCAAATTGCTAGCATCGACATTTGTCTTGTATCTTCCCAACATCGGTCTTTCCCATCAATATCGCCATTCGTTTCGTTCATGCAATTGCGCCGGCTCCTAGTGTTTCCAGTAATCTAGTAGGTAATTATGAGATCTTTCTATCACCTCCCATTCTTCCAGATTCTTGTTGTTAAAAAGATGATTATTGGGTTCTTTCCAAAGAACGAGATCGCAATTAGAAATTCGCATAGCTCTTATGTAGATGCCATGCTCAAGTAGTTCACATAGCCAGTCCGAACAACTTCGATCTTCCCCTCAAACAAATAGCTTAGCCAGGAAACTAGGTCTCCATATTCACCCTACCCAGTCACATTCCCTAGTTATATGCTCCTGAGTCTCAATGAAACCACTAAATGGACATTCATCATTTGCCTCTGGTAGTCGCTTTACTAGATTGCTTCTTGTGGCCAAGATATTACTTTCCCATCGCCATACAAACACTCTTACTTTTGTTGGAAGCTTTTAATTGCCAAACTTTATTCCAGTCGATTGGTATGTATTGTTCAGGTTCATCTCCCCTTTGCTTCATTCGCCATTAATGGTAACCTGATTTAACAGTATATATGCCAGTCTTTCCTCTACCCCAGCACCAGCTATCCGGTTTAGGTGTTAACAGAATGGGTATCGTTTTGATCCTCTCTCTATCAATCGATCGGTTGAAAGTTTTGTTGCAGTAGATTACTTCGCCATGATCGATTCAAGGGATCAATTAGATCCACCACCCTGGCATTCATTCCCAAACTTGTAACTGGAGTTTGAATCTTGAAATCCTTCGCCTCCAGGATCCATCTATCCCACCAAACTTGGATGCTTTGCCCATCACCTACTTTCCATCTAGATCCTTCCTTGACCAAACTCTAAGCTGCCATTATACTGCGCCAAATATACCTAGGATGATTTCCCATTTGTGCTCGAGGATGTTTGTACAGGGGTAATATTTTGGTTTAGGAACTCTAGCTACCAGAGTATCCGGGTTCTTCAGTAGGTTCCAAATATGTCTTCCTAGCAGAGCTAAGTTGAAGCCATGCAAGTCTCAAAGGCCCATTCATCCTTCCCTTTTTCATGTGCACAACTTTGGCCATTTCATCCAATGTATCCTTCTTTCTCCATTTTTACTGCCCCACCAGAAACATGAGATACTCATTTGCATCTCTGCAGTTACTCCCTGAGGGATGAGAAAGACTGACATTGCACATGTCGATTGAGCTTGGGCTATGGCATTAGTCAATACCTCGTTCGCTGCATTTGAAAGAAGTTTTCTTTTCCATAAATTTTTTTAACTAAAATAGTTTTTTATACGAATTATAATTATAACCCTTTTTTATTTAGTGGTACATCGTGTACTATAATTACTATAGTAGTACAACTACAACAGAAGTGAAAATGACATTCGCGGAAGAAAGAAATCCAGTTACGATCCTCAATATTCAAGCCGTCATACATCCAAAGATATAACTTTTACTTGATCTCTAGTCTTTCGTTTTCTCGGCAGATGTCGAATTATCCTGCCCATTTGATTCCTTTGCTGTAACATTGTACATATCAAATTCAATATTTATAAGAAAATAAATATAACAAACTATATATAAAGGAAAACACTCATATAACAAGAGAACATACCATGCAGTGAACTGCCGGTGGTTCCATTATTAGAGAACTGCCAATTCCATGGATCAGGATTCAGGACAACCCTCGTAGCAGCAGCACACACACATCCACATATCACCACGAAGACAACAATTGCCTTCCCCGCACTTTAAGTTGTTCATTAAACTACCAATGTTTTATATACAATATACTATAACTGCTCTAAATTACATGTAGAATTGTAAGACAATAGCTTCCTATTGATAGTGGTGACCATATGTGGATTGTTGTCGTCGTCCTCGTGTAAAAGTGCATCCAAATACTGGAAGATTGTTGTCGTCGTCCTCTACTGGAGGGATGCATAAGCGCAAAGAAGAACTAACAGAGAAAATATAGCCTTAATAATACTTCCCATTGATTACTGCTTTTCCCCGGATAGTTGGGTGTGACAGTTAATAAAAGCATAGCATAATCGAAAGAACACACGAGGTTTTTTAGCGTGGTTTCGTCAATATGACACTAGTCCACGGTGAGGATCTCCATCACAGGTTTTAGGCTTTCTTATTTTCATCACAATCAACGTCACATACAGCTAGCTATATATAGGTTTGCTAACACAAACCCTAACTACATAATTACATATTGGTACCCATACTAATATAATCAACACCCTCCCTCAAATTGATGTTGGGATCTCAACATCAATTTGGAAGATAGATACCAATGTCTACTTGAGGAAACAACCTTTGTCAACAAATCAACAGTCTGTTCCTCCGTCTTCAAGTAGCTGAGTTTTATCAAACCTTCTGCTACCAACTGTCTTATATAATGAACATGTACCTCTATATATTTCGTCCGATCATGTAGCACAGGATTATTTGCTATCTGGATAGCGCTTGTATTATCACCATATATGCGCATTGACTGCGCACACTCTACTCCAAGCTCCTGAAATAATCTCTGCAACCAAACCATTTCTGAGCTGACCTCAGACATCGATCTATATTCTGCTACTGTAGAAGACTTAGATACTTTATCCTGTTTCCTACACCTCCATGATATGAATGATCTGCCAAACCGAATACACCAACCAGAAGTAGACCTTCTTGTGTCAAGACATCCTGCAAAATCTGCATCTGCAAATGCTTCAATCATAGGAGTCCCGTCCCTAGGAAAGAACAATCCCACCTCTGTCGTGTGCTTGAGATAGCGAAGTATCCTGTGTACAACATCAAGATGTGTTGTTCGAGAAATTCGCATAAACTGACTGACTACCTGTACTGCATATGCTATATATGGTCGAGTATGTGTTAAATAAATTAAACTTCCCACCACACTGCGATAGAAAGTCTGATCTTCTAACTGTTCACCACTCTCCCTAGACATCTTTAAATTCTGCTCCATAGGGGTGCTACACGGTTTACACGAATCATAGTTCGTGACAGCCAGCAAATCATGAATATATTTCTTCTGACTGACAAACAATCCAGCTTTAAATGCCGAATGCAAAGATTCTGTCAATTCCCTCATACCATCGCTATCGCTGCCTGTGACGATCATATCATCTACGTAGAGTAACAAAACAGTCATTCCATGAATAGTATGTTGTATAAACATGGAAGGATCATTGTGACTCTGCAGAAAGCCAGCCTGAAGAATAGTTCCATGAAATTTCTCGAACCATGCCCTTGGCGCCTGTTTTAGACCATATAAAGACTGGCGAAGCCTGAGTATCACATCCTCCCCCCCCCCCCTTCGGGTAGCCTTCAGGACACTCCATATATATAGTCTCATTGAGATCACCATGAAGAAACACATTTTTCACATTGAATTGAATGATAGGCCACTGCTTCATAGCTGCAACAGCAAACAAACTCCGAACGGTCTGCATTTTTGCTACAGGAGCAAAAGTCTCATCAAAGTCAATTCCATATTCTTGTTTAAAACCTTGAGCCACCACCCACGCTTTAAAGCGCTCAATCGAACCATCAGGAAGCATTTTGATGCCATATACCCAACGACTTCCAATGACCGATACACCAGAAAAGCGGGGAACAACATCCCACGTATGTTGAGCTTCAAGGGCATCGATCTCAGTAGTCATTGCGGCATCCCATCGTGGATCACCCTTTGTGTACCGATAATGAGTGAGAACCAAAATACCATGATCCGTAGAGTATCCAACATAGTCCAAAAGGCGAGGCGGAGGCTTACCCAAGTTTGTCCGATCGGAACGGCGGGGAGAAGGTAAAGGAGGCGGGCCGACCACTTCTTGGCTGGAACCCGAGGAAGCAAACGAGAGGTGGGGAGAAGAGTCACCACTTGAATGCGAACTGCTCTCGGCTGGAGACCCACCTGACGTTGGCGTAGTAGTGGGAGAAGAATTGCTGGAGGAGGCGAATGAATAATGGCCAGAAGGAGTGCCAGGTGGTGAGAGCCCAAGATTATTATCCATCATTTGTGGGTGTGCGCCAGGGTTAGCAGGAGGGCCAACATCCAGACCCATACGAGGAGAATCAAAACCCGGCAACTGAACGAGAAAGTCCAGAGATGACAAGGCAGAGTCGGATGATGCAGCATAATACATTTCAGACTCCAAAAACGTAACATGACATGAAATACGCATCCTACGCTCTTGAGGATCATAGCACAAGTACCCTTTATGCTGCGCACTATAGCCCACAAAAACACAACGAGCAACCTTCAGAGCAAGCTTATGTGGAGCCTTCTTAGAAAGTAACACAAAGCAAACACACCCAAATACCCTAAGTCTGGAATAATCGGGATACTTGGTGTGTAAACAATGATAAGGAGAGCGATCACCAAGAACAGATTAACTTGGCGGTTTATCAAATACACAACCGCGCTCACTGCCTCCACCCAGAAGGTATTGGGGACGTGTGAATGAAATAGAAGAGCACGAGTTACCTCAAGAACATGGCGATGCTTCCGTTCCACGAGACCATTTTACTGTGAAACACCGGGACAGGATTGCTGAGGAAGAATACCACGAGAGGAGTAAAACTCAAGTAAGGGAGACGCAATAAACTCTCCCCCGGGATCCGATCTAATAATCTTCACACGTCGACCAAGCTGAGTCTCAATCATTTGCACAAAAGACTTAGCATAATCTACCAATTCTGATTTCTGTCGGAGGAAATATATCCAAGCATAGCGCGTAGTATGATCCACAAATAAAGCAAAATACCTGAAGCCCATCCTAGAAGTGACAGGAGAAGTCCCCCAAAGATCGGTATGAATAAGATCGAAGGGGGAATTATACTGCGTATCACTCGCAGTAAAGCTAGACTGAGTGGCCTTATCTTCAATGCAACTAATACACGAGTGAGACAGATGAAATTTCGGATCAAGGGATTCAGGTAGCAGATTACGACGAAACATATGCAATAAACGAGCTGTATGTGGATGTCCAAGTCGATAATGCCATAAATCCCATAAAGAAATAGCATGCTGTGACTTACAACCACCACTATCCAAATTCCCAACTGAAAAACTACTCAAAAGCCAAGATAAATCCAAAGAATGTGTCTTAGCATCATTGTTTTCCAAAGTCACAGAAATATAATTATTCAAACCATGTTCTGAAGGCCCAAGACCCACACCATCCAGCTCCTTGTCCCGCATTCCTATCGACGACCGCCGATACTTGTCCAGAACAAACACGCGACCCTCTTTCTTACCCGTTCCCAGAACCTTCCCGGTTTTCTGATCCTGCAGAACACAACCGTGATCATTAAACGTCACGACACACTCATCTTCAGTCAACTGCCCAACTGAAACCAGACTAGGAACTAATTGCGGCACATATAAAGTATTATCCAGCTGAATATCACCAGTGTGAGCTATCTTTAGGCCAGAAACAGGAATATGAGCCCCATTTGCAACTTGTAAGGAGCGCATATGGGTCGGTTTAATGGAAGAAAAACACGTAGAAGAATGAGTCATATGGCTAAATGCGGCAGAATCAACCAACCAACGAGGGGTATGTAGAAGTGGCAAAGGCCGAATTCAACATATGTGGAATTGCCTCTTGCAATGCCTCGGCCACCATTTTGCGAACATCTGCAGAAGTGAAAATAGCGCTTGTGGAAGGAGAGGATGCACACAAGGAACTTCATTGTTGTAGTTTATTGCTGTGGTCCTGTGGATATTAGAGTCTGTGAGTCCTTATGTGGGAATATCATTGATCTCAATTTTGACTGATCGGAGTTTAGGGCATGGTGCTATATCATAATTATTATAGATTAAAATCTAGGTATAACTCTAAAATCTCATATTATAAAGTCAATTCACTTCGAAATGAAAATCGACGGTCATGATTTGTCCATATATAACCAACAAACTATATGCTACATCTTAGTGTTTAGGGTCTATGATTTAGACAACCAAGACCTAGGGTTCATCCTTCATCAAGGCTTGAGTATTAATATTATGCAACAAAATCTTGTTAGTTTGATATCTATATATCATTTTCTTACTCAGAATATGTTATACCTTTGAGTTTACTCCAAATATGATAGAAGTGAACGTGTTTCCATTGGGCCAGGTCCATTGGGCTTATGATTTTTGTATGTTGGGCATAGCCTCATATATAGGCCTATGAGTTTGTGCTATATATGGTTTGATCCATTTCTAAATTCATCTGTGTAGACAAAACTTAACGTTTGTGACAATAATAACGATTTTTTAGCAAATACCAATAATAGCAAAAAAATTGAAAGTTTGATGACAATAATAGCCATTTCCGTTACATAGTTGAACAGCGCAGTGACACCGTTAGTCAAATTAACGGAATGATGATCTGGCTACCAACTCACCTTTTCTTTCTTTTCCACCTCTGTATTCACTGACAGGTGGACAACGCGTCATTTACAAAAGTTAAAAAAAACTTTGGAAATGTGTTATCATTTTTCTTGTATTAATTACATAAATAAACAAAAACAAAAGACATGAACTCTCCATCTCTTAATCCCTTCTTCATCTTCTCTAATCCAACTCCCTGCCTCCTATTTTATCGATCGACGAACCAAGCGACCAGCAAACCCTGCTTCTCCAGATCTGATTTGTCTTCTCTGGTTCTTGTTCTCCGACGAACGAAATCCAGCCACATACAAGCTGAAAACGACCAGCCAGAGCTTTTACCTTCAACATCCTGCCGCTTCTGTTCTCAAGTCCTAAGAGGAATGGGGAAATCAAAATAAAAAGCTATGGAGAAGAAGAAACCACCACCACCACCCCTCCCGCCTCCGATGTTCCTCGCCATCCACGCCGTCACAGCTCAGCGCCATCCCTAACATCGCCTCCGAGGAACCACTTTCCTCTTCTGCCTTCCTCCGCCGCCGCTAGTCGCTTCCCCACCGTCGCTCCTTCCTCCGCGTCGCCTCCGACAAATCACCTTCCTCTTATGCCTTCCGCCTCGCCGCTTCCAGTTTCACATGTCTTGACAGCCCCAGCCTTGGAAGCAAATCGACGTGGACTGATATCCCTCTTCATTGTCGTTGACTCCAAAACCGGTACTAGCTCCACGATTTCTTCAGATCCTTTCATTCAACAATCCCGCCACCGCTCGAATGACCTGGGATTGGACCTGGAAACCCAGCGTTCGCCTCTCCCTCACTAAAAAACTGGGAGATTTGAAGAGGAAACTGAAATCGTGGACAAAAATTAGGGTGATTGGAGTTGGGAATTTTACTGGCGGCGACGAAATTGGCCAAGGAAGAGTGGATTAAAGGAGGTGACCAAATGGCAAATTACGGTTTGGTACCTATATGGCAAATTACGGTTTGGTACCTAAACTTTTTATATTTTATATTTTGGTACCTAAAATTTAATTTTTTATACGAAAAATCTCATTGGAAAATTACGTTTTGGTACCTAAAATTTTTCATTACGACATTTTAGTACCTAAACTTTTCACATTTTACGTATTGGTTCAAGGTTGAGGATGTCATTTGCATTCATGGATAATCCACCAATCCACTTTATCCAATCCATGAATTCACCAATCCATTTGATTCATGAATCCATCAATCCAATCCACGAATTCATGAATCGATCCACTTGAACCATGTTGCTTGTTATCGTGATGGCTGTAAGTCACTCCGAACAGTCTTAACAGAATATTGAGTCATTCGTTTATTATTCCAAAACACTTGTGCGTCCCCAGCAATTGAAATAACCTTCCACTTCATCCTCAGTATCCTTTTCCAAATCCATTAACTAGTACTCTCTGTTGTTATTGCCCTTTATGAAAGCGCTCCATTTCTCCCTTTTGTTCATCATGAATTTTGTTTGGTTCGGCTTTGTTCTCCCGGAAGCTTTTCCTCGGCTGCTTTCTTCTATGACAATTATATTCCACACTTGGCTACGGCCAACGATGATGGGAAAATCTGGAGAAATGCAGTGATGAATGGTGAGCCCTTCTTCTTTCCCCCATCTATTCCTGGACCCATAAATTTTATTTAGGGGTGTCCTCAAAAATAAATTTAATACAAATAAATAATTATTAAATAAGAAAATACCTAAAAGTTCCCGATGCGTTCTCATATTCCAAAATAATTGTAGAATACATTTGGTGTCTATACTGCTCAAAAAGATTGTCTATGTATGTTCTACTAGACAATCATTCACGGAATGATCGCATATTTGATTTCTAAACTTGTTCTTGATGTAATCCAAAGCTGAAAATCGGCTTTCAACACTTGTCGTACAATCATAAAATCAACGCAAATTAAGGGTAGCTTGAAATTAGTTTAACTGTTAGATTTGGAAAATAATTAGAGATAGAAAATGACATTTTACTATTACACGGTGTTTAAATTGAACAACAAATGAGTTGTAGCTTAATAGAAATTATGTTTATTATTAATAATAGTGTTCTAGGTTTGAATTACCCAAATTACCACTTATATTAACATACGCAAACTAAAAGATGAGAGTAAGATAAGCATTATTTTTTCAAATTTCAGGGATGTCCCCATTATCAATTATAATTTTTTGTCCATAAGTAAATTACCACTGAGAATTGGAAAATCGTTTTCTCAAAATTTAGGGGCAGCTCCTATTGTCGATCTAATACTCCCTATGGATGTCAATTACCTGCCCATGGGTAATTATACCCAAACCCAAGTAGACCCATTGATAATGGGTTGGGTATGGGTGAAGTGCATATGGGTTTGGGGGGTTTGTAGATGGTTTTGGGTAAAGTATGAATATTACTTCCATCTATATGGATATCCATTTACTTGAGGGTGTTTTAACTACACATGCAAAAATTTGACCTATTTGTAAAACTTGAAAATTTTACGTACCAAAATGTAAGACCAAAAAAATTTAGGTACCAAAACGTAATTTTCCATCGATATTTTGAGGACTTATATGCAAAAAAAAATTAGGTACTAAATATGAATATCTATTAAGTTTAGGTACCAAATTGTAATTTGTATTTGGGCATGGGTACAAACCCAAATCCATTTGTTATAAAGCCAACCTAACCCAAAGTAAATGAGTATGGGTACAAATCCATAAAACTCTACTTATATACATCTATTTGGATTTCATACCCAACCCAATTAGGCTGGATAGTAAAAAACACATGGGTATGAGCAAAATTGCAATCCCTAATACTCCCTACCTGTTTCGCCTTTCACTTTGCCGCATTGTTCTTTGTTGAGCTCGGGTATCCATACTGCAACTGCAAAAGAGCTCCAGGGACGTACGTCGTACGGAGATCCAGGATCGACACAAACTAGCGGATCCTCTTTATTGAATCAATGCTCTCGGTTCATGAGTTGCTTGTAGCTCACAAGCGGGAGAACGACGTTGGTATCGATAAACTTTTAATTTTTTTATTCAATAACCATAAATAATGCCCAACTTACATATATAGACTAGAAAAACCTAATACATAACCCTAGCACTACCCGACCCTCCTAATTAACCTAGCCCACTCTACAACCTAACATAGACTCCCATTAATCCATCTCGGCCTCTAACATAATATACTAATTGGCCAATGTAAGGTGCATGCATTACAAACTACTACGTAACCTAACAATTAACCCATGTACGAAATACGTAAACATACTAACCCAAAAGTCCAAACCGAAAATAATCTCATCATCGTGTCGGCGGATCCGACCCTCGGACTTGTCGCTTGGGCTTCGGTGACGAAGATGTCGTCGCTGAAACCATAATCTGCCACGATGCACTGTGGATGTCTTCGCCGACGCCTCCCCTCGTCGCAACACTTGGCGACGTTTTTTTGGGATTTAGCGACGGGTTTCCATCGCAACTTCGCATCGCAAGAACTGTTGTTTCTTGTGGTGCGAACGGTTGACACAACCATCTACAAATTACTATAAGGGAATGTCAATATATCCTTTTCACCACGTCAGCTCATACTAACCAACCCGCACTAATCGGAGGGACACAATTGTAACTTTATTTTCCAATCTTCTTCCTACCTTCTCGCCGAAATCCCCAACGCCAGTTATTTTCTTTCTCTCCTCGCCTACTGCTTTCTCTCTCTGCTCACCATGTTCTTCGTGTGAGTATATAACCGTCGCCCTTAAATTAATTAACTCCTCCCCTCCCATTCTGTTCCCTTCTCGCAATTCCCTTTCCCATCAACTAATTCAAGCTGTCTGCAGGTTCTCTCAATCCATCCCTCCCTCTCTCTTTTCCATATGCCCCACGTTAAGGTCGGAAATCAATTAGATCAACTTGTCATGCACTTATATGTTGTTGTGATTTGTTCCATGGTGGTTTAGAGCTGGGAGCCTGGAATGGGTTTCAAAACTAATTTGTTTGAATTTTTTATTGATCTATTGCATATATTTAACTAATTTCAAATAAATTCCTCAAGGAGCATTTGCCCTTTTTGGAAGTCCAAAGACGGGTCGTGCCTTGCGAATCTATACGATGAATTATGATCATTGATCATGGCTGTGAAAATTAAGGTACTTCATTCAAATGAGTAACATATAAGTTATTAGATTATTGATATGACTTGAATCGGACTATCAGCCGCTACGAATGGAAGTCACGCGGGGCTCAATGTTATTTGGGTTCGTGTTTTGAGCCTGGTTGTAATCGCTTTTCCTTTACCATAATGGATTAGGGTTAGACCTTGGAGAAGTAGTATAAATACTTCTCATACTCCTCTGTAATTTGTATCTCCTCAAGTATAGTGAAAACTGGCTCTCTCCTGCCCGTTGACTAGCTAACACACATTGCGTTAGTGAACCATGTAAATCATGTATTGTGTATGTGCACTTATGTTTTCTTACATTGTCGAATCCTTCTATTTCCCGATACTCAGAAAACATCAGTAACGCACATAGTATAGTATAGTTTTGAAGACGAAACTTCACGGATGATAATAATTGTTCTTCTCTTCATTGCTCTTAATTGATTGCAATAATGCTGCCGAAACATCATTGATCATTGCCATGACGCTTTTTGTTGCCAAAATCTTTCATTTTATTTCTACTAATAACCGGCTCAATGTTGTGTTGCTATTTGCTAATTATGTCCTTAATATGATGTATTTTTTACATGTATATCTAATGTATCCACCCAAATTGTAGTTTATTTGGGCGTTCCATTGTGATTTACATTAGGGAAAGGGTATATATGCTATATAAATTCATTATAAAGTCCACTTTGTCCATGATTTTCATAGAATCTGACTTATTGAATCCAATTTTACCTACTTTTTATTATATTTGAAATTTGAATCTCCTGTATTGGTTCAAAGGCATTAATCATTCAGTTATTTGTTTTTGTTGAGGAATTTGTTGTATACACAGTGGGTCTGAACTCTGAAGTAATGAGAGCCTCGACTTATAATAGCAAGAACGGAAAATCAATTGGAATTGAAGGAGGTCGCCCACTTGAAAGTTGAAATTAGGTTTAAACTTCTTTAAGTGACTAATAAACGTTATTAACATTGATCGTGCCTCATTGGAATGGTCGGATTTTTTTAATGGTATTAGGGAACTACAATTCTCAAGTGATTTGGTCAAGTTTAATTGAATATTTCATGTAAAATAAGTCGAGTATGGATGAATGAGCCGCATATTGATCCGGATTCCAGTACTTAGGTCATGATTATTTCGTCGGCATGACGAGCAAGAGATGTTTATGATTTCATTTCTTTTAACCAATGGATAGTTATATTTTATCTAACGTTTTAAGCATGGAATAAAGTTTCTTTTTCTAATTTAAGCCTTTGATAAGTAGATCTTATGCAAGTGGATGAATATCATGGTATCATAATATTTAGTCAATGGCTTGCTAAGTAGTGATCCTTGACGTATTTTTGGGTTGGACCGGTCCTTTTTCTATGTATAGGTGTGAATTCAATCAACTACTATGAATTTGGAAATACAACAATTCTATAAGGAGCACTTCTACTATGCTATATAGTATTGGTGCTTTAATGTACAACTTAAAGTTGTACCATAACATTAAATGTATAAGTTTAGGTTGTACCATAAAGCAATTTGTATCATTATGTTATGGTACAACTTTACGACTTGAAATTGTACCATCACATAAAGGTACAAGTTCAAGTTGTACCATAAAAGAATTTGTACAAAAAGTATAGGTACAATCTAAAGTAGTACCATAACGTAAATGTACAATTTTAAGTTGTACCATAAAGGCAAAATCCTATAGCACCAATACTATATAGCATTGTAAAATTTCTCTTCTATAAGTAAGAATGTTGATAAAAGATAATTTATCTCATGTAACCGATATTAGTCTTTATACTCCATATACATATTGAATTTTGGGAATCAAATATATGATATAATGGTCAACGTGACTCTATATAATAATATGTGCGTTGATCTTTAAAAACAAACAAATAGCAATATATCAACCCACTTTTTACCCCATTATGCACCTCTGTGGATCATTATTCATTTGTATGTGTGGGCTGATGACCCTCCTAGCCCTCAATAGCAAATATTGCATACTTAAAACTAATCCAACATATCATATGATAAAATTTGAAATTCAAAGCAAAACCCGGCCAATAGGCCGGGCCCTATGCTAGTGGAATTTTAAGTGTTTGATAAAGTAAAGGGGTATCCGAGATGTAAGAACGTTAAACTAATTCGATGCGCAAAAACATTTTTTTACACAATAGCTAGTAATGGTGGAAATTAACAGAAATGTTTTTTTTTTATACGAACTCACCTCATGTAAAAATAGACACGTTTGCTAAAAATAATGTATAATAGAAGACTAGAAGTCCATATTATACTTATAATCATTTTATTTAGTGGTACTTTGAGTACAATACAACTACAACAAAAATGAAAAATCGCATTCTCGAAAGAAAGAGATCCGATTACGATCCTCAATATTTATGTCATCGTACATCCAATTCCAAATATAACTTTTATTTGATCTCTTGCCGTTCATTTTCCTAGTGGACGTTGAGTTATCCTGCCCATTCGATTCCTACCCTGTAACACGTAAATATCAAATTCATTATTTATAAGAAGGCAAAATACACTTGTATATCCAAAACTTCCACGTTTGTGCCAATAATAGCCAAATTTGAAAAAATATCACTTATAGCCATTTCCGTCCAATTCTTCAACAGTGTCAACTAACTGGATGACTGGACTAATAGCAACGATTGATGTGGCATATTTTATTCAAAAATAATGTATGTGAAAAATCATTAAAGTTTAATCATTTTATTTTAATTAAATTAAATAAAAATTTATAAGAAAATAAAAACAATAATCTCAGTCCTCCGCTTGTTCACCTTCCCCATCTTCGAAATTTCCACCGAATCATGTTCTCTCTGCTTTCCTCTTTTACAACAAAAACATCCCTTCTTTGTTCTTTCTTCTTCCCAGAACAACGAACCCTAAAATACAAACTATACCCCTCAATATACCTGTGCATATATTATGATTGATGGGGTGGCGAGGAGTAATAGATTGAAGAGCAGCTCCAACAATTCGAAACCCCTTCTAAACCCCTCAGATCCAGTAATCCTTCATCTTGTTGGAATTTGGATCCAACGACATCTTCAACTAATTCATCCCCTTCTCTCCGTCTTCTCAATCGGCACTGTCCCGGTCAGAGCAGTTGCTTTACCCATAGATTATTCCTCGCCGACGCCGCTGCAGTGCTTTTGTGAGAGCTCAGAACAGAGACGAACCAAAACGCAGACCACCCTTTCTCTCTTCAAGTCTGCCGCCGCCCACAAATATCAAAATCCCCAGCCAATTTCGCCGCCGCCCGCACACCTGCACCCCTCTCGCTCTCCATCTTCTTCCGCAGGATCGAATACTCAATGGGGCTCGTTGATTCAAGTGATGGAATCAGGAACGGACCTTTAATTTGGTGGTGTAAACTTTATTGTGACGGTCGCAAAGAGGGTGGACGACGACGGTGTGTAGGCAAGATTGGTGGGTGCAGATTCCGAATCGACGGTGTCGTCGCGAGTTTACCGCCGCCTGTAACCGGCATCATCTGGGCCAATCCTGCATCTTCGAATGGCCAACAAGACTCCGGTGGGAGAGGAACCCACTTCTCCAATGTCGCCTTCCGCCACCATTCTCATCTCCTCCTTTCCACTTGCCAGATCGACAGAGGGATATCGATACGCAATCCCATAGTTGAGCCCTTTGCCAAATCCCCAATCGCAAAACCTCAATCGCAAAATCCGCTTCTCATCGGCCACGAGTGTGGTTGCAGATAACCGACGATGCTTGCTGGTGGTGAGTTCCCATTTTTGGTTGTTCTTTCTGAGGAATTTTACAATGCTTTAAAGCATTGATGCTTTAGTTTTTACCTTTATGGTACAACTTGAAGTTGTACCTTTAACGTTATGGTACAACTTTAGATTGTACCTGTACTCTTTTGTAAAGTCCCTTTATGGTACAAACTAAAGTTGTACATTTAAGTTATGGTACAACTTAAAGAGTTGAAATTGTACCACACATAAAGATCAAATTCCCTTATGGTATAACTCTAACTTGTACCTTTATCGTTGTGGTACAACTTAAAGTTGTACTTTAAAGTACCAATACTTTAAAGCATAGTAGAAAGACTCGTTCTATCTGAGTAGTTCTGGAGACCGGCGCAGGGGAAGATAAGGTGGGAGCCTTCAATGTAATCTTATCTTAATCTTAAAAAATATTAAACCGTTTTCTATTTAGCACCCCTGCCACGTACTCCTTCCAGGAATTTTATGTCTTCACGTCAGCGCTATAACTCCCCACCAAATTCGACTAACATGAACTTTTTTCCCTTCCTCTTTCCCCACGATTACCCCCCCTCCCCCCGAAATCTTCCCCATGGTCGGCGCTTTGTTAATCTTACCAACGACACATCCGGGCCCGATAATTTTCGTTCTCTCCCCATCCCGTCGGGGAACCCCCTCTTTCCCACTGCTCGATTACACCTTTGTCTCATAAACATCGTTTCCTTCATTATTAATGGCGACAATTCATTCTTCCCAAATTTGCAATATTGTTCATCCCCGGCCCCCGCTAGTCCCTACAGCGGCAAAACCTGAAACCTTTCTCCGCCTTCGGCACGACATATATCTGCACTTACCCTTTTTTACCAGATGAAGGCGGCAACCATGTGTTACTCCAGAATTCCACATCGACCCGCCTTCCTCAGTCATGTATTGTGTGTGTATATCGCTCGAAGGGATTACCGCACCACTTCGCCTCCTCCACAGCCTGAAGTGGCCTTCAGCAAAGCCACCCAATCACGCCATCAAATTCGGCCAAAATAGTGCCAGACGTAGGTAGAAAATCACACCCTTAAAGCATACCCACTTAAGTTATGTTCATAATTTCGTTGCACTTGAGCCACTACTCCATTTTGTTGCTATTAATTCCTAGCCTTCATTCTGCATATTGATTTACTGGAGTTCCAAACTGATAACCCAAACCTACCGTCTTCTCTTTGTCCCTGCAAATCCAGGTAAGTTTTATCGTCAACGTACGTATCTGTTTTATTATATAGATATTGGAGTTCAATGAAACAGACCATGGTATTTGCGATTCTTATATACTCGCTATGATGCGCTTGCCGAAAAGTTAGATTTATGAACCAATCAACAACGGTCCTCTTCGTTAGTCATCCAATTTTTATTTACCTTCGTTCATCACAATACAATATGCATTCCTTTGTCCACATTTCCTCCTATCTTCTTCTCATAACTGCTGGTATTGTTTAGGTAAAGTCCTAATCTCTGCAGTTAATTAAGGATGCTGTCTTTTGCTATGATGTTTGCCATGTTTTGTTTTACTGATAAACGAATTTTGATTACTTTTGTTTCATGATCGGCAACAAAACATATCTACCACTCAAGACTTACTTATTTGTGGATCATATTACTTCCGATGTGATGAAGGCTACACTATAGCTTCTATCATGTCCTTTGGTCCAAGGTTCTTTTATTTTAGAGGAACATAAACTTTGAGTTGTAAGGATCAATTTAGGTAGGACACCTGCTGCTCTTCTATGGCATATTAATTTAGGTAGGACACCATCTAAGAGATGTCCATGTATGTTCATTTGTAGAGTTATTGTGGGTTTGATGATTCAGGTTCGAATTGATCATTATTAATTGTTGTATGTGTTTAGGATTGTCTATTTAGCTATTTTCGGAGACGTCCTTTTGTTAATTGGAGTTGGTTAAATCTCGCCCTTTTGAGATATTTCAACACAAAAAGGTATCAATGTTTAAACTCATGATCATACCATGAGTTCGCAGTGTAGCATACATCACACTGTTGGTGTTAAATCTCTTCTTGCGTATTTAAACTGCCCTGAGACATTTTTGTTGATGAATTCATGCTTTTTTAAGTTTCGTTACATATAAATATGGAGTTAGAACCTTCTTTTCTCCAACAAACTATGAACCAGGTTTATTATTCTTTTTCGTCTACCAAACAAAATAATATTTTTTTTCCCATCATATAATCTTAAGAACTAGAGTAGCCAAATACAAACAAACAATAAAAAAATCAATAAATTTGTATGCAATCAAAACATCTTAGTTATGCCATACGGCACATTGTGTAATGCCGTGCTCAACTTTCAACTTAAACCGCCCATCGGGCGGGCCCAAAGCTAGTATATATATATGGGGAGTTCTACGGTACCCAGGGTAAAATGCGGGGGACCGCATATCTTGAGTAAGAAAACGCTATCCAGAACTTGAATTGTCGGATCATTCGGACATGATACTATACTCTAACCCGTAAAGATCAAAATCTAGGTATTAATTCTCTAAATATTACACCCCAAGATCAATTTAATTTGAAACAATAATCAACGGTTATGATTCGTCCAAATATAGGCAAAAAAATCAATGCACCATCTTAGGGTTTATAGTTTATGATTTAGAATTTTAGATAATTAGGACCTAGGGTTCACTCATTAAGGGTTAGGGCATAGTATTATGCCCAAAAATCCTGCTAATTCGAGGTCTAGATAGCGTTTTCATACTCAAGGTATGCGGTACCGCGGATTTCACCCGGGGTACCGTATAAGGCACCATATATATATATATATATATATATATATATATATATATATATATATATATATTTCATAGATAGATCGTAAATAGATAGGGTGTTACAATTCTTGAAAATTAAAGGTGATAGTCAACCTAGTGTTGAGCTACCGATGCAAGGGTCGTTTTTGCCACTAAATGGGCAGCCCTGTTTGTATGCCTAGAACCATAAATAAATGAAAAAACGCAAAGGAAGTCGTCATTCGACAAACTTCTTGACGCACCCATCCGCCAAGTAGAGCCTTCATATCTCCTATAAGTCAAGCTTCAATAGGCCAACAATAGAGTTGATGGGCAAGCTACCTGCAAGATGAACACAAACTACCCCTAATGGAACGAAGCAAATTTCAAGTACCAACGGACCTCTACCAAAGATGCTCCACAAACTCTATGAACTAATCCGCACGCTGTGAAGTCGTCGGAGAATGATGGAACGAATCCCTGCAGAGGAGCCTAGTCGGTGATGGTACCAAACAGTCGCACGAAGACGAAAGCGGCGAGATTGGGGAAAACCGACGGAAGAGGGCACCAACCTCCTTATTGTCTAAAAGAGTTTGAAATTATAATTGAAAACAAATAATAATAAAAAAGGGAAAAAAATGGGGGGAGTTAGTAAAGCTTATTGAGCAAAAGCAGTGTAGAAAGTGGCAAACTCAATCAAATAAAAAACGTGAACGTGCAGTTATGATAACGGAAATGTAAAAAGGTGTAAACGATAATTATGAAAACCGGAACACCAAAAGAAATAGATGAAAATTAAAAAATTAAATTAATAATGCTTAACTTTGACGGTTGGAATCCACCGGGGTTGTAATTGTAACTGTCCTTCCACGAATGAGAGATGGAACTGCACAAGAATGGAACTGTCGGTCATATTGCGGCCGTAGGAAAGATTCGCCATTCCCGGTACCCCAGCTCGCAACTCTTTTGAGACCCTGCAAAAAAGATAGGCAGAATCTCCCGGAAAAAGGATTTGATAGGTGAAGGAAAGTCAGAAGCGACGAGGCATGATGGCGTTGGGCAGCAAACTGCTGGAGCGCACGGTGGAGATAATGAGTGTAATCCCCAATAATGAACACAATCGAAATCCCCAATTCCGTCTGTGTTTTTTCGAATCGTTTCCCAGCCATGGAACCCAATCGCACGATCTCGAGCTTCGGCTACGATCATCAAGCGGTGCGAATGTCGCACTCGCGAGCGACGAATCGTCTCCCGGATCTGCATCCTCCTCGAGCGAACCCGAACTTGGATCGGAGACAAAGAGGCAGAAGGTCGAGGAAGCCGCCGCCGCCGACAAAAGCAGCGACGAGGTCCCCGACGACGATCATGCAGGTGACAACGACGAGGAAGAAGAAGAAGCCTCCCATTCTGTGACTAAGCGTTGTCATAATGCTTGATGGTTCCAATGCAAAGAGTAACCGCTAAGTTCTGGTGCCATTGTTCAGAACGAATGAAAGCGACTCGCCGACGGGCTCGTCCCCTGGCAAGGCGCAACGGGATGGTTGTTACCGTTGTTCCTTCAATGTAATATATGGCGGTGGAGGTTGAAGCAGATGGGGGGAATAAGAGGGTATTTTTTTAATTTATGATGTGTGAATATTAAATAATTAAAATATTTGACGTGTCACTATTTGCTGAGTTGGCGTTGACGTGTCTGCTGAGTTGGCGCTTAGTCAGCGAACTGTCAAATAAGTTTACGGAGTTAATAACATCATTAAAGTATCTAACAGAAATTACTATATTTGTCCTACAACATCTTTAAAACCTGGCTATAATTGGTATTTTTCCAAATTTGGCTATTATTGACACAAACGTAAAGATTTTGGCTATACAAATGTATTTTCCAAATTTGGCTATTATTGACACAAACGTAAAGATTCTGGTGCCATTGTTCAGAACGAATGAAAGCAACTCGCCGACGGGCTCGTCCCCCGGCAATGCGCAACGGGATGGTGGTTACCGTTGTTCCTTCAATGTAATATATGGCGGTGGAGGTTGAAGCAGATGGGGGAATAAGAGGGTTTGTTTTAATTTATGATGTCTGAATATTAAATAATTAAAATATTTGACGTGTCACTATTTGCTAAGTTGGCGTTGACGTGTCTGCTGAGTTGGCGCTTAGTCAGTGAACTGTCAAATAAGTTTACGGAGTTAATAACACCATTAAAGTATCTAACGGAAATGACTATATTTGTCCTACAACATCTTTAAAACCTGACTATAAATGATATTTTTCCAAATTTGACTATTATTGACACAAACCTAAAGATTTTAGCTATACAAATGTATTTTCCTTTAAGAAAGTAAAGATACCAAACTATATATATAATGGAAAACACTTATAGCAAGAGTACTACAGACCATTTACTGAATTGCCGGTGGTTCCATTAATCACTGACAACACTCATTACTTGGATTAGGACAAGTCTCGTCGCAACAACACATACAGGCCCACAACAGTGCAACACAATACGATCACAAGTTCGCAACAATTGCCTTTCCTGCATCTATTCCCTGTTGGTCACATATGTATTTCCGTGCAGTTCGGTAAAATATTTGACCCAAAATATAAGATAAATATATAAAATATTGTCAATTACAGTATACGATATATATATATATGGTGGCGTCTTCGGTGCCCTCACTTTTTTGGGTGCATTCAGTGCACTCACTTCATAACCGTCATTTTAAACATCTAATTTATATCAAAATTATTTCAATCATCACTTATGATGTGATGAACAATAACGCACATGAATTTTCACAAAAACCATTAAAGATTTACTTTAATTTGAAGGATTTATAGTTTAGAGATTTAGGGTTAGGGTTAGGCTTTACAATTTGGGGTTTAGGGATAGAAATCAAAATTGAAGGTGTAGGGCTTAGGGTAATTGGTTAATTATTTGTTGTCATATGTTATATCATCATATTACACTAATTATACAAATTAAAATTCAAAATCCGACACCTTAAGTCTAGTTTTTGAGTTGGGTGCATTGAACGCACTCATTTTTGTGAGTGCATCGAAGTAGTCACCATATATATATATATATATATATATATATATATATATATATATATATATATGTGGTAATTTCTTGCTTAAGTTTTTAGAAAAGTATATAAAAAAATAGTTGATTGTTTGACTAAAAAACTATTAAAAGTACCTTTTAATATAAGAGGTGATGTGAAATTTCTAAAAATGATTTCTACTAAAAACTATTTTAAAAAATTCAAGTAATCAAAATGGCTCTTTTAATATTCCTTTTAAATAAAATTACATTATTTTATAATTTATTTTATTTTTTAAATGATAAAAATGAAATAAAATTATATTTTCCGAAATAAAATTAAAAGATCATAAGGATAATCTTATATATTCAATCTAGTTTTTTGCAGAAGCTCCAAATCATTATTTTAAAAGGCAAACTTTTAGAGGTGTTTGATCCGGCTTCAGCTATTGGAACTTGATAGCTCTTCTAAAAACCGGGCCAAACATAGGCAATATAAGCCTCTAATTTAGATTAAAAAAATTCGGGTATATTATAAATAAATGATATCACTTGATAATAATAAAAAACTGATATCACATTCAAACTAAAAAAAAGGAACTTAAAACTTTGATGCCGACCATAGAAGGGCAAGTTGTTGCTAAAAGAAGCATTGTCAAAAACAAAATAAAAATCGATTAAAAAAACAACATAAAATGGTAATTAAAATCTTATTTGTCATCGTTGCATTACTTTTAGTGGCTCTTCTGATTTGTTAGCCAAGAAGGAAGGAAAACTTGCACCAATCACCCCAGTCAAGTGGCTTTCTCGTGGTGTTAGCGTTCATTGGTTGATTCTCCTCGTAATGGAAAACTACATCTAAATGGAATGAAATAGTTATAAATTAACATGTTCTATACAAAAACTATACGCGAACAACACCAGCTTGTTCTAAGTCAACATTATAACAAAAGTCGATGTGAGTACGTATTATAAATATGAATCATTTTATCATTCCTTGACTTGCATAATCCACCTAAAATGATCAAAACCACCTAGTAAGGTTCCCCTTGAATTATTCAATTGTCTAGTTTCTTTCTTCAAGCAAATTCATAGTATTGTTGTTATCATGATTCAAAAACATAAGCACTCAAAATTTTGATATCGGCCGATCATCGTAAATCTCATTTCGTCTCTATGACTCAAGTAGAGAGAGAGAGAAAGAGGGTAGTACGTACTTGAAAAGAACTTACCTGTAGAATTATAAGACAACAACTTCCTATTGATAGTGGTGTCCATCTGTGAATTGTTGTTGTCCACGTGTAAAACTGCATCCAAATGCTGGAAGGATGCAAAGATCGAGCAAAGAAGATCCGTTAGGGAAAATATAGCCTTAAGAATACTTCTCATTGATTGCTGCCTTTATTTTCCAAATACTAGGGTGGCTATTCAGATTGCTTTGCAAAGAAATTAAGTGGTTTAGTACATACCTAGCTTGGATGATCGGGTTAATTTACAGAGTACGCGGACTATACTAGACTAGACTTCCAATAACACCAAACTCAATCTCTAAGATAAAATATTAATTCGAAACTCGAAAGTGTTTACATTTACATTGCCAAGAGATCTGACGCCATATATGGAGAGTGCTATCGTATTCATGATAAATTACGGGCATAGATGTTTGGACTTGTATACATTAAGTGAATCTGGTGTATACCGTATGCTAAGTGAATTAGTGAATCTAGTGTATACCGTCGAGGACAAATATTTGCCTCCAATATGGAATTGCGTTCCTGTTTACCACATCATGCGTAAGATTATACCTACGAAGATAATCTTTACATGATGAAGAGAAACTTCTGTTACGTTGTATGAAGCGTAGGCGCCGGGATATTCATGCAATTTGATCCAAGAGAAGAAAGGTTAAATATTATTAACTACAGTAAAAGAATCATATACGAGAACTTTTCCCATATTAAACAAGATGGTCAATTTTTTCGATTTATAATTTTGTGGCCTCAACTATGCATCAAAGTTACGAAATTGTCCAAACCTAAAATTTGATTGTTATCTTGGACGATCAAATGCTCTGACTAACGATCAACGCATCACGTCACTGCTAAGTCAACGCATACCCCTTAAATTATTTGTTTTTTTACACAGGAGTGGTGTTCCTACATACATAAAAAAAACTCTCTCATCGTGGGGAGTGAGGTGACCGTGAGTAGCTAGCTAATTACCGAGGTTTGATCTTTTTCTTACTTATTAACTTGTTCTTAATTAATTGCTTGCTTAATTTGATGGCTTATATATATGCTTGCCTTAATTAATTTCTCACACCATGGAGAGATATAATTAGGTAATTACTTTCTTACTTAACTTACTTGAACTTGTATAAGATCATCTCTCACACAATGGGGAGATCTACAATGGGTATATCTTATGTTTACTTTCTTATAACGAGATTTATTTATGCGTCATGATGCAATGCATGCTGAATTTAATTTATAGACTTGAACGTGAATGCACTACAAAAAATAGCTAAAGTGACAATTTTAAATTCAATCAAATTGTCATTAAAAGATAGAAAATGTCCCAATAGAGTTGTATTGACGTTTTATGCAAATGACGCATGAATGTCACATAATCCAGTGTTACTAACTTCTTTTGTGACAATTGTTACAATTGTCAGTACCACTTTTGTGTGACGTTTATTTTACATATTAGGACATTTACAATCGTATCATAATGACATTTTTTGCCACATTCTAAAGTGTCGTAGGTGATGCAATAGTGACAAATCAAGAGACATATCAAACGGTTATAGTTAATACCAATAGTGACATTACTTCTGACATTTCAATATGTCATAGTCCATCTTAATAATGACAGTTATAAGGAGATGTTAATATGTCACTATTGATAGAAATAATGACGTTTCTTAAGACATTCCTAATTGTCATAGTGACCACTTTCTCGAGCATTATTTAATCAAATTTCTTGTGACATTTCATTAGTGAGATTTCTTGTGACATTTCAGACAAGCTACAAATCTATTTTGACATTCAGTTATGTTAACAACTTATGTCACAAATTGTTCTCTATTTTGACACTTTTTAGTGACACTTCTTTAAATGACAGAAAAACTTGTTCATTATTGTGACAATTGAAGATTTCAACATTAAATGTCACAATATATATGTTATATCGAAAGAAATTTCATGCAAGCAACTAAGCTATTGTGACATTTAGTTATGTTACTAACTTATGACACAAATACTTCTCTATTGACACTTTTTTGACACCTCTCTAAATGACAAAAAAAAACGTGTTTATTATTGTGCAATCGAAGATATCGACATTAAATGTCACAATAATATATTATATTGTCACTTACCATAAATGTCACGAAAACCTTCAAAGTGAAAGGTTTTGCTTACATTTTTTGCAATTGTCTTAAAAAATGTCACTACATCTAGTTTTTGTTGTTGTTGTTGCGAGTATAATAAAGGCATAATTAGTTTCTAAGCAATCACTGCTCCATTCTAAGCACCACTTAATTAGTTTCCATGATAACCAATCACTGCTTGTATACTTGTATTATATATTAAACAATCAACCAACTCCACCCCTCGTGTTCAACTGTCCAACTCGAAAGTGTTTACTTTGCGGAGGGATCTGACACCATATATGGAGAGTGCTAGTAACAAAGAGAAGATGTCCCATGAGCATTGCACAATCATACTTTGGATGGAGCATATGATAGAATTTTTGATTGAGTTTCGTGCTGATAATATGTTATAAACTAAAAGAAAAGAACAATAATAATAGAGAATGGAGAGGGAAAACCACAACATGAGAGGGGAGGACAATGTTTTTCTTATTTATCCAATCCTTGAGGTGCTCTACTTATAGGCACACATAGATAACTCCTACAATTTCTACTATTTATGCACATCAAAGTGAGGTGATGTGTCATGAAGATGGTTCATTCTCATGATCAATGCAGAAGATAAGTAATGTTTTGTTTTTACGTTTAACTTTTTGGAAGAATATGAACAGAGCAACAAAACTAGGATTTTAATGGTATATTGTTTACTGTAATGACTATAGTACTGGTACAACTATAACAAAAGTGAAAAATAGCCTTATGAATTTAGAAAATCCCTATTTCTCCGCACATACAATTGCTCGATCTCATATGCTTTCTTTTTTTATTACCTTCCTAAAGAAAGATTCAAGGTTGATAACCTCAGTATTCCATTCGTCATAGATACGATTTTTACTTTTCTTGATCTAGCCTTTTGTTATTTCAGCATATGTAGAGTTGTCTTGCCCGTTAGATTCCATCACTGTAACACAGACAAATCAAATTCAATATATGTATAAGAAAAAAATATACTGAACTATATATATAAATCTAAAAAGAAAACACTTATATATAGCAAGAGTACTGACCATGCAATGACTTGTCGGTGGTTCCATTAATTGTTGACGAGCTATCATTCTCGATACCTTTGCAATTGCCTTCGTCACAACAACACGTACACAGCGCCCAAAAATTAACACCACAACAATTATTTTTCCCACAATCCTTTCCTGGTGGTTACATATGTGTTCCCGTGAAGATCAGTAATAGAATTCAACAAAATAATAATAATAATAATAATAACAATAATAATAGAAAGATTTAAACATTATTAATCCTAGTAACTTGCAAGTTATTGGGACCAATTGAATTTAGACATGGATATAGAAGAATATGTGATTGAAAGAAGGTCATAAGTATTCAATTTCTGATATGCCCCGCTAATATAAACCTCTAATCGATGCACAGTTGTTTTTCGTTCGAGAGGGTATTATAGATAAATGATTTACCATTCAAACTAAAAAATGAATTTAAGGCTAAGCCGACCATTTAAACTTAGTCTATTCTCACCCTCCAATAACTCAACTTTGCATGGTGTGATAGATGAGGAGGGATTCAGCAATCAATCATGCGCGGGAGAGTTACACAACTAATGAAAGAGGGCAAATTATGATAAAACAAACATCGACAAAAATAACATAAAATGGCAACCGAAATCTTATTTGTCATCGTTCCATCGATTGCTTTTAGTGGTTCTTTTGATTTGTTAGCCCAGAAATAATATCTTGATCCTGAGAAACAGGAGATCGAGAGAATTAAAAGAGGGAAACTTGCCAAATTGAAGAAGCAACTTTCTGGTGGTGGCAATAGTGATAATGAGTTGATTCTTGTCGTGAAAAGCTACATTCAAATAGAATAAATTAGTTATAAATTAACATGCATGCTATATATATTATAACTTAACGACATCAAAGTTTTTATATTGACCCACCATTTCAAATATCATTTCGTCTTTATGACTCAAGTAGAGAAAAAGAGAAAGAGAGTTCTTGGAAAGAACTTTAAATCTCATTTTGTCTCTGTGACTCAAGTAGAGGGAAAAAAAAAGAAAAAAAAAGAGGGTTCTTGGAACATAACTTGCCTGTAGAATTATAAGGCAACAACTTCCTATTGATAGTGGTGACGATATGTGGCTCGTTGTGGTCATGTAAAACTGCATCCAAATGCTGGAGGGATGCAAAAGAGCAAAGAAGAACCAACATGGAAAATATAGGCTTAATCATTTCCATTGATTGCTGCCTTTTCCCCCAATTATTGCGTTGCAAATAAGAAATTAAGTAGGCGATGAGTACGTAGCTTGGATCGGATTCATTTATAGTGTGCCTAACTAGAGTACTAGACCTCCAACAACACTAAACTCATTTTCTAGGATAAAATATTAACAAGTTGTCAGCCCGCGGATTGACTTGTGAACAGTTGATCCGGTTTGATCAAGCGATGAGAAAAAATGAACTCCACATACTCTCGGGTCGACCTACAACAGGGTTATGAAATTGGAGGTCATACGATACGATGTCGTTTTTCCTCCTTGGTTTGAAAAATGTGTAGCTGTACATTATGATGACATACCTACATTAACCGTTTCATAAAGAGGTTTCCTTAATTTACCAGCTGTGCATGGTACGGTTGAATCAGAAATATTCGTTGAGGACAAATATATGCCTCCAATGTGAAATTGCGTTCTTGTTTCCACCACATCAACCTAAGATTATACCGATGAATAATGGCTAACTCACTGCAATGCTGCACAAGTAACTTCAATGTTGCAGTTTATTGATGTGGATATGAATTATAGTCTGTGAGTCCTTAATCCTTATGCAGAACACAAGGAAAGTAGATTGATTACTGTGCGTGAATGGGGAATTACTTTCCTATGACGTGGAACCTAACATTGCTCATATTAATCCGCCAAATCTATTGGAATTTGGTAGTCTGTCGCAAGGATGGCGGAGTGAGACCAAATTTTTAGTACATCTACTTGATCCCTTTAGGCTCTCAACGAGAATCTCTATTAAATACATCCGAAAACATCATAGCAGGTTTCGATGGGAGTTCGAACACGAGATCTGTCACTTCCCGAATTGAATGTCCACTAATAGTTTCACCACCAGGCTATATGGTATTTAGCCTGTTTGGCCACCATTCATTATTAATACATGAGTGTACGTTGTCCTAATGGATTATTTTTTTTTGGATGAAGGTGATTGTTATTAAAACCACAATACACTAGATGTGTATCGTTTCCTACTCTCCTTAATACTGTTCTAGCGGATTTAAAAACACGAAATGATGGTAGAAATAATATATTCAATTATGCATGCTAGATGTAAGCTAGAATTTGTCACATTCATATAGAAACCCCATACATACATACATACATATTAGAGATAATTCATAAAAGAATTTTATTTCTTATTTTCTCCCCACTCTACTGTTATTCATCTCTTCCTTTCCTATCTTTGAGGAACATGGGCTATTTTTGTTGCTACAATTGCTCTACTGTACGTGTATCCCAATAATATATATTACACTTTTGTATACTTTAATTGCTCTACTGTACGTGTATCCCAATAATATATATTACACTTTTGTATACTTTTTTCCATTTCAAATTTCTTCCAAGGAGAGTGAAAGTAGGAAGGACATTTTTGTCTTTACAATTAATTATTTATCTCACATAAAAAATGTCAACATCAAGATTTGAACCCAAATCTCTTCAAACAAAGACAACAATCACAACCATTTGCACTGGAAAAATTCGTTGTATCTTTTTTAATACAAAAAGTACACGAAGTTCAACTCTCTGAAAATCGGAGGACTTTCCATCATGATTAGCAAACCTACTAAGTATACGTATGTATTTTTATGGTGCTTGATACTTCAATTTTCATAGTAGAGTTTCATGTAATTTTCTCAATTTTAAAATTCTTTCTCTCTCCTTAATTTTTGCTAAAGGTAAATTGGTAATTGGCTAACATGGAAAAAACTAATTTTGTCACTACGTGTTGTGTCCTTGCATTTTTTTAATTTAAATTTTGTGGTTTTTATCTTTGTTTTTATCTCTTTCTAACTTCCTCGGAAATTCCCTCCATCGTACAATAGTTTGCGCCCCTTTCACTTCCCACTACAAGGCCACCTTTGAAAATCAAGCATCTGGTATCTCTTGGCACGGTGGTTTTATTGTTGGGGATTTAAGTTGGCCATGTAAAAGAGTTTAATAAATAATGGAGTTGCAGAAGGAGGATTAGAAATTGAATTTTTGGTGGAAACATGTCTCTTGAGATAAAAATTTGGTGTACAACGAAGAGTGGTGGCTATTGGATCTTTATGTTTATGGTTTTTACATCTATCACAACCTATTTCTATCTTAGAACGAGGAATCATTGATAGATTTATTGAAGTAGGTCGATTTGTTATTCAACCTACTGGAACTGATAGACAAAGAGTGTCTAATTTTGTGGCTTATTACTTTGATTGAGTCTATTAGTATGTTGGAGATAACCCTAATTTTGTCGTTTGCTCTCAAGTTTTGATGGTCCCCTCTTAGCTGAGTTAATAGTATATAGTTGACTTGAATCAACAACTCTTCATTTCTTTTTGATTAGTGGCATATTGTTCATAAAAGGAGTGCATTAAACCCTTATGTAGGATTGTGAGGTTTAAGATTTAGTTTCAAATTATCTATGGGTCGTGTGTAATTTCATTGAGCTTTTATACCCTCTTTCTCGACAATCAACTAACCAATAGTATTTTAACGAGGGCTTAATTATCATTATGAAAATGGAATTAATGATACGTTTTATATTCTTAAATGATGATGGTATTTCTCCGAATGTTAGACCTTATATTCTTTCTTTATGTATCATCTCGATCGGAGGATTGTCAATAAAATTAAACCGGTTGATTGACTTAAACGTAACATAAAAATATAAAGGGTTAATATTTTTGTATGGCCTGAACTTTGACCAAAATAAACATCCTGGCCAATCTTTTCGATCTATAACATCCTGACCCGAACTATACACCAAAATAAACAATTTGGCAAGATCCAACTTTTGACCGTTACTTGGACGGTCAAACGCGTTGACCGTTAGTCAACGCGCCATGTCACTGCCAAATCAGCATAAAATATTTAAAATAATTTACAATTTCCACACATTCCTTAATTTTAAATTATTATAAATTTAAAAAAATCATCTAATACCTTAGTTAAACCAAAAAGAAAAAAAGAAAAAATTTAAATATTTATCAGATCTTCTGACTTGGCAGTGACGTGGCACATTGACCGTTAGTCAACGCGTTTGACCGTCCAAGTTAACGGTCAAACATCGGGTTTGGCCAAATTGTTTATTTTGGTGTATAGTTCGAGTCAGGATGTTATAGACTGAAAAGATTGGCCAGGATGTTTATTTTGGTCAAAGTTCAGGCCATACGAAAATATTAACCCAAATATAAATAATCAAATAAGAATATCCCGACTAATGGGTCGGGTTATAAGCTAGTAATTAGAGATAGAGAATCTCAATGTAATCCAACGTAGTTTTTACAATAATACCATTCTCAAAGGCATCTTTCATGGTATCAGAGCAAGCCAAGATCAGCTAGCCTAAATCCATGTACCATTTCCTTTCTCATCTCTCGGCTGTAGCCTTTTCTGCTTCTTTCTCTCTTTGTTTCTGCACTATGTCGGACAAAACAGTCTCCACCACTGTTGTCTGACTGCTCTAAAACACAACACCACACTGCGACCACGTGTAATCGCAGAAAGGGACTGCAGTATAGTGGCACAAGTAATAAATATCGAATCCACGGGTCTCTAGAGTTACTATTACTCAGCTTCAGTTCATTATCTAGCAAACTAGATTAAGGGTTGATTAACTAAACTACTCTACTAACTCAACTAAGTAAAACTACTAATTACAGTTTGGGAACTCACTTAGGTATGATTCCCCCTAGCTCCTCAATTAGGTCCAGGTTGTAATTCCTTTTGGTTGTTTTACTGTTGATTAAACTGCGGAAGATCCGACAGTAGCTTGGAATCTCTTAAGCTGACCAAGCCCTCTCAGTCTGACTATCCGGCAGACGACTAGTCTTCACCGGGATAGAAAGCTGAAGCAGTAAGAACAGAACTCCACTACTAGAATTAGATTCCAGTACAAAGCAGTAAACTGGCTAACTCTCGTATAGCCAATCTCCTACTACCGAATGATGAGGCTCTAACAACCTAATCAGATTCTATCTATCTCAGGTTGCAGCAGAAATCAGGAAAAGTTGATCAGACTTCAATTGACTCAATAAACATGCATCATTCGATTATAATCAAACAATATAGCATCCAAAACTTCATACAAGAAAGATCCTAACTCATGGAACTAAGGTTCCTCAAAACCTAAGTGAAGGGAAGTTACTCCATAGAGAAGAGAGAGACTGCAGAAATCTGATCTAGATCTTCAATCTCCATCTCCAAGCTTGATTCCCGAGCTCCAATGGCGAAGAAATCCTCCAAAATAGCTCCAAGAATGTTCCCAAGTCGCTCTCTCTCTCTAGGGTTCGTCCCTTGGGTGTTTGGGATCCAAAACCCAGCTCTCCCCCTTTCCTTTTGCTGAAAATCGGGTTTTAAATAGCAATTCCCGACTCACACGGCCAGGCCACACGGTCGTGTGGGTTGTGCCCGTGTGGCTTGCTCAGCCTCTGTTTAATGCTTCGTTTCTCCCTCGTCCGGACTCCGAATCAGTCGCCGTTTGATCCCAGACGCTCGTAGTCTCGTCCTCTTTCTTTTCATGACAAGCTTGCATGATTCTTTGTCCATAAAGTGAGGTAGAAATCCATTCTTCTTCAGGTCATACCCGAGTTTCTTCTCCCAAATCGTCAATTGATCTCTGATTGACTTGAAACTTGCTCCTATGCTTCACTTTATGTGATAGGACCTGAAATGTGACAAAGGAACACAACCTAGCGTAAAATAGGCCAAAGACACGATAATTCAAGCTCAAACAATCAAGAAACAAAGGGGAAAACATGTGCAAATACCGAGTCATCAAATCCCCCCACACTTAACTGTTTGCTTGTCCCCAAGCAAACCTAACTCAAACCAATGCAGCTCTCCAGATCTCTATAGCAACATACAACCCCGATCGTCGGTAGAGGATTTCCTAGATCATATAGCAGCTTACGAGGTCAACTGGTCTTCTAAGACGTTCCCTATCTCTCTCAATGCGAGTACTAGACTCAAGCCAGGATCATGAGAAAAAGTAGAAGTAAGACAGTCAGTTCATGGATAAAGGGACTCACACCATTCACAACCAAAGATTCGTTGTACCGGGGTGCTCTTTCACTTCATTTCACCGTTGGAACCCCTTTTTATCACTTTCATTTACATTTTTTCTTTCATTTGGTGGGGTTCCAACTGCAGTCTTTTGCACGGTCGACCCTTATTAGTCGAGCAAGAGCAATTTCTGTACATCTGGAGCTCGCCAGAGTACTTCTTTTAACTCCTTTTCCTCAACTCTTGTGGAGGGTCAATGAAATTAAGGGGGGTCGGAAGCTCTATCCGTGCCCTTAAAAACACATCCTCAAGTAGGCAAACCGTTCAACGGGTGGAAGTTTTACTTGTACTAGAGACAACTTAGCTTCACCTTGTAGGAGTACCCCACTAAGGATCACTAAAATCTCTTCCAAAACCCGATTTTGTGCAATGAACGGTGCCGCACACGTTGGGTTTACCCCATGTTTAAGATTTAATGATTTTGACATGGAGGACCAACTGCTTCCCATTTTCCATATGAGCACCCTGTTCGATACACGAGTCCATAACATAATCCAAACAGAGTCACCATTACCACATGAATTCAACGATCTTAGCTCCACTAATTCACAAAATCAACTGGCACAACAGAGAGCTAGATAGGAAAAATCTTATACTTCAACATCCTCCATAGTGCTACACTACCTCCCTAGGTTGCACATTACTATAGAGACTGTCAATTCAAAGCATACAGAGCAGGCAATTTGCAAGGAAACACATACTTGGAGCCCTCAAATTTAAAAATTTGGACAGTGAACTAGGCTCCAAGCACACAAACAGCCAAACATTCACCCGCATACATAATCGAACACCCCCCCACACTTAAGCACGACATTGTCCTCAATGGAGGAAAAATAAGGAGGGTAGAACGAAGTTACCAGATCAAGGGTGAATGATGATGTACGGGGCAGGCAGTGCATTCCAGGAAGAGAGAGTAATCAGAACACAAACACCACACAAAATCTCACAAAGGTTGAGTTATTGACTCTAAAATCAAATAACAAAACTGACTCAACCGAGGAGAAATAGAGAAAGAAATGCAAACCGACTGGTTGGGTTGCCTCCCAACAAGCGCTTCTTTCACGTCGTGAGCCGGACGATGGCTACTAAGTTTCGGTCCATGCTAGAACCTCCTTGAAGTTGAGGTTCTCGTCGATGAGGTGGAGTCTCAAGTCACGAGCATGTGGTGTGGCAGGTGATGAAGGCTCATGTACTTGATGCAGATGAAGTCTCCACCCTCGAGACCTCTCCTTCTCTTCTCTCGTCTCATTGCCCCAAACCAGATATGACAGTATCGATTGGCCACCATTGCGTCCACCAAGAGGGACCGATGTCGAGGTGGCCTTGGTCTGGCAAAGAGACACTGCAAATGGGTCCTTGCTAAGCAGTTCCTCGAAGTTTGGTGGAGATATCACATGTAACTCATGGCCAATGCAGGCCTCTTCCACCTTAACTCCGTCCTCAGCCTGGACGCCAATTGCTTCTTCAACCCCCCTTTCTTCTTCATGTGGTAACACCCCTTGGAAATGATCAAGGACTCCTCCTGCTTCACTTTCGTCATCCTCCACAACTTCTTTCTGCACCCTTTGTTGCTCTTCTTCTTCTAGCACGGATTGGAGAGCAAGTTGCCAAGTAATTTTTTTCATGAGATCTTCTTGCAACTCCTCACTCATGCCCGCCTCTTCAAAGCGCAGTTTGGGGTGTGGGAAGGTGTGGTCGGCTACAGCTGAATTGGAGTGGATTTAGAATCTTCTCCTCGAGCTTCACCACCCATTGTCCTCACCTCCGACTCTGTACTCTGACAACCTCGGTGCCACCTATTTCAGCTCTAATCCAGTTTTCCACTCTCGTATGAAGCATTTGGAATTAGACTATCACTTCGTTCGCCAATTAGTGCAAGATGGTCGCCTTCGTATTTCTCACATCCCTACTGTTCATCAACTTGCCGATGCTCTCACAAAACCACTGCCCTCCTCACGGTTCCTTCTTCTTCGATCCAAGCTTGGTGTCGCTAACTCCTCCACCATCTTGCAAGAGCGTATTAGAGATAATTCATAAAAGAATTTTATTTCTTATTTTCTCCCTCACTCTTCTGTTATTCCTCTCTCCCTCACTCTTCCGTTCCTATCTTTGATTAACATGGGTTGTTTCTATTGCTACAATTGCTCCACTGTACGTATATAATTACAGATAGAGAATCTAAATGTAATCCAAGGTGGTTTTCACAATAATATCATTCTCAAAGGCATCTTTCAATACACACTTAAATCATATTTACTGAAATTCACAGCCACTAATTTGGCTGGTTCCTGTGTTAGCGATTAGATGTGACAAATGGATTGGATCCATGGACTGGTGGATTGAATCCAATGGATTGGTGGAGTCATGGATTAGATTAAGTGGATTGGTGGATTATCCATGAGTCCAAATGACATCCTTAACCTTGGACCAATATGTAAAATGTGAAAATTTTAGGTACTAAATGTCATAATGAAAAATTTTAGATACCAAAACATAATTTTCCAATTATATTTTTCGTATAAAAATTAAATTTTAGGAACCAAAATATAAAATACAAAAATTATAGGTACCAAACTTTAATTTGCCATTTCCATGAATCCACCAATCCAATTGGCTGTGGATAAAATGGATTGGATTTAAATGGATTAGATTTGGTGGATATTTTTAATGGATTGGTAGATTGGAGGATTGGATTTAGAATTGCCACCTCTATTAGCGATTGTGAAATTCAAAGGGGAGACCTGTTTATGGTCGAACCTGATGACATGGCTGGTACATAATTTTGTTGATCTCAGCGTAGGGATGGCAATGGGTCGGGTTGGGTTAGATTTTATCAACCCATGGGTTTATCCGCAAAAAAAAAAAAAAAACCTGGGAAAAACCCGTTGGGTATTCGCGGGTTCTTGGGTACCCGTGGATTTTTGTGGTAAAAAATTTACAATAACAAGTTTCTTTCAAAATAAAAGTTTAACATCAATTTTCTCATACAAATTATCCATACAAAAAGCACCAATCTAGATCGTACAAGCAAACCGCAAATTATCAATACAAATTGTTCAAAATTAAATATAAATATCAATAAACAACCCGATTAATTGAAAACTTCTTCCTCATTGTCAACTAAACTTTTTCACACTTCCCACTCCATAATATCAACTTCATTCTAAACAATTAGAAAGAACAAATTATTCATGTCTGCATAAACATAAAGAATA
The DNA here is from genome assembly GCA_964030455.1 of Linum trigynum. NCBI lineage: Eukaryota > Viridiplantae > Streptophyta > Magnoliopsida > Malpighiales > Linaceae > Linum > Linum trigynum. Next base: position 38,875,650 of record OZ034820.1, read on the forward strand.
TTAGTTGTTTAAGGAAGATAGCTTAGTTTGGCCCTGTTGTAGCTTTTGCAGAAACAGCTTCTGGCTAGAGCTTTTAGTTAAGTACTTTTCAAAAAAAGCAGTTTAGTGTTTGGGTGTAAAACTATTATATGTGCTTTTTAATATTAGCGGTTGTGTAAAATGTCTATAAAGAACTTATAATATAAAATATGAATAATACTACTAAACAATAAAAAGTAGTGAAAATGGTTCTTGTTAGATTTCTTTTATATTAAATAATATGATTCTATAATTTATTTTATTTTTAAAATGATATAAATGAAGGAAAATTATATTTTCAGAAATAAAATTAAAATAAGGTAAGGATAATCTTGTATTTTCAAAACACCTTTACGTAGAATCTCCAAATCGGAGCTTCTGCTTCTATGCTATACAAAAGAGCTTTTCGGCTTTTCAAAAGCCGAGCTTTTAGAGGTGTTTTGCCCTACTTCATCTTTTGAAGTCGAAAAGCACTCCTAAAAGCAGGGGCCAAACATAGGTTATTTATTTTTTTAGAATATTAACTTTGTGCCATTTGTGTCCTAAAGTATCTGATATGACATTTTTGTCCTAAACTATTTTTCCGTTAGAGTTGACTAGCGTTGACTATTAGTTTTTAACAGAAAGTCTAGTCAGTGCTGATGTGGCATCCGACGTGGAATTTTATTAATTTTTAACTCAAAAGTAAATTAATTTTAAAAATAAAAACAATAAATAAATCAGAAATAATAATGAAATAGTCTCAAAAGTCAAAACTTCCCTTCCGCTGGCGAGATGTTTCTAAAGGATCTAAACACCCGCTCCCCTTCAGCTTCCAATCCCCTCTCTCCTCTCCTACAGTCGACGACTTTCAATCTCCTTCCCTCCAGCCAGAACTTCCTCTCTACAAGTCGGTGCTTGTTCGACTGAAAAATCCGAAACCCAAGTTCATTAATTTGAGTCCCAATCGCAAATTTAAATGTTGGCCCATTCCTCTTTCCCGATGCCACAACCCCTATAAGACATTGAAGCGACGTCTGGGAGGAAATTGAAGCTCTGGCCATTCCCCTTTCCCGATGGCGAGATAGGAAGAAAGAGGGGCATCTTCAACCGTCGTCGTCGCCGCCGACGTTGTGGAAAGATTGATGGCGGCGAAAGTATTGAAGGAAGAAGCAAAGTCGCCCGATTGGATTGCCTTTTTTGAGGTTCCACTGAGTTGTTGACGGTGGAGCTTTTGATTGGGTCGATCTATTGGAGGAGACGAAGGTGAAGGGTTTGTTTGGCAACAGCGGCTGGGGAGAGGAGATGAGAGGGAATCGCCATAGTAGATCCTTGCTTCCTCTCCTCAACGCATGGGTCTCGATCCCCCAGCTAAGAAGACGGCGAGATCGATGTTTGGGATTTTCCGGCTTGGAGATGACGAATGGAGAAGCAGTAGTAGAATAACATGGGCGTAGAAGAAGGAGAGGTCGCGATGGATTCGGCTCCCTGCTATGGCATCATCGTGAAGAAGCTAATTGCAGAGGAGGCATTCTGCAACAACTGCGGAGGAGGATTTGAGGTCGAAGATTGGAAAGGTGTCCGAGAGAGAGAGAGAGAGAGAGAGAGAGAGAGAGAGAGAGAGAAATATGTTTGGTCTTCAATTAGGGGAAATGAGGGAGAAGGAGGGAGGTGGAGGAAGCCTTGGGCGACAACGGCGGAGGTATTGAACGACTGGGGAGGGAGTATCGCATGCGAGAAAGGGGTGAAGGGATGCAGCTATGGGTGACAAACGGCAAGCCAGTAGGTTTATCATTTTAACGAACTGGTAATTGGCAGTAAACGGTAAACCGGTTACCAGCGGTTTGGTGGCCGAGTGGGAAATGGTGACTCTCGGTTTACCGGACCCATTATTGGTAAATACCGACGGTAAGTCGGTAATACCGATACCGATAAGTCGCTGCGCTGCGTTTTGCTTTCCCCTCCCCCCCCCCCCCCCCCAACCCTAGGAAAAAACCGAACCCCCCTCCCCCTGTCTGTCCCAGCGACCCAGCCACCTCTGCTCTTCTCGTTTTCGTTTCGCAGTCGCGCAACCACCTCTCCTCTTCTCGTCTTCACCTCTCCTTCTACTGGCAGCACGGCCACGCAATTTGACAGACGACAATGCCGCAGCACGGCAACGGCGATGAGCGTCGGCGCGCGCTTCTCCTGAGTCTCTGACTCTCCCTTCCCTTGTTGACGCGCGACACTAGCCCTTCCCAGTCCTCCTCTGCCACCTTCCGGCTTCCCCGCCGCTGCCCGGCCGCCATCTCCTCGGCTCCTGTCGTCCTGCGAGGCGACCATGCATCCACGCCTCTTCATCAACCTCTGCCTCTCCCTTCCCTCGACAACATTCTTCAAGCAAAGGGAACGGTTCACAGAACAGAATAGGGGACTTTTGAATTCAAGATAAAACTTTTTGTTCAATCACTTCTTCCAATCTATGATCTTTCTTTCTTTCTTATAGAATAAGAGCTCATATGTGAATGTGATTGTTGTGTTTGATCATCAGAGCAAGAAAGGAAGGGCTCCTTGAACTTGACTTGGGGCAGAGTTCTTGGTTTGTCCATTTTGGAGAGCAAAGGGTCGAGGGAGGCAGCAACAACAAGCCAACAGCAGTCAGCATTCAGCAAAACAATTAGCCAAAATCTATATATGTATGTTAATAAGTTAATTGAATTGTAGTTTCAAGTTTGTATTGAATTGAATTGATGAGAATTGAGTATTGAGTAATTGATGAGAAATTGTCAGTGAATTGAGGTTGATTGATTAATTAAATTAAAGTTGATTGAATTGAAATTGATGAGTAATTGTTGAATGGTTGTTTAGGAGGGTTATGTGTTCATTTTGTTGTATTTTTGTAGGACGAAACCTTCTGCTGGCAGCCGTGGAGGAGGTAGTAAGAAGAAAGCTAGTTCTCTACCTCCTTGAAGCTCTTCAAAAAAAGGGAAGGCTTCGACTAGTAGCACACCTTCCACTACTGCAAATCCACCTGTAGCTGTAGCAAATCCAACTCTCGAGGCAAATCCTCCTCCATCTGTTGAGGTACCTGGTGTACAGAAGAAAATTGACAAGGGGAAGGGGAGAAGTCAAAATCTAAGTGGTGGATTCCTTACACCCGTGAGTTGGTTGATGACTACCCATACGGAAAATGAAAACGATGTGGGACACTGATCAAAGCTCATTCAACCTTCAATGGGACTAGTGGGTTGAAGATCCATCACCTAATGTGCGAGAGGAGGGCGAAGGAAGCTAGTGGTCAGTCGGTATTGAACTATCAACCTGGAAGTGAAGACGGTGAGGTAGGCTCTCTTACTCCATGGAAGTTTAATCAGAACAAATCTAGACATGCATTAGCTATGATGATAATCTTGGATGAGCTTCCGTTTAGATTTGTTGAGCTGGAGGGGTTTAGGAGATTTATGGCAACAACTCAGCCTATGTTTGTGATACCTGGAAGGCAATCAATAAGATCTGATTGTTATGTCATTTTTTTGGAGAAGAAAGAAATATTGAATGAGATTTTAACTCAAAGTGAAAAGGAAGAATATCTATCACTACAGATACATGGACTAATGATACCAACCAGAATTTTATGTGTGTGACTGCACATTTTATTGGAGATGATTGGAAGTTGCAGAAGAGGATTATTTGCTTTGTTCCCACTACTAGTCACACGAGGAAGGATATTGCAGATACTTTGGAGAAGTGTCTACAAGAATGGAAAGTGAAGAGTTTTTTTTGCATGACAATCGATAATACCAGTTCCAATGATGTTCTTGTTGAGTGCATGAGAAAACAAATGAAGAGGTGGGGAACAGATTTGCTAGATGGGAAGTATTTGCAGTATAGATGTGTGGCACATATCATCAATTTGGTTGTTTCTAATGGATTGAAGGAGGTTGGAGTTGTTGTGGAGAGGGTAAGGGATTGTGTGAAATGGGTGAAGTCATCCCCAGCTCGGAGTGCAAAGTTCAAGATAGGCATCAGCTATCTAGATATGGATGGGAAAAGAATGTTGTCTTTGGATGTTCCGACTAGGTGGAATTCCACCTATCTGATGTTGGATTCTGCGGAGAGGTTTGAGCAGGTTGTTAAGTTCATGTATGCTAGTCCTACTGATTCTTCCTTTCGAGAGTATGTTGATTCCAAGAAGGGTTTTCCAACTGAAGATGATTGATATTCATGAAGTGATAGCAACATTGAAGAAAGATGCAGATGGACAAATACAAAGAATGGCAGAAAGAATAGAGGCAAAGGTGAGAAAGTATTGGTTTGAGAATGATGTTGATGACGAGGAGGATAACCTAAGGATAAATAGGATAGTTTACATGGCTTGTGTGCTGGATCCCAGGCGTAAGCTAGACTATTTGACTATGATGTTGGAAGAAATGTATGGGATCTCAAAAGGGGGAGCTTTGGAAGATGAAGTAAAGAAGGAGATGATTGCATTGTACGATGTCTACAAGATGAATTATGCAAATCCACCCTCTGTCTTTGTGCCTACTACCAAGACTACTACTCCTATTGAGACTAGTGACGGATCTATTGCTATGGGAGGAGCATTTGAAGCTGGGTTCCAGAAGAAGAGAAAGGAGCAAATTGAGAGGGGGGCGAGGTTCTGGTGAGTTGAAGCAGTATTTGAGAGATATTGGTGATGCTATTAATGAGAAGATTGATGATAGGAAGTTTGACATTCTAAAGTGGTGGGCTCGGAACAGTGTTAGATATCTCATTCTTTCAGAGATGGTTAGAGATATATTAGCAGTTCCAGTCTCCTCTGCTGCATCTGAGTCAGCTTTCAGTTGTGGAGGTCGAGTTATTAGTCCTTTCAGGTCTTCTTTAAGCCCAAACATTGTGGAAGCATTGATTTGTGTTGAAGATTGGATAAGATATGAAAGTGGAAAGATTGCAGATGAACTGAATGATAAGGAAGAAGATCAAGAGACAATCGATTATGAAAGTGGTAAGAATTCAATTTATTATTCTAATTTGTCTATACTCTTTACTATTTAAATTTTAAACCATTACGTTAGTAACATACCAATATTTGTGTATTTTATTTGCATAGTTACTAATACTTTCCAATCTCGAGTGGAAACTGCAAGTGACACCCCAAGTGGAGCACATAGCTTACCTGTTGGGGTTGATGAGGAGGAGGAGGAGGAGGAGGGTGATGATGAATAATCCACCGAGTCCGACAAAGACATGAACCAAGATGCCGATGATGATCCCGATGATACTCTTCTCAGGACTTTGAAGAAGAAAGGTTGTGCAGATGTTGCTGGTGCTACAAGTTCTACCGGAGAAGGAGGAGCATGAGCTATGAGCTATTGGTTATTTGGTTTTCTATTTTAGTTTTTAAGTTTGGACTTTCAACTTGTGTTGAATTTAGATGATGTTTGTCGAATTGTTCCTTTGAATTTGACGATGTTTGTCGAATTGTCGTTTGATGAATTTGAATATTTGATGAATGATGATGCTTGATGAGAGTTGATGTTGATTCACGAATCATGATTTTTTACCCTTTGAACTTATGTTAAATTAAATAGATTAATAGATAGCAACTTTGAGTTTGTCAAATATTAAGTTAAGGCATTAATATATAACATATACTTCATTATTCAAAAATATTACATACATGAATGGAAGTAAGTAAGTATAGGCCTCAAAAATATTATAAATAAGATTTAATAATAAATTACTAATTACAAAAATGAAGAAAAAAACTCAGAAAAATAAAAATATTACAACATTACACACTGCCCAGAAATTCGGTTCGGTAATTTTCTAGTAAACCGAACCGAAAAACCGTCCCCAACTACTAATTCCGGTAAATCGCTAAAACCGGTTTGTAACCGTTTACCAGTATTTAAGGTATGCATACTACAACTGCTGCATTGGGAAAATGTACGGTAGGGGAAGAAGCAGAAATTAAGGAGATTCCATTATCTGTATAATATTCTTGAAGGAAAGATTATATAGTTTCTTAGGGGTCGTTTGGTTTTTGTGATAGTTTAGGTGGGATTGTTATAATAGGTGCATTGTCGACAATACATCGTTTATTTAGGTTTTTTCCTGTAACAACGCATGCATTGTTTTGTTGATGTGACGGAAAGAATCACTCAAAATGAGTGATATTACTATCTCATGTAAAACTTGAGATTGTTGAGATAGTTTGGTGGGTATTGTTCAATTCTTTTTTAGTTCCAATTATATCCCTAGTTATTTATCTATATTCCCAAAATATCCTTAAACTTTTATTATCAAATACGCTCTCATTTTTTCGGGAATACCCATGCTCAGTTCCCTCCAAAATTTTGTCGTCGGTCTAGCCTCGTCAGCCTCGTCGTTGGTCTAATATCTACAACTAATGTTTGTATCCTCAAGTAGAATACATGTGTCTATCTGTATAATTTAAAGAGGGATAGAATGACTACAAATCGTTATTCGTCTATAACCCATAAAAACAAGGGTAAAATAGATGTTTCACGCAAAAAAGAAATACAATTTTTTTAAATGTTAAAACAACTATCACCAAAACGAAACTATGTAAACTACATTACATCATTTTTCCTAATTTCATGTATATTACAATACATTGATTTAATTATCACCAAAACCAAATGACCCCTTAGTTTATTTTATGTGTAGTGAACAAGATTGTGTATACGTTCTTATTTATTGTGGAAAATGGTTAGTTTTATTTCTCTATTTCCACCACCAATTTATTGTCTAATAGTCTAGGGCAGAAGGAATCAGAAATTAAAAAAAATGCAATAAATGCATTGTTTTGGTGGTGGTTAAGCTTCGTCGACAAATTCATTGGCGTCTAGGATCATCATTGCTGAAAGTTGTCTTGTAAACGCTAATCATACCCAAAAGTCCATTTAACGACGAATCCTTTCATCGCTGGGTGCATGATATTTGCAATGGAACCTTTCGTTGTTTGAGAGTTGCACGGTTTCTTTCGTCGCAAAGGCTACATCCTTTGGCGACGGATAGCATTTCAAAGAACATGATTTCGGTGACTGTTTTCCGGCGAGAAAAAACTTGTGTTTGAACACAATGAATGCACCTTGACATCTTGAACAACGACAATCAACATGGTTCACACCTCTCTGAACAATGTTCGAACGAGGGTGTTTGATGTTTTTGATGGTATTTTTGGGAACAAACTAAGTTAATTACACCTACACCTATGGAGGTTCAGTGAGAGCTCCGAAAACTAAGGCTAGGGCTAATTTGCAGAGAAAAGATAAAAGTTTGACATAGTGTGCCGAATGGTTGGTTGTGGAACCTTTTCCCGTCTTCGTAACTGCTAGCTGGCCTTTTGCTCCAACCGCCTTAGGGGCCGCTTGTCGCTGCCTTGGTGACTAGTTGGTAACCATCGCCTTGGGGGCCTCGTCCCGTCTTGGGGCTGGTTGGTACTTGATGGTCTCAATGTTGGGTCGGGTTGGGGTTAAGCCTTGTCGCCCTGTCATGACAGGATGGGGTTGAGGTTATTTTCCTTAGCCTCCATGACGAAGTCTTGATCGCACCCTCGACTGCTTGATGACTCCCCACTCTTGTCGTCTTGAGACCGCTACCATCTCAAGACACCAAGTCCTCCTCATTAACTTATTGGTTGTTACCAAGCCGTCTCATCGGCTTGATACCTTCCGGCATGCCACCAAGCCCATGTAATCAACTTGACACCCCTTGCTACCAAGCCAGTCCTGGTGGCTTGTTCTCCATACTTAGTTTTTGTAGCCTCGTCAAGTGGTAAGTTGCACCCTGCCGGTTTGGTAACCCGTGAAGGTGCTAGCAAGCCCGTCTTTGGACTTTGTCTCCATATGGCCTCATAAGGGCTGAGCTTGGCATTCTGGTTGATCCATCCATAGTTGGGTGGCCACCTCAGCTAGTCACCATGCCTTAGTTGAATTTCTTGTCTTGTTGGCTTGCTACCCTGATGTCTGGCTATCAAGTCCGTCTTGTTTGCTTGATCTCCAGACTTAGTTTCTGTATGACTCTCTTAGTTGGTACCTGGCTTGGCCCCCTGTTGCCTGGCCACCAAGTCAGTCTTGCCGGCTTGATACCCCCTTGGGGTCATGGTACTCTGTCGCCTTGCTTGGCTGCCAAGTCTGTCATGCCGACTTGGTACCTTGTAGGGGTCTTGGTATCGAGGTCGCGTTGCTCGCCTGGTACCCCCTTAGCTCCATACTTAGCCAATTTTTATATCTTTTGGTATCAAGCCTACCTTGTCGGCTTGATACCCCTTTTGCTTCATACTTAGCCAAATTATATGTCAAAGTACCAAGCCCTGCTTTGCCGGCTTGATACCCCGCCGTTGACATCCGGTCATTTGGCACCCTGTTGTGTCACCTTGTTTCAAGACTTAGATTTTGGATGACCTCCTATTTGGTACCCTACTGTTACCCGGCCGTTTGGCACCCCGTTGTGTTGCCTTGTTTTTCATACTTAGCAAAATTTCTTACTCGAGTATCAGGCCTGCGTTGTCGGCTTGATACCCTCTTGTTTGGCCCCCCTTATTTGGTACCAAGTTTGGTACCCAGTCGTTTGGCACCCCGTTGTGTCGCCTTGTTTCCAAGACTTAGTTTTTGTAGGCCAAATTTCATACTAAGGGGTGGAGGCATCGTCCGGCTATGGGGGCCTCGGAGACGGGTCGGCCATCGTATAGAGAAGAAGGGGGTTGGCCACTTAGGCCCAAAAATCTAACCCAACTAGGCCTAACTGGCTCTTTTAATCATTAATGTTGAGTTGGCCTTATAAATCCATTAATCCCCTTGTAATTAATCGATGTGGTACAAGTTGATTTTTTTATGGGTAAACAGCGACGAAATCATGTTCTGCTGTAGCAATTATCGTCGCAAAGGTCACATCTTTTGGTCACAGATAGCACTTTTGCAACGATTATGCTAATATAGTTGCTAAAACCTTTTGGCAACGTGGTATGCGCAATGCACTGTCGATGTCTTTGGGGACATCTAGCTTCGTCGCATGACCTTTGGCGACGAATTTGCTGACTTTTAGCGACGATATTGTCGGGAAAAGTTTTGTTTCTTGTAGCGTAATTCCTCAGCAAGTGTAAAATAGCATTAATTAGTTTACGTGGTTATGCTGCATAAAATACTAATGACCATGGTGTTCAAGTATTAGTTAGTGTCACTACAAAAAAGAAGAGATTTAGGGAACACCATGGGGAACGAATTTTTATATCTTCTCCGGAAATAGGTTTATAAGTGTTATTAGGGACAAGTGAACTAAATTGTCTCCATAGGATAAGTAATGCAGTTTTGTTAGTTTTTTATTTAGTTTAGTTGTCCCCTAAAAGAATAAGTCTGGCGGTATTATGTAAATATTGATATATGGATGACCAATGGCCTACCACATTAGATGCTCACTTGGGAGTTACATGTAACCCCTATTTCTACATTATTATCTTTCATTCATATGCATTGATATAAGGATGTAGTGGTTACCAAAGTGTGCCTATAAATATAGCACACTATTGTATCAAAAGTGAAGAATGAATAAGAAGAACTCTTCCCCTCTCTTCTCTTGTGTCTTTTCCTCTCTAATCTTCTCTTGTATTTGTTTATATTTTCATTAGTTTCATAACACGTTATCAGCACGAAGCACTGCCAAAATTATCATTGCTCAAGCCTCAAAGACTCTCGACATAATCTAAGATATTGGAGTAAGATCACAAAATGATCAAGGTATGTAAATCTTGGATCCTTTCTTATCGTATTGTCTTATTTGTGTTGAGATGATCTCATTCCAATATATTAAGATGGATGCTACTCTTTTCTCGTAGTAAACCATTCATTGATATTTTATCACGTACATATATTTAGATTAAAATTTTGTGTTGTGTAATTTGATTTATATTATTATGTGTTTTTACAATACATACATCGATTCCTTAAAATTAAATTGGTGTTTTGGCATTATCGCAAATTAAAATTTGCTCATGTAGTAACAATAACAAGAAAAGTAATATAAGTGATGAGTTAATTTTTCAATTCTCCGTGTTATCCTGTTCTTATCAATCCCACATTGATATGTAGAAAATGCAAGTTCCAAGAGCCCATATATTCCCCAGAAGTGGAAATTGAAGAATTCAAGGGCAAAGAAAGAAAAGGACATGGTAATAAGAATATTGGTTCTATATGTTACCATTGTAATGGAAAAGTGTGTTTGTCTCGTACCCGTTGTACGAAAAAGACTTGATTCTACCAAGAATCAAAGGGAAGAGCAAATTCAAATATGCTGATGCAATATCAATATTATGGAACATATTTTTTGTATTATAAGTGGGTATATTCTCCATTAAAGATGAAAATGATATTGCACTTGAGACATTTTCATTCCCAGAAGTGAATGAAACAATCTATTCCCCGAAGTGAATGGGGCTATAAACATGATTATATATATGCTAAATGTATTGTTTGGATCTTTTCACCAGAAGTGAGAAAAGAGAAGAATTATAAATAAGGATGAAATAACAATTGCATTATCAAAGTCATGATAACATAATGTACCTGTTGTACATTGAAATGCATAATGGAACGCATATATAAATTTAAAATCACCTAGTTAGTGATGATATTGTTCCAAATAAAGCTTATTTAATTTTTACAATTGTAGTATTATGATTCTTATTTCTTTTATGTTTTATTGTGACGTTATTTTTCATGCATAATTTAATTTGATAACCTTTATCTAGAACAATTAACTTGATAAATTCATCATTTTTGTCTTAAGTTTGAAATATTCTCATTTATTATTTTAGTATGTTTTTGTAAAGTATGATTGTTAGAAAAATTCCATATAAACTATATGGTAGAGTACATAAATGAGAAAAAACTTCTGAAAAGCCTATGTTTGGTTACTTGAAGTAACTAAATTATGTACTCGTGATAATAATTTGTGATGATATTCACTATGAATATGTTTACTAAGAATGCATCAAATCATAAGTCTCTGGAAGGGTGAAATATGGTACAAAATATGGTAAAGCTCTAATAGAGCTAATGTTTTGTGGCCCGAAGGACCCAAACTACCCAGTGATGATGCATTACTCAATTAAAAGGATATTCGTAAAATGAATATCTTATCAAGAAAAGTGTGAAACTAATATTTGCATCACAAATATGTACTACATGTATATTAGTACAATCCGTACACATAAAAGTGTAAACCAGAAGTTTACAAGATTTGATAACTTGATAATTGGTTGGTCCGGTTAGACCATCCCGGATCTTGATGTGAAAAAAGTTCTTTGAGAATTCATGAGAACATCATATGAGAAGTCAAAGAACTCTTCAACTAAAAGAGTTATTATGCCATGTTTGTTCTCAAGGAGAATAGAACAATTGATCAGAGCTTGTATAAGAGTTGGCAAATCTCATGAGATTTTATATGATCACTTTTATTTTATCTAATCGCAACCCGATGTTTGCGAGATTGATTGCCTCACTATGAATACATTTTGATGGTTATCCAATCAAACATCACTTTGCTTAAGAGAACAAACCGAGCCTTCTGGACTCTTGTCGAGGATATGCTAGCTGGCAAGTGATAGTATTGGTTCACATCTAACCAACAAGTTATCATAAGTTCCCCCCTTTTACAAATGGTTTTGGTCAGAAACCTAACATTTCTCATATGAGAATATCAGGGTGTGCCGCATACATCCCAATTGCTCCACCACAGTATTTTAAGTTGATTCTCATTAGAGATTGAGAATTTGTGTTGAGGGTTGAATCTCAAATGGGAAATTTGTTTGCGAAATTATTGTTTGATGAATCACTTTTCCAACATTAAAGGGGAGAGAAAAAAAAACAGCTAGACAAAGAGATGAGTTGGAATGAGTTATCATAATCTAATTTTGATCCTCAAAGTAAGAAACATGAACCTGAAGTTCATAAGATGAATTATCGTTACCAACTAGCAAATGCCTTTACTAGCCATACGAAGTGACCAAGTCACATATACTAGCTGTGAATGCTCCAACTAAATTTGACATCCTTGTTGGATACTCTAATATAAAAAAAAATGTGTATGAAAGAGCGCATGAAGCATGATAGACCAATCGGTTCCAATGATAAACATCCTCGAGAAAGAAAAGGAGCTGTAATTAGAATGGTCAACTCGAGGACATGAAAACTCAAGAAGAGTAACCAAGAATTAAGTATAATTTTAGTTCCAAAAGAACACATGTCTCTGAAAGTTGTGAAAGGGAAGAGATCTCAAAACCATATTAGACTACAATACTGGAACCGTAATGAAATCATTGTCGATGAAATTTGTTTGTTGTACTTTAGTAATGAATATGATATGTACAAGTGAGGATCAAGAGTAAAACTCTATTGATGCATGCAAATGATGATGTTATTGGCCAATATAGAAAGAAATCATGAAACTTGCTCAATGAGCATAAAGTTTAAGGACCAGAAGTCCTTGCACCTAAAAAAGGGCAAAACTAGCGGGATACAAACAAATTTTTGTGCTATTGGAAAGTATGAAATTGTGAGAGATATCGCATAATGTTTTGCAATGGGTTTCTCGAAGAGACCTATCATTGTTTAAGAGGAGTTATACTCCCCTGTGGTGGATGCAACTACCTTTTCAAATCAATGTTTGAAAATTGTTGTGATAGCCTATTTGTTTGAATTCCCCGAAGATGTTAAATATATTTGAAACTCCCAGAAGGATTAATTACTCCTAGAAGGATTAATTTACCTGAAGTAAACAAGTAAAGTTCTCGAGAACATATAAGGATAGACTAAGAATATCCCCTGTATGGGTTGAGAAAATATAGACGAATATGAAATACTCATCTAAGTGAACACCTATAACAGTGGGGTGAATGGACCTTAAAAGGTTAAATCCGGATAGAGTGCATTATAGCATTTGCATTGTGCATATATAGTTGTGTTATTTGTATGTGCTTCAAGGATTTTAAAATCTTGGTTTATGAGTTGTGTTTTACTTTAAAGTATGAGTTGTGTTTTATGACTGTGCTTTGACTAGTTCATATGTGTTCTATGATGTGAGTTTTGTTATTATCTTTCGTGATATAAAAGAATTGCTTGCATCAATTTGTGTTAGTTAAGTTTTTACGATCTCATATTATGTTAATGATATGACTATTATTGGATCTCCTGAAGAGCTTCCTAAAGTAGTTGATTGCTTCGAGACATAAGTTAAATTGAAGGATTTAAGATCCTTTTTATGGGCAAGGAGGGTAATGTTGAAAAAGTGGAAAAGTAATTTTGCGTGAACAAATTATGTTCATCAAATAACATTAGGATCCTAAGATCACTAGAAGTGACCAAAGATCCATTTAGGCATCAAGAAAGAAGCGAAACATTATGTCCTGAAGTACTCTATGTTGATGTACTAGGTCCTGAAGTACCATATGTTGATGCATTAGAGCACCAATGCACCTTGCTAGCCAAGCACCATACAAACTATCATTTTGGTGTTGATAATATTAGCAAAATACAATGTTTCCCTCAATGGAACGTTGGAAATACTTTGTTACCTTCAGGAACAATATATGCGATTGTTCTATTATGGTACTATCAAAGAGAGATTTGGTGAACTATATATCCAAATCCTATATATTATTTGATCCTCATATTGGTTGATCAGACATGAGCTATCTCTTACATGTGGTGATGTGATTGTTTCATAGATATCCAAAACAAACTATAATAGGCAAGTCCTGAATGTATTTCGTTACACTTTGTGATTCACCATATCTAAAGGACTTGTGGTTGTAAACTATTTCTAAAGAAAACGATCCTGACGATCATGGTCCATGGATAAAGAAAATCTAAAGATCATGCATAAGATTGACAATCTAGAAGATTGTTCACTAACTAACTCCCGGCAACAATCTTTCTAAAAGTTGTTCGTGAAATTTGAGTTCAACGACTCAATAATCTGAAGTGATGTGGTCATGAGGGGGAGCATATACGCACTGCACTCTTTTTTCCTTACAATGGTTTTTTCCCAATGGGTTTTCCTGGTAAGGTTTTTAATGAGGCAGTATGATATAGCGTAATGCAATCTAGTGGTCATCCAAGGGGGAGTATTATGTAAATATTGATATATGGATGACCAATGACCTACCACATTAGATGCTCACTTGGGAGTTACAAGTAACCCCTATTTCTACATTATTATCTCTCATTCATATGCATTGATATAAGGATGTAGTGGTTACCAAAGTGTGCCTATAAATATAGCACACCATTGTATCAAAAGTGAAGAATGAATAAGAAGAACTCTTCCCCTCTCTTCTCTTGTGTCTTTTCCTCTCTAATCTTTTCTTGTAGTTGTTTATATTTATTTTCATTAGTTTCATAACAGGCGGAATGTTAAATCGAATTGAATTTTTTTAAGCCGGCGGATTAGCAGGGATGTATTTGGTCCCCAAAAATAGAATGCGTGAAAGGGTTGGGTTGATATTAGTAGATTTTTTGTCTCTTAAACTTTGCTTTGATTATTAGGTGGGTTTTAAACTTTTAATTGATTCCTTTCCCTTGCCAGGTGGTTACGCGTTAGGATTAACATGGATTTTTTTCTTTTCGTTTTCAATCTTGCACTAATCCTTTTTTTTCCTTTTCCTATTTTTTCCTATTTTTTATATTGGAGCTTGCAAATGATCAATTTGTTCTAGAGGTGTCAATTGGGCGGGTTGGGTCGGGTTTGAATTGGGTCTAACCGGGTTGGGTTCAATCGGATTGGTTTCAATTTGGATCGGGTTTGAATGGGTTGCAGGTCAATTGTTTTACGAGTCAATCAGGTCACTGGTCAATTGGGTTACGGATCGGATCGGGTCACGGGTGCATCAAATTACGGGTTACTTCGGGTTCGGTCATGTCGGATTATGGGTTATTTGGGTCAACCCATTGGATCATTTACTTCTTGACAAAAAATAATGTGTTACAAACTATCAATATATGAATATAAATTGTAGGTAGAAAATAACAATATGATAATATTTTTCACATACAAATTAAATATTCATTATGTTAGTATAAAAACTAAATATAAATAAAATAGTGTATATAAAAGCGTTGTTGTTGGTTATAATGTTTTTTGTTTATGGTGAGAGATTGTAACTTCACTTATTTTATTAATTTATTAAAAAATTAAATCAGTAAAAATTTGAGAATGAAGTAAAAAAGATAGACTATATGCTTATACATCTCTAAATGAATCGTCTTAATTAAATATAGTATGAACTAGATGTGTGTCTCTTCATTTCCATGAAAACTTATGAATATCATTTCGAATCACCCACTTATATATCTTCACAATTTGTTAAATATTCACGGTAACATCCCATCATAAAACTCATGGGTTGAACAACGGTTCACTCAAATATGATATTATCATCTAGTTCGATCGTCGATTTATTAATTTATAAAAAATAAATAAAATCAGTAAAAATTTGAGAATGAAGTAAAAAGGGTAAACTATCCACTTATATATCTTGATAGGGATAATTGATTTCATTGATGTTGGGGATTTCATTGATTTTCAAGGGTTATTTTTTTAATATAGTTATGGGTGGTGGAGATACAAATTTGTGTCTAACTCTTCCTATTATCTTCAAAAATTTATCCTTTGAATTTCATAAAATAAAAAATGAATGAAAAGATGTACACATATTATTATTTTAAAAATTAAATATTTAAAAAAAACCCTCAATTTATACCATCAATTCTACAAATCATTTCAATTATTATGAAAACAACAGTTCTTTCTTGGTAAATTTTAAAATATAATAATGTTTACATTGAATTTTTGTCAAGCATTCAAGTCAAATGGGTTATTCGGGTTATTCGAGTTGGGTTCGGTTCGGTTACGGATTATTTGGGTTATGAATCATTCGGGTTATAGATGGGTCGGGTTATTGGTTGGATCAGATAACGAGTTCATCGAGTTATGGGTTGATCGGATTACGTGTCAATTGGTTTCGGGTTACGGGCGGGCTTCGGGTGTTTGACTTTTTGTCAAATCGGGTTATAGACGGGTTGTGGGTCGGGTGAGTTGGACGGGTTAGTCGGGTTGGGTTCAATTTTGATAGCTCTAATTTCTTCTTTCTAATTTTGAAATAGTAGTTTCGTTACCATGTTTATTAGTTTCCTTGTTATATTTGGATTGTTATGAGCATTTCTACAATGCTTTACAGTAGTGGTGTTTCAGGTGGAATTTCGCGTGATCGATGCACCCTGACTTAAAGAAAACAGAAAACGGTGTTACTTGGTTCACACCTCTTCAAACAGTGTTCGAACGAGGTGTTCGATGCATACATCAAAGGAACTGGCTACTTTTACCTCTACTCCTATAGAGATTTCTTGAGAGCTCTGCAACTACTGACTACAACTAAACAGAGAAGCCTCGTTGCAGGGTCCCTGGTGCTACTGCTACGGTTACTATTCTAGAGAGAAAATATAAATTTTGACGAGACTTGTTGTGGTTTGATTTTTCTCTCCTCGAGAGTCTTGATGTGGGTTTTGTTGTTCCTCGTCCTCTAACCGCCTTCTCTCTCTCTTCCCGAAAATCAGCTCCACGTAGCATCCAGTAACTCCTCCGAGCGTGCTTTGTAAGTCAGGTGCTGCTTTTGGTAACCACCTCGACCCGTCATCATGTCACTTGACCGTTGGACGGTCATCGTACACAAAAAAAAATTGACGGTATCCATGTTGACTAAGACAACAATCCATTGGATGGTACGCATATTAAATGGTCACCATACCCTAGCATCATCCATTAGGGTTTGGATGGTATCCATTACGTTGGACACTACCATCCATTATGGATTTTGGATGGTATCCATGATGTTGGACACTACCATCCATTATTGGATTTGGATGGTATCCATGCCTGAGCTACCATGAGAAGATCATTTTTCTTCGGCGCTGGGTCCCTGGGATTCGAGCGTTGGAGATCGACAACTCAGCTATTCCGGTTTGGGTCAAGCTATCTGGATTGCCTGCTGAATTGGCGATGAGAGAAGGATTGGGTCGAATTGCAAGTTCTATTGGTAAGCCTCTCTGTATGGATCATTCTACTGCACATAGGGAGAGGGTGGGTACTGTTCGTGTATGTGTGGAAGTTAGTGCTGCTATGTCTAGAATTGAAAAAATCAGTATTGCCCCTGACGACATGCCTGCATTTATCATTGATATTGAGTACTGTGGCCTGCCCCGCTGTTGTGCTACTTGTGGAGTGTTTGGACATGACTGCTCTCTTCCTTCTGCTGGGGTTCCCAATAAACGGGTCTGGCGTCGTAAGCAAGCTAATGTACTTGAATTGGGACAATCTGAGGTAGCTGTTACAGAGAATCTAATGATGGAACAAGTGGAGCAAGATGCTCCTGAGAAGGGAATTGCGCAGGTTTCAGGAGAAGGGGTTGCTATTGATAAAGGCAAACAAGTAATGGAGGACTCTACCCCTCCTGTTACCCTAAGTGCTCTGCCCTCTCAAGAAGAATTCAACAAGGTGATCAATGGTGCTAAACCGAGGTCTAATCTGAAATTGCCCACTCCTGTGTTGCATTTTAATGCATTTGAATTGTTATGTGGCCAAAGAGATATTGTCTTACAAGCCCCTTCAAAGAACGGGGGTAGAGATGGGCTTGGAAGTAAAGGGGGAACCACTAAGGTGGTTGCTTCTCGTAAATGACACTGCTTATATGGAACACAAGGGGCTTTAATGGCCCCTTGAAGCACACTGCAGTGCTTCATTATCTTAGGGTACATAGTGTTTCTATTTTTGCTTTACTTGAAACTAGAGTGCAAAACAAAGAGAGGATTGAGGTGATTCGAGGGAAGTTTGCTGATTATCAATTTGTGGATAATTACTCAAAGCAAAAATTGGGAAGGATCTGGATTGCGTGGAATAATGATGTTAATCTGCAAGTATTAGCTGAGGAAGAGAATTTTATGCATATGGTGGTTTCAATGAAGCAGGGGGCTCAGTTTTTCCTTACAGTAGTTTATGGTTCCAATGATGATAAGGCTAGAGAAGTTACATACAAGCAGTTGAATCAATGGAAGGTACAGGGATTCCCTTGGGTTGTAGGTGGAGATTTCAATGCGATTCTTGACCCTTCAGAAGCCTCAAATGCAGTTACTATTTCGGGAAGTATGCTTGCCTTTCGAGACTAGGTAGCGCAAATGGAACTTGTGGATCATACAGCTTCTGGCCCTTTGTTCACTTGGTTCAATCACCAACAAGGTAATCCTATTGATCGTAAACTAGATAGACTGATGGTCAATGTAGAATGGTTGGAGAAGTTTGCTGAGTGTGTGGTGGAATTTTTAGCTCCTGATTTCTCTGATCACTGTGGAATTTCGACTGTACCTTGTTGTTCTTGAGAAGTCTTACCCGAAGCCATTCAGATTTTTCGATATGTGGTTTGCTCATGCCTCTTTCTCATCTATGCTTGAATCATGTTGGGGGCAAGAGGTGAGGGGAACGGGTTTGTTTGGTGTAAAACAGAAATTATATCTTCTGAAGACAGGCCTAGAGAAGTTGAACAAAGCAGAGTTCTCGAACATTTCCAATAGAGTTAGAGAGAAAAAGATGGAGCTTACAAACAAGCAGATTCAAGCTCTCCAGGTCCCTTCTGAAGGGCTTTTTGAAGAAGTTCATTCCCTGACTTGTGAATATGTGAAGTTGCAAAAAGCAGAGGAGGCTTTCTCCAGGCAAAAATCTTGTATCAACTGGCTTACTCTGGGTGATTCCAACTCGGGGTTTTTCCATAAGACTGCTTGTATTCGTAATGCTAGAAAGAAGATCAGGAAAAGAATATCTCATACAGGGGAGGAGCTGACTGACATGCAGGATATTGCTGGTGAAGCTATTCCCTTCTACAAGGATCTGTTTGGTACTATTAATAAAGATGTGATTGTAGACTGTGACTTTATTAAGGGGTGCTTGTGTGAGAAGCTTACTGATGCAGATAAAAGAATGCTCTATTGCTGGTGAAGCTATTCTCTTCTACAAGGATCTGTTTGGTACTATTAATAAAGATGTGATTGTAGACTGTGACTTTATTAAGGGGTGCTTGTGTGAGAAGCTTACTGATGCAGATAAAAGAATGCTCTGTAGGTTGGTATCTGGGGAGGAAATTAGGCAAGCCCTTTTTGACATGAATCCCACTAAAGCCCAGGACCTAATGGCTGGACAGCAGGGTTCTTTCAGAAAAGTTGGGGGCTTACTGGACCTGATATCATAAAAGGGGTCCAAGCTTTCTTTCAGGAGGGGACTCTCCCTAGAGGTATTAACTCTGCCTCGTTGACTTTGGTTCCAAAGATCCCTAATGCAGATAAGCTACCTTCCTTTAGACCTATTGCTTGTATAAATGTTCTATATAAGATAATTGCGAAAGTCTTAGCAAATAGGTTAAAGAATGTTCTCCCTACTCTTATTAGTAGAAATCAGTCAGCCTTTATTCAGGGGCGTAGCATCTTGGAGAATATATTAATGGCTCAAGAAATTGTTCAAAATTATCACAGAACTCAGCTTTCATCTAGGGCTGCTATTAAAGTTGACCTTAAAAAGGCTTTTGACTCTGTTCATTGGGGTTACCTCCTGTGTGTGATGAAGTTAATGGGATTCCCAGATGAATTTATTAATTGGATATCTCTGTCTTAGTTCATCCACCTTTAGTATCACTGTCAATGGCAGTCTCTTTGGCTTCTTTGGTGCTGTTAAAGGGGTCAGGCAGAGGGATCATCTCTCCCCCTACCTCTTTACTATTTCAATGGAACCTTTGTCGGGATTATTAAATAAAGTAGCAGAAAATGGAGGTTTCCCTTACCACCCTCAATGCAAACAGCTTGGTCTCACTCACTTAAGCTTTGCTGATGATCTATTAATATTTTTAGAGGGGCCAGGTCAGGCATTGCATGGAATTAGGAAAGTCTTTGATACATTTTATCAACTCTCGGGTTTACAATGCAATCCTGACAAATGTGAAGTGTTCTTTGGCGGTTTTGCTCATCAGTTTAAGGCCACTACTCTGCAAATCTCGGGTTTTAGGGAGGGTAAGCTGTCAGTTCGTTACTTGGGATTGCCTTTGATCTCAGGTAAATTGTCAAGTGCTGAGTGTGTTGTCCTTGTTGATAAACTAACCCAAAGGATCAGAGGATGGAGAGCTCAGAAGCTATCTTATGCACGCAAGATCCAGCTAGTGGAGTCAGTTTTATATGCAGTTGTTAATTACTGGATGGCAATATTCATACTTCCCAAGAAAGTGCTTAAGAGTATTCAGAAGATTTGTTCAAACTTCCTGTGGCATGGTGATGGTGTTGGCAGGGCCAAGGTTGCCTAGGAATCAATTGCTTTACCAAAAAAGGAAGGAGGTCTTGGCCTAAAGGACCTAAGCACTTGGAACATTGCTTGTATAGCAAGACTAATCTGGCTACTGCTGATCCAGGGAGGAAGTTTTTGGGTGGCTTGGTGTACCAGATATAGATTAAGGGGAAACTGGATTTGGGAGGTCAGACTCACTACTTCTGTGTCTTGGATCTGGAAGCAGCTGCTCAAAATTAGGTCCTGGTTTCAGTTCAGGATGTGTCTAGAAGCTGATGGAAGTGTTTCTTAGTTGGGGAAAACAATGAAGGTATTTTCCGTATCACTAATCTGGGGCTCAATTAGACTAAAAAGGCTGAGCTGCCTTGGTGGAGGGTGATCTGGGGACGATTCACTTTACCCCGTAATTGTTTTATTGCCTGGCTGATCATATTGGATAGAATTGCTACTCGGGACAAATTGAGATGCTGGGGGGTGGTAACTGATGATTCTTGCCCTCTGTGTCTTGCTGCTGTTGAGTCTCGACAGCATTTATTTTGTGAATGCCCTTTTACCATGGATTTTATTGCAGCACTTCTTAAGAGAGCAGTATCTCTTCCTCAGACATGGGATGATATGTTGAATAGCATGATTGGCAAATCTGTGCAGGGGGTTAGAGCAGCGCTAATTGACTGCTCAGTTTGGAGTTGGTGTTTGTCTTTCATATGGAAGGAAAGATATCGCCGTTGCTTTGGAGAGCAAACCTATTCCCCTGAGGCTCTAGCTGAGATGTTGCGCAGGGAGATCAGTTTGTATGGTTGTGGTAGCGCTGATTTCCAGCAGGAGATCAGTAGGATTTCGACTTATTGTGAGCTGTGTTAGCTAGTCTTTTTCGGGTTTACTCCTTCGCGTTGAGTTGATTTTCTGTAAGGATGTTTTGGGCGTTTCGCCTTTGTATTTTTCGAAGCATTCTACATTTTTGTACAAAGTTTGTGCTTAAATAGAAACTGCTAATCACCGGAAAAAAAAATTAGTTAGTCCCAAACCACCAAAGAATATGGCTTTCATAATACTTTTTTTTCTTTTCTGAAAAGGAACACAAATTCTTTTCCATGTAGGACACATCTTCTTAACCCATATCCTACTAGTAAAAGGAAACTCATTCTCATAAGGAGACAACTAATTTTCTTCTCAATAAATTGATGCTCTCATCCATCATAACTCACAACTCAAAATCTCCACATACCTTCACAAACGAGACAATGCTTTCCAAAGACAACTCCACCGTCCCGTCCCAGGTCACCAACCTGAAGTCTCCAATCCTCTCCTTCAATATATCTCCAATTTGCACCTCCTACGGCTCCCACACATGTGTTTCTGCTCCACACACACGTTGCCATCCATTGCTGATTTGGATAGTGTCTCTTTCCCTGAACAACACCATCCAAAAAAATTGCTTCACCAAACCACTACTACAAACTCGTAAAATCAACAACTCAAGATGATTTCATTCCATTTATAAAGTGGGATGGTAGCCATGTCTCGCTGGCAAAATCCAACTATTCTCCAACATATCACATGCGGCAATGTGCATGTCATCTTGAACCATTTTCAACAACGCTGTTGCTATTTCTTAATAACGTCGCCAAAAATAATTTTTTTTAACATATAACATGGCCTAATTTAGCCACACATTATTTATTTAAATAACAAGCTAGACTTTGGCATAAACCATCATGCCGTACGTTCAACCTATTGCCAACTCCACAAATCAAACCAAACAAACCATCCGTGAAGGCCATGACTCATCCTGGCTAGCTTCACAGATGTTGGTTTTGATGTTTAGGAGTCACTGTTGGCTTGCAAATCTCCGCTTTGTCCATCTCGAACATCTTTGTTCAAAACTCTGCGAGCCTGATATGGCCTCATCTCAGCCTCGTGAAAACCATAAGCGTTCTTGGCTTTAGACAGGATATTCATGTTTTTTTGCAGCTTTGTCTTGCCAAATCGACCATGTGGTATCACTTGCCCACAATGGTTGTTTTTTTATCGACTGCACACTCTCCTGCTTTGAGAAAGTGAGCACCGAGGTTCGCGAGCTCCACCAACACGTGTGTGGGAATTGGTCTTGTCCTCATGTCCACCATTCATGGGAAACTTGTTCCCAGCTAGCACTGGTGTGAAAACTCCATGTCAGGTTTGATCGAGCTTGCCCCCCTGTCCACTTAGTGGAGTCTTTGGGGACCCCTTACATGGAAGATTTATACTGAGTTATGCCAGCTTTCACAACATTGGTTTTTTTCATGGGGTCACCACCTCCATATTGAGGAGAATTTGTGGCAACCCTTGTATGTTTTTTTTTCTAGAACATGTTGGATGTGGCAAACTTCTTTGGAAAGCCCTCGTTCATCTGAAGACAAATCCCTTGTTCGTAAAACTGGTATGTTCAATAATTGCCTAAACAAACCCAAATCATTCGTATTTTCGTTTACCAATTGAAATAATTGAGCAAATCGTCTATCTACGCGGGAATTGAGACAATCAACTTGAGAGTTTACCTGATAAGCCATAGCTTTGGCTTCCTCTATCAACTGGCGAATCTCCGCCATCATTTGGAGGTTCTCCTCCATCATCTGATAAAGAGACACCACTGCCTCGCCTAGATCTGCATTTGGTGCCATGTTTGCCGTCTCTGCTCCAGCATTGTTTCCTCTTGCTTGGTCAACTTCAACGTTAACCAACTGCCCCTCCTCCACAGCACCTTGTGGAGAATCACCATCCCGAATCCTTTGCCGCGGAGCAATATCGAACACACATTGTCTCACCGGGTGTGCCAATTTGTTTCAAGTGGAATTTTGCATGATCAATGCACCCTGTCTTCTAGAAAACAAAAAAAGATGTTACTCGGTTCACACCTCTTCAAACACTGTTCGAACGAGGGTGTTCGATGCATACATCAAAGGAACTGGCTGCTTTTACCTCTAATCCTATGGAGATTCCTAGAGAGTTTTGCAACTAGTGACTACCCTAGTGCTACTTCTACGGTTACTATTCTAGAGAGAAAAGATAAATTTAGACGAGACTTGTTGTGGTTTGATTTTTCTCTCCTCCAGAGTCTTGCTGTGGGTTTTGTTGTGCCTCGTCCTCTAACCGCCTTCTCTCTCTCTCTTCTCGAAAATCAGCTCCATGTAGCATCCAATAACCCCTCCGAGCGTCCTTTGCAAGTCAGGTGCTGCTTCTGGTAACCACCTCGACACGTCATCATGTCACTTGACCATTGGACGGTCACCATACACAAAACAAATTGGACGGTATCCATGTTGACTAAGACAACAATCCATGGATGGTACGCAGATTATTTGGTCACCATTATAGGTGTCAATCGGGCAGGTTCGAGCTGGGTTCAATCGGGTTCAGATTCAAATGGGTTGCGGGTTAGTTGAGTTGCGAGTTCATCGGGTTCGGGTTCAAACGGGTTGCGGGTTAGTCGGGTTGTGGGTTCATCGGATTTGGGTTCAATCGGGTTGCGGGCAAATCGGGCTGTGGGTTCATCGGGTTTTGGGTCAGGCGGGTTGCGGGCGGATCGGGTTTCGGGTTGTCGGGCCAACACATCATCCATTAGGGTTTGGACAGTATCCATTACGTTGGACACAACCATCCATTATGGATTTTGGATCCATTATTGGATTTGGATGGTATCCATGCATGAGCTACCATCCAACAACCCTACAGCTAGACTTGATAAATCGGACCACCCATGTACAGATGGACCAACTACCCTAATTGGCCAAGCTTTTCATACAAGTAATAATTAATGAAAATTATTTTGGTGTAAACAAGTGGTGATTCGATATACAAATTTAAATTGTATAAGAACCTTAAAAGTACAAGTTTAGGTTGTACTTTAAGGAAATTTGTACTTTTATATTATGTTACAACTTCAATTTGTGGCATAACATAAAGGTACTAATTCAGTTTATATCATAAATGAATTTATAAAAAATAGTATATGTGCAACCTGAAGCTGTACCATAACATTAAATGTACAACTTCAATTTGTATCGTAAAGGCAAAAAACTATAGCACCAATATTTTAAAACATTGTGAAATTCCTCATTTATAAATATGTTAGTTTGATTTTGCTAAACATCATATTCAACTGTACAAAAAAAAATAATACTAGGAGGGAGAGGCTCAACAATAAGAAGAACTACCGTAAGACAATCAAGATTCATTGTGCTCTTCCAAATGACATTCGTCATGATATATTTAAATAAATTGAGACTTTTATTACCCGTTCATATCATGTGGTACTTCTTGGTATGTAAATACGATTGTACTATATATAGTATAAAAGTTTACCATGGAGTTATGAATAATGTCGTATTGTCGAATGGTTGCGTACATTATAGTAGAAAAAACATCTAAAAACAAAAACATTGTTTCAAATTCATAAAGCATCCAATCCTCAATAAATCGTGAAATCTTAAGATAAAAAACCCCTCAGTTTTAAATCCACATAGCAAACGAGCCTTGATGCTTTAATGGCAACAGGAATGGACCATAGGAGATAACTAACTTGAAAATACACTGAACCATATCAATTGAGAGGAATTTTACAATGCTTTAAAGTATTGATGCTTTAATTTTTGCTTTTATGATACAACTTGAAGTTGTACTTATGGTACAACCACAGGTTTTACCTTTACATTTTGCATAAATCCTTTTATGGTACAAACTAAAGTTGTACCTTTATGTTATAGTACAACTTCAATTTGTACATTTGATGTTATGTTACAATTTCAAGTTATATTTTAAAGTATCAATTCTTTAAAACATAATAGAAGTGGGCATCAACTGATTTATGAATGCACAATCAGTACAGTACAATAGATGTTTACATTGACACCTGTACATCACTAGCATCAGGCCCGGCCCGTTGGCCGGTGGAATTTGATGATGCTGAATTAACATTCACGTATAGAACCAAGAAATGAATAAACTACCTGGGAAGGAAGCAACTCAGTTCCCATAGGTTCCAGCAGCAGAATCCCTGGAATTGCAAAATGATGTTCTCCAAAAGTTGTAGTTTAGATTACCTGCTGCTAAGGAAAATAGAAAACCTAGGTAGTTTTGCCAAATACATGGATAATGAACTACTAATGTAATGAACATGAGGACAATATTATTCCCCATTCAAATTCATATTGTCTTTGGAAACTGACAAAAGAAATTATGTACAATATAAAGTAACAAATTTTATAAAATAAAGCATGCATAATGAACTCATAAATGAGCAATAAAATGCTAGACATAAGTTTCACAGCCAACAACTTAGTAATAATAGAAATTTCTAAAATCCAACACTACTTCTCTTCCTCATCAGAATCAACCACTTGGGCCTTCTTCTGCCTCTTGAAGTTATTCCCTTCGGTAGCTTCAGAACTTGCAGAGCTATCCTCTAAGTTTGCTTCAACCAAATCAGAGCTAATTTCCTGGCCGTTGGCAGGAAATGAAGTTTGGGATGCAAGTGACTCCTCACTGATTTGCTGCAAAAGTTATTAGAATAATAAGAGAAAGGAATGAATGAATCCTATCTCTAAATGAAAATGACACTGAACCTGTAGTCATTACCGCAAGAGGATCATGTTCTATGCAAGCCACAGTATACTCGACTTGAGGGTTGATGAAGTTGAATTGGGTTAGCTTAACATGCACTTTCAATTTCATGCTAACAACTTGCTCAATTTGCCGGGGAATTGGTTCCTTCTTCCTCTGATTTCCTTGGAATAAAACATCAGCCATAACACCAAAGAAACGCAGTCCTTCACGCTCTAAAATTGCAAAGTCAGCATCACCAAAATCATCCTGCAGTTGAAGCTTCACTCTATACCTATATTACAAATCAAATACAAATTATGCGTGAGTAAAGTCTAAATCTGAAGCTACGATTCAAGTTCAATCTTCCTATCAAATTGTCATAACTAAGACAAACAAAATTATGTTGTTCCTTTGCTATTAGTTTGTTCTATCAATTGTAGGAGTTGTCCGAAGGTGATTGTTGTTGTTTTTTTTAATAAAGACACAAATACCAGTTAAACACAAATGACAGTAAGCTGCAGGTTATTTCATTTCACAAACCACATAATAATTTGATTGTGTTAAAAACAACTGGAAACTCCAAGTATAAGCAACACATTGCAAGTTAAATCTATTTTTGTTTTGATTAAATCACATATATTACAATCTATATGAACTGTAATTTGCTTACAAAGCCCCTATAAATGAAAAGCAAACTACTGAACTCTCATTCTTCATAATCGGAACCACCTTATACCAAATATGATCCTAACAATACTACTGAAGGTCAAAAGCAAGCACATTGCAACATTGTGACAGTAGCTACAAACTTACTTGGCAGCTGCACTTTTAGGGGTGGTGTTGCAGTGTCCGCAAAAATACTCATCCAAATCCTCTTCCACTTTGCGAGGGCAGCCAACACAGCCCATGTAAAACCAATTGGATCGTACTTGAATGACTTGACCTTCAATAGCAAACACTTGATCCTTAAATTTACAGAAACTTTAACTCAATAATAGCTATATTAGAAATTTCAAATGATTTTTATGACTTGTAAAGAAAAACTTACAATCTTCTCTTCCGTAGTTTTGAATTCATTCAGCTGAGCTATGGAAATTTCTTGAACCTCAGGAGCTGGTTCCTCAGCAAGTAGGACAAGTGCATTCAACCTGCCATCCCTAGAATGCAGGAAAAAATGCTATTAAATTCATATGCTAACTACTAAAATCAGCAGGTAACTAAACGCACAAACCCCAAATTAAACTTCTGCACTTCTGGTATATCCAGATTTGCCTTCAAAACTGTAGCCCCTTTGGACGATAGACAAAGCTCCCCTATTATAAGAGAAATGGTGGTATTAGTTTACTGTAATAGATTTGTGAAGGCACTAAATTGAAAAGGTTTGATTGAATATCACCTTTATATTCGTCAACAAAAGCAGAGGTAACAGTGAGAATCACTGGTCGATCTTCACTGTGGAAGACAATGTCATCTACTTGGTTGCCAATACTTCCCCATAAAGTCACCCTTACCATCTCACCTCTGTCGTCAAATAAACATTGAGCAAATTAAAAATATTCTGAAAGATGCATAAACAAAAGCAATGAAGCAAAAAAGCTGAATTCCAGGTACGTACTCAATCAATTTGAGTGTGGTATCTTTTCAACGTTTTGTTGCAGAGATTTTGGAGGTGACTGCTGAATGTTGAACCAATTGGCCAACCACATCTGCAATATAGAAGAACATGATAAACTTAACATTTGAAAGTGGGCAGTTTGTACATGATCACCAACAAAAGTACCACCTACCCGATAAATTCTTCTTGTCATTCAACCTCTGCATCATGTCAGAGTGCTTGAGAAAATAAAACTTGTAGGACGGTATGCTTGGACAACTTTTCAAATGTTGGACCAAAGTTGCTGAATCAAACTCCAACATCAAACGATTGGGTACTGGCCTGAATGTGTTCTTCGTAAGAGCAACCTTGAAATGTCTAATCTCATAGACCTCTTGCTCTTTCAGAGTCGATTCAAACTTTGGAATCAGAAATGGAGGAATCATAGCCCAAATATCTGACCCCTAAAACAGAAATAAACATACATTAGGGATTGATTGTTATAGTAGAGTTAGCTATGAAACTGGTTTGAAGAAATTGTACCTCTGAATCGATGAGGACCAAGTCCATATGCAAAAGCTTTCCAGTGTTGCAGTTTGTAGCTATCCACTTCCGAGAGACCCGAGTTTGAATGATCCATTTTCGGGAATTGGTGGAGAGATCCTTCAGCAGCTGCGGTGCCATCTTGTTCTCTCAATTGCTTATGGGAAAAAGAGGAAGAGAATGGTTGTAAGGGAAAGGTTCTTTTTGCTTGAAGAACTTGTCCTTTTATAGGCTCCTCCACCAGTGAAACCATCCTACCCACGTTTGTAACCACCCAAATCTACAAAAAGGCAGTTGTAAACTGCCGAAAGAGATCGGTGATAACCGTCTCCAGCCACTTCCTTGAGGGCCTTTCATTTTGCCGATAACAATGGTGATAACTGCATACCACTTCTATGAAACCCAAGTGAATCCCCTGCAAATCGAACAAATAATTTCAAATCTTGTTCTGCCCCGCTAAACCACCACTCGATAAAACAAACACTCCATAAATTCTAAAATCAGAGAACCAAATGTCAGGCTAGGGACAGCTTATATACCTGACTTGGTCTTCTGGTAGAGAGTCTCCTCGAAGACGATCAGGTCGTTGAGGTACTGGAGCACACCAGGGGCGGTGAAGAGGAGCTCACGGAGACGACGACAGTTCTCCTCATTATTCTCATCTGTTCAATACGAACCCAAACAATCCAATCAAGTATTCGTGATTGACCTATACATCAACTATAACAATTTCAGATGCGTAACTAACCAAATCCCCTGAAATTTTAACAAATGAAAAGCGAAAATCAGCAACACATCGAAGAAAGAAGACTCCCCATTAATTAACCCTTCCAAAAGGTACCCAAATACTGCTTTGCTATCAACGACGTGATGGCGGCCATCGATATTACTCGTGACGGCAAGTGCAATGGGTAGCACTCTCATGCCTAGCTATGCTCTAAGCATTTGTTTTCTTTTACACATTATCATTTGCAGTTATTTATTAAATCAACTTTGTTTCTAGCTTTCAATTCATAATTATTCACTACTTCCTACCAATTTATGGGAATGCTAAATATATTTTTCATGTCTAATCTATTGACCATAAATGTTGCTTATCACTTAAATCTAATGGTATCCATGTTAGGTTTGATGTCACCAACATATTCTCCCAATTTCTCCAAAAAGCATTATATCTTGCGATTGATATCATAGTTTTGTTAGGTAAAGTTCAACAAACTCAATCAACATTCGAACTCTTTGAAGTAGCTATCTACATGCGAATATGAAGTACTGAGTATCTAAAAATCTACTTGAGTTAGTACAATCTTTTGCGCTTTCGATTCAAAATTCAATACATGATTATCTTTTATGATTTAGTCATACTAATTGTGCAGTAGGGGGGCATCTTATCAAAATCGTATAGAAAGACTCTTTGATTGATCGCTTTCATGATGTAATCAATTTTACCAAAATAGAAGTTATCAAATTTATAAGATGCTCTCAAAGTTTGCTATAATTATTGAGGTTCAGTAGCACGTTAGGCGTAATGCGGTCATTGGGCATTTGTCTATCTCCTAACTCGCCTAGACATGCTTAGACTGTAACACCCTGGTATTTTGATTTTAGGTTCGACCTTAATTTGAAATCGGTTGGATTGACAGTTTCTTACTAAGAGTTACAATCGCGGATTAAGAATAATAATATAATAATAATAATATTTATTATATTATTAGAAAAAATATATTCTTGGGTCGGGGCCGAGCGGCCCCAAACCCTTCCCCACTTTAACTCTCCCCAGCAACAAATACCCCCCCCCCCCCAAAATTAAACCCGCCCCCAGCCTAAACAAAAAAAACCCCATCCCCCTTTTATTAAACATCGCCGCGGGCAGAGTGGAGAGGAAGAAAGAAGAAAGTGCCGCCGGAATAATTTATGTGTTCCATATTATCAAACTTGATTTAATATAGAAAATTGAATATGTGGTAATTGTCTTGTGATAACAAAACTACTAAATAACTAACCATGGTACTTGTGGACAATAGCAGAGGTCAAAATAAGGACAGCTTCAGTTTCAGGTTCATCCTCAAGAAACAGCTCTAGTTGGTCAACTATTGAGTCCCACACAATGACTTTCACAACTTCACCACTACTCAACAGGAAACACAAACCAAATGAGTACATGTCAATGACAGCATAGGCAATGCTAAAATTTAAACTTTCAGTCTATTGATACTCACTCAGTCAACCGAATATGAAGGTCTTTCTTCTTGAAAGAAACATAGTCACTACCAAGCTGTTCTGCAGGCTGACTTTGCACCAATTGACCCACCAAATCTGAATCACGAATATATTTAGGTTACAAAGGTAATGCAAGACAAAACAACAAAATCTAAGATCAACAGACCAATATAAAATGGCAGACCTGATAAGTAGTTTTGATTCCGGAATGCAGCTTCGAACTGATCAGTCTTAAGAAATCTGAAACTAAATTTGGGGATTACTTCAGAATCCACCATTTCTTCACAAACAGAATCGGGCAAAAGCACAATGCGAAAATCTGGTGCCGTGACACGGAAGGCAGTGGTGTTTCTTTGAACCAAGAAGTTAGCAAAGCTGTATGCTGCGCCTTCCCTCATAATTCCAGCAAACCTTGGAAATGAAATCCTATGAATAACAGCTTCCATTTCATAATCCTGGAAACAGAAACAAAAAACTACATTACAATCCATCAAAAAATTCAGAAATAACCAAAAGCTAAGATTGAGACACTTACCGCAGCATCAACAATCATCATCTTGCGAAGAACACTTTCTCCATAGCCATTTTGCTTGACATCCCACATCCGCAGTACTCGAACACACACTTTACAGTCAACATCTTCAACCCGTAAGTCAGCCAATGGACGGAAAGCCATGATATTGTTTCTCAAAATAGATACAAAAAAAATGAGATGCTTCTGATTTCCGAAGAAGAGTTATGTGATGTGGGATAAAAAATTATAACTTGATGGTCTATTTATACTCCCAGGAAAGAGAGTTAATGCCACCAAAATAGGAGGGATTGAAGATAACTGCCACCGCATCTGCTGTATGCAAGTAGTGGGGGTGAGGCCTTGATCCCAGGAAGTGCAGCAAAATGGAATAATTGTTTTTTAATTCACTTTTTCTAATTTCCATATTCCCGCCATAATTATTATTTCTGTATACTAAAGAATATTTAGCCCAACCACATTCATTACTTCTAATTCCATTTAATTAAAGTAACTCTGAAAAACTACTTAGTCCAAAGAGCATCAATTTTTTTGGTCCATGAGATATATGGAACCTGCAATAGTGTTAAAAGGAGTCCAAGCAGTAAGCTCAACCAAGCATACAAAGACTGGTTTTTTTAATTTCAAAATCCATATTCATTTCACAATGACATCCAAAACTGTGTGTTTATGAATAAATCATTTTTAGTAACATGAAACCCTTCCACCAGGAGGTACAAAAAACGTACCACTCTAATCTTGAAAAGAAACATACAGACTAAGAGCACACACTGATGAAGACATACCCTCTAAATCAAGTGCTATAAAAAAGTTTAATAAATATAAACCATGAAGTTCTACATCCTTAACCATTCTCAACCTGTCAAATTGCCTAATCTGTCAACTAATCTGAGCTGGAAATTTCAATGCAAAATCTGTATACCATGTATAAACCCCATGTCCCCAAACACTCTGTCTCTCTCTCCAATCTCGATGCCTATCCAAGCATGACCTTCGATAGCTATCATCTTTCTTCTCCAGATCACGTATGAGTTCAACCTGAGCCCCACATCGAAATAAATTAACAAATGATTCGCATGTAAAACCATACCAAGTTGGATCAGATGTCATCTTGGGGTATACAATATATGTAATGTAGCAGAAATGTATTACCTGCTTCTGGAACGAATCAAATTCATTAGAGCTCAGAGAGCCATCGATATTGGAATAGAGGAGTTGCATCAACTCCTCTGCATCCTCCCCAGGGGCACCAAGTTCTTCCATCACTTCCATCAGTTCTTCGATGCTAATTCGCCCATCTCCGTTCTTGTCCAGCAGCCCAAACACTCTGTCTCTCTCTCCAATCTCGATGCCTATCCAAGCACGATTTTAGCACAAAATGTCCACAAATTGAATAATTACAAAAGAACTCAGTTTTACTTATGGCCTATCCAAGCATTCCCCGACCACAGTTGACAATGTATAACATCACACAATCTGCTAACCTAACCCATAAAATCCATTAACGACTCCACAACAGCTAGGTTTTGACACTTCTGACATTCCCAGCTGTTCCAGATTCAAGTTAGCTTGCAAGTTCAGCTTTCACCAAAAGGATTGAACACTGCAAAGAAGAGTTCAAGTCTATATCAAAGAAGTTCCCATGTTAAATCCATTCAAATGACAAATTATAAATTGCGGATCAAAGTATAAAAGTAACATAATGATTTGACAACATCTGATACTACTTGCACATGAAAAATGACCACATAGTGGCATATGAAGACATTATGTAACCAAAACAACTGTAATTAAATGACTACCAAAATAAGCGGATACTGTCAACACAAAGAAAAAGGCAACCTGCTGGTCTCTATTAAGCGGATACTTCCATAACTACTAAGCTATCAATAACAGACAATAGAAGCACAGTGGTCGAGCAAAATGAAGCAACAAATAAAACATCCCATTGAACACATCTTCAACTAGATAATAGTTCTTGTCCATGTACCAATGAATAAATATAGAAGTCATAAGATAAGACACAGTAGATGGAGAATGTTGACCAAAGAAGAAGCTACCTACATTCAATCAAATATTTCACGATAAACGATATTCTGCATACTGTTCAGCTCAGCACCATTCTGATCGCAGCTCAAAACATTCATTCCGTGCTTTGTAGTAACACGGGATAATGCAACATATAATTGACCATGAGAAAAAACTTGCTTCTGGAGACACAAACCCACATGTTGCAATGTTTGACCCTGGCTTTTATTTATCGTCATTGCAAAGCACAATGCAATGGGATACTGTCTGCGTTCCAATGTAAAATTCAAACTCTTGTAATGATGTGTAAGGGTCATTTTAGGCAAAAACACCCCATCACCAGCATGAGAACCGGAAATAATCTCTAGCTCAATGCACCAAAGTACCCATTGTCTTCACAATCAGTCTTGTTCCATTGCATAATCCACGGGTTTGATCCATATTTCTCAATAGAATAATCGGGCATCCCAATTTTAACTTCAACTCATATTCAGGGAAGTTACCAACCTTCAATGAGTTTAAAAATTCTACTGAGTAGTCAGAATCAACCACATTTTGATGACCCGGATCCATATTAATAGAATCAGAACTATAGTATATTGTCACTTCACCCGGAAATTGAGCTAGTACATGATTATTAATTGAAAAGACCATGTCATGATGAGGAGCTAAAATAGCACGACCATCAAAGTACCATACATCACCATGATAAGATTGTAAGCCTCCATAAACCACGTCAACAATATCAGAAATGGGATCCAAACTACGTCGTACAGATAACTCATTAGGAATGCAAATCATGGACTCACCAAATATATTTGTGTCCTCACCATCTCCTATAGAAAGAATCCATCTACTGAACTCGATAAGCTCGCGAGCATCATCTGCAGAGCAACCTTCTCTAGCCAGCCGCATATTATGAACCAATTTCATAATCCTGAAATGACACCATAAATATTATTTTTTGATAGAAGAATTGACAATATCAGATCTTGTGCCTTTGACGATCACTAGCAAAGTTTGGCGAAAATCTCCTCCCAGTACAACAGTCATTCCACCAAATGGCAAATCCTCAGAGTGCCTATACTTTACACGCATAATGTCTCTCAAAGTTCGATCAAAAGCCTCGATACAATGCTTATGAGACATTGGTGCCTCATCCCAAATAATGAGGGACGATTTTTGAATCAACTCGGCTAGGTCACTCCCTTGTTGAATATGACAGGTTGATTTGGAGTCAATATCCACAGGAATGTGGAATCTAGAATGAGCAGTTCGACCCCCTGTCATCAATAATGCAGCAATTCCTGATGAGGCAACACACAATACGATTTTTCTCTCTGATCGTAATTTTAAACATATTACTTGCCATAAGAATGTCTTTCCTGTGCCTCCAAATCCATCAACAATAAAATATTCTCCCTTATCAGCATATACAGAAGCCAAGATCTCGTCACATGCTGTTTTTTGCTCAGGATTCAGTTTAGGGTACATAGCATTAAATTGAGATTTAAGCTCGCCACAATTATAATTAAGTTCCTCTGCGAGCATTCGATTGGTATAATCGACAATAGAACTCGGGGATGGACTGGGTAAGCCAGGAAAATCAGATAAAGACTTCCAGTGCCTCTGCAACAACTTATCAACCTCAATTAAGCACAAATCCTGTAGTTCACCATCTGAAAGCTGGAGAGTAGATAATCGCAAAGTTTTTTTCTGCCGATAAAGTATGTCATCACTTAACAGCTCCCAATTTTTATCCCAAAAACTCCTGTAATCTGAGACTGTACAGTGAATTAGAATTGTAACAAAAAGATCGCGAAGTTTATGTCCAGAAGCCCAAGAAGATACCTCTTTAAGACAGTCATTCCATTCATTATCTTCTGCTAGCAAGCCACGGGCATAACATGCTTCTTGGAAAGAATCCTTAATCACACCATTAACTGTTCTTATGTCCTCAAAAGAAGTACAACCTCTAACCACATGAAGTAACATACACAGGTAGAATCTCTCCTTCTTAGATGGCGGAGAATAATACAATCTCCCAATACACACCCTCGATTTTCTTCGTTGCCATCGTTGTTGTGGTTTTTTCCAGACATAGTGTTCTGGAAATTCAGCATATGTGTATTTTCTTGCCTCTAGAGATAGTTGATTAATTTTCATCCATGCCATCAACATTGATAATGCAGCCCGCTGGTTATCAACAACTTCTTCCATAGAAGAATTGTCCTTTGAGACAACAATATTTTCACCAGGTAGATGAAATGGCATTCAAACAACAGAAGGATACTGGCTGTACACATCAAACTTGAAGATCCTCCAACACGCCTCCCCATATGTAATGTACCGACAATCCATATAAGCTTTAATTTCATCAATACACACTGATCTTTAAGAACTTTCAGGCACATTCTGATAAGTACTCGATGAATCAACATCTACCAACGTTGCAGCAGCACGATCAGCAGGCTTGTTAATGTATTTAAACAAATACTTTATAGCCCTATCAAAGAAGAAACACATTACTTAAAATAGTCTAGCAAAAGTTAAGTTAAATAGGCAGAAACGAAATTAGGCCAGGCAGCACACCCTAAACAAAAATTATACAACTTGAGAAATTTGTATTGGACAGGAAGAAATTAATATTGAATGACGACAAAATAGATAGAATGAATTCTTTAGGGTAAATACAATATATTAGCTACAACTATTATGAAGCAGGGAATTATAGCCACAACTATGGACATTCAAATTGTAAGCCAAACGTTAACTATTTGTTAACAATTTTGTTAGTAATACTGACTTTAACTTTTATATTTTAAAGTTATAAATTAAAAGTATTCCGTCGTGGCCGCTGTCGTGGCGGATGACATGACCTTCTCCGTCAAAAATTCAATAACAGTAACAGACAGTTAGCCATATCTTGACCCGCAACAATAGTTATGGCTAATAATTTGAATTTTCATAGTTGTGGCTATAATTCCCCGCTTCATAATAGTTGTGGCTAATATATTGTATTTACCCAATTCTTTATGCAATATTTTATGTTGGGAATTATCTTATATGCTATAACCTGTGCCGAATTCTTAATGCAATAATTGTGGGGATTAAGTTCCCAATATATACAACAAAGGGACTAATAAAAACACATAGCCGAGAGTAAAATTACATATCAAAATTAGGTCTGCGACTACAACATGTTTATTTCTAACCCAAAGCTACAAATTATCTGTAGGAAATGTCTTTTGACAACAAATCAATCAATTTTCTATAATACTTTGTCCCATAAAAACTCAGTTGCATAGAATTATAAGTTCACACAATAGAAATTAAACAAAAGATACGAAATAATTGTGTAAAGAGTTTGTATCACATACCTTGATTTATTACAAAATTCAACATTAATATGGCATTGGAAGCGCAACAGCAAATACCGATGATATGGCACAACATTTCGATTGTCTAAGAAACCACCATTAACCTCAAAGGTCACACCTATATCCCGTCGACGATATTTAGCAAATCCATACTCGTCAATAATTGTCTGATCACAAAATTGTTTTGGAAAATGCTTTGAGCAGGCACCATCCACCATGCATACAGCATTTCTATTTGACACTCCACATGGGCTATGCATCATAAATGATGTGACAACATCATATCCCTCCAGGTCTAAAGCACGATCCGGGATTTCAGCTGATATAATAGAATCAATATCATTCGAACTGACAAACTTGTCTTCTTGGGCTAGAATAGCAAAATGTGAGCATGCGGCATTCCACGCTTTTGGAATTCAATAGCTTCTACATCTAGAAGTATAAACCAATGGATTATAAGTACAGGTACAACACAATTTGGTCTTGTTTTCCAAATAAAAAAAAAAAGAACTTACATGCACGAATTGTCCCAAATATCTTCTTCTCCTTTATCTCGGACATGAACTGGTTGAGTTTTAACTTGAAAACCCTAGCAATCACATCTGCCCTGTCCGGATCTTTCCTCCCATCACTTTTAATCAAATCAACCATAAACTAAATCTCGGGCCAGTTGGCATTACAGGTAAATGTAATGAATAAGTCAGGGTAACCTATCCACCTGCAGATAGCCATTGCATCTTGGAAATTTTCATACTTATATCGAGGTCCACCAGTGTGGCCGGATGACAGTATGACACGCTTCCCAGTTGACTTAAGGTCGGTATCACCACGTAAGAATGAATCTATAAGACTAGAGAAATAATGCATGCGTAGCTTTGTTTGATTGTTTCTAATCCATTCTAATCTCTCTGCCTCTATCAAAGCATACACATTAACAACATACTGCTGAAATAATTTCCCAGCAAGGAGTAATGAGCTAGATTCATCAAACCTTGTTTGTAGTCGATAGCTGTAGAAATCACACTGGGAAACACTACTCTGATCAAAATCATCAAGAGAAGTTGTAGAATAACTAATATTTCCATGCCAACCATCCTCACCATAAGGAAAAATAAGAGGATACGCAAGGCCATTAAACTGGGGTGATAAAAACTAATCCTCTCCAATGTCATAGTTTGATATTGGACCACAACATCAGGTAAGAAGCAGTCTTCACCGGTTTCATTAACAATCAAGGCAGCAACATCATTAGCAGTTGGTAGATCATATTCTCTCCCGTCCATCGTCCGCCTACCAAGAAGCTTAATCTTTAGAGGTTGAATACCATCTTCTACAATTCGATCCCGAGCATACCGAAATATTTGAACCAAAACATTATTTGCATCCAGCATCACCTGTAGACTCTCCACAACATCATGTAACAATTGATTTCCAGAAGAACCCGTAGAAACAAATTTAAGGCGATTTTGCACCTCATTATGTGTTTCATGAATGTATAGTTGTGCAAATTTAGGAGCCTCTCCCTCAAAAGGAACCAACCGCCCTATACGATGATAGATTTGTCCTCCAATGGAATAAACATAGACACCACGACCATCATTTATCGAATGATCCACCTTACCACCAAGAGAAATAAAGCTGAAGAGATTGTTATACTGACATATATGTCGTCGAAAATGTCGAACAATAGCAGAATCTGATTCCAACAACATCTTTAAAAACTCTGGCGGATCACGTCGTTCAGGAAGTTTCACCTTTCCACCCTTACAACATAATGTGAACTCGGGGTATACATGTCCCCTAGTTGAGTGAGTGCTTTCACTTCTCCAAAACACAGTGCCACAGTATTGACATACACAATCAGGCTGACCAACTGAGAACTCTTCAACCACTGGATAACCCGAAAGACAATATATATAAATTAACATAATCTGGTGCTTAAACAAACAAAATACAAATGATATAGACCACTTACCTCGTCCATGAAATCCTCTAGGAACTCCAAGTTTCTTTCTTTTTCACAAATCTTAATCATTCTCATTGCTCTATTTCGCTTTGCTTGAAAGATTTTCAAAGGAACATCATATGATGTACCATATAACATAAGCACTCCCATCAAATACACAAACCAAAAAGTCAACACTGGGAACAGAAGCTTGGCATAAACCTATTTGAAGCTATCTGGTTTCCATGGATAATAAAAGCTTCATCACAATAATTAACAAAAACAACCAAGCAATTACAGGTAACAAATGAAGCTACAGCGCCCTAAAACCCATACTATATAGGCCAAATCAATAGTTCTATAAACATACACAATTAGCTGGAGACTTTGGACTATATAACTAAAAATTATATAATATGGGCTCAAACATTCAAAATAATGGATACTGAATTACTAAATAGAAAAGTTGGATACCGAATGACCAAATTTAGGTTGATACATACCTGGGACTGATAAAACACGTACTCCATGGATACGTCGTATTACCAAAAGGAACTTTATTCTCCTCCGAGCGAAAATTGCAAAATGACGATCAATGAGATTTAGTCGACTTTTCACCGCATCAATAACTATGAATAAAGCAACCACAAATAAGAACAGGCAGAATGTAATTCAAAGCAATTACAAAGGGAAACAAATTGCACACCTACCACCCTCAAGACGTGACATTTCCTTGTCGACGTCGGCTAGTGTTGGTCGTTCAGGCGAGAAAAATATCGCCCGACCTTTCCCTAACAAAGCACAACAAATTCCACAAATCATATAATTGACAATTTGAATTGGAACATTTGATCGAATAAGAAACAAACACAGTAATAAACTAAGAAAGGAAATATCACATCTAATAGTAGCAGACTTGGGGAATGCTGGAGGGTATTGGCTAGAAGAAGCGGGATCGCGAGGACGCTTAGTAGCCATCAATGTTGTCCTTGTTTGACCACAACAGCAACTCAATAAGAATAAAGCCTAGCTTTATACCTTGCAAAACCACAAATAAAAACATGTTTATAACACCGACACATGGATAATGAACTACCAATGTAATCAACCCGACATAACCATGATGTTTCCCATTTCAAATTCCTACTGTCTTTGAAAATTGAAAAATCAAACATGTATAGTCTAAAGTCCCAAATTTCATAATAATCAAAGCATCCATAAACAGCCCATGGTTGAACAATATAATGTTAGGCATAAGGTTCACAGCCAAAAACATATCAATATCTGACAAATCTTCATTCCAACACTACTTCTCCTCCTCAATCAGAGTCAACCACGTATGCAGCAGTCTGCCTCTTTAAGTTAATCCCGTCAATAGCTTCAGGACTTGCAGATCATTTAGAGTTTAGCTCAGAGTACAATATCCTAAACCGGCTAAACAATGTCGTTATCAAATGGAAAACAGTTAGGGAACCTCTTTTATTTTATCTCCTATATCAAATCAATATGGAAAAATGGTGGAAAATAAGAAAAAATACCATTTGCTATAGCAGGCGTGCACTAATTTTATATAATTAGCTTCTACGACCGAAACTTATATGCAATTATGAAACGTTTCCTTTACACTAATATAGTTCATGGATTTATTTCAATTGGTTTGTTTACATTAATATAGTTCCTGACTATTTTCAGCGTCAGTCTTCAATAATTTACCGGCAAAAACACACAATAACTTGAACCTAGCATTATCACCCAGGTAACAACTCGTAAATAAAAGAGTAATTACCCTTACCAATGACTAAGCATAGCAACAACTGCAAATCGGTAAATACTTTTCGAAGAGGACTACCCCAAGTTTCTAAATTAGCCACCGGTGTTTCTAAATTGAATAGTTCCTAAAATTGGTAGGCGAGAAGCAGCCACTTGCCGATGGAACTATGCTGGGAATGAACTTCTAGCCTCTCCGCAGCGAGGCAAACACAATACCAACTCATTAAGAATAACACATAGATTTATTACCCTGCAAAACCACAAAGAAAAACATGTTATTAACACCGAGCAGTGAAAGTAACAGCAGAGTGGAATTGGAAGAAGAATTTTGTCTTCAAGAATCATCATTATAGGACAATAGTTGGCGGCATCACCGCAATGGTTGCATGGCAACAGAGGGAATGAGAATCACAATACCATCGAATTTATTATTGATACACAACAAACACCAAAACCACAATTACATAACACATCACCAAATTAACCTCAAGCATTTTGATAACATAGACACCACAAAACTACTAAATCCATGTAAACTATTCAAACCACAAAGATCACAGGTAGTAGGCTACGGTGAGCAAGGGAGGGGCGCCGTTTGTATTCGGTTGCAATGGTCCTTCCAACGACCACAGGGGAGCTAAGCTGAACAGGGGCAACCGTTTTTAATCGGCAGGGGTGGATTTTCTGGGTCGGATTTTGTAAGCCAAAGAGTGAGCAAGGGAGGGGCGCAACGACCACAGGGGAACTATGTTGAACAGGGGCACCGGTTTTTAATCG